>JACGCK010000002.1:0-1418777 GCA_014925825.1 Pholiota molesta
TCAGATCCGTCGTCGTTGGGTTTTGCTCGTTTCTTGGATGGAGAGATGCTTTCGATGAGGGATTCGACCTCCTGGTCGATAGCGGTTGCAGGCGCTCGAGAAGGCTCGGGCGCTTGTGTAGGCGCCCGGTGGTTGAGTCCTGCGGGCGGCATGAGCTCCTCGCCTAGCTGCATCGGCGGCGAGACGCTCGAAAGATTCGATAATTCCGAGGTATTCCGCGAGAGCGGTTTCCTTCTGAGACTCGTCCATGCTTTCCCCATGCGAGAAGTCCCAACTTCGACGTGATGTAGGCGATTGTCCTTGCCTTCGAAATTCTCCCTTCTCTAAAATCATTGAGGCGTCTGTTGATATCGACAATGAGCTCATTGTCGACTCGCGGCTGAGTTCCTCCATTTCGTCCATCGGGTGCTCGGGATTGGACATTCTGAGCAGTAGGCTCGGTGATTCGGGCATTCTGAGCAGTAGGCTCGGGGTTTCGGGCGCTTGGGACCTGTGATCCGCCATCACCATGATTGGCGGGTTCTTCGTGATGGGGATGCTTCTGGCGAAAGATCCTTCATAACTCATTGGTAAAAATAGAGATTGAGTGTAAACGATGACGAAGTTGAGGTGTTTTTTGAGAGATGTCGAGCCTCTGCAAATGGCGAGTGGAGGAAGATCTCTATTTTTACCAATGAGTTATGAAGGATCTTTCGCCAGAAGCATCCCCATCACCGAAGAACCCGCCAATCATGGTGATGGCGGATCACAGGTCCCAAGCGCCCGAAACCCCGAGCCTACTGCTCAGAATGCCCGAATCACCGAGCCTACTGCTCAGAATGTCCAATCCCGAGCACCCGATGGACGAAATGGAGGAACTCAGCCGCGAGTCGACAATGAGCTCATTGTCGATATCAACAGACGCCTCAATGATTTTAGAGAAGGGAGAATTTCGAAGGCAAGGACAATCGCCTACATCACGTCGAAGTTGGACTTCTCGCATGGGGAAAGCATGGACGAGTCTCAGAAGGAAACCGCTCTCGCGGAATACCTCGGAATTATCGAATCTTTCGAGCGTCTCGCCGCCGATGCAGCTAGGCGAGGAGCTCATGCCGCCGCAGGACTCAACCACCGGGCGCCTACACAAGCGCCCGAGCCTTCTCGAGCGCCTGCAACCGCTATCGACCAGGAGGTCGAATCCCTCATCGAAAGCATCTCTCCATCCAAGAAACGAGCAAAACCCAACGACGACGGATCTGACGAAGAAGGCGGAGGATACGGTTCTGATGGAGGCGGACAGACAAACAAGCACTCGCCTCTGCAACCTCAAGAGCCTAGGTAAAATTGGAGGAGTAAAAAGTGATCGAGCTGGTAGCGTTGCCTAAATTAGAAAGCGGCGATCTATAATTGTGTTGCCGTTGGTTGTACCACCAGCAAATATCTCTCCTCTTCCTGCTACGTATAAGTTCCGTACTGCACCAGGGTCATGACCACAGCTTCAACCTTGTAGCCAAGAAGTCGCATCTCTTTGCTAGCTTGTCTTTATGCCTCCGTCATCCAAAGCGGTGAAGCTAGCCAACAAGGTAGAGTTCAGACGCCAACTTGCCACTATTTCGAGCGTCTATTCAATTCCGATGCGACTAGGCTCCTTCGAACCATCTTGCGGCTGTAGTAAGCAAAGCTTACAAACTCTTTTCAAGGTATTTTCAACCTTCATCTTCTAAAAGTACTAAACTTACTCAAGCACTTGCTAGAGCATTCCGTGTCCAAGTTTTGCATTCCGACGGCCTCAAGCCCATTCAACGAGATCAGATATGGTCACTGTTTGAAACAAACATGCGCGGCCTGTATGTCATGCCCAACTGTACTGCTCAGCCGCTCGCTTATTTTTTCCCGCTACCGTTAGCTGTGAAGCTTCGTCTTTCGGCTGGGACCCGCAAGCAAAACGAAAGGAACTCTTTCATCCGCTAGCTAGGTTCATCCTTGTCACAGAAAGTGATCAGACTGACTTGGCTGCATTTACGAGTTTTCGGTTTGAATTCGAAGAGGGTGAAGATGTGATATACTGGTGCGCTACTCTCAGCATGCAGCCTACATCTCTGGCTCTTATTCTAGAATATACTTGCAGCTATGAGCTACATGTTGCTCCTTCTATGCAAGGTACAGGACTAGGTAAAAGTCTGATGAAGGAATTGGAAAAGCTGTGCGAGTCCTATGACATGGAAAAAATAGTCCTTACCGTCTTCAAAGGTTCGTCTCTTTTGCAAAAATAATGACCTTGGGTAGGTCTGACAAACTTGCAGCGAACGTTCAAGCAGCAGGATTTTATAAAGCTTTCGGGTAAGATGGATCGAGTTTTCATGCTTTCATATGCCGGGTTGCTCATGGGCTTCCACAGATTTTGTTTGGATCCTATGTCACCCAATTTTGTCGAGGACGGCGAAGAACTCGAGCCCAGCGACATTGAAGGCATTGACTATGAGATTCTGTCCAAATCTATTCCACTAAATTTGAGTGGCCAGTGGAAGGAATCGAGCTAGATTTTGCGCATGCAACTAGTTATTTGTTACCTATAGCTATCTAGATGAAAAAATTATATTCAGATATCAGTATAATACTCTGGTGTGTGAGAGTTGCATTCGCTTTCAATACGCGGCATTGAGTACTTCAATGGTTGTTCAATGGTGAACGTTGAACGTTGAACGTTGAGCAGGGTGAACCACTGGCGTGGCGTACTGATGCTTGACTTTGTTTGTCTGCAGCCTTGCGTGTCAACCCGATTTGTCTCGACAGGTGCATCTCAAGGAGAGGTAGCTCCGTTCCAAGCGTCATTTACAACACTCGTTTGACTCGTCAACCCTTCGCGAACATGTTATCCTCACCATCTGTGGTGCGAGGGCTGCGAGTCAGCTCATCCCGTTTTCAATGCAGACGTTATGCATCCCACGAAGCGCCTCAATACAACGAACCATCTGGGTGGCTATTTGGGGAGAAGGTAAGGTCAATGGCTGTCTGCATGGTTTTCGAATGTTGAATATTTTGTTCTTATCATAGCCTCCACCTCCCGGCCAGAAGAGGGTGAAGGAAGATTGGGAGAATGTATGGTACCTTGGAATGTTTGGCACAATGGCGTTCGCAAGCGTAATGCTTTACTATAAACCCGACACCAGGTGCGTTGCTATATGTAGATGCTTGAAGACGTCTCATTTTCCCTTCAAATAGCGTGCAAACGTGGGCACTACAAGAAGCCAAAGAACGGATGGAGGCCCGAGGGGAGAAGTATCAATACGAATCTCAATCTTCGTCGTCAACATAATCATCATGCAACAGTCTCCTCTGTAAATGTTATCATTGCACCATTCCATTGTCTATCCCAGCAAAACACTCTATGTTGCTGGGTTATGGAAAAGCTGAGATTATGCTACCAACTAATGTTCATTGGTTTCTTTATACTGTTCCTCGGTCATTAATCCCTCCAGCTGCAGCGCGCATATCAATATCAGTGATCCTTCAGAAAGACCAGCCGAATGACTTACTTCGGAAGGGTCAGTCAGTTTGATTTTGCAAAGCCATCCTGCCACTAGTTGAATAAACGACTATGCATCTCACAAGTTGTGCTCACCTTTCTCTTCCGCCGATTTATTGAGCAAACCTGGTTCGCTGGATAAGTTCACATTGATTTCCTCAACGACGCCGGAGACGGGGGCATACTGGCAATATCAAATTGAAAAAGATGACGATTCGTGACTCTAAAAGTACTCACGATATCAGAAGCTGCCTTCACACTCTCAACGGCTCCAATTTGGTCTAAGATGTTATACTCAATACCAATATCCAGGAAAACGTGAAAGTGGCCTAACCTCCTTTGCTGAAAGACGTCCCAACAACTGGGAGCTCAACGTACACCACGTCGCCGAGGACGGATTGTGCATGGTCTGTGATAGACACAATACCAATACCAGTCGAGTCGTCGAAGTTCACAAGTTCGTGCTCAACAGTGTACCTTTTCGCTACGAGAGTTGTCAAATCTTAGTTGCAACATGACACGACTTTGGGACGTACTGTGGAGTGCTCGGAAACGAACGGTGCTGGGGCGAAGGAGTTGGGGAGTATGCGAAACTCGTCGCAATGGCGCGGACGCGATTTTTGTGCGGAAAACTGAACGAAGACTAGCTTGCATGGTGAACGATGAAAATAAGCAGGACAATGAAGGTGGTCTGCAAACGAGGTTAACTGTAAGCACGGATAGGCAGGGACGTCCGTTGGGGCCAAGATATTTCTGTGTGTGTATTGCCTTTTTGGGCGATAGCCTCCGATGACCTACTGATATTATTTTCACATTTTCGCTAAAGATTTTTTGCATGAATATTCTCAGGTCTGCATAGGAAAATTGTGATTCAGTAGGCATAGTAGGCATTCACTTTCTCTGTCGCAGTTTAAGAACATATTGTGACATAGATTAGGACGGAGTCGAAGTATTTGAGGACTTATTTCTCTCAATCTTCGCCCTCAAAAGGTGCTTGTTGAATATGTGTATAAAATGGTAAATAATTATGGACAAGCACAAAACTTCCGGTATTATAAGTATCGCCCCCGCCAGAAGCGATTATGGGAATGTAGCGAAGAAGATCAGCACTTTGAGTGCATACTATCTTTCATAGAGTGGGGGTTAGCAACGAAGGTTCTGTCAAACTTCAGTGTTTAGGCGTATTCGAGGATCTCGGTAACGAGACCAGTCCCGACTAGGGGAGCAATAGTTTTAGCACACTTCATCAGGATATTGTGGTTTGGAAAACTTACTGGTCTTGTTAGCTTCACGGAGGGTGAATCTGCGGAGAAAACATAAGCAATCTCAATACAAGTCAAGAAGCTAAACTTACCGTGTGCCAACTTCAAGAGCGACGTCGAACACAAGGGTGCAAACCATCTCGACGTTGTCACCGGGCATGACCTATAAATTCGTTCAATAGACATGGCATTGGAAACAAAATAGTGCACGCACCATCTTCTCAGCAGCATCCGGAGTGCCATCAGGGAAAGTAAGGGAAGCAGTAATATCGGCCGTACGAATGAAGCATTGAGGCCTGTAGTTGCTCATGAAAGGAGTATAACGTCCACCTGTGATATCTTAGTCACAAAGGTAATAGAAAAGGCTAGGAGAATACAAACCTTCATCTTTGGTGAGGATCTACAATTCAGTTACTCTTAGTAAACATGACGAAGTGAACAACAGAGATTTGACTAACATAAAGTTGAGCCTTGAATTTCTTGGCTGACTTGATAGTGCCAGGAAGGGCAAGGATTTGACCACGACGAATCTGTTCGCGCTTGATTCCACGGAGCAGGGCGCCCATGTTATCACCAGCTTCAGCCTGGAAGGAACCTAGGTAAGCTTCCCATTCCAAAAATGAAATATGATATACCAACCCGATCAAGCTCCTTGTGGAACATTTCTACATATACATTAGTGATCTTTTCATCTGAACAAAAGCAAAAGAGTTACCAATGCCGGTAAGGGTAGTCTTCATATTGGAACCAAAACCAACCACTTCAACATCAGTTCCTTTGTGAGCGACACCACGTTCAACCTAGAATACTCAATGAGGCCTTGAAATTATGGACTAACAGATCACTTACACGACCAGTTGCCACAGTTCCACGTCCCGAAATCGAGAAGACATCTAGATAAAAGTTTAAGTATGCGCTTGTCGCTAGCGAAGGACTGCGACCAACCCTCAATAGGCATCAAGAATGGTTTTTCAAGGTCACCTGAAGACAGAATAGGTCAGCAACTCATACGCGTTTGGAAACTGATGTTGCGCACGAGCAGGAAGTTCGAGCCATTCATCGCAGGCCTGGGTCAACTCCAAGACCTTGTCTGCCCCAGTTGCATTATCGCGTCCCTCAAGAGCAGCCAAAGCCGAACCCATAATGATGGGGGTGTTTTCGCCATCGAAGTTATAGGTAGACAAGAGTTCGCGCATTTCCATGTCGACGAGTTCCAGCATTTCAGGGTCCGAGATTTGGTCAACCTTGTTGATGAATACGACCAAACGCTTGATACCAACTTGACGAGCGAGGAGCAAATGTTCACGAGTCTGAGGCATTTGACCATCCGTAGCAGATACGACAATAATGGCTCCATCCATTTGAGCAGCTCCAGTAATCATGTTTTTGATGTCTTTACAAGAATCACAAGAATTAGTATGCGCATCGTAGTATGCATATAAAACGAAATAGCCCACAATCAGCATGTCCAGGGCAGTCAATGTGACCGTAATGGCGGTTTTCAGTTTCGTATTCGACGTGGGCCGAGTTGATAGTGATACCACGGGCCTTCTCTTCTGGCGCCTTGTCGATTTGGTTGTAGTCCGTGAATTTAGCGCCTCCTCTTTCAGAGAGAACCTTGGTAATGGCAGCAGTCAGAGTCGTCTTTCCGTGGTCGACGTGGCCTGTTAATTGATAGTGAGTTGGGGAGAAATAGGTCATTGGGAAGCTACGGACCAATGGTTCCAATGTTCATGTGGGGTTTTTTCCGCGAGAATTGCTCAGCATATCCTCTTTTTGACACTACGTAGCCTGTTAACTGCCGATTATATGACAATATCCGTATTTACACACCTGTGTTCGACAGTAAAGTCGACGGAGTTTGACGTCGACGCGTCCATGCAGAAAGGAGGGATGCTGAATTACGTGTCAGTATATTTGGGTGATAGGGAGAAGAAAAGAGGCTGACAGCGTGCAGAAGTGAGAGAGCGCGAGACAGCTCTGCACGAAGTGAGCTGCAACATCGTGGGGCTGGCAATAGTGAGAACGAACTGCTGGACTTGCAAAATTTGTTTCCACCACCCAAGCGGCAACTCCCGGCTCCCCCGTTTGTGCGGACACCGAGGCTATGGTTAGGGTTTCATACCTTCGTCTCTCCGGCAATGTCTACCCCAGACCGCCAAGAACTCATTCGCAATGCTGTCGCTTTCCTAGCTGACCCAAAGGTGAATATATTATATCGTTCTCACATAGAATACTTGATTAAACATTCACTCCAGTCGCAAACGTCTCCCGTTTCGCAAAGAATCCAATTTCTTGAAGCCAAAGGGCTAACGCCGGCTGAAATTGACCTTGCCCTCAAGCAAGCTACATTTGCCAGCGCAAATCAGTCTGTACAAGCGCCTTATACTGCCTCATACGCTCCAAATCAGTATCCTGTCTCGCACTTGCCTGTAAACCAACGTTGGGATTGGCGCGACTACTTTGTAAGGGAACCAACTTGACCGATTAACACATGCTTACTCCTATGCAACATAGATTACTGCTGTCGTTTCCGGTGCAGTCACCTATGGCGCGGTGACCTTATTCAAGGTAAATAAACCATCCAAAGAACATGATCTCTTCCATTCATCCTCTTTTTAGAAATATCTTCTTCCGCACCTGCAACCCCCATCTTCTACGGCCTATGAAGAAGACCGGGATGCTCTCAGCGCACAATTCGATGCTGCTGAAGCCCTTCTAAAAGAGATACAGGCCGAAACTGCGTCTGTACGCGCTGCAGTTGAAGAGCAGAAAGAGCGCATTGACCAGACGACAGAAGATGTCAAAGCTGTTGTTATTGAATTACGGGACGGCGAAAGCAGGACGCGGGATGAGATGCGTGAAATCCGCGAGGAAGTTACGAACATTCGCGAAATGTTGCCAAAGGTGCATGTTGATTTTTATCGTTCCAACAATTCCTCTGACAGTCGAATGCAGATGATCGAAAAGAATAAAGAGTCGCAAAACCAATCTCTTGCAGAATTGCAGCAAGAGCTCAAATCCTTGAAGGCTTTGCTCCTCAGCCGTGGGTCTACTACCTCCAGCACGCCTGCTTCACCTCTCCCCATCCTCGAAGACCGTCTATACCTGCATGGCAATTAGCTAGCTCACCCTCAGCCAATCAATCCACACCCACAGCAGTTCAGCCAGTGCGCTCGAATGGTGTTGATTCCTTCTTCACTCCATCTACAACATCGTCGGCAACAACTTCTAACACACCTTCAAGTGGAAAAGGCAAGGAATCCGAATCAAGCGATTCTGCGGATACATCTTCCATATGATCTTCTGAATGTAATAAGGGGTTCATACACATAGTTTAGCAAACTGCTTATACATGTCACTTACTTTCTATCTATCTATACAAAGGTCAAATCAGCAATCATACCCCCACGAACTTACTATACTACCGATATACTACACCTAGCGGTGATCGAGGAACTTGATATTTTAAGTTATACTTATACTATGCTTACAAGTAGCAGCACTTCAAGCACTTGTATGTAAGTACATCATTGTACATACACGTGGGAAACGCAATGATATGGATGTTGCGCACACGACGGAAGTTGCGCTCTCGATCCATCAACCTCACCTTGCCCATTTGTTTTACTCGCTATTCAAGTACACTATCTAACGCGAAGTGCCCACGAACCACTAATACTTGACATGTTTAGTCAATTCCGAAATGCCGTTGAACAACTTGCGCAGCCCATTCGTGATGCGTCGTCACTTGAAAACCACTCCGAGCCTCCTGCCCGTTCAGGATCCTTAGACATTCAAGCCGGCCGATCTACATCTCCCCTGTCTTCAAGTGAACTAGCAGAATCAGCGCTGTCATCATTACGCAAATCCCTGGCCTCACAGCGGAGCAGCAGTCCCTTACAGTCTGTCAAAACGCCTGGCTCACCGTCCCCGCCAGAGAACACTCGACCTCGCAAATCAAACTTGGAAGAACGGTTACGGAGAGCCACATTCGCAATTGGGGATGCATCGGGATCGCCGACACCCACTCAATCGAGCCGGGTCGCGTCACCTTCCCCAATGAGCTCAGATCGAAAACCTATGCCACCAAAAGTACAGGAACAGTCGCCTCATTCTACTCCCCTTCCTTCGTCTCCCATGGTGGCACCCGCTTCGGAAGTCAGTCCCAAGGTCGAGCAGCCGTCGAAACTTCTGTCAGAAGAAGAGAAAAGTACTCTTTCTTCTGAGGAAACGAAATCCAAAGATTCCGAAGTGCACGCTGAAGTAACCAAAAAGTCTCTCAGACAACATCCTTGCCAGATAACCCATTGAAGAGAAGGAGACATCCGAGCAGATCCCTGCAGCAGATGCTCAGTCTCCCTCCGTAGATACCCAACTTTCCTCCGCAAATACTCAGCCTTCCTCCTCAGAAGTTCACTCTTTCTCCGCAGATGCGCAGACTTCCTCCTTGGATTTTGCTACATCCTCCAGAGTAGAAACTGTGGAAGCAACAGCCCAGGAAAATACTCTCACCTCATCGCCCATAGAATCGACGTCCCAAGGAGACCTCCAAGTCCCAGCTCTCGATACTGACGCTGCCTCCATTATAGAAGACATTTTCCTGGAACAGAACTCACCTCCTATATCTGATTCCAACTCAGCGCACCAAGAGCCATCTCCTATCAATGAAAAAGCATTGGCCAAGGAAAAAATGTCTACTACAGATGAAGAATCGCCGTCCAAACTAGAGACAGCACCCGTCGAAAATGCTGCAGTCGAAGAGTCAGTGAACGATGAAGGACATGCGCAGGAATCCGTGGTCTGTCCGCCAATCGTGGATAACAGCGCTGAACTGGAAAGCCTACAAACAAGGCTCAAACAGGTTGAGCAACGCTTTTCAGGTAATACCCATATACTCCTTGAATATTCACGTTGCTCATTCTCTACAGATGTCTCTAAGTCGTTTAAACGGCTACAGGCCGAGAAGTTGGCTGCAGATGCTGTGTTACGTGAAGCCACACCCTTAGAGAGCATAAAAGATGCAGATGGTCTTCGCGAGCTCTTCAAGAACCTGAAAGCAAAAGACGATGTAAGTAGATTAAATTATATGGGATTAGATAATTGTTTAATCACTTGTCCGGTGTATTAGGTCTTCCACGACGAGATCAATCGTTTAAACCAAAAGCTCGAATGTAAGGATTAAATAATTCCATTGTAATAATTCCTTCTAACGCCCATTTTCAGTACAAGAAGATCGCATCGAAGAACTGCGAGACACGCATCGACTAGAATCGCATTCCCGTTCGGATGAGGTGAAAAAGTTGAAGACTCAACTTGATGAAACAGAAGCTCTCTTCCAGGCCGCTCAAAGGGCTACTTCACATGCCGAAGAAGTAGCTGAAAAACACAAGGAAGAAATCATTCAAATTAAAATTGAGCTCGAGAAATTTAAAACCACTGCCAAGGAGGAAGAAGAAAAGAGAGTCAAGGCAATCAGTTTACTGAAGACCGTCAGACAGAAGCTCGTCAAAGCGGAGAAGGATAAAGAAGATGTCATGAAGGAGATGGCAGCCGTAAAAGAACGGGATACGGGCGACAAAGAAAAGGAACAGGCTGAAAGGCAGAAGTTCCAACGCGAAATTGAAAACCTAGCTGCAACACACGAGCAAGCGACATCCAATATGAGAGTTCAGTTCAACAAGGACTATGCGAACATACAAGAACGCTATAAACAAGAAATTAGCGCCTTACGCGGCCAGTTCGAATTGGACATTGCCTCTGCCAAGGTAAGCTGCTTAAACTATTGTTCTTTATCATGGCTAACATATTAACATACAGGCTACACACACAAAAGAGCTTTCCCAGAAGTCTTCACAAATTGCTACGTTGGAAAATTCGCTGAACAACGTTACACGAGACAAGAACGCCTTCTTTGATCAACTTCAACTTCGGCAAGCAGAGCTGGAATCTGCACAAGCCCACCTCGAATCTATTCAGCATCAGAACACTGAATTCCAGTTCCAGCTGCGGGAGGCTAATGACCGAGTGGCGCTATTGAAAGAGGAATGTGCAGAATTGCTTCGCGAACAAGAGAGCCGCTCCCGGGACCCTGTCACTTCAGCCGACGATGTTGCCAGGATGGTTTCTGCCACGGAGACTAAATACGAAGCGAAACTGTCGGAGATGAAACGAAACCTTGCTATATTGGAGAAGGAGCGCCACGAAAGTGAGGCCGACTGGAGTCGAAAATTGAAGGAGAAGGTTAAGGAGCTTGATGATTTGAAGCGCGTATTGGGGTCGGCAGCTAAGACACGCGAAGCTGATGAAAACATTGTGGCGAATCTCAAATCAGAGCTGGTGCAAGCCCAAAAGACAGCCAACACCCTTGAGCGGCAAATTTCGGAGCTACCCTTACTGCGCGAACAGCTCAATGAACTTGATGTATGTTCTGACTTGATTCTGTTTGACTTCGTTGACTGAGCCCAATCCAACAGAAAACCTTGAAAGAACAAGAGAAGGAATCAAGCATGAAGATCCTTGTGCTCGAGAAACAAATTGAGGAAACGAAAGCTCGCGAAGCGCAAGTTAAACAGAGCAACAAGGTACGTTTTCTCAATCCCCGCCTTTCTAAATAATAAAACGCAACTAATTTTGCACCAGACTCTGCGCGAAGAACTCCGCAAAGTTCAGTCTTCAGCAGCTTTGCTGGAGCGCCAGCGCAATCCTGGTGTGGGTTATTGGACTACCCGTGTATCAGAAAGCAATGGATCTGCGGCGGAACCTCGGACTCCTCATCCTGAAACTCCTACCCGCGTATCCTCTCCTACACCGAGCACAGCGACTTCAAACAAGAATGAGGAGGAAGTCAACCTTGAGTACCTCCGCAACGTCATTCTCCAATTCTTGGAACACAAAGAAATGAGGGTATGGATTATGCTTTTTGATTACACGACAATGTTGTTGACATTTTGCTAGCCCAATCTTGTTAAGGTACTATCTATCATACTCCACTTTACGCCTCAAGAGACTCGGAGGTTAATTGCGAAAGTGTGAAAATACTGTGCGCTTCTTTGACATCCATATTTTGCATTTTTCATTGCTGCTGGACGGCTGTACCACGTTTCTGTTATTGTATTCCTTCTCATCTACTCGCATAAAGCATGGTATACCCATTCATTCTTTCATGATACATCAAATGTGCTGCAGTCAGCTTAATCAATCATTATTTATGGAAACATTGGAAAATGACAATTGTCAGTAGGTATCAACATAAATTGCACAGAAATGGGAATATAGTCAGTAGCATCATACATGTAAACTATTTTACACCAGTGGGTCCGAGGTCCAAGTAAAATTTCACAGTCCGGGTTCCTGATAAGGAGGGAGATCATCGTCTTTTTGATCCTTGGGAGGAGTATTGGGACCTTGCGTTCCAGCACGCAGTATCCTTTCGCGTTCCTCGCGTTCGAGTCTCTTCTTCTCTTCTTCGGCCGTCTCGTGATGCTGGGGAGGTTGAGTAATGGTGGAAGGTGCAGCGGCAGGTGTTTGCTGCGAGTACGCAGTAGCAAGACGCCTCTTCTCTTCTTCTGCTGAAGGATGAGATGAAAAGGAGGCACTCGCAGGTTGACCATACGTCTGAACTGGAGATTGGGATGCAGGCCAACCATCACTGCGTGGTCCAGCAGCATCTGATGCTTTCCTGATGTCATGCAAAGAGCCGCTTGCAGGACCGGGGCCGGCTGGTCCAGCAGAAACAGGGACACCAGTCTCTGCAACAGTAGGCGTGATGGCAGGGAGAGTAGGAGGAGATGGTTCAGTCGTAGATCCAGAGAGAGATGAGGATATATTGGTAGCAGGGACCGGGAAAGGAGGAGAAGGAGATAAAGGAATAGGCGCTGGCGCTTGATTGAGTGCGAGTGGGTTAATCGGTGAGGCCCGACCGCTGTTTGGGCTGAGGTTATGGGTAGAGCTAGCTGGAAGAGGCTTGTTGGCTGAAAGAGGAGGGGTTTGAATAGTAGCTTGACTTGGTAACTCAGAGTGAATACTAGATAGTTCACTAGCGTGGCTTTCTCCGAAGCTACGAGTATCAGATCGGCTGAGATCAACAGAGCCTACTTGGGGAGGAAGATTGATGTGTCCTGTCTTATAATTGTCCAAAGCACGCTGGAGCGAAGCGCGCACTGCTCCGGTCGTCTGTGCGCCAGTGTAAGGTGATGCAGAAGTGGGTGGGATGGAAGGTAAGGCGGCGATAATAGGTGGCGCAGCTTGCGACAACAACACGAGTTTCTCTCCATACTGCCCAAGCACAAGCATCAGTTATCATCATCTGATAAGACGGTAGGATATGCTTTACCTCTCTGATTGCATCCCATTTGAGTTGTTCACTCTCCCTGATTGCTTTCCTCTTCAGGATCTCCACCTCACGTTCTAACTGTTGATCGTCCGATTCGGCCTTGCGAAGTTGTTCGCGGAGATCAGCAACCCGCTTCTCGTTGCCTTTCTGCTGGTCATGCTCCAACCGCGCGATCTGATTGTGGATACCAGCGCGGATATTTCGACGAGGTAGAAGGTTGGCTTCAGCGTCTCTCAAAGCTTTCAGAGGGATGCGAGCGTTGTCCAACTTAATAGAGAGGGAACCGGCTAGCGAGCCCTGCACAAAGTTGAGATAAGCCAATCTGTCGGTGACTGGGAACGGTTGTCATCAACAAGGTTACTAGATCGATAAGCAGTAGAAGTAGCTCACCATCCTTGATATCTTCTACTTCACTTTGACCCCACGTATAGAGTTCTTTGCTCTGAGTCTTAGCATTGCGCGAAACGCTGTCGTAGTCGATGGCCACTCCTTTCTCGGTAGTGATTATCCTCTGCACAGGTGTTGTCGTGCTAGAGAGCAATCAGGATGCGTCGGCAAGCCGAGACCGGCGAAAACTTACGAGTACTGTTGCTGAAGAGTGCGGAATTGATACTGGAGGGATTCGAGCGTGTGCGATTTAGCTCCACCTTGCGATGCAGCCTCGTTCGCGCTGGGTTGGACGGCAGCATCGGGGCTAGATGGACGGGGCTGAAGACTGGCTGGAATGTGGCCGGCAAGGGGTGAGGCGTTGATGGCGTTCTGGGCCTTGTCTGCGAAGGAGGAGAGGAAACCAGGGACAGGCATTGTAAAGGGAGATGTACGGAGAATAGTTGAGACGGCAATGTTATATAGCAAATCGAGAAAGACGTCATATGTACAGCATCGACAAACACGCCACAACACAGCCTACACGATAATCTTCTTCGCCGTTTTGCCCTTCTTCTCAGAGTCCTTATGCGACAGAAACTCCACTTCCGTCGCAAGAGGCCCCGCGAGACGGGCACCCTCGTTATACCCCAGCACGCTCGTTTTGAAGTGCTTCCCAACCCCTTCGATGCGATCCCGTAGAGCAGCGTCGTCGTCGGCGCCCGACGGCGCTAGTCGCGTCCAGATCGAAAGACGATAGAACTGCGGCCGCGTAGATACAATGACTCCTGTGATCAGTGACGCCGAACCACTCCCATCGGTCAATGTAGGGGAAGGGTCAAACGTTTCTCCAATCGCAGCAAGCATCTAAGACCGAATTTGTTAGTATACTCGCGGGGGCTGTACTAGGGAACCGAACTTACCGTGAACAGCCACATTTTGTCAACATTGCTTCGATTTTTGTCCTTGGGCAATTGAATGCTCCATTTTCCGCCATGTTTATTAGCCTCATCTTCCCAAGCCGGAATGATGCCCTCCTATTAGACCAATCAGAGTTCGCATATCAGCGATAGGCAGGCCTCAACGAACCTTGAACAGATAGTAGTTCGCCTTCTGTGGCAACTGCGATGGTGGTATAATATTATTATACAGTCTGAACGATGACATCTGTCAGTGTTGCTAGATAACGAGTGTGATGGTGAATACCTACCCCCAGAATTCTTCCACACTGTCGAAGCTGATGACGCGTTTGATGTCCTCCATCCAGCCTTGAGCGGCTGCTACATTAGGTGTTTGGGGACCGGGCGTCTGGGGAAACGCAGAGATGGGTGTCTGTGGCATGTTGCGACCTTTTGTCGCAGGGGAATCGAACCAGAGGGTCCACGGAGAATAGAGAGGATGCTACACAGAGCAGATGAGTCAAGCGGTCAAAAGCCAGCCGCAAGGTGCTTACTTTGACATTGAAGTTGGCGGGGTCGCTGAAGACGGTTTTTATTCCCTCTGCTTGGGCTTGCATGTCAACCTCCTGGATTTCTCCAGGCTCTAAGGACTCCTCGTCAGTAGGAGGAGCTGAGATGGCCTGATCAGCCAAAGCGGCGGAGAGCGCAGCTCTCGATGCCTGGAGTGCAGGGCCAGTGAGTGTAGATGTCGCGCTCATGATGGTATTTTGTGAGATAGATGAAGGGTTCCGAGACAAGTAGAGGGGAATACGACAGGCGAGATTACTTGGAGGCGCGATCCTTGGAGATGCAAACAGAAAACGAGGCGATGTGAGAATACAGATATTAAAAATACGAGGCCGCTAGCAGATGCTTGTAAGGGTAGACGGTGCTGGTCAGTCGTGGTTTAGGTGAGAGCACATCACATCAGGGATTTTTGTTGAAAGCATTGCACGTGACCACCCCGGCGGCTCCGGAGATGGGAGTTATCAGATAAAATGTCAGCAAACACTGCCGGCCCCATTCGTCTCTTGCCTCCTCCCCCCAAAAGCGTCCCATGGATGCATTCCAGGCAAAGCTTGTCGCAGCAGCGACGGGCTCGACCCTCACGGCCCTGACCAGTATGTGTTTTCCTGCGCCGCACCACGCCCCGCTAACCGTCCCCCAGTGACTCCTTTCGACCTAGTGAAGACCAGGATACAGACCCAACCCATACAACCACGTCCGCTTTTTCCTCGACCTCCCGCTAATGCCTGCTGCCAACCTTCTAATGCAGCCGCGTGTGTTCGCAACATGTCCTCGTTGGCGAGAACGTTGCCCGCGGAAGTTGTATGCGTGTGGGAAGCTGGTATGTTTAAGGCAGAACGCTTCAACGGCTTTTTCGACGCGGTGCGCCATGTCTGGAAGGCCGAAGGTGCCCGTGGTTTATGGAAAGGTGTAGGGACAACGCTGTAAGCTTCTCCTTTTGTTTGACTCAAAGTCATCATCCAACCCTTCTTTCTACAAGCGTTATTGGAGTTCCTTCATCATCCGCATATATCCTTACCTACGACCATCTCTTAAATGTCACCCTGCCGCCGCTGGTGACGTCTGAGACAATGACTCCCCTTTTGTCTGGAGTAATAGCTCGATCGGCCATTACGACCATTGCATCTCCCCTAGAGCTGCTTCGCACTAATCTTCAGTCAACGCCGCCCTCACCCGGCAACCCACATACCCTTCGTTCCGTCCTCGCCTCTTTCCGAACTTTAGTCCAAACTAATGGTTTGCAAAGTCTATGGCGTGGGCTCGGACCAACACTATGGCGAGACGTTCCCTTTTCTGGCTTTTATTGGGCAAGCTACGAGACGTGGAAACGCATGTTTCTCAGGCATGGTTATGATGGTGCATGGGTGGCATTTATCAGCGGGGCCGTTAGCGGAACATCTGCAGCATTAATAACTTCGCCCTTCGATGTTCTCAAGACGCGGCGACAGGCCCTTATCATGTCATCCACCAACCAAAATCTCTCTAGAACCTTACCTCTTCTTCTCCAAGTTGTCCGGACTGAAGGCCCTTCTGCATTGTTTGCTGGGGTTGTACCCGGGTGGCCAAAATTGCACCCGCTTGTGGTATCATGATTTCTTGCTTTGAGGTATATACTCTTGTTTCTCTCCAATACTTCGCGTCTTAACATCTTTTTTCCTTTAGGGTGTTGGAAGACTACTCAGAACGCCATAGTTGCATAGTTCTATCACGACCTTTTTGACTTTCTTTTGTCATACTAGATTATACTAGAATTTGAGTCTGTAATACTACCTATATACCTATACACCTAACCTCTTTGTCTATTCACCCCTCAAATGGAAACATATAATGCATTTCATGATATCTTGTTCAGTTGCCTATTGGCCGCGTGAAGTTTACCGCCTACTCTGTCCGTCTCGTTTGATAAATCATCCAGCAACTCAATGTGAATAGCAATTTCATTCCCAATTGCCTCTCCAAGCTGTCTTTGCCTCTGGAGGATTGTCGTCAACTGAGATAGCTGGTTGTCCTGCTGCTGTATCTGAGTTTGCTGCATACCGAGGAGCCCGACATTGTCCAACGGCCGTGTCGTTTCTGACTCTTTCGGTGCAACGCCGAACACTCTCCTGGGAGGCCGAGCAGCAGCAGTGCCCAACAGTGCCTCACGATCACTCTCTGATGCCTGCACGGCGCCGCTGGCCAATCCCGTCGATGTACCGCCACCCCTGCTGCCCGTCTGCCGCGCGACGGTCACGACCTTGCTCAGCTTCTCGCAGTCGTCCTGCAGCCGGGCGACCATGTCCGTGCGCCTCTGCAACTCGCCCTCGCTCATGCCCGCGACCGCGAGCGCCTGCAGTCCCCGTCCAAGGGCGCCTATCCGCGAGAGGTTCCCCGCCAGCTTCGACTTGGCTGCGACGTTGCTCTTGTGTGCGCCCGGTACGTCGCCCCGATCGGAGAGGGCGTCGCGCTTGTTGATGTCTGCCCACACGTCCCGCAGCCGCGTCTGGAGCTCCGCGTGTTCATCCAGCCATGTCGAGGACGTGAATTGCGCCGGCGCCCCGTCGTCTGCGCCTCCCTGCCGACCGACGGGCACGCCGAGGAACTCTTTGAACGCATAAGTCTCCCGCCATCTCTCGTCCTTTGCGCTTATGATCGCGCGCAGGTACGCCTCTAGCCCTTGACGCCGTTGTTCTAGGATCTTAGGATCGGGTTTCAAGCGGAGTATGGAGAATGGGTGTTTAGGAGGCAGAGCACTAGGTGGAGGCGCTCCAGCTGCTTTCATGATTTCGCTGTGCAGGTCGTCGAATTCGGAGTAGCGTCGCCACATGAGCCACGATCGGACATGCGCTTGAATGTCTATCTGGTAGACGACATGAGGTTTGGGAGAGGTCCGTTCTTCGTAGCCGCGGATGAAGATAGCTTGGATGGCGGTCATGGTCAGGAGTGAGCACAATTGCGTCAATTGTTGCTAATGAGCATACACTGTCTTTGATGGCAATGCGGCCCTGGGCAGCAACTTCGTTTCTTGCTCTGTACAGCAGAGGAAGTTGTTTTGAGCTTCTGCTATACTCAACGGTGGTCAGTCCTGTAGTGCCTCTTATCGAGTCATATAACGCAAAGCAGACATGCTTATTGATGTTTTTGCCCCTATCCTTAAATGGGCTTACTCCCACTAACAATTACAAATTTGGCCTCAACGGCTGTATACCACTGCAATATAGATCCAAAAACCCACCACCCAACTCCTCTACTTTTTAGAAATACTATGAAGGGAGGATAAACATCAGGTGTGATGTCTTCCAGGGTCACATCAACATATCCAATGTTTTTCATCGCTGTCATATAATCCTTGTCAGAGACCAAATTTTGAGGAGGCATAAGCCTGACAATTGAGGATATAAGTTTCAATCGAGTGCCTTTCAAAGCACTGGAAGAGAAGCAGATGTCAGCAAGAGCGACTCTGCCTCCAGGAGCGAGTTTCTTAAATGACTGTTCCAGGAATAAGTGTCGCGTGTTGAAATGATATGCGCAATCCAGCGCCAGTATGGAATCAAAGGACTCCTTTTTTCCTGGAGAAAGAGGGTGGTTGGCGCTTATACCGTCGTATACTGCATCTCCGTGGTAGAGGTCGACTTTCGTGCCTTGAAACGCTGTTTCCTCAGCTTGCCGCTTGCGCACACGTTCAAGAGAACGCAGATGATGAAGTTCAAGGCTTGTGATACCCACGAGATGAGATGGCTTCGGCAGCGTGGGTTCAGAAAGTAGGAGAAGTAGGGATTCTCCAGTACCATGACCAACATCTGTTGACCTTGTATTGAGAAACAAATTGAAGGCGTTAGGTAACGGATAAACTGACCTAGTATGCATCCCTCTTCCTTAAGATTTGCTGCTGTAACGAGTTTCAAGGCCAATGCTATCGATCATTCAGTTTTTGTAACATGGTCAGAAATAGATCATGAAATGCACCCCTAGCAGCTTCTGGGAATAATTGCGTGTCCTAGTAGTGGAAGTATTCCTATTAATTTAGTCATTCTGTATATATCGTTAAATCCACTAACTCTCCAATACCCCATGTTCAGCCATTCCGTGCGCGGGGCCGAGTCCGGGTCTTCAGAAGGTAGTCTATTCAACGAGAGGTGGAAGAGCCCATAAGGATCTGTCGAACGCATTCTGAACCAAATAGCAGTGAATGCGAGAAGTGGCAGGAGCATTAACAGGGCTGTCGGATGAACATTCGCAAAGTCGGCCAAGCAGTTCATAACTAGCAGAGGGCAGAGAAAGATATGAGAAATGAATTATGTTTGAATGAATGGCATTCAGAAATCTAGTAGATACTAGATAGTACTGTGGAATAGAAGATGCCGATAGTGGTGGTTCGAGTTCAAGAGTCCAAGTTACATAACAATCAAATCACACCTTCAGAAATACTACATACTTACTATTTGTTTATTACTCTGCTTGTTCAAGGTGCGTCAAATAACGCTCCAATTGTGAATATGAGATACAGAATTACGCACTATTCGCAGCTTTCTCGGCGACGATGTCACTGAGCAGAGTATGACTTCGCGTAGCTCTTGACACGATGAAAGGCATCATGAGAAATATCCCCTGCAGATGGCAAAATTACCATCAAAGAGCAATGAGCGCCCAACATCCAGAGGTCGCACATCTGCACGCACCTGAAGCGTAACTTTATCCGTATATTCCACCTCTCCAGTCACGTCTGTATCGGTGACGCGTAGCTGCGTCGTTAGTCGCGTGCCTAGACCCGCGAACACCTCCATATCTACGCCATCCTCCACCTGGTTCCATCGGCACCTGAATTTTGTCGCCATCTCCCGCCCAGCAAATAGAGGAACGGTCTCGACGATTGTGTACCAACGCTCCTTCGTCGGTTCGCCCATATCATTGGCTGCATCTGGGATGACGCTCGTCAAAATAGGATTAGTGCGCAAGATGTTTTCTGGATCTTGGATGAACGATAAGACGCTTTCTCTGGTGGCCTTCAATGGCTTCTGGATGTGGATTTCCCGGGTCAGGTAGAGAGGCCACATTTCCTCGGATTGAGCACGGGTAAGTAGTTGGTTGGGGTTTGAATACAGTGATGTTGAAGCTACGGGTGTTTTATGTTTTGACTGGAAAAGGATGTTCGTGTAGATAAGATTAGATGTATACGAGTACTTACTTACACCTCCAACTTGCAAGCGGCGCACTCCATAGCGCATCACCGTCCATTCGAATCAGCCAGTACAAAGCAATTATCAGTTCTAGTTCCTCAGATAACTTCGCATGCGGACCACAAAAGATCGCAAAATTAAAAGCACTCCAAGATCATCAACTTGAAACGATGAACATAACTACAAGTTTTATTAGTCTACAACTGTATGTATATACTTACCAGTCCCTCATCGGAAGCGTATTTAGTACAATCGCGTTAACCAAAACAATCATAAAACCATCGTGGAAGGGGCGACCCTTTTCAAGGAATAGCCTTTGATCGTGTCCGTGTCCCAACGTTGTCCTTAATACACAAGTACGAGAGTACATATACATATGCAGCCAAGATGATATGCATATTATATCATGGACACACAATATCTCACTACAAGCTCTTATGAAGATCACAACGTCAGAAATTCACCCATAGAAACCTATCTGGTAAGGTTATTACCAAACGGAGGTCGGTGCAAACGGGGAGATTTGTATTGAAAACTCCGCCGAAACAAGATCTTCTTCGGCGCCTAATTAATAACTCAACTACTCGTGACGTTGCTTTACTTAATTAAACATTTTATCGGACATCTGCTTGGCATCAACTCAGGTCCTTTGAGGTTGGAGGGAAACCCTTGCGGGTGAAATGAGTGGCATAACATCGAGACTGCTGCTCGCGAAGCATGCAATGAATCAAATTCTACAGATCTAAAAAATAAGGGATCGAATATTTCCAAGGATAACAAAGCACTGGTATGAATAATGAATGGAGGGACGAGGCAAAACATGAAAGGAAGAAGGCGAGGGAAGAAGTAAAGCAACCCATGAGATGAAACTGTATGAATGTACTGGATACACGTGGAAGCAAGAAAAGGTTACATGAGATAGTCAGTAAATCAGAAGCACCACCGATGAGGCGGCGGGTGGCGGGATTATTGCATGATGTATGTATGTATGGTTTTGGCATGAGGTGCATGGATGTGTGATGTGTGGGTTGGGTGCAGTCCATTTGTAGTTTGAGGGATAGAAGCAGTATTTGTATGCAAGCGCCGAGACGCAGGTTATGTTTTCAATCTTCAGTATGTGTATGAGCCACCTCGACGGCTTCGCCACCAGTATAGCTTGGACCAGGACCAGCAGGGTCTGTGCTAAGCTCCGCGATAGTACTAGCACTTGCCGTTGCTCCAATGTTGGGATCCGATTGAGTGGAGCGAAGCTCTTCGTCAAGCCCCACCATATCGGAGACGGCGGCTTTGCCAATGACGTACCGGAGGACATCACTGAGGGTGATGATACCTAGAAGCCGTCCTTTCTTGCCACCTCGTCTCTCTTCTTCCTGTAGATTGTTTCTGTTAGAATCTAATAGGCCGGATACAAAATGATGATACTTGCTTCGCCTTCGACGACGACGAGTCTGTGTACTCTGCGCCTCTTGATCAGCTGGAAGAGGGTTCCTAGAGAATCCTGAGCGGTGCAGACGACGACACCCGGAAAATCCGGTGATCGTTGACCAAGAGCTTCTGCAATCGTAAGGTCTAGTGATTGATATGCTCCCAGGCGGACCAATGTCTGTTGATAGTTGTCAGAGCGGTAATAGGTAGATCAAAGCGATGGACTCACGATCACATCAACGGTCTCGTACAGGTTAACTACGATACCTTCGTCGTTGACAATTGGAACGGCAGAGATGGAGCGCTCAGAGAACATGTGTACGACATCGAATACAGGGGTGCTTAGGGTAGCGGTAGCGATTGGAAAATATGGATTTGGTCTTTGACCTTCGGGGACATCCTCCAATGTCTGTCCGACGTAGGTGCCGATCTTGAGTTTTCGCAGGGATTGATGTAACTGTTGGATCTCTTTGTTGCACTGGTAGATAATTGCATCAAGGACAGAAGCGATCATAAGAGCGATTAAGGCATACATTGATGGAAATAAATTTGAGGAGGCGATACTGTGTTAGGACGGAGACAATGACTTCGTGACCGGTTTCAGTATCGTTATCGAGAAGAGGGAGACGGCGGGCGTGTGTCAGAATGAGCAGTCTGGCAGCGTCGTACAGGGTGCTTGAGGGATGTTCGCGATGGAGCGGCGGCTGTGCGACGCCGAGCTCGTCTTCGATGTCTGGTATGGGTGGCGGGTGAGTGCGCGACAAAGGGAGATAGATAGTGCAGATACACACCTCGCAAGCTCTCGAGACGGAAGTGCTCTACATCTGCGGCGGCATAATCGTAGTTTGTGGTGCGATAGTAGTACTGGATGAGATGTATTATGTCGAGGACGGTGAGCATACCGGCGAACTTTGATCGTTCGCTGTTCCAGAGGGGCGCAGAGACGACGCCTAGGGGGAATTAGCGGGGCAGAGGACGGGGGGTGGGGCGCACCATTGAGGAGCAGACACTGGAGGGCCTTTTTGACATTGAGCTTGGTGTCGAGGACGATGAGACGGAAGGAGACGGGGAGGGCGTCGTAGGAGGTGTGGTTCTTGAGGAAGGTGCGGATGGCGGCGATGGCTGCGTCGTGGGCCTCCTGGTTGTGGTTTGTGTAGGGGGGGAGGTGTGAGTTGTTGCGGCGACGGGTGGAGCCCTTGCGGCGGGGCTTGGGGGAGTGGGTGGGGGAGAGGGTGGCCATGCACATCCGCCCTTCCCACCACAACCATATCCCCGTTACCCGTGACGTGACGTCACCCCTCTCTCTTCCCGCCCCCATGTCTGCTCGCTTCCCAGAGCCGTCCCCGCCCAACAACTCCGACGCCCTCCTCGTCCTCCTCCCCCTCCTCATCGTCCTCTCCACCTTCCTCTTCCTCCTCCTCACCTTCCTCATATGTGCCCTCGTCATCCGCCGCCGCCGCGGCATCATCCTCAGAGACACAGATGGCCCCGTCGACATGTCTCGCGAGGAGCTCATCGAGGGCGAGGGCGGCTTTGAGGGCGTCGAGTCTCGCTGGCTCGAAGGCGCTTCCGACCACGACAGGCGCGCCTATCTCCGCGCCAAAGGTCTGTTCCCTCCCCGCGTGTCCTATCTTGCATTTCATAATCTCGTCCTTCCTAGAATATCAGCTCCAGTATCCCCCCAATTCCCTTCCCACGGACATAACTCTCTCCCAGTTTCTCTCGATCCAGGAGAAAGGTGTCTCTGCCTGGTGTTTTGAACCAGACTACGAGACCGTCAATTCCCTTCTTGTCCATGCCAGAACTGAAATCACCTTCCTTCCCGACCCCGCCTCTTCTTCGTGTGTTCAATCAAATCTCCCACTCCCCAAACTCAATGAAGTCTATTACTGGGAGGTTAAAATGTTTGATCTTCCTCAGACCACAACTGTGTCCGTGGGATTGGCCACGAAACCATACCCCCCATTCCGGCTGCCCGGCCTCAGTCGTCACTCCGTAGCATACCACTCCAACGGTGACAAGTCCCACAACTACCCCTTCACCACTACTCCTTTCGGCCCTCTGCTCAAAGAAGGTGATGTCCTAGGCGTCGGATACCGTCCACGGACTGGCACTGTATTTTATACCCGTAATGGCCGCAAAACGGAAGATGCTTTCGTTGGCTTAAGTCGCTGGAATCTCTTTCCCACAATCGGTGCTGATGGGCCCTGCAGTGTTCATGTCAACCTCGGACAAGCTGGCTTTGTCTTCATTGAAGCCAATGTCAAAAAGTGGGGTTTGGCACCCAGTGTGGGCACGTTAGCGCCTCCACCCGCGTATGGCAGTGAACGCGGCAGCATCCTTCTGGACGTCGGTGGACGCATACGAACCAATCCTGACGGCACGCCCTCTACCATCCCTGCCGGTGTCTCTTCGCCGTCATCTGCACATAGACATAGATCACGTCGCCCTAGACAGTCTGCTGGCTCAGGGATCGCATCGTCACCATTGCGATCGTCATTGGAGCCGCCTCCGATAACACCCCCGCCACCCATTACACCTATCGATGAAGCTGTGAGGAGGACGACAGCTCGGATTCCGGCTCGGATGATCCATCGGCACCGCTGCTCGACGCAGCATTACTGAACATTGGTCATACTTCTCGAGGCGCAGCAACCGGTGGTGGTGCCTCGCGCTCGCCGTCTCCTGCTACGTCTGCGAGGTCGTTCAACGACGCAGGTGCGCGCAACCCATTTACCAATCGTCGACACCGCCCGTCTTCTTCCCTCACTCATTTCGCCACGTCCCTGGCAGCTCCCCGCTCAGAACTATCCGTCCATCTCCACCCGCCTCCGGACTCACCCATGAGCCCCAGCGCCAATCCACCAACACCAGGGTACAGAGACATTCACCTACAGGCGCTCACTCCGGGCCACCGCCGAACGCCTAGCGCAGCCAGCACTTCCGCAGCGCCTGCGCCGAGTACGGCAGGTGACAACACAGCCAGCACGACATCGCCTCCAGCCTCGGCGTCGACGTCAACGGATCGCCTCCTGCCAGGCAGTCCCTTGGCGAGGCGAGACCCTCCTGCATACTCTCCTCTGGATGCATTTACATACGCGGATGGTGTGCACATTGACCTGCCTGCGGAGGTTATAGCGGCTGCGCTGGAAGGAAATACGGTGCCCTCAACCTCGGTCGGTCAGTCGAATCCTGCCACACGATCTTCCGGGCGAAGGTCGAGAAGAAGACAATAATGAATAGCCTGTATTTTTTGCTCCTGCGTATTTATGCCACAGCCACGTTTGGTCAGTTTTCAATCCTTCATCTATGGGGCTTTCTCGTTTCCGCGTACATCTGTGCTGACTGCTTCTCGCGCCTTCTATCTCCTCACAACCTTACGACCCACAGTATCACCACAGCTATTTGATCCCTTTCTTTTTTTTTTTTTTACCCTTCTTCGTTGTCGCTTTTATTGTTGTATTAAACATTTTATCATTTCTAATAGACCGTTGCGTTCGCGCAATGTTACGAGTTTTGATATCTCCCTACGGACTCGGCCCCTCGATAAATCCACTACGTCACCTTTCCTACTTTATTCTCCCATTTGTCACGTCTGATTTGCTATCTCCCTCCTGCACATGGAAGCATATATAACCTTTACTCAGCACATTCATATTATCCAAGCATGAAATTTCATCATTGTTACGACTCACTTTTCCTGGAATCTGCAGCTTAGATTTCAACTCAGGTGCTCAGGAGCGCTCAAGATCACGAACCTGGTTTTTCTGTGGATATCACTGATTCTTATTGATTGTATCTTTTCTGTATGACAGAAGCTATGTACACTAGGAATTGTGAAAAATGCAAGATGTCGTCGTCCATGCTGGTGAGGTAACTAGCTATGATACATACAATAATAGGTGCGTCGATAATAATTTAACCCGCCTGTCTTCCCCTCGGGTCTCAACACCCCTCTCCGTTCTAGCCCGTCTGAACGCGGCTACTCCGATGACGGGATATATGGTGCCGATGGTGGACTGATAATTCTACATGTAGATCAGGATTCGGTGATCAAGATCGCGGTCAGCCTGCTTGCTTCCCTGGCTTCCTCTTCTTCGTAATCTCCTCTTCCTCGCTTCCTCTCGAATAAGGCGGAATTGTGTGAACGAATGTATGGCCAGGTGACCAAAGGGAAAATAAGGTGGAATGGTACACTGGATGTATGGTTGAATGAATGAATGGCAGGGATATGAGGTTGCCTCTGTTCAGGCCAAGTGTGGATTTTGTGCGGGTGTGGGTGCGGTCATGGTTTTGGCCATGGCGCTAATAATACGAACTAGCTGTGCGGGCTCGAGGGCTTGCTTCTGGAATGGCGGTGTGGCGACCGAGCCTGTTGGGTGATGGAAAAGAGGTAAGTAATCTATCGGCTGATGCTATTATCCTGATATCAATGTTTGCGTGGCCAGCGACGCGCGATAGCACCGTTCCCAGCAGCTGAGCCGAACAAACTGCCAGGGGTTCTGGTTCTTCGTCTGTCCATCGTGCGCCCGAAGCTTCCACCCCGAAGCAGAGGCGCAGGATGGGAGCGGGAGAATGCGCAATGGGAAGGCAACAGAAATAAAGGTGAATGAAGAAACGATGCTCACCTCGTATCGGACGCCGTGGACATGTTGGAATTCCCACTCTGTTCTTGGATTTCGATCCGTACGAGGGAGAAGCGCCGGCCTTGGCACCTCCGTGTACATGACAACGCCGCCGGAGACCTCTTTGATGACGCCCCGAGGCTCCGCCTGCAGCATCAGATTCCGCTCCTTCTCCCTCAGCTTCGCCTTCTCCGCGCGCCGTCTGTCCGACTTTGCGCCTGCCTCGTCTCCAGCCGCCGCTTCTCCGCCTTCCTTGAACTCGCCGCGCGAAGTGTTGCTGCTACTCGTGCTGGTGCTGCTGATCTCTCCGGGGTTTGATTTCTCCGAGAGAGGTTTTGACCGTCGCGCGCTACAGCAGCCGCAGCGCTGGGACAGTTCGCTCAGCTTGCGCCGCGGGAATTTGGCCAAGTGCGCCCAGAGCACGATGCCGACGAGGACGATGGCCACGACCATGATAATACCGATGTAGCGATGAACACCGGGTTTGTTGATGTAGCTGGGACTCCCTGCAGGGTCCGAGTTTGTGGATGGGTCGGTGCCCGAGACAGCAATGTTGGCGGGCGTGCAGGAGACATGGCCCGACGGGCAGGACTCGATGTCGTTGCCTCTAATGAACATGGTGAGGGGGGAAGGAAAGGAAGTGATACTAGGCCGCACTTTTAGGCTCCACGCGCTGTATTATGTAGGGGAGGACACTTCTTCTGACTAGCCGTTTTGGTGTGATGAAATTGATTCTCTAGCGGCTGACGATTGTTATCATCATCAACTAATTTATTTTAAGCGCACCGTAGTCTGTCCTAGTCTGTCTTCTTTTCGGATGGCTGACTCCGCCACAACGCGCCTTCCCGCTTTTGCTTCCTTCGCACACTAACTTGCGCGAGCTTGGCGGACGTTGGAGCCATTTGTTGGTTAGAAGCATACACACCATCCTGACGACGTAAATCACACACTACAACATTATATCTATAGAGGTAACAACATTCCACGAACAACTAGGGCTCCAACCTCTTGGGGTCTCGGGGGAACAAGGAAGCGCGACGAATGTTGTTGAGCTTCAAGAATAGCATCAACACCCGCTCCAAGCCTATTCCTCCTCCTCCATGAGGAGGGCAGCCCATGCGGAAAGCATCAACATAAGGTTTCATAGAATCGGGATCGACTCCTTTTTCGCGCATCTTCTCGCAGAGAACCTTCGGGTCATGTATGCGCTGCGCTCCTGAAAGAATTTCCTCTCCTCTCATGAAGAAGTCATAGGAGTTGGAAAGCGTCTAACAGGGAGTATGAGCGTTATATCACTGACTCCACCAAATGAGACGTACAGGATCTTCTGGATCAGGCATAGTGTAGAATGGGCGCAGGGCCATTGGGAATTTGTCAATAATATAATAGTCGGTGTCGTATTTCTGCTTGATAAGGACGCCCAATCTCTTTTCTTGGGCCGTGCTGTAACAACGTTTTTTTAGCAAGGATCAGGTGGCGAAGAGCAGGCAGTGCATACCTGAAATCATCGAGACCCTCTCGGGGTACGCCGTCTTCGACTAGAATATCGACAGCTTCTCGGAAAGACAGAACAAGGGTACCTTCAGGACCTTCTCTCCATTTGAAGTCATCGGCTGGATACTGTCGTTGCACGGTTTCAATTTCCTTTTTATATTTGTCTCTGAGTCCACTAAAAATGCTCTTGAGCATGCCATCAAGAGTCTCCATGACTTCATGATAATGCTCCTCAATGGACATTTCCAGATCAAGTCCCATAAACTCTGTCATATGACGGTGGGTATTTGAGTCCTCCGCGCGGAACACTGGGCCGATCTCATAAACGCGCTCGAAGTCAGCGGCGATGGCCATTTGCTTCGCTAACTGGGGAGACTGAGCCAGGTAGGCATTGCCTGTATAAACAAGGAATAAGAAATTACACGCGATATGTCGTGCCCATTTTTCCTCACCCTTAAAATAACTGACTTTAAACACCGATGCTCCAGATTCAGTCGCAGCACCTTGCAATTTTGGACTGTGAATTTCAATAAATCCATGCTCGCTGAGGTATTGACGGAAGAAATGCCCGATTGCGCTTTGCATCCTGAAAATGGCTTGATTGTTGTTGTCTTGTCGAAGAGATTAGCATGCGCGATAATCCAGAATTAGTTATTAGTTACCCTGAGATCAATAACCCTGTTGTTCAGACGAGTTTCCAGAAGGACACGACTGTATTGAGGGTTGTTGGCCTCCTCACTCTTGTATCCTCGGTCTCGGGGGCAGGAGTATCGTCGGCGCGATTAGGGTCGGAGGGACGTGAGGCGTCTTCCACAGAGAACGGCAAGCGAGCGTCTAATCCTGCGATTAGATGAAGCTACGGGACTATTATCAGATTTACGTATGAGCGCCAAAAGTGCGTCTCTGACCTTGGAGACATGAAGTTCGACATCGGAGATGGTCGCACTCTTGATCGGCTCAGCGGTTTTCTCAACGGTGCCTTCGAGGAGAACAATACTCTCGTCAGCTAAGCCAGACGCCCATTTCAGCATTTGTTTAGAGATTTTCTCCGGAGTGAGGACCAGAAGGGCCTGGATTGAGTCGGTCTTCTGGCGCAAATTTAGGAAGACCATCTTGGATCCCTGTGCACGGGAAGTCTGAACTCTGGCGCGGACGAGAACATTTTCCCCGACACGCTTGGAGAGTGCTGTGATTTCAGCCCTTGGGATACGAGGCCTTGATTGGGATTGATTGAGAGGAAGAGGTCCATAATTGTCTTTAGCAAAATCCTGGACGATGTTAGTTGGATAACAAATCAAATCACAGTGGATAGGCTTACCACTTCTGCTGCAGCTTTCTGCTGTGCAAGCTCTTGTTGCTTTGCAGCTTTTTCTGCAGCTTTCTTCTCTTTCTCTGCAGCCTTGGCCGCCTTTTTGAGCGCGCTCTTTGTAGGACCGCCGTCCTCACCTCTGGCGTAGTTGAGGGCCAAAACAATTTACAAGCAAGGGCAAGAACTTACTTATCCTCAGGAGTTTGGGTTGGAGCTTGAGAATCGGCCATGGTGGTAATCTGAGAAAAGACTATTGAGTCATTGATGTGGATAGGGCTGGATTAGATTAGATGATAGGCGGAGCAAACCGCCGACCCGCGTGGTACGGCCGCACAAGCGCCGAAAGCCGGCTCTTCAAACATGGGGTCACTGCATACGCCCGCCCCTGTCCTTTATATACCCCCGACCCCGTTTTTTTCCCTTCCATTTCTTGGATAGATGCTTGCTACTACCTTCGCCCGTCGTTCCGCCCTCGGCGCCAGCGCACACACTCTGCGCACCCTCTCCACATGGGCCAATGTGCCAGCAGGGCCTCCTGATGCCATTCTCGGTACGTGTTTTCTTGTCCGTTCTGCATTCGAAAGCCTGTCTCTCTCGCAGTACCATGGATACTGACATGCCTTCAACTCATAGGTATCACTGAAGCCTTCAAGGCGGACAAAGATCCACGCAAAATCAACTTGGGTGTTGGCGCATACCGAGATGAAAATGGAAAGCCTTACATCTTGCCCAGCGTGAAGAAGGTCCGTTTTTCAGATTTAAACTGGGGTCAACTTGAAATAAACATAGCATTTTTAGGCCGAAGGTCTTGTCAATGCTTCTGTTCCCGACAAGGAATATCTGCCAATCACTGGTCTCCCTGAATTCACCAAGAATGCTGCGTTACTGGCCTATGGTGCCGAGAGCACTCCCTTGAAACAAGGCGCCGTGCGTTATCACCCTTAGTCTGGGACTGCCAGCCCTTTAATCACCTATTTAGGTTTCCGTTACTCAATCTCTCTCCGGTACTGGCGCACTCCGCATTGGAGGCGCTTTCCTTGCTCGTCACTATCCTCAATCCAAGGATATCTACGTCCCCGTACCCACCTGGGGCAATCACATTCCCCTCTTCCGTGATTCTGGACTCAACGTCCAAGGATACCGCTACTTCAACAAGGAGACTGTCGGACTGGATTTCGACGGCCTCAAGGCTGATCTGGAAGTATGTTTCTTCCTATCTGCTCAGCATCCTTCGATTCTAATTCCCTTGTCAACGTTAATAGGCTGCTCCGGAAGGCGCTATTGTTTTGCTCCATGCTTGTGCCCATAACCCCACTGGTGTTGACCCTACACCAGCTCAATGGGCTCAGATTTCCGACATCGTGAAGGAGAAAAAACTATTCCCCTTCTTCGACATGGCCTACCAAGGCTTTGCTTCCGGATCTACCGTCAAGGATGCTTTTGCGGTTCGCCACTTTGTTGAACAAGGCCACCAAATTGCTCTTGCCCAATCGTTCGCCAAGAACATGGGTTTGTACGGAGAGCGCGTTGGCGCTTTCTCTTTGACCACCAGCGACCCCGCTGAGAAGGCTCGTGTTGACAGTCAATTGAAGATCATTATTCGCCCTATGTATTCTAACCCCCCTGTCCACGGTGCTCGCATCGCCAACGAAATCCTCCGCACCCCAGAGCTCTACACCCAATGGGAATCTGAGGTTAAGGGAATGGCTGATCGTATCATCAGCATGAGGGAGAAACTTTACGACTCCCTGCAAAACAACCTGAAAACTCCTGGCCAATGGGGACACATCAAGAGCCAAATTGGAATGTTCAGGTAACTAATTGATTAGCACGCTTATTAATGGTCTGACTAAAGTCTTCTAAACCAGCTTCACTGGTCTGACAACACCTCAGACTAAGGCCCTCGCTGAGAAGGCTCATGTCTATATGACTGCGGATGGACGTATCTCGATGGCTGGTCTGAACAACGGTAACATCGAGTACTTCGCAGAGAGTGTAGACAAGGCTGTCCGCGGTCAGCTCTAAAAGGTATACCTGTGGTCCTGTGGAACATACCCTTACTTTCCATTGACAATTATCCTATCCACCGCTGTTATACCATGTACACCTGTGTGTTAAGTCTTCTCTAGAAATATAGAAGAATTTTATATCGGTTTCTGAATCATTGCTTGTTCACCGCATCTAAAAATTCGAGTGGGTTACACCATTGAAAGTTCAAATGAAGTTAATGTAATGTTATTCCACGTGCGCTTCGGCGCCTTTACGCTAAATAGGTCGGATAAGACGCCTAACTATAGCTCAGTTCCTGCAAGTTGATTGATCCCAAATTGATCCAAGCCGCGGTCGATGTGAGTTCCTGAGCCTAAGCCAAGTATTCCCTGTCTAGCAGCTCAGCCCACTTTATGCCCTTTTCTCTGTGGCCTACAGCATGTCTCCCATTATTCCAGGCGCTTGGTCCTCGAGCTGGACTCTCGGTTCTCAAGAGCGAGACGACATGGACTGCGACACAGAGAAGACGCCTAGGTTGCCAGACCGTTCCCATGCATCTCGCTATGGTCTCTCACAGGAAGAGAACTCGGAAAATATTGATCTCGCCTTGTCCCAAACACCCAATTTAAAGGAACCAGGCGTTCCCGTCGAGGAGCCTGCCCATATAGACGACGAAGACGCTGCCTCTTTTGCGGACGATGATAGCTCAGTTCCCTCGGATGATTTCTATAGCATTATATCGCATGAAGTACGTGTTCTTCCATTGATGTTACTGTGGACTGGTAGTTATTTTATTTTCATGACTAGGATTCAGAGTCGACACTATACTCTAGTGTCATGATGTCGGTATGTATGCACAGCGCATATATCCTCATCGCTTTTCTTGACGCCCTCCTGCAGACTTCCCCTATAGACAAAGAGAGAGACCCATCTGATGGACTTCTAGGCTCGGTGGATTTTTCTAGTTCCCCCTTCGATTCGTCAGGTTTAAGCTCATGCTTGCATATACCTTCACAAGAAGACGTAGTCCGCGCCACATCGGATGCTGGTCTTTTTTTTGAAGCTTCTATTGTCCGAATCCCCACCGCCGCTCCGTCCACTGAAGACGATTTCCGTCTTTTGGATAGCAGTTCTCCCACCGATACCTTGGGATTTTCCCTGCCCAATGTGAGCGCCTGTGGTCAAGAACTCGTATTAGACGCCCTCTCGGCGATCGGCACTGTCACCCACGCATCTGGCAACGATTCTCCTGTGGATCCGCATGGTTATGAATGCGATTCCGTTTCCAGCCATTCGGGTTCATTTTCCAGTAGAGGTATATCTAATATAATTGCCAGACTCGGTTCAGGTGCAAGTGCATCGCGAGCGAGTGTCTTTTCATGGTCCCAGGGTTCTTCAAGAAACCCCAGTCCAAGTCCAAGGATCACGCACCACGGCCATTTTGACGACGGTCCATTTAGATCTCAAACCAGCACCTTGCAGCTTTCTCAGCCGGATGGAAACAATCCCTGGACACTTTCGCTGGACCCAACGCTCACTTCAACCGAATCCGAAGCGGCATCACAAGCCTCTACCGCTTCTTTATCTCTCGAAGCTGAATTTCCGCCAGACGACGAAAGGCCTTCTTTTATGTCGCGAGATACACTCCCATCTGTCGCCTCACTTCAGGACCCTTATTCTCCACACACTGTTTACTACGAAGAGGATATAATTACCACCCCACGAAACTCGCAGTCATCTCCGTATAATGTGCTCTCAGAGCCAAGGTCCAATCCTGCCCCATCTCCTTTAACTTATCACCACTCGGACGATTCGGTCCGCTCAAAGAATTTCATACAGAAGACGAAGGAGCTTTGCAACAAATTCAAAAAACTTATTTCTTTGAAGTCCGTAAAGGAAAGATCGTCCAAGGTCGCGAAAGATAATTCTGGCATTCGTCGCACTCCTCTGAATGGCCAGGGTGAACCCGATACGCAGTCTTCTTTCCAGAATTTCCCTCGCATAACATCACCTTCATTTTCCTCAGTCGATAAACCTCCTGCATTCCGAAGAACAGTAAAAACATCTTCACCATCTGTAGCACTCTCGTACACTCCCGATTACACCGTTGCTCGTGGATCCGGATCAACTCACGTCCCTGACGAAAAGTACACCTATGAATATCACGCAAGACCCAAAACACTACAGGAAATTAGATCTAAGCGAAGGTTCTCATTACCTGCCTTCGCTAGACCATCTTCTCCTGTCCCTCCAAATGCACGAACTGCAAATCCAATGCGTTCAACGAAACAGAGAAGGGCTGGATCCATTCTATCTGCTGAAGGAGGAATGACACGCTGAATTGTATATTATATCAATCGTTGAACGACTTACACTTCTTGGACACCTAAATTATCCGCAGAGTGAGAGATATGGATTTTTCGTGACACCTCAACCTTTTTCTTGCCATGACTTACAATTGTATGTACAATGTGACATTCTGTGTACTTTTATTATCATTTTCCTAGTTTGTTGTAATTCAAATATCAAGGTCTTCATCTGGATCATCGTCGTCAATATCATCGGCTGAGTCAGGATCGTAGAAAATTGCAGCAGGTGTGTTGCTCGTCATGGGTGCGCCTAGCGAGAATTAATGTTAAGCATAAGGGAAGCACAATTGAAAGCTATTGGCATTACCTTCGTGTGCGTAAGGCAAAGGTACCTGTGCCCTGGATTCTTGCTGCGCAGACGTCAGACTAAGGTTGAAAGGCAGATTTTGAGTGGGATCTGGAGCGGCAGCTTGGATGGGCTAGAGACAATAACAATCAGAATGCGAAAAATAAGATCTAGATTGGAGGCTGATGCATTTCTCACTTCAGTTTGCTTTTTCGCAAGCGGCTTGATGCTTTCCAATGCTGTGAGCTCGCACGGACCGCCCAAAACATTCGACCAGCCTTCCAAGACGCGTTCAACGCCCCGCTTCCTACCAGCTCCTTCTCGCACAATCAACTCGGCCACAAACTCGGACGAATTGCCGCTTCCTTCACCATTGGGCCCAAAGACCAATGCCTCAGTATCGTATAGGCGCTCGCTGACTGGAAGAAAGACACCCCAGAATTTAGGCCAGGGTGAGACTGGAGGAGGGGGCATCAGAAACTCAGTCGCAATATGCGCTATCAGCGCCGGAGGATGAGCGATGACATGCGAAAGAGAAGACGAAAACCCAGTTTGTGTGATTAGAGGCAGGAGGCTCGAGGGAGATTGCGAATGGAGAATTAGGCGTGCATCTAAGGGCTCTTATTAATTGGATTTTTTAACGATTGCTCTCATGAACGCACTTGAGCACTTTTTGACGAGTTCGCAAACTTTGGAGAGATACTTGTATGTTTCTGCCGGGGAATCCGTATCCTCGAGGACTGTATCTATCGAATCAATGATAATATTCGTTGATCTTGACGGTACATCCAAAGCTAGAGGTAAAATTGAGCGAGGCAATGGATGGGGAAAAGACTTTTCACAGCATACCTTTCTCCACTACTGACAGCAACTCTGCCCAGTAATCCGATTCACCATATCCCGGAACACGATCAGTCCAGTCATAAACTTCGACTGAGTTCAGCGAAGAAATTCCTGTCAAATTAGATGGCTGGTAGAGCAAGCAAAAGAGGACATTGTGGAGAGGTGATCCTTTGGCACTTTTGTCCTGTGCAACAAGTATCCTGCGCAGAACAGGCAGACTGCTTTGTGCGAGAGACGATTGCAGAATCAGCAAAGGGTGCCGATGCGACTCATTCTTTAAGATGGATGTGAGGAGTGCCATATTGAAAGATATAGATTTTGGACATGGTTGATTCGATTTAAACGCCTAATCTCTTTTTGGGAATCTCCTGCCCGCCACGACTATAAACTTGTAACTACACTTCGTACGACATCAGAATATGTACAAATCGTACTTTTTATATAATAAGCTATAGTGCTTCAATCAAGTACTCTTAATCCATCTATTTCTTTCCAGATATCGCGTGCCCAATTTCCATCGAAGGACACCAATGGTCTTCGTATGCTGATCAAGCTCGAATCCTGCTTTCCTCAGAGAAGAGCGGCGGTAGGGGAGCAGGGGTGAATCAACCACTTCGATACGTTCAAGAGTTGGATCCTTGTTGAAAGCATGATTGATAGCATATTCGAGCAGGTCGTCTTGAATATTGGCCTTGTGGTAATTTTCTTCGACATGGAAATGCCGAATGAGAGCTGTTCTTGGCGGAGCAACTTCGCCCTTGGGTGCTTTAGCATTGGACTTGTTCGCGTCGATAGCAATAAGCCCAACGAATGTGTCTCCATGTTCGAGCAGCCAAAATCCGGAGGCTGGTTTTTTGGAATAATATTTTTGGATATCCTTGATGTCTTCATGACGGAGAGTTTCTTGAGTAAGTCCTTCGAAGTATGGTCGGTTTATCCTGGAAGGTATTGGGTATAGGGTTGTCAAGTTAAATATTCGGCATGACATACCAGTCTACAGCGAACATTATAGGTACAGCCAGCGAAGCAAAAGCTGGAAAAGGCTTGAGATAGCTTAGCCATCCCAAATCGTTGGACGGCCACCAGCTCATGTATTGTATGAATACGGACGACAGTGCAAGCCATATAGCAATGGTCACAGGATGGGTATAAGCTTGGAAAACTTCATTGGTATCGATGACTGCGACAACAAAAAAGGACATACTTTTGTTGTTGGCAATAGCAAGACCCTGGAAATTGGACTTGGAGATCATGAACAAGGTTAACTTCCTGTCTTCTGTAGCATACGGTCGGATTTGGGCAGTCGGGAGGGCCATTGTAGGGGAGAATGAACAAGTATCGACGAAGAGTGGAGGAACATGACGCCGGACATATACCTGACGGGACACACTCAATTTCATCTAACCCCTCGCACGTTGCTCGATTCAGGTCCACCTCAATGCTATTTTTGGACGCAGCTACAACCACAACCTTGGGCTTGAAGATCACACAAAGTTGTAATTTATAATACATTTATGATCTTGCGCAAAATCGATTTCAGTTGTTGTACATTTATACTGCTTGAGAGAAACCAATAGGGTCCGTATGCTTATTGCTCTTGCTAGCTACTGCTGATCATATCTGAGAATTGATTATTTCACTTTTAAAGATAATGGGTTACCCGAATTAATTCAGGCGGAAGGTAAGTATGTTTTGAGATCACAGCTGCAGCCTCCCATGAGTCAAGCCCGTAACCTCTATAGAGATAGTATCTTAGTAGACGATGTCAGTGACTCAGTGTAATGTCAAAAAGTATTACTAAGAACTTGCTAAGAACAAAGACATCAAAGATAGTGTTGCGACAGTGATAGCATGCGCAAACGTTCTTGAGATGTTCATACAGCAGGACATAGTACGACGTACGTAAGTAGTATGCAATAATAATTGGCATCAATCGTGGCGCCTCTTGAGTCTTCTGCAATCAATGCCATTCGTTATGAACAAGTTATAAACTGTTATAAATAATACAAAGCTTCAGTCCTACCTCATATGAGCGTAATCCTGAACTCCTCCTATTTTTCCGCTCGCGTTACGACTAGATAAAATAAACTAAATAAACTCGAAATCATGCTAATTTTACATTCCTTGATTACATAGATACATTTCTACAGCCACAGATACACGTAGACTGTAGATACTGGCGGGCATTAAGAAAGCAACTATCGATAATTGCAAAAGAACCTCTAGAGTTGATCTGGAGTGCGTTGTGAGTGCATGCCACTCCACTCGAACGGGAACCGGGCCGGGGCAGGCTCAGATCCAACCTCTCGCTCCGAACCTAATCTTATCCGATTCTGACCCAATTCTGTCCGTCTTCCCATCGCGTCGCTGATCAGTGATCACTTATTGCTAGCTAACTGTAGGTCTTTTTTCATCGTTATGACTATGTTGGTTGTCTTTAGATGGCTTGAGCTGAGGCCCGCTTGAGCAACACTTGAGTCCCAAAAAACTAATCATTGTCTGGACATCAAATATGTAGATGGATTTCAGTTGGATTTCATCGATTGGATGTTCTCAATTATTCCATGGTACCCGTTCATTCTCACGGAGTTACAGTCTCGAACATAGCCGCGACTGGGCGCGATGGTTCGCGGCCCATCTACGATTAGAATCATGGAGTCTACGGGAGCCCGTTTGCATTGCTGGATCCATTTAACAAGACCTCGTCTCTTCCAGATTGTTGACCCACTACTCCCTCAATCAACCATTGACAATGCTCATCAACACGACTTATTATGACGTTCCTACAAAGCTTCACGGAGATGGACACCCAATCCGTATCTTCGTGATCTCCCCACACGTTCCCGATTACCCAGATGCCAAGTTTCCAGGTGTGTATTAGAGTGCGATGCTTTCACTGATCCGTTGCGTCGATTAACTCCTCGATCGACAGGTGTTATCGTCTTCAGGTGCCTTGACATGCGTTGTCAATAATCAAAATAGGGCTGACTGCCCCGATCTAGTGAAATCTACCAAGTAACTGGACCCGTCGAGCGCTTTGCAGGCCAGATTGCCAGCCAGGGCTTCGTCGTTGGTATGCGATTTGCTGTGTAAAATTTCTTGGTCAAAACTCTCCTAACAAAATCAGCTTGTCCTTCGGTATACCATGAATTTCAGGGTCCAGAGGCAATTCCGTACGACGTTGAAGGTATGCATTTTTCTATCCCTTTGAAAACATTTCTAACGTTTTATTTCGACCATACTAGGCACTGACAGAGGAAACAAATTCAAGGTCGGTTAAGAAGACATGATGGAGAACATAGAATTCTTAATCAAGTAAATAATACAGATCGAAAAAGAAGTTGCAGCCTATGATGAGGTTTGAACTTATTCTTGTCACTGATCAACCCATTTTTACCTTGTGTGCTTCGCAAGGATGCCACTTTGGCCATCGACCTTCTCGTCTCTCTCAAGAACTGCAATGGCAGGATCGCAGGTAAGGTATCCTGCAATTTATTAAAGCGCAAAACTCATCCTATCTTTTCTTATCAAAGCAACTGGGATGTGTCTCGGTGGACATCTGGTGCGTCACAGAATTTCCCCGCAAACATAGTTTCTCAAATAGAAACCGTCATTATCACCAGGCATTCAGGGTAACACGGAGTCCTTTCGCATGACTTTGATATATATCTAATCAGTTCACAGGCTGCCTTTGATCAACGTGTCTTATCTTCGGTCTGTTTCTTCGGTACTGATATACATAGCGCTACCCTGGGTAAAGGAAAGCAAGACAATAGTCTTATCAGAGTTCGTAATGGAGACCTCACTGGAAAGGGAGAACTTGTTGTGCGTACCGGCTCATTTGACGCGGGCATGTATCTATAATCTAAGCGCTCATTTTTCATCTATGGCGATAGATGATCTTCGGAAAGCAGGTACGTCCAATCTCACTTGATTAAATCTTATAGCTTTTTTTGTTAAACGCAGCATAAATTTTTGATATTTCAGGACACTCACGTTCCACGCGAAGGAAGAGACCTCATTCGTAAGACACTAGAGGACGCAAATGTCACGGTTTCTGTGAGTATATGCGCCTAGATATCAGGCTGCTAACATTTACTGATTCTATTTAATTATTACCGATTGCTGTCTAGTTCTTGGAGGTTCAAGCCCAACATGCTTTCATCCGCGACGAGCAGTCAAAAGGAAGATGGGATGCAGCACTGACTAGGTCCTTGTTTTCTTTCATGATGGAAGTTTTCGAACGAACGATTGGCAGGGATTTGGGTCCCAAAGTGTCGTTGAACAAGGAGCCTGAACACGTTTGTTAGATGCATTACTTGGCAACGCTGATGGTCAATACAAAGATGAAAGCTTTGCTTATATGTTCGAAGTCCAGAGATCATCTTCAGAGTTCATCCAAGGTCGAATATAGTCCTTGATTAGGTCTCAGGAGGATGTCAAAGATTTGCGGCAGTAGCTTACGAGCGCGTTGACAACCCTCAGAACTAAGCCTTGACATCCCGATATCAATGCTTAGAGGCAATACAAGATTCGAAAAGGGCTCTTTGCTTTTCGGACGTAATCATGGGGCATATAGCGGGTTTTCTGCCGCCAGGCTTCGTTATCGTGAATACAATGGTTGATAGCAAGATGGAACACGTTGCAAGAGAGTACCGAAAAATGGGATAAAAGAAAAAGGAAACAAGACGAGATGCGAAAAATGATACAATAGTTCTACATCTAGTTTACTTCTTCTTGGCGGCCTTCTCAGCAGACTTGGTGACCTTTCCGGTGGTCTTCTCAGTCTTGTCGACGGACTTGATGATTCCGACGGCAACGGTCTGCCTCATGTCACGGACGGCGAAACGACCGAGAGGAGGGTACTCGTTGTAAGACTCAACACACTGAGAAGATAAAACTCAGCGAGAGATCGACAAAGGATGAGAATCAAAACATACCATGGGCTTGGAAGGAATGAGCTTGACGATGGCGGCATCACCAGACTTGACGAACTTGGGAGCGTTCTCAATCGATTTACCTGTTCGGCGATCGATCTTCTCAATGAGCTCAGCGAACTTGCAAGCAATGTGGGCAGTGTGGCAATCGAGGACGGGGGCGTAACCAGCACCAATTTGACCGGGGTGGTTGAGAACGATGACCTGGGCGTTGAAGGAAGCGGCTTCCTTGGCGGGGTCGTTCTTGGAGTCGGAGGCAACGTTTCCACGGCGGATATCCTTGACGGAAACGTTCTTGACGTTGAAACCGACGTTGTCACCGGGGTTACCTTGCTCAAGCTGCTCGTGGTGCATTTCGACGGACTTGACTTCAGTGGTGACGTTGGAAGGAGCGAAGTTGACGACCATGCCGGCCTTGATGATACCGGTCTCAACACGACCGACGGGCACTGTGCCAATACCACCGATCTTGTAGACATCCTGGAGGGGAAGACGGAGGGGCTTGTCGGAGGGACGGACGGGGGCTCGATGGCGTCGATGGCGTCGAGGAGAGTCTTACCCTTGACAACACCGGCCTTGGTCTCCTTAGTCCAACCCTTGTACCAGGGCATGCTGCAAGGCATATAAGTACTAATCTTACATCGAAAATGTGAGAATAAACTTACTTGGGGGACTCCTCCAACATGTTGTCTCCGTGCCATCCAGAGATGGGGACGAAGGCAACAGCCTTGGGGTTGTATCCAACTTTCTTGATGAAGATGGAGGTTTCCTTGATAATTTCGTTGAAACGATCCTCAGACCACTAAAATGGGCAGAAAAAAGGGTCAGTTGCGACTTTAAAGCTGCATACATAAGACATTTTTTACCTTGGTGGTATCCATCTTGTTGACGGCGACGATGAGCTGACGGACACCGAGGGTGAAGGCGAGGAGAGCGTGTTCGCGGGTCTGGCCATCCTTGGAGATACCAGCCTCGAACTCACCGGTTCCTCCTGCGATGATGAGGATAGCGCAATCAGCCTGGGAAGTACCGGTGATCATGTTCTTGATGAAATCACGATGTCCGGGGGCATCAATGACCTTGAAACCTTAATCAGTACGGATTGATAAGATGATTGCTGCGTTCAAACTTACAGTGACCATGAACTTGGGGGTCTCGAACTTCCAGAGAGCGATATCGATGGTGATACCACGCTCACGCTCGGCCTTTAGCTTGTCGAGCACCCAAGCTATGGAAATTTTTTTTAGCTGAGGGTCCAAGCGAAACAAAGCAGAAAAATACACACCATACTTGAAGGAACCCTTTCCGAGCTCAGCGGCTTCCTTCTCGAACTTCTCGATGGTTCGCTTGTCGATACCACCGCACTTGTAGATCAAGTGGCCGGTAGTGGTGGACTTTCCGGAGTCGACGTGACCGATGACTGGGGATATTGCGTTCAGGGTCGAGAATAAGGGTGCGATAAGATAAATGGGCTACTCACCGACAACGTTAACGTGGGTCTTTTCCTTTCCCATTTTTGTTGAGTTCTGGAAAGAGGAGGAGATGAGTACGCAGGATCGCACGAGATCGCAGAGAAGAGATGAGAGACATCGCAATCAGCACGATGGGATCCATCGCTGGATGGGGGGCAGCGATGGCGAGGGCGGTGGGGGACGGGGGGACGGGGACGGGACTTACTTTGAGTGTGGATGTGGTGGAAGAGAGGGGGAGAGATGGTGGTAGGGAAAAAAGAGGATGGGCGGGGATGTTTGTGCTAGTTATACTGCCACCAGCCCAAATTTTTTTATCGATAGAGATCTGATCGTCTGATTGATCACACAATCGATGACTCGGCGTCCCCGGCCCCGGCCGGCAGGCACCACCTTCCCAATCGATAACATACACTATCTAACATACACTGCAATAATTTATCTCTAGCTCTACCACCCGCCGTCGCCCGCCAGGAAGCGACTCTCTAGGATCCTCGCAAACGTCGGTCGTGCCCCCACCTCCACCTGCAGACACGCCCGGACGAGCGCCGCCGCATCGCCCAAGGCCCCCCCTCCGTCTGCTTCTTCCCCTTCTTTCTCTTTTCCGTCGGCACACCGTTCATCCAGCGAGATCGCAGCGTTCGCAAAAGGTGACTCGAAGCCCTCTTGTGCCTCCGCTGCAGTCATAAATGGGCACTCTCCCACCAGCAACACGTACGCCACGACTCCAAACGCCCAGACGTCTTGTTCCTTTCCATGATACCTTTCGCCGCGGAGGATCTCTGGCCCGGCATAATCTAGTCTATAGAATGAAATGAATCAGCATGCACACATCGAGCGGCGCAAAAGTGACTCACGTCCCACTGAACGTGTCCCAGCCGTTCTTCTTGACTAATCCAGAGCTCCCAAAGTCGATTAATACACACTTGCCGTTGGGGCCTAATACAACATTTTCATCTTTTATATCTCGGTGAACTGAACGAGTCATTTTGAGTTTTGCAATTTCCAAGAGAGAGCAAGGCATTCACCGATTCCAAGTTCGTGCAGAAAGCACACTGCGTCTGCAATTTGTCCGAGATACGTTCTGATAAGAGACGACGGTAAACCATGAGGAAATGCCTCGACCAGGTCGAACAGGTCCGATGGTGGAGCAGGTTCGTTAGGGAGACGTTCTGGCGTTGTTGATGGAAGGACGAGATAATAGTAGTGATTGTCTTCGAAGAAATCCAGTAGTGGGCATATGTTTGGATGACCTTTTACTGTTTGCCCCTCTTTCCACTCATTCTTTTCTTCATCGCTCGCAGACCGCGAGGGATCCCAGGGTCGGCGTGGAGGTAACACATAGGAGGTGTTTGATATGGCAGACATAACATAGATTTCGATTGGAATAGTGCCATGTTTGGGATGCTTTTTCCAGCAATCGGCGAGAATGCGAGATTTGATAACCTGTTTGATAACCAAGGGGGGCTAACCAAGATACACTGCGTAAATATGTCCAGTACTGGGACAGATAGAGGCATACTTACACCAAGTGACCCATCAGGTAGAAATTCTCTGGCGCGTTTTACAAGGCCATATGCGCCACGACCAATTTCCCCTTCAACTAAGAATTCTGAGATGTTCCGGCCGCCCAGGAAGCCCTGGTGTTCTGATAATGGTGATGGTGCGCGAGTGCTGGCATTGCTGAGGATGCTTCCAGAGCTAGGTGTCCGCCGCAGGTTCTCAGAGAGCATAGGGGGTGGTGAGGGCGGATCGATGGGCGCGATTGATACGCGGCCCGCTATGAGAGAGACTCGTTGTTGGGAGGACCTCCTTCGCGGCCGTGGCGAAGACGGTGAGCGAGCAAAAGTTTGAATGGATGGCATGGGTGGTTTACATAGGGATGGAGGGATGATGAGTTTCGGAGAAGTCGTCATGGGTGTAGGCTTGAATGCAGGGGACTTGTTGGAAAAGGCGTGATTATGCTTGCGCAGAGTGGTCTGCACATGGCCCGACCCCTCCGTTTCCGTGTCTTTCTCTTCAGCAGCCACCGACTCTTGACTAGACGACGAAGGCGGTTCCTCGACTTTTGAAAGTTCTTTATCGTGATCCCAGTCGAATCCTCGTCCGATCGACGTTACGCCCCAGCTGCCAACACTGGCATTGCGGTAGAGTCTTGGTGCTGAAACTGGGGGGGCAATCCATTCGTCGTCGTCAAAGATAAAGCTGACAGGGGGAGCTGATAGCATAAATTGCGAAAATAGCGGTCGAAGATACCCTCTGCGTTTCACAGATGAGCGTGGAGAATGCGTCAATTATGTGGCAAAGCCCTGCGTCATTCAGTGCCATGGGCCCAGGACCCGTGGTAAGTTTCTCCAGATTGACCCACGTGCGCCAGAACAAGCTCAGCACTGGCTCTCACCGTCGGCGACGACGCCAGAGCACGCTTTATGTGTCGATTATGTAGCTACAGCGTCTGCCCTATATATCCTGCGGCTAGAGTAGCTCAAGAAGCCAGCGGCTCTTTCTATGCAATTCAGTTACTTACACCGAAGTGATGCTATTTACGGATCTGCTTACGTAAGCGGTTCCCGTCCCAATTCGCCAAGGTACGCCATCGTCAACGCCGTCTCCCTCAAGCCCAACACCCTGTGAGTATGCCCCCCATTCTGCTCAATTTTGCCGCCAGGTCGATGTACGAAGGCCATCCAGTGCCATAGCACCGAACAGAATTGCTGGACAGGAGTTTTTGGGCTGGATGGCACTGTGCTGGATCGGATGACCTTTGGCCTTGTTGGCACTCCGCCTTGTAAATTTTGGTTCTGATAACTTTCCCTCTTGTTCTAGTCCGACATGGCCATCAAGATCGTCAAAAAGCGCACCAACAAATTCAAGTCTGTTCCCGTTCTGCACGCCCTACAAATTCATGTTCTGACCTCTATCCAGGCGCCATCAATCGGATCGCTACCACGGCGTGAAGGAGTCATGGAGAAAGCCCAAGGGTATTGATAACAGGGTCAGGCGTCGCTTCAAGGGGCAAACCCCCATGCCCAAGGTGTGTCCACTTGTTATGCCTCTCAACTCGCTGATATTCAACCATTTTTGCGCAGATTGGATACGGCAGCAACAAAAAGGTTAGTAAAATCTGCAAATCTGCAGCTTTTCAAAATACCAAAACTATTCCCTTAGACACGCCATCTCCTCCCCAACGGTCTCAAGAAATTCCTGGTAAACAACGTTCGGGAAGTTGACCTTCTCCTCATGCACAACAAAACCTTCACTGCCGAGATCGCCCACAACGTCAGCAGCCGTAACCGCGCCACCATCCTCGAGCGGTAAGTTTTCCTTATGCGATGATGATATCCATTCTTATCTCCTTCCAGGGCCAAGGTTCTGGGCATCAAGGTCACCAATGCTGAGGCCCGTCTGCGGTCAGAGGAGTAGAGTGCCATTTACTTTCCAGCATTTTCCCATATGTAATATCACGTATGCTGTTTATGCACATGCGCCATGCCATCGCAACCACGAGCTTTCTTTCACCGCATATTTTCAGCACCTAGTCGGATCTCAGAATCACATCCTATGTCTAATTTGCATCTCTCCGTTGAAGAGCTCCTTTGTTTGCTCTTATCATATTACAGCGCCATTGCATCAATAGACAAACAACCGCCTGATTAGATGAGATCATTCTAAATATGAACCTGCCAGAAACCTCCATCGTCGCATCTGGGAACAACTGCTAAGTTACTTTACCAGGCTCGCCTCATTCTTATCGCATACATCTGAATCCTGTACGCTATCTACAATGCAAGTGTCTTTCCGCGAACTTTCAATCTAAATGCTTGTCTCATGTTTGTCTGGAACCTATAGGGCTGTTAGAGAACCTACGCACGCTGGATCCTGGTATACCGCTGAGGGTAATGAGAAATCCATACCATATCACTCACTCAATCATTGTCTTTGAAGCAAAGGTCCTCAACGATGAACTGAATCAATTCCTCAACAAAGTGCAAGATACTGTAGAACCATATCCTATCAAGGGATGCAAAGCCATCATCGCGCCGTCAGTTGCGTTACTTTAATCTTTGCCTGACATTAATCAAGAATACTGAAGGCACGCGGGGTACTCATATTCTGGACCCGCTGCTGCTTGGGCATATAAAAGCATCGATACCACTAACATGTGCGCCTTCATACCATCTGCTGGTTCGACAGCTTGATCATTCCAAAACATCCCGCAGTAAACGCGTATTCATCCTGGGACCATCCCACCATTTCTATTTAGAAGGTTGCGCATTATCTAGATGCAAGGAGTATAAGACGCCAATTGGCTCTTTGCCATTGGACTTGGACAGTACGTCTACTTATTTGCGGTTTCATCGTCTACGCCACATATGTATGTTATCATTAGCCATCAACGAGCTGAAATCAACTGGGAACTTTCAGTCAATGAGCCTCCAGAACGACGAAGAAGAGCACAGTATCGAGATGCATCTGCCCTATGTGCGAAAGATATTCGAAGGGTAAGTCCGCCTTGGTTGTGTGAGCAGAATACTTTATTTACTTATCATTCATTACCTTAGAAAAGATATTCGCATTGTACCCATCCTTGTGGGCTCTGTCTCGAAAGAAACGGAGGCTCGCTTTGGATCGATTTTAGCACCCTACCTTGCGAGCGAAGACACATTTTTTGTCATTTCGAGTGACTTCTGCCATTGGTCAGTCATAATTGTGTGAATGCTGAACAAGTTCACTGAGTATTGAACCATCACATTGGCAGGGGGGCGAGGTTTTCCTACACATACTATTATCCCGAACCAACAAGTGGTATCGCAGGCATTCGCCTGACGAGGACCGCAACGCCAACTGCCGATTATCCTATTTACGAGTCTATCACTCGACTCGACCATGAAGCAATGGACAGCCTTACGGTACCGCCTAGAAGTGCTGGCGATGCCCACTCGGAGTTTTCGAAGTATCTGGCGAGGACAAAGAACACGATATGCGGCAGACATCCGATCGGCGTGCTCTTCGGAGCATTGACGACGCTGGAGAAAGACAAAGGCGTCAAACCAGAGCTCAAATGGGTCCGATACGAGCAAAGCAGCCACTGCCATTCTATTCGAGACTCGAGCGTCAGCTATGCTAGCGCCTTTATCCGATTCTAAAGTCTAGGACAGCCGATCTAGTAAGTAACAACGAAAGATGTAAACGTATGTAAAGTCTAAGAGAAGGAGGATTGGCCCCTGGAGAAACACATTCGTGTATGTATGATGTAATGTATTGTAAGGCCCTGGAAAATGAAAGAATGAAACCCGTTTTTAGAGATTGCTGCTGATAATGTTTTCCTCAACCGGAAGTTGAAGGCCGATGGGTTCGTCGCATTCATGCTCCGACCCCGGGACACCTGGGTCTTCAACAACCTAAAGATAGAGCAGTTTTTGTGAATATGGTGAATGTGCACATTTAGAATAGACCTACCCGTCCTTTTTCGACCTCGATATCTTCGAAACCCCATTCTCTTGACGTCCCACCTTTTAGGTGGTCGCCGCTAGTAAGCGAGACGGGGTACCATGCGCCAATGAACTTGTCCGCTGGGGCATCCTCCCTACGCTCAAGCTCGGTGAGCGAGCAACAGCCGACCTTCATGTGTAGCTGCTGGTCGCCGACAAAACTGCGGACCAGTGCGATCGTGGTGGCGGCGTGGGTGACGAACAAGAGGCGGCGGCGGCGCTCCGCGGGGACGCGCTGTTGCAAAGCGGGTTTAAAGGCGCGCATGAATGCGTCGATGCGGAGGTGCAGCTCTTCGACCGTTTCGCCCTTGCGCGAGGGGTAGTATAGGGTGCTCCAAGACGCATCGACCTCCGGGAAGAGGTCATGCAGCGAATGGGTGGATCCTGGGCGGGGGTGAAGGCCTGTGCCCGGCTCGACGGGCGAGTACCATTCGGCTATACCTGGATGGGTTAAGACGAGCGCGGATCAGTCAAGTTCCTGCCGGACTGTGGGGACTTGGGAATACGGAGATTGGGAATGTGGCATGTGCGGGGATGGCGGAGATTACGGGTGTAGTGAATGTGGATGGAAAGGGCACTCACCGTGTTCAACGTAGATGGGTATACCGAGGGCCTTGGCAAGCGGGCGCGAGGTCTGCAAGCAGCGATCTGGGGTGGCAATGATATCATGGGGGTAGAGCAGTGTCAGTCCGGCAGGGAGGTCCAAGAGACGCCACAAACGGGCAGCGTCTAGTGGGAGGATAGAACTCACAGTACGGGGACGAGAATATAGCGGTGGGGCGCTCGTTCTCCGGGAAAGACAGGAAGTACTGGCATAACTCCTCTGCCTGGGTCTAGATCACGACGACCATCGTCATGCATCGGCGCAAGTAGATGGGGTGCATGGACGTACCTCGCCATATGCGGTCAGCGGAGGGTCTCTGGCGAGCCCTGTCGGGCTCTTCCTGTGCACGCAGAACGCAGGTAAGTGGGGGAAGCATGGACACGGGGTCTGCAATACATACCACGCGGAGCTGACCCAGTTCAGCCTGAAGCCTGCAGAGATACATCCGCACTCGTCAGTGGACCATCGGGATGGCAGTAGAGGGGCAGAGAGGGATTTACCGTGCCGAGCAATATAAACCTTGTCGACCATATGTGATTGCACTGCTCGAATGGATGGATCAATGATGATGCGTCTCGTCTGTGGCTGTCAGATGGACGAACGCTAATGGCACGGAGGACTGGTGTCTGGTGATTTCGCCGGTCTGAGGGAGGGCAAAAGATTCAAGAGGGGGTGCAAAATGAAGATGGTGCGGTCGACGCAATTATTTACAATTCATCCACACGTGGGGCAAGCTAGGTTTTCATTTTGTTGGGGCCAGGGTCATCAGCTAAGGAATAAAAGAGGGAGATAAGCGCCTCGACGTTGGGATCCGGCGATGCATATTCATCCAACGGAGCTTGCAAAGCGGTCGTAGAGTCAGACGACCTGCTTAGCTGTGTACTGTGCGAGGTGCGCAGCGGTAATGGAGGCCTGTAAGCAGGCACGGAGCACAACCTGGCCAACGAGGGAGATGCACCACGGTTACTTATCATGGGCGTGCATATCCTTCCCACCGTGCGTAGCCGACAACGATGCCAATTTGGCACGAGGGCGCTTGGCTCGCGTGAAAATTTAGTAAAACAGTACGACAGGCTGGGACTCGAGCCGGTACTCCAAAAATAGCCCAGCACTGTATATTTCATGGTCTTTATATATTTCGATTTCATTCCGTCATGACAATCATATATGCAGGGGCAGCGAGGAGAACGAGATCGATGAGAAAAGCAAGAGCAGGAAATATACAGCTGGCAACAGGAGCAAAAATAATATGCATCACCAACAAGCACAAAGAGGAGAACGAGCCGAAACGGTGTACATGCCCTCTTGGGCAAGCACAGGAAGATGGGAGGAACGGAAGATGTACAGAGAAGTGATTTGGAATTTCTCATACACCCACGACAAACATGATTCTTTTCTTTTACCAAAAGAGCCGCTAGCCCGAGTAAACCAATCAATTAAGAGAGGGAAGGGAAGGCGGTCTGGTCGTCGACATTGACCACGGGGGCGCTACCGTTTTGGCGTCCACCCCTGGGAGCACCGCGGCCGCGAGTGCCACGGGGCCTGTCTCCGCCACGACCTTCTCCGCCACGACCCTCTCCGCCACGGCCTTCTCCGCCACGGCCACGGCCACGACCACCACGGTCGGGGCGCTCGAAGCGAGCGTCGATCTCGAGGTAAACTTTCTCCTCCTTCTTGGCGCGGGCTTTGGGAGCAGACCTGGTCTGTGAAAGGAGTTAGCGCTAGACAGACGGCAATGCGAGCATCGACGCATACCTTGCCAACAAAGTAGGCATCCTCCTCTTCATTCTTGGAGAGTGCGACGGCATCCTTGAAGACATCATCGGCACCGTCGTTGGCCTTGCGGGTCTCGAGCTTGGGGACGATGTCATCCTTCTCCTTCTGCTGGGCAAGGTACTGGTCGAGGGTGAGGGTGTTGTCCTCCTCTTCGGGCTCGGCGTCCCTGCGAGGGCGACGCTCGGGCTTGGCCTCGGCATCCGCAGTGGCATCAGCAGCGGTGGTGGCCCAGGCATCGACGGCGGTCTCGACGGCGGCGCCAGACCAGTCGGTAGTGGAGGGCTCGGCGCCCCACTCGTTGCCAGTGGCCTCGGCGGAGGCATCTACGATGGCAGCCTGCTCGGTCTTGAGCTCGGCATTGCCGTCGTCACCGCCCCAGGACTGGTGGATCTTCTTGTCAGAATCGCTGGAAGAGGATGAGAAGAGGCAACGGATGGAAAAGGGAGGGACGGACGTCTTGCCGGTCTGAGAGTGCCTGTCGAAAGGACGGCCCCTGCCGCCACGGGCAGCACCACGACCGCGAGCACCTCTGCCACGGGCGCCATCACGGGGCTCACGGGCCTCGGCTGGAAGGAGATGAGCGGGGATGGGGGAAGGGGAAAAAGAGACGCACATTTCTTCGGGCCCTCGGAATCCTCAGTAACGGCGGGTGCGGCGTCCTTGGGCTTTCCGCCGCGCTGGTAGTACTTGCCGCCACGGGCTGCTGGGCCGCCTCGTGATTTTTGGGCTGTGCCGCGGGCAGCGGGGGCGGGGGCGGGTGCGGGCTCCTCCTTGGACACTGGTGCGGTTACAGCTGGGGCATCATCTGGGGGGATGTGAGGGACGGTCAGCGGTGGGGGGGGTCGACGCACCATCCAGCAGGGCGAAGGGGTTTTTGGTGGCCACCGACATGTTGACGGGGCCGTTTTGCTTGGTCAGTAGGGATAAGGGCGTGGGCGATGGCGGGGTGGGCGACGAGCACAGCGATCGATTTTTTTCGCACGCGCCCCCCAGGACGGGGTGTCACGGGGCCCGCTGGAACTGTACAGTTGCAAAACCCTATATAAGCCGCCCTTTTCCGCGCTCTTCTGCAACGCAAATACACAGGTGAGCACGCCCCCACATGCGACGAACACCGCTGACATCCTCCTAGTCCCACAAAAGCATCTCCGCGAGGCGCGTCCACCACGATGGGCACGCCCAGGACCCGGAGACCGTACAGCGGGCTGGAGACGGACGGACAGGACTTGGGTGCGGCAGCGTCGTCGTCGCCCCTTCGTGGGCGGCGCAGGGCGCATGCCGCAATGTCTCGTTGTACATACGTAGCTTAGTCATCCTGTATATGCCATCATGTCATGCGCTGTCTCTTGCTCTCGACCACAATCAATGGCCTCCCGTCGGCTTGACATCTCCTCCCTCCTGTGTGACGACCCCCAGCCCCCCTTCTCCCCGCTCGACGTCCTCGTCCACGCCGCAACAGAGGAGCGCAGGCGGCTCGAGCAGTCCCCCCCGCGCCCCACACCCCGCGCACCGTCCCCCCGCGCCCCTACGACCTCCCCCCGCCTTCCACCAGCACCGCTCCCCCCAGCTCCTCCACTACGACCGCCGCCTCGTCCCCGACCCCGACCTCGCCCAGCACCAGCGCGCACAGGCCCTTGAGTTCCACCGCCAGCAGCAGGAGCGCGAGCGCGCCCTCAGGGCCCAGGAGCTCGACCGCCGCCGCCGCGAGGACGACGAGCGCCGTCTCTTTGACCAGTATGGCCGCCAGCAGCGTGAGCAGCAAGAGTATGAGTTGCGTAAGCGCGAAGAACGTCTGAGAGAAGAGCGTCTGCGTGAGGAGCAGTTCCGCGAAATCGAACGTCGTAAGCTCGACGAGCAGGAACAGCACCAGCGTCTGCTCAAGCAGCGCGAGCTCGAACGCCGAGAGCTCGAGCGCCGTGAGCTGGAAAGGCGAGAGCTCGAGAGGGACCTCGAGCGCAGGGAGCTCGAGAGACGGGACCATGAGCGTCGAGAGCACGAACGGCGGGAACTCGAGCGCCAGCTCGCTGAGCGACAACAGCGGGACGCCGTCGACCGCGAGCTCGATCTCGCCCGTCGTCGGGAGCAGGAGCACATCGACGAGCTTCGTCGCCGCCAACAAATCCAGCTCGACCACCAGCCCCGCTATCTCGAACCCCACACCGTCGTCACCTCCCCCCATCCGCCCTCCATCTCCCACCTCATCTCTCACTCCGCCTCCCCCCGGCCCTCCGATCGTCCCCAGATAACCTCTCTGCCCATCAAGATCCCTCCTGATTCGCCGACCATCGCCATCCCCACCTCATCTCAGGAGGATCCGCGCCCAATCAAGAAGCGCCGCTACTCCGAATCCCCCACTCGGCCCATTCCGGACGATAAGGAGCACATCGCCCGGGAAAGGGACAAGATGGTCGTCGGCGAGCTAGGCTACGGCCGCATCGAATCCCTCGTCGCTGCGCCCGCCCACCCGCCGAGACGGCCAGGCTCAGGCCACGGCCACAATCGCAAGGTCGCCGTCGCCGACTTGCTCACCGTCGACAAGGACCGCCCTATATCCTCCACCTCCGAAATTCGTGATCGCGATGCTCATCGTCTTCTCAGCCCCCTGGGCAGGAGGTCTCCTCCAGGCAGCCAAATTGGGAGGGCCAAGGCCGCTCGCAAGTCTGACGAGCACCTCCTTCGCGAACCGCCGCCTCAGCCTGTGGAACCCGAACTCAAGAAACCCAAAGAGGAGCCCACAATCAAACAAGAATTCAGACCCTCGCGTTCACAAGACACCCTCCGATCCCCTGTTATCGACGACGCTCGGCCAACCAAACCAATATCAAAGGAGGTGGCGCCTCCGCTAGCAACCACTACAGCACCCGCGCCCCCAAAGGTTCAACCACCCGCCCGCAAGCGCAATCAAGAGGATGTATACGAGTGGTTTCTACAACAATACGAGGAAGAGCCCTCTCCTACAGTATCTGTGCGTGTGGAGCCACCGCACACCCCCTCTCCTTCCCTGAGCCCCGTCACTTCCGCCCCTGCTGCACCATCTGCTGCCAAGAGCCCGACGGTCCCGCACCGATCCCCATTCTCCGCCGCTGTGTCACTCGACGAGGAGCTGGAGGAACTTGTTTCAAAGCCCCCAATGTCTAACTCTTCCGTACCTGCTACCATCAGGAAACAAGACCCTGACATTGATATGGAGCTGGATGTTGACCTCGCTGTCAATGAACTCGTCGAGACGTTGGAGGCCGATGCGGACGATGTGAAACGCGAGCCCAAGGCAATGGAAGTCGATGTAGAGGCCGAGCTCCTCAGCCTCCTCGACGACGCCCCAAAGCCCGCTCCTTCTTCCTCTTCGTCCAGCGCTGCCCGACGTAACCCTCCTTCCTCCGCGGCGCCAACCTCGTCCTCCTCCCACGCCGCGGCCTCCGTCCATTCCCATTCGCACTCTCACTCTCACGCCGTCCACGCTAAGCAGCAAAACCACAACCGCTCACCCAGCGAGGCACCTCATGTCTCGCCTGTCATATCAAACGCCGTGGCAGCGGTCCTGTCGCCTGTCTTGGCGGTACGTCATCCGTCCACCCGGCCGACCTCCGAGCGGGGATCCATGCCCCCGCCGGCGAGTACTGGTGGGGTTGGCAAAAAGGGCATGGAGAGGGCAGAAAGTGTTACTCCAACATCGACAGGGGCGGCTACGACGGCAACGGGTTCCAATCCTACTGCAAAGAAAAAGAAAGAGACCACGGCCAAGGTGCGTGCAATCTACTCATCGTCTTATCGTTATACCCACTAACTTTTGTTCCAGGCGAAAGCCAAAAATGCCAACGGGGCTGTTGCACCTGCGACGACACCTGCTCCGGGGGCCGCCAAGGCGAAGGCCAAGCCCACTGCAAAAGGCAAGAAAGGCGTCGCAGCGGATGCAGCCACTGCGCCAGGCACAACGTTAACGCCCCCAGGGCCCAGTGGTGGCAAGGGCGCGAAGGGGCCAGCTGGGGCATTGGCCACCGGTCGCAAGAACGGGCCTTCTGCGTCGCGTTCGCGCTCGGCGTCTGTTATGCCTGCGGGCAACGCGTCAGTCGGTCCTGAGAGCGAGGCGGTCAGGGCAGAAAAGCAGGAGGAAGAGGAGGACTCTGATGCTGAAGCGAACGAGGATGATAAGCTATACTGTGTGTGCAAGACCAAGTACGATGAAGATCGGTTCATGATCGCGTGCGATCGGTGGGTATTTGTTCTTTATCAAATTCGTGTTCTAGTCGCTGACTCTATGGGATATAAAGCTGCGACGAGTGGTATCATACACAGTGCGTGAAGATGCCGGACCTTGAGGTTGATCTGGTGGATCAGTTTATCTGCCCCTTGTGCATTGAAAGTGAGATCCATCGCCGTTCTGTCCTGGCTTTGTCCTAATACTAATGAAATTCTATCCCAGAAAACCCTCATTTAAATCTGCGCACTACGTATAAGGCGCGCTGTCTGTTCGGGCTTCGCCACCCTGATCCGTCATCAACCAAAGCGTGCCACAAGGCTGCACGGGGCGCCTTTTCCAAGTACTGCTCGGACGAATGTGGTGTCAAGTACATGCAATCGCGCATCGATACTTGGGCGAAGAAGGGTGGCAAGGCCGAGAAGCTGTGGGACAGCGTCAAGGGCGCAGAAAAGAGGGAGGGCATAGTGTGTGCCGTCGAAATGGAGAGTGACGAGGAGGAGGATGCTGACACCACTGCAGCACCCGCCGATGCCGACGTAAATGGGTGCGCGAAGATAGAGGCCGATGGTGCCAAAGGAGAGGGGGATGAACAGGCAGAGGATGAAAAAGACGCGAATTCATCCAAGGAACAGAAGCAGCAACAGCCCCAGCCGCCGCCGAAGCTCAAGCATAAACACCAGCACATCAAGACCCGCGTTGTGCAGCCAACCATGTCCAAGGTTGCCCGAGAGACGAAACGCCTCAATAGCCTCCTGGACACGGTGATCAGGCTGCGCGAGGAGATCAAGCGCGGGATGGAAATCGTTGTCTGGCGCGAGCAGCTGCTGAAGCTGGCGAGCGAACGCGCAGAGGCGGTGGGCCAGTGCGGGTGGGACCAGCGGCTCTGCATGGACGACGAAGAATGGGCGGACATTGGCGCTGGGGTCCTCGAGAGCTATGAGGACGCCGTGCTCCGGGCGGAGGCTGCCAAAGAAGAGGATGGGCGGAAGGAGAGATGGAAGTCGACGGCGCGGAGGAGCAGTGGTGGTGTCCTGGCAAGAAAGTGTGCGATCGTCATCAAGGGTTGTCTGTTCTTCGTATCGTGAATTTTGTTTTCATTGACTTTTCTTCACTTCATTTATCAGATGGCAGACTGTCCGATACAAGGACGTGTGTAAGGAAAAGGAAAAGAAGGAAGAGGCGCTGGCGAAGCTCACGACGCGAGAGCGCGAGATTCGCAAGCGCATTGAAGACATGCTTGATCCCCAAAACACCAATAACCCCGCCACTGCGAATCACACTACCATCCAGATCAGCGGCGCGAAGGATACCTCCCATGTATTACTTAAGTCGTCGAACACCAAATCCGTCAACGGCCATGCCAAGTCGAAAGCAGCGGCGTCGTCCGGTGATGCGCATAAAAAGGGCAAGAAACGAAAAGCACCTGCCTCTTAATCATTTAATTTTGTTTTAACTTTCTCTCGCATTGCAATGACGGACCTGTGCGTGAACATGACCTTGACCATGACATTAATGAAGCTAGGCAATTCGTTCAACCTACATGTGCTGTTCTCATAGAGCCCTATGACACTTTACCTCTTCATCACCCCTTTCCACCCTCCTTCCATGTTTCTATTCGTACGGCTTTTCATTTCTTGTTTCCTTTGGCCCTTCTTCCATGCCTTCACCTCATACGTCACCTTTTTTTTTTTGTCTGTTGCATTGTACTTTGCTGTCGTCCGCGTCGCCGCATTCTCCATCAGCGTGTATTAGTCGTGCTTATGTAGCTCATATTAGCATTTTCATCCAGTTCTTGCAAGTGATAACTTGTGTGTATAGATAATTATTTTACAACCATGGCATCTTGGGCTGCAGTGGTGTTAAGATCTAATCTACACGACCCAAAGTGACTGGTCCTTGGACGTATGGCGTATATGCCTGACGACCAAAATATCGACGATAAAATCCTACAATTCAGGCGATGAGAGATAAGGGGAAATAGTATGTTAGTATCCGTCGCCTTCTCCGCCTTCTTTGCAAAACCCTTTTTGCTCGTATAAGATCTGGGACTTGAGTCTTCGCGTTCTTTTTTGGCTTCGGCCTCTTGTTTGTGATATGCATTAAGAATGTTGAAATCCACCTGCTTCAGCGGGACGTCTTCTTCCCTGTCCAAGTCCTGGATAGATGGGGCGCGGACAGTCAGAGCGTGACGGACATGCATCGCACAACATCGAAGACGCACTATTTCACCCAGCAGCACCACGTTCTCGCCGCGGATGAGGAAAAGGCCGTGCCAGCTCTCTGCAAATGCATTTCCGTGGTATATCCGCTCGACTGTATCTTCCAGCACGAGATTAGCTATTGCGGTGGCGGACGGGGGGCGAAGGGAAATGGATGAGCGCCTTAGTTCTGTTGCGAGGCATGGAAGGCTACTCACCAAATTGATCATAGGAGCGCAGAACGCCATGCAGTTTCCGGCCGTCGCGTAGGATTACTAGCATCTTTCCTGGGCAAAATGCAGCATGCCGGGCGAAGACAGCGGGAGACGAGGGGTGGGTGGGGAAAGAATGCAAAGGATTTGCTCAGGACGGAAATGGAGAAGCGCGATGACTTTGGGCAGACGTACTGTCCACACAATCCACCAGGGAGCCCGAGGTCGTGAAGGGGATTAAAGAGTCCATGGGAGGCGGAATGGAGAGCTGCTCTAGGCAGCGGAACCGTGAAGGAGAAGACAAAGCTGCGCGGGGCGTCTCCGCCAAACAATGGCCCCCCACCGGCAGCGTCCTGGGGACTGTCCCTGCCGTATTACCACAGCTGGAATGGCCGAGTCGTTAAGGCGAGTGATTTGAACTCTCATCATCACTTGGTGTTTCACCGCGTAGGTTCAAATCCTGCTTCCAGCGAATTTTTCCTACTTTTTGTACGACACTTTATTTTGGCCTCTAAATAATACCAGTAGCCCTTTTAAACCAGCTTTCACAGAACATATAACATGCAGAGCTTGCATTCGTCTATCACGCATCCAGTCCAGGGTATTCAGGAGAAAACATAAATTACAGTGCGGTCATGCTGATGTTGTCTGTCCGGGATATTCCCATTGTCCTGGCTCGGGCTTGTCCTCCAAGGGCTCCCAGCTGTAGAGACGTCCGTCAGATAGCAATACATGGGTCCACAGCGAACATCTACATACGCTTTCCATTCCACCATCTGGGCGGCCAACTTTAGCTCATCTGACGCAATATCCAGCGCCTCCTCGATCTGCCCCTCGTTCAGTTTGGCCTCCACGGTAGCAACGTCGCCATTGGCGTTTTGGACGATGTTCAGCTTATTGCGCACGAGCGCCTCCACGCCCTGTCGGTAGACGGATGTTTGCGGGATGGCCGAGAGTGCGGAGAGGGTTGATTCGTAGGTTTTCACCAGTTCTGGTAGAGGGTCAGGGTGGACGTTCAGGCCATAGATTCCGGTTGTCCTTTTGGCGATTTGGAATAGCGGACGTGTGAGGCGGAACATGGCAAGCAACGGCGAAGGATGGGTTGAATCACTCGGGACTTGGGCGCGAAAGCTGCACGTCGGAGTCTCAATTTTTAATTTCTTGCGCTCTGTGCTACTACTGCTCGTTGCTCCAACTGCTAACCATGGCCGCCCTCGCGCTCGGACACACGCAGGCCCTCTTTCGGCCCTCCTTCTTCTCCAAATGGGCACCCGCTGCCCTTGCTCCGCATCCCTCAGCTTGCCCGGACTCTCATGGTCAATGCCTTCGCTCCAGTCACTCCTTGACCTCTTCCCTCCTTTCCTTCTCGCCGTTCCCAAGTCAAAGACCTCGCACTCACGAAAGGCTATGCGGAGTGCGAACAAGGGACTGAAGGACAAGCAAAGTACGCGACTCTCAAACAGACAAAACAGACAAGTCGCGTCCTAATACTCACGTTCTTTTGCTAGACATCACGAATTGCCCTGGTTGCGGCTCGGTCAAGCTCGCCCATCATATCTGCCCCAACTGCTATAGCGCCGTGAACCGACAGTGGAAAGCCAAGAACAAACAAGAATCCGACCATATTCCTGATCTCTCATGACCGCTTGACCCACTCTCCCTAACGCATCTGGGTGCGTTTGTTGTTCTGCATTCACTTGCCTACTCTTACATTTAGATGCCAATACAGAGCATATGATTCATCACAAAAGTGCAATTAAACGACGATGTTAAACATAGAATTTACCGTGGAAGATCTCGCAATGACTGATGCTCTAATAAATAGGCGCTGCATCTTTCTCTCGTCGCTCGCGGACGGCATAGTTTCGCAATCTTATTATAATATGATTTTCGCTTTCATTATGCCTCAGAGCAGTATACAAGCATATGTAATTTATTTCGCAGAGTTTACAGTGTAATTCTCAAATGGGTAATGCCCTAAGTAATGCTCACGAGGGCGGGCTGCCGGATCACCCGCATATCATATCCTCTTCTCGTGTTCTCTCATGGGAATATTCAGCCATGTATTTATACATGCTGGGATTACATTCTTCCAACCCCTTTTCTCCTGCTTATACCCTTACTCACCCAGTCGCTTGCTTTCTTGAATATGCTTGTCGCTTCACGGGTGCCTTTAAGGCGCAGCGTCTACCCCGCACTCGCGCGGGCGGCTAGCTCGAAGACGCGTCCCCATGGTCTCGCGGCAATTCTAGAGAAGAAGCCAGACGATGTTGTCATAACATTCGCCAAACGTACTGCAGTTGGACGAGCGAAGAAGGGCCAGCTGAAGATACCCCTGTCGACGAGATGCTGCATGCTTTGTTCAAGGTCCCGCTCGTTCTTTCTCGAATGTTATACTCGGAGGCTCTGTTCCATGCTTATATTTCTACATAATTTTACAGGCTACACTTGAGGAAACAAAGCTAGACCCTTCCAAAATTGATGATATCTGCGTTGGTCTGTATTTTCATTAATTGTTGAATGTACTGGACATCTAGATCTGACCCGCTTCACTTGACAGCTACTTGCCACCCGCCCTCACCTCTATATATTTCTAGGGCAGCTGCAATTGCAGCTGGTATTCCGGAAGAGGTCCCCATCTCAACTGTGAACCGACTATGCTCATCAGGCCTCATGGCCATCCGGAATATTGCTCATGCAATTCAAGTCGGGGAGGCTTCTCTTGGGATAGCAGCTGGTGCCGAGAGTATGAGTTTAAAGTGAGTTATATTTACCCCACACCCGGATTATAACCTGATGATGTTTTCCAGCCCTCGGCCTTCTCCTGAAGTTGTTGAGAAGGTGTCCGAGCACCCTCAAGCCTATGATTGCATGCAAGCGAGTACAATTGCGGTATTTCAGTGAATGCGGGCTGATAATAGATCAATTTCAGCCTATGGGTTGGACATCGGAAATGGTTGCGCAGACATACAAAGTATCCCGTAAAACACAGGACGAATACGCTTTCATCTCCCATAGCAGGGCGAGCAAGGTAATTTGTTTGTCAAGACATGAAAGGCCCTTTGCTAACGTATCATCCCCTAATCTAGGCCGTCTCTGGAGGGATATTTGCAGACGAAATCATACCAATAAACCTACGCGGCTCAATACTATCCGTCGATGATACTGTCAGACCGGGTGTGACTTTGGAAAGCCTCGCAGGCCTCAAGCCTGTATTCCCCCAGTGGGGAGAAGCCAGTACGACAGCTGGAAATGCTAGTGGTGTTGGTGACGGTGCTGGCCTCTGCATCTTGACCACTCGTGCTAGAGCAGAAGCTGAAGGCATGGAGGTCTTGGGCAAATATGTCACCTCCACAGTTGTCGGTCAGTCATTTAAATCCGAAGACGATGAATAGCCATGAACTTTGAATCTCAGGAGTTGAGCCAAGATATATGGGTATCGCACCTATTTACGCTATACCAAAGGTCCTTGAACAAGTAGGATTGACCAAAGAGGATATCGACATTTATGAGGTAGGTGATCATCATCCTTGCTTTTAAATGAAGTATTAAAGATAAGGATTTTGCAGATTAACGAAGCATTTGCCTCTCAATTTGCCTATTGCGTTGAACATTTAGGTATACCTATTGAGAAGATAAATCCCAAGTAAGCCAATAAATGGATGTTGGAATCAGACCTATCTGACAGTACGCACAGTGGAGGCGCCATAGCTATATCACATCCTCTCGCAATGAGTGAGTCCATCCTCCTTTCCACAGAAACTCAGAGTAAAAATTAATATTGGGATATGTAGCTGGCATCCGGCAAGTTGTTACTGGTCTTGCACAGCTTAAGCGACAAGAAGGCAAGCTACTGTGCACAAGCATGTGCGTTGGGAGTGGTATGGGCGCTGCCGGTATTTTTGTGAACGAGCAAACCCAATAGTCATCAGTAGACTGATACGTGGACGCTGCTAACATCGTGAGGATCTTATCGTCGAACATGGCCCATAAGTAGCGATTGGAACTATTGGTGACATGGAATATATGCGATACATAGGCTGATTATTCCAAATGGCCAGAAGATAGGAAAGTAATATACAAAACGCAGGGTAGTGTTGCCTGAAACACTGTAAAAACACGCGTCAACATTCGGAATACTGAAATTGTAGACAATATAGCAAAGAAAATCCTCAGAAAGTCATCTATGTCATTGAACCGCCGTACGAATACGACGGAACAGATCGACTAAGAGGTGCCATATGGTTGAATAAATTACAACACTCGTCATAGAAATGAAATGAAAATAAAAAGCAATGGGTGAGTTACTAACCTGGTAGGACTTCTATCCATGCTCCTCATCAACGACTTCTTCGAACAGCAGGGCGCGGTATTGAACGATGGTCAACAAGTCGAAAGACCAGCAAGGTCTTCGCAGCTTATATACTTTGCCTGTGTCACGTGCCCGGCAATTAGCGAATGAAACTGTGTAGCTATCAAGCCACCCGATCTCATTGGCCCCCGTATTATCGGCAGCGAACTCGACACTATCGCCAGCAAGCGCAAGGTACGAAAGTCCGTCCTTCCGACGTCCCAGACAGCGCCCAACATTGTATATTGCTCCTCTAGGCCCCCCAAGAAAAATGTCGGCTCAAATCAGCAAAAAAAGAAAGTTCGTGGCCGATGGTGTTTTCCGCGCCGAGCTCAACGAATTCTTCACTCGTGAGTTGGCTGAGGAAGGTTACTCGGGATGCGATGTCCGTGTGACCCACGCTCGCACTGAGGTGTGTTAACTTGCAGTGCGGAGGAATCATGAAATTTTAAAAAAAGTTTGGACTAGATCATCATCCGCGCCACCCACACCCAGGAAGTCCTTGGAGAGAAGGGTCGCCGCATCCGTGAACTTACCGCCCTCGTGCAGAAGCGCTTCAAGTTCCCTGAGAACTCTCTCGAGCTCTACGCTGAGAAGGTCCAATACCGTGGACTCTCTGCCATCGCTCAGTGCGAGAGTTTGAGGTACAAGCTCCTCGGCGGTCTCGCCGTGCGTCGGTATGTGGCCTCAATCAGAGATCTTTGGAGAATGGGTACTAAACTCTATACTTAGTGCTTGCTACGGTGTCCTCCGTTTCGTCATGGAGTCTGGCGCCAAGGGTTGCGAGGTTGTTGTTTCTGGAAAGATTCGTGCTGCCCGGGCCAAGTCGATGAAGTTCACCGATGGATTCATGATCCACTCCGGTCAACCCGCCCGCGACTTCGTTGACTACGCCGTCCGTCACGTCCTGCTTCGCCAAGGTGTTCTTGGAATCAAAGTCAAAATGTAAGTCTCTGACCATCTCAATTTCAAACTCTCGACGCTTACGTTTGTTTCTTAGCATGAAAGGATGGGATCCTGAGGGCCAGCTCGGCCCCCGCAAGCCCCTCCCCGATTCCGTCCAAATTCTCGAGCCTCCCGTCGACAAAGTCGTCTCCGAACCCTCATCAGAGCAACGCGAGCCCGCTATCCCAGTGGCTGCGCCTGCGCCTGCTGCTGATGAGTACGCCCCTGCTGATGCCACCTACCAACAACCAGAGGCATCCGCTGAGCAACCTGTATTCTGATCTGTTCTTCTAATGTTTTTCCCTTGACGATTATTACAATGCATATCCTTGCACTTGGAATTCATGCCTGATGATACCAACTGTTATAAACATTGCAAAACTACGATCATATACCAGAACAAGAACATCAATCTAAGGTTTGTGTCACGCTACTCCCTGCCAAACCGTCGCTGGGAAGTTGGAATACAAGAGTCTTGACGAGACCAGATCCCCACTTCGGGGGCTTTTTCCCCGTGCCTAGTGTGAATGCTACTTGCGCCGTTATAAGGGATTGAGATGGGTCGGATACAGTCACCTCTCCGGTTCGAACCCTGTAGACGACAGCCAAGTTTTCCGTTACAGCCAAGGTAACTGGTGCAAGTTGTGGACCAGGGGTGAACGTCACCGTTCCTCCGTTCGCCTCCCAAAATATGAACATAGCAATTCGATTATTTGAGTCAAATATGGCGGAAATGCTTGGATCATTCTGGATAGTCTGGAGGTTAGCTTGACCGGATTTTGTGACGAAGGCAGAATGCGTTGTTCCGGGAAACACCGTATACGAAATGGGCACAGAGATATTGTCGTGTTCAAGGTATGCGCTGAACAGGTCGACGGTTTCGGGAGGTTGGGTCGACGTTCCAATGGTTGACCATGCGCCACTCTTTTCTCCAATCTGTGCTGATAATGTGGCTGAATTGTTCAAGCCCGATAGGACGTACCCAACATTGGCATGCCACAACGTTTCCGCCGTGGCTTTCGCCATGGATTGGCTATCAGCCCCGTCGACAATGAGTGAACCGGTATGGAGCTTTTGATCGAGAACTGAGAATACAGAGGCATTGGTTGTGGATGTGATTCCAGAGATCATGACATGTTGGATATCGTCGTCAAAGAAGAACCAAGCCTTCTGGAAATGCAGCGACTGGGTAAGAGGATTCGTGTACTTCATGGCTGCGGCTCCGATTTTGCCGTCAGAGACGCCACCAACGAAAGATTCGATTCCAGTTTGCTGCGTCGTTCCACACACTAATGGGGTGGCCCCATAGTCAACGGTTATTCCTGGGATGAGATTCCAATCCCAAGCTGCAGAGATATCTTCATATTCATTTCCGACGAGGTACGTATAGACTGTACCATCCGATAGATGGAAACCTTCAGGCTAGAAACCAGGAATTAATCAATTTGATCATCGTCAAAAGAGAGGCATACTGACATTTTGAGAATTGGTGCATTCAGTATTCTGGGTCCTACTGGAGTACATCTTGACAGTTGTCACATAGTTTTCGCCGCGATGAACCTAGTATCGGCATGAGTATGTGGCAATTAAATCAAACTTTTGTCGAAATATATCTACCATATAATCGTTCGCATAAAACATACGATTGCCTTCTAATTTACCGGCATTTGCGTTCTTTGTAGTGGCGGAAAGGCTGTTGGCAAAGTTGATTAATGTGCTGGAAGACCATTGATTTCCTAATTCCAGAACTTCGGTAAGGTTAATCTTTATGCTGCCAGTCGCCCTGAAGGAATAGATAGTTGATTAGCAAAGTTATGGAGAGTTGATCATTTAGTTGAACGTACTGCTGATCAATTACAGGAAAGCTAATGAATCTTCCAAGGACGGACTAAAATTGAAAGAGATTGGTTTAAATCGACTTCATATATTCAGAGCATGACTTACAAAATCCCAATGAAGCACTCCTGTAACAGAGTTACGAAAAACCATCCACCTATCGCCATCAAAGAGAGTAGCGAAAGCATTCTGGGAATCGGAAGTTGCTGCAAACATAGTGCCACCGGCCTCAACTTGAAGGTCGAGTAAGTCATTGGTGCTGTAAAAAACAGTAAGTAGTCCGGCGAAACGGCGATAAACGCTGGATCATACTAGTCTTTCCCTGCAACATTTTGAATGTAAGTAAGTCAAAGAGAGTTGTCATTCAGTAGACGCGAACTTACCATAGTTGCCATTGTACAACATCCCACCGTGTTGACCTATTTTTTTAAATAAAATTTGTTAGCAAAACGACATCTGTACCACATAAGTACCAATCTTTACGAACCAAAGGATCCATCGGCTCGGATACCGTCAACTTTTATTCCGTTCTTAATCTGTAGTTCAAGTCCAACCCTTCGGTAGGCGTCCGTGATCAGGGAAACGTTGTACGTTAAGAGAGCTTGATCAATGCCTATTTTGGCGACATCGAGAGCGTTTGCCCCAGTGAGAGTGCCCAATCCGTTGATGTTCTGATCAAAAGTGCCGTAGGTCCGACCAGTAATGTGGGTGCAGTTGCTGATTTCCGTGGGTGCCAGCGTATCGTTGAGTAATAAACAGACCTGGCCCACAAATTCCGGGATGAGGATTATCTGTAAGGATGGTGTTTAAAACATTATTAGCTCATTAATATCGATAACACGGCACCAACGTTAGAAAACCAATTCGTGTTCCTTTCATATGAACGAATAGAATTAGAAAATAATTTTTTGCGACGGTATTTGTGAAACGTACCATAAACTATTATCAAGATTAGTACAGGGGCATGCAGGTGTACCTCCCGAGGCCAAGCATTCCGGGTTGGTGAAATCGCGGCCAAACCAATAGCCCATTGCACTGGAAATATCGGTTCTCAAAGTAGGATCTTTTACAAATTGGTCGTCGTCTGCAAGGCCACCGTGCCAGGCTGCAGCCATAGTGACTTCATTCCAGATAATTTGATTATGATTATAAGACTGCTATGCTTCAATTTGAAAGCGATTCACTCACGAATACGCGACCAGTGTGTTTGAGCGGGCCAGTTTGCACGTTGAGCGTTGCAGCCAGTGGCATAGTTGATTTCACTATCTGGCCATTTGCCATTTGAACCAAGAGTCGCCAGCCTGGAAGGAAAGAAAGTTATTAACGGTCAAAAATGAACTCGATATCGAATATCCCACCATCCGGTGATGGAACTAGCAGAGGTGGTAATGGCCCCTATAATAGAACTGAGCCTCCGGGACGCAATGAGTTGAATGTCATGCAACGTAGTGGGATCAATTGTTTGTGTAGGTTGGATAGAGATAGTAGAAGATGTGGAAGTGACGTTCAAGCTGATTGAAGTAGTTGAAGCTATCGAGGAGATGGATGAAGACGTGACACGAGTCGAAACCGAGGATGTCTCGTTTGCATGGACGGTCGTCGTTGAGTGAATTGGTTGTGCAGTAAGAGATGCAGATTCAGTAGGCTTAACTGTCACCGAGGTAGTACTATTGGCATGTGGTATGCTACCTGCGGAACAAAGGGGGGCGTAAACAGAGTCTGTGCATGAAGTAGAATGTGCAACGAAAGCAGCAGACGCGCCCACATGCTTTCTGCAAGCCTGTCTGCGTTGAAAGGGGGCAAGAATCCTCATCGACATGGAATGAACTAGCGAGATACATATAGATTTTTTGATTGTTCGCCAGTGACGAGAATTGGAATTGGAAGGCTGGCGCATATCCCGGATGGACGGCCAGACCGCGTCAGCTAGCCGCTTGAGCGTCAGAGGGGGACCGGGAGAATAAAATATATGTTCGCGTCAGGTATTAGGTTTAATAGGGTCATCTGACACGTTGTTAGCAAACTTTCAGATCCCGTGAAGAAATCTAGGAATCAGAAGGCTTCGGAAAGGCGCCTGTGGCAGGTTTTTGACGTATCGCCGACTGAACCACGGTGGTATGGAGACTTCGTGGAATATTGGGGAGGTGGATTATGCTTCGTTAGTGATATGGAAGTCCAGATACGAAGTCATAAAGGGTCAGGTTAGCACATGGCGTTGAGAGCAGGTGGCATGCACCGCCAGACGGTGTCACCCAGTCTATTTTAGGCCGATTCTCGTCACCTGTCCAAACCTGGTCCAAACTCTTTCAGAATCACAAATGCTAGAAACGATGCCGGTGAATTCCCATTCCAATCTACTTCATATATCAGTGATGGATAGTTATCACTTATCACATAAAAATGTGTAGCATCGACGTTCCAAACACAGGATTCCGGCCAGTATATCCGCTCCTGCTCCAATTAGAATCTTCGAAGGCACAAGTACTTTCATGAATCCCCAGATCTGTCTATTCCGATATGTAAACTTTAGATAGACTTAGATTATGATAAGTACGCACTGTTAATTTGCTGAGCTGCGTAATCATTCATTGAAATATTGACTGTTGGATGCCACTCCCTACAACACCTCCCGTCGGAAGAGCGACCGTCACGGCGAGTGTCTTGGATGAAGAGGTCCATCCCGCAGGAATATTGCCAGAACCAAGAGATAAGGTAATTGACATAGAGGTCAATGTCTGAGTGGGATCTGAAACGGTGATGGACCACGCAGACAGATCCACAATGAGAATACTGCTTCCACTTGCCTCGACGGTGACGGGAGCGACCCCAGAACCAATCGAAGGTATTTTAACTGATCCACCGGCGGCTTCCCAAAACACGAGCATCGCTGTATTGCTCCCCATATCGAGTAAGGCGGATATGCTCCCATCGTTTCGAATTGAATCCAGCTGTACCGCAGCCATTTTTGTTGGAAGGTTGCTTGGGTTGTTCCGGGAAAGGCGATGTACGATATGGAGGAAGCGATATCCGTGTGGTTGAGCCAGGCGGCAAATAGGTCAGCAGTTACAGGGGGTTTGGAAGAGGTGGAAATGGATTGCCAAGAACCCGTCGATGTAGTGAGCGAAACAGAAAGCGATGCAACGGAGGATATATTGAGGGCATAACCGACACCTCCGTGCCAAAGTGTGGTGGCTGATGAAAAATTGCCGCTGGTGCCCTCGACGCCATCGATAAATACAGGGCCATCTTGTCTTCGTTGATCAAGGATTGAAAATACAGGCGCTGCGGTGGTCGATGCCAAGCGAGCAATCATCACGAATTGAACATCGTTGTCGAGGAAGAACCACGTTTTTCGCCAATTCAAGGTTTTAGTCGTCGGAGTCTCGTAACGCATCGCAGCGACTCCGATTGATCCATTTGAAGCGCCACCGACGAAAGACTGAGTTCCTGTTTTCCCAACAGTCGAACAAGTAAGAGGCATTGCAGCGTAATCGACAGTCGTCCCGGGAATCATATTCCAATCCCATGCAGCGAAAATATCTTCATACTCGTTTCCAGTCACATAAGTGTACAAGGTTCCATCAGAAAGATGAAACCCGAACGGATTCTGAGAGTTGAGGCATTCGGTATTCTGAGTCCTATTGGAAAACATTCTCAAAGTAGTAACGTAGCCATTTCCGCGTTGGACCTCAAATGATGACAAATTAGTTTTACTATAACCATAGTGGAGGGAGTATTACCATATAATCGTTTGCATAGAACATATGATTCCCATTCAATGAACCGATGTTAGCTGTCGATGAGTTAATAGATAGATCATCGAACATTTCTGTAATTTCAGGGGAGTTCCATAATTCACCGAGAGCTTGCATTTGCGTGAGATTTGTTTTAATGCTTGATGTAGCTCTAGGTATATACTATCAGCGACCAGGAAATGTTTTCAAGATATCTGAAACACATACTGATTGTCGGCAACAGGCAAGCTAATTATGCGTCCAACAACCGACTGATTTTGGTCTCAACAAACTGTAGACATAGTAAAAAGCTTTTTCAAAGCGCTCACAAAATCCCAATGCAAAACATTTGTGACCACATTTTTGAATATCATCCATTGATCCCCTTGAAGCAATGTGATGAACGCTGATCGCGATGCAGCCGGTGCTTCAAATACGGTCCCCGCCGCAGTGAGTTCCACATCGAATATGTCGTTGGCGCTGGAATAAAAACCATGAGAAGGCTTACAATATAGTATAGAGGGTATAACCGCACTAGTCCTTTCCTTGGAGTAAATTGTTCAGCAAGCATTGAAGTGGAGCATATCAATATTGCATACCATAGTTTCCATTGTAGATAATCCCAGCATGTTGACCTATTTCATTTCATAGGTACCATCAGATCAACGAAGGTAACGAATAGAGTGAAGTCGAATAGGCTTACCAAATGAGCCATCTGGACGGATGCCATCAACTTTTACACCGTTCTTGACAGTAAATTCGTCGTGAACTCGATTGTAAGCATCAGTTATGAGTGTCGTGTTTTGTGTTGAGAGGCCAAGGTCTATGCCGACACTGGCAATGTCCATGGTATTTGCCCCTGTGATTGCTCCTAGTCCATTGATTCCCGTAAGAACGTGCCATAAGCACGACTGGTCATCCTTACGCAACCAACAGATTCTTCGTCTGTCAGAGAATCACCCAACAGCAAACAGACTTGTCCGACCCATCCTGGGATTAGGATTATCTTACCAATGCAAACATTGTTTTTTAGAAAAATTCAAACAGAGGACGCACAGTATAGTTGGCTCACATTTGAATACCAATTCGTGTTCCATAAGCCTGGTGTCGAACATGGGCATAGATCACTGCCTCCGGAATCTAAACAAGCAGGAACGGTGAAATCATTGGAAAACCAGAAGTTCATCGCAGAACTGATTGAAGCGCGTAAAGTAGCATTGCCAATGTATTGTGCAGCATTTTTAACACCACCGTGCCAGGCGGCGGCAAATGTATCTAATTTCAGTTTAGAATTTCACAACTTATTATGATCAAAATTACACAATCACTCACTTATACGACTCCAATGAGATTGGGCTGGCCAGCTGGCGGTCTGCGCATCACAACCACTTGTATAATTGATCTCTGAGTCGGGCCATTGTCCATCTGAGCCAGGGTGGATAGCCTGCGATTAAAAGATCATGTCGCTGACTTTGACATGAAATCAAAATGTAATAACCAAGCTGAGATGGATGTTGCTCCTGTAGTGCTGCCAACAATAACAGAAAGCCTTTGTTGAGTTGCGATACCGATGTCGTCAGCCACACACAAAGTAGTATGGGCAGAAAAAGCCGAGAGCAGAAGAAAAGCCAGTGCGATTAGCCCATTTTTTGAAGGGAGGAAATCCTGAGTATCCCCTATTTATACAAAGAAAGAACTGGTTGAGCCAACGACAGAATTAGAAAATGTCGTGTGGTAAGTCGTTGCAATCTCTTGCTTGAGCAAGCCTTCGCGGATCTTTCAGAGTCACTAGAGTGTGGCGCATGAACAATCCGGGCATGCCGAGCATTGAGATAAGTGATTTCTTGAGCGCGCCGATGGGTTTCACGAGGCAAGTGAGCTATAAAGGTCTATCCAAGATTCGAAAAGAAAATTTGCCGTCGAAAGCGCGGAGAAAACAACATGATGTTGTGGCAAACTGGCAGTGCAATTCTTCAAAGCTTCACGACCAACGGAGTTCGAATAGAGTTACTCCGAATCTCAGCGCATCCGAGTCTTACTATTGCTTGTCGAAGCATGGACAAAACCTGTGATGTTTCTTCGCTAGTCTCGGAAATCCCTCGAGACAAAAGGAGAGTTGCCGAGACTACTCCTTTGTAATCTAAGAGTTGAACTGATATTTCCGAATGAATGGTTGAGCTGTTCTTAGTCGCTCAGATGATCAAGCCGCCGAGTTGAAGGTTTATGATTCCATGAATCATGAGGTTTCATGTACGAATATCGGATATGTTTCGCAAGTTTTATGCTCTAGAGGCTTCTCAGAGTCCCGACAACTGTTAGAGCCTTAAAACGCAGAGGCCTTGCAAATTCATCTCGTTTGCTTTTGTGGAATGCATATCGATCCCACCAGAATTGGGACGCATCCTTCGTTCTTGAGACTTGAAGTCTTGACGTTCTCTATGAAGCAAAATGGATTTGATTGAGTAGATTCCATGGAAATAATGACTATGACTTGTAATGGGCATAAAGACGTGATATTATTATTCAGACAACGATTAATGTACCTGAATCCACTGGTCCCTTCGTAAATTTAGACGCAATACAAGATAGATCTTAAATGTTAAACAATATGTTTGCCGGAAGCTTTAATATTAAGCTTCGTAAGAGAGCAAATGACTGGAACAGCCATAAATCCATAAGCTATCCAAGCCACTAAATGCATACAATGAGTGAGATTGGCAGAAAGAATTATATCATCCAATACTTACTGATGAATGCATTGCCAAGTGAAGCGATTATTTCCGGTCCGTCTTTTCCTTGCGCTGTAATGCTTTCATTGAAATCTTGGACGGCCTTTTCAAACCACACTCGAATAATCGCAAAGGAAGAAAGTCCTAAGCATAGTTAGCCAATATAGTTCATGCAACAGATGATTAGCTGTAAAAGAACCCGTACTCACCAACAATGAAACCGAATACTCCAATCCATGCCGATATACGCTGGAACATAGGTTTCTGAAACGTGGATTTGACCTTGCCCATTTTATGCGAGAAAGAAATGAGCAAGAAGAGCACGAAAAACGTAATCATGAAAGCAATGGCGACAGCAATGAAGGTTGCAGTCGAAGCAACCGGTGCAGAGAGAAGATGACTGGGAACGCTGTCTGGAAGCACCGAAAGATCTGAATAAAATAACGATTAAACCAAGGCTATAATATTATATTAAAAGTTCTTACCATAGATAGGCGACAGTGTCGCAGATGTACAATTAATTTTGGCGCCGTTTTGAACTCGAGAACAAGAGCCTAGTATGGTCAACAATACATATATGAGCTTCAGACATGTAAATTACATCAATTGTGATACTTACCCAATACACCCATAAATATACTCGGTCCATCTACTGCGTTAGACGAACCGGACTGCAGACTGGCAGAGGGTAAAACCGTGAGGAGTGCAACGCGATCATGAAGGAGTAGCGTTGGCGCAAGTAGAGCGAACAGAGCGAGAATTATAGCAGTAAGGGCCAGCAAAGGAGCAATGTAAAGAACGGTAGCTTGCGAGAAGGTTGGAATCATGTTCCGGGTGATATTAATGCTTTTAAATTGGGGAAGATAGAAGAAAACTGAATCTGTCGACTAGCGACCAGAAAACAAAGAAAGGAAGAAATACGGAAAGAAAATCAACAGGAGTCAGGGCAGCTGGCCAGCTGTGTCTCTATCGCCAGACACCTTTATACGAAATCAGAGCATCAACGTATGGTTTACAAGGGCCCAGATTTCAATGCGCAGAACAATGGCGAGTAGTGAAGTTGCCGAGTTACATAAGCGAGGCATTATTGTGTTGTGCCATTTGGAGCGTACATAGAATGAAGGGTCTGCGATGGGAGCAAATTAGTCGATGGTATTGTTCTTTCATGAAAAGGCATCAATGCCATGCCATCCTATCATCCTATCTTCGGATAGGATGGGTAGACCAGGGGTACATCCGCAAGTTCGCCACCACATGGCACAAACAACATAGCGTCCAGTCAATAAAAAGTGGAAACATTCCAATTTGATAAATTCTTCCCATAAAGCCTGATTTTAAATTGGAAACAATGCAGGAGACCAGAAAGGAGGAGTCAAGGTGCTTAGCGCATGCATGATGAAAGTAAGAGTCAAAAGTGGACTTCCAAGTCTTATTCCACTCCATTCAAGTGTTCTTGCCAAGCAGGTCAAAACAGACGGAAAAAGTTTTGACGAATCAAGCGTGCTAAATGCGATCACTTATACATTCAAATCCTCGTTGTTTAACATTTCTTTCCATACAATATGGATTCCAACGTAACTGCGCTTGGAGCTCAGGAACCCGCTATACCCTCTGAATTTCAACAACTTTCAACATTACTTGAAGAGAGCCCTCAAACACTCGCGACGGGTAATCAAGAAATTCAATCTGTTGCTCTCAATGCTGCGAAATACATCTTCAATATTTGTAGGACATTGTGTGTTCTACGGCTTTGCCTCTACTAACCTTTCTTCCAGCCGTGCAGTCTGAATCGACCTCTCAACCGCATATCCAAGAGCTTTTATCATCCCTGACTCCTACCCAAGCGCCTCAGACGCGCTCTAAAGCGAAAGCCGTTACCGAGAAACCCATTATCAACGATGCTCCAAAAAATCTATTCGAATTCACTCCGTTGAAGTCTTTATTCGTGGATGGCATGGATGATGAACAAATTTGGGCACAGCTAGATCTTCGGACGAAGACTATCTGCAGAATGCTGGATTTCGTTCTTGAGGGTGAATCTGAGGGACAGGATGGATCGGAAGAAGAAAGTAGCGAAGAGGATCAAGACGATGTCAACGACGATGAAAAACTCCGCAAGGCATTTGAAGCTCTGGAAAATGGCGAAGATGTAGACATGGAGGAATTCATGGCGGAGCATGGCCTTGACAATGAGGAAATGGACGACTCTGGTGATTCTCAGGACTACGAGGAGGAGGAGGGTTCAGATGAAAATGGCGACCAGGAAGAAGGGGAAGAAGAAATCTCGCCATTGAGGGATATCGAATTGGAAGCACAATCCAGCTCTTTCATTCCCCCTTTTTCCCATCGCAAGAAGAAGGGCAAAAATGCTGCTACCTCGGAATTGGACGATGGTTTCTTCGATTTAGCGGAGTTCAATGCAGAGACCGAACGCGCAGAAGCTAGATCGTCGTCCCGGGGCCGTTTGGCTGGTGACGACGATTCCGATGAGGAAGACATGGGTATTGACCTATTTGCAAGCGTCAACCCCACCGTAAATATGGACGATGACGCGGAAGGCGAAGAAGAGGGTATGTTCGCTCCCTTCGAATTCTGCCACGGCAGTCAGACTTACCTCCTTATCCAGAGCTATTCTATCGCGACTTTTTTGAACCGCCTTCTCGTTCTTCTCAAGCAGCTGCTCCAACGAAATCCAAGAAACCCACCAGAAGCAGTCAAGTTCGTTTCAACGATCAAGTTCGCGTCAAAAAAATCAAAGCCACGGGGAGAAACAGATCATTGCATGATGATAATGACGGAGAAGACGAGGAAGAGGTCGATAACGACGATGATGATTCTTTTGATGACGAGGATGAGTTTTCTGAAGGAGATCCGGACGAGGCAGAAGAGGAACAATGGGATGTCGAAGGGTCGGATAGTGGAGACGATGAGTCTGAAAAGGATTCTGAAGATGATCCAAAGAATCCAAACAGTGGTGCAACTATTCAACGTCTGAAGCAGGACCTTTTCGCCGAAGATGAAGAAGAGACATCGCAAGGTGACTACGCAGTTTGCACCCTTTTCTGTCGTACTAAAGAACTATTTCAGATACTACGACATATCAAAGAAGAATGGCAGCACTGAAAGAACAAATCACGGAACTCGAATCTGAGAACGTTGCACCCAAAGAATGGGTACTCATGGGAGAAGCTGGCTCTCGCCAACGGCCTCAAAACTCGCTATTGGAAGAGGATCTTGAATTCGAACGTATCATGAAACCCGTACCTGTGACTACCGAAGAATCTGTACGAACACTTGAAGAAACCATCAAAGCACGTATTTTGGAAGGACGGTTTGACGATGTGGTTCGAATACGACCTTTCGAAGATAAACCGTTCTTGCCTTCGAAGTTCTTCGAGCTTCAGGACACGAAGTCGTCTCAATCACTTGCGCAGATTTATGAAAAAGACTACGTCGCGAGCCAGACAGAAGAAGCCACTATCGACGAGAGGGACGGAAGACTCAAAAAAGAACACGATGAGATTAACGCTCTCTGGGAAAATATCTGTGGCAAGTTGGATGCCTTGTGTAATGCTCACTTTGTGCCCAAACAAGTAGGTCTCTCCCATTTTTAATGCTGTTAGTTTCGCTTATCAACCCCACACCAGCCCAAAGCAACGATTTCAACGGTCTCTAATACTGCGACTGCTACACTTGAGTCTGCTTTACCAACGACCAAAGCAACCTCTACAATGTTGGCACCGGAAGAAGTCTTTTCGGCATCGCCATCTGCACTACGAGCCCGAAGCGAATTAACACCCACTGAAAAACGAGCTCTGCGCACCAAAGAACGCAAGACGAAGAAACGTCAGCGGGACGCACTCGAAAAGAGTGTGGACAAATTTGCCAAGGGTAAAGGAGTCGGCAGCGTTAAGAAACAGAAGCAGGCCGCTCTGGACAGCATTGTGAAACACGGAAAGGGAGTAACAGTTGTTGGCAAGAAGGGTGCAATAAAATCGAGAGAAAAGCAAAAGAATTAGGGAGAGTTCTCTACACTCTAGAGTCTTTGTTTTATTGCAAACCTTCACAAAGTAGCATGATGTTTTCTGTCACTTTCAAGTTGCATGATCTATATCTTCAGTGTAACCAAAGTATAACCTTCAGATTTGTGACATTTGTCTCTTTCGACCGTGCTATCCGCAAGAAAAGATGACTTAAATGACCTGCTCATGCCGCTGGCTTCTATTACGAGGAACTCGCCTTGAGCCCAGGCTAGTACCCACTGTGGTGATGCATTCGAGATATTGTCTGGAATATCCGGCCCAGGGTTACGCAGTCGTCCTTGAGGCTATGTTAGAATCACGTGAACTCTTAGAATATATAGAAGCACAGTTGCGACTCTCGTTCTGTGCCACCACTACAACCCACGTCTATTATCATGAATTTCTTCAAGAAGAAATCGGACACTCTTATCCCTCCCGTTTCCGCTCCGGCCCCTACTCCACCTTCTAGCTTCGCCAGCTCTCGAGGTTCTAGTAACACGTACATCGCCAGCAGGGATGGCGACCCCTACAATGGTATCAACCGACAAGGATCTTATGGCAACAAAGCTGTTGACGATGAGCCTTATGTCGATAAATACAGTAGAAGTCGAGGAGTCGGGGATGTTTATTCCCGTGGCGCGGCCGAGATAAACAAGGATCGTAATGAACTCTTCTCTGGCTATACACCATCGAAAGGTGGCTCTGGCCGCTTCTTTGACGGGCCCGATATTGGAAGCGCTCCCCCTCCTGGTGAAGAGAACGACGAGGATGTGGAGGGTATCAAGCAACAAACTCGCTTTGTCAAGCAAGAGAGCGTTAACTCGACGAGGAATGCTCTCCGAATGGCTCGGGAGGCTGAAGAGACGGCTCGGAACACATTAAGTCGTTTAGGCGATCAATCTGGTATGCACACATGCTTGTACTTCATTATTTCTTCTATCTCACTCACAATGCAGAAAAATTGGCCAACACTGAGCGCCATCTCGATGTTTCGAAAGGACATTCTCAACGTGCGGACGACAAGACGGACGAGTTGAAGCAGCTCAACAAGTCTATCTTCCGCCCTGTTATCACGTTCAACAAAGATAGCAAACGAGCCGCTCAAGAAGCTAAAATACAGGCCAGATACGAGCAGGAGAGGGAAGAACGAGAGAAAGCTATGATGGACATCCGAGACACCCAGAACCGTATAGGACAGGCAGCAACGTACGGCCGCGGAAACGCCGACGAAGAACTGCTTGGGAACCGTAGTCGTTTTAAAACGACGGACGAGAAGGCAGCCCGAATGGAACAGCGCAAACGTTATCAGTTCGAGAGCAATGCATCTGATGATGAAATAGAAGACGAACTAGACGATAATCTGGGCGAAATCAGTGAAGCGACCACCCGTCTCAAGGCTCTTGCAATGGCCATGGGCGAAGAAACTGACAATCAAATTGGAAGGATCAAACGTATCGAGGACAAGACCACCGATGTTGATAACAGGATTTTCAGGAATACAGAACGCGTAAGTTCTTTCAAAAAACCAACAGGGAATTGTTACTGACTCATGTTTACCTTCAGCTCAAGAGAATCAAGTAATCGACTACGGATACATGTTTGATGTAGACAGCAAACAGCCCAAGATATACCCCATGGAGCATGCCTTCTATTTAAATCGGGATTTCTCAACTTTTTTCTTATGGACACTCGGTCTTTAGGTACGTCGTGCACCAAACGTGGCTGTCGCAGTTGTAAATTCATGCCACGCGTAGTATACGTAGTATTTAATCTTGTATGTTTTACTCATGCCCACAGTTATTGCTGATTTCATCCATTTTATCGAGTGGTTCACTCATACTTAGACTTGGCAATAAGTAATCGAGAAATAACAAAAGTGAAAGCCTCTCATCTCACTCAGGGCCAAAGCCTCACTATGACACGATCACCTGATAACATGGCGCGGTTGGCACTTTCTCAGTCTGACTGAATTCAATGCCGTCGGTCCGTCACCTTTTACGCGTTTTTCTTGTCAACTAGCCCACAAACCTTCTTTTACTCTTTACTGAAGTATCAACGCTCTTAAATGTTGTCTGAGTACGAGGAAATAAGGCTCGCAAACATTAAAAAGGTGAGGAATCCCAAGACGCCTGTAGATTCTTCGCTTGGTGCTAATTCGCTTGTGTCTGCAGAACAAAGAACTATTAGCTTCGCTGGGATTTGACAAACCAACTTTGGAGCCTAAAGAGAAAAAACGCGTCAAGAAACCTCTCCCTCCCAAAAAAAGAAAAATATCCGAATCCGAATTATCTTCGAATGAATCCGAGCCGCAGACAGAATCATCAACCTCCAAAGCTCCGCGCGTCCAGTTGTCGGAGACTGCGCCTGAGGGAGCGGTGCGAAGAAGCTCTAGAAATGCTGGAAAGGTCGTTGATTACAAGAAGGAAATCATCAAAGACTCCCCAGTCCCAGTTGCGTATTTGAGCGGTGTCAAGAGCACTGAGAATACAGGCCCTATGGGACGCGAAAGTGGGAAACGCAAATATGACCCGTACGTTTCGCACTTCATACACTTATATATCCAGGTCTGAATCACCTCTTTAGAAAAACCTATGGTCCGATTCCAGGAATTGAGATAGGAACCTGGTGGGAGACTCGAGCAGGCTGCAGCGCAGATTCCATCCATGCGTAAGTTCCCTTTTAATTGATTGATAATTGCTTCTGACCTTTCACAAGACCTTGGGTTGGAGGCATATCCGGTGGTAGTAAGGGTGCCCATAGTGTAGTCATTAGTGGAGGATACGACGACGACGTGGATCTGGGATATGCTTTGTGCGTTTTTCTCTTTTTTATCGATTAAAATATGTTGATGTTCCCTCAGCACCTACACCGGATCTGGTATTACTCCTCATATATTTCTGTACATCGAAGATCTAATGTCATTATCAACTAAGGCGGCCGCGATTTGAAAGGCACTAAAGCCAATCCTAAAAATGTAAATGCTATTTCTATCAAGTTTCCGTACCAACTCAATGATTATTAGCTTCGCACAGGACCACAGAGCTCTGACCAGACTTTCGAAAACAATGTAGGTCACTATAATCCTGATTTTCCAGACATCCTTCTCACTTGATTGGCATCCGCAGTTCAACAGAATGTTGAAGGTATGCCCTATTCACCTTTTTTGCATCGAAATATCATTTGCATATGCCCTATAGAAATCATGCGAAACAAAGAAGCCTATAAGGGTTGTTCGTGGCTACAAATTACAATCGCCATATGCGCCCAGCGAAGGGTAACGTATTTCTTCCCAAATAATAATTCATCTCTTTTGAATATATAAACTCAGATATCGCTACGACGGCCTTTATACGGTTGAAAACGTAAGCTGTAGAGATAGATCATGCATACGACTCCAACTAATATTTGTCTTCAGGCTTGGGCTGAAAAAGGATTGAACCCTCAGGGATACCTCGTGTGTAAATTCGCCTTCAAGGTAAGGTCATGCTCCCATCTCCCTACCATATCTCACAGCTTGTATCATCTTAGCGACTTCCGAATCAACCTCCTTTGCCTATTCGTGTTGCCGAAGGAGACAGCGAGGAAGCTCATGACGATGACGAAATCACGGAGCACAATATAGAAGAAACTGAGAAAGAAGAGATCGAACTTGAGTCTCACTCGAAATAGGCCTCCATCCCTTGGAAAATTCAACCTCGCTTTCTATGACAATGCTCATCCACTTGCTTTGAGCCTATACCCATTGTTTTGACGTAATTGCTGACCTCTACTTATCTACTTCTTGGGTTTATTGCTCTCGTAACTTGTAAGCCCTCAAAATTGTATCTTTCCGAATCAATCTAATGCCAAAAATAGGTCTTGGCTTTGATTTTGATTTTGATCTACACCTTTCATGATACATCTACTGTAAGGTATGCCAGCGAAACGACTTGAATGGATAATTAATATTCCCCACACAAGACTATACATGGAAGCGTATCGTCGCGTTGAGATCTCACTCCATGAAACTGCGCAGAAGAGCATTGCATGGCGCCTGCTAATTGCAATGTATGGAATCTGGATTTTCTTCGGTCAGTCTATGCTCTCCAGTGAAAGCAACATCATAAGTTATTTTTAGTGTTGTGCCATCTGACTGCATCTAGTGATAGCTTTGCCCCAAATTGGAGCTGTGTTCACCCACATCAGCTCAGAGCGTACCCAAAAATCGGAATCAATACATGTTCATTGCTGATCGGCATCTTTTCATACAAGTCTTGTGGCACTCGGGGGTTGCCTGGGGTTGCGGTTGGTTTTACCGCCCAATATTCAACTCTTCGATACGGGGAAAATATCGCAACTTAGGCAACGCAAAAATGTTTTGGCTTCGACATGTGAGAATCTTGCCGTTCTCTCTCTCTCTTACTTTGAACTTTATGGAGCTATCTGTGTCTGTAAGACATAAAAAGGGACCAGGACTGCTTGACCTATATCGCCTTCAGTTGAAGTCCAACATATCGACATGATCAAACTTGCATCTAGTTTTCTTACTTTTCTTGGCCTAGTCTCGAATCTGGGATATGTGAATGCTGTAGCTGGCGTTACCACTTTCAATGATGTATGTTAATCTTTCCCTATCCATTTTGTTATTGAATGTCGACTTTTTCAACAGTACGGTACCCAAAGCGGTGTAGCTTGTTCAGGTTTTGATTATAATTCTTATATTGGCAGATTATCGGTGGCTAATAAAGAGTCGTAGGATTCTCGCCGAATAATTCTCAGGGGAATGGAATTTTTGCCGCCGCCATGGCTGATTTATCTCCTTTGTGGACTGGCGCTATGTGTTCTGGAACTAAAGATGCTAGCAAATGGTAAATGGGCAAAGACCGCATTATTCTAATGATCACGTTCTCATAGATTGCATACTCCACTAGCAATGGGAAAGGTGCTTGCACCAACTGTACAGGGCGTCAGTGGATTTTATTTTATCTTCGTGGCGAAACAATGCTTACAATCTGAACATAGCTTCGTGTGCCGGAGAACAGCAATGCGGTCATGTAAGTACTGGGTTCTAAGTTTGCAATATTCGACCCTTGACATGATTTCCATAGTGCTTCAACGTTAAATGTATATCCATTATACATAGGTCGCTCATGGTACTTTCTGACGCACTTGTAAATAGGCACAAGCTCCTTGGATGGAGAGACAAGTGGGGCCTGCAGCGGAAACACAATCAAAGTCAAAATAATTGACGCGTAAGTGTTTACATTTCAGTGGTTTGTCTGGATTCATGCCTACGTCCTAAAATAACTAGGTGTCCCTCGACTCATCCAGCAAACTACTGCAAGACACCTGAGTTCGGTGGAGTGAGATATTTTTTAATTTATATTATTGGAACCATTTTGACAGAACGATCAACTTGTAGACTGTTCCTGATCGAGAGGCCTGTGAGGCCAGTGGAATTAATGCTCTAGATATTGCGACTACTGCACGTAGCGCTCTGTCCAGTTTCGTAAGCTCTTTCTTTGTCCTATTGAAAGATATTCTGTTCCGACCTTGATTCTCTCTAGCAAGGAAATCTCAACATCGATATCGAGTCTACCTCCTGTTGAGAAGGGCAAGAGAGGTGCTATCCTCAAGAATGTTTTGGTAGCTATGTTGAATGGATGCTCTCTACATACCTTGGGATTTGACCTTGTAAAAGAAAGCGTGTTGAAACTTGAAATTGGGTTCAATTCAAAACTTGCACCACCAAAATAAAATGGGGATCCAGTACATATTGGCACTACCTTTTATTCAACTTAGAAGGTACCCCAAACACACCTACTTTGAGTAGTGGTCTCGGTACTTGGCTACCCAACCTGAACCCAACCTTTCGTCAGAGTCACTGACTCAACTTTCAGTAGCCTATTTAAGTATCTGTTCCCCTTTTCGGTGCAACATACATAGCTGCCAAAAATGGGCGTGCCTTGTACTATATTTAGACTTACCTGTTGACGCTAGTGATCGGCAGCATGCGTTGTAGCGGCCTTCGGCAGCCATGTGTTTAGCCGATGAGTGCAGTTGGTCGACATGTTTTTCAGTCTGGAGGGTGTGAGAGCAGAACAAGGCAATATATATAGAAGAACACGAAAGTGGGGCATGATCATGATGCACACTGAGTCTGCATCCATCGTTACGGCAACATTCTATACAGAACATGTCAAGGCAAATTTTCAGCGGACAGAAGGCTCCTGGTGAGAAAAGCTGTAAATCAACTGTAAAAATATGAACTTGAAACATCTCACGAGAAAACGACGCTGACAAGACCGTGCCCTCATCCCACCATATTTCCGTTCTTTTCCCACTGAGCTGGCTGCTGTAGGTATTTCAGCACTCCATCTCACAAGGAGCAACTGTCCTGACTGCAAAGGAAGTACCTAATACAGACCTTCAAATAATTTAAAACAAAATACTCCTAAAGTATCGCCATGCACTCTTTTGCACCTTCCCTGTCTTTTCTGCTTTCTCTCATCCTCCTCCCACTTCAATTCCAATCTGCGGCATTGGCTCGTGCCGCGGAACTTGCGCCGGCGAACGCCAACAACTTCGCAGCGAGGGATCTAAGCTATCCTCGCCACGGCTCCCATCGTCGCCACCGCGCAGAAGTAGGCCATGCCCGAAATGCGCGCTCTGACCTTATGCTTTATCCTGGGCGAAGGGCGGCGAATGCTAGATTCACCTATTTCAAGACTGGACTGTAAGTAAAACGCGCGTCTTCAACCATTTTACGGTCTTTCTAACCTTGCTGTGGGTATGTAGAGGCGCTTGTGGCGGGGTCAATGTCGCGTCAGACTTCGTGCGTACAAGTCTTTAGCATGTTGTTTGCGATCTTCCTAATCACTGAGTTACTGCGTGTACAGATCGTCGCATTGGATATGCAGGTCAGTACGCGAGCTACGACTCAATACTACCAGGTTTCAAATGACCATGTCCGTCTCTAGCAATTTGATGTTGACAGTCATTGTGGGGCGGCTATTACTATCACAAGCAATGGCAAGACAGCTCACGCAACAATCGCTGATCGAGTAAGTCTCTTCAAGTTTCTTTCACTCTTCCATATCTCAACTGGGGTCGTGTGCAATATTGAAACGTGTACTAATTCTATTTTTCTTTAGTGCGTCGGCTGTGGATTCAATAATCTGGACTTGACCTCTGGTCTGTACGCATTCTTTGATCCCACCATGAGTGGCACCATCTTCGGAGAATGGGAATTTGGCAATGGGGCTCCTACCCCTACGCCGACACCAACGCCAACACCAACACCAACACCGACACCGACAAGTACCAAAACGTCAACTCGTCAAACCCCCACCATGACGACGTCGACAACCAAGACCACCTCCACTACTACATCCACAACGGCTTCCACCACCACCACCAGCAGCGCTGCCCCCACAACCACGGCAGCGGCTCCAGTTCAAACGTTGTCAGGTAACATTGAGCAAGCCTATTTGGCTCTCTTGGGCATGAGCGGCATTGTTCTCGGATCTCTCGGTTCCTCCAATTGATCCATAGAGATAGCTGGAAATGCGCGAACGCGATGGATAATGCTTCTTTTCGTACTGCTTTATCGTATAGGTACATACGTTGGTGCTAGTTTATTAATTGATATCACGTCTGCGAGCCGTGTAAAAGACTGCGTGATGGAACCATATAGTTCTGCATTTAAATAGCATGAAATGTGGGGTCTATGCGGAAATAAAGATGCAAGGATCATAGTTGTTCCAAAGCTTCCTTAACGGTGTGTAGGAAAAGCTCCTTGTCCTGGTCTATTGGCCTATCCAGTCTCCCCAGTTTCCAGAGACGATATAAGCTCTTGATGTGCTCCCGGAGGATTTCTTGCTTGCCATCCTGCTCGTCGGTGACTGGATCGACAACGCAAGATTCGTCCGTGATATTTTTGGGTTCATTAGAAACTGATGACGAGGCAGGTGCTGAGGTAGTTTCGATACCTTGCGCAGACACCGTGTTAGATTCGGTGTCGGACGTGGGAGAATCATCGATGAGAGGGGGTGAAGATGCTCCGGATATTGATTCCATGGCGAGTGCTGCAAGACGGCTGGCGAGGGCGCCAGGTTCTGGAGGTTGTAAGGGGTTGTAAAGCACGCCGCGATGTGCTTGCAGGTCGTCAGAAGAAACAATTATGCGTTCCGATGATTTGTTTTGACCATCTGGGTATTTAACGTTCCTTTCTGGACGTGGCGAGGGTAGAGTGGAGTCTCCAGAGCCTGATTGAGATGATCAATGAAAGACTGAAGTGGCTGCGACAGTGACATACCTTGTACGGCAGAGTATTGGGCCCAATATGCATCTTCAGAATTTGGATTGGGATCGAACTTATTGGAAGATACGGGGGCGCGATCGGCATCGTCGTCGCCGCCTCCATAGGCATCCCAGTATGAATCATCATCCTCTTCTGTGACGGTAATATTATAGGCTGGCTCGGGAAGAAAATCATCTGGTGCATAGATGGCATAAGCCCTCTCGAACGAGGGATCCGAGTCTGCGGGGAAAGGCATGAGGGCGACGTTGTGGTAGAGCCAGCCAGAATCGTCCCAGAGAAATACAAGACGGAGATCGGGGGTAATGCGGACGTGGGCACAAAGATTGTCGCCTGGAGAGTCTGCGGAATAGTTTACGGGAGTAGAAGGATCAGGGGGTGGGACTGGGACAGATTGCAACAGCTGCACTGCGCGTGACTGCTGCACAGAAGGCCATGCCAGGTACTCGGCCGGGGTCTCGGGCGAGAGGGCGAGAAAGTGGTGCCGCTGAAGGAGCGGGCGGGAGAGGAGATGGGCTGGCACGGGGCCCGTGAGCGGACAGAGATAGTCGAGCACGACCTGGACCGTCCCGGGCGAGAGGCGCGCTGCACACCCCATCGCCGTCTTTCGTCAACCACCGTCGCTTACATAACCCCCATCTCCTTCCTCTCCCCATGTATCCCGTTCTCCTCGCCCTCCTCGCCCTCCCCCTCTTGGCCCTGGCCCAGGTAAGCATCTCGGCTCGCCCCTCGCCATCGCGCTCATCCATCCATAGGGCACATCATCACCCGCGGCTACCACCGCTGCCGCCCAAACCACCTCACCCGCACCCGCCACCACAGGCAATGCCACTGTCGTCGCCCAAAACCAAAACAGCACTGTCGTCTTCACCTCCCTCTCCACCAGCATCGGACTAGGCCCTGGTAGAGTAGAGACTACCGTCGTCGCCACCCAGCTCATCACATCTGTGCTGCCTGTTGCTACGACCAACGCAACTGCAGGCAACTCGACCCAGGCCAATGCAACCACCGCAGCCTCAACCACGGCAACACCGGCAAATCTGCCTACGGCGCCTACAAATGTCGATGGTGGTGGAGTGGGAGGCGCACCTTCACCGGGAGCCCAGAGCAGCAACGGCGCATTTGGTCCAGATGACGGCTATATCGCTGCTGCGACGACGCTTGCAAAAAAGGCAGTCGCCGTCTCTCTCGTGGTCTCGATGGTCGGAGGGGCACTCGTTGTCTTGTAATGGATACCACTGACTCTGCACATGGGACTATATATCATGGACTCTCTTCGAGCGGATACATGCATCTTCCTACTATTTACGCATTCGTTACGCCTGGCTGTAGAACAATTCATTTACCTTTATCCTTTGCTTTATTACCACGTCAATAGTTACCAACGTTAATCTTTCAAAGTATCCATCTGCGGCATCCGCCGGTCATGCTCTCTCATTTCCTACGATCACTTCCTCGCAAGGCTGCTTCTTATCCAAACTCAATCTCTGCCTGCCTGCAAAAGCTCATGTCCACCGCTGCTCTCCCTGACGCAAAGCGACAAAAGATGACTAAAGTGCACGATCTCCATTCCTCTTGGGAACCGTGTTGACTCTTTTTCAGATAATCGGCACGCACAATGGGACTTTCCACTGCGACGAGGCGTTGGCCGTCTTTTTGCTTCGTCAGACTGCAACCTACCGCGACGCAGGCCTCAAGCGCTCTCGCGATCCTGCAGTCCTTGACACTTGTGACATCGTAGTCGACGTTGGCGCCATCTACGACGAAGCCAAACAGCGCTTCGATCATCACCAGCGTGGCTTTACAGAAGTTTTTGGCCATGGATTCGAAACGAAACTGTCCTCTGCCGGGCTTGTCTACAAGTCAGTGTTGCACATTTATCAAAATCCTAAAAGTATTTATCATTTTCTTTTAATCGAAAGGCACTTCGGACAAGAAGTCATTGCCAACAAGACGCAACTTCCCGTCACAGATCCCAAAGTCAACGTTCTTTGGTTGAAATTGTACAGAGTTAGTATTATTTCCAATCTCCTTGTCCTAGATCTTTAATCTTAACGTTTCTTGGAGGAGTTCATTGAAGCTATCGATGGCATTGACAACGGCATTTCCCAATACCCAAGCGACCTAAAGCCCAAGTACCGCAGCCGCACCGATCTCTCTAGCCGTGTTGGAGCCCTCAACCCTTGGTGGAACCAATCTACCGACTCTCAGACTGTTGATGTGAGTATATTCAAATTGGCAATTTTTTTTCCCATCTGCTGAGCGCTTGCAGGCTCAATTTGAGAAAGCTTCTCTTCTCACCGGCGAGGAATTCTTGGGAAGGTTAAACTACTATGCCAATGCCTGGCTCCCTGCCCGCGACCTCCTCATCGCCTCTGTCACTTCCAGCAAAGCCACCGTCGACCCAAGCGGAAAGATCATTCTCTTCGAGCAATTCCTTCCCTGGAAGGTGGGCCAACTTACCAGCTCTCTTCTTTTTCAGTGCTCATACTTTTTTTAGGAGCATTTGTTCGAATTGGAGGCAGACGAGAGCTCGGGGATTGAGGCCAACCAAGCCATTTACGTTGTCTATCCTGACGAAACTGGTGGCAACTGGCGGGTCCAAGCTGTCCCTCTCTCCCCGGAGAGCTTCGAGAGTCGAAAGGCCCTTCCGGAGGCTTGGAGGGGCTTGCGCGACGAAGAGCTCTCTAAGGCATCTGGTATCGATGGAGGTATATTCATTCATGCATCTGGATTCATCGGCGGTAAGAGGCTTTATCTTGTCCTGTCTGTATTGCGATCTGATTCAGGATGTGCTTGTAGGCAACAAGACCAAAGAGGGCGCTCTCAAGATCGCGCAGGCTGCGCTTGCCATGTGAACATCGCATGCCACATGATATGCGGCTAGCTGCTGAAAACTTCAAAAGGATGCAATGTTTCCCTACACCCAAGTGAAAGATGTTTCACTGTCCAGTCTAACTGGTATAACCATTGAGGTTATTAAAGGCCTAATCCCAATCAGGATTGGCCGCTATCGCGGTACCCTTAGGGTCCCCTCATCGGAGACGATGAGTTGTAGTTGTATCGTGGACCTGGCTCCTACAGATGGCCTCAGCATGTGTAGGACATATACAAGCTTGTCTGAGTCTTTGAAATACATTGAAATTTTTTGACGTGACTTTGTGCACATAAACCTCCAATAAATTCCCAGCTGTTTACCCACTGGTGACTACCAGCAACATCAATCCCAAGTCGTCTCATATAATAGGGTCACATCTAGAATCTGAAAGGGCAACACTTCATAATGAAAAATTGTTTCGAATTCGTGCTGGAATTCTGCTAAATTCACTGGCTGATGTATGGAACCTCGTGCATTCAGCATGTGAAGGAAACTTCATTTCCCGCGACACAGCCCTTACCAACTGTCGAGACTCGAGACTCCTGGATGATCGATGGATCGTGTCAGGGTGCGAGAAGGGCATTGATCATGATGCCCATGGACCTTGACAATCCCGAAGTCGCGTATGCCGATGGCGGTGTTCAAAAGCAACGCTTAAGTTTCAACATCATAAGTTGCGGCAAAAATCCACAATGCATCTGCCACATTCCCGAATAAGCAGTTAAATCGGCGTGTACATTACCTGCGGTCAAGGTGCGCATGTGTAGGGAGTACTTTGCATTGACCAAACAGGTGTAGAGTGCACACACTTACCTACCTGCCATTCTACTCAGGGATGATGGCACCGCCGCAACACTCTCCGCCGCAGTCGGTCCAGAAAGAGTACTTCTGCCCAGCCTCGAAAGCAAACCTGCAAAGCTCCACGACTCCGCTGACCCTCGTTCTTCTCCCTGTTCCCTATTTGCTTATCTTCCAATTCTTCGTATCTCAGCCGCGTCCGAAGCATTTAGCTGCATATCAGCACCATTTTATTCGCCATCTTTAATTGCAGCCATCGATCCCAGCACGAAAACCTAGTATCCTCGATATCGAGCAAGAAGGAGCAAGAAGACGTATATTGCATCACAAACGCAGCAGCTACAATCGCAAGATGGCCTTCGTTGAGGCAAATTATCATCCTTTTTTATTCGCGATGATGGCACTATCGGCCATGGCTGAGCTAGGCCTGACCTCGTTCCTAATCAGCGCTGGGAATGAGAACGGGACTTGGCCACGTCCTAGGTATCATTCTCTGTGAGTCAGCTATGCTGTTGAAATCCCAAGTTGCATAGCTGAGAGTCACTGTAAAAGGTTGATCATGTTCTGCTTCAATGCAGCTTGGACGACGCTGTTCTCGGCGGCGTATATATTATTTTATGTGGACGGAGGACGCTATTTTCTAGCGAATGTGGCAAGTTCTGTGATTTGGCTGCTCGTCACGACCGCGCTTTGGGTAAGTCCAGAAGGTCACAATGAGCCATCCCGACGTTTCTGAGATGTATCGTGCCCTGTGGCCATTTGTAGGGAACCGCAGCTGGAATTATGCACAACACACGAACAGGTGCAGACTGCGCGAGACGAGCTACGATATCTAGATGTCGACAGTCGTTGACAGTAGAGGCGCTGGGCTGGACAGAGTTTTCGCTTTGCATATTAGCGTTATTTGGGACGTGCGTGTGCGTGTGGTCCGAGAGATGGAAGCAAAGGCTGTCGGAGGAGAATGAGAGCGGGTCACAGACGCATTTGGTGTAGATACCCAAATATGTTTCTGTTATCAGATAAAGATTTCGGTTCATGACATGCATGACCCTCCACGCCGGACGGCTTTGGCCTAGGCTATCTCATGCTATGACAGCTGCAGCCATTCGTTCTCACCACCTACCATTCCATCAATGCCATCCAACTCGCCTCCTTTGTCTGGGGACGAGGATGACTATCTCCGCGCCGAATGCGACCACCTGCTGCAGACCTCTGGCCACGACTCCGACTCAGAGCACGACCAACCCGCAGATTCTGCTGGCTTCTTGGGCGGAGAAGAGTCTGGAGAAGCGGATGACGAACTCCTCCAGCCCAGTAGACTAACTCTTTCCGATGCTGCCCTTGAATCTCGAAGGCGCAAAGCGTTCTTTGTCCGGACTCTGGCATTGCTGTGTGCCTGCAGCTTGAGTGTTGGCAGTCATTAGTATGTGTTACTCATCAACCATGAATGCCTTCTTTCGTGTTCAAGTGTTGTCCTAGCGCCTCGAATATTCTGGGGCCGCTGAAGAGTCGTCTGCAACGGGAAATGGGGGCGTCACATACTGAATTCGGGCTGTTGCTTTCAGCCTTCAGCTTAAACAGCACATGGACGCCGTTAGTGGGCGGTATCCTGGCGAGCCGCTTGGGAACGACCTTTACGAGTATTTTGGCTACTGGTGTAATATTGCTAGGTGCGATTTTTGTCTCCGCGATTGTGATCCCATCTGACATCATTCATTCAGGCCAAATATTTCTTCTCTGTGGCGACATCTGGGGAGACATACGTTTGATGACTTTGGGTCTCTTCATCTTCGGGTTAGGTGTCAGCCCATTGGCTGTTGTTCAAGAAACCATCATTGTCCGTTTCTTCAAGTCTCATGGTTTGGGCGTCTCCATGGCCTTTGGCCTCATAGCTGGCAAAGCTGCCTCATTCATAGCTGCACGGACATCATACCCTCTGACCGAACGATTTGGTCCTCGAGCTCCTTTCTATGTTGCCACTTCCTTGGCTAGCCTTTCAGTCATCGTCAATCTTTTATACATATCCCTATCCAAATGGCTCATTGACGGCGCTGGCGCGGAATTGGAGGCTCCGGATATCAACGACGAAGCTCATCGTCGCCTAGCCATCAATTTAACTGAAGCGCAAGCTCTAGAGAAAGTTGCTGAAAAGCGCAAAGTTCACATCCGTCAAATAACGAAATTGGGAGACGTGTTTTGGGCGTAAGAACTTATTTTCAGCGTCTCCACGTCAAGCTGACCTCCGACAAATATAGGTACATGGGGCTCAACTTATTTTGTGGAATGATCTGGGCACCTTTTGATCACCTCGCGGCGTAAGTATATGCAACATACACTCAGTACAACATTCTCATACAAGACGTTAGCAATATTATCGAGAATCGCTACCACATGAAAGAGAACGAAGCTGCAAATAGCGCTGCATACCTACTGGCTGGTCCTATTGTCTTATACCCCCTTGTGAGTTGTCAGCATTTGCGATATGTGAATTTTGGCTCTGATCACCATCAAGTGCGGGTTTCTTGTAGATTTCAGGAAGCACAGGCCAATTGTGATTCAACTACTGCTTTTATCATCGACATTGACCATGTTCGCATACATCTGGCTGGCGCTGTCACCGGCATGGACGAAAACTCCAGTCCCTGCTATATTTTCTTTCGCCGTTGGGCATGGATTTTCACCTTGTGGGCAGCTTATTTGGCGCTGAGATGTAATCTGACCGGTATTCTAGTATTGCTCGTGGTCCTAGTTCCTAAGATTGTTCCTTCCAAGTATATCTCAACAGCTCTGGGCGCGCATAAGAGTGTATGTCTCCTCCACCTCCTATTATGTTGCAATTCGTTGAAGGGGCCTTTGGAAGATGGAGCAAACAGGTTCCACACTATTTTCGACGTTATCAGGCATTTTGCTAGACTCCAACCATCCTGGTGACAAACCCAGCGAGACGACATTCCAATATCTGCTCAACGCCTTCCTCACACTCAACGTACTTCAATATGGGACTATTCTTCTTTTGGTTTACCTTCAATACCATAAAATTCGCACCTCGAAGAGAATCCGTTCACGGCGTAGCTCTTTCGGGGACTCGGATGTTCGTGGCAGCACTCACTCGCCAGATAGGACATCCCGGCCACCGAATGATTCGGATGAAAGCCCCCTTTTGACTACCGACCACCAGCAATATTTCTCATCTGGGTCCACAGAACCTAGACCGCTAGAGCATCGCAAAAATCAATCAGAACTGCGCAGGGGGGTGTTCATAGCTATTTTGTGCACGGTTTTAGTTGTTTTGGCCTGGATATTGTTCATGCTCACCGCATGGTACAAGCTTGGGCAACGAAAAGGAGAGCATTAATGACGCGCAGTTTCTGTAAATTAGTCTATTCGTTGTACTTACCAGTTGTCAATACCAATCATGAACACTTGAACAACAAAGATCTAAGATAAGATTAGATGATGTTGGTTATCCATCATGTCTCGGAGATTGCCGGTGGTACTACACAGTTTTGTTCAGCCCCCGGTTCCTTTTTGGGGTAGATACAGTAGGTAATATTCGCCGCCGCGCTCAACCTCCTCAAGCAAAAGGTACGTCGCGGTGGTCGCCTGTGACAGTTGAGACGCTCATTTGCTCGTTTCTAGCCGCAAGATGGGCGCATACAAATACATTGGGGAGCTCTACAAAAAGAAGCAGTCGGATGTCTTGCGCTTCCTCCTTCGCGTTCGGTGTGTCTCCATCTCGCCCGCAAGCCCTGACTTTGGTCTTACAAATGTATTTCTAGCTGCTGGGAATACAGGCAATTGAACGTCATCCACCGCGCCTCCCGCCCATCGCGCCCCGACAAGGCCCGCCGTCTCGGTTACAAGGCCAAGCAGGGATATGTCGTCTACCGCATCCGCGTCCGCCGTGGTAACCGCAAGAAGCCCGTCCCCAAGGGTGCCACCTACGGCAAGCCCGTCCGCCAAGGTGTTAACCACCTCAAGTTCCAACGTGGTCTCAGGAGTACTGCCGAGGAGCGTGTTGGAAAGCGATGCGGAAACTTGCGTGTGTTGAACTCGTACTGGGTGAACCAGGATGGTGTATACAAGTACTACGAGGTTATCTTGGTAGACCCCAACCACAAGGCTGTGAGTAAAAGTTTTGACTTTAACTGCTGTATTTCCCGCTCATTTTGGATGTAGATCCGTCGTGACGCCAGGATCAACTGGATCGTCAACTCCGTTCACAAGCGCCGCGAGGCTCGTGGACTAACGAGTATCGGAAAGCAGGTCCGTTATCTGCTCGGCTTGTATTCGCTTGTGGGTGCTCACCTTTGGGTTTCCATTTCAGAACCGTGGTCTCGGCAAGGGCCACCGTTACAACCACACCCCTGCGCGTTCCACCTGGAAGAAACACAACACCCTCTCTCTGCGCAGATACCGTTGATCCTTTCCAGTTATGCTTGTTTTCTTTACTCCCTCTTGTTACCACCATGCTATACAGCCTCATGCACCATGTATGCTGCCACCCACGTCCCCAAGATTATGAATGTGAACGAACAAGTTGTGAGATTCTGAGGCTTTAAGTTGAGTTGAACACAATGGACTCACGCCCTTCCAATATATCAATGAATATAATTGAAGTTGTAATGAAGGCATTTAATCGAGGGTACATGGGCGCCGGAAAGAATCAGTGCTGCCTGCGCCCTGCCAGACTTTGTTGCCAAGACTGAGCTAAATTGATGTCAGTCCAACGCTTGGCCCTTGGTATTTGATGAACGTTCAACGTTCACCTTACTTATTATACCTGTTCAATGGTGTTCATCCCATCTGCCCGTCTTCACCCACATAATATGATTCGAGCTCTTCCTCTCAGCTTCTTATTTCTTATATCTTTTATTCGGGTCGTGGGTGGCTTTGAGTTAACAAACTCCAGCCTCCCCACGACATGGCCTTCAGATTTCCCTATTCTGGCGAAACGAGATTCGTTCGAACAAAATCCAGACGGAACATCATTCGTCTGGCTGCCCTTCGATGAATATTTGGGGAAAACATTTTATGAGTGCGTGTTTCCGCCCACTGTAACTTTCACTATAATTTCCTAAGTTCTGGGAATTCCATCCTTTGAAGCCGATGGAATTTTTACGATGGACCTGATCCAACGAGGTATGTATAGACGTTTAACTTCGCGACTCCCTATACACTCAGTGATCCTGACAATCTGTACAGAGGGCATGTAAAGTAAGGTAAACTTTTATACATTTGCCTATTTCATCTCATTATTGGACTGTCAGGTATGTCAATAGAACCACTGCACTTGCAAATCGTCTTGTGTATATTCAAAATGATGGGAAAGTCATTATGAAGGCGGACAATACCACGAAATTAGCTAAAGGCGTCTACAGAGAAAGGTTGCATATCATTGCGCACCATAGGACGGGACTTTCCGAATTGATCGTTGTTCTGTTCAAGCGTTCGTATCGAAAGCAAAGCTAAATTCAACACTGGCTTGTTTATATTGGACTTAAACCAAGCTCCTTGGGGTTGTGGTACGGTGTTATTCCCAATTCTTCAATAGCTATTTTAACCGTGAAACAGCCGTATGGCCTGCCTTTTGGACGTTTGGAGACGACTGGCCGAATGTAGGGCATCAATTTTCATGTGGAGACGGTGTGCTAAGACGAGTTCTAAAAAACAGAATGGCGAAATTGATATAATCGAAGGTGTCCACGATAATGAACACAATCAAGTTGCCTTTCACACTGCGGATGGTACGTAGTTATATGCCAATCGTATATCTTGCACTCATATTGAAATTTGTTGCAATGTCTTCCAGGATGTCATTTAAACTCCAGTACAGACATCACAGGTACCATTCAACTAGTGAGGATAAATCTATACAAAAGCAGCCTCGCAATGCTGATTGACTACCTAGTAGACAAGCACTGGCAAAAATCAAACGAATTGCTATGCACTTATCAACGACAATGCCGGATGTGGTATAACTGAATGGAGTAGGGCGTCCTATGGGCCATATTTGACTCCCAGGAGGCGGTATCTTTGCGATGAAGTGGGACGAAAATGATATTTCAGTCTGTATGTATTAAATATGTTTTCCAAGGATGTGTTCTCCCTTTCTAATGTTGCTATCAGGGTCCTTCTATCGCGCTGCAATTCCTGTAGATGTCACCGCTGGTAGCCCCACACCATCTGCATGGGGAATACCATCGGCGAAGTTGGATTCCTCAATGTGCAATATCAGTAAATTCTTTTCAAATCATTCTATTATCTTTGGTTAGTCGCTAAATCATGTTCTGACCATGACACTAATAGCTGAGTTATTCAGATATCACTTTCTGTGGTATGTAGAAAATAAGTTGTGTTTTCTATCTGACCAGTAATTTTGGCACAGGTGATTGGGCAGGAAACTCATATGCTACTTCAGGCTGTCCTGGGACATGTGAAGAAAGGTTAATGGATCCCGCAAATTTTGCAGTAAGGTGGACCGTTTAATCGGCCAGTACTTATTGGTTGACCATCACTTAGAATGCTACATGGAGTATCAACTCACTCAAGATATATACAAAGCAAAACTTGACTGGAAGGATAACAGCTGATTCTTCTTCTGTCGTTATTATACTGCCTTTCAAAAGCTTGGTATGGCTTTGGCTGCTCTTCGGGTTATTGTTTGTTTGACTTGGAAATGCTATAGAACCTACATATTTATAATAGTGACACATGGCATATTATTTTGGAAAACACCGTTGACGTCAACAAAGACACCATAGAACAGCCCAATTAAAGTTTCATCTTCCATACGATTTTGTCGGCGTCAAGAGTTTCATTTCCTTGTGGCTCCCCAAAAGTAGCCCTCAAAGGAGTGACACTGACCATCCCTTTGTGTATCGCCCAACCATCAGTTCCAACAGGCAGAGAGTCTGGCAGAGGCGTGATAAGTCCTTTCATCTCCGGTGCCCATTTGAATAATAAATCTCCAGTCTCCTGATCCTCAGGGCTAGGTCCAGAGGCTTTGATTTTGTGTTCGGTTGTTGCATCAGGGCCTGGAGCCTGTACTAACTGGTTGTTCGAGCTGAGGCCAGATACATCTTTGAAGAGTCGACCATAAGAGTTTCGCCATATCCTAGTCCACGCAATGGAAGGCCTTCTTTGGAAATAATTTCCTCAATTAACGGGATATTGACACTGTATAGGTCGACTTCGCCAGCCCTCAAACCACATTGATCTTGGCCCCAGTTATTCCATAGATGACTGATGATGCGACATCCTAATTCATGGGCGGGTTCAAAGTAAGTCGTCGGTGTTGGATGTACGACTGTTCCATAGGAGATTGCAATTGAACGCATCTTAGACAATGCCGACGACATAGCAGCACCGATAGTGCCAGAAGATAAAGCGAACGCGGCTGCAAGGATATTCCGTTGTCATAAGGGATAAAACGAATTGCCGAATTACGAGACGACGAACAGGAAGTATTGCGCCCTAAATTAGGACCGGATATCTAGAAAGTTGGGTTTGAGTTATAGAGAAAACGGAGTAAAGGTAGGCATACCACAAGATCGATTTCACCCTTGTATATATTGTGCAAAGCCACATTCGCACAAGTTGCCGGGGTCTGTAAATAAAAGATATTGTCGTTATGTGGTCGTTCGAAGAAATGAAGTATATTCATACTCCATCCAAGAGTATCCATTCAGCCTATAGAGTGGTTTGATAGGTGATGAGTATGCTTTTAAATGACGAGTACGCACCAGTTCACCATCTTGTAATGGCCTTGATCGGACGGCGATTTCCCCACTTCCGTCTTCTTTGGGATAAAAGTAATAGCCTTTAGTAAGTTCCTTTATATGATAGGCTTTACCTGTTCGTGAAAAATAATGGTGGGGAGTAAATAGTCTGATTGGTTTGGATGCACATCTATGTTTCGGTGAAATGAACCGACCAATCCAAGATTTCTGTGCATTAGGGAGAACAACTTTGACGTCCCAACCTTTGAGATTTATGTATATTTCAGCATCCTGAAGAAATGCCATTCAAATGCCTGCCTTTACCGAGGTGCTCCGTTAAATGACGATACAATCCGAGGATATATGGGGATTCTGTCAGGTTTGGAGGTCCATCGTCGTTCTGGATATCGCGAGGGTATTAATAAGAACGAATATTATGCTGGGCTGATCCGTACTGTTAGAAGGACTCTTGGTTTAGAGGTCGACATGGATGTGGTGGGGGATTGGGGTGAGAGCGCGGTGGCTATAGCTGTTGGACAGCTCTGTTGTCAAATCACTTTCTCATCACCATCATCACCGCTTCCTACCCTGCGTCCACCATTCGGCAGTCATGTCTGCCCACGAACTTCCTGACCTCCCAAGCTTGCCACCTTTGGCACTGCCTTCCTACTGCGAGTCAACGCTAGCCCCTCCCCCCCCTCTTTCGCCAGGCCGAAGTTCAGCCCAACTCCAGCAATCTCCAGCACTGTCGTTGGCGGAGTCGTTTTCAACAGCTTATACTTCAGCTTCTCCTGGCCATGAGCTTCCAGAGATAATTCATCTCAGTTCATCTTCTTTGGCCGCACCTCAGAGCCTACGAAAGTCGCTCTCTATCGACTCATTTGCTCAGTATAACCGTGATAGTCACAAAAATCATTCAAACGATTCCGCAGAACCCAACAAAAACATGTTGTATGGGCTAACTGTTAATACCCAAGCGCAACCAACGATACCCATATTTCCTCCTCGATCCCGTGGCGAGAGCTTAAGCTTTTTGCAACAAGATCATGAACCACCCTTCCCCCCGGACCCAGATGTAGACCGCTACGATCTTCTCAGCCATACAGCCCTTGAACACACCCGGCGGCTATCGCTAAAAACTCAAGAGCCCTCTAGCGCATCACTACGCGGCGGTGATTTGACGCTTCCCTCGAGAACTCCTGCATCGCCTACAACAGCGGTTCATTCCGAACTGAGGGAGTTACCTACTATCTCTTCGTCTACTTCTCTTCAGTCTTCTTCAAGAAAAAGTCATACAGCCCATCCTGCAGGCCGTCTGCGCAGCGGCAGTCTAGGCTATAATTTTCCTTCCAGCTCCAAGCGAGATACTCACATTCTTCTGCCTGTAAGCTGTTTATTCTTACAATCTTTTCGAGCCTGCCTAATAATTTCTTAGAATCGATCATTTCCATTTGTTTCTAACACTAAAAAAGACATAGTCCTCGCCATCATTGGCACCGCAAGCTGTGGTAAGTCGACGTTGATACGGAAAGGTCTCTCAGGGTATAGTCTTGGCGAGTCAAATGTGGTGCTAGAAGATTCAAATTCTGATGAACGTCCTCGTTGTAAGTGGTATATGCATCTTTATTATGGAAGCAAATCCAACTTTCGGTCATTCATCTTTGTAATATAGACGTGCGTCGAGCTGGAAAACTTGTCCTGGACAGTCAGCTCATCTCTTCTGTCACTTCTGGGATCATCGAAGTGATAGAGGTGAGTATCCAGACCACAAGCAACGGCCTCCTGACGTGGCCTCAGGGTCTCCCTCCTGTTGACGGCATTATAATTTGTTATGACGCTTCCAGTCAGAGTTCATATCAACCTGTTGAAGGGCTTATCAGTCAGTACCTATTTTTCTCCTATTTGATTTTTAACTGATGCACCTCTAGAGGGTTACCGAAGCATGTCAATGCCCATTATGGTCCTGGGGTGCAAAAGCGAACGACCCCATGAAATCGATCCCACCAAAGTGATGGCGATGCTTAAACGATACGATACAGGCTTAATTGAGGTTTCCAACGCTCACGAAGCCGGAAAAGCAAGGATGAAGCAGTCGTTTGCATACTTGATGAAAGCTGTCCTACGCCAGAGAGGTTAGTTCGCTTCGAATTCATTGTATCTATGGTGCTCACCTGACACATATAGGGCATAATCCCGTTGTCGATGACCGAAATCCTGCTAGTCCCGTCTTTCTCGATAAAGGTTCACCATCAGGAGATTCGTGGACACATAGCCCAACGAGTCCGAATTCCAACCCTTCATTCAACACTCCGTCTTTTATGACCCTCGCAACCGATGTATCCGATTCATCTGAACATTCTGCCTCCACCCCGACCGCCGATTCCGCATCGCCGATATCACCAAATGGGCTTCCCTCGGCGGGCGATCTCCTACATACTATTGAGATGTCGAAAACTATGCACGATGATTCTCAGGATATAGATGTCCAAGATTCTGATGATGCGCACCGTCATGATTCTGGAGAGACCTCTCCAAGTTTCCATGAAGGGGGCCAACCTCATTCAGAGGAGGAGAAAGTTAAGAAGGAACCGTCAGTATAGTTTTAAAAATTGTATAATACCATAGTACTCACGCGAATTTCATTCAGTCGCCCATCGCAATGGGCAGATCTAGATGATTTACTCGATAAGCTTTTATTCCTTTCTGTCAGCGGAGACGGTGAGCGGATTCCAATTCTTCCAAGATGTCATCTGACTATATTTGTTTGTCTTGCTAGATCCTACATTTGCAACACATTTCTTGTTAACTTACCGCAGATTCACAACCCCTCGAAGTGTCCTCCTTGCAATGCAAAAGCGGATACGTCAGTTAGATAATCCTACGGGAGATCCAATGTTTGCTTGCTTTGCTCAAATGCGGTATGCTTTGTCCAATTGAACCATAGCCTAAGCTCATACTTTAATTAGAATATGTCATCTTCTCGAAACATGGATTCACGATTATCCGCATGACTTTGCCGTCAAAGGAACCGCAGGCGCCCTTAATGCATTAATCAAATCAATCATCTCGAAAACACATCTTTTACATTACGGTTCAGAATTCCTGCCGTTCCTAGAGCAGCTTCCCAGTCTTGTGGATGAAGATAGCACCTGGGCATTGAAAGTCGAGGCAGATGCGGACAGTGATGATTATACTCCCGAGGACGAAGATGACGAAGAAATGAAATTGGATGAAAACAACGCTGCTGTTGAGACTACTAGTGTTGAGGCGCTGAATAGCACTCCCAAAGCTACGCCGCCCTCCAGAGAGCGGAAATCTAGTTTACCATTATCTAAGGTATTATCCACGTCGCAACCCAATGGCCACCAATCGGTTCTTTATTACGATCAACATCCCAAGCAGTATATCAGGGACCTCGTCAAGCTTGCTCAAGACGTTCTGAATACGGACTCTGATGAAATCGCGCAAGAAATAACTCGACAAGGTGTAAAGCGCTTTATGGTAATCAAAGTACGTGTCCGAAGGTTATTTTTTTTCAATTTGCTCTCAACTATTGCACTGCAGCCTCGAGATTGGTTATACTTCACATTTGTCGCGAAGAAACATCCTGACGAGCCTGTCACAATGTTTAATCTCATGTCAAATCATCTAGCAGACTGGTCTGTAATGTTGTTCGATATTCGATGTTATGAATCCTGATGTTATAATTCTAGGGTCGTATCTCTCATTCTCTGTCACGAACGCCCCCGCCATCGAGCGCGTCAAATTGAAAAGTTCGTTGAAATTGGTATGAGGTTACGAAATATGAACAACTACTCAGCCCTTCGTGCTTTTGTTGCTGGCATAAATAACGCAAATGACGATCTTACGATGGAACAATTCAAGACCCGATTTCCCGACCATGACAAAAATCTGCGTTCATGGGATGTTCTTCTGCAACAAGTACGGGCCCACAGGTCATATCGTTTAGCTCTGCGAAATTCCAAAGGTGCTTGCATACCTGCCATGTCAGTATCTTCCCATTTTTGCACCTAATTTCGCTCATAGTTATTGACAGGGAGGTCCACATATCGGACTTGATTAAATCGCATGAAGGAAACGAAGAAACGAACCCTGCGTATCCCTCCAAGATACACTGGGGAAAGTTCAACATGATTGGAAGGTTTATCACTACGACTATTCAATGCCAGAATCAGTGTCGCAACTCCAATGATTACGACTTCCCTGAACGCTTGCACATCTCTGATTTATTGAAACGACGTCCAGTGATGAGTATTGAGGTGGGTAATCTCTCCTATTCTTACTTTATCTTCTATTTAGCATTCACTTTACAGATGCAGAAGTCGCGATTAAAATCACAAGACGACTATGAAGACCCACAGCCAATTATTCCAACAGGTCCACCCGTAAATATGACTGGCGTCAGGAGAATATTTTTCGGGTGATATCTATCTTATTTTGTTTTGATGCTTTCTTGTGTGGGTTTGCAATTTGTTGACTATTGTTCTGTTGTCGTTTTCGTTGCTTTTTTTTTTTTGCTATGTGATTTTATGAAGATACCATTTCTCTTAGAAGCGCCAGTCTAATACATACCTCGAGTTCTGCTTTCTTCATCCCAACATCTAAGGAATTAATTCACACCAAAATTCTTTGTAGATGATACGAAGGTCATCAACTAGTAATCCCCAAAGTATTCAAAATTTAAAATGTAAGTAATATTGATTTGCTCTCAATTTGCTTGCTTTGGTCTCTTCCGTTCGCGTCGTTGCCCTGCTTTCCGCGAGTCGCCAGTCGACTTTGGCGCGATCACGTGATAGTTCATTGGTAATCTGCGTCTGGTCTTCGATAATTGATTTCGCCAGTCCTGCCATGATCATTAAATACCCCATACCATTGCTAGCAAACACGATTTCACCTCGAAACCCTCTGTCATTTCTAAATCTACACCTCGTCTTAAAAGATTCTTCTGATTCCTTAGCTTCTCCGTTGTTTCAATCTGGCTTCATCGCAAGCCTTTTGACTTGATTGCATACTAGAATGTCCACGAACTCATTCTCATCTTTGGCAAACATACACCTGCATCTTCCTGCCCGACTAAGCCCCAACTCATGTTGTCCGGACAAGGATCTGATTGTTCTCTTTTCTCGCTTGGGAGGTACCGACAGAATGAGTTTATGGAGCTCTAATCAAGGTTCCAGAATATGGGAGGTCGACGTTGGCGATGGGAATTGTCATGCAGTTGACATTTCCTGGAGTCCGGACGGTAAATAGCACGTTATATAACAACATTTTGAATCTAATTTGCGAATGCAAATACAGGGCAAAGCATAGCGGTTATGCAGGATCCACCAGCAATATCTTTGCATTCCTTGCAAGACGGGCAAGTCATTCTCGCCTTGTCTGTGGACACAAACACAGCAGAAGGCAATGCTATTCATCTCGATGGAATGTGGTGGTTTCGGGAAGAAACAAAATCTTTGAACAGTTCCAATATACCAGATATATTCAAGAGAAATGATATTATTGTGCGTCTTTTTCGCGGCGCACTCGGTTTGCACTTATTTTGCCATAGACAGGATCTTCCCATTCGATCTTCAAGTTACTTCCTTTATTAGATAATTTGCAGGAGGACACAGAAAAATTGACGTACGCCTTACTCATTTTATCATGCCCGACTTAGGTCTAATGGCTGAATGGCAGGGCTACTGATCTTTTCGCTTTCCAAGGATCGCTCACCCGAAAAAGTCATAAAACCAGCCTTCCAGAAGTCATTACTAGCTGGCCTACCCTTTCTGCTGATCTGAATCTGGCTTCAATAAGCGCATCCTCTCGGAACAAACCATTGTCAGACAGTACAAACATTGATGAGATAGACAAGTCGAATCTCAATAGCGTTCTTCTAGTGACAGATAGCTCTGGTTCTCTATTTTCTTATCTCGATGGAACATTTCCCTTGGGTTCCATTTCACTTGGCGCAAAAACCGATTTCACCTCCATCCTAAAGCATCCAAGACAACCTTTCTTTGTGGGCTCACGACGTTTTATGCAAGACAAGATTTCCCGCACGAGTTTGAGCCCCACAATTATAAACTTCCCCCTACTTGCTCAACGCAAATCACGCGACCTTGCCAAACTATCTTCTACATCTAGAGAACTCGTTTGGTATATTTTACGTGTCGTAAAAGAAATGCGCGAGGTATGGTATGGATCCGACAGTAATACAGGAGCACGAGAATTTGGCCCGAAATGGGTTCAAACACTTGAAGCAAAACAAAGGAAGACTTTGGCGGTATGTCGTGCTTGCTATTTCGAAGAATTCTACCTTCATATTTCATTTCCAGAAGAGGAAGTGAACCCTATCCTGGATCTAACCTGCCTTCTTACCACTGGGAGACCTTCGGAATCGTTATCAGATTTCCTCGGAAGCGGCGAACAAATGAGCGAAAGAGTAGGATATCTTATCTCTCTGGAACCTTAAATGTTAACGATAACAGCTAGGGCATCCAAAAATGGGAATCTACTGTCTCAGAAGGTCTCATTAAGTTACGTGACTCCGCTGAAAAACGCGTTGCGCCAGCATTGCAGAGGTTGCACTTGGTGCTGGATGAAATTCTTGGATGGTCGAAATTGTAAGATCTTATCTTGATGGTTGCATCTACATCATACTCACTTTGCGAAGGCAACAATTCACCCCTTTTGAATTGTCAGCCGAAGAAATCACGAAGTGCCTTGATTTAGCGAGCAACGGAATCCTGATCGCAAATTGGTTGGCAGCAACTTGTCGCACGGAAATGTCTCGTTTCAGAGAATTCATTTCATGGCTGCGTTATGGCGAGTTTATGCCTTTGTCTTGTGCAATGTGTCGTTAATGTGAGCACTTAAGCAGAGGTCAACACGGCGAACAACACGAATGATGCAAATGTTCCTCGTCACGATGTCCTTGAGGTCAATAATTACTTCATCAGCGGTTTAGCCAGCAGCGCCATCGATAGCTGGTTTATCGGCCCAATACCCGAGTTTCACCCTCATGATTTAGGCATCATGGAATACAATCACAGCTCCTTGAATGAGGTTTTGAACCATGCCTTCAGGTTTGCTGTGGATTCCTCTCATATGACTTGGCAAACAGTTCGTATCTCATTCAGGATTTTGTCCGCCGATAATTCATTAAATCTATCAGACTGTCCCAAGACCAGATATTGATCATCTGGATAGAAATATTGAAGCATTAATTCAAGATCTTGCACGTCGCTGTGAACGAGTCTTTCATCATGCAGCAGGAGCTACATCTCGGTCTGCGATTGTTTCATTTGATCCTAGCCTCCATGCAGAAGCGATATCGGAGAAAATGCCTTTGTCCGAAGGGTCTGCTAAGTTGCCTTTCCGAGAAAGGGCTACTTTGAACGAGGTAAGAAGTGGCAGCTATTCGATCAGCGAACTCAAACTGATAGAGCCAGAATGGCGAGTTATTACAGCACCTCATTGCTCAGTTACCTTCAAACGACAACAACAGCACGAGTAGGGGCAAAAAATGTCCAATTTATTTCATTATACTTACCATATTACAGTGGTTCTTGTTCAACTTCGTTGTGACGTTGAGGCAGCAGGGGTACCGTCTGATATTGGTATCGCGCTTCTCGAGTGTTACCTTCCCGAGGAAGAAGAAGAGAGAAGTAACATCGAGCTCCTCGATGCCGATTTCTTTGACGATGAATGTGTCGTAATTGTTTACCGGCTACACAGCAGAGAAAGTCAGTCGAATGGAAGATTCTTCTACCTCTTGGGCTGATCTTAATAAATGGGCAGAACAAGCATTTATAGCTACGCTCAACTACAATGATATAGGATATCAAAAGCAGCTATCCGACGGCTACGTAAAGGCATCCACCCGTGAAGATTTGATGCAGCATATCTTGGAGTTGTGGAAGGGCGGTCATGTAGGCACAAGTATCAACGCTCTGCAGCCAGAGCGGTACTGATTTTGGGACATTGTTTTAGATGTCGACCATCAAGAGTCCAATTAATCGGCGCCGTGCGTTGGCTGGGTGTAAAAATGGAGGGGTGTCGCTCGCGTTGAACGGCAGAGTGGGTCGACGCGTAGCTTGCGTATTGGATGGTGCAGGGACTATGTTGGAGTCATTTGATCTGGAAGGCGATGCGGAGGATATGGAAGTTACGGATGATACCAGGGGGGGCTAAGGATTCGGACCGCGCCCGAGGTCACGCCGTTCCCTGCATCGACGGGGTTTCATTTGCGAGATGGAGAGGACGGATTGCACGATCAAAGTCTGCGTGCACATCCGACGAGACCCCTTCTAACTGAATAAGGCAATAGGAACATGTTGGACGGATATTGCGGTGAGAATACGGACACAAGGCAGATGGTGGCGGGAATATTTTGGATTAAGAGTGGGATGAATGGAGATAAAAGTCGGTGGTGGTCCCATAGTAATCTTCGAGAAAGACCTGCTGTCAGCGTGAGCGCCGCACAGGCCAAACTTAAAAAAGTGCACAACATCGGCTAAGAGAACGACTTAAAGGGCCGCGGACCCTCTCCTCGTGTTCCATGATTCGAATTCTTTTTCCTCTGCATTTTAACTCCCATGCCCAAGTCCACATCCCCCAAGGCAGACCATTCCCCCCGCATGTCCGACGTCATCCTCAGGAAACAGAAGAACGCCAGTGCCCAGGCTGCCTTCCGTGCCCGCCGAGCCAACTACATCGCCACCCTCGAGGAAACAGGTAATCGTCTAGATCGCTGATCCCGCCCCATCCCGCTCACATCGATATAGTTACCAGCTTAGAGTCTGTTGTCATTCAGTTGCAGGAGTCATGTCGCGACGCTCGCAACGAGTCCGTAGAACTGCGCCAGGAGAACGCTCGTCTTCGCATGGAGAATCGCGAGCGCGAACGATTCTGGCGGGCGCTGTTGCAAGCGCGGAAAACTGGACAGGCGCCTGAAGCAGACGATCTGCCGCCTCCGCCATTGGCCTCTCCATATTTAGGCCACACCCAGCCGAGCGGTCTCCCGCTCCTTCAGCAGCATCCATATGGAAACGGGCTTGCATATAGAGAAGAATCCGCCTTATGTCACTCCACTTACAACCCCTCTGGCCCTTCCAACAGCAATTTCGCCACCTCGTCGCCCGCCATACCACCTTTCGCGAATAACGAAGTCTCGGGTGAGGGTTCTTCTGGATCGCTCGGCCACCGTGTCGGAAAGTATACGCCTTACTCATTTCAAATGAATGGTGCGTCAAGGGATCCCCGTTGGCACGCTTTGCCTGGAGGTCTACCCAATGGTGAATCTGGGACACCGCACTCTCAATCGCCTTCTCTAACGTCGACAGACATGTCCACATATTCTACCCGATTCAACTCGGCTGCGGCTGGTGAAGAACAAAAAGCGTCACTCAATTCTGTATTGGACAGCGCACCATACGTTTTCCCCAACGGAGATCGTTTCCACCAGAATCCGGGAGACAGCGTCCCGAACTCGCGCTCCATGTCGCCTACAACGCAGTCTACTCCAAATTCTTCGACTTCGATGCCCCTGACGTCATCATTTCCGTTTACCTTCAGCGAACCAACTGCAGGACAGGATCGTTCAGACTTTGATTACCGACGACATTCTATTCCACACTGTCCAGAGATGACTCTTCACGGCGGAACGGCAGATATCTCTCTCACGGGTCAAACTACTCATGATGCAGTACGTTATCGAATGGGCGACCGTAGGCCGGAGTCGGGAGCCGACTATCAACCTATTCTTTCGCCCCATGAAAATGCCCCGCAGCATGACCATACCAGTAGCGATGGGGATCAGTCATTCAGTGATCCGCGCGCTCGTTCTCGCCGTCATACCATGCCGTCTCATTCGCGGTCTCCTTCACCTGGTCCCACACCCATTTCTTGTACTGTCGCAGTGATCAAAGCGCAAGCTTTTGGCGCCCTCCGCAGAACTCGTGCCAGGACAAAAAAGACATCCGAAGGTGCTGCCCGAGTCGCGATGGATGTGTTGGAAGCCAGAGGTATCGGCGTAGGGGGTTCTAACGGTTCAAAACGGCAGCGCCTAGAAGACGACGACATAAATGCGGAAACCCCCTGATCTTCTCTCTTATTAGACTAACATCGCGGAGGACTTTGTATCTATAGCGCTACCATAGCCCCTCCCTTCAACAGTTCTTGGCCAAATAATGCTAATGTAGACAATCCATATACCTCATTGCTTTATACCTTTGTATTCCATCATCATGCTGTACCATACTCCTCTTGTTGAATTGCTCTCTCTACCCAAGCACGCTGTATATATCACCGCTTTCCTAGGATTATCATGCTATTTACTGCTTTGTTGCAAAAACAAAACAAAAAATTAATTACATCAATACATATGTCAAGTAAATAGAAATTTAGTTGACTTTTGGAACTGCTGCATCCCATGGGCCTCGGATAATGCTTGAACAAAAATATCAGTGGCCATTTCGTGAAGTAAATATGAATGCTCACTTTTTATATCTTTGTGCCCATATCAGGACGGCCGGAGCGATTAAGGTAATAAAGGCCAAAGTAGCGACATACAACCACATAACTGTCTGCGAGAGGTCGGCGACTAGCCAAACGGCTAGAATAGACAAGCCAATCGTCACGGATAACAAGGGAATCGGGGATGACTAAAACTTCAAGTGAGTATGAAAAGGACGGACTGAGAAGTGAAAATTTTGCCTGTAATCGGTGACGTAGCATAGGAAACAACACGAAGGACTGAATAGAAAATAGCATGAGAGCGAAGACAGATACATCTGTCGTGAGGCGAGAGGCTAGAACAACCGATGCAGAGACAGCTGCATTCATAGAAAGGACAGAGGAGAGTCTATAATAGATATCAGTACATCAACTACTACAATAACAGATTGCAACTCGCCCTTCATGAGTGCCTGGGACTTCCGTAGCAGTGTAGTCAGCGAGGAGGGCATTCAGGATGAAGAGTACCGCGGATAATGCCCAGATGGAATCGGAGGATGTAGCTGCGGTCAAGGTCCGCAAAACCGGCGATAGAGACATGAGAGCCAAAAACATCATGATGGACGGTTTCAATATTTTGAGATCTGAGAAAAGATAAATCAAATGAGTCCTCCTGTGTTTGCGAGTGAGTTTCAAGGAATACAAACGATTGGCGTGACGATCTGTGCCCTCTTCTGATTTACTGAACACATTCCAAAACGCGTAGCCCAGAAAAAAGCATAGCACGGAGATGCACACAAGGGAACGAGGATCCAAGGTATGTTTTTTCAGTCTCACGAAAACAGGAAGAAATATAAAAATGACGGCAAGGTGCTGAGTGATAGAGCATGACAAAATAACGAGAGGCCAATAGGTGTATGGCCGATAATTAGCTAGGAAGACATTTCAGGTTATTTTCTCGCAAGCATGCAGCGCACATACGATTCCTTTGCAACGATGCAAGAAACGACTTTGGCGGAACATAATTATCAGGGTACGCGTGGTGTTTCCAGAGCACCTTTTCCCAGTCATTTGGGTCGTCCATCGAGAACCGCTGGATCATAATCGAGACAACGGGCGATTCAAATCTTCCGCGTGTTGTGCTGTAACGGTAAGCGCTACTCGCCAGCGGGGACCTAAATCGATTGACTTTTAGTTGATATTTTATGACAGCAACAACGCTCTCGCGTTTGCGCACCAATAAAACCGTCAGCACTTGACAAAAGTAGAAGGATAAACACCTATAAGGTCCCTTTGCATGATGTTGGAAGAATAGAGTGTGTTTGTCACGGCATCATTGTTGTGAGCGTAGCGCCGGTTCCTGATCCTTGACTGCGCACCAAGCTTACCCTGAATTCTAGCGTGGTCCACCACGGCGGCACTATCTTATCATCCAGGGCGCTCCCCATCGTTGGAGGCATTTTATTAAACATCCAATATTTTCGGTGTTCTTTTTACGGACATGAGACTCTAAAACCTCCATGAAACGAGGCCTCTCTGTCCCAATATTTACTATTAGAGTCATTCCTAGTCGGATCGCATTTCCGATATTGCGATTCTCAAAAATTTGATTGGAGCTACTCTTATCACCAGTTGTTGCATGGTGTTGCAGAACGTGGATTGAACGAGGCATTTGTGTCCATTTATAGTGAAATTCAAAGAGAAAACAATCCGAAGGTGAATGATACTGGGATTATCCATAGATATTCGGGGTGGCACCGTGGCAGATCTTACACTGCACCCCACATGCAGTCAAGCCTCAAGGTCCGTCCCGCAGACACTGATAGAGATAACCAGTTCTAATCCCACTAGAAAAGTCACGTCAACACGTTAGATCCAGGCAACGCAATGGCGAAACTCGTTACCTACCACAAGTCTTTGCTCTTCCTGAGCTGGAGGTGCAGCTTTCGAACTGTTCTGTTTCGCCAACTGGCTAGCCAGCTTGCCTTGCTGAGGGTTCCCGCTTTTAGTGCCCCTTTTCTGCGCCTATAAACTATTCTAGAAGTCTTGACGCGTTCGTGATGGGAGAAACCTACCGCCTGCAACCGACGTTCTGCAGCTTCCGCTGCAGCCGCACGGGGATCTATGCGTTGAGAAGATGAAGCAGGCTGGCTTGGGGCTGCTGTATTCGAATTGACGGGACCTGAGCCTAACACAGTATGGCCTCCCTCATAGGTTGAGGATTTCGAACAGAGAGAACCCATTGGTAGTGTGGAATCATCAGACTCGGTTCTAGTTAGGAACGATGTCCAACTCCTCCTAGACAGTCACCATGTGACGACTTTGCGAATCGTAGCTACTACATAGTGTTTAAATTAGTGACAATATTCAGTATTCTAACTCCGAAGCACCCATTGAAATTCTTAACAGCTTTAAATTTCTAAATGGAGGGGATGTTATATGTCATCTATACTAGTACAAGCGTGGAGGCAACGTATGGAAGTGATTAGAGGCGGAGGTGAGCTCAGATCCCAATACCCATTAAGAATGATATTCCGAGACGGGAGTATACTCTTCTCTTTCAGGACCAAGAGGCACTGCACTCGTCCCAAATCGAGAAAGACCTAGAGGAGCATCTTCTTCACCTTGTCTTCTAGGTATCCAAGGCTAGATATCACATTTCCAAGTGAGGATTGGCGGGACGTCATAAACAGAAGAAATACACACCTCCCACCACCGTGTCTGGTTCCTGCGATTCCAAAGGAGCTCTCCAGTTAAACCAGCTTTTTTCATGCGATTTTTAATGCCAGCTCCAAGCAATAGACCGAATACTGTGAGCAAAAAGAGCGTCACCACAAGTTGGTCTCGAGGTGAATCACGTTCTGTCGAAAGACTTAATTCACTCAATTATCATGAGATTATAACGGGCTAACGCACGGAAACATCTTGCTTCAACATCGCCCTCTTTTCCTGTGGCAGTATCGGGGTTGGTGTTACCCAGAGAGGCGCCAGCGCATATAGGTAGATTCTGATTTAAGCACCATTGCTTGGTACATGATAAACACGGTTGGGATGGATTATCGGGAATAGTCAAGGGCATTATCTCATAGCTCGATCCAAAGCATATGCCTGTGATATGTATGGTCATTGAGGAGGGTTCAACATTTTGTGCTGGACACTACAAGTACTCACATTTACAAAAGTTGGTCGCCTCCCATTTCTTCCAATCAGCCGCGTAGATAGAAGTCTGCAAGAAATTTCGGTAAGAGACGCTGCATTCAATGGAGAAAAACATTCTTACACATAAAGACAAGAGAAAAAGAAAGAGATGTAGTAACAGGATCAAGTTAGAGCGAGCCATGGTGCATGACAAGGGTAAAGCTGCCGCGGATGGACCAAATAAGGATTTCGTGCGGCTGAGCTTGAACTCGAACGCGCTCTCCTACTCCCCCTAACCACCATACCCATTTACACCCAAACTGGACAGCAACACGGCCAGAAAATCTTCTTCATAGGTGCTCAATATGTCGGGGGAATACGACGATGTACTCACTAATCAGCCAGTTGTCATTGACAATGTTCGTTTCTCTTGATCTTGCCTATGCCTCTTCAAATGCTAAGTTTCTTCGAAAGGGCTCTGGAACGATAAAGGCTGGATTCGCAGGACAAGATCACCCAAAATGCTTCTTCCCGTCTTTGTGCGTCTCTATGGTTCGGCTCGTTATCCAGTATAAACGCGCCGTGTTGACAAAGCTCATGCTTCAGTGTTGGACGACCGAAACATATACGCGTCATGGCCGGTGCATTGGAAGGTGATGTGTTCATCGGTCGACGTGCACAAGAATTCCGGGGTCTCCTCAAAATCAAATATCCAATGGAGCATGGTATCGTAACAGACTGGGATGATATGGAACGGATATGGAATTGGGTCTACGCCGAAGAACTTGGAACACTGAGCGAGGAGGTGTGCTATTTACTCTTCCTTTTCAACCTAGTGCTTAATGATCCATGACATTAGCATCCTGTTCTATTGACCGAGGCGCCTCTCAATCCTCGGAGTAATAGAGATGTGGCAGCTCAGATATTTTTCGACACTTTCAACGTACCTGCTCTCTTCACCTCAGTGCAAGCTGTCCTATCGTTGTAAGGCATTTATACTCAAATCACAGCATATCCATGAAGCATATCATACCTCGTTTCGATAGATATTCTTCGGGAAGAACAACGGGTATCGTCCTAGATTCAGGAGATGGGGTAACGCATGCCGTCCCCGTCTTCGAGGGATTCTCTATGCCTCATGCCATTCGCCGCGTTGATGTGGCAGGAAGGTAATCCTTCTTCATTTCCCCTTTTCGCCTGCTTATAGTGGCGCAGAGATGTGACCGATCACCTTCAACTCCTTCTCCGGAAATCAGGTCATCACTTGCATACCACAGCTGAACGTGAAGTCGTCCGTACGATCAAGGAGAAATGCTGTTATGTCGCCCTTAATCCCGCAAAGGAAGAAAAGGATGCCGTGGGTCGAACAGAAGAGTTCAGACTCCCGGACGGCAACGTTATTCAGGTATTTGTTTCGCCTTGCGTCACAGATGATCGATACTTATCCGCTCATTTTTAGCTTGGTCCTGAACGCTTCCGTGCCCCTGAAATCCTTTTCAACCCCGAATTAATCGGTCAAGAGTATGCTGGCGTTCATCAGGTTGTGGTCGATTCAATTAATCGGGTTGATTTGGACCTTCGAAAGAGTTTATTCTCTAATATTGTTTTGAGTGGGGGAAGTACACTATGCAAAGGTTCGCACTGTACTCTTATTGGTTTCATTGTTGCTGAATGCACTTGTTAGGCTTCGGAGACCGACTGCTAAACGAAGTGAAGAAGTTGGCTTTAAAGGATGTCAAAATCAAGATTTATGCACCTCCAGAAAGAAAATATTCAACTTGGATTGGAGGATCCATCTTAGCTGGTCTAAGCACCTTCAAAAAGGTAAGTTAATTTGCAGTTTGGACCTGGAATTTCACTTAGACTTGACATCGCAGATGTGGGTATCCGCGGAGGAGTACCAAGAAGATCCAGACATCATTCACAAAAAGTCCGGATTTTAGGGAATGTGGCTCTTTGCTCTCGTTGTCAATCTTATGATACCCATATACTACGGTCATACTTTCATTATTTCATTTGCATCTTTCAGTGGTGTTTGTAAATTCAACCCTGCGGCAACGGAAAATACCATGCGACACAATGCGTAAAGGTTGATGAAAACATGTGCATGCATAATAAATTTTGAGGACCCATGGTATGCATACAAAAGTGGAGAGGCAGGCGGACAACATATGGTATCGAATCGACTACTTGCCCTTCTTGGGAGGTTCCGCAGCCTTGACCTTTTTGGTACCGCGGAGCTGAAGTACGATAGTAAATACAAGCATAAATGCAGTCATTACAGTATTAACTGACCTTCTTCGCACGGTTCTTGCGCTCCTTCCGTAGCTTACGGGATGGCTTGTCAACCTTGGCTTCGAGTCCTGACTGCATAGCAAATGAGAAAAATAGCGGAAAGATATAGCGCAAAACGTACCCGGACTAGACGGTACTTGGGCTCGAACTTCTTCTGCGATGGCTCATCATCATAAATCAACCCGAATCCTGTGCTCTTTCCTCCACCAAATTGTGTTCGGAGTCCGAAAGCAACGACGCGAGCTTTGTCGGTCTTGTAAAGGGCACCGAGCTTCTCCTGGAGCTCGGCTCTCGAGACGTTGGCACGACCAGGGTGGAGAACATCGACAACAAATTGGCGACGGGCCAAGAGGCGGTTGGTGATGAATTTACGGGTGCGGATGGTAACTGGGGGGGCGGAGTCGGCCTAAATCGACGGGAATTAGCCAGATTCCTCATGTATTTCCCTCTTTGCATAATCTCCCTCTTGCGACCATGCATTTGCGCTTCAGTCCCAGCAACATTTGACTGCATTCAAGTTTCCTCCGAAATTCACAAGATCAAAGTTTCGAGATGGGAAACTCACCATTTTGAATACCTAGGGTCCGAAACTGCACAAAGGATAAGCGCTCGACGTTCTAAGAATCAGAAACGCGATAAATCATACCTATGTCTTGAGGTCGTCGCCAGTGCCGAAATGACTACTCACCTGCTAGAGGGGGAATCTGTGGCTGAGTAAAACTGCACAGTACATCGGATACTGCCGTCACACGTGATCTGCTCCCAGTCCGGCGCTCCAGACTGGTTACATAAATAGTCTGGTAACAATGACGCCATGGCAGCTGAGTGCCAACTTGAACTTGTTCATTCCGACATGAACGCGAGCGCTTCACAGTTTGCCAGCTTTGCGGCCTACGTAAGACAGATTCATTTACTTTGCTTAAGCGCTCATACATTTGTGGGACATAGACGTCTCCTCCAGACCAAGTCGAAGTCGATGCTCCACCACGTAGTACCGGAACTCGAAGCTCTTATCCCGACAGCTCCTATCAATCAGGAGACATTCCTACGTTCTCTTCCCCTAATTTATTTTCCTCTCCTCAAGAAGGAACCAACTCCAATCAATGGGAAACGAGATATGGGTGGCGTGTGGACCTTCTGGCCTGTAGTGCATATGTGCTAGGTCCATTATCAGGTGTGCATCTCCCGACGATCCAGATTCAACGTTAATGTGTGTAATACCAGCGTTAACACTCTTGATTCTTGAGACACACAATGATTACGTTCGCTTTCATGGTATAGAATTCTCCTCTTCGATTATCTTGGTTGACGCGCATGTTTCCAGCTTATCAATCGGCACTCTTGACGACACCATTAGTTTTTTTTAGGATTATATTCTCTATGTTGGGTTTTCCATCATGGATAAAGACATTTTCGACCTTCACCATCATCGCCATCCAATTCCTTGTAGGGTAGGTTGCTCTGCTCAATCTAGAGGTACACGCTCGTTAAATATTCTGAAGCTTTCTAGCCTATCGTCATGCCTCGTTGCATAGCTTGGACCGTTTTCACGTACCGTTCATAGGCTCCACTGCTGAAAATTGGTTAGCGGAAGAGTAGTATCATGGAGTATTTATTGCGCAACATGCACCACATACCAGCGAGTGTAATTCATTTCACATTTGAGTCGCGTCTAGGTCTAGAGTTAGGAAGACGAACGAAACATTGCAAGATGCATGAATTACAAAACAGCTCTAAGGTAGTAGTATTCGATGCTGGATAGGCGTTGATAGTGTGGTGGATACAAATGTATGCGCGAATGCGGGTGTCATAGATAGTTGAATAAAACAAAGGAGAAGAGAAGACCTAGATGCACAGTCCTGCTAGTTCGACACCAGAAGCGCACGTAGTCGTCACAGCCTTTCCGATGACGTCTGCCAAGAGAGGCTGAATTTCATTGATAGTCGCGTCACTGTAATTTTCGACCGCGTCCAGTATGGCGTCCAGTAGGCATTTAATGTCATAAACAACTAGAGAAACATGTTAAATTTTTCCCGAGGACATAATCCGGAATACTGACTGGGACCTAGGACAGGACCAACGACAGGAAGCGCATTAACAGTGTCATATGTAGATTGTAAGACCTCCTTGTTGAGGTTCACGGTGTTCTTAAGAAGGGTCTCTAGGTCGTTCGTGTGGTCATAGTGTTCCAGCCCTCTCCCGGTGCTAGCCTTCGTGAATGCAGTCTGGAACCCCCCGAGATTTCCGCTGAAGTCAGAAAGCGCAGATGCGTATTGTTGCTGGAAATCAGAGTAGTCGTTGGTGTCTACATTCGCCGATTGGGCAGCGAGACTACCTGTATAGAATAAGGTAATTGCCCAAGCGAGAGCCTTAAAAAAACTTACTAAGGGCATCGTTATTAATACCAGCAGCATTGTAATATTGGCGTAGATCTGCGAGTGTGTCCACAGCCCGAGCTTGCTCTTCACTGTCAGAAGAGATTGAAGTCCTGATGCTTTGGAAGGTAGTTGACTGGGCGATAGTGCTGTTCTCGAGAACATGAGAAGAGCGATCAATACCAAGAGAGTAGTCTGGCGCCAGAAGAGCAATTGGTAGAGGAATGGGCGTAGCCACCACCACAGAGACAGGCAAGATAATCCCCAGGAAGATGACGAGCTCCAGTATCAAGTGCATTGGGCGAGGGTACGGAAACATGATAAAACAAATAGAACGCCTAGACAGAGTCTGCGACTAGCGCTACGACGATATTCTGATAATGGCGGGTAGTGAATATAGCTAGAACGAGAGAAGAAACACTCGGGTAGGCGCTAGTCCTTCCGCTACTTATATGGCAATCCTATTTGTCTTTCTTTGCACTCGATTGACCTGTGTTCTAATTTTAGACACAACTCTCTCAGGTCCTCCCTTTTCAAGTTTCGGCATGGTGAAGTTGAAGTAAGTACTACTTATTGGGTTGGTATTGGGGCTTAAATATGGGTGTCAATCAAATAGTTACAGATAGTAGATTAGTATGATATACCAACATGGCCCATTAGCTGTAAGAACTATTCTTAGCGAGGTACTATACTGTACTCTGTTCTAAAAAACATGGGCGATGTAGAAGCTGTGGTATAAGAGAAAAAACATCATCAGAAACCAGATTGAGAGGAGAAAGCGAACACGTGGATATAGTATGTCCATAGCAAGCGGTATATCCAGTCATAGACAAACTAAGAAATAAAAATAGTGCTTAGAAGTGTCAATAGGTTGTCCGCAATAAGGATAAAAGCCAAAGAAAATCCCAAATAGTAAAAGTGTACGCAGTGTATATGTGCGGAGTAACATTATTCTAAAGTTGACTGAGCAAATCAGGCAGGAAGGCAAGATTTACCATCGGCGCCAATATGGAAGCCTCCGGCACATGTGTAGACTGTTATCGCAAGTTAGCAATCGTGTATTTGAGAAGAGAACAACACGCACCATGACAGCTACCCTGCTCACAGCCTACGTTCCATGCACCCTCAATTTTAGTACAATCTTGGCCTTGTCCAAGCGCAGGGCAACCACCGCATGCTTCGAGTTCAACAGAAGTATCAAGGCACTCGTAGTCTGCAGACAGCGAGGAAATAGGGCAAGCGTCTAGACCGGTAGGGCAGAGAGTAGTGCGGGCTTTGGCAGCCGCGCGCTTGCGATAGTGTCCATTATTATCGTGCCCACTACCATATCCGTTGCCCTGACCATTACCCTGACCAGGGTAACCAGCAACACTGGAAGGACGGCTTGGGGGAGGGGAAGAAGGGGTGGGCGGAGAATAAGTGCAACGATGGGTGGCCGAGTTCCACTCCCAGTTCTTAGGACATTGGGGAGGGGGAGGGTTCTTTGGAGGGAGATTACGAGGGGCACAGCAGCCTTGCTTGGGCTCCCAATAATAGCTAGTAGGGGGGCATTGTGTGTCTTTAGGTGGGGGAGGAGGAGAGGGGGGGCCTCCAACCGGCAAGCAGCAATCCTTTTCTTCCCATCTATATTCTTCCGTCAGAAAAGGCCGGAAACGGCTAGGAGAGCACGTACTTGAATTCGTTGCTCTGACAGGCCGGGCTTGTAGTGCGAGCAACGGAAGTTGATACAACAAGGGGAACCAAAGCGGCAAGAACAGGAAGAACGAATTTGAGCTGCATGTCTAGGGGTCACGTCGAGTAGTGAACGTGGTTATAAAAGAATGGAGGGGACGGAGGGAGGACCGTTGGGATCGTCGACGAACGAAAGGGAGGAATAGAAAAATTGATGTTTTAGGAATAACAAGCCTTTATAGAACCGAAGTTGTATCGCGTGAAACCGCCATCAGAATACAGAACCCCATTGGATCCAGAAGGACATTGGCCCCTGATAGAGGTCCGTTGCCACCCTTCCATCCATAGCAACTGTCAAGAGAGCCTGCAGAGTGTCTCGAAAGATTCTATCACGGTCCAGAAAGATAGCAATGTCTTCTCCGCTAACTTTGAATGCGATACTTACGATGTTCTCGAAACATAGGAGGCCACCGTCCTGAAGCCTTGGTGTGATTTTTTGAAGCCTGCGTGATCATGATGAGGTGATGATCATGATCGCTATCTTCGAACCGGATCGGAATTTATAAGAATTTGCGACTGCAGTAAAACCATCCACATGTGCATGATGAGCGAAGGTCGGAGATAAGAGGAACACCTGCAGGGGGAAGCAAGGAGGATCAAGCGCTCCATAGCCCTCTTGTCACCCTTGAACGTTTCAACAACGCGTGCTGTTCGTCGACGTCCTTAAGTATGTAAACACAACTCTTGTGTGTCAACCTATATTTGTTTATCGCTGATAAGCAGTGGAGGAGGGAAGGACAACGGCAAGAGAATGCATAGATTGGTAAGGATGTCATGAGCATCCACAGGCATTCACTCTGTTTCTGACTCGATAGCCAGTCAGAGATCCGTGTCTGACAGGTTTAAGTGAACTAATGTATGACTGAAATTCGAATGACATTTATCAACAAAACGGCGAAATTCGACCCTCTGTATGGCTGTAATCCGAAAAACAGGAGACATTAAAGGGATTTCGGAGTTAGAGGTTTGGAGGCACCGGAAACCAGTTCTTTACTGACCATCATGACCAGCAGATGAATATAAAGAATGGAACGCCTACACAGATTCGTTTCAGCTTCTTCGAATATTAATATTACTTATATCAACACTCAGTCCAGGCGTACGATTCGTTGGAAATTCAGGATCTAGGCGAGGAAAACTTTGCAACTGTAAGAGAACGAGATGGTATGTAAGGAGTGCTGAAGCGAATGGAGCGCAAAAACTTAAGGTCTCAAGAGCATCCTCGCTTGTTGGGTAAAGAAAAACATATCGATTCATTATTTCATGATCTTCCATTTCACAAACCTTAAGAACCAAGCGTAGTGGCTTTTTGTAAAGCACGAGTAGCAAAGTAACGGACGTCTGCATCGGGGTCGTTCTTCTGCCGCTCTAGGGTGGGTGCAATCCATTCCTGAATGAATGCATGGCCGTCTGCAGCGTTTGCGAAAGAAGTTGCCATGACTTCTAAAGCCTTTGCGACGTTGAAGCGGATATTCGGTATAGGGTCCTTTGCCAATTCTAAAAGTGGGCCTATGACGTCGGAGCGAATGATTTCCAGGTTAAGAGAGGGTGATATAGTCTGACGATATGCATAAATAAGAATTATGTTCGGACTATACGATCAGAATGAACACACCGTAATGGCTTGCACCGTCGTCATTCGGAAGAGATAATTGGGATGCGAGCCCATGCCCATAACTTTAGGTACAATGGCCACTTTAGCCCATTCAACTCCGAAGACCTCTGTCAACTTCTTCAGATTCACAGTTGCAGCCTCACGGATGCTGTAAACGGTGTCTCCTAGCCAAGACATGCAAAGATTCCCGAGTTGCTCGTCAAAGAACGGTTTCCCGAGTTGATTAGAAAGTAGGGGTATATATTCGATGATCGCCTGACGTACGCGCCAGGATTTGTCTTCAGCAAGTTCCACTATCGCGGGTAGTAGGCTGTCAGACAACAACTCGATGCCGATAACTGCAAACAAGAACCAGTTTTTGAGACGGGCAATCAATAGAATCAAAGATCGGAGCAAACATACCCGTGTTGACAATCTCTAATTTACTGATGATATTCAACCTTACTTCTGGGAAGTCATCTTTGAGAAGGTGAAGGAAGAGAGGTAACAGATGCTCGATGGTAGCATCTTTCCCTAGAAGCGGTGCCAATCCACTGATCTGATTTGCCAGAGCGGCACGAACATGTTGTGACGAATCTTGAGATAAGTCTCGAACACAAGGAACGATACGAGCGAGGATGACCTCTTTGTCAAGAAGTTTTGAGAACCCTGAGTATACATTTAGCGTCAAAGGCGAGATAGCATTCCGGACTGCATTCACCTGGAATCTGTGTCGCGGCTGCTGAGCGAACTTCGGCCTCGTTGTCCTTAAGGAGTTGCACATATTGGCCGATGAGCTCTTCCCGTACAAGTTCAACACCAAGAGCTTCGGATAACTGTACTCAAGTTAGAAGAGAATGCAGATGTAATGCTGATATTCACCTCGTTGAAGTGATTCGCCGCCATATATCGTACTCGCCAGCTCTTATCTCCAATACTCTGCCTGATTTGCCTCAATAGTTGTTCCTTTATTTCTGCCGGCGTTAGCCTTTTAGCGATGACGATCAAATCTTCAACCGTCAGTAATCGGACGGAATCCTGCTCGTCTTGCTGCAGTTTACGATAGATTGGCAATCCATCTGAGATGATGTGTGGTTGGGAGAAATGTGTTAACAGTGGCTGGAGTAGATTGTTCAACACACTGCAGATATCTTTGTAACAAATCACATACCCCCAGCCATTTGGCAGCGGCACGTCTGACCATAGGCGTGTCATCAGAACCAAGGGAGGTGAATCCTTTCCGAAGGTCGTCTTGAATTGCAGGCGATACTTTGGCATAGACGGCGGGGTAGAGGGCAGCTGATGATGTCCGCGAGGTAAACCACTCTCCTTGCGAAAGCCGCTTGAGCAGTGGAATGTAGTGTTGCTCGATTTGAGCTTGGGAAATAACAGCAGCAACTTTAGTGATGGATTCAGCGGCCTGCAACGTGATAAATCAACAAGGCACTCTTAATACTTATAATGAAACAAGGGCACCTTCTCGCGCACGAGCGTCTCTTCAACGGCCGATAGATTTTCAAGAGGGCCCAGAATTAAATGTGCATACTCATTGCCGCCGATGTACTCTTCAAAATTCCTTCCAAGCTCTTCCGCCAGCGCTAGGAGTACCTCGTCCTCGTCATCAACCGAATCCTGGAGAAACGGAATTAACTCTTCTCGGGCACGATCTGGCCCAAGTGCCAATGCAATTGTGGGGATACTATGGATGGCATTCAAACGTAGTTGCACATCTTCAGAACGCAGCTCATCCATAAGAATGGCGATCGGGGCTATCTGAGCATCGCGTATAGTGTTGTCAAGGATCGATATCTTGTGATAGGAAAATCACGTACATCTTCTACTGGAAAACCTCCCTCCATGGTCGGATTCGCGATGATATCTGAGATATGTTTCGTTATAGGGCGAGAGGGATTAAGAGGTTCAATGATATAAGGCAATCGCGAGGTGTAAAATGTTATGGACAGTTTGGACCACACCCCATTGCCGCCAGCGTGGGAACTTATCTTTTCTTGGCCACTCCGTTCTCGTTCGGCTCTCTATATTCTGACCAGTGAGTAGCGTCGTAAAACAAAGGCATCTCTCCAATAGCTGTCCAGTTGTTGTTTTGACAAGCAACTGGACGAGAATGGATAATCAGCGCTTCCTATAATTACGGTGTCGAGAATCGAGATTCCTTTTGCTCGAAACAGGAAACAAGACTCAAGAGCATATTGAATACTTACGACTAGAAAGGGAGATAAAAACGCGTTTGCGGGTTTGAATAATTTTTTTAAATATAGTTTCATGCAGCTACCAGCATCAAACAGAACACACAATCTCTAAGCGATATATCGATCATGGTCGTACGGTGGAGGACCTGAAGCTGAGGCCTCCGCCTGGGCCTGACGGGTGAACCAACTTGACCTTGTCTCGTTAGATGACGTCAGCTTGTATCACAGATATCACAGATTCTGGGAGATCAGCCTCCTGAGTCCTTTACCATCCACCACAGCTACGATTCCCCATGCCTATTGAGACTTTAGCTGACAGCGTTACCCTGAAGCATCCTTCGGTAGGTCAAATTATCTTACTAGACTATGACTCACTCACAGACGGTGCCATCTTATGCTTCTCAGGGGTCTACAGTGCATATACTCTTCTACGGGGCCACAGTTGTGTCTTGGAAAGTTCCTGATAGATCAGGCCAACCTCAAGAACGGTTATTTGTATCATCGAAAGCTCTCTTGGACGGATCCAAGCCCGTTAGAGGAGGAATCCCTGTTGTTTTCCCATGCTTTGGTGCACCTACACATCCGGACCACTCCAAGTTATCCCAACATGGATTTGCAAGAAATGAAGCCTGGTCTTTCGATAAAGTTCTACTGGATAATGAAGCTGGTGTTTCGGTCAGATTTGGTCAGCTAACACCACATATTTATATACGTTTTATGAATGTTGACTATTCACTTTGTCAATTATCGATCTCATTGATTAGTTCTGGATCCCAATCCAAAGATTAGCGCAGTTTACGAGAAGCCCTTTCATCTTGCCTATGTCGTGACTTTGGCGGCCCATCAACTAAGCACCGATTTGCACGTCCAAAATACATCCACTACTGATGCTATCGAATTCCAAGCTTTGTTACATACCTATATTCGTGCGCCTGCCCACGAAGTACGTATCACTCCGCTCCAAGGCCTTCACTATTACGATAAAACAGAAGCCACGGAAGAAGCTAGGGCAACCCCGAAGCTCGAAACTAGGTCTGAGGTCGATGTCAAGAAATTCACTGATTCCGTCTACGAAAACGCCCCGCTGAAATACAATGTCAGTTGGCCGGGCGGGGGCATCGAAACCAAAGCAAAGGAGTTCAAGGATGTCGTCGTTTGGAACCCTCAGGAAGAAGGTCGTAAAATCGGAGACATGGAACCAGATGGGTGGCAAGTATTTCCTTCGGTTGCCTTGTAAATCAAGTTTCTCATGTCATCTCCCAATAGGAAGCATTATGTTTGTGTGGAACCAGGATATGTCAGGGGTTTTGTTTCCCTTGAACCAGGGAAAGCTTGGATCGGTCAACAGGTTCTCACTGTCCTTCAAGATTGACTTTTATTGTCAGACCATGGAATAAAAGGCCTCCTATAATATCGAACTCTCGAATCCACTGTAAAGTATCAACTGTAATGTCATAGAGACACTACCTACGTAGTGTCAGTTGAATGGATAGCTATAGAAAACCAATAGAAAACCCCCTAAGATCCCGGCCCGCTAAGCCCGGACTGACTGTGTTTGAATGTCGAGGTGGCCCAAAGTGACCCGTTCTGCTGCTATCCACAACCACTACCGTTTACGCATATTATCAAGCAGGTTTCCTGGAAATTGAAGTTGTTGAGTTTTTTGAAATGCGATAATACCTCTATTCAAGTCCAGCATGCCTGAGCTCGATGTAACACCACCTCAAAACGAAGACGCTCCAAAAATTGGAAAATTGCAAGTGCGCATATACCAAATCGACCATGTTCTGGTCCCCCCAGGCAAACTAGACAACTCTTCTCTTCCACGCGTTCCCGTCCTCAGAATCTTTGGCTCGTCTTCAACAGGTCACGCCACATGTGTACATGTTCATCAAGTGTATCCTTATTTCTATGTTGAGTATCCAGGCAAACTAGGCCCTCGTCATGGTGAGATTGATGTTTAATTCTGGTCTGCGCACTTTTAACAATGGTAAATAGTAAAACACTATATTGCAAAACTTTTTCATTCTTTAAATCATGCCGTTTCCCTCTCACTCAAGAGGAATCCACAATCTCGCAAGTCTCAATTCATCCGCGCAATTGTTTTAGTCAAAGGAGTGGATTTTTATGGCTTCCATGTGGGATATAAGCCTTTCCTCAAAATTCTAGTGGCAGATCCCACAAGCGTCAGTAGAATGGTCTCCATTTTACAATCTGGTTCTGTGATGGGAGTGCGTTTTCGTGTATTCGAAAGTCATCTCAGCTACACTCTCCAATTTTTGTGCGACTTCAACCTCTATGGATGCGGTCTTATCGATATTGAAGACGCGCTGGAACGGGCTCCAGAAGCACATGCAGAATCAGGTTCCTTGTCCGAGCCTAGGCAAGCCAAGTTTGATGCCTCTCCATACTTTCGGGAGTCTCGTCTCCCCCTTGAGGTCGACACCATCGCCCCGCAGATTCTTAACAGGCATCACCTTGCCGCACGAAATCTTCACCATCGCTTGAATACATCAATACCTGATCTACCGTCAGAACCGCTCGTCCATGGTGTCCGCGAGCTCTGGGAAGATGAACGGAGCCATCGAAATGCCCTCGGACTCAACCCATCACCTGAAATGCCCTTAGATCCAAGCGAATCTTCTAGGAAGTCTGGCGGAGAATGGATTTCCGAAGCTAGATGGTGGGACGAGATACGACAACGGATACAAAGGGGAAGAAGCGTACCAGAGCCGGCCAACCACGCTGACAATCAAAGCGACTGGGACCCCTTCGTGATGACGACCTTCGAAAGTGTGGAAGCCATTTGGGACAAGAAATACAAAACCTGGAAACCCCCGAAAAAGGAAAATGGGACACAAGAACAAGATGGCAAAGTCCCTGAAGCAAGGCAACCTCCTGAATATTCTTTGGAATCCCAAAACGATTTCGATTCGGACGGTCAGATAGAAGTCGACATGTCTCTGCTTTCGGATCAAGAAATAGTCCGCCTAGATCAGGAAGAGAAACAGCGTTGGAACGAGGAAACATGGCGTAGCCATGCAGGGGTTGAGGACGAAGACGAGGATGAAGACGATAATACCCTTGAAGATCTTCCACCCGACAGTCCTAAAACAGTGACTGAAGATATCGAGTTGTAATTATCCTGCGTCTTTCCTCTATTGAACACTATTCTAATTTCTGTTCAGACATACAGATCCCTTCAAAGAAAATGAGCAGGACTTACACGCTAACTCCCAGGAATATCGTCTTGACGAGTACGAAAATGCCTCTTATTTCGTTGAAATACCTATTGAATTTTATTAGACCTCCGCTGCTCCCATCCTTTGAACCTCATAATCGCGAGGGATCTCCAAGTCCAATTAAGTAAGTATACGTACTCGAAATTTTGCGCTCATGTAGACTGAATCATTTCCTGATACAGATCTTACCATATTGCTCATCAAGAAATCGCTTTAGACGAACTTGATGCTCTGTATGTCATCTTCAATCTCCAAAGGCCTAGCTTATATTTTCCTTTAGAGAGTCAAGGATAGCTCCAGGAATAACATACGATATGGACATCGAATTGACGCCCACTAAATCTACTCATACAATTGTCTCAAGCTCTGGAACAACCGCGATTGAATTTAAATCTTCACCGGAAACTGTAATACAATCGAAAGGAAATGACGTCGGACAGCCTTCTGCAATTGCACACTCTGAACAGCAACTCCAGTTAATTGTACCAATTGCGACCCCTGCTCTAAGTGCACAGCAGCGCTTGTCTCTTATCAACTCTCGTGCCATCAAGTTTTCCAAGATATTCGATAAATTCAAAACAGGATCTTCAAACCAATATATTTATTCTTTGCAGCCCCCATCTGCCAAAGATCTGACTGTGGAGTTAAAGACTCTTCAACTACCGAGCAAAATCTATCAAGCGCCATATTATTCCAAAGATGAAGACATCCCGGAATTACCAAAGGAATATGCCGGACTTATATACCGTCTTAAAGGAGGCCAAGGCATCGCTACATTGGAGGAGTGGTCCACAAGTGTATACGAACAGGAAGTCAGCATTCGAAATCAATACTTCCACTAGAGGCGTCTGGAGTTGGCGGATGGGAGTTCGCCAGTCACCCACCTAGTGTTAGAGAAATTCGCAACTCGCTTCATTTACTTGACGACGAATTTTTTGACCCCAAAAAAGTCGTTAAATCTCAAGTAAAAACGTTTGCTCAAAAGAATACCATCATCCCATCTCACCCAACCTTTGTCACAGATAGAAGGCCCTACTCAGGCCAATATATATGGCTTGAAAACGTCTCCTCTAAAAGATATTAAACATGCATTTCGCGAAAGAGCGAACATGTCTGTATTATCTGTGGAAATTTTTGGTGAGTCAGGATGCAGGATGATAATTACATATATTTAATGCATCCACTTCACCTTACAGTGCCCACTGAGGACGAAAAAGTACCAAATCCGGATTCGGATGAAGTGACAGCAATCTTCTACGCATATCGCGTATCCGGGACGGATTTCATCCAAAGCGGCACTTATGTGGTTGAGGGTGTACAATTGCACCCCAAGCGACTTGGACAACCCAATGTTAATCCTTTCCTACCGAGCTTGAGTTGCTTAATCAAGTTGTTGATCTAGTGCTGGAATTGGATCCTGATATTTTGACCGGATGGGAAGTCCAAAATAATTCTTGGGGATATATTCAAGCAAGAGGCGGCATACTCGGTGATAACTTGCTCGAAAATTTAACTGAGTGCGATCTAATTTTTTCTTAAGGTTTAGATATCTGCGAATTGATATCTCGAGCTCCGCTCAAATTAGGAGCATATGACGAGCAATGGGCCTTGCGCAAATCGTCCACCTTGAGGGTTGCGGGAAGACATGTTTTCAATTTGTGGAGAGTCATGCGTTCAGAAAAGACCCTAACTATCTACTCGTTCGAGAACGTCGTGTTCGAGGTTCTGCAGCGCCGGTCTGTTTATTCCAACACTTTCCCATGTCCCATTACTGAATGGCGCTGTCGTTTTTAGAGTACCAAAGTATAGTCATAGGACTTTGACAGAATGGTACGGAAGCCCCGTTCCTGCCCATGCGTCGTACCTCTGCCAGCATATGGCCATGCGCGCTATTACCAACCTTCAGCTCCTTGAAGGGACGGAAGTGATCACAAAAACCGCGTAAGCGTCACTTCACTTTGCTTTTATGTTCCAATCTCATAAACTTCAAATTAAAGCGAATTTGCCAGAGTTTTCGGGGTTGATTTTTTCTCGGTCCTTACTCGTGGATCTCAATTCAAAGTCGAATCATTTATGTTTAGGCTGGCAAAACCTGAAAGCTTTGTCCTAATATCACCTAGCAAAACTGATGTACGTTCTTGTAGTCATCACAATGTTTTCCTTTTGCTGAGTTATCTTTATTGACCAGGTTGGCAAGCAAAATGGAGCCGAATGTATGCCTCTTATCATGGAACCTGCATCTGCATTCTACTCGAGCCCGCTGCTCGTGCTTGATTTCGCATCATTATATCCATCCCTAATGATAGCTTATAACTACTGTTACTCCACCTGCCTTGGTCGAGTGGTGGACTTTAAGGGCAAGAATCGGTTCGGAATAGTCGAGGATTTGGCTATAACGCCAGAAGTCTTGGAAAAGCTCCAAGATCATATCAATGGTGAGTGCAATTCGAAATGTATTCCCACAAGGTATTAATTTATATATTCAGTTGCACCAAACGGGATGATGTACGTAAAATCGAATGTAAGAAAAGGACTTCTCTCAAGAATGTTAATCGAGTTGCTCGACACTCGGGTAATGATCAAGCAAGCCATGAAGAGATCTGGAACGGATAAAGTAAGATATCTATTGCTCTAACCTATTTCCTTCGCTTATCAGAAGAACCCATAGGCTCGAAAACGAATTCTTGACGCCCGTCAGATGGGTTTAAAATACATAGCAAATGTAATCTATGGTTACACCAGTGCAAGCTTTTCGGGTCGAATGCCTGCCGTAGAAATTGCTGATAGCATTGTCCAAAGTGGCCGCGAGACGCTGGAAAAGGTATTTCTTTCTTGGTTTGAATCATGGATGTTTGATTTAGTGAACCTTTCATCAAGGCTATCGATGTTATTGACAATAATGACAAGTGGGGAGCTAAGGTATATTCCAGCATTTATATGCTCATGAAATTTGAGGATAGCTGACAACTGGATTACTTGGCAGGTTGTGTATGGGGATACCGATAGTGTTTTCGTGTGGGTACCTATATTCAAGATCCATAATCCGGTCTTGACTCTGGAACGGAATTTAAACCAGGTATTTGCCCGGCAAGACCAAGGAAGAAGCTTTTGCTTTGGGACATGAAATTGCCGACACTATTACCGCTATGAACCCAGCTCCAATCAAGCTCAAGTTTGAAAAGGTGATCCATGCTTGTTAGATGGCTCATCTGTACTAATATCATGCACTCCACAGGTTTACCTTCCTTGTGTACTTATGGCTAAGAAACGCTATGTTGGATTCAAATATGAAAACATTGATGAGAGCGAACCTATCTTCGACGCCAAAGGCATCGAAACTGTTCGGAGAGATGGTGTTCTTGCGCAACGCAAGATGGTGGAAAACTGTTTAAAGTAAGATGATTCCTCAACAATGTATTGCAGAAAGCTTATTTTCCCGTAGAATTCTTTTTAGGACTCAAGATCTCAGTAAAGTGAAGAGTTATTGTTGTAGGTCCTGGGCCAAATTACTTGAGAATAAGGTTCCTGTGCATGATTTCATATTTTCTAAGGAGGTCAAATTGGGGACCTACAGGTAAACGGCGATCAGTTTGGTTTAGTTTGTCTATACTTACTCAGTTGATGCATAGTAACAAAGGCCCTCCGCCCCCTGGAGCTGTGATTGCAGCCAAAAAGCTGGCGTTTGATGCAAATGACGAAGCTAAATACGGTGATAGAATCCCATATGTGATCGTCAGAAGCGCCACTGGAGCTAGATTGGTGGACAGAGCCATGGATCCATTGCGTTTTATGAACAACAGGTGATTTTCCAGCCATTATTACCATCCATACGCCTTCTAACACCAATTGCAGCGAATTGCGTCTTGACGCGGTTTACTATATCACCAAAGTACTGATTCCTCCGCTGGAGCGAATATTCAATCTTGTTGGTGCAGACGTCAAGCACTGGTTCGATGAGATGCCGAAGATGATTGTCCAAGAAATGGTATCGCCTAGGAAGTCCAGGGGTGGTGCTTTGGCCAACGATGTCGATATTTTATACCTCAATGGTCATTTTTCAAACACTCAATGCCTTTCGTGTGGAGAGCCAGCCTCGCAATGTGAGGATTTTCTAAATCTAATTTTATATTCATTGACCCCGAAGATTCAGACTTATGCGACGAGTGCTGCTTGGCGAGTGAAGAGACTCTGGCTAACCTTGAATCTCGCATAAGAACTAGGCAAGAGCGGGTCAAAAATGCCCACCGTGTTTGTGTCTCTTGCACAAACATAACTGCTTCCGAGCCTATCCAATGTGAATCACTTGATTGCCAATGGTTTTACACGAGACGCAAGGCTGAAGCCAGAATGGAACTTGTTCCTCTCCTCGCAGAAGTCTCCAGGGAGCTCGAGGATGTCCTAGAAGAAATCGAAGACGACGAGTCGGATGATGCTGTTTCAGGCTTTGACTTTGATGATCAGCTTGAACCCCAGTACATTGATCTGGATTAGAATCACTAATAAATTTCGTCGGATGACGAAATGGAAGAATAAATAAATTCGAGAAACAAATGCATGGTGAATTATCTAAGTACATGAGCGTCTGAGCGGATAAAAGATATTTGGACTGTAGGGCACAAGCGTAACAAACCTGTGGTCCGAACGTACTTAGCTGATTAGAGGCTTGATTATACAGATTGGTATGCTCCAGGAGCAGAAGGTAAATCTGCTGGGGGAGCCGACTTCTGAGGTACGGCGGGTCCAGCCCTAACATTGCGAACAAAGGCATCGTCATCAACAGTCTGATATCCTTCCCGTCCACCGGAGGTAAAACCACCAGGCATTGACCAGACTGCGGAAGGTTGACATATCGAAATTCGACTAATAAGACACACGCAGCAAATGATTGCACCTGAGAGGCACTCACCAGTAGGTCCGCCCAAATTGGCAGCTCCAAGCCCTCCAAACTGACTACCGCGTTGCCTGAGCGCATTGACAAAGGCGAGAAGTGTAGGTAGCTGTGTCGTGAAATTATATGTTCAGATGAGGGTTTTTAATGTGGAAGAGGTACGCACCTTCAAAAGGAGAAGACAAACGCTGAGAAATTTAAAGAGTCCATGTTGCTTATTTACGATCATCCATATGATATCAAACACGGTGGATGCTCCCAAAAGGCCGGTAAACTGGATTCAAGCCACCACAGAAAGAACGGATGTATAACGGGTTTCGTCAATGCAATGCAAGGTATCCCAGGTTGCACTCACGATTTGCAGTGACTGGCTCGCTTCTGTTGCTTCCTGTGCATAGCAGCCGAAGAGAAATATGGGAAGATTGTATGGCGGGGTAGCAGCAAGTGAAAGCAAGAATGAGAGACCCTGCAAGATACCGCGTAAGCTCATCATGAATCCCAACGAAAATATTCTTGGCCCCTCTAAAGCGTTCCAGGAATTACGACGTACCGTTCCTGCTAAGACGAGTTTGGATGGGTCTAGTGTCTGAACGAAGTCCATTTCCAAGCTTCCAGTTAGGATGTTGAATGGCGTGGTTTCTGAAAGAGAACGATTGGTGGTGGTCAAACGTTGACGTTGGGAAGTGTTCAACGACGTATGTACTGGCAGTACTGCCGCAGTCATGCACAACATTCGCGGCTATACGGGCCGCCCTCCACAACAACCAGTGAAATGTCCTGTAACATTGGACTACAGGAGACATATCCAGACATTCTTACAGTTACAAATGCCTACCTTTGATACAGACTTCCCTGCGGATAGTCTCGAATTCTGTCCTCATGTTGATTATCAGGACATCTTTGTATGCGGAACGTACAAGCTTCTGGATCAGCCATCGAACTCCAAATCTGAAGATGATTTGTCTGCTACTTCGGAAAGCAAGGATACTGTAAATGGCCCTCAAACTCGGAGAGGGAAATGTCTCGTATTTCGCATTACACCGAACTCGGGAGATGAATTATCTTTGTGTGTTGCATCTAGCATCTGGCTTATTCTCGTGCAATCTCAATTTTTTTATCGCTGCCTATGTCAGTCAACAGATACAGACATTCAATCTCCCTGCGATCCTGGATATGAAGTGGTATGTCGGACTCAATCCTGGATTATAAAATCAACTCAACGAAGCGGAAAGGTGCCACAGATCAAGCTTCACCCCGCCCACCTTAGCTATAGCCGATTCCGAAGGGAGCATTACAATCCATGAATGGAGAGAGGTCAACATTCGGCAACATATAGATGTTCTTTGAAGATCGAGTTTTTAAAACGTTTTTGTGCAGCAATCCCTGATACAAACTAACGCCGTCCGATGTGCACCTTCCGATACCCTGGTGCTTTCCATTGACTGGTCCAATAGGCGTCAACAGGAAGCGTAAGTCAAAATAAATTCCTGTAACGATTTAATCTGTTAATCTTTTTTTTAAAATTATCAGTTCCCCCGGTTCCCTCGTTGCATCGTTATCAAACGGCTCCTTGTGCATCCTCAGACCCACAGAAAGCTCCAGCCTAGCAATTACCGATACATGGCTTGCGCACGATTATGAACCCTGGGTCGCCACTTGGAACTACTGGGATACTAGTATCATATACTCAGGTGAGCAATTTCCTTAATGTATTTGCAGTTAGGCGCCCACTTGAGTCATTTTTGCACTGTTACTTAGGCGGCGATGATTTAAAGTTGAAGGCATGGGATGTCCGGCAAGGGTTTGAAAACCCGACATTCGTCAATAAAAGGTTCCGAGTGTATATTCGTAGTGTTTTTGAATATTCCTGCTAATAACAGAATCAAAACAGATTCGACGCAGGAGTTACGTCAATCCAAAATCATCCCCATGTCGAAACCCTATTGGCAGTCGGAAGGTAAATTCACCTCAAGGCGAACGCTATCTCAACATTCATCTACTGCCCGGTTCTATACAGTTACAACAACACCGTGAAATTATTCGACACGCGTAAATTAACCTCCGCAATCACAGAAGTAGATGTCGGTGGCGGTGCATGGCGCATAAAATGGCATCCCTCTTCAGAACGCAGGAATGACCTCCTCATCGCCTCTATGCATGACGGCTTCAAGGTCATACGTTTTGAACCCGGAAACGACAAAACCGACTGGACAAGCTTCGTCGGCTCCTCTCAAATCATAAACCGGAACGATGATCACGAGTCTATGGCATATGGCGCGGATTGGGCGTACAGCGGCCCACTTGCGAATGGTAGTACCATCATTGGAGGATGCTCTTTTTATGACCATAAAATGTCCATTTGGTCGGCATGATGATTATATGTGCTAGAAGATGAACAAAAATGCTGAAAAGGGTACACATAAACACAGAAATTCGATCGTATCTAAACTGATACACATAAAAGCAGGATTCTAAAATCAGACTGAACCTCCTAAATACTGAAGCCGACTGGGGTATATGGCTAATTAGATTGTTTTACGGGTATATGAGCGCGACTCCTCGTTATTGAACTTTGACAAGTCAGAGTCCACAAAAGGAGTAGAAGGCAAGCTAGGTGTTGGGGGCATGCTTGGGTCGCGTCGTTTGCGCTTCCAGAATCCAGCATTGGGGCCATTGGTCACAAACGCTAGGGTCCAACGCGATAGTCCGCGAAGTGAGTCTGGGCGATGAGTTGCAGCAGTCAGGAGCGCCGAAAAAGAAAGAACAAATGCTAATCTGAAGAGAACAAAGAAAGGTGAAAAGCGCAATGTCATTCAGCGTCTGTTGCTCACAAATAACCAAAGAAATGACAAAAGCTTGAACATACCGCTCAGCCAACCTGATACCTCTGTTCCCAGTCTTCACCAATTTATCGGGCAAGATCGAGCGAATGGCGCGCGGAAGAACGTACAGCGCCATCTCCCCGCGTCTGCGCCCGTTCTCGACCCAGATACTGCTCCCGCACATCAGGCATCCCGCCATAACGCACCCATAGGGTCCATCCCAGAAATCATGCGAGATGAAGGGGAGGAACCGGGCAGCCACGAGCGTGCGCGTCAGGCATACGGCGTACCAATAAAGCCCGATGAACGAGGACAAAAATGCGGCGCTCCGCAGGGCGCCAAAAAGCGTCTCGAATAGGCGGTGGGGCCGCAAGAGTACGTGCGCCCTTGTTAAAAGGACTGGGACGAAGTGGACCTAAGTCGATAATTTAGGTTTAACGATGCCAACACGAGAGGCAAAGGGATATGGCGAGATACGAACAGGAAGGTATATGGCCAGTGCATCCATGAAGCCCTTGAGCGTTCGCAGACCCGCATTCGCAGTGCAGCTGCTTTCGAGCCCCAGGGCGGAGCCCACTTCCCGGTGCAGCAGTTCGCAAGGGATGCCGCCGACACCTGGCCGGTTGGTGACACCGAGCTTCTTCCATGCCTCGTCAGCAATGGCGCCCCCGTAGGCTGGTACCACACTGGGGTCACCCCATGCAGGAGGCAGGCCTGTATTTAGGGCGCTGTCTTGCAGGAGCTGCTTGTGGTGAACCGAGCCGGATATGTAGGACCAGGAGCCGTCCCGGATGCGTTGGAGGACGGTAATAATTCGATGGTCGAGTCCAGCAAGTGTGTTGATCCATTTCACGTACGAGCGCGGTAATCTAAGGGGCATTTAACAAACAGTGTTCGGCGGTAAAAATAACACAACATATGATTGATACCTTTGAGGCTCGTAGAAAAAACACCACATTATCCTGTGAACGAATGTTAAGAACCAGATACTCTAGCGAAACAGGAATTATCATGATCAAGTACGCACCGGGCACTACACGCCCAAAACACAAACGCATCCACTTGTGACGTCCACATTTGCCGCACCTTGTTCTCCCGCTTCACCTTCTCCCTCTCAAGCTTTTCATGCACCAACCTCAGCTCTGCCCCCGTTTGCCTCCCATCTCCTAACCCGATCCCCATTTCCGTCAGCGCAGGCACAGGCTTCTGCAGTATAAACGCCTGCACTATCGAGTCCACCGCTCGCACGACGAGCAGCAGCGTCAGGTCTAGAGTCGGCGACGTGAGGTCCACCGCACGCGGCAGAGCAGACGTAATGGGACTGTGCCGTGAGGCCCGGAGGCGTGCGGTGCGCTCGCGCCCTGTTTGGAGGAGGACGATGGCGACGGCCGCGGAGAGGGCGTTTGAGAGGAAGCTCTGCTGCCCAGGCGACAGCGCCAGGAGCGTGTTTCGGAGCACACCGAAGGTGTTCGTCAGCGCGCGCTGCCCGGCGAGGCTTGCATAGGAATATAGAGGGGATTTATTCCGTGCCTGGGCCGCCTCCTCCTTCATCCCAATGTGTACTCGCTCCTTCTGTCCAACCACAGCTAGGAAAGCCCATAGATACCGCCGGAGCGCGGCGCCGCCCGCGACAGCGAGCGTAATCGCAAACGCAAAACCGTCATGCCCAAGCTCGCGCCTGAGCACTCTCCGCAGCACGCCACCATTGATCTTTTCATTAGTTTTAGGTTGCACGAGCGCGACGACGAAGGGAACGAGCGAGGGTCCGAGGGAAAGGGAGAGCGCGAGCGCGTAGGTGCGCAGGGCGATCTGCGCGGGGTGCGTGGGGTCGTCGGAAAGTGTAGGAATGTGGTCGAGCCAGGTGGTGGGCTGGCGTTGGGGTAAGGGAGGAAGGGTGGTCGATCGGGGTGGTGGTGGTAGTAGTGGTCCGAGAGGTGAAACTAGTGTTGATGGTGCCGCTGGCGATGAAGCAGGCTCATCTGGCAACGGATTGCTTTTGCTAGGCATGAGAGGTGCACGCTGCGTTAGTTAGAGAGAAAATATTTCAGTGTCATGGCACGATCTAAAGCAAGAACGTATGATCGTGGTCTTCAACACAAAGCCATGTCCCAGGCATCAATCTCATTTTGAATTATGTATTAAGAGCACCACACAACCATGTGATTTCCACTCACTTTTTATTTCATCCCGAACGAAAACATATTACTTTATGTACAACTGCAAGAAAGCAAAATCCTCAAGGCTATTAGCAAATACGACGATACTGAAAACCGAAACCCAAAATTGATAATAGTAGAGGCCATGTAATGCCGGCAGGAAGGTATAGGGGCTCTCCGGATACTGATAGGGGTAAATAAAGTTAGGAAGTATATGTGTAACATCCCAAGGAATCGTATTCCACATCAAGCTGTGTGCGTCACCTCAGCATTGTCTTTAGAAGAATTATCATCGGCTGAGTTGTTCGCTTCAAGCCTCTTTGGCCGAGTAGATGCGGACAACCCTTTGGAGCCAGCTTCGTCCAACGTACTGGCATAGCTCCAAAAGTCAACCTCGAGTGCCCCAAAGCCTAGTCCCAGCCCTGTGTTCAGCTCAGGCAGCATGCCTGCCTGGCCTAAGAGCTTCAGGAATTGTGCGCGCGAGTCAGGGAAGACAAAAAGGTGGAGCATATCTTGTCCCTACGTCATCCAAGTGAAATGCCTTGAGCAATAATCAACAAATGGCGGTCAGAGGGAACGTACATGTATCCTCAGAACACCTATAACATGGTCTCGAGGCGCGATTGACACATATTCTCTTGAGAGGATATCCGCGGCAGATAATTCCGAAGGCAGAGGCTGACCATCCTCTGTCCATTGCTTTTCGCGCTTCTTGCCTTCGGCATTGGCGTTGAGAAACTTCTCCTTGTGTTCAGGATGATAGAAGCCAAGCCACAACCTCCATAATTCTAGTTTTCTTCCGTCTCGTCCAAATTTCTTCATCAGAGAACGGCAACGCTGCCAATCCTCCTCAGGATTTCCCAACCACACTTCGTCCGGATTAATTTCATTCCAATTAACACCTGGTTCTGTCCGTTGTGTATTTACTGAAGGAGGCGTCGATACCATGGACAGCCGATGCTTTGACTGGGCAAGCGATCCGTTGACGCTCGCAAGCGAAGACAAGGATCCCTCGATGTCCTTCGATTTTGGCTTCGCGGGGCGGACCATCAGGCGCACCCACCTGCGGCGCCTGACCCAGCCGCCGGCGTTGAAGGAGCCGATCTGGGCGCGCCAGTGGTGGCGACGGAAAAACCAGTTGTACTCGAAGCCGTCATGCTGGACCTCGCCGGTGTCGGTGCGCATGTCGATCATCCAACAGCGCGAGACCCAGTGCCAGTTCCCGTCCGGGAGGAGGTAGTTGTCGAGAGTTACTGGGGGCTGATCTGCGCGTTTTTTAGAAGCATCAGGGAGTGTGAACGGAGAGGGGTCTGAGGGCAGGAGAGAAAGGCTGGAGTAGTAGGGTGTGGAGAACACAGTTATGCTATGGATGAGCGTTAGTGATAGTGAGGCGAGGTTATAGAGAGTCGGTCGACTCACCCTCTCTGGTTTTCATAGACAATGGCCCATTCATAGCGGTCTGTATATATGTCCTCGCCAGCGAGGGAGGAATTATCCAAATTGATAGGGGTGATGTCCAATGGGGCAAAGTCCTGCGCTGTGACAGGTGTGTGCTGCCCGGACGACGAGGGCGAGGTGGCTGCGGAGGTGTCTCTATCGTCAGGTAGACTAGATGACGAAGCAGAACGGCGAAGGCTGGGAAGCGAAAAAAGACGGGAGATGCGGGATTTCTTGGTGAGGCGTTGGCGGGCGTGGGCTGCAACGTCTGGATCGTTGACGAGCGCGGGGGGCGGGGGCGGGGGGGCTGCGGGGGCGAAAGAGAGAGGGGAGGGGTCACTCATGGGAGGGAGAGCGAGGACATGATGGAGTCACTTCCCCATCGCAGTGCCATTTACGTCATGCGCCAATCATGGCTCTCTTCCGCCCCCGCATTGCACTCCGCCCGTCGCTCGCCCCCACTCGAGCCCTGCTCCCCCGCCGCGCCCCTCTCATCGCGCGTTTCCAGAGCACCGCCCGCCCAACGACGCCCTGTCCCTCATGCGGCCGCCCGCTCGCATCAAATCTGCCCGCGTGCACCGCCTGCTGGTCCATCCACCCTCTGCCACCCAACGTCACCCACCATGAACTGTTCGGGCTACCCGTTGACCCCAATCCGTTCGTGATAGACCTCCCACGATGAAGCAGCGCTTCCGGGAAGCGCAGGCCTCGTGCCATCCCGATGCATGGGCTTCAAAATCATCCGTGCGTGCTCTCTGCCCCATTCCCGCGATGGAGGTTCGAATGACTCAGTGAATGTTCTAGAAAGAAGGCGATCTTGCGCACACGCTCTCGTCGCGTCTGAACGAGGCGTATCAGACGCTGTTGCACCCTCTGGCGCGTGCAGAATACGTTCTTGCCCAGAATGGCTACCAAATGTCTGAGAGCGACCAGGCAGAAGACATGGCGTTTATGGCGGAGATCATGGAGGCCAGAGAGGCTATCGACGACGCAACGTCTGAAAATGTCTACGCGGTTGAGGAAATCTTGGAGAGTAATGAAGGCATGTCATCGATCATTCCAATTGAAAGGATCTGAGTTTGAAATAGAAAACATCAAAGCGACTATCGAGCAGATTAGGAGGTTGGCTGAGATACAGCAGTGGACGGAGATGAAGGGGGCTACGATTAGACTACGGTACCTGGAAGGGATAAAAAGGGCGGCGTCGCGGTGGATAGACAAGCATACGTAGCATGTTAGAGCACCGGAAATAGCCGAATTCCAAAATTTGACCTTGACCTTGCAAGTTGCAGTTGCCTACGAGCTTGCATCACGCATGCGACTGGCTCTCCTTCTCCGCACCAGGCGCAGCCTCCTCATGCAACCCGACCCCGCACAAAGGGCCCTCCATTCGCTTTCCCCAGCTGTACCCGTCAAGCGCGCCTTCTCCCAGCAGGCCACCGCCCTCGCCCGTGCACCACCCCCCAAAGTCGCCAGAACAGCAGACCGCTCAGGACGACCCTCCTCTTTCTCCTCCATCCGCACTCCAGACATGGCTTCCCAGTCCTCCACTCGCAGGACCCCGCGCTCTGCAGAGGCCGGTCCGTCATCGGGCTCCAAGGGCTCCTCCAGGGGCATGCGCGGCAGCTTCAGGCGCGGCAAGAAGGCCCCGCCTGGCAAGGAGTCGCAGGGAGCGAAAAAGCTCCTTGAGGGCCCCCTGCATGACGAGAACTACATCCAGCAGGAGCACAAAAAGTCACCCTTTCCCCTCAAGTCCTTCATTCTGGAGGTACCGCGGAGCCATTTGAACAACTTTACCGCAACAGTTACAGGCAAGGTGCCCAACTACGTTACCGTACAAGGTACGTTGATGGTTGGAGACCGTAAAGTCACCGTAAACAGGCAAGTCGTCCGCCCTTCTTTCTCGAGTGTTTACCAACAAACGTCGATGTAGAACTACCGTTGAAATCGACATCGAACCCCGCATCATTGGCATCGGCGACCATGCAGAAAAGAAGGAGTCTATTACTCTTGCAGCTCTCTCTGCATGTTATCAATTACAGGAATTGGGCGTTGTAAGTCTCCACACTTGATCAGCGCTTATCTTGCACAGCACCTCATCTTCCTTGCAGCTTGAGAATCCAAAAAAGATTATCAACAAGCTCCCAGAAAATGTTGTCAATGCCACGCTCTCAGACGGCACCGTAGTCACCTACGACCAGGCCCGCAGCTTTATGGACTACTATTGCCGGCGGTACAAGTTTTCCGCGCCTGATATTGACTATGTCTTAAACCCGCAAGGTCGCTGGGAGGCCATAATGACCGTCGATGCTCGGCGGATCGGTTTGGGCTCTGGTATCAACAAGAAAGCAGCTCTGACATCTTGTTACTTGGATGTTACGAAATATCTGGAGAGCTGCGATCCCGACCTATGGAAAACCTACGTCGAAGCCGCCAAGTCAGGCAAGGATCTCGGTCTTGCACCCAAGGTGTATTTCCAGGCAAGCCGCCGGCTCGAAGACGCCATCGGTGACTTGGTCGACGATATCCGTCACTTGGCACTATACAAGAACCGCCCAATGAGAAATGCCATACACAGCGCAGATCTGACGCTGGCGAACGTAGGCAGCCAGCGCCCCTGGCGGCGATCGGCGAATCTTGAAGCAAAGTCGAAGCAGTTACTCAATCGCCGAAAGGCATATTTGGAGGACCCAAAGCTGGAGCAGATGCGGAATACGCGTATGTCGCTGCCTGTGTATACACAGGCAAGAGAGGTTCTGGACCACATTGCCTCCAACGACGTCACCATTGTGATGGCTGCTACCGGTTCAGGAAAAACGACCCAAATCCCACAAATGATCTTGGATGACTATATTGACAAGGAACAGGGCGCCAAGTGCAATATCATCTGTACCCAGCCTCGTAGACTGGCGGCCATCAGTGTTGCGGACCGAGTGGCAAAGGAGAGAGGAGAGTCCCTGGGCCAGTCTATTGGTTATCATGTCCGTTTTGAATCCAAGCCCCCAGAAGACAACGGCTCGGTCACGTTCTGCACAATTGGTGTGTTCTTGAAGCAACTGCAGTCGGCGTTATCTGGTGAAGACCATAGGTATGCGTCTTTGGACGACATCACGCATGTCGTCGTTGACGAGGTGCACGAACGCGATGTCGACACGGACTTGCTCCTTGTGGTGCTCAAGCAGCTCCTGGCGCAGAAGAAAGCGAAGAACCAGCCATTGAAGATCGTGCTTATGAGTGCGACCATCGACCCAACGCTCTTCCAGCAGTATTTCCCCGACGACGCCGGCAACCCTGCAAAGGTTATCAGCGTGCCCGGTCGCTCGTTCCCCGTAACGAAGCACTTCATGGATGAGTTTGTTCCGAAGCTCATCTCTCCATCGATGCATTGGGTGATGCAGCAGGAGAATGTGCAGAGGTATATATACGCAGAGTTGGGTCCGGCTGTGGCGGCGAATCTAGGCGTCAGACCTCCAAATTCACAAGGGCGTGCGGATGAATTGGAGCTCCCATACGCACTCATCGCTGCGACCGTCTCACATGTGCTGGAAATCTCGGATGACGGGCATGTATTGGTGTTCCTTCCCGGCTGGCAGGAAATTGCGGCGACGCAGAAAATGCTCCAGTCGCCTTTGGGCCCTCTCAAGGTCAACTTCAACTCGAACAAATATTCACTGCATATCCTGCACTCGACTATTCCGCTTGCGGAGCAGCAGGCCATCTTTGAGCCGCCGCCGGCTGGTGTGCGCCGAGTCATCCTAGCGACAAACATCGCGGAGACGTCGGTTACTATTCCGGACGTGGTGTACGTTATTGATACGGCCAAGGTCAAGGAGCAGCGCTACGACCCGGATAGGCACATGTCGTCTCTGGTTTCTGCCTGGGTCGGGTCGTCGAACCTCAACCAGCGTGCTGGGCGTGCTGGGCGACACAGGTCAGGAGAGTATTATGGTATCCTTAGCGAGGCACACTCCCAGGCACTGGACGCGTACCAGATGGTCGAGATGAAGCGCACGGATCTCACTAACGTCGTCATGCATGTCAAGGCGTTGAACTTCAAGAATATGACTGTGGAGGAAGTCCTCGCGGCGGCCATCGAGCCTCCCGGCCCAGAACGTGTGTCGGCCGCAATGACGGATCTACAGATGGTCGGTGCGCTAGACGCGGAGAAGAACTTGACCTCGCTCGGCCGCGTGCTGCTGCAGCTCCCCGTGGACGTGCAGATGGGGCGCTTGGTGTTATACGGCAGCTTCTTCCGGTGCCTAGACAATGCTCTCGCGCTGGCAGCCATCCTGTCCAATCGCGAGCCCTTCATGGCCCCGATGCATGTCAAGCAGGTCGCGCAGGCGAAGAAGGAGTCCTGGTCGCCCGAGGGCTTCCGCTCCGATGCTCTTGCCACCCTGCGTGCATTCAACGCATGGTGGGCAATGCAGTCGCGCGGCGAGTATATGTCAGCGAACAGGTTCTGCACTGAGAACTTCCTATCGAAGCCGACGCTTCTTCTCATTGCGAAAACGAAGGGCCAGCTCTTGCAGTCGCTGTACCGCGCTGGCGTTATTGAAGTTTCGGCTGGAGGGCAATTCAATAATATTGGGAACATGGGATTCGGAAATCACCTTCCCCGAAATCTTGCGGTACCACCTGCGCTCAATGCCAATGCTGACTCGTTGCCGTTGTTGACTGCGCTGATTGCCATTGCGTGTCAGCCCAAGTTTGGTATTAGAAGCGGTGAGAAGTCATACAGAACAGCGCAAGACAAGGTTCGTCCTTTTTAATCGTTCAAATTCAAAAAAAAATGTCATCTAACTTGGTGTTTGTCGTAGCTCTGCATCATCCATCCTTCCAGCGTGAACCACCGCAAACATACACAAAACACAGAAACCGGCGAGAAGCAGCTATATGCTTTCGCAGATAAACGGCGCAATGAAACCGGCGGCGGCACCCCTTCGACATATCTTGTCACCACGACGCGGATAGACCCGTTGACCTACATTCTGTTCGGCGCTTTCAACGTGGAAGTGGTGGAGCGTGGACTAGAATGCGATGACTGGCTCCCTATTGTCGGCGACCTGAGAACACTGGACGACGTGCAACGGCTAAAGAAGTCGATCGAGGCGTGCATGCTGCGCGTGTTCGAGGGCATCACCATGAGTCGACAACGCCACGGCCAGAACCTACCCGTCCTCCCCCGCGAAGAAGAGCACGAAGACGAATCTGAGGATGAGGAACGGAAAGACTACCGCCTCTCCGCTGAGGAAATCAAGGATCTGGACATACTAACAAGGGATGTTGTCGGTATTCTGAACCGCTACAGCGACGAGCGGATACAAGCGCAGTCTGCGGCGCAGTCGCGCGCGGCGACGCCTGTCAACTCGCCGTTTGGCTCTGCGGCGCGCCTGCCTGCAGGCAGTGCATCTGCGTCTGGGCACTCTACCCCTAGTACGTTCCAGTCGCGCCCTGGGACGCCGAGTCGACTCCAGCGTAAGTTTTAGGGCGTGGAATGCGCTGCATGGCGTGGTTTGGTTGTGTGCTTATATGATTAGGGCAGCCGGAGGGTTTAGAGCAGTACGCGGAGACATGCATAAAAGTTGAGATTACTTAGGATGTATAGTATAATATCTCTTTATTATTAATGTGCGCAATAGACTATTCATTACCCAGCTCATATCTTCTTGCTGGAATGGTTGAATGTGTAATGTGTGGGTCGAGGATTTAGATTTGGTCGCTGAACCAACACTTTTCAATGTGATTCAATCTGCATGAAGCATGCATGCATGATCATTGACAATGACACATATGATCTATGTGTAGGTGCTGCGCACGTGATCAAATCAGGGGATGAAATTAAGCAGAGCAACTTGCATTTAGAACCTCCTATGGACTTGAAATCATCCTCAGACTAACCCGAAACCGTCAAGCATCTTACAAGCGACGCATACTTCCTGATTCTACTTACGAGGGCTACCTACAGAGATACCACATTCCTGCTGCAGATTCAATAATCCGACTTCATCATGGCGACCAGTATGCGAGGGTTGACCCAGGTACGACGGAGGCTACACTGTGTTCCGTTGGAATGATGTGAATTCTAATTCTATGTCTATTTAGTTTATCGCAGATATTCGTGGTGCCCGAGTGAAGGAACTGGAAGAGAAGCGGATTAACAAGGAGATGGCCAATATCCGAAAGAAGTTCAAAGGTCCGCAGGCACTGGCACTCTTCATGCTGATATCTTGACGCGACCTTTGCGTAGATGGTAACTTGGATGGGTATCAGAAGAAGAAGTACGTTCAATCGTCTACTCTTATCTTTTCTTTCTCCGTTGACAAATCTCGTGGTAGATATGTCGCAAAGATCATCTTCACATATATCTTGGGCTACAAAGTCGACGTTGGGCATATGGAGGCTGTTAACTTGATCTCGAGCAGCAAATACAGCGAGAAGCAAATTGTACGTATACCGACTTTCTCCCGAGCTGCTGTATTAAATCACTTTTGAAGGGATATCTCGCCGTTACCTTGCTGATGCACGAGAACTCGGATTTCTTACGTCTAGTCGTCAATTCAATACGCAAAGACCTCGACTCAAATAACGAAGTCGACAACTGTCTTGCGTTACATGCAATCGCTAATGTTGGCGGAAGTGAAATGGCTGAGGCGCTCGCAGAAGATGTACATCGTTTGCTTATATCTCCGTGAGTATCATGTCATTCATTCCCTATTCACTACTCATATGCAATACAGAACATCACAGAGCTTCGTAAAGAAAAAGGCTGCGCTAACTCTTTTGCGACTTTATCGCAAACACCCAGAAGTCATTCCTGCTGCTGAATGGGCGCTTCGAATAGTGTCCATCATGGATGATCAAGATTTGGTAATTAATACACATTTCCTGGTAGCGTTTCCAGCTGACTAGATTATAATGAACTCAGGGAGTGGTCATCTGCGTTACCAGCTTGGTGATGGCTCTTGCACAAGATCATTTAGATGCTTTCGCCGTGTGCTATACGAAAGCCGTAGACAGGCTTCAACGCGTACGTCAAACCTACACTCTCAGGTTGTCCTTTGTTCTTATCGATCCATATAGCTTGTTATTGAACACGAATATTCGGCCACATATGCTTACTATAAGGTTCCGTCACCTTGGCTGCAAGTGAAATTGCTCCGACTGTTACAATATTATCCTCCATCTGGTCAGTTGCTGCATTCCACACAGTGAAGCAATTCTCATCTATACATTCAGAAGATCCCACTATAAGTTCCATACTTCACCAAGTCCTCCAAACCATCATGAACAATTCAGCCGAGCCTACACGCAATATCCAACACAATAATGCGCAACACGCCGTTCTCTTTGAAGCTATCTCACTCGCTATCCACCTGGACACCAATTCTCCGCTTGTGGGCACAGCTGCCGTTCTATTAGCGCGTTTCATTTCGTCCAAGGAGACCAATGTCCGATATTTGGGCCTTGACACAATGGCTCATCTCGCTGCCAGAGCCGACTCACTGGAACCGATCAAGAAGCATCAAAATACAATCATTCTGTCCCTTAGGGATAAAGACATCTCTGTCCGACGACGTGCTTTAGATCTTCTATACAGCATGTGTGATGTGGACAACTCAGAGCTCATCGTCGGGGAGTTATTGCGATATCTCAGAGTCGCTGACTACGCGCTAAGAGAAGAGATGGTGCTCAAGATCGCAATTCTGACGGAGAAATACGCTAATTCTTATAAATGGTATGTTGACATGATTCTGCAACTCATCAGCACTGCAGGAGAGCACGTTGGTGAAGAAGTATGGTATCGTGTCGTCCAAATCGTCACAAATACAGAGGATCTGCAAGAATATGCAGCAAAGGCTGTCTTCGAACATTTAAGGGCCCCTTCAACTCATGAAAGTCTAGTCAAAGTTGGAGGTATGTCATTTCTTGCCTATAGACCATCAGAATATTGACTCTGTGAAGGCTATATCCTTGGTGAATATGGCCACCTTATTGCCAACGATCCAGGATACAGTCCTTTGGAACAATTCCAACTCTTACATTCAAAATCCCAATTCTGTGTAGCGGCTACTCGAGCACTTCTTTTATCGACCTATATCAAATGGGTGAATGTGTTCCCGGAAATTAAGCCTCAGCTGCTGAACATCTTCGAACGTTATCGTCACGTCCTTGATTCGGAACTTCAACAGCGTGCCTGCGAATTTTATGCTCTCGCATCCCGGCCAGATGACGATGAATTTATCCAAAATATATGCGAGGAAATGCCACCTTTCCCTCCACGCGCAAGTGCCTTACTGGGAAGTTTGAATCGCAAGCATGGAGATACTGGCGATAAACGAACCTGGGTGCACGGCGGTAAAGAAGCTAACCTTGAGAGGGAAGCTACCAAACGAAAGACTCTCATGGTCGACGTTTCTGGAAACGATAACGCTGTAAGCAGTCCAACAACCGGGAATCAAGACATCATGAACTCCCTCGCTGGCTTAAACCTCTCATCGCCTTCGACAAATCTACCTTCTGCCACCCCTCTTCTCGATTCAATTGCAGATAAGGGACCACGTCTTACTGCCGGTGCGAATGTGGAGCGCTGGTTTGACAAGCTCACCTACACTGCGGATGGAGTCCTCTACGAGGACGTACAGATCCAAGTCGGCATCAAATCTCGTTATCAAGGTCATATAGGCCAACTCGCTGTCTATCTTGGAAATAAAGTTGACGCCCCTCTAACCTCCTTCACCGCCACGTTGCACATTGATGATCCAGATGCATTATCTGTTTCCTTTGCGAAGATTCCACCCAGCACGATTGCTCAGCGCAGTCAGACACAACAGCTGTTGCATGTAGAATGCAAGAAACTCTTCACCAAGCCACCTATTCTGACCGTTTCTTTTCTGGCCGGGTCCCATCAAACAATCTCCATTCGACTCCCGATTGTTGTCACAAAATTCTTTGAGCATGTTAAACTTGGCCAATCTGACTTCTTTGAGCGGTGGAAACTAATAGGAGGCGATCGAGAAGCCCAGGTCGTATTCCCAATTGCTCTCACAGCTGCTGGTCAGCTTGATTCGACGAAGAATCGCCAGTGGTATCTGGTCATCGATTAAACATATTGGAAGAAATAGATCCAAATCCAAACAATCTTGTAGCAGCAGGAGTACTTCATATGTCTGTCGAAGGGAAAGTTGGATGCCTGTTACGTTTAGAGCCCAATAGGGAGGCAAAGGTGAGCATCAAACTTCAACTATTTTTGCAATCTTAACATGTACATTTTAATAGCTCTGTCGCTTGACAGTGCGGAGTACATCAGGAGACGTAGCTACCGAGGTACAAAAATTAGTACAAAAACCACTAATGGCTCCAGCATGAATAAATTATTGCTAGCGTTTGGATAAATTGATCCAAGCCTATAATTCAAAGTCCCATTAATAAAGTAAGATATTGCGGGCATGATAATCAGTTAGCGTCTAAGTATCCCTCTCAGCAAGCCTTTCTTCCGCTTTCCAGAATCATCGATAGAGTCGGGAAGAGGTGTCTCTGTTGGTCGGGGCAACCGAACAGGTACTGGTACATTATTCGAAGCGGCGGATGGAAATGAATCGATAGAGGGCGATTTATGATGCAGGGCACGGACATTCTGCTCTGACCAAAGGTGTTGTTCATCCTTTGTTATGGTGGAAACTGTTCGTTGGGAAGTAGAGGAGCTTTCGCTCCCGGAGAACATTTGTCGCTGGTTCACGTCGTTCAGTCCTGAGGGTGATGGTGCTGTCGCGGGTCGCAATGACTTCCGACGACGGCTCGGCCGATTGTTTGTAGATACTACCGTGCTTGTCACCTCGGAAACAGGTGGACGGGACATTTCTTCCCCGAGAGGCTGTGATCCATCTGCGGGAACAGATTGCTTCCTATTATTTCCTGAGGCCAGTTTTGTCGCAAGCTGCCCAACTCTAAGGAGAGCTTCTTCTTCAACTTCAAAACACCTAGAACAAAATTCATCTACAGCCAAATCTGTGTCATCGCCAGTCCGGGGACGAGCGCTTAGATCTCGTGAGTTGCGGATGACCGCAGAAGCAATAATGGCCAAATGTTTTGGGACGTCGACAAGGTGGGGAAGATTTAGAACGGCTTCTCTATCAAGAGTTGTCATCGTCTTCTTCCGTTGCCGGAGGGCGTGGACTACGTTTAGACGTTCATGACGATGCATCTCATCTACGGCATTTGCGGTGATCATGGATTTCGGTTCGGACGTTGGAGTGGAAACAACAGTTAGATAGTCTTCCATGGCATGTAAACTATCTTTCAGGAAATCTTGAATCCCCCTCATGAATGTTTCTTTTTGTACACCCTATCATTGACAGAATTTTAGAAAATGGTTATCAAAATGAATATTAACATACACTATTGAGATTCGCGAGGCTTTGAATCACTTTGGCGATCAGAGTCAAACTTCTTTGAACGGGAAGACTGGGAAGGCCTGTAGCAGATTCAGCAAACGTTGTAAAAGAAAATATATGGCTCCAAACCTTGTACTAAACCAAATAAATGGGGGTGGAGAATGGCAGGAACAATAAATCTTAGAAAGCAGAAAGCTGAAACACTTTGCCAAGGTAGATAGTTGTGACTGTCTGTTGACGCTGGATCAGAGCGGTATCGTTGTTCAACAAGTTTACGAATGGTTCTGAAAAGTATTCGCATTTCACTAGAGTTAAGAATATTTGAATTGAAACCACTGGCAAGGGACACAAATGACATACTTGGGACATTCTGCGCGCACCGAATAAATCTGGTTCCAGAATTCATGACACCAATATATGAGTTGCTCGACATTGCGTTCAACATCCCTGGTACCTTTCCCACTTCGCATGGGATCTACTTCTATTGCGACTTTTTCGGCGCAAAGTCGGCGCAAGACGTTGCCAATGCTGGCTTCAAGGAAGGACCTTCCGTACCATGTCATGCAGAGCTCGACCGTTTTCGTCAAAGTCGTATTCCCGCGAAATAATGTCTGATGCGCTGCATGAAAACAAAGTTAAGAGGAGGTCGCCATTGAGATAATTGAAAATTACATGTGGCAGTGTTTTCGACTTCCCGGGAGGCATATTCTTGAATTTGTTCGATGACAACATTGGTAGCGACGGCAATTGACATCAAGTGCGAAGAAATGTTCTTCAACTTCAAACGGCTTTCTAAATCGGACATCCAATCTAGAAAATTTCGTGAATTACATGTCTGATGATAAGTGAGTATGATAAAATATGGTGAACATTTGCTAACTGGAAATATACCTGCATGAGTTTGGAGTATGATGAATATGGCAGTATAATCTCTCTGAACGACAAAATGTATGAGTGCGACTTCGTTTAGAAATAGAAGTATACATAGAACTTACTCGTCGACCCGAATTTTTAGTCGTAAGTCGCCATGTTGAACCTCACTTCCAATTGCTCCCGTTTGAACAACTGGGAACCAACCTTCCAGAGTATCTCCGCGACGAAAGTTAACCAAAGGTACGCGCGTGGTTCCAACAACAACGGGTTTGTATAATTTTTTCTCCTTCCATACAACAATGTCTATGTTTTCGAAGGGAGGTAGTCCTGGATATGTGAAGCTCTCGTGCCAATCTACGGAGCCAAGGCCTCTTTTTACAGTGGTTCGACTGCAGAGGATGTCGTTGAGATGAATTTCACAAGAGAGGTCGACGTCAGGCCCATCATTATCTTGATTAGCATCACCGTTGTTAGTTCCGTAGGTATGTCGTGTGAGACCCAAATTTCGTCCTTGGATTATGGTCAATTCTACTTGACGCCACATCCGATAGGAGCCTCCGTCCATCGGAAAGAACCAACGACCGTATATCTCCGGAATTGCATAAGATTTGAGAAGTGCTTGCCAGGTCGCACATGTATCGGAATTGAGGAATTGAAGGTATATCGGTTCGACCACGGTTGAAGAAGTCCACCGTTGCCCTCTACCGCACGATTATTGGAATGTTAGCCATTATGGATTAAATATAATGAACTCACGCTATACAGAATATGCTGAGGCAGTCCTTTCGATAGAATAGGGAAGTATCGGTTTGTCGTATATCGGTTTGGTTGAGAAGATGAACATAAATTGTTTGATATAAAATACTCTCCTGAAAGAGGCGAAAATAATGTTAAAATTGTCCGAAGAAGAGGTGTCATTCAGATCATACGTCAACGTAGACATTGAGAAGACATCGGTCCCCCTCCTCAAGCAATCTACATGTAGCAGATCTCCAATGGCCGGCTGTGTTCAGATTCTTTTGGAGGGAGAGCCAATTCGCAGTAGATTTCTCTGTTACAAGCCGATGAGCACCAAGTCTCCGCGATTTATATGAAGCTTCACCAACCCTTCAGCTTGACCTCCTCAGCAGATCCGCGTTTATCAAGTTTCTTGCGGTCCGAAAGAGGCTGTCTCCGAATGTCAATAAAGAGCCACTGCATCGAGAGAATACTTGCCTTCCTGAGTGTTGCTCCTGCTGCATTCGATATGTATAGTTCTACAGATACAAGGAACTCTCGGGGTGCTTCAGTAGACGCCGATGGATAGTGATCCCAGGAACTTTGCATCGCAGTGGTATGTAGGGAAGACAGGAGACAGTGAGGATTTATTCTTAATTGTGGCAGGTCATCTAGAAAAGAAGAGAGTGGGCGCTCAGATTGGAGGAGCGGCGCCTGAGAAAAGCGATAATGCTGAATGGGGTACGAGCACCATGCATACCGGTGTCAATTCCATGCACGGTTACCCGCCTCTCAATTAGCGTCCTTGCATTACAACAACTAGCAAGTCGACAGCAGAGTCGTCCATGAGATTCCGAACAGGATAGCATTCGAAGGCATACAGTCATACTGCGAAACTCAACCAAATCTGTACCACTACTTCAATAGGTCTGCATACATCCACCATTATAATGCATGAATTATAAGTTATATCGGAAGGCTCCAAGTAACGGTCTATTATTATTGCCAGGTGTAAGGTTGAGGTATATAGGCGCATTTAGTCCGTAACTACTCGATCTCTTCGTCGTGAAAGTGATCAGTCCCTTTTTAGTCTGAGAAGTCAAAGTAAAACGTGAACATCATGAGCATAGTAAGAACAAGAATACTGACGAGGCTCCATTGGCAGTGCCGTTTGCTTTCCCATTAGCGTGTCCATTAGCAATTCCGTTCGAGGTCGGCTTCTTGTTGGCTGGCTTCTTGTATGTTTGGAAGTAAAAGTTGATGAAGAGGAACAGATAGCTGGTCAACAAAGCGCAACCAAAGATAGCAGCCCGCTCAGAACCAGCGCAGTTGGAGATGTGGGGAAGGCCGGGGAAATACTTGAAAGCCATACGTTCGTAAGCTAGATGATGGTCAATCTTAGCCGTTATACATGGCAAATTAAAATACGCACTGCCGAAGTAAACAATCACAAGATCAATGATGAATTGGCCGATTTGCATGCTAGTTAAATACTTCTTCCACTGTACACAAACATGAGAACGTTTTAAAGAACTAAGTTAAAGGAGAGAACATACCCAGAACCTAGCACCACCGGCTGTGGCGTAGTAATAATAATCTGTAACAGACATTTGTTCAGCCACATGAAAAAATGATGCACGTTTCCGATGTCTCTTACACATAATGACGTGGACGGCCAGGTTGAGAGAGATCACAGCCCACGACTAGTTTGATACATCAGCAAAGCTTGTGATAGGGTCATAAACGTTGACTTACAATGCTGGTCTTTCCATTTAATTGGGTGTAGCACAGCAAAGCAGTCGCTGAGTGATGGAAAACATGGAGGAATTCTGGAAAATGATGAGTATCTGCGAAAAGACAAGGGAATTAATGAAGCCTGACGGAGTGGCTTCTTCTTCAGCGCAAGGAAAACCGTGTCCAACAGTTCGAGATACTTGAAGTAATAGTTCACCATGTAATAGAACTCCATGCGCTAAGTATCGGATTGTTAAGAGATTGAAGACGCGTCATAACATGCCAACACGCTTACAGGCGACCAAGCCTCCGCGGCGCAGATAGCATGGTACAGGCCACGGTTCCATACAACCGGCAAGATTTCTTCCAACATAAGAGCGAGGAGCAGGGCGCTTCCTGAGCTCAGAATGACATTATGAATTTGAAACAAGGTGGTGAGTTTGAGAGGTTGTCTGCTTTTCATGAATGCCTGTATCGAGAAGATGGTGACGAGGTATGTAGCGAGAGCCGAAAGGACAGCCTTGTCCGTTGAAAGGGGGGTGACTTCCGAGACATAGGAATAGAGGTGGGTTGGGAGACGATAAGGAATGTAGGCGAGAAGGAGGTCAGCAAGGGAAACCATGGCGAGGAGGGCGGAACGAAGAGGACGGCGCTGGCAGTACTCGTTCAACCGAAATTTGTGTCAATGCGCGGTGACTGTGACTGATGGCAGGTAACGCGACAGCTCAGTCATGTGTTTAAGGCTTTCTGCCTCTCGGATCAAGCCAAATGTGCCCCTAACTGTTCAAGTGTACGTCCAAGTCCGTTGTACATTCTCAAGTTACATTTATACAGACAGCGTCCAAGAGCGACATGCAAATTCTAAAGAAAACTAATGAAATCGATTACGTGATAACTAAACAATGTCCACCCTCCATGTCCACCAGCGTAACTTGATCTCTGGGGTAAAAAAGATTAAAGTACATTCAAACCTCAAACATAGGACTGACCTTCTGAATTTATCACTAGAACCTTGAAGCTGTTGTAAAACATCGACACTGACTGGCTTCTGGCAGATTAGGCACAGCGATGAACTCGACGGAGCCAGCGAATAAGAGGCGGACACCTAGAATAATTCAATATCTGCCGCAAATGATCCAAAAATTAAATAACGTACGCCAGAAGAACGAAGTGACTGTAGGAGGTCATGGATGAATAATAGAAACCTTGATTTCAATTCATGGAGATCATAGAGGTCCAAACCTGGACGCTGTTAAAAGCGCATTCAGGTCGAAAATGACAGGTAAAACGCACATGTATCAGTTGATGAGCTCCAAGTGGGCACTGTACAGTGCAACCGTATTGATGTTGTTCCGGATCTAACTAGCAGGCTAATGACATGACTATAAGCAACGATGTAGCCGCTCTCAGTGGGATTCGACAACTGACTCGGTGAAAGATACCACAGCATCATGGACGTTTCCTAACTAATGGCGAGTAGAATCATGGAATCAATAAGTGAACCTCTCTGGCATGAGAACCAAGTCTTACTTCGCGCGACATTATTTGTTGTTCTGGGCCGTCTTTTTGCGATAGAGCGGTAGACTGAGGGTAGACAGATAGCATCTTGAACGAGTGACTTAGTTTTCGTCTCTTTCTAGGTCAAGGAATTGGAGGATCATAAATCGATGGCAAGCACACGACCTGTTTATGTGGACGTCCATTTTATATAGTTCCAGCATTCAAGCCTCGTATTTTAGGGTCTGTCACGAGGCTCGGGTCAGCACGGAAATGAAATCGGCATCCGGGAGTAGGAAGGAAAGTAAATGGTGGAGGCCGTGGACACACTACTACTTATACTATGATCAAGAAGTTGAACGTGAGCTATTTTTGTGTTGCTTCCGAGCAGTCTTTATACTTAGTGGCGATTAGAAACGAGTGAAGCTGTATTTTGAATTTTGAATCGAGTTATTCTTCCGGCATCGAATGTATGAACAATGGAAACGCAGAGGTCTTCCAGTCGGACTCCATAGCTGATGAACCATGCCGCACTATCGTCCCAAATGTCACGCTAAATTGTATGCATTAGCGCACACCCTAATACACCGATATGTGGCAACATGGTCATACAGATTAGGTTTGAGATTCTGTGCAGGCTATTCAAACGACTCGACTGAATCTTAATGCGCTTTAAACATGCACTGATCTCAGTCAGTAATCTGCCCATACTTTTAGGTAGTAACAAAACGTCACAAGACATGAGCGATTGAACACTTTCACTGACGGTCCTGACCCCTAGTTTCATGCTATAACTCCGGAAAAAGGGACGACGGTCACCTTTGACTATTCCGAGTGATAGTCCAATGATGGGGGTTTCGATTCCGCACTGATGTCCATGAGGTTCTCGATGACTTCAGCTGATGCAACCAGAGTTTCGACTCTCAAAGCGAATCGAAGGATGTCCAATGGTGTTTACATACCAAAAATAGTGTAAAACGGTTTAAAGCTCTGCCGCAGGCCGTAACTGCCAACTAGGAAATTGAATTCAGTGGAACATGGTACGCCAGGGTACACCTAGAGCATATGACTGATAGAATGAGACTCTAGATGTTGGGTAGACAGGTGAGGTCGCGCAAACGCATGCTCGTTGAGTGCAGACAATCGAAGCATAGCGGTCGCATGAGCGGCGGTGAAGGAGCCCAACTCCCCAGAACAGTGCTTCGTCGGCTTCTTCCGAAGATCTTTTTATGAGCAACTAGTCTCATGGTTGATTCAGTATCAACAGCGGCTGGTACATGGGTATGTAGCACTTAATGTCGGTTGAATCTCCCAGCTTCTTCACCGATATCAGAGCTTTCCGTGCCGAATGGCAGCATATTAGACTGCTCTCCAGGCGGTAATTGGATGGTTGACTGATGTTGTTGCGAACTGCTTTCTGGATTTCCGAGGGATTTTTGACCTGATAACGCTTTGAAAAACGATATTGCTTCGAGATCTGATTTGTCGGAGCCGATGGCGAAGTGATGACTGGTATTTGAAAGTTATAGATGGGGCGTGGCCATTTTACTTTGGATCTCCTTATAAAGAGGTCTATAGGTATAATTGTCGGGTAGAGTGACATGAAGGGACGAAACAGGCTGTCAGGCTTGAGAAGCGTGTTTCAGTAATGTATTTTGCGCGTGTGTGCGTATAGTTTTGAAAGGGTTCGACGAAAACTCAGAGTTGGTAAGGATGAGAGGATGTCTCAGTCGTTCAAGTTCTCTGCAAACGTTCGTTAGGAATTAGACAAGATCGAGGTAAGCGGACGGAACTTACAGGACACGTTTTCTCTGGGCTTTAGAAAGGGTCGATGACCCGCTCTTTCCGATTTTTCCTAGCGTCACGGATGATTTTGAGGCTAACTCCTCTTTTGTATCGACGCTAGTTGGCGGCGCTTCATCCGTGCCTGTCGTTTCCATTTCTACAGTTGCAAGAGCGGATTGCAAGTCATCCAAGCCTCCAGTAAGTTGTTCTTTAGCTTTGCGTTTCATACGCCGGGCACTTGACTTGGAGAGCCTTTGCGAACTTGGTCCCAATTCTGGAATAGGACTTGAGCAACGGTTGAAGACACGATGATTGATAGTAAAGGCTCACTTTCTAGGAAGCTTTGTCGTTTTTCTATCTGTTTTTCCTTCTTGGTCTGATGTTTAACAGGTTGTGAGAGTTGCTGCGATGTGTCATTGGTGACAGCGTCAGGAGAAATACCGTCTTTCTTCGAGAAGTCGAAAGAAGGGGGATCGTCAATTGTGGTCTTCATCTTGGCCGAAGAAATATGGGCTCCGCGGCGAGGGGTTCGTATCGCTCGAGGCTAGAAAGAGAAAGAGTGTGTTAGGTTCCCTTGGACGGGCTTATTTTGACATTGCTATACCCACCATGACTGGTCCAGGTCTATCTGCTATGTGCAAAACTTGATGGATTGTTACGCATAACGAAGGTTTTCCCAATAAGTGTACCCGTGGGAATCTTTATTTATAAACCGAGGCGCTGTTGAGTTTCCATCCAGCTGAGCTGAATGCAAGCAAGAAATCAGGACATCGAATATTCAAGAACCAGTCCTACATGTTTAAAGGAAGATTATCTGGGTATCATGTGCTATGGAATCTAATTGAATCATACAACGCAATGTGGTGTTTAATGTAGTTAAATAACTAATATACACTGAATACACGAAATGAGAAACCAGGCCGTTGTCCGAACGTCCATAAGTCAAGAAGACGATATTGATCATGTCCGCCTAGCGGAATGACTGCCAGAAATCCGAGCAACTGGGTGATACTTGACCTTTTCGAAAACCCGATACAGAGAAATGATAAGATTCGAACAATATGCGATGAGACCAATGCCAACTAGGCATATAAGAGAGAGTTGCTCGTCGCAGATATGATCGCCCAGGCTACCCTCGACGCCCGTGAGGGGGTTTTGAGGGCGAGGAAGTTGATTGTACCATCTTGTCGTAGTTTCCGATGCGCAAGGAATGAGGGAAGTAAAAAAGTTGTCGAAACAAAGTGATAGAGCTGCCGACCATAAGCAGATAAAAAGAACTTCCGAGAGAGTGTGCGCAAGTTTTGCTGAAGTTCGCCAGAGCCCTAGTGGTCGGCCAAAATACTCGAGCTACAAGGAGATTAGATCTAATAAGACAATTAAAATCATAACCTACATAGATGGCTACCATTACATGCACCAGAGTTAAAGGAGCGAATATTATGACCACGGACCTGAAAAAGAGAATTAATATGATGCAGATGTCATTCATGAAGAGATTAAACTTACGGCGAGCTTCCAATAGCCCCTGTGGCTTTATTCCTCCACTCTGTTCTCCTTATACGAATAGCCATGCCTAGTGCTGCGGTTGTAAAAGCGATGTTAATGAATCGAAAGAGCTGATCCATGGTTAGAATAAGGTTCTAATCGCAGCAGATAAGTATTACACACCAAGGGAACGTAGGTATTGACGAGGATAAATGATCGGATCTGCTTTCTGCGCCTGCCCCACCTGGAGAGGTCATCCTGGCCACTTCCAGAAGAATTGTCTTCTTCAAACCCGTAACTCTCTAGCCTATTGTGTCTTGAAGGCCCTTGTGCATTTGGTCGGGATGTCCATGGAGTGTCCCAACCAGGCGTATTTGTGTGTGCAACTGTGTATTGAACAGGTAGTTGAGCAGGCATAGGGATGGATAGGTGGTTTGCAAGTTCATCGGATTCCTTTTCTTTTTCTTTGCGAAGAAAAGAAGCGCCTTCTCGTTGGCTAGTAGAGGTGGGCATCCAAGGGAGGGAAAGATCCCGAAAGGTCTTTCTCTCTGGCTTTGGAGGGTTGTGTAGGCGATCGAAAGCTTCTGGGCGTGTACGCGGAAGAGTAAAAGTCCACCACCGAGATCCACCGTCTGGAGGATTTGATTGAAGGGAAGCGACATCCGACATCCGGGAATCGGGGAAGTAAGTCCTCTCATTGGGAGAGGAGGCCGGAACAACGTGCTCCGTTGGGGAGGGCGGTTCGTCTCGGGCCCATGCTGCGTAAGACGAAGGTTGGATGGTAGTGGAGCAGAAGAAGAGGAGGACGTACGGGGAGCAGTAACGACAGTGGTGATTGGGGGCGGCGGGCGGCGGAAGCTGGCGGTGCCGTTGTGGAGACTGAGGCTGGAAGGGAGAGACGGCGCCGTCGACATGCGTGTCTCTGCGACACCGGCGGCCAAGGGGGTGACTAGCGCAGAGCAGCGCATACACACAAGTCACGCGCCATTTCCCCCTTGATCATTTCCTCCATGGCAGACGAATCCCTCATCCCCTCCCTTTCTTCAGGCGTCGTCGGCTCCCGTTTCGTCACACAGGACGAAGTCGAAACCGCAAAGCAACGTCGCGAGGAACAATGGAAGGCCGCGTATGCGCGGTATGCACGCCCTTTGCTCCTGCAGTAGCTGTTCGCTGAACGGAATGTACGATCAGACTCGGCCAAGAGCCCCCTCCTCAACAACAGGAAGAGGTCTACGACGGTAGATCCCTTGCAGAAGTGAGTATATCTATCCTATATCCGACAACCTGTCGTATTCACTTCCTGCTGTTGGCTTCAATATAACGCATAGAAACTCGCTGCCAATAAGGTATCTTTTCCTCTGTCTCTCCATGCTCCACTCCCCTCAGTCTTATTTAGATAGCAAAACAAGAAGAATGGGAGGAGAAAACGAAACTAGGTCAGTGCATCTCTCACACTCTTAATCACAATGACGACTGATGATTCACTGTACTGTAGCCAACCAATTCCGTGCTCTTGAAGAAGATGAGATCATGTTCCTTGATTCTATCCGAGAAAAACAGGAAGAGGAAGAACGTCAACGCAAGGAAAAGGATGGTGAAGAAGTCCGAAACTTCAAAGAGTATGTATCGCATTTCCGTCTGCTGGCCCTCATTTCACCTTGTCTTCGTTTGATCTTACAGAGCAGTCGCTGCGCGCACGAGTGCGGTTAAGCCCCCAATATCTGTACAACATGAACCACCGCCCACTTCATCAAAACCCAAAACTGCTGTACCCAAGAAAGACGTCAAAAAGGGATTAAAGGGTGTCGTGGTGAAGAAGAGGGCGAAACCCGCTCCGGAGAAAACTGTAGAAAACAACTCAAAATCTGAAGAAAACGAAGACGACGCTAAGCCGAATGCTAAGCGAAGGAAAACGAGTAATTCATAGCATCCACCGTACAAATTTCTCCAGTATGTGTGTTTTACAACATAATACACCAACGGCGTCTCCTGTCTAGTCTGCAATGTACACAGAGATTTCATGTTCTGCCGGCGGTCGTTGGAGTTGGAGTCCATCGCACTTGGTTGAGATCTTTCTCTTTACCTTTTGCACCTAAATCCCAACCTGAAGTTTGTTCCATGGCTTCTGCTCGCCTGCTGGCTGCCGTCCCCATCGTTGATCTCTGCAACAATCGCCGCGCAGCCGGGGTTAAATTACCAACAACCTCAGCGCGTCGAGGAGTCATGGTGGGCGGAGCCATATTGCCTTTCCTGCCTAAGAGCGGCGTCTTTGCAGTCCGTATTCCAGGCTTAGCCGGATTGAACATCTCAGCTTTGGTCCGTAGACTTTTGGAAGCCCTGTCAGAAAGTTTCCGGGACATTGCTTCTCTCGCAGAGATATCGGGTATGCGAAACGGAGTAGCGGGATCACCTGTGTCACTAATGATTCTTGGCGTGGAATTGAGTGTTCCCCAGGTCATGAGCTGCTTCAATGCCGTAGGACCAAGTTCGGCCGGTGTGGGCGATGGAAGATTTGGAACGAGTGAGAAACCTCGATCCTTTGGTGACCTAGGATGATCTAATAAACGAGATTAAGTCAAGAGCCAATAAAGGGCAGATGAGGATACTAACACGGTGTTCCAGTAATGGCAGCATCGATGCGACTGCGTGTTGGACTCGGAGGAGCTGACAAAGAGCCAGCACCTCCAGAAACATGTTCGTTTTCCGATAATCGTGTACTTGAGTAGTTGACAGCTTTGGGATCGCTCTCGGTCGTCGCGGATATGGGGGAGGATGGTATGGGGAGATGTCGGCATCTGGACTGAACATGAGAGAGTTCCGCGTCTTTACACCATGTCAGAGGTAGCACAGATGCAGGTGATGAGGGCAAAATACCTTGAATCTCCATCCATCAACCCCAGCTTCGCGTTTGTCCTTCAAGGGAGCCATGACATCAATTGGTGGCTCGTCCTTCGATTCCTTGGTGACCCGAATAAGGGAGGTATCGTTAACCCCATCTTCGCGTGTTGTATCAGCGCCTTCGATGAGCCCCGCAGGTTTTGGTGCCTCGATCCTGAACTTTTCCCGCACGCCGGTATAGGTTGGTGGCTCTATCAACATAGCTTGCCGCTGCTCCAGCATCTTCCCTTGCTGTGCTTCGACCCGTTTCTGTGCTTCCCATGCCCAGCCCCATTTCTCTTTTCGCACTCGATTCTCCTCGTCCAGAATTTTGGTGAAGCTTGAGTTGTCTTCAGAAGTATAACGGGCTTGAAATTCGTCCAAAGACATATCCGTGTCATATTTGGCACGTTTCTGAGGTGGCTCGCCATATAGCGACCTCACTGGAGTGTCTGCGGCCAGACCAAATGGCGTTTGCGAAGGTGTTTGTGATGCTGCACCCCGCCTTCTCGAAGTAGCTGGAGTAAAGTTGATTTCTTCCAGTCGTCGGACGGACGCGTTGATTAGATGTGGATCCCTAGTTCGTACGGCATCCAAATACTCGTTGGTAGCATCCAAATGAACCAATGAGGGGAAGAAATCGCGGGCAATTATGCGCGACAGCGCTTCGGTATATTCCTCTTCTTCAAGAACGACTTGATGATTCAGAGAACGTTCTGTAATAGAAGATGGCCCAGAGATTTGTTCAGACATAAAGGCGTCGAAATGGAGTGGAAAGAAGGTAGATCAATCGATCCGAGGATTGGATGGTAAAATGAATGCTGAGCGCTAGGGAGTCACTAGCACTGTTGTTGCACCGTTTTATGGCGATGACGAAGGTCACATGATCTCTTCTATTTCCTTTCACAATTAATGAAATCAGGAAAGTCCGAGGATGGCCATTAGAACATACTTCAGCGTTGTGCGCGACTTACATTAAATTACTTGATGCATAAAGTACAGAAGTACTGTACATCTTGAATCGTTAAGGAATGTTACAATTAAATTTCACCAACCAACATAAATCATAGAAGAAAAATGATTTGAAAACCAATATGTGGAGGGAAATAATCAACGTGGGGAATGACAAGGTAAGGAGTGTGAAATTCAGGAGGTAGGTATATACTATAAGACGTTCCGATTTATATCCAGATTATGAGTAGTGCCTAAGTTTACAACGAGAAACTTATGGGAGTTCTTTCAGCTTGTAGGCGAGCTTCGAGGTTGGAGATCTTTGAGATCTAGCACATTGTTGGTCTCGATGAGGCCGCCACTTCTGCGACCTCCACTAGGTCGACCGATCCGACTCTTTGAGAGAATCGATGTTACAGACGTAGAGCTTGTAGTGGATGGCATCCTGGAACTAGGTCGAATCGTAACATTCGAACGTAAGTCGTCCGGTGTGGCCGGAAGTGCCTTGCCTTCACTAGGAGAAGAAGAGCCTGAGCTGGTACCTTGGTAGGATGGCATTGTTAAGGGCCTTTCACGAAGGGCAGCCGGAATGGGAGGAACAGGAACCGCCGGACTCTTGCCAATAGATGATCGCTTGAATTGATTATATGGGTTGGGCGCTCCTGGTCCAGTGGATCGCTTCATGCTTGCTGTAGTGGAAGAATTTGCGCCATATAGGCCGGAGGGAAGAGGCAAAAATGTTGGGGTTTGTGGTCGTGAAGTTATTGACCCCGAGGCACCTCCTCCAGACAGTCTTGATTGGGGTCGTCGTACCCCGTACTGGCTGCCATTGGATTCATAGGGCCGGTACTCAGTGATGGAGAAGTCGCGCGAATTACAGTAGAAGTAGACGGACGGAAAGCTGTTGGTGCTGTTGGAATCGAGACTCTGCGCCTTTCTTTGAGTCTTTTGGCTTCCTTCTCCTTGTTTGGAGAAGGGGAATCTTCCATAATAAGAACCCATCCTGACGAATCACCGTTCCCTTTCTTTGAGTTCTTATCGGAACCACTGTCATTGCTGCGTCGGGAATCTACGCTCTTTCTCTGAGAGTCCCAGCTTGATTTTGTGGTGTTGGATGCATTTGAAACGGGCGAAGGAGAGGTGATTGGAGTCATAGGGCCTAGCGACGGAGTGAAAGTCTGTCGCGTACTACTTGCCATACGCAAGCGAGGTACGCGGGTGTGAATCTTCTGTTCGAGATTGCGGACCCTCGCACGCATTTCAGACACCATCTGGACACCTTTGTTCTTAGCAATGGACCCAGTGGAAGATGAAGCGGTAGCTGTGCTTATGGTAGATGTCGTTCGAGGAGTGGGGGGTTTCATAAAGCTGCGAGGACTTGCGGTCGATGGAGAGGAGAATGAGGGGAGAGTGGTACTTGATCGTAGGACGTTGACGTTGGATGAATTCTTTAGTGGGGTAACAGAACTACCTTGTCTCTGTTGAGCCAATGACCGAGATGCATAGGATGATGATGATGGTGGTGGTGGTGGTTTAGAAGACAACGACGCTTTCGGGGTTGTAAGACTATCGCTTTCGAACGCTGGTGATATGTCGGCCAGATCCAGGTCGGCAGGAGGGGAAGTTTTCAAAAGATCTTCGGTGGAAGGGGCTGCTGGTTGTAAATCCTCGAGTCGTTCTAATGACGAATTGGATATTTCACGAGATTTAAATGCTTGAAGTTGTCCCTTGATGATTGAAATTTCAACATTGGCATCTGGAGAAAAAGTTTATCATTGAAGCAAATGGATGGAAAGGAAACCGACCTCTTAGCTCATCTCGAAGCCTTTGTGTTTCTTCTTCCAAGCCCGCCTTCTCCAACAATTCATGCTCCAGAAGAATCTTCTCTTCCAATGCTTTCGAATATTTAGCCTCCATATCTGCCAAGCTTGATGAAACTGCCCTCTCGTTACGCTCCAAATCATCGTTCCCCATCTCCAATTCGCGAAGGTGCACTTTCGTTGATTGATGTTCCTGTCGTAATTGGTCTAGTTCGCGCTGCAAAGAGGTCGTTGTCGTGTTATGAGTCGTTTGCAGATGCATGAACTTAGACTGCGTAACGAATGTTTAAGGTCGCGACCATGGACGCGATATGAAGCACGCATACCTTCCAATCGTCGCGCTCATTCTCAGCTCTAATGACTTTAGTTTGAAGTTCTTGCTGGGCTTTTTCTGTCCGCTGCAGTTCACTCTCCAGCTCCGCTTCCAACTCCTTACTAGCCTGGTGAAAGTCGTCCAGCTCGGCGCGAGTTTCTGACAACATATCAAGGACCTGTTGTCAAAGCATCAACACCAGTGTCCAGAGTCCCTATCTGAAAAACCCATACTTCATTGTACTTTTCGCGCCAATCCGTGGTTGCAGAGAAACTGTGAAAGTTCTGAGTGGGGATCGGTCGTGGAAGATACACAACGAACCTAATGCCTGTGTCGTCCAGTGACATATGTCGATCCTTCCGAAGAGCATCAGTACCGGAGAGGACAGCAGTCATCTTGAAGACCTGGTGAGCGAAACCGAGCTCGCAGCACAGAAGAAGATAGTTCGGGAGAAAGTTGCAAGTCAGACCGTTGATCTGACCATTCCCTTATTTGGTGACAACTAACAGGGAAGCCGCGTGATTACAACAGGGTCTGCATTAAAAGTAAACAGAACTATCTATGTCATATCTAGAGGTTTTGCACATTTCCGTTTCTCAATCTTCCCAGTCTTCGGACATCGCATTTCTTGCCATGAAACCGGCTCCAGGGTTGCTCCTAATCACTCAATGTTATTACAGAGTAGACTATGTAACAGAGGGGCCTAGACTTGCCGGCTTCACTTGTGGCAAAAATGACACCAAGATCATTGCGTGCTGTCGTAACGAAATAGCTGCGAGCGTCCCCGAGGGAGATCTTACATGGGATGAGTTGAATATCTGCATGCTTTCTATACTTGGACGATGATAACTCACAACCTGGCTTCGGACGACATCACCTCCTCGGAAAGATTCTCCAATCTTCACCCGGTCTTTTTCGGTTGCCCGAACGTCCTGGACTCGTATCACACCGGTGAATTCTTCCCCTGCTGGCAATGGAACACCATCTACGATGGTGATAGATATCAGGGCTTGCAGAGGTGACATGCGCGTTACGAAGCCAATGACGACAGATCCGGGAACTGGAATGTGGGGTTGAACACGAGTTATTGTCAGAGTCTGTAGATGGATGGGGCCAAGATCATATTGATCCAGATAGTTCTTCAAAGAGGACGAAGGAGGCGACGAACGGAAGCGTCCATGCGTGGTACCCCTAGCAGACTGGCCCTAACTTGGCCATCTCGTTCGTATACTCCTGTGCCGAGCTGGGGAGCCGGGCCACGGGCAGGGAGGGGAATGGGTTGGCCGGGGAGAACAGTCGAGGAAGACATTGATTTGCTGGGACAGGCAGCCGAGGCGCTGGGCTATTTGCAGAAACTCTGCTTGTGCGTGTTTGGCACCCTTGCTAAGCGACCCCCAAAGAAGACGAATTTCGCGTTCAACCGTACACTCTAGTCCGTTGGCACAATGGCTTCCTCCGTAGCTCGCGTTTTCGCTCGAGGTGCCCCTCCTTCTTCCTCGTGCCTCTTTCTCTTGCTGACCTATCACAGGCTTCCATGTCTCTGCACGTAGGCGTGCGCTGACTCCCTTCAACATGCCAGCGATGAGCCCTACAATGACAGAGGGAGGAATCGCGTCATGGAAAAAAAAGGAGGGCGAGGCCTTTTCGGCGGGCGATGTCCTGCTCGAGATTGTCAGTTAATTTTCCATCGTCATGGGCTTCCAGCTAATTTGTCCTCCTATTGCGCGGCAGGAAACGGACAAGGCCACCATTGACGTCGAGGCTCAAGACGATGGAATTCTGGCCAAAATCATTGTATGACTGGTTTATTCTGTCGATGCATGTAAATTAACTTGGGCTGCATAGACTCCTGATGGAAGCAAAGGCGTACCTGTTGGCTCCATCATTGGTGTTATTGGAGAAGAGGGTGATGACCTCTCCGGCGCTGCAGACTTGGCAAAGCAGGCCGCTGCTGCGCCGAGTTCACCTCCTGAATCAAAAGAAGTAGAAACTACTAAGAAGGCGGATACAGCCCCCCCACCGTCGTCAAAAGAGCCGGAAGCCGCCAAGCCAAAGGCCAGCCAAGAATCCGCAGATCTTCCTGTTGGCCAACGCATCTTCGCGTCCCCCATCGCCAAAAAAATTGCCTTGGAGAAGGGAATTCCTTTGGCTAAAGTTAAAGGAACGGGTCCTGCAGGCCGTATCATTCGTGAGGATGTCGAGAACTACAAAACTGCTCCTGTGGTTGCCTCCTCGACCCTGCCTACCACTGCTCAACCTCCTGCAGCAACACTTCCTCCAGATTATGTCGACACCCCGATTTCTAATATGCGCCGCACCATTGGCACCCGTCTCACTCAATCGAAGCAAGAGATCCCCCATTATTATCTTACAGTGGACATCGCCATGGATAAGGTTCTAAAACTCCGCGAAGTCTTCAACAAAACACTCTCCGAAAAAGACCAGAAATTGAGTGTGAATGACTTCATTGTCAAAGCTGTCGCCTGTGCACTTGTGGATGTCCCTGAAGCAAACTCCGCATGGCTCGGAGAGGTTATTCGAACGTAAGTCTCGGCTTGTATTTGGTCTGTATCTTTACTAATAGCACTTGGAACAGATACAAAAAGGCTGATATCTCCGTGGCCGTGGCTACTCCTGCTGGTTTGATCACTCCGATAATTAAGGACGCCGGGGCCAAGGGTTTAGCTACAATCTCTGTGGAAACAAAGAATCTGGCTAAGAAGGCTAGGGATGGCAAGCTTCAACCTTCGGAATATCAGGTCAGTTATAAAGTTTTATCCCTCCTAAACGCTAACCAAATGTATTTTGCCTCATAGGGTGGTACCTTCACCATTTCTAATCTCGGAATGTTTGGCATCGACCACTTCGCTGCTATCATAAACCACCCTCAGTCTTGCATTCTTGCCGTTGGTTCAACGCAACCCAAGTTTGTGCCTGCGCCAGAAGAGGAACGTGGCTTTAAAATTGTTCAATCAATGAAAGTCACTCTCAGCGCGGATCACAGAACTGTTGACGGTGCTGTCGGTGCCAAGTGGTTGGCTGCCTTTAAAGGCTACCTGGAAAATCCCCTCACATTTATGCTATGATAAGCGGGACCGTTTTATTGCATGCAGCTAGCCTCTTTTAGACAGTCTCTCTCTCAACACCCTCATTCGATTCGAGGATCCTATAGATTTCAATTATGCATAATTTTTTTCAAGTCGATGGAATCAAGTGTGCCTTATGTGAAGTGGAAATTCAAACAGTCAACTCGTAGAAATGACGTAACGCAGTGTTGTTTGTTGGTGAAACGCGATATTAATACGACCCTGGAAGGCGTGAGTGTTGCGACCGACATAAGTTAAACAACGCTTCCTTAGAAACCTACAACATCCTGAAGTACGTCGCATCCCATTGAAGAATGGATGAAGTTTTTTGGTCCAGCGTCGTGAAGCGCTGGTCCGACGCGTCAGAAAGCGTGATCAAGCTCAAGAAGGAACTAGCTAGCCTCCAGGAAGAAGTATTGCTTTTATCCCTATTTTGTCTAGTCTCTGACACTTAAATCGGCAGAGAGCATTGTATACCCGCGCATATGGTCCTCTATCACAACTTCAACCAAATAATAACAACGACTGGGGTCACTTCGAGCCCATCCATAGCGGAAACGCGAACCAACGCGCCGATTCGGACTCAACATCCAATTATGTTAGTTCCTTGACAATTCAGGATGAACTGCAGGACGCAGAAATCGGTTTGGGGAAAGCGAAAGAAGAGTATCGCAAGCTACAGCGTGATGTAAGTCCTCTAGACCTTTTACCTTCAATGTCCTAAGTTCTTTCTAACTATTCAAAGCTGGCTGTCTCTTCACAGACAGTCACCGCTTTAACTTTAGAGAATCAAAAGCTCGTTCGCTTACATCGCGAAGAAATAGAAATGCTCAACACGCAGAAGATATTCCCTACTTCGGTGAGTCAAAACTTACCTCTGCTGAACGTTGAACAGCCACTGATATTCATGGTTGCGCTAGGTCACCCCAACAGCAGATGATACACCCCGCCAAGTAAGTAAATCTTTCTCAAAGATCATTCGTCTTTCTGCTAACTTTTTCTCAGTCTCCTAGTTATCCCTCCAACCTCGGAGAATCCAAAACAGTATTTAATTTACAGCGACAGGTTCGGAATATGACACGACGGACCTTTCAAATTCGTTCTAACGTTATACTTAACTTCTGGAACATTTGATAGATTGAAGCTCTGACACGAGCCGCCGAAGAAAAGGAGGCAGACAAGCAAGACTTGCGCCATGAATTGGCGTCAACCCGAGATAAATTACACAAAGCAGAAGAGAATATTAAAGCTTTACTAGCTTCGATTGTCAAACTACAAGATATCGTATGTCGGCAATTCTGAGTTTGCAAATCCCTCGGTGGTTATCCTACAAACTGCTCATTTTCTTTTCTACAGGCACGACATTCCGCATACGGTTCTTTGCATCCCATTCCAGTTAATTCTCTTCATTCTGGATCTTGTAGATCGTCCAAATTGTCATTTACGTCTAGTCACTCTCATATCCAGAATCTCGAAAGCAGTCATGTTTCGAAGACAACATCTGCAATGCCCATTGACGTTATCTTCCCTTTCCCTCCTGAGAGGAGCGACAAAGTAGTCGTCGAACATAGATCGTCGAAAGCGACTTTGTTCCCCCCACTTGAACGCGAGAAAGCCATCCTCAAACTCCCATCCATTTCTGACACAATATCCATCGATGTATCCGAAAACATGTTTGACCGAATTTTCTTGAAGCACATACTCGGTGAAGGCGTAAATGCGCTATTTGAACAGTACGTCTTTCATATTGCCGTTAACGAAACGAGTAAGTAGTACTGAATTTACTTGAGCTGTAGTTTATCGGAAAACAATGAGGCGTTTGACAAGAAAGCTATCACGTCCACTTATCTGTGCCCTACCCTCGACCATCATCCATGGTGTCCATCGGTACCAGGACAGCATGGATTCCTCTTTGTCGGTCTCGGGAAAGACAAAGATTCGTATAGATTTCCTGTTGTTAGAAATCTTTTTGTTGGGCTTCCCAAAGGCCGGACAAAACATCGGACCTTTCGGTACCTAGGAAGATACAGAGTTTGTCGAGTCAAACCTCTAATATCTGAAGAATGGCACACACTACCGAAAGAGGTATATTCAGCCCTCTATCATATCGAGTTAAACTAACATTCCGTCAGATCAAGCTTATATATGCCAATCTCACTCGTGATAAAGGAAATGATCCTCGTCCATTGGACGAAATTTTATCTTCATATAACACAGGAGAACTCCAAATCCCATGTGTACAGCTCCAGTGCATTAGCTTTGATCAACCACTCTATACAGCTCTGGTATCTAACAGGAAGTCGGAAATGAAGTGATAAGTACGAGAAAGTTATATCAAATACTTAATCTGAATCCTATGTTTTGCGTTCTGTTCAGGTTCTGTCAAGGATTTTTAACTACTACCACAGTGCTACCACATTATTGATAATTTAAACTACTTATGATACTTAGTCCAGACTCCATGGTTTTCTTAATTGATGTTTCAATGTCTTTCATTTGGATGTTTGTTGCTGGGAAGTATGTATTATTCGGTCTAACACAAACGCCGAAGACTTTCAAGTTGGTGCAAGTGCTCCTAAGTCTATAGACTCACGCGCCAGCGTTACTACTTCTTGGGGATATGTTTATCAGATAAGATATCCAAACCAATCTACTTAATCTATTGAGATCAATGTAATTGATGGCCCTCCGTCCCAGACTTGCAGCACACGGCTTTCATATCAACTGCCAGGCTCCTAAACCAGCCTCTCGTTCGAGAATCCTTATCATATCTAATCTAAAGACAAATAAGACACAACTCAACTTTAGATGAAGGTTCTCGATAGAGAGGCTGGCTTTTTTTGGATTCGGTCATCCCGGGCATACCTAGTAACGCGTAACATAGGGCCTACTTTTAATAAACCAGCCTCGATATATTCTGGTTTGTCAGCACAGTGGTTGAGCTCATCTTTAACCACTGGGGCAGTTTATGGCACCTCTGAGGCCAAGAATCAATGCTTTTTAGATTAGTTTTTGCAATAGCATTTAGATTCAAAGTGAAAGGCACAAAATTTATTTTATCTTAATGCTTCTATCAGTGGGTTTGAGCCCTCTCAGACCAATTGAGGTATATCAAATCATCTAAGGCTGTTTTTTTCACCTGTGTTTACTTATTCAGCTTCTACTCAATTTTAGAAAGAACAATGGAGCGAAATTTGAGCAGAATCACCCAGACTGGGGGGAACAGTGAGTTGAGTGACAACACCAGAGAATATGTTTTGGCAATTTCTTGGCAATTTCAGTTGAAAGTCTCGACTTTTTTCGGCTTTCTCTAGTCTTTACTGATATATCTATTGAAGACTTGATAGAACAAGGTAATATTGCTTTCACTGACGGGCATGAAGCAACTGCGAGATATCTACACTTCGTGACGGAACAGTGATGTGTGCTGGCACGCCGAAGCCAATTTGTTATTATTAATAAGTCCAATGTTATGCGTTACGAGGTATGCCCGGGATGACCGAATCCAAAAAAAGCCAGCCTCTCTATCGAGAACCTTCATCTAAAGTTGAGTTGTGTCTTATTTGTCTTTAGATTAGATATGATAAGGATTCTCGAACGAGAGGCTGGTTTAGGAGCCTGATCAACTGCATTGATATTCCTGTTTGAACCCATCCATCCCATTCTGTTGAAGCTATTGGAAACAAGGAAATCCATTCATGCCTGCACTTCTACGAACCCAATTTCCCCTAAAAAACCCAGGTTTTTTTTTCTTCATGTTGAACTTTTACAGTCGTTCCATCTGACTTGTGATCGTTCCTAGAGCGAGCTTTATTGGCCCTAGGTCTCGAAGGATCCGCGAACAAACTCGGAGCAGGTGTAATTCAACATAATCCAGATGGCTCATCAACGGTTCTATCCAATGTCAGACATACATATATCACACCACCTGGCGAGGGATTTCAGCCACGCGATACAGCCCTTCATCATCGAGAATGGGCATTCGAAGTCATAAAAAGTTCTCTATCGTCTGCCAAGATCTCCATGTCTGATCTGGATTGTATTTGTTATACCAAAGGTAATTATTTACCTTTCCTTCATATTATATCGCTCTTATGACATGGGCTGGTGGTTGAAGGACCTGGTATGGGCGCTCCTTTGCAATCCGTCGCCCTTATTGCTAGGACATTGTCATTGCTCCATCATAAACCTCTAGTGGGCGTCAACCATTGTGTCGGCCGTAAGCTCTTTTTTAAAAACTTATAAACGCTTACCAAACGCGTTTAGATATTGAGATGGGTCGCGAAATTACCGGGGCGAAGAATCCTGTCGTTCTATATGTGTCAGGTGGCAACACGCAAGTTATTGCATATTCTCGTCAATGCTATCGAATATTTGGAGAGACGCTGGACATTGCCGTTGGAAACTGCCTGGATCGATTTGCCCGAGTCCTAAACCTCAGCAATAATCCCAGTCCAGGTTATAACATCGAACAAGAGGCGAAACGGTAGGTTTTATCTTCTCTACCAAAAACAGCCAATTTAGTTCTCCGTAGAGGAAATCGTCTTATATCTCTTCCTTACACAACCAAGGGAATGGATGTTAGCTTGTCCGGAATATTGACGGCTATCGAAGCATATACACAGGATAAACGGTTTCGCCCAGAAGGTGTTCCTCGATCCCCTGAGGATAAGGACATCATAACCCCTGCGGACCTTTGTTTTTCTCTTCAAGAGACTGTTTTCGCTATGCTTGTGGAAATCACAGAGCGCGCAATGGCCCATATTGGAAGTAAAGAAGTGCTCATCGTTGGCGGTGTTGGCTGTAAGGATCAACCCTTTATACGACATTTGAATGACTATAACCTATTTTGAAGGCAATGAACGTCTTCAAGAGATGATGGGAATAATGGCGCAAGAGCGCGGCGGTCAGGTTTTTGCAACAGACGAACGGTATGGCCCAAAAAGAAAGTCAATACTAAGTGGTGGTTTTAACATTATTCCATTCTTTCTTTCATTGAAAAGGTTCTGCATTGACAATGGCATCATGATTGCCCAAGCTGGTCTTCTCAGTTTCAGAATGGGACTTACAACACCGATCGCAAAAAGCACATGTACGCAGAGGTGAGGGGCAGACAACCAACCTCCTTAATTTGATTATTTTCTTACAAATGAGCGCAAAAGATTTCGAACGGACCAAGTACATGTTTCGTGGCGAATATGATTAGTGTGATTTAATTGGGTGTTAGTAAAGTGCTAATAAAGTGCTGTGTATATAACTCTATGTCTAATCGCAAGACGATATTGGCGTAACCACTCGTTAATCATAGCGTCCCGTGTCCACGCATGATACAACGAATTGCCAACCCTCTGGGTCTCTCTTGAGCATGTCTTCGCCCAAACGATCGAAACGATCCCACCACCACTGATTCATGACATCAAAACCTGCATCTAATCCGCTTGCAGGTGTTCTGGATTGCCATGGTTTATCGGCGAAGATGTAGTGTAAGCATCGAATTTCATTGTCTGCCCAGATTTGAGGGTGAACATTGCGCAAAGACCGAAGGGCATTGTAGTACCAAGGTATAGGTTTCCACCTTGCCTTGAAGTAGTCGGATAAGAGGTCTTGATCGGGGAAAGTCCATTCTGCAATATTGGGACTCGATTGAAGGAATTGATAGATGCTTGTAGACATTGCAATCGAGGGATTGAGCACTATGGTCCCAGAATTTAATTGAGAATGAGGTCGGGGCGAGTTCTTCTGAATCTTGGGAGGTGAAGCGGTCGGGTGCGTGACAGAAGTATAAGCGCAGTGTGAAGGAATCCTATGCAAAAATAATCCGTTTTCAAAAACATTGGATGCATACACTTTACTAACCAATCTTCAGGGTAATGAGGTATTCCACGAGGATTACAAGAGCATACATGTACTGCTGCAATATGATCATTAGGTAGATCCATCAACATCAATTCGTCCATGTTCATGAGGATAATCATATCGCTATCCAGAAAAATTACGCGCTGATCCCAAAAATTAGCACATGGAAGTGAAACTCGGAGATATCAAGGAGAAAAAATTACGCTGTACTCCACAAGCTCAAAGGTTCTAAACAGGTTTCAGTTCATCGCTGTCTATGCTAACGCAAGAAAATTTTACCTCAACTTCGTCCAGGTATCTGCAAAGCGAGCATCGTGAACATGAAGGCGGTATCTTTCGGCGGTGGGTTGTAGTCGCTCGACTTCCCGGATAAGTATAAACTGTTTGCGCAGAATTGCTCTCGCATTCTCAGGAAGGGATGGAGTCACCATTACGACCAAAGAATATTTCGAATTGACAGCACGCAATGATTGATCCAAGACGAGAACACCGGCAAGATACGAGGTTGTCGTGAGTAGAGTGACATAGGCAAATTTGGAACCCATGAAAACCAGAGGAGATTTAGAGGAAGAAAAATGAGACGGAGCGTATTATAGGCCTTGCTCGGGCATTTCCACGATGCCATAAGCAATACTGCCCGATATTGGGAAAATATGATATCGCGATCGGATAAAGCGTGCGGTCGGTCATAACTTTACCGATTGCACTCATATGTTGCGCCGCGGTCTTACTATTTCGTGGGCGATGAAAAGGGTGTGGAGGAGAGCGCAAAATACAATATATTGCAGAAGACAACAGAACAAAACTGGCGCACTAGCCAAATGAGAACAATGATTAACGGAGGCGTCTGCGATTCTCATGTTCAATGGGAAATTCTGATTATAAAGAGAATGTGGACTCACCTTGCCTCACGCTCACTCTCCAACAGAGCAAGGATATCCTCCTCTCGCACTGGTCCCTTCACGTTGCGGATGATCGTCCGCGAAGTATCGTCCATGAATTCAACGCGGACCTGAGTGACACCTCCACGGGAGCCAGTGCGTCCCAGAACCTGGAAGGTAGATAGAATGATTTAACTGGAATAGTTCAGTGCTATTGTAATTGAGAGGTATTGACCTTGATAACTTTTGCGAGTTTGACGGGAGCTTTGGATGAATCCTGCAAAAATGGTCAGCAAGGATATAGACGCAGGAACTGTGCTGGTTTCTTACCATCTTTTGGTTTGGGGAGGGGTGATTGGGCGAAAGGACTTTGTGTTGATTTCTGGTCAAGAATAAAGTTTCAGCCGCGGTGAAATCAAGCTCCGATCGAATATGCGGTTAACTCCGAACATGACTTGGTACTGCTCGACTGCGAACTGAGACGCACGTTCAAATTCCAATAGGCATTAAAGATACGCGTACGACATCCTTTAGCTATATCATTTCGTGCTGGAACCTTTTGTGTGTATAATATGCTTCGTTATTGAGTATAACATACACATATCTAATATAACCTTGCGACACATCAGGTTTGTCCAAGATAACTGGTTTACCCATAGTGATTAAATATTAAACGTGCCGCTACGAAGACGACCGCGTATTAAATAAGTAGTGCGATGACAACCCTATGATATGTCTAAGCATCTTTTCACAGCGCTTGACGTTCTGTGGATACTGCAATTTCTGGCGCGGAAATCGGCATCTTCCGCTCACTGGCCTTCTTTCTCAGTACATTCTCGATGTAAAACTCCCCGGCCTATTGAATAATCAGATACCCATAATCCTGAAGGTGGATGGATAACTTGCCTTGTAGCTACTGCGCACCAGGGGGCCACTTGCGACATATAGGAAACCAAGGTCTTCTGCGATCTTTTTCCAACTGTCGAATTCGGCCGGCTCCACGTAACGATCAACTTTCATATGTCGTTTTGTTGGACGCATATACTGTCCAAAGGTGACAACGTCCACATCAACGTTGCGCAGCTCTAAGAGAAGAACAATCAGTTTCGTCCCGAAAATGGAAAGAAAAGAAAAAGACCTTTCAGTGTAGCCAACACTTGGTCATGAGTCTCTCCAACTCCAAGCATGATGCTGGTCTTCGTAATTTGCACACCCTCCTTCTTGGCATGTTCAAGGACCTTCAAGCTTTGGCGGAAAGTGGCTCTCCTATCGCGGACGAATGGTGTCAATTCTTCCACTGTCTCTACATTGTGTGCGTAGACATCTAAACCAGATTTCGCCACTAGGGAAACCTGCTCCAATGAACCTGCAAAGTCTCCTGTGAGTGCCTCAACAAGGATATGCGGGGCTCTATTTAAATTCAGAAGAAGTCTATCAGGAGTGATACGATGCTCACTTCTGTTTGATTTTTAGGATAGTTTCTGCAAAATGTCGTGCTCCTCCGTCTGCGAGGTCTTCGTATACAATGAGACAGACGTATTTGCGGAAGGAAGAAAATAACATACCATCTCGATCCACACTGGTTAGAACGATATAGCCTAGACCCCATCGACTGATAGCTTCCGCTGTATTTTCTGGTTCGTGAGGATCCAACGGTGGGGGAGCGCGAGACGTCTTTACAGAGCAAAATCGACATCCTCGGGTGCATGTATCTCCCATTAGCTAGACATAATGTCGTGTGTCTCAGCTATGAATAAAAAGGCAACCCTGAAAATAATTCGAAGCATACCATAATCGTAGCAGTTGCTGTCTTGCGCCCATCTGGTGAGTCTTTACCACCCCAGCAGTCGCCTATATTAGGACAGCGCGCTTCTTCACATACAGTATGCAATCCAAGTCCACGAAGATCCTTCTTGATTTTATTGAAAGATTCTCCTGAGGGAATAGTAGTCTTTAGATACGAAGGAAGGCGTGGTCTTGAGTATCAATTGAGTCAATGTCCATAGAAAAAATCAGAGGAAACGCACCCCTTTGTATTTCCAAGTACCACACGAGCTGGAGTGTCTCCAGCGATAAAATCATCCAAGGTAAGTCCGTCGTCTAAAGCTTTTCCAAGCTTGGTCCTTGATGACGGTGTTGTCAATGAGGCGGTAGCCAGACACCGTCGACCATGTGCAGAGAGGTTCAAACGAAGATTGGCAGCAAGGGTCAACATTTGGGCAGCTAGAAACCTCAAATAGGGTGACTTGTGCTGCAGATTGGAACAGAGTTGCTAGGATTAGGTAGGAGTAGTAGCCGATAGATGAATAAACTTGTAGTGGTTTCAATGACGAGTGTCATTTGCTTGATACTAGTTCCGTTAGCTTCGGAAACAAACAAAAGACACGCGGGTTCGCAGTCCATAATAATTTAGTTCTTGCTCATTTCTTTAGTAACTTATTCGAAAACTCCAACAGGCCTACCGTTTATACCAGATCTAAATATTTAGCCATGAACGCCTTATCACGGAGAGAAGAAGAGACCTTGCTGAAAGCTACTAAAGCCCACGCAATGAAAGAATGTGATAACATTGTCAAAGGTAACCAGCAAACCATCCTCGATGTTCACAAATCCACTAACAGGTCGCGCCGTGTAGAGTTTGCGGCGTGCGCGTCTGGCCGCACAATATCTGTTGCTTGGGCATGCAGGGATGAACTGAAACGTGTACAAGAGTGTATGGTTCAATTGTGAGCTACAAAGTTTTCTTCTCTAATGCGATATCTCATTTCATTGAAGCACAGGTCCGGAGCCGATGGAACAAGTTCGAAAGGAATATTTACGTTTACGAAACACTGAACAGCAACGAGGTTCTAGCTAACGGAGGTTTTTCGCATTTTTGCATTGCCTGGCATCCTGATATATACAATAACACCGCTCCTAGGCCCGGGGTGGCATTATCCAGATGAGTTATAAAAGAAATGCAACTAAGCAGGCAGATGGCTATATATAGGATATTGTCACTATTCAGATTTTCAGAAGCAGTGCGTTTATCCTTTGGATATCTATTTCTTTCCATTGACCGCCTTCCATTGTGCCTTGGCACCAATAAGAGAGGAAACCAGGCTAGGAAGCGAGACATAAGCAGAGATCTCCTGTACGCATCAAATTTCACATACCCAAGGAGGCCCAAAGTGCCTTCATTGACGCTGAGTAATTCAGCACCCGTCGCTGGTATCCAAACATCGAGCAAGTCAATCACAAGTTGTTGACGATTATTTCTGCGGGCACTGGGACAATACGATCAGCAGCAGAAAGTATCAACAGAAGGATTGAACTAACGCTTGAACTGTGCTTAGTCGTGTTTCCCTGGCAGCGTCATCGGCAAGATCCTTGTCTCCCCACACTTTAGATTCTTGCAATGACTTCGCCTCTTTCGCCAGCCGTGCTGCCTGTTATGTTTCTCAACGCTAATGACTTGGGAACGAAGACCTTCCAGACTAACCTTTAGGACACCATGGATAAGGCTGAAGAGGATACCCGCGAACCAAAACTGGAATGCCCTCTTCGTTACCTTCTTCGCAGTTTCAGGAGCCAGTGTAATGAATTTGATGCTATAGGCCTATGAAGCATTTCTGTTAAAAAGTTGGCATGGCAATATTGAAAACCGGGACGCACCCAAACAATAGCATCGTAAGTGAGATATCCGAAATATCCCACTTGTCTGGCGATAGTGGTAAGGGTTTCCTCGACAGGACCAGTCGTGAGTGCGGCACGAAGAGCTGCCTGAAGATGTTCCAATGGTTTCCCGAGGCGCATAACTATATTATTTGCGTTTAGATAGAACATTACTCGATAGTAGCAATAGTATGACGTACGTTTTCTTGCCGTTCCAAGATGTGTTTTCAATCCGGCCCATCGTGCAGCTTCGGCTTTGTCACCCTTATTAGCAAGATGCCAGGCGTAGAAACGCGCAAAGTATTGGACAGCCCTGTAGGTCTGATACGGTTATCGAAAATGGGCGTTGAACAATCTTGAGGATTGCTCACTTTATCACGGCCAAGAGTTGTTCCGCCAAACTTGAGGCTCTCTGAAACTGCAGGGTGTAAGATGATTTGGGAAGCGATGCTGGCCATTGGTTTGGTATCTTCAAAGGATAGATAGGTGCGATTCAGCCAGCTTGTACACTGCCCGTGGTAGAATATATACTCTGAGTTCGCTGACGGCTAGGTTGAAGTTCCGTTCTGCCTCCACAATTTTCACACGTGATTATCGCAGGAGGTGTATTTACACCCGGTGTCCGGAGCTTTGGGGAAACTTGGTGTTCATGTACAGGAGGGGTTTGGGAGGGTGGCTGATGATAAGTCGATCAACTTCAGCAATTTCGAATAATGCATTCCCACTCGTCAATGTCGTCATACGCCCCTATCAATCGTTCAGATTTCTTTTCAGCGGAGAGTCACGCAAGCTATTCTGTCATCAATGTAGTCGAGTAAATACATATGGTGTGGAAGTCATATACATAAAGTATGCTATCTAATGTCTACACTAACACTATCAAGTATTTTTTTTGGTGGATGAGTGGCCTGCATTCGGGTCAAGTCGGACGGCAAAAGCCGTGTCTTGTTATTAACGATGTTTTAGCCCATTGACGGCACCAGCGTCTAGCTCAAAAAACCTTTCGCTGCTTCCTTCGCCTGTCCTCGTCGAATCTTCGATCCACCATTATCATGGTTGTGCGACTGAGTTCCACAGTAAGCTATTCGTCATAATAGATATATTTCACGTGATTTACGCAATAATATAGATTTCACATCTATCCAACAGGAGGTTCGGCGTCAGGTCCTTATCGACATCTAGAGTTTGCATGGTAGGTTTAGTTGCTTCTGGTCCCTCAATTTCATGAGTAACTTTTCCTAGTCGTCTTCAAATTACCGTGTCGAGCGAGACACCTTTGGTGAACTCAAGGTTCCTTCAGACAAGTACTGGGGGGCACAGACACAACGGTGTGTAGTTTCAGCGAATCCTTTCCACTTAAATTGAACCAACTAGATCTCTACAAAACTTCGATATTGGAGGGTCAGCGGAGCGCCTCCCTTTACCTCTCATCCAGGCTTTCGGTGTTTTGAAAAAGGCAGCTTCTGTTGTCAACGTGGAGTATGGCATGGAGCCTCGAATCGGCGAGGCCATCCAAAAGGCTGCAGACGAGGTGCGAAATAATATTCACATTGTATATTTCTCGCTGACGCCCTCCTAGGTCATTTCAGGGCAGTTAACAGATCATTTCCCTTTGGTTGTGTTCCAAACAGGAAGTGGAACACAAAGTAACATGAATGCCAATGAAGTCTGTCCATATCTCCATCTATTCTATGGGCCATAATTCTTACAAGTCTCTTAGGTGATTTCTAACCGAGCCATTGAACTTCTTGGTGGCGAACTTGGTTCTAAGAGCCCGGTGCATCCGAATGACCATGTCAATAGAAGTCAGAGCAGCAATGATACGTGAGTATGAACATGTCATTGCTTCATATATCAACAAGCACTCAGAATAAATGTAGTTTCCCAACGGTTATGCATATTGCTGCATTCACGGAAATCCACCATTCCCTGCTTCCAGCTCTTGTTGAACTCCACAAAGCCCTAGATAACAAAGCGAAGACGTTTGATCATATCATCAAAATTGGCCGTACCCACTTGCAGGATGCAACTCCATTGACTCTCGGACAAGAATTCAGTGGATATGCACAACAAATCGAAAATGGGATTGAAAGAGTAAAAGCCACATTGCCGAGGCTCAGCTGCCTCGCGCAAGGTGGCACTGCTGTTGGAACAGTTAGTTTTTTTAAGCCTTTCATGATATCCGCATTCACCGTTTTTCGTTCAGGGCCTCAACACCAAAAAGGGATTCGATGTCAAGGTCGCTAGTGAGATTTCAAAGATCACAGGCCTTCATTTCGTCACAGCTCCAAATAAGGTAGTTATTCCCTCAGGTTCACTGACTATCGAGTTCTCGCTAAAACGGTTTCCAAGTTCGAAGCTTTGGCTGCACATGACGCCCTTGCTGAAACTCACGGTGCCCTCAATGTTCTTGCTTGCTCGCTGATGAAAATAGCGAACGATATTCGCTATCTTGGCTCAGGTCCCCGTTGCGGATTCGGTGAATTGAGCTTGCCCGAAAACGAACCCGGAAGCAGCATTATGCCTGGCAAGGTCAACCCTACTCAATGTGAAGCGCTTACAATGGTGGCCGCACAAGTCATGGGCAACCAGACAACCGTATCCATTGCATGCGCCAGCGGTCAATTCGAGGCAAGTTCAGATTGAATCAAGTATAGATGTGACATAATGCTGATATCATTTTCAGCTGAACGTGTTCAAACCTGTCATTGCCAAAAACGTGTTACAAAGCATCCGTTTGTTAGCAGATGGTATAGCCGCTTGGTCTAAACCTCCGTTGTGCCGCTTACTCATGCATGCATGAAAGGTTCACGATCTTTCACTAAGAACTGTGTTGTTGGCATTCAAGCGAATGAGAAGCGCATTCAAACTTTGTTAAACGAATCATTGATGCTCGCCACCATTCTCAACAGTCACTTGGGCTACGACAGTAAGTCGAGGCACAGGTTTAATAGTGGACGATCTACAATTCATCACGTGTTTGCACTCCAGATGTCGCCAAATGCGCCAAGAAGGCCCATAAAGAGGGAACGACGCTGAAAGAAGCGACTGTCGCTCTCGGATTCCTAACGCCAGAAGAATTCGACCAGAAAGTTCGACCGGAACTGATGCTGCATCCTGACAATTAAGGTATTTTTGATGTGGAAAGCGAGTGACATGCATGGAGGTTAGAGCTATTTACGTATATTGAATGTGGGATGATGATACGTGTACTGGACGAGCTGGGGGAGAGTATATAATAGTAGATAGAACATAATGGAGTGTATCGGATGGAATGAGTCCGCCAGGACGATGTGCGAGAAAGTCTTGGCGGAGCTGACTCGGATTGGGATGAGTGGAATGTGTTGTTTCCTTTTCCAGTTTACGAGAGCGACCAAATGTAAAAATGCGCAAAGATCAGAGAGTTTCATTATTGCCGTATCAGTTTAGAGCCCGTTCCTTGTCACTGACAGCAGTCATTCCCACTATCCAGCGCAGCCAACTCCTCGCTCTCGTTTTCTTGTCCATTCTCACCACCATCACACACATTCATACTTCATCCACCGTTGAGCGCTTGCTCTGCTGTCAGGCCTTACCTTTGATCCCACGAGGCGGGCCTCTCCTTGACAGCTAGCCAGCAAAGCCAACTCTTTTTGCAATGTCTCTTCGACATATCCTCAACGACGAACCAGTCCCTGTTCACTCCCGCCAAGCTTATACCGTGCCATCCCGGATGCCGTCGGGCGACCAACCTGTCTACTCTGAGGATTCCGGCCTTTCTCCACGGCCTGGGTCTCCATCTCGCCCATATCTGTCGCAACGTCAGCCTCGCGAAATTCCAGAGACCCGATCCTACTACCGCCCCCCTGTTACTGGCCAGCACGACCCAAGTTGGGATTCTCGTTCCGGCGAGTGGGCCGCCGAGGAGGTCGCATCATACGCCAGCGAGCAGCATCGCTATCCGTATGAGCAGGACCGTGTCGTTTCACCTGTTGAACCACCGTCAGCTGTCCCCCGAGAAGAAGAACATGATGTCATGTCCAAGAAACGACGTAAGGGAGGTGATCAGGACTCGGACTATCAACCAACGAAACCAAGACGAGTAAGTTTCTTAGGCTCTCTTGCACGTTATATTTTAATACCGAGGCTGATACTCATTAGATGAGTCAACGGAAGGCTTCGCGAAAGGGCAAAGAAACGCGTCAGATATCGCCTTCAGGCAACGCCAACGCGACTAAAACCTCGGGGACTAAGCCACCAAATGATGAACATCTAGTTGACTCCTCTGATTTGGAAGACTGTCGAGATATTTGGATGGATGAACTCAACGGCTATATGGCGGAAACTAAGAAACGCCAGAGTCAGGTTGCGCAATATTTCTGGACAAGCATTCTAGCAAGTCGCTTTGGTTTATTTGTTGAGTGTATTAATCTAACCGTTTCATCCAGGAGCGCAACTCCGTCACGGCCATAGATCTTTCTCGTCACTATTCGGCAAAGATAGAGAGCATCCCACTACCCCCTCTTACACCCCCTCACATGCACACGGGCACCGCTTTTGAGGACGAATTCGAGAACATGACTGCAAGGTCAAATGGACAAGATTACGACCACAGACGATTCAATTCAAGCGCTGAAGATGCAGCTCTTGAATTTGAGAGAGCCATGTTGCAAGAATCGCCGGTTCCGAAATCCAAAAGGAAAAATGCAGATGCTAAAAAGCGGCCTATTCCTAATCCAGATTCCGATCTCGAAGGCAACGTAGACAAGATTAGAGGCGATGTACCAGGTCCCTCCGTCAAGCGGCGGAAGCTCGACAATGACGCGGCCAATATTACCAATGGTATTGACCATCAACCACCACAGGAATCGATTTCCTTGAGACTTTCTATCTCTAAACTCAAGGGCAAAGCAAAGCAAGCTCAGAGGGAGCCCAGTCATGATAGCATCTCAACAACACCAAAGGTGCGCAAGAAACCGGGCCCTAAGAAGAAAATCGGTGTTGCTTTGGAGCTTGAAAGTGAACAAGCATCCAGACCATCATCACTCATGGGCGACGTTACCCCTGCTGTTTCCCGACCTAATTCTCCTGCGCCTACCAATACTACGATGGTCTATGAGCTTGACGAACAAATACCTCCTATGAAGAAAGCGAAGAAGATCGATGATAACGCAATGATCAAAAGGATTAAATCCCTGGAAGAGGCCCAGCGCAAAGTCTGGACAAACATCGCACGGAGAGATGTTGCAAAGGTCTGCTGATTTTATTTTGTCCCCCCTCAATGTTATTCAGTATTCCGTTTTGAAGGTGTATAAATACCATGCTCTTGGGTATCAGACTCGCCAAGCACAATTGGAGCGGATCGCGAAACTCGCTTCAGTTCAAGCCAGGAAACCGTTTACAAGGACAGCAAAAGCGAACAAGGAACTCCAGGCCAAAGCGAAGCGTCTGATGCGTGAAATGCAAGTCTTTTGGAAGAAGAATGAAAAGGAAGAACGAGATGTACGCAAGCGTGAACAAAAGGAAGCCAATGACCGTCTTAAGATCGAGGAAGAAAAGAGAGAAGCGGCGCGTCAAGCACGGAAGCTCGAGTTTCTTATTTCGCAGACGGAACTTTATAGCCATTTCGTCGGCAGTAAACTCAAGAGTAAGGCTCTCGCTGTCTCGGAAGTCTTTCTGGTGCTGACGCTGAATATCTAGCTACTGAAATTCAAGGCGACGAAGAGGCTCCTCCTGTACCAGCCGGTGCTCATATATCTGACGATGAACCTGCAGCATTGCAAGAAATTGACTTTGACGATGGTATGTAGTTGTCGTGGCTGATATCACATCAGATTGACACTCGCACTATCCTAGATGATCCAACAAATCTTCACCGCCATGCAAGGCACAATGCTCAAGAGGCAATTTCGCTCGCTCGCGAAAGGGCTCAGCAATTCGATATGCAAGCGGCATTGGACCGCAAGACTAATGAGGCATTGAAACTTGCTAAAGCCCAGGCTCATATCCATGATACACCTGCAGCATCTACATCAGCTCCACTAGTTGATCGTGCGTGTTCTCGTTTGCTTAATGTTTATATAATTCGCTCATAATACGTCCAGTGGATTCCGACGAGTTGAACTTCCAAAATCCAACATCGCTGAGCGGTCCTTTGACAATCGGACAACCTAAGATGTTAATGGCACAGTTGAAGGAATACCAACTCAAGGGTCTGAACTGGCTTGCAACTTTATATGAGCAAGGAATCAACGGCATTCTCGCCGACGAGATGGGTCTTGGAAAGGTTGATACATCTTTTTTTCTCATTATATGCATCATACTCAAAGGATCTTTAATAGACTGTGCAGTCTATTTCTCTGCTGGCTTATCTTGCAGAAACACACGATATCTGGGGCCCATTTCTTGTCGTGGCACCGGCTTCTACCCTGCATAACTGGCAACAGGAACTGACAAGATTTGTTCCCCACTTGAAAGCTCTGCCTTATTGGGGAAATGTTAAAGACCGCGCTACTCTCAGAAAGTTCTGGAGTAAAAAAGAGATTAGTTATAATCAAGATGCACCTTTCCATGTCTTGATCACAAGCTATCAGTTGGTCGGTAGCTTTTGATGTATTTTGCACCATCCTGTCTCATAAAAATTCTAGGTGACGCAAGACCAGCAATATTTCCAACGCGTCAAGTGGCAATACATGATCTTGGACGAAGCTCAGAACATAAAGAACTCGTCAAGTGTCCGTTGGAAAACTCTGCTAGGTTTCCAATGTCGGAATCGCCTTCTGCTGACGGGAACACCGATTCAGAATTCAATGCAAGGTCAGTCTAAATTCCTACCTTTGTGAGGATCTTCTCAATTCATTTTCGATCTAGAACTCTGGGCTCTTCTCCATTTCATCATGCCTAGTCTATTTGATTCTCATGATGAATTTAACGAATGGTTTTCGAAGGACATTGAAAACGCGGCGGAAAATAAGGGCAGCAAGCTGAATGAGCATCAGCTTCGACGGCTTCACATGATATTAAAGCCTTTTATGTTGCGCCGTGTCAAACGTCATGTACAGAACGAACTCAGTGAAAAGGTTCTTATCGCTTTCCCTTGCCGACCATTTTTCTGCTCACGTTAAAGTTTTCATTAGATCGAAATTGATATATATGTTGACCTTAGCCCAAGGCAGCGTGCCCTATACGCTGGCCTCTTGGCCAATGTGTCTGTGGCTGATCTCCTAGAGAAAGCTGCAAATATCGGGGACGCAGATTCCGCTCGGTCATTGATGAATCTAGTCATGCAGTTCCGCAAAGTAAATATCCGCGGTTTTTCGTGTATAACACATGCTCATACAACTACCCTTAGGTTTGCAATCATCCGGAGCTCTTCGAACGTGCTGACGTCGTTGCGCCATTCTCATTCTGCACATTTGGGAGATCAGGGCCAATCATGCGTGAAGGCGATTTCTTGATCCTTCCATACTCCACGCGCAGCCCAATTGAATACTCAGTTCCGCTACTTCTTTATCAAGACGGTGGTATGGTTGATATTCCATCGGAGAGGTCATCATCCGCAGCACATAGCGGCTGCCTGAGCAAACTATTCAATATCTGGTCGACGGATTGGATCCATCAATCTCTATATGATGAGGGTTCGTGGTCTTTCTTATGGGTTCTTATGAAAATCCCAAACTAACTGATATCCACCCAGAATCAACAAGTTTTTCCTTTCTTCGTTTCATAGACACGCCAACTGCTGAGGCCCATCAGATCCATGTCTCTCCTCTGCTTCGCCGACGATTGATAGAATTCGCCAAAACAGAATCATCTCCTGACCCTTATTACGCCATGTAAGTCAAGCAGAAACCATGAATGACTTACGTTGAACGAATATAACTTTAGGGATTCTGATTTTTCTCTCCATAATTCGATAAGCCCTTTGACAATCCCCCCTTCCCCTCTCCTTCCCCGCATAGAGTCAACATATACACTATCTCTTCTATCATCCATCTCGAGCTCATCTTGGCAAACATCTTGTCTGTCACGACCAGCGATGAGATGGTATAGCCCACCTGTTGTGGCTCCAGCTATCACTATGTATTGCAACGACCGAACCTTTGTGGAATCACAGACCTACATCAGGGAAGCTCCTCTAGAAACGCTTGCCATCTATGGATTACCCCATGATATGCGATACTCTCAGGACGCATGCGCCACCTTCAGCAGATTGCTTCCGGGCATTCCGCCCCAAGGATTAGCCAGTTCCTCTCCGCCCGATCAACTACCTCCTTCCACTATGTTAGTACCGGAAGCAAAGAGGCTCATATACGATTCCGCCAAGCTTTCGCGTCTGGACAGTCTTCTTCAGGAGCTTAAAAAAGGCGATCATCGCGTTCTTGTTTATTTCCAGATGACAAGGATGATGGATTTAATGGAAGAATATCTCATATATCGCCAATATAAGTACCTGAGACTGGACGGTTCCTCAAAACTCGAAGATCGAAGGGATATGGTGATTGATTGGCAAACAAGGTAACAAACCACCTTTCGATTAAAGGTCTTACATAATTGATACATCTCTCTTAACAGACCCGACATCTTTGTATTTTTACTCTCTACCAGAGCGGGCGGCCTGGGTATCAACCTCACTGCGGCTGATACAGTTATCTTTTATGATCATGACTGGAATCCCTCTAATGATGCACAAGCCATGGACAGAGCACACCGTCTTGGTCAGACGCGACAAGTGACTGTATATCGGCTTATCACAAGAGGGACCATTGACGAGCGAATTGTACAGTTGGCGCGAGTCAAGAAAGATGTCAGTCCAACCCAATTCATTTATACAAACTACCCTTTGTGCTAACACAATTCACAGGTCCAGGACATCGTTGTAGGAAACAAGAATTTCACCGACGTGACGAAGCCGAGTGAAATCGTTCATCTACTGCTCAATGATGAGCAATTAGCATCCCTTGAATCATCAAATCGATTGTCTGGTACTAAGAAGGACAAACCTACCGATCAGAATGCGGGCGCTGAAGAATCTGTTCGAGATCTTTGGAACGAAGAAGGGGATGACTTTTTCGGTCACACCGCACAAGCACCCGCTGAACGACAGGACGACGAAAATGTCCCTGTAGCATCTCAAAGCACACGCGGAAAAAGACGTAAACTTGGCGCTACTGGTGCCAGCCGTGGACGAAAGCCGGGCTCAAAGAAGAAGGCCGCATCAACATCTGCTACCCCTCTTGAGGACGTGTAGGGAGGGACTTTCATATAGTTGGACTTGGTTTTTGTTAGATTATTTCTTCATTGTTGTATGTCAGCTATCTTTTTCACAAGCGTTATTTGAACGCCATTGCACGTATCTGTCTGATAGCTATATAATTGTAATAAAATTTCGTGTCGTTGTTAATACCACTCAGTGTGAGCGCAACACGAAATTTTTTGGTCTTGCTTTTTTTTTGCACTGTTCGTTGTGTCCACGTGCATTGCCAAGTTGGTAGAAACCTAAATCGTATCGGCATCAGATCTGGAGTCATTACAAGCCAACATAATTTAGAATGACTCTCAATTATCTACAGACCTCTACGTTCACCTTGAATCCTGCACCAAAGCTCCGAGCGACAAGATTTGGAACCTCATCACAATCGCGAGTGCTATGCTTTAGCTCTTTAACATTAGTCGCAGTATTTCTTCAAAACAAAACAACGGCGAAGTCCCTTGCACAGTAATTTTCGTGTCTTTATCTTTTACCCTGCATCTTTATTCCATTAACTCTCACCACCGCAACACAACCTTTTCCTTTTGACTAAGGAAAATACGGCACCATAGACGGAATCCTCTCGTAATTGTCATTTTCAACATGGCGAAGAAGAAGAAGACGCAGTTGAAACCCATAGCTCGTGGATTCGCAACTACATCGGTGCCCAAGAAGGTTGTTGTGCAAGAGCCCAGATTATCAGAACCGGAAACGGCTACACCAGAAGGTTCGGTCCACGATGCAGAACAATCTGCTGAAATTAGCAAGGTGGAAGACCACGATTCAACTTCAAAGGATCCTCTCAATGCCCTATCAACTGAAGACCAATTTCTTCAATCTTTCGTGGAGAGGTTACAAGATAAAACCGAGAAAGAAATTGCTAGGTATTTTGGAATGTATCTCACAGTTCTCAATGATTACTTATATTTTTCAGGACCGTCAAGGTTGTGGTATATGTTCAAAAATATGGATGGGGCTAATCTGGTTGTGTTAGTCAATAGAAGTAGATCGACGGTTTTCACAAACGCTTCCTCACCTAGACATCGACCCAAATTTACGAGATCGAATCATAGCAAGCGCGCTAGATATGACTGAGTTGGAAGGTATGTGTTGGAAGGCTCGTGATTATGAACGCACCAAATGACGATTGCGAAGTCCCCAGAAGCCAACAAGTACTCGAAGGTACAGAAGACAATGTGGTAGCGCGGTTGGGAATCACGTATGGCGTACTGAGAAGGCTTGGTTTCAAAGAAGATCGCGTGAGCCAGTGCTTGAATGCTATCAACGGAGTTGATTTGGATGAAGCATTTGAATGGGTGAATCATTTAATCGCGCATACCCTAATGAATTTGTCTCACAATATTCAGTTATACCTAAATTGCCAAGAGCACGAGTTGGTTCCAAGTTTGTGACTATATTTTTCTTCATTGATTAGTTGACTAATGTCTTATTCTAAATGCCACAGAGATTCTGGAATCAAATGCAACTAAAAATGCGGGTGGTGGTGTTCTAAAAAATACCACCCTACCAAAATCCTCTGCTAAACTCTCGCGCGGCAGTAGCCCTCCTTCACCAGCGCCTTCTTCACCAGCAAATCATGCGGCTAAGCATGTGAACGCAAAACCTGTGGATATATCACCAAATATCAAGTCCCGTATTCTTGCAGTCTATGAAAGCAATTCAAGAACTGGAGACGCTGCTTTCGATGAAACAGATCCAACGTTTTTGTATGCCTGCCTAAAAACTCAACACGAAGAATTGTCATCAGAGCCGAGGTCGCAGCTTATAACTGAACAACTCCGACAACTAGAGCAAAATTTGGTTGATATCAGCAAGGACTATCTTTTTGATGAAAAGGAGGCTTTAGCACTGTATCGGAAAGAACGAGACAACGCCATCCAATGTCACTTACAGGAGAGACTACGTTCACCACTATCGTCTATGGAGCCCCGACCCAACGTAGCACCCAAGAAACTAGTTGTGCTACCTCCCATCTCAACCGATTCTCAGGCGGTAACGGATATCTTCGATGGCGATGATACTGATGACTCCGAGTCAACTGGCTTACTTGGCTTCCTCGAAGATACAGATCCCAATGAGATTACGGTGAAAGGTGTCACATATCGGCTTCGAGAGATGGCCATAGCCAAGCATTGGTCTGGGCCGATGCCGAAAACGGTGTTGCGCGACTTTGTGGCTAAGGAAGACAAATACGCCGCGATATCCTACACGATAATCTCGGGCCAGAGTCGAGCAAATCGGGCGAGCATTAGCATCGCATGGCGCGGAAATAAAAGGGACTTATGGTCTATGGATGATATAGCATGCCCAACAGCTCCTCAAGCAGAGCAATACATTGCTACAGTCGCCCTTCATTCTTTAACCTATCCTTTAACGGATGGATTCATCTCGTCATCACCCGCAAGCACAAGCAATTCTACCTCCTTTCGACTTCTCCCGGCGTCGTATCGAGACCTCTGGGACGAATTAGAAGCCGCTAGAAAAGAGAGAGACAATCAATTAAACCGCGCGATATGGGGACAATTGTTGAATATCGCAAAGGACAAGATTCAGCGTGATTCAGATGTATGATATATTCATTTTGACTTTAATCCTGGTGCTCAACTTCATCCAGCGCACTGACAAACAAGTGAAACAAGCTCCAGTAAAGCGACCATTTGACATTAGTCACATTGATATGGACAATAAAGATGGTTTGGACTCAATGTCGCAAAAAAATTTCAAGGCCAGACAGGCGACACCTGCTTATCAAGAAATGCTTGTATGTTCTTCGTTTGTCTTCTCCGTTGATATGAAACGAATAAAATGATAGGCACTTCGCAATGAGTTGCCAATCGCTCGATACCGAGATCGCATCGTCGACATCCTTGAGCATAAACAAGTGCTGGTGTTGAGTGGGGAAACAGGATGGTGCGTCGTCGTTATCATTATGAATCATGTTGCGGCTCAAACGTTTTCTTGTAGTGGAAAGTCAACACAAGTACCCACTTTCCTTCTGGAAGACTATCTCACCCGTGGCAAACCATGCAAGATATTCTGTACCGAGCCCCGTCGAATTTCAGCTATTTCGCTAGCGCAGCGTTAGTATTAGATTTCTTTTCTATGATGACTTCACTAATATCTTGACTCTCAAGGTGTTTCCTATGAGCTTTGTGACCCTCCCAACTCTGTCGGGACACTGAATTCTCTCGTTGGTTATTCGATCAGGTTGGAAAGTAACATAACTCGCAACACTCGCCTAGCCTTCGTAACCAATGGTATAGCTCTACGCATGTTGGAAAGTGGCAGCGGTCAGGGTGGTGAGGGGACGGCGTTCGACGACATCACTGTGATTATTGATTTTATCTTATTGAAACAAATTCATTGCTGACACTCCTCAAAGCATCTCATTATTGATGAGGTATAGTTTTTCTATGAAATTTTGAGGGTATTGCAACTTAGTACTCCCCTAGGTTCACGAACGCACGATTGAATCTGACTTTTTGCTGATAGTCTTGAAGTCATTGTTGATTGAAAGACCAGACCTTAAGTACGTTTTTCTTCTAACTCATGGATCAGATTGGTTAATTAGTCCCCAGAGTCATCCTGATGTCTGCCACCCTTGATGCTGAGAAGATAGCAAACTACTTCGACAATTGTGAAACTCTTCATGTACCTGGGCGTACATTCCCCGTCAATGTACAGTTTTTAGAAGATGCCATTGAATTGACCAAATGGTCGATTTCAGAAGAGTCACCATATGCTAGGCGCTGTGAGTCTTTTCTGGGTTTCAGATGTTTACACTCTCATCTCCACACCTTAAACAGTGCATGATAAATATTACAAGGGAAAAAATCGGCCTGAATGGGCGGAAGATGCACCAGCCATAGATGATGACGACGAATCCTCAAGTGATACACCAAGTACAGCTTTGAAATTAGAGAAGCGGTACTCTCCGGAAACGACTACCACTCTCAACATCATTGACGAACGCTTGATTCCATACGACTTGATTGTCCGCCTATTGGAATCAATCTGCTTTCAGAACCAAGACTATCACTCGTTTTCTCGTGCTATTCTAATTTTCATGCCCGGCCTAGGCGAAATTCGTCGGCTGAACGACATGTTGGCGGAACATCGAAGATTTGGTTCGGATGAATTCAAAATACATCTGCTACACTCTACTCTTTCAAATGAATCCCAAAGCGCAGTGTTTGATTTGCCTCCCCGTGGAGTGCGGAAGATTGTCATAGGTGTGTGTCGAGATCATACTTCACGAAGATTTCGAAAGTTATAATGTTATTAGCCACCAATATCGCTGAGACAGGGATCACGATCCCAGATATCACTTGCGTTATTGATACAGGCAAACACCGCGAAATGAGGTTAGTTGGCTTCATGAAATTTTCGATATTTTTCTGAATAGTTCCAGATTCGACGAAAAGCGGCAGATCAGTCGTCTGGCCGAAATGTTTATTGCACGGAGCAATGCTGCGCAGAGGCGGGGCCGTGCTGGGCGGGTGCAGCATGGGCTATGCTTCCACCTTTTCACAAAAACCAGGCATGACACCCAGGTATGATAGATGGTCATTTCGAGATCAGATCCTGACCAGTCCTCAGATGGCAGATAGTCCTCTTCCAGAGATGATGCGACTCAGCTTATCCGACTTGGCCTTAAGAATCAAGATTATGAAAATCAAACTAGGAACTTCCATAGAGGATGTCCTTGCTCGAGCGCTGGACCCACCAGCATCGATCAATGTTCAAAGGGCAGTCTCTATGCTTGTTGAAGTGGGTGGCTCTGGCTTGTTATTGCGCACTTTCTCTTTTGCTCTTTTACTTAGTGTGTAATTCTAGGTCGGAGCCTTGACATCAAACGAGGAGATCACCCCCATGGGCAAACTGCTCAGCAAACTTCCAACTGATGTGCACCTGGGGAAATTTCTTCTCATTGCTACGATATTCAACTGCTTGGATCCTGCTCTTACAATTGCTGCGACCCTAAACTCGAAATCCCCATTCGTAACACCTCTGGGGCTTGAGCAGGAAGCAGATCGTGCTAAGAACTCTTTCCGGACTGGTAAGTTCCTATGTGCTATGTCAGAATCGGCAGGTTTCTGATTTTCGTAATACAGAAAACTCTGATTTTCTTACAATTCATAACGCCTTCTCAAGTTGGCGCCGTGCATGTGCCAATCCTAATTTTGCACGCAAATTTTGTCGCACTAATTTCCTAAGCCATCAAGTATGCTCTTCATGTCTATCTGGAATTTCAACAATATTTATTATCCACTGTCTCTCAGAATCTACAACAAATCGAAGACCTCCGCCAACAATTTTTAGGGTAGGGCTATCCATATATTTCAACATAAAATATCCCACCTGACAAGTGATAGCTATCTGGTCGATTCATCTTTTGTTCGGGTCGATAAATCGTTTGTCCGTGAGCTAACTCGGTCAGTAATCCATGTTATCTATTCTTTCATTATCTGAATATGAACTCTAGCGCACGTTATTCCCGAAATCGAACGCGATTTGTGATTCCTCCATCTGAATTGGATTTGAATTCTCAGAATCCGCTTCTTGTTAACGCCGCCCTGACAGCCGGCCTTTATCCAAAAATTCTTTCCATCGATCGTAAAAACGGCCTCTTGCACACCATTTCGAACAATCAGCGTGCTTATTTGCATCCTTCTTCTGTTAATTTCGGGAAGAATGTGATGGATTTCGGGGTTAACCATTTGGCCTATTTCACTCTCATGTACGTCACAGGATATGAAATCTTTATCGATTCTAACAAATATCACAACAGGCATTCAAAAAAATTGTACGCCTGGGAAACGGGGCCTGTCGACGACCTTGCAATGCTTTTGCTCTGTGGCGAATATGATTCTAAGGTATGTATAATTTACACTATTTTTTAAATATCGAAACCATGGGTCTCAGAACACAACCCATCTAGTTGATATCAGATACGGCAGTCATTGACCGCAAATTGAAATTCACAATTTCACCCAAGACGAATATCGCACTAAAGATTCTTCGGGAACGTCTAGCGAATGTCCTAGCTCTTAAATTCCAAGGGAAGACACTTACAGACTCACAAGTCAAGTGGATGGAAATAGGCACACTTGCACTAAGTCGGGCCAAACTGAAAGACGACAAAGATGATATACAGTTGATTGCGAAATAGATATCCAAAGCTGCAGGGCATGTGTATGTATGTATGTATGTTTAATATTCGGTGACCAGCAATGAACCGTTTGAATAGATTTCAATTGCACATCCTCCTCTATACCAAGATGGGCAGCTATTTATACCGCTTTAGCGCACTGCTTATGATCAATTGGAGAAGGTCATCGTAGTTGAGACCGTTGGCCTTTGCGAGTTGCGGAAGGTCCGACCAATCTGGTACGAGGCCTGCGATGGGATTGACCTATCGATTTTTTAAATAAATATTCAGAATTCCAATTGCACCCATGTACTCGCACATACCTCAATGAAATTCGGCACCGCGTCTGCACCTTTTTTATTGTGACGGATATCCACACGACCTCCATCACGGCATCCCAATACTCGCCAAGCGTTCAGGGCAACGTTCGCCACTGCAGCGGCGATTGGGTCGGATAAATCCATGTCAATTGGTTGTGGATTAGGAGTCCATCGGTGCTTTAATTCGTGTCCATACACATCGATTTCGAGGAGAGTTGGATCATGGGCGTCGTAAGTCATAGTCTCGTTGATAGGGAATTGGGGATTGTCCTTCAAGAAAACGAGCTCGCGTACTCCGATCGGATATGCATCTAATCCAGTGCCTATGATCCCTACCGTGAATTCTCGGCCAGATAAAAACTGTTCAACTAGGATTGTTTGTGTGGGGTATTGAGACGATGTGGCCTCTATCATATTGATCAATTCTTCGTGGCTGAAGACTTTGTTCGCTTGGCCGATTCCGATGCCTGTGCTTACCGACGATGGCTTCACGAAGAGAGGAAAGAGTTTTAAAGCCTCGCGATGTGGGGATCTTTCAATCACGGATATGGAATCGAAGTCGTTAGACCACGAATTGCGAGGTGGTATACATGCAAAGGGGGCTGTAGGGATTCCATAATGCTCTAAAACCATCTAAATAAATAAGAAAGATTAGAAGAGGATATGACTTAGTTTATGCAAATTTACCTTCGTCTTGGCCTTGTCTATGCACAACGCAAGTGTAGCAGAATCCGAAAATGTGAATGGGATGCCCCAGCCTTCCAATATTGCTGGAACTTGTGCCTCTCTCCCGAGCATTCCATAGCCCTCGCACATGTTGAAAACAATGTCCCAATTAGCGTCGGAAGATACCAATCTCTTGGTCAGAGACTTTAGACCGCCTATTTTCTCGACGACACCCTTTGTTGCCAAAGTGGCAGCTATGCGATCGATTGTTTCTTGGCTTTCAAATTCAGTACATTGCTCAGGAGCGAAGCCTCGAGCCATCCAATCAGAGCGGCAATCATAGGTGAACGCAATTTTTAAGGGTCTAGAAATGACCAGAGAACCTTAGAAGACATTGGGAAGATCGATTAGGGAGGGATTGGTTATCATAAGCGACATAGCGGTTGTACATATTTATAATGCAAAGGAGAGGCAGGGTCTAAGAACACCCCTGGAATGGGGTTATCAGCTCAACTTCGTATAGTTGGAATGCCTGATGTGGTGCGCACATATTCTGTTCGGGAGAAGATGCCAATCAATATGAAATGACAATGGGCATGGTGGAGCAGGATATAGATGGTACTTTTGGAAAACATAGAATTATTCTGCTTATGGATGACATGATGATAAAATGTTCTAATCCTCTTCCTCCTCATCTCCAGCACCGCTTTATGGAATAGCAATATCAGTAACTGTCAAGTGATAATTAGTAGCAAAGGAACTAACGCAATATTGTAGAACCGGAGCTGGTAGCTGTCCTTGGAAGAGGCAACGACACTACGCGTAACAGATGAGCACTGAATAAAAATATATGTAGAATACACTGGGCATACCGAATCCAGTCGCGGAGACTGTTCTTCTTGAGGAACTTCTTAGTGAGGTACTTGAGGTACCTCTTGGAGAAGGGAACATTTGAAGTCACAGTGATCTTGATGTTACCTGGTCAAGCGTTTAGTAAACCGATAGATATTTTGCAACACATCAAGATCTCACCATCGCGGACGACCTTGACATTCTCGCCGAGCTGGCCAGCCTTGCCATCGACCTTGATGCGGTCGTGGAGGAATTTTTCGAAGTCGGCACCGTCGAAGACACCGTCGGCAGCGGGCTTCGAGTAGTCGATGACAAACTTGTGCTTGGACGCGGCGGTCTTGGTGGCGGCAGATTTGGGGGCCTATTCAAGGGGGAAGGACATTAGCCTACTGAGAAGGGAACTCAGCAAAGCAGTAGCCCGGGGACTGACCATGGCGTCGAGGAGGGGTCTTGAGGGCGGTGAACGAGCGACTTCGAGGCGCGCGTGCCGACTTTCTGTGGACTGTATAGGTTGACAAATAAGGTTGCGGGACTCCCCGAATTTCAAACCCCGCGGCATTCCAAATTCATTGGCCGCTGTGTGCCGCGCCGAGTTTTTTTTCTTCTCCAGACGTCGCGAGCGATTATGGCGCCCTCATTGACAAGAGAACAAGTCGCCTCGGCGCAGCTCAGTGGCGACTATGCCATCAAGTCCGAAAAGTCTGCGCCAGCTCTGGACACTTCTGAATGGCCTCTGCTGCTGAAAAATTACGACAAGCTGCTGGTTCGGTCAAGTCACTTCACCCCCATCCCCTCGGGTTGCAGCCCGCTAAAACGTGATATTGTATCTTATGTGAAGTATGTCGTCTAGGAAGCAAGTTATTTATGAATGTCTGTTAACCTGACGCCTTAGGTCTGGCGTTATTAACTTGGACAAGCCTTCCAATCCCTCTTCTCATGAAGTTGTCGCGTGGTTGAGACGCATCTTGCGTGTGGAGAAGACTGGACACAGCGGTACACTGGATCCCAAAGTTACTGGCTGCTTGATTGTTTGTATAGATCGCGCCACGAGACTGGTCAAATCGCAGCAGGGTGCTGGTGAGTAGTCATTCTAATGTTCCAACCCAGATCAGATGATATATCAACTTTTTCCTCATAGGTAAGGAGTATGTCTGCGTTTTGCGCCTACATGCTGGTCTTCCCAATCCTGCTGCCCTCCCCCGCGCTCTACAAACCCTCAGCGGCGCTCTCTTCCAACGCCCTCCTCTTATTTCTGCCGTGAAGCGCCAACTCCGAGTTCGAACAATTTACGAATCAAAATTGCTCGAGTTTGATGAGAAGAGGAATCTTGGCGTTTTCTGGGTGTCTTGCGAAGCTGGAACCTACATCCGAACGCTTTGTGTTCATCTTGGTCTCGTGTTGGGCGTTGGCGGACACATGCAGGAGCTGCGCCGGGTGCGAAGTGGAGCAATGTCGGAGAACGACGATATGGTGACCATGCACGACGTTATGGATGCCCAATGGTTGTATGATAATACTCGAGATGGTAAGTGTTTCTCTTCATTGGCTCATTTTTTCTGACGCATTGATATTTTTAGAGTCATACCTCCGTCGCGTCATTCGCCCATTGGAATGCCTGATGGTCGGATACAAGCGAATTGTAGTGAAGGATAGCGCAGTTAATGCAGTCTGCTACGGTGCAAAACTCATGATTCCAGGGCTGTTGCGTTATGAGGCCGATATTTCTGTTCACGAGGAAGTTGTTTTGATGACCACAAAAGGTACGCATCTGGCACATTCCAAGTCTATACCATCGTTAATCCATTTTTCATTTCAAGGTGAGGCGATCGCCCTTGCAGTTGCACAAATGTCTACCGTCGAGCTCGCGACTTGTGACCATGGCGTCGTAGCCAAAGTCAAGAGGTGTATAATGGAGCGGGATTCCTATCCTCGCCGCTGGGGCTTGGGACCTGTGGCTTTACAGAAGAAGAAGATGGTCAAGGATGGTAAGCTTGGCAAGCATGGCGAGAAAGTCGAGGGAGTCACGCCAGCTGAATGGAGCCGTGATTACGTCGACTACAACCGCGATGAAGTCGTCAAATCCGCTGCTGTCGCTGTCGAAGCTGTTGCTGCCATTGCTGTTGAAGCAGGCCTATCGGCCGCGGCTGCTGAGGGAACCACAAGCCCGAAGAAAGAGGAGAAGGAAAAGAAGCGCAAGCGCAAGTCGGAGGCTGCCGAGACTGCTGAGCCAGCAGGAGACGCCATGGACACCGACACTGAAAAGGCAGAGAAGAAAAAACGCAAGAAGGAGAAGAAGGAGAAGGAGGGCGCTGAGGAGGAGGATGAGGAGGCCCGCCGAGAAAGGAAGAAGGCCAAGAAGGAGAAGAAAGCTAGAGAGTCGATGGGTGCGGCCTAGTTATGTATGATCTTGGATGGTTTATAGTATGTTTTGTCCTCAGTTGTTCAATGTGCTCATTTTTCTTGTCATTTGTATCACTCCTTAATGCACAGTATATATAGTTGCTCAAATCTTGCAAGCACACCTCGGTATCTTTACGCTGAAGAACAATAAGATCGGGTATCGAATGAGATTCAGAGGGTATGACATCAATTGCATCAACTGACCCGCTAGGGGTGCTACCAAAGTAAAACATTTAAAAAACTAGTCCCAAGAACCAAGTGCTGACAAAATATAATGTCCAAGCTCGTTAAAGTACGTTATCGGGGAGATCCACCTAACCACCAGTGGAAAGGACCAACACAAAGCCAAATCTCATAGCAGAGAGCCAATGAGAGCAGCAACGAAGAGGGTGATGCTGGCACCGCCAATCTTGATACTGTTCGCACCGCTACCCACTGCGGTGGTTGCGGCAGGAGGGGCACTCGCAGCGGCAGCAGTGCCGTTGATAGCTTCGGCCACATTCTGGAATGCAGAGAAGTTGCGGGCTGAGCTCTCATCAGAGTTGATGGCACTAGGAAGATACAAGCGTCAGAGACAATGCGAAAGGGCTATGTCAGACTAGATACTCACAAGACCATTCCCGCTCCGCAGTGGCTGGAGGGAGTCTGCTGACGGCACTACAACGAAGGGTTAGGCACAAAGAATTGAATAAATAATGGCGATAGAAAACTTACGTAGGCCCAGACGGGGGAAGTATCAGTGACAGTGAAGTTCCAGGTGGGGAAGACGGTGGCGTTAGCATCTACGGGGAAGCTACAAATGTATATATGAGTATTTGGAGGTGAAATCGGAACAAACTTGCACTCACAACCCAGAGTCAAAGCCAGTGGTACCGTTAACATCAAGTTTGCGGCAGGGATCAGCAAATGACGATTGGGTAACGGTATGGTTCTTCTGGTGGCTGGTGGAAAACAAGTGAATAATCGGAGCACAACTGAAAATATTTTAGACGTACAATTCAAAGACAATGGTGTCGCGGGGTTGGGCGGCGACAAAGGGTGGGTTGAAGGCGAGAATGCCTGTTCCACCAACAATGACCTTGTGAATAGTTCCCTCGGCAGAAGCAGGCGTTGGGTTAGGCGAGTTGGGGTATGAGGCGTAGGTGGTGGTCCAAGTTTGCGTTCCAAGAGTGACGGCCTGAGTTACTGGGGTAGCTTCAGGGGCAGGAGGGATGGTGTAATCTCCGTAAGCAGCAGTAGCATAAGCAGTGGAGGCCGATGCGGCGGGTGTCGCAGTGGCAGTGGCAGCGGCAGCAGAAAGGCTAGCACCAACAGCAAGAGCAGACTTCTTGAAGTTGGTGAAGGAGTTGGGAGCACCGTCCAGTCCACAGTTGATGGCAAACACCATTCCTTGACCGCAATGGCTGGCGGGGGTGCCAGCTCCTTGCGCACAGTAAACCCAGATCGGTGTGGTCTAAACAGGACATCAGTGATCGGTCGAATCTTGATAGGGAGAGAAAGATAAGGTAACTTACGTTCTTGACTTCGACGGTGAATGTGGGCAAATTGTCAGTCTGGTTTGCGGCGACGGGGTTGCTGCAGACCCAGCATTAGGTACAAAAAATATATAATATAATTGGCGACTCACAATCCAGAGCTGATACCACCAGCTAGCGGGCCGCAGGGATCAGCGAATGAGGACTGGGTGACGGTGTGGTTCTTGGCATGGAAGTGGAACACAACTTGGTCGCCAACATTAGCAGCCTAGAATAAGCTGGTTAGGACGACACGGAGAAGCAAAGGGTTAGGCGTACGATGGCTTCCGGGGAGTAGGTGAGACCTTGAGCACCAACTTGGACGTCAATAATGGCAGCAGAGACGAAAGGCACAAGGGCGAGGCCGAGGGAAAGAGTGTAAGAGAACATCGCTAGCGATAGAAGTGCAAGGAACAAGGGAATGACTGGAAAACTGGAGCTAGAGCAGGCCAAGCTGTCGAGAGCGAAAGAAAAGGAGGGACGGCGAAAACAAAGGAATGAAGGGCGGAAGAAATGTGCAAGGTTGCTTTTGAGCAGCACATGCTATTGTGCCAAACAAGGCCTCTCTGATCGTTGTGATGCCAACACTAACATGTGTTGATAATCCGCATTGTTCATCGTACTTGTGCGCCTCCTGTGAGAGGGCAGGCCGCCAGCCATTGTGCTGGAGGAGCGGGAGCTAGGAGCGTGAATTGTGCAGGCGTGAAACCGGCCAAGGCGCTGCGCAGTATGTGGGCAAGATTAGGCTCACTGGATTGCACCGCATGTTGTTGTGTGTTTCCATCAGACCTGTACTTAAGGCCATCAATTCCTCCTTGACACCCAATCCCGCCTGCCCGGATTCACCATCCCCATCTCTGCTTATATCCCCCACCGGCTGGTATCTGGTGTCTGTAAACCATGTCTTCCCGCAAAAACAAGCCTTTGCCCAAGTTCGAGATCGGTAGATGCCCTCCCATATTCCCCTCTCCCCATATCTGATCTCTTGCGATTATAGGCGATGATTACCAGCTCTTGCACGCCATCGGTGAAGGCGCATACGGAACTGTGGCCGCTGCCCTCCACAAGCCTAGTGGCCGCCAGGTAGCCATTAAGAAAGTCCTGCCATTCGACCATACCCTCTTCTGCATCAGAACCCTGCGGGAGCTCAAGCTTCTCAAGTTCTTTTCCGAGACTTGCCTGAACGAGAATGTAATTTTCTCTTAAGCGCTCAGCCCCATGTCATTCATTGACGTCGTCTAGATCATCTCTATTCTAGATATCATCAAGCCGCCGACGATAGATGCTTTCACGGAGATCTACTGTACGTTCCTCTGAATTTAATTCTCTGATAATGCTGATCAAGAATACCAGTTATCCAAGAGTTGATGCAGACCGATCTTCATCGCGTCATTCGTACTCAGCATCTTACTGATGATCACTGCCAGGTAACTCTCATCGGTGACGAGCTGTCCAAATCTATTATATTAAACTATCTTTCCATTCAGTACTTCGTCTATCAGACCCTTCGCGCGCTCAAGTCCATCCACAGCGCTGATATCGTCCACCGTGATCTCAAGCCAGCCAATCTCCTCTTGAACGCCAACTGCGATCTCAAAGTATGCGACTTTGGCCTCGCAAGGAGTGTCAAGACAAGTGTTCCGGGAGGCAAGGAGGTTGGACTGATGACGGAATACGTTGCCACACGCTGGTACCGTGCTCCCGAAATCATGTTGTCATTCAAGATGTACACCAAGGTATGATTACTCAACCCTGTTTTCATCTCAAAGCTGATTTATTACAGGCTATTGACATTTGGGCTGTGGGCTGCATCCTTGCTGAACTCCTCACTGGTCGCCCACTGTTCCCTGGTCGAGACTACAGCCATCAACTCGATCTGATTCTCGACGTTATCGGTAAATTTGATCGGACAGACAACACCGCAGTAGCTGATATACACGAAACAGGTACCCCTAGTTTGGACGAATTCTACGCTATCACGTCGAGACGATCACGAGACTATATTCGCGCCCTGCCCATCCGCAAGAAGCGCCCTTTCCCTACCTTGTTCCCCCACGCTTCGGCGGAAGCCATCGATTTCCTTTCCAAGACTTTGGTGGGTCCATCTCACAACGTCCTCAAGATGACTAGAATCTCACAGCGTACTTGTTCTGTAGACCTTTGACCCAAAGAAACGCATGACAACCGATGAAGCCCTTGAACACCCCTATCTATCTGCATATGTACGTAGGATTGACTTGATTTACGCATTCCAAGCTAATCTGAAATAGCACGATCCTGAAGACGAGCCCACTGTTACTCCTCTGAGCCCAGACTACTTTGAATTTGATCGTAACGACATTTTATTGATATCTCATTCTATTTGATACTAATCATATCATTTCACAGTCCACAAGGATGACCTTAGCAAAGATCAACTCAAGGGTATGTTTTCTCTTCCCTCTGCAATCGGACGGACGCTCATCATTTATTTTTGCTCCAGAATTGCTCTACGCAGAAGTGATGTCATTCGTGCCATCCATCTAGAAGCATTGCTAGATATGCCAATGAACCATGACCCGGAATATGAATATCATCTAGTTAACGCTGTCAGCATATAGGGGGGGCAACTTGTTAAAGTAGTGTGGATTTGTTACTTGTACACGGAAACGGAATATATATTTATGGATATAGTCTTATCGCTGCAGCTTTTACAGACCTGAAGAGATGATGTGCTAAATGATTGTCAATGTCAACTGAGAACACGTGAAGATTGAACATTACCTTGTATATCGATCATCATCTTCCGTCTGCTCTTCTTCACGTCAATCAAAGGAAAGTAATAAGTAGATTTGAATTATAATTAAATGCACTACAAAACGCGCAGCAATAAAAAAAAGCAGGTCAAGATCATCAAGTGATAGATGTATCAGTATGTATAAAAGCTCAAAACTTTCCACTCGCCCAATAACTCGTCGCCATTCCTTCCACACCAAAATCACCAAATCGGGTATCACCTTCGAGTTCTGTACCATACATCGTTCGCTTACTAGTAAGAGGAGGGTCTACGGCGGAAGCTGCAGAGTCCAAAGACGAGACTGCGGGTGTATCCGAGGTCGAAGGCTCTCTTTGTTTCGTAGAAGAGCCTTCTGTGAGCGCAGCAGGGTTCACACCGCGGTCGTCCTGAGTTAACGCCCCATAATGCCTTGTCGACCGGATAGGAGATGGGAACCCAAACGGCCTAAACACATCATCATGGCGACCCATGAATGCGCCCAGATTGGATGCCCCTGCTGGAGACGGTGACTGGGGTTCAGGATAGGGAAAACTAGGCATGTACATCGGGTCTTGCGGCGTAGACGAAACAGGGAGGAAATCAAAGCCGAACGCCTGTGGCTGATTTTCAGCTGCATTAGCAGAGCTTGTGGGTATTCCTGTCCTCGATTTCGGTCTAGACAGGTGAGTGCTGGATGTTGGAAGTGAGTCGGCTCCGAAGAATTCAGGAAGACGGTTCGTGGGTGGAGGGGGATCGATGTAATCCATGGATTCGTCGCTGCCTCTGAAAATAGTGAATGCGCGTATTGCACTTGTGCCCGCCGACACGTCCCTATGTTCATCATCTGCCGTATGTGATGAGGGCTGCCTCGAGCTGCCCTCTTGTGCAGCGTTATGCATTTCATCCTCGCCCTTCTCAATTCTAGGTTTTTTCTTTGTTGGTCTCAAGACTTTTTTTGCTAGTTCGGTTTCTGAATAATCGCCTTCTTGGCCTTCCTCTACTATGCCAGTAATATTACTTGCTTCGGAGTCTCGGTGACGCTTCCCTAGTGTGCTTTCTGTGAGTCCAGGACGAGGAGGTAACGAAGTAGCCGAATTCTTTTTGACCCCGCTTTTGACCTAGTAGGAGACGGAGCAACAGTAAGTGCTTTGAATGTGGACGGCATCTCAAATCCACTATATTCGTTGCGTTAAAATGTATGGGAGAGCATGATCGAGCATGACGACTCACGTAGGCGCTTCGGGTGGCTGGATTGATCGGGATTTAGGAGTGGAAGGTTGTGAAGGTGGACGGTTTATTGGTGATTCCTCCCTTAATTGTTTTATCTCTTCCTTTAGGGCAGCTATAACCGCCGATAGATCACGAAGATTTTGAAACTCGGCTTTAACAGCCTCTTGCGCCTTGCAAACTTCAGCAACTTCTGTTCGGAGAGTGGATATTTCGGATTTGATCGTCTGTATTTGAGTCACCTCTGATTTGAGAAGCAGTATTTGATCTTGCAATGGCCGCATCTGTCTCCGGATTACTTGGTTAGCAGTGATAGCGAGTTTGATTTGTTGTTACTAACAGCATCTTCAACCATCTTCCTTATGGCAAGTGGGTTCACGTCACTGTCATTCGGTACTGAAGACTGGGGTAGGTTATGGGACGGCGTCCGACTTTTTGGCTTCAAAGCCTCAGCATCAATGTCTGTCGTGAACGATAGAGATGGACTTATCAATGACTACAAAAAACAGAGTTGATCAAATTGCATACCTCTCGACGACACATTTGTTACTTCCGGTTCTGATGAAATACACAAGATATATAAGCATCGCTGGGTTTGGCAAAAAAGCAATAATACCAACCTTCTTCAATAGTAGCTTCCATAGTTCTGATACTTCTACTAGCCTTTAGCCCTCTGCCCTTCGAGGATCCTGAAGATCTTGTGACTGCGCGAGGACCCTGCCCACCGGCCAACTGAGGTTTTCCGACACCTAAACGTGTCTGTAATTCCTTAGCTTTCCGTGTCCTAGGTACTGGAGTTGCTGAAGGTGCTGGTGCTGGTGTCTCTTCTTTTATGTCTTCTGAATGAGCGCTGTTCTCATCCTTCTCCTCGTCGTCGATGTCATGAACGATCATCGATGACACCCTGCTTGGCCCTGCTCTGCTGGGTTGTCTGGTGGAGACTGATCTTCGCATGGGCGGCGGTGGAGGAGCGGATCTGAGGAAGCGATTGGAAGAGTTGTCAACGCTAAGCTTTGCAAGATAACATACTGTGTTTCGAGCAGCAAATCGATCAAAGCTTCAGATTTGAGATTTGCCCTGACACCATAGTCCTATTGAGAGATGATGGTGAGAATTGCTGAGTATGAGCGCTAGCAGAGAAGACTACCTTGCATATCCTTTGGAGATCGACTCTTTTCATAGATTCTAGCGACTTCCTGCTCGGTAGGGGCGGCATGGGGGTTAATTAGCGTGGTTAGGAGCTGGTTGACTTGTTCACTTCTGATGCATGTCGTCCATGCGCGGTTCAAGTCATAACAGGAACAAGCAACGCGCAGTCACGTGCCTTTTCACATCTGGAAGCCGGAGCGGACACCGGGCCCTGGTGTTCCGCCGGACCTTGCGAGGAACGCACTAAACCGCGACCAGCAGGTCCACATGGCCAATGGCGACCTTAATTTGAGCAGTATTTAAATCAAGGACCTAGTCGAAAGCCACGGTATCCTCTGGAACCCCATAACTGACATTCGAGATAACCTATCCTCAATCTCACTCGCTCCGACATGGCACCTTTGACTCTCGACCAAGTTGCACAGCACAACTCCAAAAGGTATGCTATACGTCACTTCCTTTCTCTGCAGAACAGCCACCCCTGAACCGTTACAATTGACCGAACGTTAAACTGAATCTTGTAGTTCATGCTGGGTGATTATCCAGAATAAAGTGTACGATGTCACCGAATTTCTGGATGTCAGTATCTACTTCATCTATCCAATTCCTTATGTGACATCTTATGATTCTCGTTCTAGGAACATCCAGGCGGCGCGGCCATTATTCTGAAATACGCTGGCCGTGATGCCACCGCAGTCTACGAGCCAATTCACCCGCCAGATGCTCTTGACAATAATCTTGAATCCTCCAAACACCTCGGACCACTAGAGGCTGGTGCCGCAGATTCGATACAGAAAAATAGGCAAAATGTTCGCAAGACCGCAGATGAGCTCAGAGTCGAACAGGCGAGGAAACGGATGCCACCTTTGGATAGAATCCTAAGTTTGTCAGATATGGAGGTCCTCAGGCTCTCAGATTATCTTCATCTTGCTTCTTCGTTAATCACTTTTTCTAGAATGTGGCGAGGCAAGTACTTTCGCACAAAGCTCTCGCCTATTACTCGTCCGCTTCAGACGACGAAATCAGTAAGTATCTCACGACGGTCCGCTTCGCTGGCGCTAACTACGATTGCCCAGCCAACAATGAGAATGCTCGCGCATTTGCCCGTTTCTTCTTTCAAGCTCGGGTCATGCGACGCGTATCTAAATGTGATCCTTCCACCACAATTCTAGGCTTCAAATCTTCCATTCCGGTTTTTGTTAGCGGAGCAGCGCTTGCGAAACTAGGTCATCCCGAAGGTCAATAAACCCCCTTATTATACACGCAAATTCTCCTTAATGTTAACATTGCTTCAGGCGAGGCCAATATTACACGGGGAGCTTTCAAGGGAGGTATCATCCAAATGGTTTCTTCAAATGCATCATTATCTCCCAAAGGAATTATGGAAGCTGCGGATCAGTCGCAAACACTTTTCTTTCAATTATACAAGCATCGGGATGACGACACCGCTGAAAAGCGGGTACGCGATATTGAACAGCTTGGCTACAAAGCCATCTTCTTAACTGTGGATGCGGTTGTTCCAGGAAACCGCGAAAGGGATATCCGCAGTCCTTGGGTTCTGGAGGAACAGGAAAATGGCCCAGTATATCATCAGCCAAGTACTGCTGAGATGCCCCAGGGAGAAGTGAATATTTTTGGAACTGCGGGAGCTTTGATCGCCAATGACGATAGAGATATGACTTGGGAAAAGGTATGCAAGGATATCTCTATGCCTCGAAAATGATGTCTTGACAGTGAACTACTCTGATTTAGACGATACCATGGTTGAGGCGGATATCCAAACTTCCAATTGTTATCAAAGGTTTGTTCTTCGTAATTTCATGTGTTTCGGCCTAATTTTCCGTTATTTCATATTTTAGGAATACAATGTGTTGAAGTTCGTAATCTCAGTCACTTTCTATCAATGGTCTTACCAATACTAATAATAGGATGCTGTACTTGCTGCTGATGCTGGCGTTGATGGTATTCTGATCTCTAACCATGGGGGTAAGTCTCTTTTCTTTTTAACGAAAACGTTAACATTTTCCTGGTCGTAGGTCGGCAATTGGAATAGTAAATCTACCTTATTCTTGTTTCTTATTATTGATGGTCTGATACGCCTTTCTTTAGCTCTCTTCCTCCGATGGAAATCTTATATCTTCTTCGCCTACAACGGCCTGATATCTTCAATAAGCTGGAAGGTCAGTTTATTATCCACTGATTATGACTATTCGCTAACATTGATTCAGTATATATTGACGGTAAGACGAATAATTGTATCATGTTCTCATTAATATTAATCTCGCTATAGGCGGAATCAGCCGTGGGACTGGTAAGGTCATACAATGCACTAATATTACTTACTCAAAGTGGTTGCAGATGTTGTGAAAGCTCTCTGTTTAGGTGCAAAGCTGTTGGTCTAGGGCGCCCGTTCCTATACGCACAAAGTGTAAGCTTTGCTTCATGCGTGTGATTACGACTTGGGCGTTACCAACTTACACTGCATCTCTCAGGCATATGGTGCTGCCGGCGTCTCAAAGATGATTGAAATTCTAGCGCGCGAAATAACCACAGCCATGAGGCTTGTCGGCGCATCCTCCATAGATAGTTTACGCCCCGAAATGGTACGCCCCTTGTATTAACTATACAGTGTTGCTCATAGCAATATTTTAGATTCACCGAATCGATTGGCAACCAGTATCTTCGAAATTATGATTTTGCGGTGGTTAACTTGCCGATGAGCGCTTATATATCTGCTTCATTTGAAGTCCTTCGGATTTACGACCTATGCCGCATATGAGAATTTCTGGATATGACTCTGATTAGTATAAGTATACCTACATACAACCTACATATGTGACATATTAAAATTGCACTGAACAATGCAAAATTTACAACTTCTGGTCCCTTTTTAGTCCCATTTAATCTTACCAGCCACGGGTCATTTGGATCACAGCTCAAATTCTTCAAGTTCGAGGGTACACCATGGCATAATTCAAATTGGCAATATTGAGGTGGATAGGATTATCATGTCACGTGACCTCGCAGTTGAAATTGACTAAAATAGCTATTAGTATTGCGGTTGGAGCCTTGGACAAGTTGAACTTGTGCCTATGGCTATATTTCTCTATAACAACACCTCGATATCACTATAACTTACTTCGCAGATCTCCGCTCATTGAAATGGGCTTTTGTCGCCATTGCGGAAACATTGTATCCGGTCCCCGTTGTGTATGTGGGGGTCCACCTGTAGGTATGTTCGACCACCTTACCCACCTTAGCGTTATAGGGATCGTGCTTGATTATCTGTTCGTGCATAGCCCTGCAGTCTCGTTTAACCGTTTTGAAAATCCTGGGAGTCAAGATAAATGGTCCAAAACCTATATGGCTTCCGAACGTTCTACTACTATGGCGCCTGTGCTGAATGAGCCTGAACGAATTTCTCCTGTCAAAGGACTCGCGATCGACTCAAGTCCTACTAGTGTGGCACCTTCTCCAAGACGCTTTCCCCGTCCGAAATCGATGTTTGTGGCACCTACGACTTCTCTTAACAGTGGAATAGCAGATCATATCGTTCATGCAACATCTCAGTCAATGCGCCCTCCGTCCCCACTCAAAATATCAACTACTATGTCAGACGCAGAAAATGATATCTTGCCTTCATTTCTACCCCACGAACCTTCTCTTTCCAAAGTTTATGGGTCAGTGTTGCAGCCAAAAGATACCCTGACTATGCATTCTTGCGCCATCTGTGAGGTCGTATTCCCTCCTGATGCTACTATATACCCCAATCCCTCCTCTCAGTCAGATATGCCTTCGTTTCTCTGTCGACCCTGTTTCACAACCAATGGAGGCTCCAAAGGAACTTGTCCGGCGTGTTCAAGGCCTGTGCTTGCGCTGAAGGCTGAAGGGGCTTTCATTCATTCCGGAGGTAGCTATTGGCATAAGCGATGTTATAACTGCGCTGGTTGTTTCAAAAACATTGGCGACGCTCCCATGGTTGATCTACTAGGTCGCCCTTCCTGCGTCGATTGTTTTGACAATTGCCTCAAGCGTGACCATCCGGCGACTCCAAAGAAGAGCAGAGCTTCTAGCAATAATAACAGCCCGAGTTTCAGCAACCCTGGTGGACTAAACACAAGCTATGGACCTGGGAGGAAAAGCAGGGAAAGTAGTCCAGCCCTTGAGGAACTTGAACAGCGGCTGGGACTTGGAAAATCGAGAGAGAGCAGTCCCGCCGTTATCGATACCAGCCGTTCCCCATTACCTAGGAAGCTGGCCAGGTTGTCTAACTCCCAGTTAGATTCTTCATCGGATAAGGACACGTTGCGTTCTCAACGAACCAAATCCGGATCACAGGACATCTTCGACGAAGCCTCATCCATTCGTATGCATAATGCTCAGAACACTTTTACTAAACACTTGCTATCTGAGTGTCCAATTCGATCCGATCCCTGTCTCGAAAAAAATTCCTCGAAGACATTATCAACATCCACTGGAACAACCTCTCTCCAAAGTAGGAGCGACGATCATCTTCTGTCACATTCCTCCTCATCTCCGCGCAATTACTCTTCGGTCATGGCCGAATCTTCGAAATCACAGAATAATCTTTTTGATTCCTCAATCAGCACAGACATAGTCAATACGTCATCTGATTCTTTTACGACGTCCCCCCTCTGTGATAAGTGTGGACAAACCATCCTTCGCACTCGGGAAGGGGGTCAATTTGTAACAATTCCTGGAGCCGACGAAAACAGCGTCCCTAAAGTTTACCATTCAGACTGTTTCACATGTGCAATTTGTGACAAAGCTTTTAATGATTCCAGAAAAGGGCCGGCCTCTTTTATTGCCTCTCGTGTTGGACCATGTCATACGCAGGTACGGTACTTAATATTCCTCTTTAGCACGCTAATCATGTCCTATTTCAGTGTATACCCCCAGAACCGCTCATCATCCAGAGACAATCCAGCTCCAAAGGACTACCGGAATGGGCTCCTACCATTCCTCGAGATTTACCCACCTGGACCTCTAGCAAGCCAAATACGACAATGCTGCCTCCTCCTTTACCGTTAGACAAATCCCAGGCACCTCTTTCTTCCCCTCATTCCCACCCAAAACCAGCGTTTCCTCGTTTTGGTGGTCAAACTTCCTGCCCAGGGTGTCATAAGTCCGTTTCTTTAATGGAGCGCGGCGTTGTTCCAGGTCCTCAAGGATCCAAGTGGCATGCGTCATGCCTGGTATGTGGAGGCAAGAAGGAAATAACGCGGACTGCGTTATTAGGGAGAGCGTCTAGAGATGAAAAGAAGGGAGAACCAGGATGCGGTAAAAAGCTGGATAGTGGAGCAAAGATCGATGGCGAGGGTGGCGTTTGGTGTCGAGAATGCTTGGTGAGCACTATCTGTGCGCCATTTTACCCTCTGAATTTATATTTCTTTTCCCAGCTATTGCTCGGGGTCGGAGGTTCACCGCAGACTTCACCACTCAAACCACCACTATCTCCTCTGGTAGGCGTTCAAGGGAAAATCATTCCCCAATTTACGGGCACGGCCACTCTTGCCAGGCAATTCACAGGACTCGCAGGCAATGACACAATCCTGAGGCAACTCACTGGAGGCGGGCTGAGTCCTACTCGAAGTATCAGCCCAACAAAACAACTAGGATTAATTGGTAGTGGAGGAATGCGACCTCGCCCAAAGAGCGTGATCGGACATGTGAGGAATACAAAAAGCGTGGACTCAGGACGAGGAATGTATCTTGTTCGCCAGATGACGGGAACAGCTCCCAGTGAAAGTTGGGGAGAAAGATAGGGTTCTAGGATCTACTTGATAACCGTCTGTCTTGCCTAGTTACAGCTCCTGTATAACTTTGGACTCTTGTATATACATATGCTCATGGACATTTTCTCAGACTCTCCCTGGCAGTTATCCAACTTCTAACTTCTGAAGTTACTCACATATGTAGCCAATGTTTCTCCGTTCTGTTCCTGAGACGGCGGCCCGATCGGGCAAGTCGGTAGCCATGTGTTGAACGTTGATGACTTGATGTGCGTCGCCAACTTCCTCTCTCGCAACCAATACAACAGAGTACAACCCGCATATCGTTGCCATCCATTCTGTTTTCTAAGAAATGACGAAATGGACCCGGTTTAGCCAAGTGCAAGTTCGCACAGTTGCACTTTCTTCCTATCGCCTCTCATCCAACTGGGTTGGATAGCTCGCTGGTTATCACATCTCTTTACTGGCTGAAGTTTAGAGTGATGTCAAGCTGTTTTATATTCATTATCTCCTTCTTTTGACTATTATCAGAGTCCACCACTTCGCTAGTCCTTTTTTGTCGACTGCGATTGCACTTTGTGGCTTTTCTCCCAGTCCTGGCGATTGCTTTCCTAATTTTGACTTCCGTCTACCGAACCTCTGAATTCGGGACTAGAGGTCGAACGTCGAACTTATTGTACACCTTCTCAGCGTTCCTTCATCTCAAATGAGCACCGCGGCTATGCTCTTGCCTACCACGGTTGCTTTGGGCGCCGAAAGTGCTGTGCGTATATCCCTCATATTGAATCAGTCGTGCCATATTCAGTATTTGACTCCTAGATCGACGCTATCCTGAGCGATATACCTCTCTTTTGTGAAGGTATCATGGGCATCGGGGTCTTCACTTATCTTTTCATAACAAAACAAGTCAAAATGTACGTCTCATTTTACTTTTTCTGGACCCTCAAGCCGACCCTTTTCACGCAAACAAAGACTATCAATATTTCTTTATGGGTCGTCTTTTCTGGCATTTGCGGCTGCCACCTTGGACCTAGGCCAAGTTATTATTCGAGGCCCTCAGAATTCGTCAAAAGTCACAATTAGCCTTGACACCATCTCTGGATTCATTTATGCTCGCGAGGTGCTTCTATCTATTTCCATTCTTTCCCTGGACCTATTCTTTTGGCACTTCGTTGCACGTTGTCCAAGAGGGGAGCGCACCGATAGATTAAATGAACTTGCGACAAATAGCAAGTCTCGACTTCCAAGTATGCATAGCGCAAGCTGGAATCGGTGGGGGATAGTCGGCACAGCGCTCAAGTATGGTTCTCTGGCCGCGTTGCTTTCTGTCCCGCTTCTTTCTCTGCTATGGCGGTTAATGCCTGGTCAACGCAAATATGCATCTATATATGTCGTCGAGGCCACTATTCAAACGTCACTCATGGCCATCTTCTTTCTCAAACTTTTGCTCAACGTCTCTATCTCTCCTCTGGACAACAGTTGGTATGCCCTTCGGGCATATATTGTTCCAATCGCTTCACTATTAATCGGTCTCGCCCTTGGGATAGGTAATCTTGTTCTTTGTAAGTGACATTTCACAACATCATCTTACCTGATGTTTTATCCAACATTCAGTTGCTTTCACAGAAACGGTTTTAGGGAGATTCCTTCACGCTGTTGAAATCTATCTCCTCATTGTTCATAACCTCTTCACCACTTTCCAAGATGCTCGAAAGCGTGTTGACGTACAGAATGGCATGGCGTCCACCGTAGCTCCTCCAGAAAAGTCAAATTACGACAACATTTTACCGTTGGCGTACTCTGGCAAGGCTTCTCCCTTGGACATCTCTCCCCTGGGCCTTTCGAGACATACTGGAGGCACTCTCCGGCAGTCAAATCTATCTTGGTTTCTACCACCACGTAGAGCGCCTAGTCCGCCGGAGACTCAAACACAGAAACATCAAGCCGAAATGATTTCAACTGCCAAGGAAGCGACGCAAACGGTTTCTCGTTCGGATCTCGATAATTTTCTAGACATGCCATCTCCAACAGTTGAAGGCTCGATGCGAAGATCGATAGAGCAATCGCAAAGGGACAGCGAACGCCCAACTACCACGATGTCATTATCTTATTATGCAATGGATTACGGACCCACTGCAGCCGAAAAAGGCGATGTCTCTCAGTCATCGAACCCGAGCAACCCATCTATTGCTCACTTTAAAGCAGAGGACAAACGCGAAGCTATAGATTTGGATTCTCGGCCCTCTTCTCTAGATGAAATCCTGCGTCAACAAAGCGAACTTGATAAGAGTATTGCTGCTCTACGATTGGCTTCTATGTCCATACCAAACGACACCCCGTTCGATATACCAGCATTTGATCCTGCAGCATCCACGACGAGTTCGAAATCTGCCGTCTTGGATCAGTCAAGAAGTGCTGTAATCAAATCAAAGACGGAGTCCTTGTCAAATCGCAGCGACTTTTCTCTTTCTGTCTTCCCAGTTCCTCCGATAAGAAACAGCCGAATTTCGATTGAACATTTATCTGAAGCCGAAGGTCAAGGGAACGAGTCAAGGAAAGGAAGAGAGATGGCCGAACGTCCCATATCTTTAACTATTGACACGGAAGACCCGCAATTCCCCATTGAGCCTCAGGCCGATTCTCTGGCGGTGCAATACGATGTAACTTCGTTCATCGGAGGTGAGTCAACTGCCAGTGCATTACTCATAAATTGAAGTCCTATCAAATAATCTCCATTTAGATTTGAGCGAGCCTTCACGATCTTCACAAGTCGTCGTGTTGTCAGAAGACTTGAGTGCAGATCTGGAAGACTCCCTGACAATTTCTAGCGGTCGAGTTAGTCCCGCAAGCGGATTGCGGCCAATGATACTGGCTTCTATGATATTGGCTACACCCTCATCTCCTAGTACTAACCTTATCAAATACAACTTCGAGGAAAGGACGTCTCTAAATTCCGGTGTGGGGCTTCCTTTGAGGCCACTCCTTCTTGGCAATCCATCCGCGCAAGCGATGTCCCAGCGAGTGCCTTTTTCCAAGGTTCCTCTGGCTCAACGAAGGCAGAGAGGCGGGACGATAAGTTCAAATACGCGGCCTACAATTAGCAGTCCAAGACCGACGCAAGACAAAAGCGATGGCCTTCCAGGAGCTTTTGAGCGACCACGACCACCGCCTCCACGATTGAACAATGAAGCGTAGTTCCTAATCCTTACCCGAATTTTATTCGATTTTCATACCATTTTCTGTGAAGTTGATCGTTTTCCTTACATAATGGCTATTTTTGTACATGGTACTTGACGTCACAGCATCACTGCTTGTGGCTTTCTTTCTCCCTCCACCATGTCCCAATTCCCAGACTATTACAAGCTTTTAAACATTTCAAAGACTTCGAGCCAGGATGAAGTCCGACAGGCATATAGGAAAGAATCTTTGAAGCACGTACCTTTGCAAGTTACGCCTTGCTTGATCAACCTCTTATATACACAGTCTACAGAACACACCCCGACCGATTAGTGAATGCCTCGCAGGCCGAAACCAAACAGGCTACCGAACGCTTCCAAGCAAGTATCAATTATCTCCGTGCGCTACCATAAATTTACACAGTATGCATAATAGGCCGTAGCGGATGCATATTATGTGCTCTCGGATACCAAACGGCGCCAAGAATATGACGTTTTGTATCGAACTCGAACTGATAGAACAACCGATCCTGGTTCTTCTTCAGGTTTCTTCTCTGGAATGTTTGGATCTAGTGGAACAAATCAATCTGGTACACGACAACCTGATGCGGAGGGTGTCTTCACAGATGTGTTTGAAGAGGTTTGTCTTTGCAGTTTCATGTTTTGAAATAGTAATTGAGTTCTCCCAGCTGCTACGCCCAGAAGTCGAACGACGGGTACCCTGGTGGAGCTGGATAGGTGCCATATCTGGTGGTGGAATAGGATTCATTGTTGCGAACCTTCCGGGGCTCTTATTGGGTGCTGCTGCTGGCAATCGCTTGGGAGCTGTTAGAGATGCTAAGGGCAAATCGGTCGCCGCTGTCTTCAACGACTTGGGGGGACAGCAAAAGGCAGAGGTGAAAATTATGGTCTATTCAAGTCAATTGTTACTTAAACATAACTCATCGATAGATTCTTCGCGCCCTTGCAATGAAAGTTTTGGGTTCTGCACTGTAGCACCATTATGGCGCGCTTTCTATTGGACGGTTATACCTTTCTCATGATTGCATATCAATCATGCCATTGCACTTACGAATATCTTTGGAACTGTATAATCAGTTGTGTTTTTTGTATAATACGTACGAACTGAAGAACCACATGTAAATAATTAACTATTACCTAGACATGTCTTTGTGCAATTGGTTGACCAACAGGAAAAAAAATTCGGGATTATGTTTAAGGCCCTGCGGTAATGTACTCTATAGTATCAGTAGGGAGAAAAAGTTGAGACCAATCCTTCCAAGAAAGTCTACCAGATAAGTGATGATATAAACTCGGTTGTAGTGAAAGAACCGTAGTGAAAGAACCGAATGTTGATTTCTCTCAAAGCCGTGTAGGTGATGAGGCCCAGCTTTTTATGAATGACGATATAACGATGTACACTGCTGACGCGACCATTTCAATGGGTCAATCTTGTATACACGGGACGATGTCGTTTGTTTGAACAAAAACTACGAAATGTTACGATTACTGCACTGGAACAGTGGATCTAATAATGAATCCAGGCCTAGATTTTCAGGCCTAGCGGGGAATTGATCTAGAAGCGAATCTGTGAGAAGCGGCGAGCGATACTATCTCTGGAGGAAACTAACCATTGAATGAGGCAAGTGAAGCAGGAAAGTGCTGGAATTGTAGTTATATGGACCGGTTTGAATATTGATGACAAGTAGATTTGAAAGCAATCACAGTTGTACAGATGATTTTTGTTAGGTGATGTGTGATATGAAGAAAGTTGAAGCAGAGAGACAATAATACAGGTAGGAGCTATGTTTGTCCAATCAATATTATGGTCCTAAAAAGGTGGAAAGACTTGGCCATGATAGTTGTTTACTTTTTTTTATCTGCAAGCAATTGCTATGACGCAAAATTGTGTTCTGTAATCAATAGGAAAGAAAATGAGGACAGCTTAATGCCATAGATCGCCGCTGTCGTAGCTTTCGGCTTGAAATATTTCCTGGTATTGACGCACTGAAGAATAGTCGCTGATGCTTCCAGCTCCATTGGCAAAGGCGAGGTTTAAAGCAGCAATAGCCTTCTCTGAAGCAGTCGATGGGTTCGACGGCGGTCCCCCCAAGGGGTAAGGTTCGGCAATAGTCGACAAGGAAAGAGGGAGTGAAATAAGGGACGAGCAAGGCGATTCAACTGGAGAATGTGATAGTGAAGGAACCGATCCTTGTGATGACTCAATGGGGGAGACTGAAAATAGTTCTGCGTCCTCGGCAGCTTGAACAGATTCATCCTCTAATTCTAAGGTTGGAGAACTGGTGGTATAACGGGTATCTGGTGATGAAGAAGGGATACGATTTCGCACATGCTTGGTGGGCCATTCGATGTGACGAATATCCATGTCCATATTGTCAAGCGAGGCTGATCGTTTTCCAAGAAAAGTTCCTCTTAGGATATGATTTGCGGATTCTGAGGAACAAATCAATATGTCCTCGTCTTCAGACAGGTCGGAGATGTCCACGAGTGTTTTTTTCTTGCGGGCGTATGACCTTTTGCGACCTCTTTTTTCTGCCTCTTTGGCTTTATGGTGTGTTTGGTGCCTCGAGCGTGAACGCTCATAGTCGCGCATGCGACGGACAAGACCCTCACCGTTGTCGGCGATACTTTGGCGAAGCTCCCAGAATGCAGATGAACGCAGACGCACGAGATCCGGAAGATAACTATGCTGGCATTCATGTGCTGACTTGGCATCGGATGTCGCATTGTGTCGGCGAGCTTTTCCTGCGGAACTGCTGGTTCTCGAAAAAAGATTAAATTGGGCAGAGGTCGTGGCGAAGTTGGATTCTTGTCGATTGTCGCATTGCGATTGGCCAAAACGCCTTTCAGGAGTGGATGGTGACTTTGAAGTAGCGTAGGTTAGTAAAATACTGCACAGCGACTATCAGCGAGGGGATTTGATGCTCACTAAGTTATCCCGACGCCGTCTTTTCCCTTGGCGCCATGAATCAGTGTCAAAACTGCTGGAAGAATTATTGACAAGCAGATGAGGGCCGCGTTTCAAGGACGCGTTCGAGTTGATTTCGGCTGGCCGAGGATAGGAAGTAGATGTAGCGGATGCTGGGTGAGATCTTGACCGGAACATGGAAGAAGGAAGGCAGACCCGAAGTTGATCTAAGTACGCATTCCGTATACATACAATTTATTTATCATGTGACATGACGAAGTTACCTCTATACTATTACTAGTACTAGTAGTAACTGAATGACACATCTCACTAGATCTAGAAACTGGTAGTCTAACGTTACTTTAATACTTGCACCATATCTTGCGAAATCATTGCTTTCAAGTATTCGCGCCACAAACGTAGAGCAGCCCAGAATAACTGAGATCACGATAGTAAACCAAACGGCGGTCATGATGTCTGACTTCAACTTCGCTAGCGTTCACTTCCTTAATAAATCAAGAACTCGTTAGAATTGGTGGAAAGCAATTGGCAGGCTTTGTCGCGCATACTGAGCTTCGTCCATAAATATCCTTCATTCCGATGGATATCTTCCATGGCGCAGGTTAGCATGCCGATTATCAATCCGCCTTTGAACAAGGCCCGCAATGTTACTGACCTCTGTGAGCAAGCTTTCTCCGGCGCATGCCAATCTCCTTTTGAGGGCCATGAAATAAGACTCAGTGGCAGCTCCGTTATTCAGCAATTTTGCCAGAAGTATCTCCATGCTGGAGGTCCATGGAGATGAAAGCATCATCTGCCCTATTGTGATCGTGTCAGAACAACTGTATAAATCATCCCATGCAGCATCATCGGTTTACGATTTGAAGTACCAGACCCACGCACTAGTTTTTCTAGGCCAAAGCAAAGAGGAGTAGAGGTGACTAGGGCAAGTGTTTCTTCTTCTTCTAAGACTTCTCGATTGAGAATCATGATCATCACGGAGACTATGTAGTCCCAAGCTTCATAGCACAGAAGGGGGCTGAATACTCGACCAGGTTGCAGAATATACTGAGCAAAGATTCCTTGAAATTATAAGATTAATGATATCCAAAAACAGAGACCAATATGTTACCGGCAGTTATCAAATGGCGAGCTTCGTGAGGAGCGGCAAGGACCCAGACGTCTTCGTCGAATCGACCCGAATGTGCATGTTGGGTAACACAAAGAACCATTAGAATAGAATTGCGGAGATTTGCAGCCACCGGGGAACCCTCATCTTGAGAATTCAATATCTTGATAAGTGCGTCAACAAAGGATGATGCGATTTCCTGGACCGCTGTTTCTTTAATTCGCTTGCCGATAACATGATAATTAAGAATTCGGTCAAGCCTTAGCGTTCAAAATTTGTTGTTCAAGCTTCTCGCTAATTTTAGAACTCCCGAGTGTTCTGTAAGAGAAATGGAGCCAATGTCAAGTAGCACTAGCATGCTGCATACCTAATGCAAGCTCTAGTGGCTACATCATTGTCAATAGGCGCTGTGCCAGGAAAACAATTGCGAGTCGAACCTTTCCCTAATCGAGATAAAATTTGATGAGTTTGGTCTTTGACGAGGCTTTGGGTGCATAAAGCGATACATTCGGAAGGAACAAGTGTTAATGATTCGGCGATTAAACTCTTGACTAGCAAGGTCGGGAGTTTGTCAATGCCAATTGAAAGAATTGGTTAAACACAATTACCAAATAGATCCTCGGAGGATGTCCCTAGAAGAGTATAAGTGATAATCATTAATTTTGCGTATTCTGGAGTTCGAGCTTCGATCGCGTAGTCATTTCGTAAGGCATTCGATTCCAAGAATTGGATGATAGCCCAACAGAGCTTGCTAAGCATGCTCAAAAGCACTGGATAAAGAGTATCCCTGTCGTCTCCTTCGTTACCTAAAGTCTGTACAGTATTTTGAAGAATTTGCTAGAGATTTTTTCAAACAAATTCTAAATTTCTCTAGGCAGATATAAGCTTTGAAAGACTTACCAGAATCATCGAGCTCGCTGCTTTTATATCTGCAAACAACGATGTCCTAAAGTTGCTGATGACGCTGTTCTTGCTGTGTAGGTGTTCCAGGTTGGTAATTAGGGGCTCATTTAGGTGATAAAGCCAAGTTGCAGTCTTAGATTAGATATTTGAATGTTATGGACGCCGAATCGAATATCGTAAACATCACTTACCAGACAAGGAAGATATTCTGTGTTTGCAATGCGTTGATCATCCCATGTGGTCCAACTCCAAGGAACAACGTTTCCCCATCGTAAGAGAATGGTTTGAGGAGCATCCAGATGTTCCACGGGCATGAAGGAATCAGTTGGCTGGGCCATAACTAGTTGTAGGAGATAGAGCATATGCCTGAACCCTTCTGGTCGTAATTTTGGTGAATGGAACGTTTCGTGAGATTCTGTGGTTTTGTAGTCCAGCATCTGATATTAAGAAGGAGAGCAGTTAGCTTGAAAGAGAGGGAAGAGAGTGAAGCCTACTGAAAATAGAACAATCAGCATGGCTGCCATTACTCGTTGAGGAAGAGGGTCAATGACTTTCGACGGGGAATGCATTTGTAGAGACATATGGCTAGTAGCAAAATATAATGATGCCAGAATATCGGTGCGCTCGGGACTATGGAGACATAAGCATTTGTAATTTACCAATAGAGATCTGAAGCTCACCCGACATTCGGCCAAGAATCAACGTTGACGCGCTTTAATTGAGGTTGGATCACGTACGCTGCAAACAAGAGGGAGGTTGCAATACGTTTGGTGGCTGGAGAAAAATCTGCGGAACCGATGACTATGTGGATATCAGCCCACTTTTCTGCACATTGACTCCGAATTAACATCAGAGAACTGAGAGAAGAGGATTGTGTCATGCCTGGTAGCTGTATAGTAGCGCGAAGAATGTCATCTCGTTTTTGAGATTGAATGCTTTGGGCAATGCCGGTATTTTCGTAGTCGGGAAGATATGGCCCCGGAGCAAGCGTTAGAATAACTGGATGCAATCTTGCTAACAATTCGTCTACCCAAGTAAGAATCATTGTCGCCCGGTGCACGCCTGGTGCGCATATAGCAAGATCTCGAAATATTTTTCGGTACAAATATAATCGATCAAGGAAGGTGATATCAACTGGAAAATGAATAAGTTTGGGTTTTTGTGTTTGCAAATTCAATGAATCAATATTAGAATCCAACTTACTAAGGGCAACAACCGTCATGAGCACACTATATACATCTTTTCCAAGGAACAAGTCTGGAATATGGGTGACAAAGGATATAAGAGTATCAGCGGAGCGTTGCAGTTCGTCGAGAAGCTGGGCGGCCTTGAGATAGTCAGTTTTGCAGTGATAGATAGGTGTTCAAACACCACGGAATAGACATCACCTTAAAATCAGAATCTAAGTCTTGATTAGAAAGTTTCAGAATTTCTCGCATAACATCGTCCAGGTCAATGAGCGGAATAGCGAGAGATATATCAGGAGGGAATGCTGAGAGGGTTGGGTGTGGGGTGCCAATATCGTTCACGTCGATTAACGACGTCACAGAAACGTCGGAATCGGATTCTGTTTCGCTACTGAAGTCCATTCGAACAGGGGGAGGCTGTCGAGAAATAGAGGATGAATTTGGACACGGGCAGAACAAAAGGATCCCTATCAAGGATGACCCAGAAAAGGCTGTGGAGTTAAGAGCATCATCCTACTTCGATCTGTTAATTTATTGCATGCCATGTCAAGCCACGCGGTAATGCCTTTCTAGGAAAAATCGAGTTCGACGGCTGAGCTCTAAGGGATCTGGAATTGGTTGTACACACTACTCTATTCTCTTTTATTTAGAGACCTTTTATGGATTTGATGAATGTTGAGATATTCGTTCTACATTCTAGAGGTTCATCACTCTGCGAGAAGATAGATTCAAATACAGTAGAAGATTGGTCCGTCTGGATAAAAAGTGTCAGTGTCAGAGATACAGATGGCAATGTTTAATCAAGTACGACTCACTGCCACATCAGAGAACTCTAGATCTTGCCATTTTTCATCTTCTTCTGCGCGAATGATATGCAGCATCTCTCTACGCACAGCAGACAGGCCACCTTGCCCTGGGCCATTTTGGTCGTCAGATTTTCGAGCAGTTACATGCACCTCTCTTAGCTCAGTTGTTCCTTTTTTCTCTTTCTTCGGAGCAACAACAGGCGCGACTTCGTCTGGATCGGGTGGAGGGCCGTCGTCCGAGTCCGAATCTGAGCCACCACCACCTCTTGATCGTCTATTTTTGCGCGATAGAACATCCAGGTGACTCAGAGTTGGTCGAAACTGATGCGTTTCACTTATAGGATGCAGATGAAGCTTGCCTGAAAAGCATTGAGAATGGTTACAGATTACTGAGTGATCATAACATACCATCTCTAACGATGCCTAGTACTTGCGCGCCCCTTTGCGGGATTTCTTCACTTCGCAAACGAACTTCGGACAGCCTGGGCTCTTCATCGTCTCGAAGAGGCTTTTCCTGGTTTTTTTCTCGATCATCTTCTATACGACCTGCACCTAAGGTCTTGGATTTTTCGACGTTGTATACTTCTGGGCGTGTGTCAACGGGAACATGTATCTCTAGACGCCGGGCTTGAGGCTTGTAGCGAGCCGTAATGCGTTTACCATTGAGTATAGCAGATGGAGGAGCTTGGAGAGGACGTGTGAGGAGGGGAAATTGGTGGATGTGGACATTGGGGACGAGAGCGTCTGAATAGTGGATGGGAAGGACTGAGACAAGCTCGTCGTGTTCGTCAGTGTCCATTTCGCGTAAGAAACGGTCAGGCCGCGAGTGACCCAAGTACATACGCCACAGCCACACAGCCATCCACTGTCAGCTCCAGCTATGATCGTCGATCCTGCCTCAGACACAGACAAGCAGAAACCATTGGCAGAACCTGCTTGGCCGTTGGCGGAGGCCTCTGTATCTAATCCTCCGCCTCCACCCTTCGACGCCAGTCCACTGGACCACGAACTAGCGACTCCCCTTATTCATGCGGATCACCAGGCACTCGGGCCACCCCCAGAGTTCGCTCCATACAAGCCAGAACACTTCGCGCTGGATAATCTCGATGTCGTTTCTCATGATCCTCATTTAAACTCTGACGGTTCGTTTTGTTTCTTTATGCCCACTCCACTCATGACATGGGCTTACTATATATACAGGCGAAGCACTCTACCGTTTCTTACTCTCAGAATCGCAATCACGACCTTCGTATCTCCTACACTGTCGAGGAACTCACAATGAGACAAGATCACGTTGGGTCCAAGAGCGCGATTCACATGGCCATTCGCGTTCGCGACGAGAAACGTACTCCGAGCATGTCACCGACTTCGACTTTTCCATTGAGATCGTCCCCGAAACGACCGAGGGTCGCGAGCCTATACAATGGTCTGTAAGGGACGACGAACCTGCATATCGTGGCAAGATGGTACGGGAATACGAGAGGCCGCTATCTTTGGGCCCCAATGCAGAGCAAGGAAAACGTAATCCCACGAGGAAAGAGGTCAAGAAATACAACGACTGGGTTAAGAACAGGTTTCGGTCGGGATTCCCTCCATGGATACAAGAAGAAGATGTACGCCGTGTCTATTTGGATCCATCGGCATTACCACAAATGGATGGATTAAGGTCTTCAAAAACGTTGCGACAGTGGGCAGATGAATATTGTGCAAGTCCAAAACATTTGAAAGAATTCGTTTATGAGAAGGTTTGTGCAGTGCTTGCTGCTTTTGTGCTGAGACACTCTATTTACCATCAGCCCTTGCCAGGTTCTTTACGGTTGGAATATAGAACAAATCGAAAGTGCGATCCGTTCTGCTATCAAATCTGCACCCTACAGCGGTTCCCTAGAAGTTAGTATCTACCCCCGTGGATCTAAAATCTACGTACGCCCAAATAACAAGGTATCACGTATGCTCTCCAGTAAATGGCTCAAGTTCCTATCCATCATTCTACTCATCTTCCCATTCATATGGCTATTCAAACGGTTTCATTCTCGTGGTGGCGGTCGATGGGAAGTCTGTGGAGGCGCTTATGCGCTAAAACAATGGGTGCCTTTGGAACCTGGAGAGGAAATACCATTAGGAACTGAGTTGACCGCCGAGGAATTGCCTGCGTACGACCCCATTAACTTGGGACACAACCCTCGTTCGACGACAACGGGCAGCGCTGGCAGTCGTTCTCGGCGGTATATACGAACACCGACAGGACCGAAGAAACTCATCGGTAAGAAAGAGGGTGAATGGTTTAGAGCCTGGGAAGGGGCTATTAAGCGCGCCGTTATTGGGAGATATCAATCCCCAATCCCGCTTCTACCTAGCACTGGTTCTACGTTGGAAGTGGAACTGTTGGATGGTTATAATGAGGGACAGCCCTTGATTGAGTACTGATATCTGTATGCCTCTCTGACCAGCTAGCAAAGTTACAGAATATACATAGTATTATACAATGTTCGTGTGGGTTGGTATGGGTACTATGTCGTAGTTCAATTTATGTACACAATTAAGTAGAGGCTGACTATCCTCTCTGTATTGCTAGTTATTTTTTCTTTCTGTCATTCAACCGTTTAACATTTTTAACGTTTAGCTTCATGCCTGCTTATGACTCTATGTCCGTCGCGTCCTACAAGATCTATCGCTTACCAAAGGTATTTCCGTCACAAGAGTCGCTGTTGAATGCAAATTTCATGTCCATTGATGACAGCGAAGGTTGAAAGGTGTGTGAATTAAATAATACTGACACGAATAATAAACGAAGTCAAAGGTCTCGATTCCCACTAAGAATGGACTGGATGTAGTAGTCGGTGATCGACATGTAATCAAATGGGTCTTGTAATTGTCTGAATTGTAATCAATTCTCTAACCATGCCCAGAGCGGTGATATGGTTTGCACCAAAAGCAAGAGGAAGAAGGAAGCGGCGGACCAGCCACAGGTTCTCATCTGTGTTATGTTGCTCCTCCCTTTCCAGTTCTGGAATCATCGCCTTTTTCCGAATAGAATGATTGTGGGTTGGATGAGATTAGCCAACTTCCGGAAAATTCTGTCGATGCGCATTATTGTAACGAGTGCTTGACACAGTTGGAGTAGCCGGACTAGATGTCGGGAAATCCTGCTGATTGGGAGATGAGAGGAACTCGAGCATATCGAGTCCCTGAGGTGCTTGCAGGGTCGGAACTTCGTTATGCAGGTATGATCGCGGAATGGAGAGCATCGAAGAAGTATCTTGATAATCAACCCCGGAATTCGTTAAGCGGTTCAGTGGTTGCGTATCTGCAAATGGATCCATACTATCGTTTTCACTCTGGGTGGTGATTCGGAGGCTTCTACTTCTAGTAGTCCCAGGAATGCCCGACACAGCATGTTGTTGGTATGGTTGTTGTTTCCGTCCCTCCCTATCCACTAAGTCATTGGCGGCTCGAGCAATTGCTGTGCATGTCACTGGATGCTGAAGAAGGGCGTCTCGTTCATGTCTATGAACAACACGTCCAAAACTATGAATAGCGAGTAGGGAGATAATGCACCCTTCAAAGAAGATCAGGAAAGGGTTTAAAGCAGTGATATAGGCACATGAAGAAACTCACAATTCAAGGCGATCCACCCTGTAACACTAAGGCCGTTTTTTACATTGACTCCAACCATAACAAGTACTGCTACAATGACGCAATTGAAGGTGATAAAAGTCGTATAAAGAAGCTTAGAGAGAAATTTTCAGCACCAGGGGCGCCTATTATATTGTTGCGTCGCGCACCTCATCTTTCATCACTTTTCGGAAGAGTTCCATTCGTGGTATAAGCCGGCTGAACTTGCTCGTCGAAGAAGGTGCCAAAGAGTTCGGACGGACTTGCGTATCGATTTTTTCCTGTGCAGTGGCAGAAGACGACGGGGTTTTAAATTTCTGGAAAAATCCCTTGACAGTGTTGATATGATTTTTTTGGTTCTGGACCTTGGCATTGAGCTTTGCGCCGGAAGTATCTGTGGCTTCTTGATTGTTGGGTACATAATCCCACCATCCTCGTCGAGTTGTCTGAGAATCGTCGACTGGGTCTGCTGGAAATTCAATGGGAAGGTCATCCATTGACAGTTCGATTGAAATTCGTCCCCTGGCATCTGGCGATCCTCGCGATTTCCAGCAAACATATACGACTAAAGTAAACGTTTATAAGAAATGATCTGTAAAGGGAATAGAAAGACCTACAACAGCAACATATAAACAGGGATTCTGAGAATTGAAGAATGACAAAATAGCGAGTAAATCGTAAATCATCTGTGCGTATGCAGCTGCCTGTTGCAGACTTTAATATGCCATCTAATTATTGATTTGTTCAGATCTGACCTGTCAAGCGATGCACTCCTCGCGTTTGAATAACGTCGAGGACCACCACTGCCGCGGATCCTAGCTGGAACAATCCGAGGATAACAGGGATAAAGCGGGCGTTCTTCATGCATTTATATACTTTGACACCCAGAATAACGGTTATCTACAAACAAATGGTGTTTAGATGAAACGGAGAAGAATATTACAGGTAAGCTCACCAAAAGGGCGAGAGAAGTAGCACCGCATACGCATGAGAGGATAACAACACTATGGAACCGTGAGCCATTTTCTTTTAGATCGCGTGCAATATTGACACTTACAACTTGCAAGATATCTTCTCGTTGAAATACGTTAATATGATCGGGGCAAGCGAAACGGGGGCTAATATTTGGCTGAGAAATAACACATAAAAGAGCATCTTCTTCTTGACCTTGCCACGGCGAAGATAATCACCTGAGACAAGAATGTTTCTTGCGAATACCATCATAAGGGCGCCCATAATTAGCAAGCCAACGTTGGCATCTCGAAGGTCGTCGTTAAATGGTGTGGTGAGGAGGGAGCCATCGGGAAGGGTAGAATAGATGGGAACAAATGCCTCAATGGAGGCTGGGGCGTAGAATGCATTGAAATCAGGTATGATTATGGCCGTCGATAGCTGGACGACTAGTTTGTTTGGGGGACATTCTGTTGGTGAGGGGGTGATTCGAGGTAGGAGGATATACGGAGAAGCGAATGTCGGGGTTGGATCAACGGGTAATGAACTCCCAGTCGCAGAAACAGAGGACTCGATTGCCTGAAGGCTGTCTAGTGGGTAGGTTGAAGTCATTGGAAAAAGGATGGATGAAAGCGGCGAATCAACACCGGATAGTGGACGGAACGTAGAATTGGAAAGGTCAAAGCGCCAGCTTCGTCGAAAATGCAAAGGCGATGTCTACCATGTCCGCGTCCGCACTGCGATTCTTGGTTAATGGTTGGAAGATGGAATCACAAAGGTTCGGTGAGAGGACAGCTTGGAAGCCATGACTATACTTGGCTATGTCGTTAGCCAGCTGACTCCTGAGTGCATTGTTAGAAGATCGTCAATTATGATCATGGGATAATGCCAGGATAAGGGGTGTCCGGTCATATTGAAGCTTGACGAGGGTTGTAGGGGTGTATTAAGTGGAGACGGTAACCAGGACTAATTGAAAAGTCAGATTGGCATGTCAATATTGTCGCATAGGAAGGGTACCTGTGAAATATTTAAGTTGCCCATCAGATTTAGCACTCATCAGCAGATGGAGTATGCGTTCGGGAGCCTCCGCGAGTTCGAGAGGCGTCCTGCATATTTGCTGCGTACACTTGTTGCCTGGCAAACCCACCGTAGTCGCCGAGTTGTCGCCGAGCCAAGTAACAATTGAGATGCACCCACCGGGCGGACCGCTCTTGTGATCAAATCGTGGGCGTAGTGCTGTGTAGTGGCCCCGAGCACTTACGTAAGCAGCTACAAATTTACACTACTCGCACATCTTATGCGCCCAGTCGTGCGCAAATAGTGTAGACTTGTTCAGCTCATCTTCCTTTAAGAATTCAAATCAGAATAATCCAATGGCGAAAGGACCGATCATCATATTGACAGGAACACCTGGGACTGGCAAATCCACACACGCATCCTTTCTTGTCAACGAATCACCTGTTCCCCTAAAACACATCAACGTGAGCGAATGGGTAAAGGAACGAGGATTATATGAGAAATACGACGAAGAATGGCAGACCTACACTGTAGACGAAGATAGGGTATGTCTTTGCATAGATACTCTACACCATTTAATACAATGATATCGACAGCTGCTTGACGACCTCGAGCCTTTGGTTGCGGAAGGCGGACTTATTCTCGACTGGCACACTTGCGAGGCATTTCCAGAGCGTTGGGCTGATCTGGTGGTCGTCCTGCGGTGCGATCATACTAGACTATGGGAACGCCTAGAAAACAGGTTTGTTGGTTAATTGCATGATCCAGCCAAGCACCGCTCAACAATCTCCATAGAGGATATCCGCTCAAAAAGATCCAGGAAAACAATGAGGCAGAGATCATGCAAGTAGTGCTAGAAGAGGCTCGGTCTTCATATACGCCTGAAATCATCGTCGAATGGAAAGCGAAAGCATGGAGCAGCTCGAATCAAACGTCGCGCGGATAGTGGATTGGATTAATTCGTGGCTGAAAAATCAAGAAAGCAGCTAGTGGACCAAATGAAAAAAAACACGTACCGAGAAGCAGTGGGTGATAGCCGCCACTGCCGTTCGTTTGCTTTCATATATCTTCTGTCGTGTAATGCGTTCTTCCAAGCTGCCTTTCCACAAAATTTGGCATATATGGCCAGATGTCGAAAAGGAACTATCATTGCACTCAAATTGAGAGACTCATTTACAACAGCTATCCAGCGGTGGCAAGTACTTACTGACGATGCCATCTTACATCATTCGAGTCTTACGCGTTGCTTACGCGCCACAAAGACAGATTGACGTTACGTAACCATCAGAGGCACTCATGCCTCGTGCATCATGGGCCACGCTCTTGAGCTTGAACTGCCAGTGTTATTTAATTTGCCTTTCCAACTGTACTCAAACACTCTCATGCTTAGTCGCTTTCTTTTGTCCAGAATCGCATGCTAGCTTCATGTCTGCAACCCCCGTGAACGATCTCGCTCCTTTCGATAACAAACTTCCCTTATACGAAGCCAGTACACAATGCAAGAACTGGAGGTATTCCATCGAACGACTGGTTCACATTCGTGCTACCCTCAACGAGGCAGCCGTGGCAGCTATTCGGATAAAGATTGAAACCGATGAAGTGCGTGTTCCTGGCCTTTATCTTCCTGTTTTCAACTTGACTCCGAGTTTTAGCCAGGATCGTCGAAGGACGTTTCTTTCTTAACCCCAGATGATGAGGTCTTACTGGTTAAGCTTTACATCACCAAAATCAGTCAGCTTTGCGGATTCTTTCGATTCCCAGAGGAGGTAGAGGCGACTGCTGTCACCTATCTCAAGCGATTCTATCTACAAAACACAGTCATGGATTGGCATCCCAAAAACGTCATGTAAGCGAGCACTCGTGTTACTTCATTTCCGTCTTGGCTAACGCGAGGTGGCCATCAGGCTGACAGCTTTATTTCTTGCGGCCAAAACAACCAACAACCCTATTTCATTGGAGAATTATACATCTCATATACCGAAAACGGCGGCTAGCGATGTCCTTGACCTTGAGTTTCTCGTTGCTCAAAGTCTTGGGTTTGAATTCGCCGTGTGGCACGCACATAGAGCGCTCTGGGGCATTTGGCTTGATATTCAAGTACGTTTCTGTTTTTTGCTATCGTTGTTATTCGGGAATCAACGCCCTTACATAGAACCTTCCGAATGTAACACAAGAACTCACATCCGAGGTGTATGACACTGCACTCAATAATGTTCGTGCTTCTCGACTGACAGATGCCGAGTTGATTTACACACCCTCGCAAATCGCTCTTGCCGCAATCTCGCTGGTTGTTCCCGAAATAACGTTCCAATGGGTAGCAATGAAGCAACTAACCGGGTCCACAAGCCTTGCAATGTCCTGGATGACATCAAGGCGATGATTACTGCCACGGCCATCCCCCAGATGTCGAATCTGTCCGCGAGGTGGATAGAAGGCTCAAACTGTGCAAGAATCCCGAGAAGGTGGTTGGCAGCAGAGCTTATCTTGCTCGGAAAAAGGAGGAAGAAAGAATTGCTAAAGAAAAACGCAGTAAAAAGGCTGAGCTCCAGAAAGGAATAGATGAACAGGATCCTTTTGGCAATCCGTTGGCTCAGAAGAGAGGTCTAGTTGATTATGACGACGACGACGATGATGATGATGACTGAATATCTGGATGTGAAATAATTTATCTTTGTATCACTTATACTTGTATTCTAGACAACTGTCTTGCAATGCACGGCAGCTTTATACACACGAGGAGCATGCCAGGATATCCCATTTCACCTTCCTCAGATTTGAGAGCCTCATGTTGTTTAGTGCTAAAAAAACACAACGAGTACTTATGATACGGTTCGAAATGAGAATGATAACTTGTTGTGATTAATCTTGCAGATACAGGCAAATTTTTGGACAAAAATGTATTCCTGCTAAAGCATTAGCTATGTATCTCCAAATAACACTGCTGTTTGAAGGTTTATGTGACAGGAACGGTTGATGTTGGCTACAAATTGACCTCTTCCAAATGTAGGGCGCAATTGGAGAGGCTTCGAAAGAGCCGTGCAGAGAGGACGAAGAAAACAGGCTGGACGATTGACGGAAGAAAAACGTATATTGCAAGGGTAGTTCAAAAACCTTTTTGTGTATGTATGAGTCAAGGTGACAAGATTGAAAATGAAAGAGACTTACAACAGTCGCAATCAAATGGACATAAGGGTGTGTCTGAACCCGAGTTGCAGTGAAAAGTAAGAAATAATGGACGCACAGTGGCTCACCGCCGCCTTCGTCGCCTATACCAAGCTCGTCTTCTTTATATACGAGCCATCCTTCTTCCGTCTTACGACCTAAAGAGAGGTTATGGTTATGATAAGGCTATACAAAAGTTGAAGGAGGAAACTCACGATCGGAAGTGCCTCTGGAATCTTTGAACGCGGCATCAGCATCGACTGCCTTCTTACTGCGAGATTTCGAGGCTTTGGCCTCTTCGGAGGGCTTGGGCTGGTCACCCTTGTGACGTTTTAAAGGACCTGATAAATGATGAGATGTGTCGAGAACGGTCTCGGGCGCTGGACGTTTTTTCGAGGACGAAGACGCTACTGGCGACGCGTCGTGAGATGCGAGATCGTTTGGAACAGCATCAGAGACGTCTTCCTTTTTCTTTTTCTTCTTCTTCTTGTCTTTCTTGTTAGAAAGATTCGAAGAAGAAGGGGCGATTTTGGGGGCGGACACGGACGCTTTCCCTTTGGCTTTGCCCGCAAAGATGTCGTCGATCTCAGACATGTGTGTGTGGACGGCGCTGAAAAAATGTGACTATAAATCACGGGTCACGTTATGTGACATGGGTATGACAAAGTGCCACGGATCCGCTTGATCGCAAGCCGCTGAGCCGTGCTCGGTGCAGGGAATATCTCGGGGATGGTGAAAGATGAATAGGATATACGGTGGATGAGAAATAAGATACAGGGGCTGGAGAGAGAGAGAGGGAGGAAGAGGATGTAGGGCTGAGAAGGGATTGTGTGTGAGTATTTGAGCGGCGGGTTGTTTGTCAGATGTGGCCCAGCACCTTGCCAGCATTCGTGGCTATTTCTTTTTGAGATTGAGGATGGTGTAAGGTTCCACCCATTTCTATCGCCAAACAATTGTTCACTTGTTATGACAGACCCCAGAATGCGCTTCAAGCCCGCCCACAGCCCCAGAACCAACAGAACGGCTTCCCCTCCTTCCCCACTTCCCCCGCTCCCCTCGACCCCTCGTCCTTTCTCCTCGACTCGCCCCAGGTCGCAAAGCAAATGGCCGCACTCACAGCCGCAAATCAGGCAAGAATAGCCCAGAACAGTCGTATCGCCCCACCGTCCAACGGAACAAGTTCGGGGTCATACCTCGGAGTAAACAACACCTTCCCCCCTGCCAGTCATGACCCTTTGACCAACGCTGCCAACGGACATGCGAATTTTGCAATGCCAAACAATTACGGTCTCCCACAAGCCCCTAATGCAGTTAATAACCCCTCTTTTCTTGATGCTACCATGGCACAGCCCAATTCCGCCCGCAATCAACCTCTTTCCAATCCGCCATTGAAACAACGCCAGTATGGCTTTCTCCAAGGCCTGCACAGTGTCATGGCGAAACGAGGAACTCCACTACCTCCACAACTCACGGGCATTCCGTCTCCTGGTTATGACCCAAGCCATTCGCCCTGGAACATCATTGAGCCCTCAAAAGAACCAGGCTCGTTCATGCTTGCGGGAAAGGACGTGGATCTTTTCAAACTGTGGGGACTAGTCATTTCTAATGGTGGCGGTCAGAGCGTAAGTGATGTCCTATGTGCGCTGTTCCATATTCAAATGGCAAACAGGTTTCCAATGCGAACGGCTGGAATGCCCTCTTGTCGCATTTCGACCTACCCGAAGAATTCCCTGCACTACAAGCTAACAACTCGACTTCCGTTGCGCTTATGTTGTCTCAATATTACATGGCGATTCTTAATCCCTTTGAAGAGTTTTATAAGAAGAACTTAGCGGAGCAGCAGAAGAAAGCACAATTATCTCAAAGACAAGGGCCCATGTCGGGACAGCAATTCCCCAATCCTTCTGGTATAGGGCGTCCAAGTGGCATGCCAAATATGCAACAGCATGGCATGCGACAGACCGATAGGAACTCTAACGGCCTTATGGCACAATCTATACCACCTGCGAACGGTTTAAACCCATACCCCCCTATGCACAATCAACTTCGACCGAACGCGTCCCAAAATCCTCATCAGATTTCAGCAGCTGATTCACACAGTCCGATTGTGTCTTCGGAAATTGATTCCCTTGTTCATACCTTGGATTCCAACCTCTTGGACCAAGACATCCAGGGCATAAAGCGCAAGCATGATCAAGAAGATAGGGATATAAAAAGAGCAAGACAGAAAACGGGTATGTCCCACTCACTCTCCACATCAGCCCATATTCTTATAACTATCATAGACCCCCCAGAAAACAGCTCAGTGCGTACATTAAAACCCGTTTTCTGGAAGAAATTTTAACCAAAACCAAATGTTAGCAGATGTTGATGACAATGACCGAAGATAGCACCGCCGTTAATACTCGTCAAGACTCGCAAGCACCCGCTGCATCGGAAACACAACTTCGATTTCGTCAGCAAGCTTCGCGTCGGAAAATCGAATATGTGCCATTAAAACGCGAACTTGACACATATGGAGGGCGAGACCTCCAGGCTATTGATCAAGAATGGCACTCTGTAGTCCCAAGGAGAGCTTTACGTGACATCAACGACTGGGGAGTAGTGGATATTGAATGTCTATGCATGTCCATACGGTCGCGGCTTTCGATCGAACTCTCCTACGCTTTGACGACACTTACCGTTCTATCAACAATGCGAGGTCAAACGCCAGGCTCGGGATTTCCTATATACAATTGTCCCGATTTATTGGACGATGTCTTGGATCTAATGGAAGAATTCGCGTTTGGCGGACCGGAAGGTTACCCCAAACCTGAATTCTCAGAGGGCAGTTCGAAGATCTATACCAATCGAGAATTGGTGGCCTTAGTCCAAGACATGGAAGGGAATCCGTTTGCCCCCCTTGAGGTACAACAAGGTTCTAAAGACCCAAAATTGGGACCACAACAACGACCCGCGAACGTAGTGATTGCAATCCTCAACATCCTCCGCAACCTAGCCACAATTACGGATAACGCAGAGTTCATTTCAAATCATCCAAGGCTTGTCGACATACTTCTTCGCCTCTGTTGTGTCGAAGAGGTTGAAGGCAAACCTCCGACACCTGTTTCAAAAAACTTGTCCATCTCTGACCTTTTACTCATTCGTCGAGAAACTATGAACGTGCTCATGGGAATTGCCAACCTGATTAACCTCGCCCAAAACTCCTCTTCAACCACCACATTGCGAATGACCCGCCGAGCATTCGAACTCATTGCTTCCTATCTCGTTGATCCCATCGACTCCGTGCCTCCTCTCGCCACCGTACAAATGGCTGGAATTTCCACCAACTCCAATCGCAGACCTCCGCCCTTGGCGGATGTCGCTCTGGACGTGTTTACTCGTTTCAGCCAGAGCGATACAAATCGTCAGGTAATCACGAAAGCCGTCCCTTCCACAACGCTCTGGCTGTTGTTGGAAAACCTTGTCCACCGCCTTCCAATAGTTGATGCCGACTTCATTCTCATGCAAAGAGAATATTGGTTGGGCTATATCGAGAAGGTTGTCATGGGCATATATTCGTTGGTTTTCCTTGCACCATATGAACTGAAGCAGAAAATCAAGAGCGACAGGCGCCTAGGGTTCAAACACGTCATGTTCAGAATGGCCCAAAGAGTTCTTACCATGCCAAACGATGGCCGCGGAGGGTTTGCAGTTTCGGCACGGCGAGCGATTGAGTCCATGAAGCTTTTGGATAATGCAGAAGACCAGACAGATACTTCGGAATCAACTGTCCCAGTCCTTTCATTTGGCATGGGCTTTTCGGATGGTGGCGATTCAGGTATGGAGAAAGGCACTGGGATGTTGGGCGGAAATCGCGATATTGGTTGGGAGATGCTTATGATGCGCGATGTCTTCCAAGATGATGTCCTTTTCAATGAATTGGATAGCTTGGTTAGGGTTGAATGTTGAGTACTTTTCTGATGGGACTGGATCTTATAGCTGTATGTATATTATCATGTTGTTGCTCGTCTTGCATTTCGCTGTTTTTCTTTTTCCTTCTTAATTATTATGAATGTGCCCAATCCATTATGACAGTCTTTTGAACGACTTTTCGACGGCAATGATGTCGCATAGGAAATACCACCTTGGACTGGTTGCTCAAGCTCAAGGTGCTCACCCTCGCTCACCCTGTCAGTTTGGACGCGACAAGATTCCTTCACGTGGATTCGGCCCGCCCATGTTTGAAGTTGCATCACTGCACCTTCATCGACATCCTTGATTCATTCTCTCTTCCGCACTCTTCGCCGACGTACGCGCCTTGTTCTGATTCAACAAGTCCATCTTGTTTCCATTTTTGATTTTAATATGGGCGGTGTTGATTATGACTCTTCAAGCCCCGCATTCCAGAAGTCGGATGACAAGGATGAAATATCCAGGCAATTTGACAGGAGTATTACGGTAGTACGAAACTACACACGTCGGTGAGCCTCCTAATATCGTGGTGATTGTAGACAATGTTGCTAACCCTTATGGCATATTGTAGTATTGAGCGGGATTATGTGCAGCCTCTATTGAAGATTTGCTATGCTTACTCACAGCGGCGCCCAATTTCTGCGGTATGCCCAATACTTGGCGATTCCACTATAGACTAATACATAATTCTACTAGGTCTTCATTGGAATTTTTGCCTTTCTGAGCTTCTTCCCAGTTATATCGTTCATGTATGTGGTCGTATTTCTTGGCACAGAATCCGTCTCAATATTGTCTACGTACAGTGGCATTTCGGTGTTTACCACCATTATTTTGACTACCGTCGCGTTGGCGGCAGCTTTCATTGCCTCGTCTGCGTTGTATGGGACTATGTAAGTGATCATCTGGTGGGTATATTGCATATGTATTGATCAATCATTCTTCAGTGGCAGTCCTTCTCTCCATCTTGACTGCGGCATTCTTTGCTTCAATCTGTCTCTCGTTGATGGCTATATCTGCCTACCTATCTTTTCGCCTCTATATAGCCATCCGGAGAGATGGTTCCTCTGGGGTCTCTCATTGGACTAGCGAAATAAAGGGACTGGTAATAGGCACCCGATCTAATGCAGAACATCAAAATGACGTGAAAGTCGTTCAAGAAACTCCGGAGGACGAAGTGTCAGACTATACGAGTGATTCAGATCCTACCTCTCAGGAAAGTGAGATGGAAGTCCGAGTCAAGGCTGAAGAATATGATGATTGTGCCATGAAGGTACAAGGGAAAGCATGAGTGCCGAAGTCAACGATTTGCTTCACTCGATTTTTGGGACACTGGGTGCAACTGGTCATACTTTTTCTATGCCTATTCATAACTTAAAAGCGGTAATAATAAATGCTAGCTTGACTGTGTTTTTCTTCATATGTATGTATAAGACTGTATAAGATGTAGCCTTCCACGACTCGCCGATTCCTTGTTCTCCTAGTTTCCACTCAATAACAATAGAACTTTAGAATATACGGAATCCATTTAAGTAAATTAAAGTACATAGTACGCTAAGTTTCCTGTCCTTCTTGGAAATAGGAAGCTCCCCGGATTGAAGCGCTTCGACTCAACTTGGTCACGGTTATCTGAACGACAAGTGGCAGTGCAGGTCAGTTCTGAAACGGTCACAAGCAAGTCACAAGCGTCATCATGTAAGGATGGCCGTCACCTGACCTTACACCAGTAGATACATACGACGCGTCCGATCCATTTAGTATCTTACCTCTTCCTTTCCGATATACACCTACTCTTACCATACCACACACACATCTCATCCCCTCCTCTTCTCATAGACACCGCTCTTACCCAAACTCAATAAATCCACAACTTGATCCTGTCTTTTTCGGTCCGATTCCGTAAGTCATCGAACCTCGCTTCATTTCAGTGTATTCCACTTCATACGGAGTGGTCTTTCACTTTTTTTTTGACATCAATCAACTTGTGACGGATTTATTGCACTCGAGACACTCCTGTGCACATCAAAGACTCGCGTTAATCGCTTTCTCACAACGGCTTCACCGTTTACTTCTCCTTCTTCTACGGAACTGTATAGTACTCCAGTCTCCCGCATCCTCCAGTTTTCTCCAGACACCAGCTCCAGCTCCAGCCCCAGCCTATAGCGTGTCTCAGTTTATCCCCAGGTACTTGGGCTATCGTACTTCTTGGGGCGCATATATTCGCTATTTTTGGAATTAGCGCGCATATATTTTGGGCTCGAGCTTATTTTTGATCCGTCCCTGATCTTCGCTGTGATCTCTTGTCCAGCGCTGATATTTCTCTCAATCCAGCTTCCGTTTTCGACTCCTACTGTTAAAAGATGTCTAGTGGCTCACGCATCACCCCTGTTAGACCTCGTTTCACTAGGGCTTCCGCTAGGCAGAACAACTTGCCCGTTTTAGGTCCCTTAACGGGTGATAACGACCGTTCCGTTCTTAGGACGTCTCGATCTCCGGAACCTAAGGTCGAAAGCCCAGTCTCTAACCATTCGTCCCCTTCTTCGGGTGACTCGGACCCTTCGGATTTTTCTTTCACAAAAGATATCGAAGATTTATCCTCAAATCCTTCTTCAGCCGATTCCAGTTCTTCTTCTTTATCCTCTCTCCCAGATCTCATCCCTATCGAGGATTCTAGTGATTCTTCCGTGACCGAAGCAAACCCATCTTCCGTCGGTCCCTTAAACGACGGCCCTCCGGATCCTTCTGACGATTCTTCAAGTTCTTCTGACCCATCCGAGCCTTCTCATCCCGAAGACAATTCGAGTTCGTCGGACGAATCTTCAGCCGGAAGCGAACCCTCAGTTGTAGAAACGAATTACTCTGACAATATCGCCATTCACCCCACTGGCTCTGACTCTTCTTCCGATTCCGAAATCATGACTACCGCCAGCGCACCGTCTTTCATTGAAACTTCCCATAAATATCCTCCTTTGATCCTCGAGTGCGAGAATATCACCCCGGCTCTCTTACGCGACTGGGAGAAAGAAGCGCTTGTTCACTTCCATCGAAAGAAGATCGCCGAGGAGGAACGCGTCACCGAAATTTTTGGCTGTTTCCGCAAAAACGAGCTTTTAGAGGCTTGGCTCGAGCGCAACAGAGACGAATGGGAAGCGCTTATAGATTCTGAAGACGGTTTTTCTTTCCGCGATTTCATGGCCGTAATGCGATCTTCGTTCCTCGAGAAAGATTGGGAAAGAAAAATCTTACAGAACGACGTTCACGCGCGCATGGAACCCGATGAGAAGTTTTCCACCTTTTATAGGCGTATCACCATCGCAAACAACCAATTATCCCATTCCGAGTACTACGTGAAACCTACCGAGCTTCGTGATATCTTGACCCGCAATTTCTCCAAACGTTTGCGCGACGCTATCGACAGCCTGTCTGACTCTGAACGAGAGCGTATCGAAGACGAACCGGTCTTCGATAAATGGATTGCGAGGATTTTAAAGCTTGATATCACGAGCGCTAAAGCGCACGAAGCTCTAGCCTCCGCAGCCGAAAAGATGTTTCGAGAGAATTACGCTGGGTTCAACAGAAATGACTACGACTCTATGAACAAGCGCCAGAGGACTGGGTACTACGCTCCCACCGCTGCTATGGCTTCAAACGTGGCAACGGGCGCTAACGCGTATCCAACTCATAACCCTCCTGTTGGTTTCATTGGGCCCAGGATTTTCCCTCCCAAACTCACGGAGGACGAGCGTTCGATCCTTCAGCGTCACCGTGGCTGCTACAAATGCCGACGTGTCAATGTCTTGTCTGACGATCATTCTGGCGCCAAATGCAATGACGACCCCCCTCTGGTATCAATTACAAGGTCATAACCGACGACTGGGCGCGTAGCTTCAACGGTAAACCTTCTCCTGTCAATCCAAAAATCGTCCCTGCTCAGGCATCTTTCAACCCTGCTCCTATGGGTCCCTCCGTCGCCCCTGTCGCCGCCACCGCGAGCTACTACCATAACCGTCCATCGCAATACACTCGTCACGAAAATCCCCACCGGCTCCCCGCGTCGATAACAAACGAGAGCGTCTCGAGCACAATTACCCTTACAAACATGAAATCCCTCTGAATTATAGGGCTCAGTCTGCGCCGGTCACTAACGGTAGATTCTTACGCCAGAACGCTTCAGCTGGACCGTCGAACTTGCGCAGGGCCCGTTCTCCGCGTACTCCTTCTCCATCGCCTGAGCAACGCTCCCAACGTGGCTCACCGATTGGTTTAGTAACACAGCGAGGGATCTCCCCTTCTTCCTCGAGTGAAAAGAGACGTTCTGACGATGATGGCTACGCTTCAGATGATGTGAGTAATCACGCTTGTCTTGAACGCACAAGTCCTATAACAGTCGAGCACCTTTGGTGGACTGCTACCTGTGATTCTCCCGTGAACGATTTTTCTGTCCCTGTCAGAACGTTACTCGACGACGGTGCTCACCTAGTTTTAATTAGGCCTGAACTCGTTTTGAAATTAGCGCTACCTATTCACAAGCTCAAGAAACCCATTGGCGCTACCTTGGCCTGGTCTGATACCCCATTCTCTTTTGTCGATTTCGTTGTCATTACTCTTAATTCCGTTAACAACGCCTGGTCGTCTAAGCCTACAATTGCCTTGATTTGTAATAACTTGTGTGCAGAAATTTTACTCGGGTTACCTTTCCTCCAGCATAATGGTATCGTTATTGATCATGAGCTTCGAACGGTCATTGATAAAAAATGTGGCTACGATTTACTGAACCCGGGGAAGATTTCTCCCCCTCCTGTTTTATTAACTCCTAAAGAGCGCCGGTCAGAATATAAAGAAAATAGGAAAAGGTTTAAAGCTGAATTGAAGTGGCGTCTAGCAATTCGACGCCGTGAATTATCCGAGAATACCGATTACAAAGAAAGCAAACCAGCTAATCCCATAGCAGCTATCACGAATAGAGTAGAAGAATTAGCCTCTTTACTCGAACTCCAGAAATACGAAGAACAAATTAAAGCTGATTTCGCACCTATCTTCGAACCTATTCCTCACAGCTCTGAATTACCGGATGATGAAGTAGCCCGGATTGTTCTGATCGACCCTAAGAGACAAGTAAAAACTCGAACGTACCCATGTCCTCGACAATATCAAGACTCTTTCCAAGCTCTTATCAAACAGCGTTTAGACTCTGGCTTTATTCGGCTCTCTTCCAGTTCCCACTGTTCACCGTCCTTTATTACCCCAAAAGCCGATCCAAAGGCAATGCCCCGTTGGGTTTGCGATTATCGTCAACTCAACGACAATACTGTACCTGATAACTTCCCTATACCGGATGTAGATAATGTTTTACGCAGCTGCGCAAAGGGGAAAATCTGGGCGCAGATCGACATGACTGATAGTTTCTTCCAAACCCGGATGCACCCAGATAGTATTAAATATACAGCGGTTACTACACCCTTTGGCGCCTACGAATGGCTCGTGATGCCCATGGGTTTCCGCAATTCGCCTTCTATCCACCAGAGACGAGTTACACGAGCTTTGCAACACCTCATTGGAAAAATTTGCTACATCTATTTAGATGATATTGTAATCTGGTCCGACTCCCTAGAAGAGCATATTCAGAATGTTAAAACGGTTCTACAAGCTCTGATTGACGCCCGTTTATATGTAAACAAGAAAAAGACTCACTTGTTTAAATACGAGATTAATTTCTTGGGTCACAAAGTCTCCCAATCTGGTATCGAGGCTGATTCTAAGAAAGTGGATAAGATATTAGATTGGCCTACGCCTGAATCCACGAAGGATGTTCGCAAATTTTTGGGCCTCGTGCGCTATTTAAACGCTTTCTTGCCACGTTTAGCAATACAGTCAGAAATATTGAGTGAATTGACTTTTAGAAAATACGACAAATGTTTTCCAGCTTGGACACCGAAACACGAAATGGCTTTTCAAAATATTAAAGAAATTGTCACCTCCAGAGAATGTCTTACAGTAATTGATCACTACGATCCCTCCAAGAAGATTTTTGTTACCACGGACGCTTCAGATACTTGCTCTGGCGCCGTGCTTTCCTTCGGAGAGACCTGGTCTGGCTCTCGACCTGTCGCCTTCGACTCTATGACTTTCAAGGGTGCTGAACTTAATTATCCTGTTCATGAGAAAGAATTACTAGCGATTTTGCGAGCAATTCGGCGCTGGAAAGTTGACCTCTTGGGTTCAGAATTTTTGGTTTACACAGACCATAAGACTCTGCTAAATTTCGACACTCAGAAAGAATTATCGCGACGACAAGCGCGCTGGATGGAGGAGCTCTCAATTTACAACTGCAAATTTGTCTACGTCAAAGGGGATGATAACACTGTGGCCGATGCCTTGTCTCGTTTCCCGCATGCCAAACTAGCCTCTCTCGACATAGCAGAAGCGTCGGCTTCGCATCCATACCACTTTTGCCCGGAGGAAGAAGTCGTCATAGCCTCCATAATGCCTTGTAGCGGAGTTTTCGCATGCGTAAACGCGCTCTCAGACAAGGAAATTGTCCGTTTAAGCTCGAGCGTAACACTGGACCCAAAATTAGTCTCAGAAATTACAGCATGTTACCAAAGTGATCCTTGGTGCCAAAAGCTACTCTCAGCAAGCAAAGGAATAACAAATCTTAATATCAGGAACGGTTTATGGTTTTTGTCTGACCGTTTGATTGTCCCTGCAGGTTGTAGTCTGCGTTCCTTAGTTTTCCAAATTGCCCATGATACATTAGGTCATTTCGGCTTTGCAAAGACTTATAACGCTATCAGAGATTCTTATTTTTGGCCTAACATGAGAACTGATCTTGAGAACTCTTACATTCCTAGTTGTGTAGACTGTCAGCGAAACAAGTCCTCTACAACCAAGCCTTCCGGGCCTTTACACCCGTTGCCGGTTCCTGATAGTAGATGTCAGTCGGTGGCACTCGATTTCATTGGGCCTTTACCCGAAGACGACGGTTTCAATATGATCTTGACTATTACCGATAGATTGGGTTCCGATGTCCGCATCGTACCTGTCCGCTCCGACATGACAGCTCCACAATTAGCGATTGTTTTTTTTGATGAATGGTATTGCGAGAACGGGTTGCCTGCTACTCTAGTATCTGACAGAGACAAGCTGTTTGTTTCTAACTTCTGGAGTGAATTGTGCAAAATTACGGGAATTGACATTGCTATGTCCTCCGCGTTCCATCCTGAATCTGATGGTGCTAGTGAACGCACGAATAAGACCGTTAATCAGTGCCTGCGATTCCATGTTGAACGTAATCAAACCGGCTGGAAGCGTGCTCTCAAGCGTATCCGGTTTCAAATAATGTCTACAGTGAACGCAAGTACGGGCTATTCTCCTTTCCAATTACGTTTTGGACAACAGCCTCGCGTTTTACCTCCGTTATTCCCCCTCGATACTGAGGCGGCAACTTATAAGACAACTGCTAAAGACATTATTGAACAAGTCGCTTTAGATGTATCCGCTGCAAAGGATAATTTAATGGTTGCCAAAATAACTCAAGCTTTCCACTCGAACAAGCACCGTTCTGATGCACCTGTCTATGCGCCTGGTGATAAGGTTATGCTCAGCACGCTTAATAGGCGCCGAGATTACAGGCGCGCGGAAGAGAACAGGGTGGCTAAATTTATGCCTCGGTTCGACGGCCCGTACATGGTCATTAGCGCGCACACGGATGCTTCTACTGTTACTCTTGAGATCCCGAACGCCCCGAATATTTTCCCTACCTTCCATACTTCGCTCGTTAAACCTTTCCAGCAAAATGACTCTGATAAATTCCCACAACGCACATTGGAAGCTCCGGGTCCTGTTTCAGTGGATGGTTTCGACGAATATTACGTGGAAAAATTCGTAGACCATAAGAAAATCGGTTCTAAAGTTCATTACTTAGTACGATGGGTTGGTGAAGGGCCCGAAGAAGACCGCTGGATCGCCGGTGAATATCTGGACAAAAATGAGGCATTAGACAAGTACTGGGCCGACCGACCTGGGGGCAATCCTTTCTTGTAATGTACTTTTTTTCTTCTCATATTTTGCCTGCGGTAGCTTTTCCCTACGGGGTTTTTAACGCACCCGTGAAAGGATTTTTTTTCTATTTTCTCATTTATCTTTGTATTCCATTGCTTTATTTTTTATTTTTTTTCTTCTATCTGCTCTCGATTTTACTTTGGGGGGAGCAGTGTAAGGATGGCCGTCACCTGACCTTACACCAGTAGATACATACGACGCGTCCGATCCATTTAGTATCTTACCTCTTCCTTTCCGATATACACCTACTCTTACCATACCACACACACATCTCATCCCCTCCTCTTCTCATAGACACCGCTCTTACCCAAACTCAATAAATCCACAACTTGATCCTGTCTTTTTCGGTCCGATTCCGTAAGTCATCGAACCTCGCTTCATTTCAGTGTATTCCACTTCATACGGAGTGGTCTTTCACATCACCACACTGTTAGTGTCTGTTAGTGTTCACTGGTTGTTCATATACAATATGTTAAGGAGCACCATAAATCGTCCTTTTGGCTGCTTGTATAGGAATGCTCAGGTATAATCAATATTTCTATGATAAAATCGAGGTACTCATCACTGACAGGTATCGCGTCTTGGCTTAGCACTCCCTTTTTCGACCATGCACCGTCTTACACCACTATTGACGGTGTCAGGTTGCCAGCCAATTGGAGTGAAAAGTCCAGGTTCGAGAACGGTAACTCAACAGCGCCTCTTTTCTTCATCTAAAAAGGAACAGGCACCAAGCGATTCGTCAGATAATTCGGCACCACCAGATGCATGGGTCTCTATCCTCGAGAATACGGTTTCTTCACCATGGCTCTTTTCCCGTCCACAAACCCAGGAAAGAATACTTCAACGCGCATTTACGTTGATTCTTCAAATAATTCTGTCACTCAATGTTCCACGAGAGCCTGATGCAGCACGAGCTTTCTTTTTTGTACGTAGTTGTTTTGTTTTTGAATGCCACATGGTCGCTGAGTCTCGCGCTTTTTGCATGTATGTAGGCTTTAGAAAATGCTCCTGTGTCATCTACTTCTGACATGGGGCGCGGTCGTCGTGCCATAGGCATTCTTACACGTACCGTCATCGACGATATATCGTCTATTCCCATAAATTCTCCGCTTCGTCAACAACACCCCCAGGTTTTCGCCCTTCACGATGCAATGGTTCCCTTGTGTGACTTGCATCTAAGAGATCCTAGCGACAATATCGAGGATTGGAAAGCGTTCTGGTCTCGCGCGGAAGGACCTTTGCTGGAGCTTAATAACGAACTAGACAGCGCTGGGTTCGGGCTTGATCTGGAAAAAATAATGGCTGCACAAGAAGAGGAGAAAGCACTCAATAAGGAAGCACCAAAATCTGAGGAAGAAGCCAAATAGAATCACCTAACGTACTTGATAGTGATTTCTTGACCACGATAGCTACAATTAGATTTACGTGTTGTATGTAGAAGTGTTAGGTCCGACATGGGGTCATCCCCGCTGGACACTAATTTGACAAAAAAAAAAAAAAAAAAAAAAAAAAAAAAAAAAAAGAATCACCTAACGCGGAGGAAGCGAAAAAGCAGGAGTAGTCCTATTCTTTAACAAGGCAACCTTTTCATGATGTAAATTAGGGATGACAATAACGAACTGGTGTCTATTGGGTGTCTATAGTATTCAAGTGTCTCATGTGCGAACACTATTCTGAATACCCGAAAGTGACGAACGCGACAGTCGCGTCTAATTAAAAAGCACATGACCAGTTGCTTATGTCATTTACCGATTTTAGATGCAACTTTTTTGCTCAAGTATTATAATTGTAGGTTCATCTTCATTCAGCATATGCGTCCCCTCACAGAAGAAGAGTCGAAGGCGGTGTTTACCAAGCTTGCCAATTATATTGTCCGTTCCACTCCACTCCAGTGTTGAGTCACCAAGACTGAACTTCTTTGTTTACAGGGAAAGAACCTGGTTCACCTCATTGATCGTCCAGACGAGCCATATTGCTTTAGGCTACACAGGGATCGCGTATACTATGTGTCGGAGTCTTCCATGCGTCTGGGTATCTCGATAGCGCGGCCAAATCTCGTCAGTCTTGGGACATGTTTCGGCAAGTTCAGCAAAAGCGGAAAGTTCAAGCTACATATCACTGCTCTTGACTACGTTGCACAATATGCGAAATACAAAGTACGCCGACTTTTCACCTTCATTTACTTACTTCAGTGCTGAAGGTTGTTCTCAAGATCTGGATAAAGCCCAACGGAGAGATGCCTTTTCTATATGGAAACCATGTCGTGAAAGCACATCTAGGAAGAATAACAGAGGACACACCAGAGCATCAGGGAGTAGTAGTCTTCAGCATGAATGATATACCTTTAGTCTGTCCTTTCGACTCGATTGTCCATTCCAACTCTAACATCTCCTTAGGGTTTTGGAGTTACTGCTCGGTCAACGGTTGACACACGCAAATTGGACCCAACAGCAATTATTGTTTTCCATCAAGCGTACGTTTATCTATTTTGAGATGTGGCCTTGCGCTAATGAAATCGTAATCAGTGATGTTGGTGAATATCTGCGCGACGAGGTGTGTAGAGTAATTTTTTTTCTCAGTCGCAAATTTCTGATGACATCCTGCAAATAGGATACATTATTTTAATACTTTCATCTGTTTTGATTTCATTTTTCGTAATGCGATGGGATGCATAGTGGCGTTGAATGGGCGTATTTCGTGTATATTCATACATTTAGTGTTCTCCCGGCCTGAAGTGCTCGACCGTGGTAGACTGCTGGCCATGCATCGCGCGGGTCGCATGGTGTATGGGGTGTTGTATCTTTAGTTAGAATTGCCAAGTATAGAAATTATGATGCGCTAAAGTCTGTCGTGGAAGTGACGAGCACGGCCACTTGGCATGTCTTCCTCTAATCACCACCCATGGCTCTCCCTCACTGACGACCAGCTCACTGACGACGTTATCCATGAGATCCTGGCACCTATTCATGATGACCTTTGGGTGGCTTCGGCATGCGTCGACCGCATCCTAAACGACACCGCTCTCCAGCACAGTCTCCTGAATCTCGGCCTATTTCGCACCGACCGCGTCGTTGAGAGATGCACCAACATAATTGCACTTGCTTCGCCATCTGTTCACGGCTCAGACACCAAAGTCGATACCCTTGTTCACCACTTTGAAAATACGCCGACTGATGCTTCGCTGTGTTACCTACGCTCCATCCTCTTGCGTCGTCTAGACAGACTCAACACATATGTTGAAATGGAGAAGGTTTTTCCAAAGGGAATGGAAATAGAGGTCGAAGATGTCATCGAGGAATGGGAGGACGATCCATGGGCAGACGGGACCGCTACAGCATCTTCCTCCAAGCCGACACCACAATCGAAATCCGCGGCACCACCGCCAGTATCGCTTGCTGACTTCATTCAAAACGATCTTCTTTGGTCAGCCTGCGAATTGGCAGCCTCAGAAGCGTTTGATGCGCTCCGCGTCCTTCAACGAAAGTATACCGCGGAACTATGGCCTGCCCGTTTCAAGATTCAAAGCTGCGTCCCTGAGCATGCCCATCCTTCCGAATGCGCAGAAATATTTCCTTCTTTAGACCCCTCTTCGAACAGAGAGTCCATCCCTCCTTCAGAAAAATGGAGAAACGAGCCAAACTTCTCGGAATTGCCTCATACTCGAGAAGCAATAAAGAAATCCAAAATACCGTTACCCGCAATAACGGATTCTGACAAGGCGCTCGAATTCACCGCTATTCCGAACCCACTCGCAGCAGACGAACTCTCTGTCTGGTACAAGAAGCGCGTGAAGAATGTCATATCATCGACGGGTATGGTTGACATCGCTTTAGCTTTGGTGCAACACGCTGCATCACAAGGTATTCCTTCGCTGGATGAACTCGGAGAAGAATTGAGCTTGTTGTCCAAGCTCGTTTATGATGCACCTCAAAGCAGTGTCATAAATGAAGATTGGACGCTTGACAACTGGTATTCCATGGATCCAACGAGCGTTGTCCACGCTTACCTTGCCCATGCATCACCAGAGGCTCTGCCACGCTGCATCTCGCACCTCGTCATGCCATACCTTTACGTGCTGGAGGCAAAAACGGAACGTGCTGGAAAGCCAGATCCTACACTCGCTACAAGGATACTATACGACTACATCCTGACGACATCCCTCGAAAACGTGGCTGCTATATTCGATGCTTCTAAGCCTACTCTTCCTTTCGGACAAAGGATCATCAACAACGACGAAGATATGGTGCGTGTTGCACTTGCTTGCTTATATAGCAGCAACAGTCTCGATCAATGGTCCACGATGAGCAACATATTTGAATGTCTTCCGGTTTGGGATGTTCCTCAAGATGAAGAGAATGATATTGGTGAAGCTGCGGATACAACCATCACTTCTTTAGGCGTTTTTGTTACACCCAGCACCAATCAACCTCATTGCACAGCGAAGGATCTCCTGGTTTTCCTGAAACCTCTCCCTCTGTCATCGTTGTCTCGACTCTTAGACATTCTCGATGTCCATCTCGAATCTGGAGAGATACTATCGAGATGGAGCGTCCCTGCGCCACTGCGATGGTTCCTTCAAAGCAGTGACAACATCAACGAGCAGCGTGCATGGGCTAATAGGATGGCTCGACGCGCAGGAGGAAAGGATGATAGGCTCAACGGTATTGATGATTGGGAATGGTTGCTGCAAGACATGCTGAAGCTGACTGGAAATGGTGACCCTTCCGCCCGAGGTGCCTTTTGTTTGTTGTCGCGTGAAGAGGTCAGCAGCATCTTCCTAACTGGATTGCTTAGCACCGACAGTAAGTCCATGTTCTGCGTTACTCGTGTCTCTTCTTAAAATTCATATATCATAGACTTCGAGACCGCGAAAACCATGCTCTACGGTCCTCATCATAAACTCAAACTCAGCCAAGAAAGGATCGAAGCCGTCTGCCTATCTGCCTCACGAGAATTTTATGATAATGCTAGCTCAGGCAACTATAAAATGGGAGACATGAGGCTTGCCTACGAATGGTACGCAGCATTAGCATCTACTTTTACCAACCTTCACTGAACTGTAATCTAGTCTAGAGGTTCCGAGACCCTCTCCAAAAATTGCACAGGAGAAGGAATTTATCGAAGCTACTTCGCGAATAAGTTCCTTCAACGTTTTTTCGTCACCTGGCGTCGCAATCGCTCCCATTGAAATACGCTTGATCAAAGACCGTCTCTCGCTTATATCTCGGGTCCTCTCTAGTAACGATGACGCATACAAACATACGCAAGTTATTTTAGATTTGGGATATAAGCTGGGATATAGGAACGACACTGTTGCCGAAGTAAAGATCCTCGCCATGCTTGCGGATACCGCACTACAGGCCGAGGATTTCGCGCAAGCGTACGAGAACAGCGAGCGCATGGTCCAGATAGTTGCCAACCTCCGTGCCTCAAGCCCCTCAGAATTGGATGAGACGAAACTGCGCGAAGCATCGGAGGTCTGCTGGATTGCATGTTTCCAGCTTGGACGCCAACCAGAGTTCCCCGACCTTGCGAAGAAACTCATTCTGCTGGGACATGCACTGGAGTTTTGCCCCCCGGACAAGATCCATGACGTCTTGACGGCGTGGCGAAAGCTGGAGAGCGAAGACATACAGCGCCGAGAGGATCAGCTAACTCAGAGGAAGAGCGGTGTGCTTAATATCGCGGCGGCCCCAGGCACAATGAATATGGAAGCTTTATCTGGGAATGTCGCATCGTCTTTGCGGGCGCGGCTGCACGACTTCCATATGCCGTCACCGCCGCTGCTGAGTACGCCTGATGCGGCGGCGCTTGCGAGTCGGACGTTCAAGAGCGTTGCTGCAAATTTCCCCTTCGCGGTAGGCCAGCGCGGGCGCTCGGATGTGGATGAGCGGAGCGAGGGCTCGCGAAGAACGGATGGGCATGACGTATCGAGCCAGGCTTCGCGCGTATTCTCGAAGGGTATTGGGTGGTTGATTGGGGCAGATGAGGCTGAGCTATAGTCTACGTATGTACGACACTACAGTACACGTACGACACATACAGTACATGTCTTTTTACATTAACTGGTGATAATAATCCAGGTATTAAGTAACACAAATCGAGTCATGCATCTGCATCTGCATCAGCGTCGTAGGGTGAGGGAATGAACAGGGAAGTAATGAAGGGTATGTATGTATAGGTACAAAACGAGAATGAATAGGTAGTTTCTCTAGAAATGACTGTAGCAAATAATGAATGTTGGACAAGAATGGGAGATAAAATGGGAGGAGGCTACAACAAACTAGAGAATGGTAATAAATAGGCCCGTTTTAATACCACAAATGGTATAACAAATATTCATAAGTAAGGAACAAAGGGACAAGGTAAATGTGACATGGATGAATGAATAGGGCGGGCTTTTGTAATAGTACAAATGCCCATATGGTTTGATATACAACCAAGAAACCTGATAGAAAGGATAGTAAGAAAAACGCGTCTCCTTCAACTTCAAGGCAGTATCGCTTTGCCGAATCGCGACGAAGTGCCTGTGCGCGCGCGAGGTCGGTTGATGATGCTGCCTCCAACAGGCGACGGGTTGAGCGACGCTGGTGCCTGTTTCCCCCGCCCGCAATGGCTGCAGTACTCGTTACCGTATCGTCCGGTTGCTGCCTCTAGCTCTGCTTTGAGGTCGCGCACCTGCCCCTCCAGCTCCCAGATCTGCTGCTGCGCCGTCCTTGCCGACAACGCGAGCTGCTGTCGCTCGCCTGCCGCTGTCGTGCTCTTCTCTCCACCGCTGCTACTACTGCCGCGTGGGCTCAAGGTCCGCGGTGGTGGAGTGATGGGTGCCAGCGGACTCGCCGCCGAGCGAGGCGTACCCGGATCATTCGTCGAGCTCGGAGGACGTGGCTCATCGTCGAGCGGCACGAGATGCTCGCTAAAATGCGCGCTGAACAGCGTCGACACCGGCCGCAGACGTAGTGCAGGGAATTCTGTTACTTGCGCGGGCGCGCTCTGCGGTTGCAGCTCGGCTGTCGCCCAAGGGCGGCGCGCAATAGGTGCATCCTCCGGGTTGTCGAGATGGTGCAGGTACCTACTGTTGCCATTGTTGCCGGCGGAGACGGAGGCACGCGGGGAGGAGGGTCCAGAGGCGGAAGGCGTAGTGCGGATGGAAAGCATGGGAGGTGTGCGCCGCTGGTTGAGTGTGCTGCCTTTCCACGATGGTCCTTCGCTTGCGACGGAGTCATTGCTCGGCGTAGGGTCTGCTTCGTACAGGGCTGGGGACAAGGTTGGGACAGGGATACGCTGAACGGACTTGGGCACCCGCTGCTGCGCTTGGTAGGTAGTGTTAGGGTTGTTTGCAGTACTACTGTTGTTGCTGGAGCTACCAATGTGCTCCGGCAACGAAGGCACAGGGGGCGGGTCGTCATGCTCGTCTTTCTCCTGCGCCTTGCCCCCATTGAAGAGACGCATGAAGCCGCTTTTCTTATGCTTGAGCGACCGGCCTCCTGTCGCTGTGGGCATGCCGTTGCCCGTTGGCTGCGCTGATAGGGCACCGAGTTCTGGTTCGCGGCGGTCCGCTTTCGGCTGCCCAACAATCGTATGCAACGCACTCTTCGCTTTGGAGCCTGCGCTTATCGAACGCCCACGAACTCTGGAGGGAATGATTCCAAATGGCGACCCGTCTGAACCTTGAGAGGTGTTTGAAGTGTCGTTATCTTCGACAGGAAATGCGGACGACGCGCGAGAGCTGCTCGAGCTGGATGTCCGCGATGCCTCAACGGATGTGGTGGCACTTCGCATGCGCTGGGCCCTTGCCTCCTCGAGAGAAATAAGAGAGAAGGTCGGTGCAGTATTGCGTTCAGTCCAACCCACCAGGCTCGAAACTCCCGGCGGCAAACCGTGCGGGGAATGATCTTGACTCTTGTCGGAGGTGGCTGACAGGTCGGGCGGGTTGATGACAGGAACGGGGGAAGATATCTTCTTCGCGAGAACCGCTGATGAACGAGGCTTCGACGTGATGGAATTGATGGATGAATCTGGGGTCAGCGTCGCCTGGCTACTCGACTTAGCCATCGAGTCTGTCGAAAAAGCCTCTGTCACGGTCAGATTCGAATCATTTCTAGAGGATGCATAGTGCGAGCCTAAACTACTATGATAGGTGGATATGTCGTCTTCAGCATAGGATACAACAAGGTCAGGGTTGGCGTATGGATGCGTGGATTCGTAGACTGGAGTTGAGTGGATTTCTTGGGGTCTCTCGGAGGTGGAGGAGGAAGGCGAAAAACGGCTGTGGGAGGGAGATACAGGAGGGACGGAAGGGACGGGAGTAGGAGGCAAAGGGCCCGTAGGTGTGTCGGGTCGGAGGCGACCCAGGGAGAACTTGCTGCGCAGGGTTTCTTTAGGTGGCTGAGGAGCGATACGCCCGAGCGAGGTCGCAGACATACTTTCTTGAGCGAGGGCACTGAGAGAAAGAATTGCATTCATAATAAATTCAGGACCATTGATAAGCTAACTTACTACAAGGCGCCACGGGGGTAGGATGTCTGGGAGCTGGTCGTATCAAAGGAGCGCTTGGGGAGGACCTGAGAACGCGAAGACTCGCCACTAGGGCGAGTCGTCTGGAAGCTAGGACGTGGGCTAGAGGAGCCCGAGGGCCGACGACGCGCGAAGGGGAAGGCAGCACCGAAATGGCGGGGGCTGTCCTCGGGCTCATCTTCCTCCTCGAGGTCGCCCTCCTCGAGCTCCCACGGCGCGCGGGAGTGGAAGCGCATCTTGGGGCCAAGATAGCTTAGGCGTGGAACGGCGGGGGTGTTATCTCGGTGTTCGTATGGCTCGGGCTCATCGTTATAAGAGTCGGCATAAGAGGCGCGGGGGTCGTCGGCGAGGTCGAGCATACTGGACGGCTGGCGCTGGGGCGGGTGGTCGTCGACAGGGGAGGGATAGTCATAGTCGGGATCGTGGATTGGACGGGGGGAGAAGCAGGGACGGCTGTAGACGGAGGGGGTGTCTGAGTAGTCTGAGACGGCGGAGAAGCGGGGTGCGCGCTGGTCGAGGAGGGCGCGGATGTGGGCGTCGGGGTCGTGGGGGTGGCGCAGCATGGTGGTGGGCGCGCAGCTCGGCCGTCCGCAGACGGTGAGAGAGAAAGGCAACAAACACCAACAACGTGCATCTCTCCGCGACTCCCATGGACCCCATCCCCCTCGCCTCCTCTTCCAATGGCCGTCTCTCAGGCAAGTCCTGGAAGCCCCTCAAGACGCCCACTGTGTACGTACCCTTCTCCACCCCCCGCAGCCCCGCTCACCGCCCCCAGTCGCTCCCACCTCCAGGACGGCGTAAAAACCAAGAGCTGGGAGGCCCGCATGCAGAAGACACAAAAGGCCCTCGCCATCAAGAAGCTCCAGGCAGAGCTCAAGGACGAGAAAGAGGCCGAGTACCAGCGGTGCGAGCTCTTTTCATCAGTTGCCCATCACATCGCTCACTATCCATCGCCTTGCAGCCGTCGCGCGATTACTCTCGAGCGCAAACAACACGCAGAGGAAAAAAGACGGTTGGAGGAAGCAAAGGCCCAGGTGCGTCGTCGTACTCACTCTACACTTCACCCTGCCTGTCTCTTATCCATCATTAATGTCGCTTATTAGATGGGCGCTCGGAAAGCTGCCAGGTTGCGTCGCAAAGCAGGCCGCACGAAAAAAATCAATCACTGATTCACCACTTTGTGCCTTATCTTTTTTGCTTGTTGTTTTTACGATTATCATTAGAGTGTACCAAAAAAAATGCATAGTCTGCTATCTACAATGTCCACGAAGTGTCGACTTCGCCTTCCACCACGAATGGTCGATCCAATCCAGCAACAACGCTGTCGCAGAGCGGGCAGCTGCTCGCGAGCATGTCCTCCAGCTCTGCCCGCAGGCCCTCCCGCTTCTTGTCCCCGAGCGTCGTCTCCTGTCCTCCCGCACGTCCGCTGCCCCCACCGCCCATCCCCGGCAACCAGTTCGCCCCTGTTACCACAGCAGCCAGCGCGTCGGGCACGATGAGGTCCCGCAGCCTATCGCCTGCAGAGATTACACTGCGGCCCAGTAGGTTCGCTGCCTTGGCTCCGTTCTGCAGTGGGTTGACGATTGGCCCAAAATTGGCCGACAGCAATGTCCGCTGTGTCGCTGGCTGGCGGCCAGGCGGGCTAATCGCAAGTGTTGGCTTACCGCTCCCAACGCGGCCTTTCGGCGCATCTTTCATCAGCTCATGCTGCAGTGTTACAATTCGTCTTAACGTAGCGGCTGGCAGATACTCTTTGACCTGTGGGATATGAGTTAGAAAATGAGCCGAGGCGTCTACAAGCAACAACTTACCAAGCCAATGAGACAGTCAGCATGGAAGGTATGGTGACATGGAAACACATAAAACTGCCTCGTGAGCAGCAATTTCGAGCAATGCGAACACTGTTCATTAGAGTCAATGGTAATAAACCGGTTTTTAAGCACGGCGATGTCTTGTTTGATAGCATCAGCGGTCCTCGTTGCGTCATCCATTTCTGCCTTCAGAGTGTCGATTTGTGCAGAGTAGCCTTCAAGCGCGTGCGCAATTTCTTCTTTGAAATCATCGATGACCACAAAGTCAGGGAAGAAGGGCAAGATATCCTCGATTTTGAGGAGATCCGCGTTCTCCAAAAATCGCATCGCCCTGACATCTTTAATGAATAAACGGCCTCAAAGAAAATCTGTTTACGCTACTCACGATTTGATGTCCTTCTTATCTTGCACGACATAGCGCGCAATCTTGAGCCATAACTTTTTGCGCAGCGGCTGGTCATCCTCAGGCATGTCGGCGTTGATCTTCGCTAGCTCCAGGTCGCCCTTCTCCAGTGCCAAATCCACGCTGTTCTCCCACAGACCCATTTTCGAGTAGATGTGCACACATGGCTGCGTGCGGCCAGCAAGCTTGCAGATCCGCAGCGCATAGTCCAGGTCGTAGTATGGGCGCCCCGTCAGCGGGTCCGTCGGCGCCGTCGATAGGAAGCGTAGCAGCGGTCCATCATCTTCAGAGGGCGTGTAAGCGGGTGGCGCCGTCGGCGACACGTAGAACGTGATGAGTAGGTTGTGGATCGTCGGCGAGGTATTGTGCTGCTCGAAGATGGCGTAGTTGAGGTAGCGGATCGCGTGATTGGGGGATAATGGATCGCGGGCGGAGTGTTGTAGTTGTAGGAGAGAAGGAATCAGCCGTAGGGGGTTGAGAGAGGGCTGGCGGACCCATGAGTCGACGGTTTCTTTTGGCGCTTGATGCATGAGGACTGGGCCGAAACGGTAGTACAGCTCCAGATCAGACTACAGGCACACCAAGGGTTAATCTCATGATATCCGCACAGAGTATATAAAAACAAACCTGGCGGCTGATTATGTCGATTGCCTTGACCCACTCTTCTTCGAGAATCCAATGCTCGATGACGCGCTCATAATCACCAATAGTCGTCGCGTAGAAGAGATACATGTCGGTCCGCCCATGTCCTTGAATCAGGTCATACACAGTCTCCTTGTTCAAGTTGCTCTGTTACACCCAATTAGCAAAAGCAATGAAAAGGATGGGCATTCAGCACCTTGTATGTCTCAAAGAACTGACGAAGGTCATCCTCCACTATAACCCGCTCAGCTTGCAAATTTGCAACGTCATGGGATACGGATTCGGACGCGATGATGTCGTCTAGCTCATTGCATTTGCTAAGATAGAATTCTACAAGCCAGGTCGCGAGCATCATGCGCTGGGTCAGATCCTGTGCAAGCAATGAGCATAATTTTATTTCACAATGGAGAGTATATAATACATACCGTCTTGCGCGTCCGCTCGAGGCGGGAAATTAAATATGACCGTAACGAATCGCGTTCCCCAACGTCCAAGAACTTCAGGGCAACCTCCTCGAACGTGGCCGAACAGTGTGCGTACGACTGCGCGGCCTGGAAGTACTGCCCGCTGCTGAAGAAGTTATTTGCACGGGCGAACAATATTTGATCCCGTTGGCGGGCAGTCTATAGCGAATATTAAAAATGGGCGGAGGTCAGTGAAAGACTATAATGCGACCAACCTTGGCATACTTGAGCGCCGCATCGAACTGGCCTTTCTCGAGATAGATCTTCCACACGTCGCGATCTTCATTCTCAGCGACTAGCTCGTAAATTGACTGGTCCGTGTAGACCCAGTATGTCCGTCGCACAGGATCCGCTGCATTCCCGAGGATGATTTCATTTGGAGCCTGGTCATATCATCAACTTTGAAAGCGCACGAATAAAGGGTGGAAATACGCACCATGGAGGGGGGGATTTCTTCATATGTCAACTTGTCATCGAGATTGCAAATACCGATGACTCGGTCCTTGTACAGCAGAATAAAGTGGAACTCTGTTAAACTTAAAGAGACTGGGTGCTCTTGAGCATCGCCTTCAGATGTTGGGGGATAAGGAAGGAGCGCAGCGCTATCGATGTGGTCTTCTGTGTCAATGTTGAAGTTGAGCGACCCATGATATACACCAGGGCCTTCATAACAGTGAACAGTTAAACTAAATATTTTATTTGGACCTGAGGCTGGGCGACCTACCTGTCATCCAAGCCATGCGCTTCGGAAGAGACTGAGCTTGATCAGGATTTGGAGTGAAGAACTGCAGCTCAGAATGTTGCAACGTGCCCGGGAGTTCCAAAATTTCTGGAGAGAACCCGGAGATTCAATGGTATGCAACATAACAACACTGCGATATACGTACTAGGGGCTGTTTCGCGATAAGTTGCAAATAACGCTGTGAAAACCTTGCCTGTATCCTCTGATTTCCTATCCACAACTCCAGAGAATTGATATATCCTAGTAGGCGTAGTGACGATGACCAGGGCTTGCTTTTGGTCTGAAGGCGGGAAGTAGTCGAATTTGATGCCAACGATAGGATGTCTTTCAGGTAGTGAGAACACAGATTGGATGTATCGTTCATGGGACTTGAAGAAATCTTCCTGGGAATCTAGAACAGCCTCATATATCGTTCCGTTTCGCGCCCCAATAAGAATCTCTCGAGTTGATGTTGAATGAGTGGATGATAGAAGTGCAGCTTTGTTCCATGCAACGCTTTCAATAATCATCTTGAATCCCTTGAGCTGCCGCAGTTTATTCGTAATCCGATCCAGGTACCAGTTTTCTGCTTGAATAGAAGTTATGATTATATGGCGCCCAGACGGATCCATAAAGAGTTTGTGAATGGTGATTTCCGTGGGTTTCCTTGGAATTTTGACCTCCACGGCCTTATCACCACGCGACAATTCAAGGTGGATAATTGAGTTAGTAGACAGACCCACTGCAAGTATGTCAGAGCTAACGACTAAGGAGATGAGGAGTGCTGGCCACACTCGAAATTGAATTTTGTCAAGGTAGAAGGCTGGTGAGATGGGTACATCCTGTGTAATGACATATTAGTCCAGGTAGCCATACATTGTAAGCTACGCACCGGCTTCCCGTCCGCCTCCGCACGAGCATCGTCTGCTTGGAATGGTGAAGGCTCAAACCCTTCATATTGCAGCTGGGGCACAGGAACTGAAGTATGTGCCTGCTTCCCAGAACCGGGGACAGCATGCTCGACATCTGGAAATCAATTAATAAGAGAACACCCGAGCAAATTCTTGAATAAAAGTACGTACAGTCGTCAAAGTTCATGACGGCCTCGACAAAGGACTAAAGAGCCCTCCTTCAGAGTCCTTAAGGTACTGTGTAAGAGTATGTAGTTGGTATGTAGCGCGTTGGGTGTCATAATATTAGTCTGCCTCATGTGATGACCTGCCAAAAGCGGCTGCTACTTGTTCTCGGACCGACCGATCCTCCCTTCCCAGCCACACCATCGTCGAAGACCAGTTTGTTCCGTAAATTTCTGGGATTGGTCTGGGATATAAGAAATCGACGAAACAATACTCTGTATTCCTCTTCCATCATGGCCGCACAACGCCCAATGCCCCGCTTGTTCATAATTAGGCACGGTTAGCTGGTTCTTATTGAATTTCTCTACAACGAATCCATGACTGAAGAGCTCTATAGGAGAAACTGAATGGTCCATGAATGGGTCTGCTTCTGCATAAGACATCCGAGATACCATTCATACTGAAATGTAGTACCACCTGTATAGGCGTCATGTAAGTGCAGGTCAGGGCCTGCTGTTGCGGGTTGCTGATGATTAATCGCCTGGACAGACTGGTGTATCAGATATACCACTTACCGATAATGGAGTCCAACAAGTCAAAAAAACCGCCAAAGCTTTAGTCGGAGATAGACGTGAGCTGATTTCTTTTCATTCATACACAATGCTCTCAGTCCGAAGATTTAGTGATCGTCGATCCAAAGAACCTATGCACCGTTCATGTTTCCCCCCGCCTGCGTGCTCGAAAGACGTTTGAATTATTATTTGAACATTTAGGGAAACTACCCAACTATGTCATAGATGAAGATGTGCAGGAATGGAACTATGGTGCGTGATCACCTAAATTTTATTTCTTGACTGATATCCGAAGCTTTGCAATCAAGGGGAATATGAGGGCCTTAAACCCGCAGAAATCAAAGCTCGGAACCCAGAATGGACTATCTGGAACGATGGGTATTCCATAAACAATGCGCAAGAGTTTAACGCTATCGTCTGATATTTGTGATCTAGTTGCCCCGGAGGTGAATCTGTCGAACAGATGCAAGCCCGAATTGACAAAGTGATTAGCAAGGTTGAACTTTTGACTTTGCCTTACAACACACCCAATCTGACGGCAGTCATAGGTTCGCGAGTACCACAGGCAATATGTGGAGGAAGGAATAAATACCCGGGATGTCCTTATCGTTTCACATGGTCATTTCAGCCGTGTCCTTATTTCGCGTTGGATTAATTTCCCTCTTTGCCTCGGTGAGCTTTACGCGGGATCCATCATAAGAGACAGACCATGAAAAATTATCATAGGAACACACTTCAATGTCGAGCCTGGATCTGTATGTTTTTAAATTATGCATAGCCTACGAACCTATTAACTTTTCATAGGTTGCAATTTTGAGCTACAACCATAATTCTCTCGACGAACCGGCGCTTAACGGCCTGAATCTGGCTGCGTTAGCCGGCCACTGAGTCTGCAGAGGCGTTTTAGGCTTTAAAGCTCTAGGCTTTGCTGGAATTGATAAATTATGTGTGCGATGAAATTCCTGGAAATTCGAGGATATAGAAGCGATTAGCACATCTAGAACTTACATGTTTGTGGTAGAGGTGCCAAGCTCAAGATAACGCGACGCGTCTGTTGATTATTGTATTTCTGGGGCTAACGTACATATCTTCCCACAATCATTTTTACTCGTCATTGTTCCGGTGCAGTAATTACTTCAGGAGGCCAAGGTCTTCAAGGACTTTCTTCCTTCTCTCCCTCTCCAATTTTCAATGGCTGAAATCGCGACAAATCCTCCTATTATTTATGCATCCACGGAAGGCAGCCCTAATAAGGATGACCCGACCGATGCCGAACACGAGGACGACGGAGGTCAGGCTTGGATACCTCTATCATTGTGATTCCCGATACTTTTTCTAAACGTCTGGATTCTAGTTGCAGAAACATCAGATACCGACGAACATACCGACGGACACGTCGACGAATCCAGAGTTCAGCCAGCGACCCAAGAAACGGAGCCAGCTCAGACGATAGAAACCAAAGTCATCGAATCCAAAGCCCCTACCGAGGTCAAGAAGGTCACTATGTCCGCTAGTCCAGCCAAGAAAGTCAATGGTGGCCCACCTACTCCCACTGTGAAGAAAGTGAGTATTTATTGATGCAATGGCATGTTCTCCAGCATTAAATGTCCCACCATAGATCATAAACTCGGGCACATTTGGAGCCGGTTCTGTCAAGCCTGCAGGAAGCAAGGTTCCGACACCAACTTCTGCACCTGCAGCAACGAAGCCCGTCGCTCCGACTTTAAGGAAGAGCACGGTATCCCCACCCACAATTTCGAAGCCTTCCTTGTCGTCATCGACTTCTGCTAAACCCGCAGCTTCAGCCACGATTACTGCACGTAGAGCCTCTGTTGTTCCAACGAAACCAACCCCTCCTGTAGTCAAGACCTCACTGTCCGCCTCCGCCGCGAAAACAAGAGCCACTCCCGATAATGGTTCCATCCGCGGAAGTGTTGCTTCTCCAACTGGTTCAGTCGGTTCTACGAAGGCTGCGGCCCCTACTGCGGCCCCAACTCGCCCTCGCGCGTCAGTTTCGGAAGCTGTGAAGAAAGCACCCCTTTCGTCGCGGCCCAGCGTTTCAGGCTCTGCCAAACCAACAGGGGCTGTGAAAACTACGCCGGTATCGCGGTCCTCTGCTGCCGCCCCTCCAACCAGGGCCGCAAGAACCGCATCCGTTTCCTCCATAAAAGAAGTTAAGGAGGATACTACTGCAGTCCTAGAGCTGCAAACACAAGTATGTTGGGATTTTCACAATCATATGCGCACATCTCATTCTTTTTAATACAAAGCTCGAAGAAGCGACGCGCAATTTGGAACTGAAAAACGCTGCAGTTTCTGACTTACAGGATCAGCTTGCTAAAGTCGAAGCCTCTCTTGCCAACGCTGCATCGGAAGCAGATGAATATAGAGTTTGTGCAATCAAGGATTCAGAAGACGCTAAAGCTGCTCTCGAAGTTCAACTTGAGGAAAAGCAGAATGAGCTGGAGAAAGTGCAAGCACAGTTGGAGGAAGTTACTGTATCCTTGCATACAGTACAGAAAGAAGTTGGTGGCACCCTTATTTCACCTATCATTTTATGCTTATGCACTTTGTAGCTTGCAGACTCCAAAACTGCCGCCCTCAAGCAGAACGATGTCGTGACTCAATTACAAACTCAGATCCAAGAATTTAATGTGGCTTTGGCCTCATCGAAAGAGCAGATTGCGTCACTTGAACAGAGCGCTGCGGGAACCTCGGCTTCCCTCGAGGCAGCGACGATTCAGGAAGAAGCTCTCTTCAAGGCTCAGTCTGATTACAAGGCAATTGCGGAGGAATCCGAAGCGCTGAAGGCAGTGCATACAAAGGCTCTTCAAGATTCAGAGAACCTGATTGCAGAACTTCGAGCAAAGGCTGCCGAAGCTGAATCTCTAGAAGCGCAAGTGGCTGCGCTGAAGGACGAGAAGGAGGAGAACTCCAATAAGCTTTCTGAACTCGAAATCGAGATCCTCGAGCTAAAGGAAGCTCAAGATGGTCTGGAAGACACCCGCGATCGCCTTCAGCAGCAAATTGCCACATTGGAAGACGAGTTAGCAAATGCCGCTGTAGCCTCTGGCATTGCTAAGGAAGATTTGTCCAAGAAAGAGGAGGGACACGCTCAGAAACTCGAAGCGCTCATTAGCATGCACGAGAAAGAGCTGGAGACTGAAGCCGCACGTTACGCTGAAGTAGCCGCTTCGTTGGAGGCTCTCAATGCCAAACTTTCGGAAACGTTAGCTGCCTATGAACAATCTAAGCAAGATCTTCTTGGCAAAGAAGAGAAACATTCGGCGAAGATTACGGCATTGGAAGATGCTTCTGCTGCTTCGCAGGCAGTTCTTTCGGCGGAAATAGAGAAGATCACGAAGGAGTTACAGGTCAGTGCTTTGAATCGTTACGACGTCTTCGTCTCATTGTCAACGATATCGTTATAGAGTCAAGAATCTATTTACAACGCCAAAGTGGATGCTGTGAAATCAGAACACGCAAAGCTGTTGGAAGAAGCGTATGAAAAGGCCAAGGTAAACCTTTTAGCAGTTATTTATTATTCTCGATAGTAATCATGCCCTTATTAGGATGAAGCATCATCTGCACACGCGCACGAGTTACAAGCTTTCCGTGCAAGCTCTAACGCCACAATTGAGGAAATCAAATCAGCCAACAAAATTGCACTGGACACTCTCAAAGCTGATCACGCCTCTTCGCTCGAGAGTGAAGTCAATGATTTGCAAAAGCAGATCAACAAGCTCAAACTCGAGCTAAAGGCTACTCAGGATGATCTTCTGAAAGCCAAGGCGTCGCTCGAGACCTCGCGCTCAGAGGTTGAATCTTTGACCAAACAGCGCGATGCCGCTCTGGCTCAAGCAGAGACTATTCCCACATCTTCTCCTGAACAAGCTGATGAAATTGCTCGGTTGCAAAGGGAGTTATCTAATACGAAGGACGATCTCGCTGCGGTTACAGAGATGCTGAACCTGACCAAGGGCTCAATGACACAACTGTCCGACAACCATTCAAGGGAACTGCAAGAGGCTGCAAAGGGCCGAGCAGACGAAGTCCTTAAATTGCGTTCTACACATGATGCCGAAATCACGACGTTTGCTACACAGAAGTCAGAGCTGCTCATCAAACTTTCCGACTTGGAGGGCGAGTTGTTGAGTGCCAAAGCAGCGCTCAATGCACAGCAGACTGCCTCACCGAAGAGCACCAGCAATGGGCATACTCAGCCTACATCGGTGGTAACGAAGGAAGAACTCACGAAGTTGCATGAGGCCCATAATCTCAAGCTTCATGACCTTCAGGCTGATCATGAAAGGGCCTTCAAACGGATGAAAGAGGAACTGGACGTTGCTCTCGGTAGGATCGATGAACTGGAGCAGGACCTTTCACGTAAGGACATGGAAATACAGTACATGGCACAAGATCAAGAAGAAAGCCAGGAGCAAATCACTAGGTACGTCCAATTTTATCATCATCGTTTCCACTGGGACTAGCGCTAGTTCGTTTGATCTGCACACGTTGAACTGACTTTGTCTTTCACAGGTTAAAAGAGGATCTCGAAGCTGCTTTGAATGACAAGCAGCAATCATGAGCAACAAATTATCGGCGTTGTCTTTGGGTGTCGGTGACTTGACTAATTCTTTCACTACTCTATTCAACCTTCCCTCTAGCTCCTGTAATACCCAACGAACATTTTCATTCATTGGAATCCGGATTTTATACATTATGCACTTCATTCTTCCATTGTCCGAATATGCTCTCTTTCGGATGTCTTTTACTCCCTATACCTTCATCTTTGGATATATGCAATGTCTTCACTGTTCACCATTACATTCGAATAATAGTATAATCACGTGATTATCTTTTATTTATTGACTAGCTCTGGGATTTTACCTTACCCTGTAGTTGTGAAATTTCTATGCAAGGCTATAATCCGCTTACCATGGATGTTATCGCAGCACCAGGACAGCGCTGGAGGTCGGTGCGGAGATAACAGCGATGCGGACTGTTAGGTCTCGACAAGACGAGTTTCCTTACAATCAAAGTTCAACGTTTGCGTCCAGCAGGGGTGTCCAAATCGACTATCATTTGAATTACTGTTTTTATGTGGGTGCCAGAGGATCTGGCTTGTGTTAAGTGGCGGCGCAGTGGTATCCGAGGTAAAATCATGCCATACGGCTAAAGCCGACGTATCCGACCCCCAAGGGATTTAGTGAAATCAGCCGAGGAGGTGTCCAGCAGAGGACCCTGACTTCCCAAACTTTTCTTCCTCCAACCTCCATCTCCTCCGGTCTCAAGTCATGGGCGTCTCCGCAGAACCAGGTCAAAAGGGCATCAATTGGTCCAACATTGCCGTCGGTGAGCGTGTTCTGGGTTTGTCTAGACGTGGATGCCATGCTCACCTCTAGATGTAGGTGGTATTATGAACATGGTATGATTTTACACGCCAGCTCGCAGACTCTCGCTAACGTGTCCGCCCATGTTTTGTTTCATAGTTCGTAAGTTTCTTCTTCGTGTTCCTCATATGTTTTGAATGTAACTGACATGGCTTCTGTCTGTATAGGAGGCAAGTCGCGTTTGTCGTGCGGGATGTATGAGCGCCAATTCTAAATCCTTGTATAGGTTACCACACTTGGCCAACCACTAGAGGTTCTGAAAACGCAAATGGCTGCCAACCGCTCGCAAACCATGTTGCAAGCTGTCAAGACGGTTTGGAGCCGTGGTGGTGTTGCTGGGTTCTACCAGGGACTTATTCCTTGGGTAGGTTCTTTGGTTCATGGCTCTCTATAAATATCTTGACATTTGGCATAGGCATGGATTGAAGCTTCCACCAAGGGCGCAGTCTTGATTTTCGCTGCTTCAGAGGTTGAGTCGGCCTCCCTCAATGCGGGTATTAACCCCGCTTTGGCTGGTTTGTTGGGTGGTATGACTGGAGGTGTTGCGCAGGCTTACGCGACTATGGGTATGTTTTCCACTTTACTCTTTTCGAAATATGTTCTACTATAAATTCACGCGTCTTGGGGACGCGTCATCTGGCCGTTTACTTATGCTAACTACCAAGTCAGGTTTCACGACATGTATGAAAACTGCCGAAATTACTCGAGCGAAGACGGCCGCCACTGGTGTTAAGCCTCCATCAACCTGGGCCGTCTTCGCAGATATCTACCGCCGGGAAGGACTCGCTGGTGTAAACAAGGGTGTTAACGCTGTTGCTGTTCGCCAATGTACCAACTGGGGTTCTCGGTAGGTCTTCATTGAATATCTTTCTCTGTATTTTATGACTTATGGTGCACCAATATCTTAGTATGGGTTTTGCTCGGCTAGCTGAAGATTCTATCCGAAAGATTAGGGGCAAGGGAGAGACAGAAAAGCTCGGTGCTTTCGACAAAATTCTTGCCTCTTCAATCGGTGGTGCTCTTGCTACTTGGAATCAACCTATTGAAGTCGTTCGCGTTGAGGTAAAGGAGTAAGCCGTTTATTAATAGGCACATATTGAGATTTCTTGCAGATGCAAAGTATGGCTAAAGGCAGCGCCAACCGACCTGCCAAATTGACTATTGTCAACACCCTGGCCTTCATCTACAAGGAGAATGGTGTCAAAGGATTATACCGCGGAGTCACCCCTCGCATTGGTCTTGGCGTCTGGCAAACAATATGCATGGTGTCTCTTGCAGACTATGTTAAAGCTTGGTAAGTTCTTTGATTTGCGTTGTGCAAGTCTTTGCTAATTTGGAATCATGATACCAGGGTGAAGGGCGAGTAAGACGATAATTTATAATAGATTTTAGACATGCGGACCTCTTTATACCGTAATATGATATTTATACTCCACACCTTTGAACTTGCCTTCCTGCGCCTTGAGGGATATACTGAGGTACATATCTTCAAGGGCAACCTTTGGGCAACCTGATTGTTTGATATAAGTATCTGATTCTGTCTCCAGAGTCCGGCTACTGTCGGCAGAATATTATCCGTGCCGTACATACATTACATACATGCCCCAGCTTATTCGAAGACACACCATCAGTGCATCAGCCTTCAAAGCTTCACGTTCTCCGTCATGAGCTCAACGATCGCTGCTTCCAAGGTTCCTCATCCCTTCCTTGTTAAATATCTTGCACAGCTTGCACAACATCCTCTGCGCACGAAGGCTATTACGACTGGTATATCATTTCTTGCCTTCGCTAACTCTTAATTAATCAGCGGCGTCGACAGGTACTTTGTGCTTCTTGCAAGAGGTTCTTGGAAGTAATCTGTCAGGTTCACCTACAAAGGTGTCCAAAGATGCATCACCACTCGTTCGCGCGCTAGGAAAGGCTCATGTCGACGCGAAAGCGCTCAAAATGGCGATATACGGCTTCCTGGTGTCCGCGCCATTAAGTCATGTCCTCATCGGTCTGCTTCAGAAGGCCTTTGCAGGACGTACGTCGCCACGCGCTAGAATTGCCCAGATTCTTGCCAGCAATTTGTTGATCTCCCCCATTCAGACCTCCTGTGAGTACAAGCCTAGCACCTCCAGGTAGCCGCATTGACAGTCCCCCAAGCATACCTGGCATCCATGGCCGTGATCAACGGGGCTACATCCCTTGACGAGATCATCAAGACAGTGAAATCTGGTTTCTTCTCGGTCATTCGCGTATGCCATCTGTTATATATCTCCTTTACGTTAAATTCAAGCATGCCATTTTTTTTTTTTTTTTAAATTTAGATTTCATGGGTTGTGTCCCCACTATCCATGACTATTGCCCAGAAGTTTGTCCCTGTGGAGGTGAGTCTGATATATTGCATGATTGCCACAATCGTCTCAACTTTCTTTCGAAGCTCTGGGTGCCATTCTTCAATGCTATTCAATTTGTTCTTGGGGTATGTATCATCTGTTTCCTGCACTATATCAGTGTCTTATCAACGTGTTTAGACGTACTTCAACGTCCGCGTCAAACAACTTCGCCTCGCAGCTCTCAAGAAGGAGCAGCAAAAGAAGGATCAGGAACGCAGAGATTAGTCTTCAAACACACTAACTGTTGCACAGCCGACTGGCTTGAGACTCTCTGGCAGTTAATACCATCTATCTATCTATGATTGTATACCAGTACATATATTCTGAAACGCTTCATATACCGCAAATCTGAGTCTATTCCAAGGTCCGAGAATTACATACAACAATACAAAACCCTTCCTGTTGAGTCGAAGGTTCTTGCAGATAGCGTTGTATTCTTCCACTTCCTTCGTTTTCTAGCGAAGGAATAGATATTTCAGTCTCTAAAGTCCATCCGCCCAAACCATATGTTCCTGGTCGAGTAACCCAAAGCTTTGGTTCAACAATGACAGTGCCTGATGGTGGAATGGTACCGCGGAATGTTAAGCGACCAAGGTAAGGAGGAGGAAGGAGATCTCTGTTCGAATTTGGACATTTAGAATTATACAAATTTTGATTAAGGAGTTACTTACATTGAACTCGCAGACTTTGACTGTAGTTTCAATGTATATTGTGCTGGGACTGTCAGAGAGTAATTCCGTAGCTGGAATTTTACAGAGACACAACAAGGTCTGGCCAAAGATTAAATGACGAATTATTAAAAATTAATCATGCTCACCCTTCCTCAAAATTGTGCAACTTCGTGCCAATGTCCTTCAAAGACAATACGATGGGGTTCATTTCCGTATTCCATTCACTGCCGCGAATGGCGCTCAGCACCTCCATGTTCTCTCTCCGCGTTTCTGCATACATGCTGCGTTTCACCTTTGCGCTTTCGGCTTCCTCTAGAATGCCTTCCAATGCAGCATGGCCTGATCCCAGAGTGATCCCGTGGACATTCAGATGACCCGAGATATTTTGGGATGGGATTTCCCAAAACAGTACCAGATCAACACCTGTAGGACTATACAGGGGAAATATGAAGGGATGAGAGCTTGAAGAGATATAGGAATGAATCTGTGCAATGTTCTGCGAGACATATTTTCTTCGACCACTTTGCACGAAGTTCAAGGTTACAGGATCTTGTATCGATCGCTTTCTAGTAGACTATCAAGCAAAATATTTAATCAGTAAGTGTAGTATACGCAATCATGAGAAAATTTACCTCAGAAATATGATCACAGTGTAAGTCTATGGGAGGTGGTCTTGAGGGATCGATTGCCCCGCCCTTCAATATATCATCGAGTTTCTTGGAGACAAAAGATAGAGTTTCGCGAGAACCCGAGCCTTCCAACCAGGGAGTCGCACCTAGAAGGAATCGAGAACTTTGCAAAGGGGGAACTGTACCACTAATTTTCGTTCACTACGAATGATGAAGCGCAGAACGGCTGGATTTGCTCACCGATCTTGCTCGGACAATGTCGTGCACGTCCATTGGGGACTAATAGTAGTAATTTGGGTAATATCAACGGAACTCGATTGCGACGTATTGGTGATGTCCACATCTAACACATATAAATGGTCTTGTGATTGGGATGGTTCAGCCGAAACTGATAGGTCGAACAGGGGAAGGACTTCATATGGACGCGCCAGCTTCGTTGAATAGAATGGCTGTGAATCATCCTATTGGATAGATGTATAAATAGACACGCGTCCCGACTGGCAAAACGATACTAACCTCTCGGAAAACAAATAATAGAGATAACTCATGCTTTCCTATTGATTCTGCATGGATGATAACAGGAGCCTCGATCTGTTCGCCTGGTTGAAGCACAGACAATTCACCTAGTGACAAACGACGTGGTTCTTGGGGCTTTAGTGAATTGGCAGATCCCACGACTTCGCTTGAAGTTGCCGCTAATGAGGTGCATCAGTCGGGTCATCAAAAATAGAACGCAAGCCCTACAATATTCGAAAGACTCTATCGATCCGACCCAAAGCTCGTCGTTCGCTCCAGTTATCATCCAAACTTCACTGATCGGCCGCGTCCCTGCGTTCGTTAACCCAAGCCTTTCCGACTTGTTCTCGCCTTGGAGGAAGACGAGGCGCTCATCTTCGACATAAGTAATCTGCAATTTATGGTCGGCAGGTACCACTTCAACCTGCATGAAGACATCAGATGCATATGTAGGTTTTTGTCGTTGTAATGCAGTTTCATGCAATCGACGTCCACGCGAAGCCAGAGGTTCCAATATAGGTAATTGTGCCAGGAAGTCGTATTTCGCGTGCGTGATTCGTAATTTGGCTGGTCTCCTCGATTTCAGCGAAATGGGTATCTTCAAAGAGTCAATAAAGGTGAGAAATAAATGACGGTGCATATACTCACCGAAATGGACGCCTTTGGACCCAAGGTTGCCTCTTTAATCACTTCGACGTCAATAGCATCATCAAGGGATCCAGATTTGAGGTTATCAGTCTCTACGACGAGCAAAGTAACATTAGAGAGATTGATTTCAGCGTCGAGTGGGTTCTGCATGATGAGATCCACCCAGAAAAGTTCTGAAAGAGTTCTTTTTAGAAACTGTCATGAATCGATCACAGCTATTTCATACCATTCGTGCTGACCTTTCCGCTGGGCGCGAGCATCGATTTGCCTCCTTGTGCTTTCCAAAAAGCTAGCCAATCGTCTTTTCTGCTGGACCATATATCTGTATCTTCGTTGATATTGTCACCAGGAAATCTGAGCCTCGATTGCTTTGTAACGCATAACTTGAGGGGCATCTGAAGATTAGCTTTAGATACTTGCTCTGGATCGGTGGATTTCCAATACTACAATCAGAATGTGAGTATGTAAATCGCATGCTAAGGACGAAAATTATAACGTGCATTGTATGCAACTCTAAAGTCATCCAAGTAAAGTTTATCGTTCCCCGGTCCTTTAAGCGTCCCATCGCTATGTGTAGGTAGTCCCGAGTTTGAAAAGGCAGAGGAACCTCTCAGCAGGCCCAAGAACAACTTAACAGCGCCAGAGACATCGCCGGTAGTATACAATAATCGACCTTATGATATAAAATAATTAGTATAGAGGCTGCATATTTCAGAAATCTGTGAACCCTCAAACCTAGAGGATGTTCTATTCCAGACATGATTTGATCTAGACCTTCTATCGATGTTGGCGACTTTCCTTCAGAGTCCCAAAATGAGGGAGATAATTCCTTGGACGGCTTAATGCGATAAATATCTTGCGCTTTGCGCAGAAAATACATCGTCAAAGGTTTCTGTTGAGCGACGAATGAGCATCGGATGTCCCACGTGAACAAAAATGGAAGATAGACGAACAATACCACATTTCTCTAATCGGGTGGCAGCCAAAACGTACCAGAGAGCTGCACGCCTCCAGGCTCTTTTCTTCGTACTTAAGAAAGCTGCATGAGCCAATAGCAAAGCTGCGGGAGCTTCCTCTGCCTTGATGAATTCAAACCGTTGTAGTCATATCCAAATTTGCAATGAGAAATGATAAGATCACGCACATTGTTGGCAGCCCAAACTAGCCATCGTTCACCTTCTAGCATAGGGCTGAGGAAATCCGGTGGTGCGATGCTGGCTTCCCACCGTACAGCACATAGAAGAGCACGGAGTTGAGCATGGGGAGGAAGATCTGAGGAATATGGATGAATAGTTGATATGGCCGTTTGAGCATGAAGAGGAACAGTGGGCCCTGGTGCAAGTAGCAAAGGAAGAATGTCCTGCAGAAAAAAATTATTTTGTCAGCATTCCAAATTGCCTTGATGTAGAAATACTACTCACCGAACCACCTTTGCTCTCTTTTCGCAGAGCGTCCCATACCATGACAGCTAATTTGAAATCTCCTAGGATAGTAGAAAATTCGGCCAGGCGACGTTGTTGTGAAGGGGGAGCAATGCCACTGCTTAAAGAAGAACGGCCCGGAAGTGATGTGGTGCTTGCAGATATGGAAGGTGTAGGGACTGGACTCGATGATTGGGAGCCAAACAACCGTCGCGTTGAGGAAAAAAGGCGCGATGGAAGGCGCCGGGTCGAGGAGAACTAGAAAAATATTTAGACCAAGTCAGATATCGCAGAGCATTGCGGTACAACCAATCACACATTTTCATTCCACTCATTGACACATTTCTCCATCCAGGGAATAAGGCTCATAACAAGAAATTCGCGAGTAAATCGAGCCGTTTGCTGGATATCCTTCTCTTCCATCCTTAACGTGTTCATGGCTGTTAGATTTCCGGGGGTGAGAGTGGGGGAAGTAGGCACAGAAGAATTCTTCTGGGACGGAGAATCGGGAGATGGAGGCGACGGTAAACGTGGCATCAGCGCAGGGACGGGTATAGGAGCAGGTGGTATTTTGGGTAGAACGAGAGGGAGTAGATAGCTATGAAGACCAAATTGTTTTTTGACAGCATTATACAGAGCATTAGCCCTGTAATGAATTATGTCGTGAGTGGCACAGCAGTACAGCACAGCAATCTAACTTACTCTTCATCGGATAGAGGTGAATTTTGAGGGTGTATGATCAATGTATATCTCAGGAAGTTGGTGTCCACCCATGCTGGAAATTGCATATTTCGTGCATGTAACGCAGTGATAGCTTGCAGTGGATTGGGTGACGTAGTAGATACAGCGAGTATAACTGAATTACAAATTGATGAGGGCAAGTAGTAAGAAAGGACGTAATTGACGTACGGGCGACAGGATGGTTCCAACTCTCGTTCTTCGAGGGCACAAAATCACCCTCTGCGCACCGTCGCAGTTCATCCCACCATGGCGTTCGCATAGTTTCCTTGTCCCCCATAATTTCGACATCTTGTACCCACTTTCCACATCGCTTGCTAATGCGCGCAGTCATCCAATCAATAGCACGAATGGCGCGCTGCTCCTCGTCTTCACGGCATGCCTCTTCAACGTCTAGCAAGTCTGAGAACGAAGAGCAAATGACGCGTGAGGTACAGAGACCAATGAAGTTGTCCGAGTTGTAACTAAAAGAATATAGCTTTTTGGGTACGACAGCAATCACGGGCATCGGAAACTTACCTTGAGGCAGTGGAGAGAAAGACTGCAGGATATTTTGCAATGGGGGGAGAGACGACTTCTCTAGCAGCTCACTCAGATCTGGAGCAGAAAGGATACATATATGCGGGCTGAGAGAGTGAGGAAGAGTGGGAGCCATGCCCATACAAGACAAGCAAGTACCAGGACCGCATCAAACCCAGGCGCACATATCACTTCCATTTTCTCACGCGATCCGCCTCCACCGCCACCAAAATCACTTCCTATAATATTTCATAACAACAATCTTCCTCCCATGCCCCCCAGCAGCTGAAGCGCCATCATTCATGGTCAGTGTAAAAGGATATCCTAAGTAGTAGTGGAGATCGTAACTTTCTATGAAGAGTCTAAAATATGACGACAGACTTCTTGAGAGCCACATTCATATGACTATACCTAGCTCGTAAAAGTTCATTGTTTACACCTGTAAACGGTCTAATATATATAGAATCCTATTCAAATTAACTATGAAGGTCCAGGAAGGGGGTCTACCCAAGTCCCATTCGGCCAGAGTGTAGCAGCCATGGTGAAATCTCCTGCGGTGCCACTTGAGGTATACTAATCACAAATAAACCGTTGAAGATTCTGAACGGGCGAAAATAATTTATGTTACTCACTGCAAGTCGGAAGAAATGCGGGATTGTTGCATTGAGGGATGCCAAGGAGAAATTAAGCGCCGGGCCAGCATAGCGCTGAACGTCATCGACGAGAAGCGCGAATCCATCCCAGCCGTCGATCAATGCAGCCCATTGTATGGTTTGGTTGAAGAATGGAATACTAGCGTTGTAGGTTGCAGCAGTTGTTAACCACACAGGTAGGTCAGTTCCTATCGGTGCATCTTGACGAAGCTATGTAGAGTAGAACAGATGAGCTGGGTCGACATTAATTTAAATATCAAACGAACATACGCACATCAGAAACAGTTTGTAGAATCGAAGCAAAGCCAAATGCTGCTGTTCCGTTGACAAAAAGACCAAGTAACAGACCCTGATAAATAGCTGATAGTCGGGTTGGGAATGCAGTGCCTGGAATAATTATCATCGGGATGATGTAGTGGTGTAGACGGAGCGAAAGTCCAGGTAGTAACGCCAGAACCAGTGTGACGAGTCCTCCCGCGATGTACCACCCAGCGTAATACGGTAGCCAACCCGTCTTTCGTATGACGCGCACCTGGTTGATAGCCAGTATGGTAATAATTACCAACAGCACTACCAACGTCGCGATGGCACCACTGCGTTTGGTGAGGTCAGACGATGTGAGGCGGCTGAGTGGGAGTTTGTCGAAGGTAAGGTTGTTGAGGACACCGACCCAGAAACCGCTGAGGTAAAGAAAGCAAGATTCGACTGGGGCATTCCGGAAGGCAGGGAGCACAAATCGGAAAGCGAGTCTCCAGAATGCGTAGGCTATGTATAGTACGGGCAGGAACGTGCCGAAGGCAACATCTAATTCAGGCGGTGGTCCAGTCGGCTGAGAGAACAAGACGACGTGCCAAAAGCCGATACACACGAGGCACCAAAAAAGAACGATGGATTTCGGTCGAAGAAGGATAAAGAGCGCTGATGTGATGAGGACATTGAATGCGAGAGCTGCATCTCGCATATCCGAGCAATGAGAAAGTGGAGTGGAATCAAGAAAACGGAAGGATGAGGGAAAGACGGTGGGGAATCCTATAGATGCAAGGCCATGAGAGTAGAATGGAAGGAAGTCCGTGAAATTGCCAGTGAGTGCCAATGTACCACAGCCACCTTTGCTGGTGGATATGATACCCCTAGAGATGAGAAACGATTGTTCAACCACTGGTAAAACGTTGCATTTTAGAATGTAGGGGCGTACGCTTGGATAGCAGCAGCACAAATGAAGCTGTCCCCTCTATACGTTCTATTAGAATCGCCTCCTCCTACAATGAGTGGCTTGAAGGCAATTTGTTCGTCTCCAACAGTTCTCGGATTTTGCAGGATAACATTATTGCACTGTGCGGGACATCGAAAGTCGAATGTGGAGTTGTCGAAGGGCGCACACGTGCTTCCGTCCTGTCCGCACCCATTATTGGCAAGCCAATATGTGGATGTGCAACCAATGAAAGAATCCTCGGGAGTGAGGAATGACTGCGCTCGTGCAAAAAAGGCAAAGCCAATGATATATGCCGCTGCAAAAAAAACGAACAGCCATGGAGAAGTCAATGATTTCGTGGTCTTGATGACGATGGACTCTATGGGTATCACAATATGTCTCCCAGCGATAGTCATGTCAATGTCGAGGAAAGGCGATGGCCCTGCATTATCAAAAGGTCAGCTGCATATCTTGTATTCGTGACCAGAACGCGCACATGGTAAATCAACTTTCGGGCGTGGTCCTCGTATATAGAGTGTTGCCTTGGTAAGCCATGCATGGACGCGGGGATGGTGGTTGGCAAAAGACCGAGAGGTACGAGAGACCCATGTTGGAACTTGTCGATGCTGAGGAAGATCTGGGCCACCATAGAGAGTTTCCAGTTCGTAGGGACGTTCCGTTACGACAAGGTTTTGTTTGGAAACCGTTCGGCTGGATCGCTCTGGCGAAGATTTAGTTGTTGAGATGCGAGAACTTGAGCTAGAACTTTCATTGGTGCTATGAGGTCCCGGATGATCCATGATGGACGGTAGTAAGATGTTTAGGAGATGCTGTCGTGTTAAAAGAAGAGAGTAAGACTTGTAAGGAGGGTGAAACTACGGTTGTAGGTGACACGGGTAGCGGAGGAGTTATGGTACATGTGAGAACAGGTCGTGATCATGGTGTCAATAAGGCAACTCGTTCTATAAAGGTGCTGATGTTTATAGACCTCAGATTCACCCGCCTTATCAGATAAGTCATTTACATAAGTATTTACTTCCGTCGGTATACAATATGTGCGGTATCATCTTTACAGTTATTTAAATTACACAGGGCCAACTATAACAAAACTGTGAGCGCGCGCATTGCCGTAGATTCAAAAGGAAGAACTAACGATAGTCGTAGACGAGCTTGGCCTCGATGTCTTCACCTTGGGGGCCTGTGAATTTGACATGCCTCATGTACCTCCTGTCGCCGTTGATCTCTTCCATTCCCCAAGTCTGTAAATAATTTAAGTTAAGCAGAACCTTATGAAGCATCAAGACATTTACTTGATTTGCAATCCAAACGGTGCCGCTCTTTGGGGTGTTACTCTCCACGTACGATTGGACAAGGCCGTGATCGAGGGTATCTTGAGTCCAGCCTTCTTGGAGGAATGGAATGTCGAGCTCCTCCGCCCTCACCCTCCTCGACTTTCCGATGACGGCTCCAAATAATGAATCCTCATGCTCGCGTTCTTTCCACGAAAGCGTTCGTTCTTCGGTGGTGCCGGGGATGCCACCAGTAATGGTCTGATCGATGTTAATGTGCTCGACGCCTTCATCATCTTTGAAGTGTTTGATAGAGAGAGTAACAGTCCCCAGTGAGATGGCTTTGCGCTTCCACCATCCAACACCTTGAAGTTGGAGGATGGTATCGGTGCGAGGATCCGAGAGGGTCTTGTTCTGCGGATAAGGAACTTAATCAGCCTTCAAAATGTGGGTAAGACCATAACGGCTTACCATGATGAACTTGCCCGAAATATCAAGGATGGTGAAGTCTGCTGGTACGGCCATTGCGGTGGGAGTGATGTGGATGCAGTGAACTTGAGAGCTGCAGATGAGTCTTGAGGTCTTTTGGTTGTTTGTAAGAATCACATGGGCAACGAGCTTAATGAAATCATATGAATAATGTTAGCCCCGCAGAAGAGTCAGGCGGTCAAAATGCGAGAAGCTTTACACGGTGGTAGTATCGGACTGGGCACAAATAGACACATGCTTATGGTCATCATTGGGCAGGTGAAAAGATAGTAACGATTTTCCATATTGCATCTTTCCCTCGTTCCCATGCCTGTGGACCTTTCGCCTCGTCGCCTCCAAATTCTACCATGACGCCATCCTTCGACCATTCGCACCAAATGCCAATCGAACCTGAGGAAGGACCTGCACCACCACCTTTCCGATCAGGCTCTCCCAGAGTCTGCACAAAATCTCTTCCCTTTGTTTCGGACCCAATTTCGAGCTTAGGAGGTCTGTTGACAGGCTTTCCGTCTTTGTCCTTGACTTCGGCAGTGATAGTAAACAAAATGGGCAAAGCCGGGAAAGTTGAGAAGGCAAGTTCAGCCGCACGAGACGAGGTGCCTTGCTTTCGATCGCCTGCTTGTTTGGGCACGTTGTAAACGTAGATGCTGTCGAGGACTAGTTTTTCATTTTTCAAATCAGCAAGTTTAAGGCCAGAAGTCGGCTTGTAACCGTCTTTGGGTGAGAATAAGAGACTGAGACCGAGAGGATAGTAGTTGAAATAGACCGCGTCAGAATATGACTTGATCTCGGGGACTGTTGGCTCATTGCGCGCTGCGCGGGAGGAAAGAGAGGAGATGTATTGCGCAAGGACAGGATCTTGAGGGTGTACACCAAGAAGGTCTTGGATGTCCATGGCGGGCTGTATCTGGCGGAAATCAGCAATTTGGATTTGGATTTTGCTAGGGGCTAGAATCACGTGCAAATGACGTCTAGATGCATCTGCCCTTTGCACTTGCACGACCGAACTATCATGTCGCGCGCCGAGGTTCATTCGACGCATACCCCTCAGTCGTCGTCGATCCTCTGGAAAGTCTCTACAGCCCCTATCAATATCAGTTTTTCTCTGCTTTCTGGCGGTTTTTCTGTCCTTCGTCCATACGCGCCGACGATAGTTCCTGTCTTCGTTTTCTCGTTATTTATCCCGCTCATTCTTTTGCTATCTGCACTTTCGGGCTGGTTCGTATGGTCTAGTCTCTCTGTCAGCTGGAAGGTGCCCCTGTATCTCCAATATGGGTATGTTTCTGCAGTTTCGCGCCATACATATCTAACATGTGTTTGCGTAGGGATGGAGTTGCGCCATATGCATATGTTGCACTACCGAATTTAGCCCCTGGACAACGCTATAACATAGCGATAGACCTTATTCTGCCTTGCACGGAACCCAACACTAATCTAGGAAATTTCATGACGACATTGACGCTGTCCGCTCCGAACAACAAGACATTGGCATATGTCCGGAGATCTGTAAGCACCATCGTATTGTATCTGCCCAACTCGAAAGTTATTGATTCGTAATATTTAGGCAATAGCGTTGCCAGCTAAATCACTCTTTTTATTTTCAACACCAATCACAACACGTTTAAAGGTCCCCTTGATAGAATCCTTCACGGCCAGCAGGTCCGATATGGTGGCAGCCGTTGAAATTGGTCGACGAGACAGCTGGACTACTTTAGGCCTTGGTCATGGGCGTGAAGTGAGCATTGTTTCAGCTTCTCTTATAGGATTGGCTGTTCCACACGGTATTCGGTGGGTTCATGGTATTGCACGATAATGAGAGTTTATGTTATTGACTTTGTTTTAGCGGTCTCGCTATGCGCTTCCCTTTACTGGCATCGTTGGCTTCGGCAGGAATTTTTGTTCTGATCTTGTCTTCCATTCTCGGTACTTGTGTCTTGCCTCTCCTTTTGCCAGTCATGCCGTCAGAAGACAAGGAAGGGCTAGAATCTAATCTTAAGCAAGAACAAATTCCACCTTCTGCCAGTCAATATCCTGCTCAGGAGAGAGAAAGGCGTAGGAGATCAAGATCTGAGAAGAGGTCAAAAGAAAGAAAGGTATCATTTCGACTGTCGTCAGTAGCGCACAGATTTAATGATTGTGCCAATAGATTAAAGTGGAAGCTCCTGTACAAACCATCCCTTCCGTATCAGAAGGCACTAGCAGAGGATTACGCAGGCGTTCTTCAAGACATTCGATTCCATCCGACGAGGATTCGGTAACTCCAGAGAGCTAAAGTTATATTCCTTGTGCATCATTCCCGTCGCATAAATACATAAAATACCATACCTGTCTTGATACCCCAATTCTCGGATCGTCTTTTGCATAATTGTAATTTCCTTTCATTCTCACAATAGCTTAGGATCACCTCATATGCTAAACTACAGGTGTCAGTTTCTTGTCATGTTCTCCGCTCTCCATAATTTTAGAACCCTCTTCAGCCTTGTCTCCTTCCGGCTCCTTCTCCTTGACCTCCTTGGCCACTTCAGGTTCAATAGAGGCGTCCTTCATTGATTTCTCCTCCGATTTCTCTTCTGCAGCCCTCAGCTTTTCGGAGGAATTCAGAGATGATGTTAAATCAGTCAAGCCTTTCACTAAATCGCCAGCATCGTCTCCGTCTAGACCAAGTTCCGCAACCAGATCTGCCAGCTCATCTTGAGTCACCTTCACACCCTGAAGACCATATCCACTAAGTTCATCCCCAAGGTCCAATTCGTTTGTTCGCTTGTTAATAGGAACAACTTTCCCTTTCAGAGGGGAAGGTGAGGGTGAAGAAGTTGGATATAGCTTGCTTTTGAGATGATCAGGTGTCATCTGTAAAGGCGATGCTGCTCCTGGGATGCCTACAGGCTTGACAGGAAGAGGGGGTCGATCTTCGTCAATAGCAGGATCCCATTTTTCCTTGAGCCGGAGAAATATGTCTAGTTCATCGTGCTCGACTGCATCTTCACTATGGGAATAAAAATCCGTTAGACACGAACATGCGGAACTATTTGTTGTCCTCACAATTCTGCAAACGTCTGGCGGTCAAATAGTATGAGCAGATGCGTTGGAAGTTTCATGGATACAGGCACATACTCCAGGAAACTTTCCGCCGATGAGAATTCCCGGAAGTTGTTGTTTGTCTAGAGGAACAAAGTGCCGATGAGTATGAGCGGTGTAGCATCTAATGACGAAAAATGCTCACCTGCTGGAGCTTTTCTCCTCCAAAGGCGCTTGGCTTCCTCGTCAGAGGCAAGGTCATAAGTCGTAAATGGTATCTTCTTGGCCTGCAAGATGCGGAATAGGTATTCTGTGCGATTCCACAGAGCGAATTGATCAGTGAAACAGTCAAAAGACTCAGACTCGTCTCCTATGTTCTACCTTGACGTTGCCTAAGTGCCGGTTGAGAAGCAATCGTGGTCATATACAGCGATATCGGAGGCGAAGGCATCGTGGCAGCTGGTGGGTGGACGCCAGACAGGGAATCTGAACAGTGAAGAAGTAGTACGTGCTCATTGAATGTAACAGGGGCCAGGAGATAAGATTAGATAACAGGGAAATTATCATTTGAGTTCTTTTTTGCTCTCTAACTATAATTCTCCACAACTAGCTTGACCGTTAAGTACATCCTTCACCATGAGGCTTCCTAGACGGGTCCCTTGGGCATCTTTGGCCGATTTGGAGCAACTATGTGCGAGTATCTACGGCGACAAAAACGATATTGAGGCAAAAATCTTCGCAATAAACAGAGTCAGTTGTTCCAGTCTCAATGCAAGCCACCAAATTCACTGACTTATAGATCTCTGCATGGAAAGCAATCACGATGCTGCCACATGCCGTTGAATCCACTCTCGCAATTCTAGTAGTCATTGTCCAAGACCAGAAGCAATCATACTCGTCGTCTCTGGCGCTCAGACAAAGTTACGCGACTGCCATCATACGGCTCGTCAACGGGCTGGTTGATCCCCTTCAAGTAGGGACCTATGCGAGGTCTATCATATCGATTGCGCAACAGTTGGGACTACCAGGCTGGCTTGTGGAACTCCGTCATGCGGCAACCCACGAGGACCTTCCAAGTCTTGACCTCTTACGGGAGGCAAGCAGACAAGTGAGTGGTCTAAATCCTTGGATCACAATTTATCACTGACAACACTGGCTAAAAGTCTATGGCATGGCTGCTACACAATTATTTTCTCCCAATCCTGAATCCAGTCTCTGCCCAGCAAATAATAACAGCGCCCATCCGACCATTAGCACCTATATTAAAAGTGTACAAGAATACGATGAAAATCATGACACGAGATGTATCCCTGGTGAACCAATACAAGCCAAGGATTCTGAATATCCTCAGAGATATCGAACGATGGATATCTGAAGCCAAAGTCGCCGCAAATGCAAATGCAGGAGATTTTGGTACGCCCCAACACAATCATTCGACGGGATCCTGGACGGAGACGTAAAAGAAATCTGGGCTCTCGAAAGGTTCTCTGACTCCCTCGTGGAGAAGGGATGTTGGTCCCACTTTCCAAAAAGTTTGTTTCCTGTTCACTTTCCACTGACCTGCAAACTGAACGCAACGACATAGAAAAAGGTTATACTCCCTCGACACGCTTCTGCCCAGCAAGGCTCAATAGCTTTTTGGGAACCACTTTTGCGCCATATACAAGCTATTCATGTGCATTTCCCATTTACGCTGTGTCGACGCCTCGTTTCAATCATCTCGACTCAGTCTCATCGCAAGGGAACACAGATCCTTCATATCTTATGTACATTGCTTGTTGGGTATCATGGGCAATGCAAACATGGAACGAGAGCTCGCCTTTATATCTTGACCTCAAAAAGGATACCCTGGCCAATCTGATGAAAGGGTTGGGATACAATTGTTCAGCTCTGTCAAATCAATCCCCGTAAGTTCTTAAGCATACTCTAGAGAGAAGCGACGTCCATTAATTCAATATACAGTGCTTTCGCCCTTTTGCAATGTTTGACATCTGGTCAAAAGGAGTTCGAGACTATCAAGGAATTGCTTCTTAAACCATCATCAGCAGTGTTGAAAACGGTAAGCGGGCACTCTTCTTTTTAAGCTGTCAGAATGTTTATTTATGGGCTTAGGCTTGGGACCCATGCGACCTTGATGTGATGAAGGAGCGACAAGCTCTTTTACAATCCTATCAGACACCTAGTCCCGAACATACCACATCAATATCACCGCAAAATACTGCTTGTGACATTTCAATACCGGGTTGGCGCACGCTACGGAACTGGAGGCCATCTCCCATTGGTGTTTATTTAGATTAAATCATATATTATTCTTAGATTGAATCATATATTATTCAGACCTGCCACACCCATACCCAAAACGCGTAGTACACAGATCTCCGTGGACAAAGATCAAACCCAAAGAAGAAAAAGAAAAAGCAAACCATGGCAGGAAGAACGTGGATAGGACATGAAATTGAATGCAAGCACGTATAAGGAGGTTGAAAGAATGATTAACGCTACTGATAGCTATGGTCCTGTGTAGGTTTGCGTACTTGATTAGGTTTTCGTGATTGATCAGAGAACGTGGTTTCATTTCCTGCACTTCGACCATCACTAACGCTCCTCCCTTCGCTGAGCGCGTCGCTTTGTGGCGCATTCATTGGCGGGTATCGAGGTGGAAGTTCAACTATCTGGGCTCCCTCCTGATGGTATATTGTCACTGGGGGGACATTGCTGTCATGGTGAAGCACATAAACTTGGCCGTGACCCACGGGTCGGGGAGATGTCGTAGAGTCATGTACAGAAGTTATACGACCAGAAGCACTTGAGTTGTATGCGGATGTTGGGCGAGCTTGGCTCGCTGCGCCAATATGACCTTGCATATCTGGCATAACGAATGGTTCCACTTGATAGCCTTCGCCGGGGCCCATTCGATGGTGCATAGTCGGAGAGTTTGTCATTTGCTGCATAGAATGGCCGACTGCACCTGGAGATAATGTTGTAGGTAAAGGCCGATATTGAGAAGGTCCTGAACTGTGATCAAACGCGAGAGCATTTGGGCTGCCAGGACTTGAATGCACTTCAACGAACCGGCTTTCTTCGAGTTTTTTCTTGAAACTCCGTTTCATGATCAGACAGGTACCCAAGAGCCCGAGAAGAATCCCAACTACCAAGCCGCCGACCCCAGAGCCAATCACAATAGGCAGTTTTACATCATCCTTGGGCCTAAAAAGTTAAAAATAAAAATTGAGATGCATGGCAGTCAGTGATTTTTCTTACCCTGTCGTTACTTCCCGGCCAAACATGCAATCGTTCCACCGCCTCCAGCATGAAGAGGTCCGTTGGACCAGCTAGCTCCGGTCGCGTCGACAAGACTGATGAAGAACGGCGATGCCCAATTGAGACTGACAGTCCAATTTATAGCTTTCACCTCGTCTGCAGTTATGTTGTATGGTGGATGAAGAGCAGGTGCGACCTGACAGAATAATTAGATAGAGTCTACGAGAAAGCCTAAACCGAATATTTACAGTAAGTATATACGGGGGAGTTCCATTCATAGGCGTAAAGAAACATCAGTACACTGGAAGGGCCAATGTTAGATAATCGGTTGCAAACGAAACATAATGAAAGCTTACTTGGTCGATCCAACCGTATTGTGACATTGGGCCATTGTCAACCAAGGCAGAGACGCCAAGGGGTGAGGAAATGTCATATTGGCGCATGTCGGCGTCGAACTGGGAGGTATTACTGTGTATGTGTCCTGACAACCTCCAGTGTTTCCAAATTTGTCGAACATACATATCTGGTACTAAAAGGCTATGAGGATGAAATGATTTTTGGCAAGCGTAATTAACGCACAAGAGTTCCTGGGGCAAATGGAACGGCCCAATCCTATGTAGATGGTTTATTAGGCATATGTAGCTGCAGTCGAGACAAACTTACATAGCTGAGGACATCCCCGACTGAAATGATGAAGGGAACTGTATATGCTCTAATGAAGGTAACGCAAATCTTAAGTAAAGAGAAAGAAAGCGGGATCGCATTTATCTCACGATGTATAGACCTGCAGATAATAAGGGCGGTTGGATTTGGCCTACGAATCTGTCAGGAAAGGTGGCCGATACAAAACTGAATAACATCTTACCCAGTTGCAGTACTCCTCGACCAGGTAATATGAATATTTTGGCACTGTTCTTGAGGATTTCAATACAAAAGCAGATGATGAGAGAATTTTTTTGGAAAAGCATACCTGTTGTAGGTATTGGAAGTGGTTGTCCAGGTATATTCCAGTCAAAGAAAAAGGACTAAATCAGCCAGATGAGTATCAATTAATTCGCGAGGAGTCTAATTCGTACCTGAGGCATAAACGGCGTAACTATGCCTTGTACCATGGAAAGCTTGCCAAGCCACAGTAGGGGGATTATTGGCCAGAAACAACCCATCCACCTCGTCATAATCGCAGGTTTCGGCAGGATGGAGCGAACGAAGAACAGAGTCAACGAACTTCGAATATTTGGACTGAAAACAACGCTCTACTTGGCGCTTGCAGAACAGCGTCCAGTGGTCGTTCCAGGGAGGCTGTGTGAAGCTGCCACGCCTATGGTCTGCGGAGATGTATTGGAACTGACAGGGTCGCCGGGGTGTTGAGGTGTGGTCACGAAAACAAGTGTGGGCCCTGGTGGAGGAGGAGGCAGAGGGTGGCCGCGCATTGTGCGCTGTTATATAAGAGCATCGAGCAGGATGCCCTCATGTTGCTGGGTCCCTGAGCGCTGAGCGTTGAACGTTGTGAGATGGGCGCACTTAATTGAATGGGTTTGATCGGAAGCGGAATAGCTAGTGAATTTCATTATTTATATAATCAATCAGACTCTACGTCTCCCTCCCTCCATGAAGCTCAGTAATCCATTGCCGCAGCCCCTTCCAAAGGAATGCGAAAAGGCGGCTCGTATATGCACGTATCTCCACCCTTTCTTTGCTTTCCGGCACTAATGTCCTCTCGACAGTTGAATCCTTTGTTGACAGTGGCAACAACGGACTCGATGGCGTCATTCCTCGCACTATTCTTGAGGGTGCCAAAGGCTTCGCCATTTTCACAATCATCAAGGCAGGCTTCGTCCTTTCTGCTCGAGCGGGCAGTGGCATAGTCATCGCAAAGTTAGATGATGGAAGTATGTCTTGATCCATAATGTACTAATGACTATCAATGTCTGAATCGTATTCTGTATTTGTTCAGCTTGGTCTGCTCCCAGCGCTATAGGAACTGCTGGAGTTGGCGTCGGTGGACAATTAGGTGCGGAAATGACGGATTTCCTGGTTGTCCTGAACTCTCGTTCTGTGCGTAATCCTAATGTCGACTTCTAGGCTCCACGTTTATGTTTGAACCTTTCTAGGCAATCGTGAGCAAGTCGGAAGAATCGATGCTGAAACATTTCTCATTTTCATCGTCTCCTTTAGAGATCTTTCATGGCAGCAGGTTCCTTGACTTTAGGCGGTAATATGAGCATCGCTCTTGGCCCCCTGGGACGAACCGGCGAAGCATCGGGCGCTCTGAACTCCAACGGCAAAGTCGCAGCAATGTAATTTGCATCCTCAATCTCTTGGATGACAGGACTGACTCTCCGTATCCAAAAAATAGGTATAGCTATTCCAAAACACGAGGACTTTTCGGAGGTGTTTCCGTAGAAGGGTCCGTGATTGTAGAACGGCAGGACGCCAATATTCAAGCATACCACTCACCGGTTACTGCCCGGCTGCTGCTCGGAGGCACAGTCGATCCTCCCCCATGGGCCACTCCCTTGATCAAGACCCTCGAAGCATGTACAGGAATGCCCGGAGGTAGGGAGTGGGTAAACGAAGATGTTCCGCGAACACCAGGTGGCACGTATATCTTCGGAGGAGGGCGATCTAATCCTAGCTCTGGCATCAGAACTCCCTCATTCTTGCGAAAGAAGAAAAAATCGGATGTTTCTTTCCCGCCAGCTTCATGGGGCGAAGAAAGTGATTCTGGGTCATATTTTTCTAAAAGTCCAACGCCGTCGCATTCTCGGAATCTGACCTGGAGTGGCGGAGGCAACTATGGCAATTTCGATACAAATTTTGAATCCGAATTTAACCCCTACCAGCAAGGTTTAGCTTCAAGGACCAACAATTCATACAATAGTAGAGATGATACTAATCATTTTGGTACATCGCCATTTTCTTTCGATGGTCAACCTTCCCGGCCAGAATTCAAATCGAGTCTATCTAATAACCCATCTCATATACGGGCTACATCCTATGATTATAGCAATCTTTCCCTTGCGACTGGTCAACAGATTGACAGCCTATTCCCATCATCGGCTTCGCATCCACCAACCGCCTCCCAATCGACTGTCCCTTTCATCAAGCCACGCGAGGAACTAACAAAACCTTTATCGCCATATGAAGGCGTGGCCCGAGCGATTGCGCTATATGATTTCAACGCTGTTGAGGCAAGTTTCTGAAACGCTTAACGGGCATTTGTTCTGCCACTAACATCCGTCCGCAGGACGGCGATCTATCTTTTCGCAAAGGAGACGTCCTCATCATCACAAAGAAAAGCGATAGTACCGATGATTGGTAAGCATCGCATCTAATTTCTGCCTCAGGACCACTATTGACTTCGTTGAATCTTGATTAGGTGGACCGGGAAAGTCAATGGACGTCAAGGCATATTTCCGGCCAATTTCGTTGAAATTGCTTGACACGATTATGTTATGAACAATTTCTCTATCTTGCTAGGTGTTATCATGTCAGAGCTTTCGTTTTGGATGGATTGACATGTATAAGGGCGCTCCGTTAACCACTGTATGTATTCGTGCACTCCATGTTTTCAATAAATGTACTTGTAAAAATAGTTCGGACAGTCTAAAATTAGACACCAACTTTAAAAGCATTGGATTATCTGGATAAATGGTATATAGTTCGTTGTATCATCCTGCGTATGCTGTATGAAATGTCAAGTGGATGTTTATCGATACGCTACAAATAATGAGATACGTATACACTGGCAGCAAGATATATAGTGGCTAGTCGTAAATAAAGCGAGATGTGCTCGATGTTCCATCGTAAAGTAGATATCATAGTCAGAGCAGTTCACACAAGGTATCAATCCTGTAATTGATAGAGTTTGACGCTTCTGACTTCCCAATCTGCAGACAATAGGTTATCAGTTCAGTGTAGCGTGGGGTTTGAAAGTAATGTACGTACAGGCTTCACTCATGGATGCGCCGTTGCCTTGCACGAATGCCTGACACGTCGAGGCGCCAGTGCGTTGTGCGCAGCTCTGTTCTTGCCCAGGAATACCGGCAGCACTCCATACCCCACCGGCCCAATCCCCGCTGAATAAAATTCAAAATTGAAAAATAGGCCAAGCGCCTGGTATAAATTACATACCATAATGTCGTGTCGAAGATAGCCGAATGATTCACGAAAAATGTGGTTGGATCACAGGAAGTAGCAGGCCATCTTGCTTGCGCAGCACCCCAGCTATCTGGTTGAGGGGCTTCCGCAGTAATATCCGAAGGAATTGAATTGGCAGGGAAAAAGTACACTGCAATTCCGGACGTATCCCACTTCACTAAAAGGAGGATGAGAGGAACATCGAAAAAGAGGTGAAAAACTTCGCGTACTTGCATAAACACCTCCGCGTTGGAATTGAATCCGGCGCCAAATGAATTGCTTGTAGAGGCGCGTATTCCACATCCTTGGTTGCCTGTTGTCAAGGCTGCGCAATCCGTCCCACCGATAACTGAACCAGATATGGCTAGCGTATTTGAACTAGTGCTTGCCAAGGTACAACCAATATTGGTGTGGATTGTGGCTTGGTTATTCGTGTAATTATTCACACCCTCTACAATATCGATTTCGCCATCAATGGGCCAATTTGGACCTATAAAAAATTTGAAGCGGTCGATAGTTTCTCACCGCTGGGAAGCTTACCATTCGTCCAAAATGCCCTATACATGCATTATGGATAAGTGCTGCTGTTGAACACCGAGAATATTACTCACGGCCAAATGCCACAGCCCGTAGGCATATGTACCGAGTCCATGATAATCAAACCACCATTGAATTGCGTTTGGGTAGTAATGCGAACGCTTTGGCGAGTTCCCGAGACGACTGGTGTTGTTTCAACACGCATGACGGCGTGTCCTTGAGAATTTACCTGTAGAAGTCCATTGGAGCTCTGAATTATCCTGTAAGCACAACCTCACGGCCAACAAAGCGCAAAAAAGGAAATACCGCGGTGTTTTGATCGACATATGTGACGAGCCCTACGAATTGAATAAGAACAAGGGGAGTAACGCGGATAAGTTTCCTTGGCTCACCATTTGTAGGATCTCCACCTGTGAAGAAATTCCAACCATCGAAAAAGTTCTGTCCTTCCTGTTATCATAGATGTGATTAATGAATGAATGTTGAATTATTGGATAAAAGGTCACTAACATGAGATTCGGTCAATTTCCATAGCGAGGGTGTAGTAGAAACGGAAGTTGGACTGGATCCAACGTTTGTACTCGTCGCAGGTCGTGAACTTCCAGCGCTTATAGTACTTGTACTACTTGAACTGCCTGTATGGCTAGCGGTGCCAGAACTAGAACTGTTGCCGGAGCTGCCTGTGTTTCCATTCCCGAAGACCGCCTGTTTCCCAGATTTGCAGTACACGACGTGATTGAGTTGGTCGGTATCTGCTCGAGGAAGGAGTACACTGCTGAAGGCGACGCGTAGATCATTCGCAAGGCTATGAGTATGCCGAATCGCGTCATCCTGGACTTTCTGTATTGCACGATGAACGAGTGTATGGGACGCCAGCGTTTGGTTGATGCCCAGAAGAACTGCGTAGAGGGTGTAATATTTGAGACCCATCATTAGAAAGATCGATGGCTAGCCCTGGGGCGAAATGAAAGGCGCCAATGGTCTGACGCCGACCGTTCCAAGTCGTAGTATGAAGCAAATGAAAAGATATTTGGGCGCAGCCCGAAGACAAAATCGGAAAGGTAGGGTTGTAGGAACAGCACCTGTGGGAAGGGAAAGAGGGGTAGTAAGAAAGAAGTAAGAACAAGAACAGCCGTTCTCCGCGGGTGAAGAGCCGTCTTGCAGCAGAGAACCACGAGGCAGTTGTGCGGCCCTAGCATACTTGCCGAAACCCTGAGAAACGTGGAAACACCTTGCATTTCCCACTGTGGCCGACCATGTTGGACCAGGATCAACTTATATCCACGACATTCGACGATGCAAAACAAAGTTATCTAATTACATAGCCTCGTTCAAATCTCCCTTCCTATGGACAAAGTTGTACATTACAAACACCGTTTACTCCGCCAGGATGGATTATGGAGAGATGGTCGATGCCTTGAGAAAGATGGTAGACCAGATAGTCATAAAATGAAGCCCAAGAAAAATAATACTAATGCTACGAGAAATCGAGGACCAGGCCTGGAGATGATAAAATAGACTGATATGTCGCAAGTAACGAAAAGCTATATATCAAGAACGCCAAAATGAATGCATATAAAACATGAAGAGAGTCGAAGATAAGTCCGTCCAAAAAATGACAAGTAAAACGAAAGCCTAACGTTGGGATCCAGGAGTGAATGCATCCCTTATGCTTCGCCGAAGCTCGTCGTGATCACGGTGGGAACTTCCTAGTGATGATCCTGGTTGTATCTGAGAACCTGGCACGCTCGTAGAAACAAGACCGTCGATGTCGAGATCGACAAAATCAAGAATTCTACGAGAAAGAAGTTGTATTTCACCCTGACCGTCATTCGTCTCCGTTTCTTGGTATGAATGCTGAGAGTGGTGCGACCGTGGTGTTCCAACTGAGGAAGAAGGAGACGTTGTCCTCGTCGCGGCCAAATTTTTGATATTTGGGATCAAGATACTAGAGCTTCGAATGTTGCTAATGAGCTGAGGATCTGAATAAAACAATCAACTTGTGCCATAGAGAATAATTTATACTTGGTATACATACCGCCGGACTCCAGCAGTTGGACAATGGTCCATACAGCAATGTGCTGGAACGTAGCATCGGGACTAGTCAGGAAACGATGCAAATACTTGTGCATTCCACCATCAGGTTTGTCCCATACTTCATTGAATGCTGAATAGTCATCTGTTGGCGAGCGACCATCTAGCGCATTACAATTAGTCTTCAGCAAGGTGGAAAGCGATTGGATAAAATACCTTTCGACGATAGATTGCCCAATGCTGCTGCGCTGTTTCCTTGCACCTCAGAGCTTGGCGAATTCGTCAGAGGAATGAGGACTTCACAGATACCCATCTCCAAGAGTTGGCCCTTCAGCTCGTCTAAAATTATCCCGTCAAAATGGAAAGTTATCAATATCCTGAACACTTAAAGACTTACCACTTAACGCAAGAACAGCAACACAAGCAGTCATCTCGCTTTGAACATTGATCGGCACTTCCAAGACAAGTTCCTTTATAGATTGGACCGCGCCCGCCTTGACAATTGCCTTCTTATTCTTCTCCGAGCTCGCAGCAAGGTTTCGCAGCGTCGAAATGGCATGACATTGGACCTCTTCATTGTCTTTGAAAGAGAGCAATAGAATTAAGGTTGGTAGGAAACCAGAATCAATGATGGGAGATTCGTTTTGCGGATGTATCGAGACGTTCCGAACACACGCAGCAGATGACAGTATAAGTGGTAGATATGAGGACCGGAGTAGGCGAAGTAAAGGTGGCAGCCCGTCAGCTTTCACGATCTCCAACTGATATTTCTCTTGGGTTGAATTCAGCGTCGACGCAAAGGCGGATATAGAGAAATAACTAACCATCACTAGCCAGGTTGCGTAAAGCAAGAGCTGCTTGACATTGGACTTTCAAACTGGGACTCTCCATGAGCATTACAAGGCTGGTGACAAGTTTAGGTTCGCTCTGAGCCAACTTCTTGCGATTTGCACCTAGGCATGTCTAAATCAAAAACAGAAACATGAAGAATTGTGGTTGATGTCCTACCATCTACTGCGATATTACTTAAAGCAGTTGTACAATAATATTGTACATCGGTATCTGGCGAGTTCAAGAGGCTCACTAAAACCGGGATGGCACCAGCGTTGACGAGCTGTTGACGATTCTCATCTATCAAGACCCGAATGAGTAATCAATATTTCATCAACTGTTGACCATATCTTACCTGAATGTGTCATGTTCAACAGAGCACCAGTAGCATTTCGTTGTACTCGCATGTCTTTCGAACGAGCCAGTCGTGTGAGAGGGACCAGGGCACCAGATTTGGCAATCTTGGTTTTGTTGTCGTCTGAGATCTCTAAAATTAAGATACGTCAAGGAATGTTCTGGTTCGAGGACGAACCATGGGTGGCGAGATTCGTAACACAACCAACAGCATTGCATTGAACCTCCACATTGGGGCTGAGCATTTGACGGATTAGAGGTTCAAGACCTCCAAGTTTCACGATGAGCAGCTTGTTGTCGGCTGAGAGAAATATAATGAGTATAAAGTCATGGTTCATGGGACTAAATATCGCACTATTAACTGCCAAATTTCCCAGAGCAGCACTCGCAGCCCGCTGTACTTCCGTATCATGGCTGCTAAGCAAAAAAAGAATAGGATCTAATGTATCCCGACCGACTGGGCGAACTTCTTTCTCTGTTATTTCTGCGAATGCCAGGGCCGCACTTCGTTGCAAGTCCACATTATCAGAGAAGGAAAGAGTTGTCAGGGCGGACAGGGGAGATCCAGTAAAGAAGTTGGTCGTGGTACGATCTGCGGGTGTAAAACGTTAGAGAACTCTCTACCCGCCGAAGGAAAAACCGCACTCTCTAAGTACTGCAACAAATCCGCCACCGCTTCTCGCTCATTCTCCAGCAGCAGTGGTTCATAGAATTGCGACCTGCGCCCATGGACTAACGTCACTGAGTAAAGCACCGATGCATATGAATATATGGAAGCCTACAGCATGATTCACAACAGCTGGTAATGTTACCCATGAAGAACTGAGCTGCGTATGGGGCGGAGGAAAGTGGACGAAGTGAAGCCTGGTTGGCTGAGGCTTGGGATGCTTCAAATTAAACAAACTGCGAGCCTGGCTACGCCCATGCAACACTAAAGCGGACTTAACATATCACGTGTAAATCAGGTTTTCCCTTGTTAAGTCCAAAGCGAGACATGCCAGACTTACTTAAAATAAACAAATAAATGCTCAGTGAAGTCATAAACTTCATTTGATTGGAAGCAAGTTGAATTCTTCACAGTCCATTTCTGATATTCCCAAAAACACTCACTGAACGTGAAAGGATAAATAACCAAGGGTTGTGGGAATAGAGACTGGTTAAATATAATCCTATATATAAGTACTACTCGCTCTCATCCTCATCTTCTTCGTCGCTGTACTCTTCTTCTGCCTCATCGTCAATAAATCTCGATGCCAGACCTCCTTCATCTCCGCTATCGCTAAAATCATCCTCGCCGCTCTCCTCCTCTTCACTTTCTCCGCCCAATTCAATGTCTTCGATGCTCCCTTCATCATCGCTGCCAACTTCGACTTGCACATCCATCTTCGCATCATCGTCTCCGGAGTCCGTGTCCCCTTCCACATAACGTTTGACGATTGATTTCTGTATTGTCTTGCCCGCCTTGCTTCCTAAAGCCGTAACAGGGACCGGGGCTGTAGAAGCCCGCAATTCTACTTGAGAGAGTACCATGTCCAAGCGTCCGCTCAAAGAAAGAAGACTGTCATGTAGGCTTAACCTGTTGGTTAATGTCGAATGTAGTCCTGATAATCGTGCTACCAGATCTGGTATCTAAAATGAATGGTCATTACAACGTCTCAAATGGACCGATTGTAGGATCACTCACAGTCATCAAGTGACCAGTGTGAACAGCAAGAACGGTTTTCAGCCAGATTAGAAGTCCTGAGCCACGCTGTGAACTCGTTCCACCACCACTTCCTTTCATGTTGGCGGCACGCGCTCCTCTCCCTAATCGATCAACGCAAGCAGTGATCAGGGAAGTGCTAGCTGAGATGGAAGTCTTCGAACAGTATTTCGAATCAGTACAGGATCTGAATGTGTCAGACACATTTCCAGGAGACGAGAATCGGACGAGTGCAAAGCTTGAATAAGAGTTCGAGTCAATGAGTTGGCTGGAATCACTGAAACTTCGGCTCGAGATTGCTTTTTCGTCGATTTAGATTGCCTGGAAGAATCCTTGACACCCTGGTCACCTTCACTGTCAGAATTTTGTTCTACACCGCCTTCTGTGACGGCCGTTAACCGTTGACCAAGTGAAAGTTCGGCCAGATCGACTTGTAAAGCGCCATCCAGTTCATTACCAGCATCCATCTCTTCGTTGCCCTGGCCTTGATCCAATTCAAATCCGGAACCGACGTTCAGAGATGTTGATTCAACATATCGCTTGTTTGGAACCAGCTAGAAAAAAGGGGCAAGACATCAGTCGTTATATAACAACCAACTGGAAAATTAGTAACCTGAGGTAGCTCGTCCGTGGATTCTTGGGTAATTTCATCCATGGTTGGATTAGCGATATAGTTTCCATTGTCGTCCAAGTAACGCTGATAACATATCAACGCAACGAATAAATGACTAGTGCAAGGTACTCACAACCACGTCGAAGACTGGCCGAATGCCTTGAGCGAGTCGAACAATACGAATTGACCCTGTATCTGCTGGTATGAACACGAAGTCAATCACCGGATTATCTTGAGTTTTCGAGGATGTCGAGAGAGTAGAACGGGGGATGAGGGAGGGGATCTTGAAGGCTTTGTCTCCAGTACCATGAGGAAAATCGGATGGGATGGGGATGAATGATAATTTTCCAGACGTGGAAAGAGTTACAAGGCTCCTCTTCAATGGATCAGAACTGGCGAGCTTGAGAGACCTGACATCGGAATCAAGCGAAATCGTCCCAATGGACTTCTGGTTTGACGAAGCACCATCTGTATTCCAAATGTATACAAAGCGGTCACCCTCTGCGCTAGAGAAAAATAGGGTAGAAGGGCTTTTGGAGGTTGACCACAGGAGTGTTTTAATTGAGGACGCATGACCGGTGAAGGAGGCGACTTGTTTTGGTTTCTTCGAAGTAGAACTAATATCCGACGAATCAATTTCAAGCAAGCGGATGTTGTGGTGAGCTACAAGAAGATCAACCTGATCCGTGTTTTGAGTAGGTCGAACAGAGAGTGAGGTAGACGGGATACGGTCATCGTTTTTCCAACTCCTGAGGATGGCATTCTTTTGAACATCCCAAAGCCGTATGGAACTATCCGCACTGGAAGTCCAAAGAAGTGATTTATTGGTAAGTCCTGCTGCTAGGGCTAATATGCTGGATGTGCTTGTCGGGTGCGATAGTGTACGAATGACTTTTGAGTGTGTTGGGGAGAAAAACAATATTGTACCGTCTGAGAGGCCAACGACAAGTACGGCGAGCTCTTTCTCTGCGTCTACATTATCATTGGTTGCTTCCAAACGCGTCTTTTTTCTCTTTTTGCTTGGAGAACGAGTATCTTGAGTTGGAGATTCTGGGACTAAAGTGCTCCAAGATAAAACAGAAATGCGTCCAGAGTCAAGCGTATATTCGGCGACTGCGCGACTTGATGCTGTGTTGTAGATGCGGATGCGATGTTTATCCACGGCAAGTGTTGCAAATGCGAAGAGAGTGCCATCTGGGGAAAAAGAGGAAAGAATGGCAAGTTTTGTGATGCAGACGGCTGGGCGAGGGCAGAGGTTGAAGTTGGACGACCCTGTGGAGGTTTCGGGGTGGAGGCGGATGATTTTTTTGCGGACGGCATCCCAGGTCAAAGAAGTGCGTAAAGCAGGCGCCCAATTTCAATTTTTTCGAATAACAAGATGTCACGTGATACTTACATTCAATCTAATCAGATTTAGTGCGGGACCGAGTTAATTATAGTGGATAATGTAAGCCTACTTATATGACATCGCAGGACTCTTCCTTCCCCTTTCCTCTTCTCACTCGTCCCGCTTAGTATACCACCCCTAGAATGAATTATATTCAGGCAAGTGGGACTATCTACATCAAGAGTATCATCTCTAACTCATCGCCGTTACAGTTAGAGAAGTTAGGTTCGTCCAAGTCTCCCAGATCTCCGTGAGCCATAGCAATACTCAGACCGCCCGCCAGGCGAAGGAACGTATGCAACTGTATTCAAGGTAGGAATTGCTATGCATTATGTTCAACGATTACTCTTTGACACTTCCGAAGGGTCGATCAAGAACAACCAACGAAATCGTGGCTCTAAAAGAAATTCATCTCGATGCTGAAGAGGGAACACCATCGACTGCCATTCGCGAAATCTCCCTGATGAAAGAGCTCAAGCACGTCAATATCGTCCGCTTACATGATGTCATTCACACAGAAACGAAATTGGTCCTTATATTCGAATATTGTGAACAAGATCTCAAGAAGTACATGGATCAGCATGGAGATCGTGGCGCGCTCGACCCAAACACTGTACGCAGCTTCATGTTCCAATTGTTGAAAGGCACAGCATTTTGCCACGAAAACCAGGTTCTACATCGCGATCTTAAGCCACAGAATCTTCTCATCAACCGGAAAGGAGAATTAAAGCTTGGGGATTTTGGTCTAGCAAGAGCCTTTGGTGTGCCCGTGAACACTTTCTCAAATGAGGTGTGTAGCTATACTACTTTTCTCTGACGAGTCTTATATTTGGTGCAGGTGGTTACTCTATGGTATCGCGCTCCCGATGTTCTTCTTGGCTCCAGGACATACAGCACCTCCATCGATGTCTGGTCCTGCGGTTGCATTTTTGCTGAAATGATTTCTGGCTCCCCCTTATTTAGAGGACGAGATAATCAGGATCAGTTGTTGCATATAATGAGAATCATTGGCACGCCTTCTGAAGCGCAGTTCCAAAAGATATTCAAGGAAACGGTCTGTCCTCATTTTATCCCTTTTCATTTCAAAAACTGACTGCACTCGCACAGCCGGAACTTCAAATCAAACAGTTCCCCCGATACGCCAAGATGCCTTTCCAACAGGTCTTGCCGAAGGCGTCACCGCAAGGTATTGAGGAATAATTTTTCATGCCATGGAGGGTCTAATCAAAGTTTCCTAGCTATTGACCTCCTTGAGAGACTTTTGAAATTCGACCCCGCTGAACGAATCTCGGCAGCTGAAGCTTTATCTCACCCTTACTTTACGAACGCGGTTGCGCCTACTCCCTTTGGCCTTAATACGTCTCCTGGCTCGATGCCACCACCAGCTTTTAATTTCCCTCACCCACACGGAATCCAAGTGCAACAATACCATCAACAACAGCAGCAACAACAACAAAGCCAACATCCTCAGGCTGTGCATCCCAGCCAATATACCCGACCACCTGCCCAAAACATGCAGATGTATAATCAACACCCTCAAACAAATGTCCATGATCCTTTGGCAGCTGCTCATCAAGCGCGAGCTCACGCTCAAGCTATGGCACAAGCGCAAGCACAAGCACAAGCGCAAGCACAAGCACAGGTCCAAGTGCAAGCCCAGTACGGGAATGTCCAATTCCCCCCTTATAACCATGCTGGGAGGTAATTTCTACCCTCGAAGGAAAGAAATGATTAGTTTTTTTGGAAGGCTTGATAGCTTTACTTTGTATAATACCTATATTTCCTTTTTATCCTGTTATTACCCATGATGATTTTCAAGTGACAGCGAATCACAAGTGAAGTTAATATAATCACATTGGTCAACATAGCTAAAAGGTAATAAAATACAACAACATGATATTTACATAGATGCTCCCCGGTCGTATATATGGGTATCGATAGCTAGATATATAAAGATATGACAATTGAAAGCGATTGACCCTTTTTTTCCTTATATGAAAGTGGTTTACCCATGGGTAGATTGGCCGAACATTGATACGAGGGATGCCAAATCCGCTTCATTCCGTCGTCAGCAAGACCTTATGCATCGACGGTGGGACTCACCTTTCTTTAGAGGTTTACTGAAGAATGCATTCATACCGGCACTTAGACAGAGCTGCTTTGTCGAATCCTGACAATCTGCACTAAGAGCAACAACTAAACACAAATAGTCAGCAGAGGTATAATATTGTATGGAAGGACCTTTACTTGGGAGAATGACGGGAACGTTGAGTTTCGATTCGAGAAGACGCAAACGTTTGGCTGCTTCTACTCCATCACATATTGGCATGTCTTGATAAAAGTCGTTAGGGCTGGTGCTGAAATACTTGTATCATGTAGAGAGCGTACGATGGTCAAATAAGGCAACAGAAAAAAATCCAGGTTCATGCGCCTCCCACTCTGCAATAAATGTATATCAATTCGTTCAAACGAGCACTGTTGAGACTCACCAGCAATGGCTTCCTCGCCGTTACCAGTCGCGATCACGTTGAGATGATAGCGTTGAAGCTGTTTTATTAGCAAATTCTGTGCTATGGGGTTGTCTGATGACATGAAAAACTCGATAAAATATTATCAAAGTAATCATGCTGAAAATTTACCTTCAGCAATAAGGACGTTTCCGTAGAGAGTCCGCTGTGCGTTCGCAAGATCTTCAATGGCTTTAACAACTTCAGATGGATGATGAGAAATCACAGGGTGTGGCAAATTCTTGAGATCAGCTAGCGTCTGCAACAGTCGAGCAAGTCGGGGAGGTTTTGTCATCTTGACCACTCCAGGAATGGTGCTATTGGAGAAAACGGCAATACCAGAGCCGCTCGTGGTAGGAGTATATAGATGGATTATTTTGGTATCATTGAAGGGTTTTAGACCCAACGCGTGAAGGTGACGAGCTAGGTCATCTGCACGAATCTCCGACTGGTCATCAAGGATCACGAAATCAAGACTTGGGTCTGTGTCCGTGAAACTGTGCAGATGCTGATGTGCTTCTGGAAGGTTGGTCGCCAACTGCACTTTAAATCCAGTTAGCATCGTCTTCAGAAGTCCGAGCGTTGCATCTGAGGAAGAACATGCAAGAATATGAAGAGGGCGAGGATGGATAAGAACCGAACGAGTAATCTGAACGTCTTGTAGATACTAATTCGGAGTCAAGTTAGAGAAAATCATCAATGGAGAAACTAGCACTTCAAATACCTTCTTTGATTCTTCTGCATCATACATGTTGACAGGAATGGTAAACCAAAACATTGACCCACGATCTGGTTCTGAGGTTACGCCAATCACACCACCCATCAACTTCACAAGTTGACGAGATATTGATAAGCCTAGACCAGTACCACCAAATCGCCGCGTCGAAGAATTCTAAAGCCAGGAGGGCTTAAAAAACAATATAAGGTGAAAAATTGGAACCTACATCTGCTTGTTGGAAGGGCACGAAGAGAAGATCGACGTCACTGGCTGACAGTCCAATACCAGTGTCACTATTTATGGTATTAGCAGGGGATATATGAACAAGTAAGAGAGAAGAATCACTGAATCTCAAATTTGAGGTGAACATGATCGGATGTACCCAAGACAGCCGTATCAACTGAACAGTTCACACGGACCGAGCCACTTGCAGTAAATTTAACGGCGTTACCGATCAGGTTCATAAGTACTTTGAAATCAACTTTAGTATTTGCAACTTTTTTCAATCAAGAAAGGATATCTTACCCTGGCGGATTCTGGCGTAATCGGCATATACCCCTGTAATTCATGTCATCCAACGTCACAGAAAACATAATCCCAAAATCATACAAGAAGGCACGTCTGCTTCGATATTGAATGACAGGTCCAGCTTTTTAGCAGCCATGGGTAACAAAAGTTCCATGCAATCCTGTGAAGAAATTTCAATGGCTCTGTTATAATAATAAAGAACCAACATACCGCAATGATGTTCTAAAGTGAGGTTGTTTGATTAGACACATGATTTAGGATGATCAAAATATCAATCATACCTCTACCAAGAATCCACTAGGTTCCAGTTTGACGGCTGATGGTGATGTTAGACCATGAAGCATTATGCACACGACTAATGACATACCAGAAGCTTCCAGTTTGCTGTAATCAAGGATAGAATCTATGATCTTTGGGGGAATGTATTGAGCAAATAACCTGACTTGGAAAGAAAAGGCAGCAACTTTAAGCAAGAGTTCACAGGATTGTTTGGCAGTTTGAACTGTAGGAGAATATATTAACAATTATACAGGTTCACATTTAGCCAGGCATACCTATTTCACTTTGACCCGGATTCAGTTCCGTGCCACTAAGAAGATCAAGGAGGCCATAAAAAGAGCTAGGGTGGTTTTAGCTACAAAAAGGTAAAACGAACTAGTGTCGTCACCTAAAAGGAGTCCTTAATTCGTGGCTCATGGAGGCCAAGAAGTTGCTTTTGATCTGATTATATCCATGATGAGAGTCGGTCTCACTGGCTAATCAACCCAGGCGCTGACCTTGGTTGCCTTCAATGCATCTTCACGACTTTTTCTCGCTGCTTCTAGGGCTTCTCGCTGCGCGGCGATCATCTTTAAATTTTCTCTTGTTCCAGCTTGGACAGATCGGAATAAAAGAGCATTTGCAATGCTAATACTGGCCTGTTGACAAAGAAGAGTCAAAATGGTTACTGTATTCTGTGAGAAAGGATATCTGGAGGCAAAATAGACGGCTCCGAAGGTTTGCCCACGATTGCTGAATATGGGAAGGCAGATAACTGAACGGTGTGGAGTTTGCCCTGCCTCAGATGAAAAGCGTGAGTCCAGCGAGGCATCGTCGTAGTACACTCGTTCTTTGGAGTTTAATGCTAAATGGGAGGTAGTTTAATTTTGTGCATGGCATTGAAGAATGTAGTTGAAACACACTGTGCTGAATTATAGCTTTTTGTAGAGGGTCATTTATAGTGCGAATAGATTTTGGATTTCTGATTTTCGCACAAATTAGCTGTCGTACTGAGTTATAAATTGAAGAGCATACTCATGGACTTGACAGAGTTCTGGCGGAACCATACTGGTTGCAACGGTGTAATCCCCTGCTTCTCGCGCGATTACAACTGATATGGTACATAAGTAAAATAATTTGAAGCTCGTCACATAAGGAACATACCACATGTATTTTGCGATCCAGATGTTTCTACGATGACTGTGTTAGTTATTTAATGACAACAGGGAATATTAAACACACCAGTACAAATCTCAGTCAACCTTTGCAATGCTATTGATTAAAACCATGAGTCCTAATTTTCAATTTAGATGAAATAAAACAAATAAAACAAACCAGAGGAAAGATTGATATCGCTAGAAATGTCTTTGCTCCATTTAAGGATAGAAGCTAAATCGGTGGCACTCAAAGTAGATTCTTGATCGTCTTGACCGTTTGCTCTGCCAAGGATCAGTGGAGCATTCGAATTCAAAGGCAAAGCTTCCGTTTGAATTGCGACATCTGAAGAAAATATGGCTTTCTTCAGTGGAACATTCATCTGTCCTCCAGAAAATGTTGTCAGATAGTTGCTACCTGGGGATTCAGTTAGGTTAGGTTAGAATATATTTCAATACATACACAATGCCCTGTGCACCCCATTGCGCATGCCTGGAGATTCCACGGCGCTGCAATTCATTTCCTAGACCTTCGACACCGCATCGGATGAAATGGGACCCTTGCTGCGGAATCTTAAGCTTCTTTTTCATTGTGAAGAGAATTAAACTCACCAGATATAAACACCAGCCTTCTTCAGCAAGCCAATCGTCATTGACAGCCAGCCTGAATTTAAAATGTGAGTACACGGTCAGAACAAGACAATGCATTATGTACTTGACAGCTGCATCATATAATTTGAATGCATCTGGTGAGCCCATCAATGCAGCCAGCTCTGCATCCTTGATATAAACGCGTTACCTCAAACAACTGAATACCCGAGAGATATCAACTCACAACAATAGCAATCCATGTGCTAACGTTGACTGGGCTGGAAGACAGCCACCTACAAAAAAAACGGGACATAAGTATATCTTCTGGCGCATCACAATAGGCGATGGATTTACTTTCGGATGTACTGTTGATTAAGATTGATTTGGTTCAGATATGCAATACGCTCGTCTGCGGTTACAACGCCATTTCGTATACACGCAATCATAGCAAGATTTTGGAAAAAGAGTGCATATCGGATGTGTCGATGGCTGGTCGGATTGGAGTATGCTCTTGTCATAGTAGATTGACAACTTACTTGGGATGAGAGTTTCTGGTTTTATATACACCAAAACCTAGTGAAGCCGCCTCTTTCACGTGGCCAACGGAAAAGTAACTGACGACCTTTGATTGATAATTATTAGAAAACGAATAACAAGGAGAAAATTTACATACCTTGAAAGAATCGTACCTTCACAGATATTATAAAAAAGCTGCAGAGAACAAAGTTATTAACTTACCAGTTGAGGGCTAGGGCCAAATTGCCAGATTGTTGGTGGATTTGTTCAACATATTTGCTTTCCACGAATGTGTCGGTGTCAAAAACAGTTTTCACAGAATCAGCGTGTGTGTATCCGCCGAGAACTCGAATGCAATTGAGAACGGCTGTTAATTTTGGTGTTCAGCAATTCAACTGAGACACTATTCAAACTGTCCATACCAGTCGCTAGAATAAGCTGCTCCGCTCCTGGCGTCAATAATTTGACATCACCGACGCACTATCAACAATGGCAACATGGGTCAAACTGTAGAATACTTAATCGAAGGCGTGGTGATTCACCTCTTCGGCTGCAGTGACAAGCTCGCTGACTGTAGATTATAAAAGACATGTAAGCCATAACAAAGTATATCTGTAAGGAATAACGCACGGTGCTCAGAAACATAGAACTTGGTGATGATCGTGTGGATCGTGGCAAAACTAGTATAAATACTAGATAACATTATGGCTGAGACAACGGGAAAAGGGATGAAAAAAGAAACACACCGGTCGCCAGCGCTGTTTCCATACTTGACAGCTTGTTCAAGACGTGGAAGGTTTGCACGTATGTGCATATTATCAAAACCAGAGACCATTGAACAGTAGAGAACTTGGGCACGGCTGCTTAGGTTATTAGATTCCGTCAGTATGATATACTGAAGGACCTTACCATTTTTCGCCAGAGCTTCCATAGCGTTCCGCTATCCGTATTGCTAACTTCGCAAGATCAGCGGAGAACCGGTGTAATTCTCGTCGCTCTGGGGATGATGAATTCACAATGATTCTCGATATTCTTTGCTCGATACGTACCTCCAAGCGCCCAGAAAAACCCTAGAGCAGTACCAGGTGCCATACCAGATCTGTTCATAGTTTAGAATTTTTTCCTTAGGAAGACGCTAAGTTTACCGCAGTGCCAGCTGTATAGTCTGAAGGGAATGAAATCAATCAGCAGGAAAGTTGCATATGATATTGCCACCCACAGTTAACCCGATTACATCCGCAAATGAATACGGAGATGGACTCCAATAAGCGTTCATACCTGATGGTTATTGTCATGTTAAGAAACCACCGGATAAAACAAAACGAAATGTTAAGGTTTACCAGCGTCGTTCAATAGACTCGCGGCAAGTTCAGTTCTTGCATCTGTCGTTTTCGGAATATTGAGGATTTCATCAAATCCAACTGCTAAAATCTCGTTTTTGACTTCTTCAAACATAACATCAGCCTGCCTACGTGTCGGTGACAAGTTAACTTCAATCCCTAGGACTTTGAGAGCAAACAAAGTATCGTTCAAAGCCCCAGCGTAATCTTTTCTTAGCCACTGATTCCGTGACCGTAAGCGGAGTATGTTTGCTCGATCTTCAGATAACTTGCTATGAATGAGACATTCGTTCAGGATAGAATCTGAGGCATCCAAGTCGCCTGTTTGATGATGTGTGAATTGATTGGGATGCAGCAACTGTCAATGTGCTTACCCTTCCAAGTAAACAATCTGCGGGTATTTGAAACATTGAGCACTAGCAATTAAGTCTTCATTATAGAGCCGTTGTACTCACGCGGCTAAACGAGACAGGAGAATGAATGTCCGATGTGGTTTCTCTGCCCACGCGTCTCCCAAAAGGAGGTTACGTGCGCTGACAAAAGACTGAATTGCGAGCTATATTTCATATATTATAGAAAAATGAGGATGAGATATGAATTTATTAACTTATGCAATCACCTCATGCGCGCCACGAGCCCAGGCAGACTCTCCGGCGTCTACCAGGACATCCAACAGTTCATCTCGCTTGGGATGATCGTGCAGAAGATTCAGACACCTATTTTATCATGATGAGAGAGTTTAAGCCATCAAAGCATGGTATGCATACCGTTTCGCATGTTCCGCAATTCGGTAAACATCGATTGGAATTTCATGCATCATCATCAAGATAATCTAATGTATTGTTTGAATGAGACGGGAAATGGTTAAGAGTGTACTCACCCCGAATGACATCTTCGCGATAACCTCCTTGGGAAGACATTCGGCTTCCGCTTGAGCAGCCTGCCGATAACGGTCGTGCGCGAAGCTACACATGTCCCGCGCTCGTGTAATTAACCAGCCTTCGGTCAAAGCTAGCTGAAGGCCGCGCATCGATTTGTGGGTGTTATCTGGTCTTGTTTCGCGGAGACTCGACACCGCTTTGTGTAAGTTCCATGTACTAGCTTCGTCTTCGCCACCTGCTGGACTACTGGAATCTTCCCAATCAATCATCAACGCAATTTCAGTGACTTTAAAACTATCCCATAAACGAATCAGCGGAGAAAAAAAAGTTCACAGCATACACCTACGTTTCTCCAAAGAACGCTGCCCATAGAAGATATTTCCTCGCATCCTCCGGAAGTTCCCTCAAGTGCGTAATCAGAAATGTAAGGTCCGTTGGGTCAGAGATCTTCTGATTGGATAAACTGCCTTCAACCGCCACCATGTCATACCTGCGTCGGCCCAAATCTATGAGAATTATGCCAGAACAAATTTATGGCAGACCTACATCCAATAATTATGCTCCCAGTCAAATTTAATCTATTGGCCATCGTTTAGATATCGAAACGCTGAACAAGACTAAGCAACACAACGTCTCACATGGTGTTGGCGGTGCAGAGTCATTAAAATGCTTCGCGCAGAGAATGCGTTGCCGGAAGAAGCTAAAAATACAAAGCGAGATAGAGGGGTGCATTCGTCGATATCGCGATGCAAGGTCTTCGAAACGAGTTGGGAGATCGCTTGCAGATTTAGAGGTTCGACTGTTATCCAAGTAGGCCGTGAGCGATTGGTAAACATTTGGCGGACACGATCCACAATTTCCCTGTATCCATGCATCAATATAACCGCGATAATGTGAGCACGGATTTATGGTCCTACGCTTTATCCGATCTTAGTGTCGCAAAAATTAGCTATTTTGAATGTTGGTCAGGACAGGCTTCAGGCAAAGTCATCAAGGGGACTGACTGACCATACGGCTCCTGGAATTTACTAGTGTAGAAACGAGGTCCAGGGTGCTAAAATAAAAGTGGTTCAGCATCGACACAGTAATGGAAACAAAAATTCCAACGATTGGTCAGCCTCATGCAAATCGTCGAGGAACAAGGCAAATAGACGCGTCTCTGCAATCACTGTGAAAACGTTCTCCACCAATGACTGGAATCTGGCTCGAAGTTCCCGAGTGTTTAGGTGCTCTTGTGGCGCTTCTAGATGGATGTCGAAGAGCGCCAAAACATCTTGTAACTCTGGAGTCCCTTGATACAGTAACGGAACGTTTTGCAGCTGAGGTCCAAGACGCTCCCGTAATGCATTCACAAATCGATGCAAATCAGTGTGAAAAACCATCAACTGTCGCAGGACAGATGACAAACAGGCAAGCTAACAGACATGTGAGTGGCCGTGGATATGCACCTTATGGTCACTTACCAACGCTGAAAATGGTGCTGAATCGGCACTTTGGAACTTTGCCTGACCCCAGAGCCCATGTGCTGGTCAACGAAGTTTAGTAACGTTGGTATATAAATAATATGAAAAATAATCCTACATCGCCAACTCGCTTGATTCACAAGAATCATTGAGCTTTTCCCGATCCTGTGTGCCGGGATGAATAATGCGGATAAAATGAAAGTAAGATCAAAACTTACCCTGGAGGTCCAACCACGAGAACGGTCTGAGTGCGGGAAACACGGCTCCGACTACGGAACATAACCTTTCGCAATCCATCAGGTGGATGTGATATAGAACTGATCGACTGCTGCGTGGAATTCTCCATCAAGTCTACCGATGGCTGCAACCTCGGGCTGGACTCTCCAACCATAGATGCATACGGGGAGTCGCTTCGTGACGATAGTGATTCTGTGTATTCGTCGTGGTTTGTGTGCAAAGAGCTACCTGTTGAGAATGAAAGACTGTAGCCTTTACTGGCAGAAAAGTGTTTCGAAAAGCTATTCGAAACAGTATGGACTAACGAGAATTGTTTTCAAAAGTATGTCCAAATGATAAAATCTTATGAACCACTCACTAACGCTGCGGATAAGCTCCAGTTCTTTTTCGCGGCCGAACTAAAGAAGATAAAATCAGGATGATTCGGCATTGCTGTCAAATATGTATTACCAGGGCAATAGGCATTGTGAATTCCTAGATATATAGATTGTCAATCTGGGTGCTTCGTCCACAAATGATGGAATATATACCACGAAACGATCTTCGAGTGCAATTTCAAACGATGGGATAAGCTATGTTCAAAATCTCAGAAAAACTGCCATGATGCTGTAGTTAAGATATCACAGCTACCTCAGAGGAATCATCCGATGTCGCAGAGACAGTGGCTAGTAAACGTCGTTGACATTCCATGAGATCTTTCTTTAGTCCGTATGCACTTTGATATCGCATGTCAGGATTTTTCGCCAACAACTGATCTATATGTCAATATTTGCAAATCAATATGAATTAATAATAAGTGCACATACCTTGTCGATGATATCTGCCAAAACCTGGGGGACGTCACGTCTAACTTCATGGACAGGCATAGGACGCTTTTGCACGATAGAATGCAATAGTTCAAGGGCACCTCCTTCGAAGGGCATCTGGCCTCTTCCGACCAGAAGCGTCCAAAACATAATTCCAAGAGAATACAAATCAGTTCGATGGTCTTGAGTCATAGTCTCGATACTGCCAGTTTGTTCAGGTGCTAGATAGCAAAGGGCCTCTTTGATTTTGAGCTTTTCTATTTCTTCATAAGCACGCAAGACGAGAGACGAAGGTGACCCGAAGTTTTCCAAGGAAATGGCTCGATTCCCGAAGTGCACCAAACGAACAAATCCGGAATGAGAATTCAAGTGAAAGGCGTTCGCTCGAACTAAATGATGGTCAGTAACTAAGGAGTGTGATAACGTTTTCAGACGAACCTTCACGATGAACAACACCGGCCCTAGGGACGGTCAGTGGGTAGGTTAATAGCAAAGGGATGCACCTCACTTATGCAAAGCTTCCAAGCAATGCGTAGCTTGTATTGAAAATCTGAGAAAACGTATGTTACATGGTGATATGTGGTAGGGATATTTTGAACATACTCGAGAAAGGATGCTAGGTCCATGATGTCGAACGCCTCCATTTCTTCAGCTACATCTGCATCTTCGGTGCCTAGCATGTATGCATCGACATGGGAAGCCGATCTCACGCGAGAGATGTCAGCCAGCAAAAGATCGTTGACTTTGGAAGGAGGAAGATAACGACCAAGCAAGTTTAATCCTGGATGGACGAGAAGTAGTACGACGCAATCTCCATTTTCGCGAGGAATCTTGAAGAAGTCAATCATACGCAAGGTGGTGCTCGAACGTTCCAAGGACGACACCATTCGTCCTAAGCTGAAGCAAGAATATAAATTCAATATCAAAGCGCCATAATTATTGGCTCACATATGAGCCTCCCTTTCTAAACACATTGAACCGTTTGATTGAGCGGCGGCGATCTTAGCGAGTACGTTCGAACCATCCTTCAAGCTGTTTCCTTCCGCAAGAACAGTCATGCTTCCAGTGTCTTGCCATGGCGAGGCCTAAAACCTGGTGCATGAGTAACTGTACACTGTACTTGAGTAAAATTGACCTTTTCGAAAGTGTATCCAGGGATAGAGAGAACTCCGTCCCTAAAATATAGAGTCGGAAAAGAGGGTTGGCCAAATTTCTTTCGCATCTCTCTTGGCATATCTCCAGCCAAAGCTGAAGCAAAAGACGGAGATTCCAAATATACAAGATCCTAATGGAAGGGGAATTCAGGCAATGAATCGTCACGGTTCTCTGGTACAGGTTCGACGGCCTTGGCCACAGGGGGACTAAATCGGTCACACGGTCACCGCATCACATCTGACGTCATAATCCGAAAGCCCAAGAGCAAAATCATCCATCACCATTGTAACAGCCAGGCGACAAAAATATACATTGCTCATTTAAAGAAAAAGTAAACGAAAGTAACACGACACGGAAAGCTACAGAACAGGGCCAAAACGATATAGAACTGTCGTTATTTATGATGTCACTAGGAAGATGAAGTGAGAACAACATTGTCGAAATATCTTGGTGTACTCACTGTAGCTGGCAGGATCGATATGGTCCGGCAATTCCGGTACCGCAACTTCGAAGCGGGATTGGATTGCTGCCATGACTTGCTGGTCGCTTTCCGAGGAGACAAAGGTGATTGCAAGACCCTTCGTTCCAAATCGTCCCGCTCGTCTGAGAAGGTAAATAGAAATTTGGCTGGACAAGGTGATGTACATACCCCACTCTGTGAAGATAACTGTCTGCATCGGGAGGACAATCGTAATTGATAACGATGTTGACACGCTCAACATCAATACCACGTCCGAAGATATCGGTGGCAACCAAAATACGCTTTTCGAATGCTTTGAAGGCGGTGTATCGGCTGATCCTGTAAGACTCCATTGATGAGAAAAGTGATAGTTCAAAAATAGAAAGATACAGACCGTTCCTCTTGTTGGAGACCTGAATGAATGCTGATACTGGGGAAATTGCAGGAAACAAGGAGCTTGTCGAGTTCGATAGCACGGGCGACTGATTTGACGAAAATAACGACCTATTATCTCCAAGTCAAAAATAGCTCAAAAGAAATTATGCTGGCAGATATACCTGATTGAATTCCAAAGAATCCAGTAATTCATTCAATTTTCTGTTCTTTCCGACCTCCTCGAGTTTGACGTAGTGTTGTTGGAGACCATGCAGAGTCAACTTAGTTTCATCGTCGACAAAGATTTCCAGGGGCTGAAAACGACAGCATATTAGCATTTTACATATGATTCGATATGTATGGTAAACTCACATTTGCCATGAACTTCTTGCATGTAGCTCTGATGTCCTTCGCCAAAGTTGCACTGAACATCATGACCTGTTTGTGGTGGGGGGTGGCGCGGAAAATTTCTTGCACATCACGGCGCATATCTAATGGACGATGTCGGGATTAGATAAGATGGTCGAAGAAAGACTGGGCAGCACAAAAAAGAGGGGACACCAATAGCAAATATGGAAAATAAAGGAGCAGCAGCACGTCGACCCAGTGAGGAATCCTAGGAGAGTGATGTTTGGGCCTCGAGCGAATCATTTCATCGGTCACAGTTGAACAACAATCCGAATCCCTGCCCTGCCGAACAGGATCCAGAAGGAATGCCGTTTGGACTGAGACGACAGACAGCAAATGATAGCCGAGGTACGTGGTGCAGCGACAAATGTAAAGGGTGATGGAGATGGGTGAGCGCCAAATTCGTAAGACTAACCGAGCTGTTCGAGCATCTTATCGCACTCGTCTAACACAAAATGTTTCACGTTTTTTGCGTCGAGTACTTTATCCCTAACAAGCGCATTCAATCGACCCGGGGTTGCAACGACAATGTGGGGGCATTTGGTTTTGTCGCGGAGGATTTCTGTGTCTTTGGAAACCGCTGTACCGCCATAGAAGGTGCTGACTCGAACATCCGGCATATACTTGGCAAAACGGGTGTATTCGTTTTTGATTTGGAAGGCGAGTTCGCGAGTGTGGCAAAGAACCAGAACGGAAACCTCGCCATTGACCGGCTCGAGCTGTTGCAAAGTGGCAAGGACGAAGACGGCGGTCTTCCCATGACCAGACTTCGCTTGGCAGAGCACGTCCATGCCTAGAACCGCCTGAGGAATACACTCTTGCTGCACTATATATTAAGGTGAGATATAACCTGTTTTGTTCAGCAGCAAACCCACCTTCCGAAGGATGCTCGAAACCTAGATCACTGATAGCGCGCAACAATTCGGGCTTCAGAAGGAAGTCCCTGCAACGCGAAGAAAGATAGAAGAGATGAATTCAGTAATCCAAGGACTTCCCGTACCAGCTATGGAGCATACCTGAAGCCAGTTGAATGGATGCCAGAAAAGTTTTTCTTGTCCTTGCCCTCCGCGTCACTGATGCCTACTGCACCTCCATTGCTTGTAGCGGCACCGACGTTAGGGATATCGTGCTCGTCTTCATAGTCGATGAGATCTTCGTTGTCGTGACCGCTCATCTTTGTTTGTGTTCAAGAGGAAATGAGATGGAAGAGAGCGAAAGTGGATGAAGGATGGGCAAAGCAAGATGGACGCAAGCAACCAGGATGGTTGGCAAACTCGAGTTGATTGGTTGACCTTCACAACCAAACATCAACAGTCACAGTCACAGATCACCATCTCGCACGGGCCTCACACAAACTGACTCGAGCCTCAGCGCTCAGCAAATGCAAGCAAATGCCTTGCTTCAGCAAACTTGAGGATGCTGCATGGGTGTCTATTCATATAACACCCCTTAACCCAGCACTCTCTTGCGCTTGACTTTTTAATACCTCTTTCACCTTGCGTTCACTGGCTGTCAGTAGCATGCCGGAGATCAAGAGGCAACATAATAATGAACGACAGGAAGAATCTACATATAAGGATTATTCAATGATCAAATCGTCCCTGAAATTTGTGCTATATAACTATCCTAGTTGCAACTTGCTGCTCAGAACACTGAGCAGGCTCAGAGTCAGGTCTCAGCGCTTGAGCAGCGGCTGCTTTCAGTAACCGTCAGATAAATTGCTCCGGATACGACCGAGCAAAGCGGTTTATTAAATATGCAAACCCAATCAACTTTTTCTCTCAGGCAGTCACATTAGGTTGGCCGGCACATCGACGCGCCTCAGCCTCTAGGTGCAAACGTTTTATTTAAAGTTCTGGTAACAACACTTGAACTAACCCGCATTCTACATTTCGCGGACCTATAGCTGGGCTATAAATCCTTGCAACCTCGACAGCTCACCTAGCTGCACCTATAATGTCTACCGAGTATCCATTTTGGTAAGTCTTATCTCTTTCTGAACAGAACCAACACAACTGACTGATCCCAGGCTTGGAGGTAGTGTCAAACCAACAATCGTTATGCACCACTAACATTTACGCCTTTCGTGTTCAGGAGTTGCGGCGTCGAGTGAGTGCATTGTCCTGGACGTGTTTGCCCTTCGATGCTAAATTCTAATCTAGTGGCTGCCACTTGCACCCATCCGTTGGATGTAACGAAAGTGTTCGTTTCGCAATTCCCAATTCTATAGTGACGTGCTCATGAATACTTACAGCCGTATGCAAACATTGGATTCGATACCTGGCTCGAAACGTCCATCTACAATATCCGTCATTCGCACCTCAATTTCCCAGTCCGGGGTTCGAGCTCTCTATGCTGGGCTCAGTGCTTCCTTGATGCGTCAAATGTCCTATTCTCTGGTGCGGTTAGGATCGTATGAGAAGATGAAAGCGCAATTAGCCCGGGACGGAAAAGCATCGACGGGAAAGTTGCTTTTGGCTGCATGTTTAGCTGGTGGACTTGGGGGAATAGCTGGTAATCCTGCGGGTGCGTGCGATTGCTCGTATTTTGTTAAAACCTTAAGATAATCACAAGTTAGATATTATATTGGTGCGCATGACCAGCGACCTGATTAGACCTCCAGAAAAGCGATACAATTATTCCAATGCTTTCTCTGGCCTCGGTGACTTAGTACGGACAGATGGAATTCATGGGCTTCTACGTGGTCTAGGGACAAATACGGTAATTGAAGTTGTTATTATTCCCTTAGTCCCTCGTTTGATAGTCCTTTCAGTTCAGAGCAGTGTTAATGAACGTAGGCTGGCGCTCAATTTTGTACAAGAATTGCCCTAATTTAAATTTGTCTCTTCAGATGTCCCAAGTAGGATCGTGCGTGTCCTTTCCATACTTTGCATATCGTCCGTATATTATTATTAACAAATTCTACCCGTTCAGATATGATTTCATCAAAACAACACTCCTTACGCATTCATTGCCTGTCATTGATTATCAATTTCGTGATAATTTACCTCTACATCTGACTTCAAGTTGTCTCGCCGGGATGTTTGCCACAAGTATGTCCTATCCTTATTTTCCCTCCTTTGATGCTCATAAATCCTGCTCAGCAATATGCTCCCCCGCTGACGTGATTAGATCACGGTTAATGGCTTCCGTGGGTCAAATCAAGTATTATCGCTTTCCATCTTAATTATTATTTTAACAGTCAGGGAAAACATCATTTACTCACATTATCAGTCAATCATTCAAAGACGAAGGTCTTCGATTCCTCTTCAAGGGATGGACTCCATCTTTCGTTCGCTTAGGTCCTAACACTGTTCTTATGTTTGTTTTTTACGAGGTAAGAAAATTTCATAACCCCTCCAACAATCGCTAACAATTATTACAAACTTAAAGCAAATCAAGAAGGCATGGAAGTCAGCGTTCTAAAATTCACCTCCTCTATATATCATCACTGTATCGACATTCGGAATTTCCAGACGTTCATACTATCACTAGATGTTGTTAACAGTAGAATTACAATATGATCACCCAGAAGATCTAGGGTGTCTCAGGATATTCTATAGACAGTTCAACAATTATCTATATAAACTAGCAATAGATTTGTTGCTTACCAGCTTGTATTAAACTGCTGTGTAGACAATGATTTTGTCCAGATCTGCGGCATAATCTACAAAAATTTCCATCGGTATGAGTGCATCCAGCTTAACTGTATTCGCTACGCACTGGCTTGATCAGCGGAAAATGTAATTGAGTTGGCCCCACTTCGCAAGTTGAGTTGAATGGGGACGGAAAGAACGACATGCCCGCCTCCAGTATTAGGCTGGTCCACTAGCACACTTGCACCACCATTTACACTGAGAATGGAGAAAGGGATATTGAACCAACACTCATATGCTAAATATGAGAATCACTGACCTAACTGTGGTGTTCCGCCAGTCAGAATCGCCTTGAATTTTTTCTTAGTATCTACCGTAGAAAGGTCTTTATCTAAGTATGCGAACTTACCATTGGCAAAATAAAGCGACACCCATTGGTTAGAACCAATGCCTTGGACGTTATTGATGGTCAGGGATCCGCCATGTCCTTCAGAAAGGTCACAAGGGCGCTATTAGTATAAACGACAATGTTGGTGCAACCAATCAGATCAATACGCACCAAGATATCCAACGGCCTTCCCACCAGAAAACGATGGATCGGACAAGATAGTGGCAGAGCCGGATATCGTCCCACTTTCAGCTTCATAACTTGTCCCAGTGGCTGCAGTATATGTTCCTGCTTCTAGGTTTACAGACCATACATCGGCTGCAACAATCTGAGGTACGCCACTATTCCAACTCAGCGGGTACCAGATGTATGTGCTGCTTCCGAGCAAGCTTGGCCTCCAGCGGTCACCCATATAAATCGCAGAGTTGCCGAGGAGCATATCAAAAGCATTTTGCGAAAAGTATGTGTTGACTGCCTCAGGTGCAATGTCCGCTTGTCCGGACCAAGGTCCGGCTAGGGACTGGTGATAACCAACGTTCATAAAAGGGCTGGATCGCCAGTATGGACTAAGACATACCGAAGTACTGAAGTATTTGTTTGGATTGGGAGCCCAACCGCTGGTATGCGATGCGAATAGGTAGTAGAGCTAGACAGGGATCAAGATTGTTCACTAATAATGAACTGGAATACTTACTCCATTACGCTTTAATACTCCAGGTGCTTCCAATGTCGAGCCTTTCGAACAACGCTTTTTATAGCAAGCGATGTCCAGAGTGTTTTTTTACGTACCAGAAAGCTGACTTGTTACGGATGTGACGTTGTAATAATTAGCATCCAGTTTGGATATCTTGAAATTTTGGTTATTGTCGGATGCGTAGAGTAGATATGACGATTGAGCAACTTTCGCAGAGGAATGAGGCGTATATACCGAGTTGTGGTTTCGGAATGAGAAACATACCGTCGTCTGAAGAGAACATTGGAATTTTAAAATGAATAAATCTTCTGATCGTATACTCACCATCTTGGAATAGCCCCATGTCTCTCGAGTCTGCACCGAGGGGTTTGAAGCTAGACTTGTATGTGTATGGACCGCATGGCGATTTCGCGGTCGCAACCCCCACTTCTGCTGCTCCGTAGCTCACGTTGAATCAAGTATCAGATAGTGTTTGAATATCTGGAAATAGGGATAAAAACTTACTCGGATGTGTCGGAGTGGAACCACATGACGTACTCGGAATTCTAAGTAAAATATTGTAAAGCATCGTATTCGACAAGCTTCAGAATACGCACGGCCTTATTAAAAAGGACTGATGATGGTGAAAGAACCATGTCATTTGTGAAGTCTCGCGATACGTATGATATCTTGAATGCTAACCTTTCGGACGCTCTACGATATTAGAAGTCGATATCATAGTGCCGCTGATTGGGCTGAGTGCGTCGTTTTGACGAGTCCAAGTAACAAGGTCGGATGACTGTTGAGTTTGCCCTTTGATATCATGTGCAGTAGAGATGTATATATAAACGTACCTGATAGCACGATACAGCTTTAAATAACGCACTGTTGAGCGACTTGTCTTCGCCAAACCAATAGTACTGCGTCCCAACCTGTGTACAAAAATGCTTATAATTGCGTTACATGACAATTGGTTAGCGCAGAAACCTTTAAGAACCCTCCGCCATGTGCTTGAATTGTATTTCCGCTGGTGTCTGTCCACGTAGCTCCAGGGACAATCACAGCAGAGTAGGCAACGGAGAGGATTGAGAGAACACCAACAAGTCGACGGAGGTAATTCATAGGTTGGGACTTGGTTTATCAGTAAAAGATGGGCTAATAAGGGATACAGACAATTGTGTCCAACCATTTTATACATAACACAATATGGGCGGACTCCGCGCCGCCTTCTCGGTCTCTAGTTCGAAGCGCTATCATGGTCCAGTTGACGACATAGACGGCAATACTCCGGAAAAAGAGGTGTAGAAGTCAAGTGGAAGTGAATATGACCAGTGAGAGATGTGGCTAACAGCAGTCAGATGTACAGGATCATTGACGGCGAGAAGTGAGAATAATTCCAATGTAAAGTGGCAAATGTACCCCATGATATCACCGGAAGCAACCATATGCACCAATAACATCAGGATTAGAGAAGCAGAGCAAGAAGAAGAACGGCATTGAAATCAAATGCCTGAGCATTGACAATGGAGAGCGATAATCTTGCGGTCGCGCGGTCGCTCGTGCGATGATAGTATCAACGGAGGGTCGAGTTGCAGCTGACTCTTAACGGAAGTCCTCAAAAAGCGATAATATGGCGAGGATTATCGACGGAACGACAAATATATCTATATATCAAGGATAAAGTTAACATTCAGAGAGAAATGGTATAAAGAACACACTAACCCTCGTCATCGAGCTTCAAGCTTCAAGATTAAGTAGTATTCAAGGTGTGAAGGTTGTTTGAGTTCAACGGTGGCTGTGCTCGTTTAATACGATGGCACGTGTAGCGATTCAGAGACGTGTCGATATTATTGCACAAAATCGTTTCTCTTAAACCAACCTTACCCGTCTTCTCGCACAAAACGCGTTACATTTTTCTCTATAGCGCCCGCCCCTACGACTACCATAAATAGGCGCCGAAAACTCCTCAAAAATAAGGAGGCTATGCCAAGAAACGGTACCCCCAGGGAACCTATGGCCGTTACCTCTTCTCTGAATAGCATCCATATATCTCCACGGACCCCACGAACACCGCGTTCAAACATGGCTATTGGAGAAGAGGAAGATGCAGAGCTAGAACTTCTGAACGAGGAGGAGAGAACACAATTGGCGAGGCATTTTCACGATTCGGAGGATGATGCGTCTATCTTGGAAACTGAGGATGTAAGCAAAAGGCCTATATCTCCCAAAGATAAACGGAACATGGTTTTACTCTGTGTATTATGTGGGTCGGCTCATCCCATTCCAAAGTCGTTTGCTTACGCACAATTCCATCAAGATTTGTTACAAGGCATTCCGGTACGTGGCAGTTTAGTTATTGTACGGCCGTCATATTGAATACATGGCACATCAGTTAGGGCTAGCCCTCGGTGAACAAGCTTCTGTATATTGCGTTATCTTATTTCTGACCAGTACCCTTTTACTTCACCTTAGGATCCGTACCATTTTTGTTAAAGGAACATCTATCCTACTCCCAACTAGGAACTTTTGCTTTGTCCAGTTATCCTTATTCCCTCAAATTATTGTGGTCGCCAATTGTAGATTCTCTTTTCTTCAAGTCCTTTGGTCGTCGCAAGTCATGGATAGTACCGATGCAACTAATAGTTGGCTCTTTAATGTTATATATTTCGTTGAATGTGCAAAGGCTAATGGATGACGTGAGTCCTTTTCTCGATTCGTTAAACTATAGACTTATCGTGTTTCTAGCCAGCACATAATGTTGTCGAGTTGACAACCGTTTTCACTATGCTTGTTACCTTTTCCGCTACTCAAGGCAAGTCAGTCATGGCCCAGAGCTTTATTGCGTTATTTACTTTCGTTTTGCAGATATTGCTGTCGACGGTAACAATGCTGTTTTTCAATGTTTCGGAACAGAGCTGAATGCACTCTTGTAGGATGGGCTTTGACGCTTCTGTCCCAGGATTGTCTTTCGTACGCTTCGACTTGCCAGACCATTGGATTGAATACGGGTTTCTTTGCTTCTTTTACCGTATTCCTTGCTTTTAATAGCGAAGCATTTGCGTGAGTACCGACTCAATTTCTACCTATTCTTACCATAGGCTAAGCTCAACCTAGTGCCAAATGGGGAGTACCCCATATCACTTTAGCAGGCTACTTGCGATTCTGGAGCGTAGTATGCTTTGTTATCACAATATGGCTTGTCATATTCAAAAAAGAGGTCTTTGATTCAGTTCTCTACACTACGCGCATGACTCACAGGCCATATAGGATAAAGAGCCAGCCAGCAATGCGGACATGAGTATTAAAGCTGTATACAAAACTATATGGACGATTTGCCAATTGAAACGTAATTACATCAGTTTATTTTTTCATTCGAGTCAGCTCACTCATTCTTCCATTCAGATATCCAGCTTCTTATTATAATGCATTTGTTCGCAAAAGTTGGATTTGCTGCAAACGATGCAGCTACCGGTCTGAAACTTGTGGAGAAAGGGCTTAAACGTGAAGACCTCGCTCTTGTTGTACTTATCGATTTTCCATTTCAAATCATGGGAGGATGGTTAGCGGCTAAGTGGTCTAGAGGTGATCGACCTCTTCGCCCGTGGATTTATGCATTTTGGCCACGCCTCGTATTTGCACTCATTGCCACGCTCATCGTATATTGGTTCCCCAGACCTCCTATCTCAATGGGATTCTTTATTCTGCTCATTGTCCACACTGTTCTGTCATCTTTTGCTTCGTAAGCGTCATTCCTCTATCTCTGTTTCTGTCGCTTCTAAAAACTGCCGGCTTAGAACTGTTCAATTTGTCGGAATTTCTGCTTTCCATACCCGGGTATCTGATCCCTTAATTGGAGGAACCTACATGACGGTAATGACTGTTGCAGATTCGCTACTGACCACGCGCTAATACTGTTTTTAGCTACTGAACACTTTTACCAACATGGGAGGTACATGGCCAAAATGGTTTGTCCTTAAAGGTAAGACAAATGCAACATGCTGCCGTTGTTCCTTCTAACGTAATTTACAGGTATCGACCTATTCAGTGTTGCAACATGCAAAGTGCCAGACGCTGCTATCAAAGGTAGATGGCGTATCTTAATATTCAGGATTTTCAATGCTAATATTACCCGGCTAGCTACGGAATGCATTTCAGATCATGGGAAAGCGGCGTGCAAAGAAATCGACGGGATTTGTGTCACGGAAACAGACGGGTACTATATTATAAGTGCCATATCCATCGGTTTCGGAATCATTTTCCTGGTGGCATACATTCTTCCAACTGCTCGGAAATTACAAAGTGAGAGCCAGATTGTCCGCTTGTTCTTGGTGCTCACAATCTTGTTAGGGCTACCGACTTCAGTTTGGCGGGTCAAAATGAGTTGATTATTGCACGATGTAATTACATAGTTGGCAGGGAAATTTATGTATACAAAGCACGGTATGCATATGCTGGCCTAAGTACGAGTCTGTGTCAGTGGGAAAGACTGACCCTAAAGAAGATTTACCCACGGTCCAAATATTTTCCACGTGTGAATCCAAAGGCGCTTGAAGTTGCAGTAAATCCACATTTTTCGGAAATTCATCCACTGCAATCCCTCCAACTCAAACGTATTCGCTACTTTTGAAATCTTTCACAATGTCTACCACCACCATGCATTTCGGTCCAGAATGGATGCGCACAAAGCATCAGCCTTTGTCCCGAGCCCAGCCTCCTCCCTCGCCACCCCCAACTAATACCATTTCTGGTGCTGCCGTATCGACCTATTCAGCCCTTGTTTCCGCAACGCCTCCTGCGCCTTCCGAAGCCAGCGATGAAGTCCATCCTTTCCGCTACTCGAAGGAGGAGCTAATTCGAATTTACCAAGAAGGAGGCAAAGGAGGACTTGGCTTAGAGGTGGAAAGGTGGGAAGGTGTAGTCCGCGAAGCTGGGGCAGAGCCCATTGCTTTGCGCGAAATGGCTGAAACCGAGAAGAAAGTTCGTGATTTGCTTTCATTCACTGCATGGGTCGTAAAGCGTACTAACCCGAATATAGCTTTTTGCAGGACCTTTGAATTCAGAACTTCGTCGTCGTCCCAGCCAATCTACCGACTTCCTGTCGCCACTCAATACCTCAACTCTGGATCGTCCAAGACTGGCACATAGCGCCTCCTCTAGCGCCAATAGTCCTTTGCGAGAGCGGTTTGGGGCGCTCAAGCGTCGAGACAGTGGCGCCACAGGATCATCAGGTAATTTTTTGTGCAAGGCCAAATTCAATCTTTGGTCTCTGATTATGATTTATAGACCCTGCAATGCTCAGTCTTCCGCGAAAACCTTCCCTTTCGACTTTACAGGCCCCCACACTCTCTCCTCGCGATGTCTCTCCTCGCACGCGAGTCGGATATACTTCAAGTTTCGATGGCGTACTGAACAGCGGCGAGTCATGGATTGCCAGACGCCGCACGGCCGAGGCACCAACTAAAATAGGAAATGGCTCGGGTCGTGAAACTAATGATAACCAGCAAAATAAAGCTTCTGACATACTTGAAGAAGAAAAGGAAGATGAACAACGGGCTGGCTCGGGCGCTCAACAAGGAGAAAGTCAATCCTTTTCCCCCTCTTCCCCTCAATTGCATACTGAAGAACCGCATCAATTCGACGCCATGAATGCACCAATAGATAATGTTGGAAATGCTATACCGACAAACTGTTTCCCCACAAATGGGACTACAAATTCCAATCGTTATGGAAATGATCATATAGGAGTTGGCCCTCCGCCTGGATTGGTTGATTTGGCTGCTGTCGAATGGTCATATAAAGATCCAACTGGTCAAATTCAAGGTATTTATCTCATTTTATGTATTATCCATTGCTAGAAATGACATCGTAATCTAGGTCCTTTCCGTGCTGATTTGATGCAAAAATGGTACAATGCAGGCTACTTTTCCTCGGATCTACCAATGAAGAGAGTTGTATATGATACTCATTGGACAACGGTGGAGGAACTTATACAGAAAGCTAACGGAGAAAATATATTTCTTTCTCCGTTAGTAGCTTCCATTCCAATTAATCATGGCAATGGCTCTCCCTCACAGACTTATCCACTACCGGATGGCGCTTCCAGCGAACCGTTCCAACCTGCGCCAATTCGAACTCTGCGGACATCCACTCTGGAATCATATTTGAACGGTGGTTCCATAGCCTCAGATTCGCCATCCTCATCCGTTGGTGCCTCTCATTTCGCCAATCCTTCTCCTGATCCCGGTGCATTTGGCGGACGGGATATTAAGCCATACTATGGTGGTGATGTTGCTGGCCGTTTAAACAATTTTGGGGTACAAGATCTTTCGCCCTATCCTGACAGGCGTCCATTAGGACACGAGTATCCAAATAACGCGATGAATGTACCCCCACAAGGGCCGTCCTTTGGTAACTTCGTATCCGATCGTGATCCTATATATAATGCATACAGCTATAATCAGCAACCTATTGCTCACGACCCATGGATGATGCCATCAACAATGTTCGCTGGAGGTCGAGAACTCACAGGTATCTACGTTCAATACTTATGTCATCGATAAGCGCTTAACATGACTCAGGACGTCCAGAAAATGTTCATAATGAACCGATGCCTAGGGCATTTAACCAGCCTGGCGTTTATCTTAATGGCAACCTGGCAGGATTCAACGGACATATCCCTGGACAGAACGATATCCATCAGAGTTATAGCCAATATGAATTCGGCGCGCAACCTGGTTTCCAGAATACCCAAAATTTAAATCAATCGGGATCTCCAGCGCGAGCTCTGCGTGAAAATGGTCCTCAATCAAACCCATTGATAGGATTTCGTGATCTGAACCTTGATTCAGTCGTTTCCAAGTCTCCGCCAACAAATACATCCAATCTTCCAACAGTCCCTATCCAATCTCCATGGAATGGGTTGTCTAAAACGTCTACACCCGAGCATATTGCTAAATCTGACAACGTTCAACCCATTTCTGCTTCGACTATTCCACATCCTGCTGCGCCAGTACCTCAACCACCGTGGAATCAAGAGGCAATATTCAGAATTCCTGCAGAACGCAAGTCATCTGTACTTGTGGAGGGTTCCTTGGAGACCAAAACAAGTACGGTTTGGAACAGTAATGCAACGGCAAACAATCTTACAACTGGAAATCTTGTGCAAAATAATGAACAGCAAGAAGTAACTAAAATCGCCGTCAAGAAGGGTGTTTCTCCCATCGAACACAAGGTACACTCACCGGAACCGTCTGACCCCACGCCAGTCTCTGAAATCTCAGCCGCTCAATCGAATCAGTCTTCGAAAGCACTTCAGAAACCAGCCTTAGCACCTCTAACTTCACCAACAGCAACAGAGGCACCAGTACCTCCTGTCATCCCAAAAGCTGCCTGGGCGAAAGAAGAGGAAGGGAAGACGAAAAAGGCTGCGGTTCCGTCGATAAGCCTGCGCGAGATACAGGAGGCCGAAGCGAAAAAGCTGGAAAGTCGAAAAGCTGCAGAACGAGAAAAGGAGAAGTTGGCAAGAGTCTCGGCCGTAGTGGAGACTAAGGAAGACACCCAACCATTTACTACTTCGTGGGGACTCCCAACCTCTCAAGCTGGCTCTCGTGCCAGTATCACACCTCGAGAAGTTCCTACTGTTCCAGCCCAATCTCCGGCCACAATACCTGTTTGGACGACTCCACTAAAACAACCGACCATCAAGAAGACTATGAAGGAGATTCAAGAAGAGGAGGAAGGACGCAAAAAGCTCGCTGCCTTGAAAGAGACGTCAATCCCAGTTCCATCGAAAAGAGGTTATGCGGAAACTACAACGAAGGTTCGTATGTCTGTATTTGCATTCTGTTCTCATGCTTACATTATCGTAGATTGTTGCCCCTTCGCCGGCGTCTACTTCCAGTAACGCTTGGACTACGGTTGGGCCGAGTGGAAAAACAACCACCCCTGTAATGCCTTCGCCCGTTCGTTCACTCGTGCAGAACTCGACGCCGGTGTCTGTTCCCGGTACTTCGACATTATCTCGTGTTTCGAGCTCGCCTGTACAGCGTAATGTGGCCAATTCTGCATTGAAGACACGCCCAGTAGTCACGAAAACGGACGATCTTTCGGATGCTCCTTCTCACGACTTCCTCAAATGGCTCAGTGATTCATTGAAAGGATTGAATAGTTCCGTCAACGGTGAGTTTGTTCCGCGCCTTGTGTGTCGCATTTGCTTAACAGATGTTCAGTGGAGGAAATCGTCTCGATGCTCTTGTCCTTCCCCCTAGATCCCGACGCCTCTACGATTGAAATCATTTCCGATACTATCTATTCCAACAGTACGACTCTTGATGGAAGGCGTTTCGCATCTGAATTTGTCGCTAAACGGAAGGCCGATGCGCGCTCCAAAGGCTCTGCTTCGAGCAAGGCCAAACCAATCTCCGTCGCGGACGTCGTAAAGGCAACACCGAAAGCCACGCAGCCGGAGTGGGGTTTCAAGGTTGTTAACAAGAAGAAGAAAGGCGGTAGATCGTAATTGGCCAAGGAACCTTATTGACAATGTCGGGATTGAGCGATATCTTACTAATCATATAATGTGGATTATTGTTTCATGCAGCTATCATCTGCGATGTGGAATTATGTCACCGGGGTAATTGAAGAGGAGTACCATTATGATTAAACAACGGGTATGTTATATAGGCTGTCACTGGAAAAGCAAAACAATATATCGATATCCAATCGGCAAGGACCAGTAGATTCTGAAAGAATATAGGACCAGACATAGCATTTCAAGGGAAGCAAGAGACTAAGGAAGAAAACTTTTGAAGACACATGTTTGTTACATCAAGAACAGTACAAACAGCAGTGTAGAATTAAGGCCGTCTATAAGCGCCAGTAGGTTCGATCATGTCTCTGTTGTTGCGAGGAGGAACATAATCCCTAGTGGGGCGAGCAGTAGGTGGAGCAGCAGCAGAGCCAGACATGTAGCCATTCATGGGAGGATAGCCATCATACGGAGGAGCGACTGCTCGAGGACTTTCTGATCGACGCCTGCACAGGGGATTGATATGGTTGAGATGTTTGATTCTGGGAAGAATGGATTCAAACATACCTATACCTTGCAGCAGGAGAACTGTTGTTCAAGCGAGGATAGTCAGGAGCGTAGCGAGGTGGAGTGACAGGCCGGCTACGGTAGTCAGGATAGTCGCTGCAATGACGATCAACATTGATATGTAATTTATTGAGAAAAGAAATTACCGAGGAGGGACTCGTTCATAATCGTCTCTTGCTCTAGGTGGTGTTCGAGGTCTTGGCCCAGGTGGTCCAGAGTATGGTGGATAGCGGTCATTAGGCCTCCTGTCATATCGATCATATACAGGCGGCGGTGGTGGCGGAGCCCCATAGCCACGGTAAGGAGGAACATCTGGCACAGGTGGAGGATATCTGCCCCTAAAATCTGAAGGTGGGAACCTGTCCCTCTCAACGACAGGAGGTGGCGGTGGCCCCCGTCGGAAATCATCGTACTCGCGAGCACGAGCACCAGGAGGAGGTCCATAATCTCGATATTCACGAGGCGATGGAGGTCTACGAAGGTCTCGCACCGCAGCAGGTGGGGGATAATCATATCGACTATCCCGTGGGGGGAGCCGCTGAGAAAAGTCATCACGAGGTGGGCCATTCCGACTGGGACGTCCGTTATAGTCCCCTTGGATGCGATCAATCAGTGGAGAATCATAGTTTGAGCGTCGATGAGATCTGAAAAGAAAGGCGATATAGCTGATTGTTATTGTGTCGTTTAAAGCAGAGACTTACGGTCCACTGGTATTTGGACATTCTCTATCGTAAATAAATAAAAATCAGCCGCAATGTAGATAAATCAGTCAGATTGAATCGAACCTTGCCCAATGTCCCATTTGCGCGCACTTAAAGCAAGCGCCGGGATCACCAGCAAATTTTGCAGTTCTCCCGCCGCCGTGTGAGAGTTCAACGCGGATCTTGTTGCCCATAAAGTAACCTTCGTGATATTTTGCGACACTTTCCTCGGCAGCTTCTCTGCTATCGAATTCCTGCAAGTGAGGTATTGATAAATACGTTGTGGTAAGAAGCTGGATAAACATACCACGAAGCCATAACCAACTCTGCAGAGACATCAGGCACAACGTCTGAGGAAAGTGATGAACTAACGTACTTCAATTCGATGTTAACAATGTTTCCTATCTTCCCGAAGCAACCTTGTAAATCTTCTTGACGGGTATGTTCTGGAAGACCACCAATGTAGACTTTGTTCGGCTGCGCAGCAGAAGGTAAACACCAGTAGAGACAGAAGGAATCAGAAGAATTATGCGAAGCACAGAGCAGAGAAGCCTCCTGAAAGTTAACAGAAGATGGGTTCGGAGCTCAAGAGAGTGCAGCCCAGCATCGCAATGCCAAACCCAGGAAAAGCCCCGAAGGAAGAAGCAAAGGACAGACAGAAATGACCTAAGCACCTTAACCTGCTTTTCGCGGAATGTTTCATTTTCGCTTACACTGGAACCACGAGGAGGAAAATCTGGGTTTTCGGGATCCTGAATGGTACCGCGTTCGTCGACAGGTAGAGACACTCCTGTGGATTGTCCGTTGCCCACGGGACCCATTGATTGGTCTTCTTGAGGACCCCAGTTGTCGGGTGGCATGGAAGAGTCTTCGACGGGGTTGGGAGCAGCCATAGTCAGCAGTACGTCGTAGTTCAAGACAAACCCTTGAACACGAAAACTGACAACATACATTTCAACCTCCGACAGAGCCCGTGATCCTGAGAAAACATATTGCGGACTCTGAAATTATAATCTATCTTCATGATAAGTAACTGATTAGGAAACCTGTCAACATCTATGCCATGGTCCACTCATCTGAAATCGAATATACCCCCGAGGGTGCCGTTGTCATTTCGTATTCATCTCTCCTGACGTCCCCCGACAGTTTGGGTCCTGCAATTGGTACAACACATTGCAGTTAGTTATCCATCCCCAAGCACTGATTTGTCTATTCTAGAGAAAGCATTTGGATCAGATCCCAGCTCTCTGGGTATCATCGTTGTTCGCGATCTTCCGACACAATATATTGAATATCGAGACCGTTTATTGAAATTGGCATACCACTTCGGACATTTGGATGAAGCTGTCCGCGAAAGCTATTCCGATGAAGCAAGCAACTACAGGTTTGGTTCAATACTTCTTACTGCAGATTTGAGGCTGAACTTTCCTCAGCTTCGGATGGTCTCACGGAAAGGTATTCTATGCACTGCCACTCCGATCAAAGGTTTCTTATCTTATTCAAGGAAATTATGAATGGAAAACCTGGTGAGGCCCATGGTCATATCTAACATGCCATGGACTTACCCTTTCCATAGACACTCTCAAAGGATCTTTCTATGCCAACCCAATTGTAGAGGATGCAACTGTGTCTCTGCAAGAGAGGGCTCTCTTTCCAGAATATTATGGGAAAAACATCTGTTAGTACGAGGGTGAATGCAATTGACCAATACCCATTCACCCAGTTCACTAGGGCCTAAGAAGGATGAAAAGGATGTAGAGAACTTCGAACAGGCTTTCAAGGACTTATCTCGGTATGTTTATAAAATATTGCTAACATTCTCTTACTAAACCATCCCAGGTTGATTTTTGAAGTTGGTTGTGACTTAGCTGCTGCTTGTCAACCATTCGGTCCGTGTGTATGACTCTCCATTGCGCAAATTGATTGACCACTATTCACCCCAGCGTCTTCTCACTTTGCGGATTCCACATTCTCGTTAGCTGACTTGATTCGGGATTCTCAAACCACGAAAGCGCGTTTGTTACATTATTTCCCTCCTTCTGCAGATAGCGCCCCTCCTTCTGAAGATGAGCCAATCGACAGTTGGTGTGGATTCCATTTAGATCACTCACTATTGACAGGTCTTTGTCCGGTACAGGATATATACCCCATTACTTTGACATGCCATGCTAAAGACTCTTTCATACATAGGCAATGTTTCTTCGTCGAAAGCGTGATAGTCAGCCAGAAATAATCCCAAGCCCATCTCCCACGTCTGGATTGTATATTCGTACACGGGGGGGTCAACTCACTAAAGTCACAATTCCCCCCAATGTCTCGCGTTCCAGACAGGCGAGGCTCTGGAAATAGCCACCAACGGGCGGCTACTTGCCACCCCGCATTGTGTAAGGGTCGGGGCCTTCAATACCGCAGACGAAATATCGAGGGAATCATTTGCACTCTTCATGCAACCCAACACCGACCAGTATCTTTCCGGTGATACAACATTCGGTCAATTCAGCAAGAAAGTATTCGCAGAGCATTACGAGTCGAACAGTGCTTGATAAATGCAGTAGAATATACTACTGTGGAGAGGGGAAACTACATATTATGTACATAGGTGCCTGGTGGTGGATTCCATATCTATAAGGTAATTATACCTCCAATGGTAGGATAACGGTTGAGGGTAGATTATGTTAGATGTCATGGTGTGCAGGTGGTTCTGGGGTAAAATCTGGTAAAACAGACATAACTGCAGCAGCAAAGCTCGTACCTTTAGCGGCAGACCGTTCGTCCCCGTGGAATGACCCAATGGACGAACGACGATCATCTTGATCAGATATTACGCTCCAGCCATCGCTCGGTGCGCCTCGGATGGAGCCTCCGGAGCTATAGCCTGAATAAGAACTTGGAGACATGTTATCGTTATGCCGAATTGTAGACGCTTCCGTGGCACCTTCTTCTGTGTCCACTACAACGTGGCGCTTGATTAATGAACGAGAGTATTCGAGATCTCGGTATATCGATTCGATAGCAGTAGCAATACCATTTTCCTAATGCACTTGTCAGAAAATCAAATTCATAGAGGTGGACAAAAAATATACCCCTCTGATTTGTTCGCCGAGAATCTTAGCTCGCGCGATTTGCTTGGGGTCCGTTGTTGCCAACACGAGTGCGTCTGAGAGGGTAGACGCTGTCAGTTTCCTCACACCAGTACCGACACCAAGAGCTTCGACCCGGTCAGCCCAGAAGAATTGATCCCCAAAGAAAGGCCGGATGATTGTGGGTATACCCGCTGTTTTAAATGAGAATCACTCAGGATATTTTGGGCATGGTAAGGATAGTTACCTCTCAAGCTAGCGCCGGTAGTGCCAGCTCCTCCGTGATGGCAGGCCGCATCAATGCGTTGGAATAGCCAATCATGAGGAATAGATGATATTGGATATATTTGAGGCGGCAGCGGTTCCTCGATCTCCGTATCACCAGATTTTACCTGTAGCCGGTCTGACCACCCTTTTGACAATATGGCATGGACACCACTACGTAAAACAGCTTCGATAACACACTGTGTCATGGCTTTGGGGTCCGGAACAACGATACTGCCAAATCCAATGTAGACAACTTTGCTTTTAGTTGCCCGCGCGTTATCGATAAACTGGACCAGAGAAGGCGGTGGCGTCCATTTTCTGGCGCTGACTTCAGCTTCATCAAGGAACCAGTATCCTGTCACCGCCCAGGTTCATTAGAATGTGACAAATTTTATCTTAAAAATGGGCAAACCTGTGACCCGTATCCATTCAGGCCAATCTAACGGCGGTGGTACAACATTAGGGCTAAAATTGTAGAGAAAAGGTATCTTATGGGGCTCCATCTTGTCGAGATTTGTCGGCCCTAGCTGGAGAACATTTCGCCGCCATCGATTAATCTGACCTGCCTGTGCTCGCCAAAAGACTTGATCAAACATAACATAAGACTGCGACGAATGAGCATCAATAAGTGGGAAGATGGAGGGAATTTATACCATATAGTTATAACTTCCGCCCATCTATACGCCATAAAAGTTAATAATTATATCTTACATTAGAAATAGAAACATCATTATTTACCTTGTGTTCTGGAACGGCAAACGCATGGGGGTATGCTCTGTGGACGAGGGCAAAACCTAAGCACTTGTTAGCTGGACGATATGAGAACTTCATACCTTGTCCTTGTCCAAGTCATGGTAAAGGCTCGGAAATAGGGAATAGCTAGAGCCTCAGCAATATGATAGCCACCCATCGCACTTGGGCTCTCTACTAACACATCAGATCCTTGGCAAGCTTCCCAAGAGGTTTTGAGGAGATCATCCAACCATCCACGGAACTGCTTTCAAGTCAGTACAGGCGAAAAATATAAAGGCGTAGGAACAGCGGGTAACCTTCAGCAATCCTTCCTTCAAAAACGAGACTGTGAAAGTGCCGTTTTCGATACAAATCCTCATAAGTTCTGCAGGATCCCCACCGACATATCCAAACTCGATCCCGTGCTTGATCGAAAATCAATAACTGTTGAAAATCAATAATGGGATCGTACATACAGATTCGATCCATTCACGGAATTCGCCGTGAGTGGCAATTTTGCACTTATGACCATCAAGCATGAGACCTTTAGCAAGGGCGATATATGGTTGCACATCTCCTCGAGAGCCTATCGTCAAAAATGTAAAGCGAAGAGATTTGTTGGGTTTGAAAGTCAGGAATGTTGAAGATGCAGAAGTGAACATGACAGCGGGCAGAGAATCTGCCATATTATCAGGCGGAGGTGCCGGGTCCGTATCACTACCGGAAGAATGCTTCGTTTCAAACTCCTCCAGAATAAGAGCGTCCTTCTGGCCAGAAGATAACACGATCGCTTCGCCAGCGCCCAGGCGCTGCCGGAAATCTTCCATCTGGCGCTGCAACAAAACAACAAACGCGTCTCTTTTGTCTTCGGAGCCAAATTCGAAAAAGAGCTCTTCGTGACCCTTCACAATTATTATCAAGCCGTGGTGGCCAAATCGCCCTGCTTTGGACTTCTCAACGGCCAATACGTCCCGTATCGGTAAAGTCATCTAATGAAAGTAGAAGGAGTGCTGCTTTATGACGTAGTATGGCAATGTAAAAATAGCACTTACCCTTGTACGAACAGTCAATGCCCCGCTTGATTTGAAGCAAAAGTAGTTCGTTGAAATGTATAGTTTGCCACTAATAGGCAACAATCTGTATATATAACCAGGAAAATCTAGAACAGGATCAATGAGGTCATTTCAGGCATAGTATCGAATCAGCTTACAACCAAGGAGAGTTTCTTTCTCGTCATAAGCGAATGCGGCTCTAAATTTCTCTGTCATTTCTTGATCTGGAAGGATATTCGGCGTCTCAAGAACGCTAAACGCCATATCACCGAGTGCACCACTTGAACGGCTAATTGGTCCCGGAGACGAAGCGGCCGAGGAATATACTTCTTTCACTGGTGAGGTGGTGAATGCAGCGGAGGAGTCTGTTCCGGACAAGCTGGTAAGCACTTTCCGTGGCGTCTTCAGCCAGGAAGGGACACCGACTCCCCATGAGCCGCTGCTATCTCTGCTTAAGGAAGATTTATTAGGGAAAATCGATGAATTGGAAGTGGAGGGAGGGTACGTGTGATCACTGGTTGGTATTGATTGCGTTGATTGATGTATAGGTGAATCGGATTGTTCTTGAAGGTGTCGCGGCAAAGGACTGATTATAGGCTCAGGAGAGGTCACAGGAATGAATGAGGAAGAATCGGGCTTTCGACTTATATGAGTGTAATCATCGTTCTGGAGATCCGAACTAGGAGGTACAGAAGTACCTTTGATGGTGCTTGTGTCGGAAAACGGTCGGAAGAGAGATGATAACCGGAATCCGGATGTAGCTTTCGATGATAAGGCTTCCAGATTGGTACTAGTAGGGCGTTCCTGCGCGAAGGGCAACCGTGACACCGTTGTGTCAAGCACTACAGGCGGCGATTTTCCTTCTGGGGTGTTCGACTGCATACGGTGAGTGCGCACAGCGTCACGCATTTGATCAAGTGCTCCGGGGAGATCATGAAAGTAAGCGAAGAAGTAAGAATCGACGGAGAAGCTGTCCTCTTTGTCGACGACCTTTACTTCAATAGTTTCACTAAAATCCATAGCTGTGGAACGTTCGACATCCAGAATCGCAGCATAGGGAATGGCAATCTAGATAATATGTGTTAGCCAAATCACTACATATCAAGGGCTACTGATTGTACCTTTACACTATCACCCATGTTTTGCGCTTTGAATATAACTTTCCTGATAGCTTTGACCCATTCTTCGCGACTGGGAACGGAGTCTGCCGATAACACAATATTTCGAGAGTTGGTTCGCAAACGAATCCCCTTTTCTCCGGAAGGGTCGCACGAGATTGCATATCGAAGATCAACTATGCCGTGAGGGAAGTATGGGTCCTGGTATCGCAAAATACATTAGTAAGTGGAATGGAGTATGCGATAGGAAATTTACCGAGGACGATTGATACCACGAAAGGGCGTCATTCTTTAAAACGAACCAATGTTTGATCCATCGCTTTGTCCTTTGAGCTTTCTTATTCAGCGAACCAGACTTCAAAATTTGATCCTAGTAAAAAGGAGAAATGAATCGCCTGTTTGATCCTAGCAAATGATACCTACTTCTCGTGAAGGCATGTGTGCAAAAAAGCACAAGTAAGAGTTTGTCAGGTACATATATCCCTGGAGTACTGTGCAAGTGTTCAGTTTACCATAATGGTAAACATAAATGCAAAGGCATGCTCACAAACAGAACGCAAAAGCCAACAAGGCATCTCTATTCGCATGATGTTAATAGGACTCAGGGTGATGACATTCAATGGCGACACACCTGCCCATACTTCTCGGATGTCATCCAAGTCATAAACCTCCTTTAGCTTCTCTGCAAGTCGAGCTCGCCGGTTAAACCTAACGGTTGCCATACTTCCCGAACGCTCTTGCATAGCACGAAACGGTGGCGCGATTCTTGATGACTCCTGCGACGCATCTTGTTGCAGGTGTGATGGTATTTCATTCGGGGGCCGAGGCGTTTCCTCGAAGTCATCACCCAGCTCTTCATCTGATTGTGAGATATCATCTTCCTCGGAAGGGTTTCATTGGCTGAAGAATGAGAAGCGTCAGGTATATTGACACGATGAGACCGTGCTAGTGGGCGATGAATAGTGTGGATAGACGAAGATAAGCGGTTCACTGTAGTAAATACGAATGAGCACAAACATTCCCAAGAACATGATGCCACTTACAAGTAGGACGTTCGTCATCATCACTATCCGACTCCGTCGAACCAGGGTTATTCGGACCGTCCTCATCATTATCAGAAGTCATCCATGGTAAGGCTTGAAGGGCTTGGATGAGAGTCTGAGTGCCGGCTCGCATCTAATGAAACGTAAGCAAGTCAGTCATAGAGTAAGCGAAGTTGCGCACAGATCCGGCTCCCGTAACTGAGCTCTGAACGGTGGGAGGGAGTAATGGAGAAGGGGGGCGAATAAAAGGAGAGTCTTCGTTGCCTGATATTGGAGACTTGGGTTGGCTTGCACTTCGAGAAGGGCCAGGGGACCGTGAGCCTGATATCTGGTAAGTCCAGGGTGGATAGATATTGACTGGAAACATACGATCTCGATCTGGAGACAAGTGGGCATGCATCGACCTCTTGCTTAGGTTGAAAACGCGTCTCGCGGGGGAAGTCGAGGGTGAGGCAGGTGAGGGGGCGCCTCCGCTGACGCTTCTGCTCAACCTGTCGACGGTCTTGCCGACAACACCAGAGAGACGCTTGACTCGACTCTGCGGAGAGAGGGGGACGGGCGTTTCTATGGCGGGGCGCTCCCTGGGGGTACCGGGGGATACCGGCGGGGGGGAGGCGGGCTCTGAGGACGGGGGAGAGGCCATGGTTGAGGACCAGAGCAAGAGCTGCATGAGCGCTTGCCATTACGTAGGGTGTGCTTACGTAATAAACACGTTCTGTCGCGCGCCATGGTTGGACTGTGCCGCTGCGGGCCCTTCTCTCATCCACCATGCGCGGAGAAGTCTGCATTGGCTTTGCTTCCGTTCTCTCGTATGTCCTCTATTCTCCTCCACTGCCAGCGTCTCATCCCGTCTTTCCAGCTTCACCTCTCTCATCCTTCTCATATTCGTACATGTTGGCCAGACCAACCTCTCCAGTGTGCCTCGGGGCATATCCATGGTCTGCCAATTCAGATTCTCCGTGTGCCTATCTGATATGTGTGACAGGTCAAAGTTGATATGAGTGCATATGGGTGCGTCTTTTTGGCGCTCTCTCGTCCTATTTAAATTGATGTCCCTTCCGTATACCTCAGCCAGAACATCGCAGCTGCAATAGCACCAAACCCAGTCTTCGGACTCTATACCAATAATGCCAGTGCCCCTCTCAATGATGAGCAGGGCTTACGCCAGTTTTATGAATTCGGACTTTACTCGTATTGCGCTTATGTAGAGGCAAAAGCGGGCACTTGCAGCAATCATACCGCAGGACAGGCTTTCAAGCCTTACGACGTCGTCACATCCGACATGCTAGCTAATTTTTCACGTCTCTCTGCTACGCCCCTTATACCATTGGATCTTACATTCAAGGACTCAAAATATCTTGGCCAAACTTCAAGAGCCGCATACTGGTTACTCCTCCTTGGTACAATATGCGCATTGTTGGCTTTAATCACGTCAGTAATCAGTCTACAGTCCATCCCACTATGTTCTCATCGCCATGTCCAACAGAGGCATTGCCAAAAATCACCTTACATTGTCTGTCTCCTCTGTCATTTCCACCATTGGCGCTTTTTTCCTCTTGGTCGCAGCCAGTCTATGGACAGTGCTAATCAAGAAAACTCAAGCCATCAATACTGTCGTCCAAGCAGTCAATGGAGAGTCTGTCGGAATAACGGTTTCCGAGGGTAATGGCCTGTTCCTCACATGGGCCGCATTTGTGTGCCTTTTCGTATCTATTATTCCATATGTCCTTAGGTGAGCAGCATTTCGAAAGACTCGCACTCATGCTCATTGCTTTCTTCGTTCTAGTTGTTGCACCTTTAGAGGATAGGAAACGAATGGATTGCAGCCTATCGCTGCCCCTCATAAGAAAGTATATCTATTGATTGGATGCTTGATTTATATATACCTAATCTACGGATTGGAATGTCACGATTTACGCCTTGCGGTGTGTAGTTGCCGGTGTATGATGTTGTTGCTATTTTGAGCGTGGTATGGAGTGACATCGATCATGGACTGAGTTTTAAAAGGGGACAGAGGTTTGCGGCGTCGACCCGCAGCACATCACACACCTCTCTTTACACGTTTTTGTAATTCTTACTCACCTGCATATAAACGGATACCCACTCTCGCTTTCTCACCTCCTCCTCTCTCGCCCTAATTCCACCCTTCGCCATGTTCTCGGCGGCTCGGGCGCCAGCCCTCCTCACGCTCCTGACTGCGTTCTTGGCTGCTCCTAGCGTACATGCAATCTCGAAAATCACTCGTACTGGACGGTATTTGTACAACGAGACCTCGAACCGGTTCTATATCAAAGGAATTGCATACCAAGAGCAAGGTTTGTCTGCTCATTCGGTTTGCTCTCGTTCAAACTGACCCCGTTGCCAAGGTGCCGTCGTTGCCTCTGCCGACAACCCTTTCGGCGAACCTTCGACCTTCATTGATCCCCTCGCTCTTGATTCTGCATGCCAGCGTGACCTCCCATTCCTTCAACAGCTCGGTGTCAATACTATCCGTGTCTACAGTGTCAACTCCTCGCTGAATCATGATGCGTGTATGAACCTTTTCAGCCAAAATGGAATTTATGCTATGTAAGTATCATATGCTTTGTCCCATCTCCATTCTAACGCTAAAATCGTTTCCTCAGAATCGATCTCGCCCTTCCTTTGAATGGTTCAATTGATCGTGTTTCGCCATCATGGTCGACCAACATCCTGGACCAATACACAAAGACTATCGATGCCTTCAGTAAATATGACAACGTCTTGGCTTTCAATGTCGGAAACGAAGTTGTCATCTCAAATGCTACGCAAGTGGCCCCTTATGTTAAAGCAGCAGCTCGTGATATAAGGGCATATCTGTTCGTTCTTTCCTATTCTGACATACTCCCGCTCTGATTTTGCATCTAGCCAATCCAAAGGTTCATCCGCTCTCGTCGGTTATGCAGCTATCAATGGAGACGCCGACTTCCGTGGCTCTTTGGCTAATTATCTTTCATGCGATCTTGCTGGCAGCAACTCTGACGCAACCTCCATCGATTTATATGGATTGAACGACTAGTAAGTCCTTTTCATACCCAGTAGCGAATTTTATTTAAAAATCATCTCAGCGAATGGTGTGGTAATTCTACTTTCCAAGCGTCTTATGCTGCCACGACGTCCGCTTTTGCCAACTACAACGTCGTCGCTTACTTCAGTGAATTTGGTTGCATCACATCTCCTCCTCGACTCTGGACAGAAGCTATTGCTCTGTTTAGCACAGACATGAACACAGTCTGGTCGGGAGGCGTTGCATTCTCGTATTTCCCTGCTGAGAGCGTTCAAGGTGAATTTGGAATGGTCACCATTTCAGCCGACTCTACTACCGTCACCGTTAGCAATGATTTTAACAGCCTGAAGACTGAATACGGGCTCATCTCCTTCATCGACTCGCCCTCTCAATCTAGTGTTGCCGCTGCTAGCTTCCCATCTTGCGCAGCTTCCACGTCGACATTCCTGGCTTCAAACACCCTCCCTCCGACGCCCAATGAGCCTGCATGCGACTGCGTCGAGTCTGCGTTGAGCTGCAGATTTACCCCTACCTCGGACAATACCACTGCCATCGTGGGAACGCTTTTGGATACCGGGTGCAGCCTCCTTGGTCAGTCGGGAGGCTCTTGTAACGATATTGGAGGCAATGGCCAAACTGGTGTTTATGGCCGTCTTGCTGGCTGCGACCCAAGTGAGCGTTCCGTTTGATATTTTTATTAATTGTTCCAACTAATCATCCAATAGCTATCAAACTTTCATATGTCATGAGCCAATATTATGAGCTCAACGGCCGATCTGCCACTGCTTGCAGCTTCGCTGGTAATGGCACCGTAAACAACGCGGCTGCTCCCAGTGCATCCGCAAGCTCTGCCGCTAGTTCTTGCATAGCCAACCCGACTGCTGTCTTCACGCCATCCTCTGCTCCTACAGCCGGCAGTGGAGGTACAAACACTGGAAAGACTTCCTCCACTGGTGGTACAAAGGGTAGTTCCGCAATCGCTCTCGTTGGTGACAACAATGCTGTTGTCGGCATGAGCTTGATGGCAATTGTTTCTGTCCTGGGTGCTATGTTCACCTTGGCCTAAACCTTCAAAACCCCTTGAGGACGGGACCTTAGTAAATCAAGAAACTTATTGTTAGTGTTCTCCACCACAGACTATTTCGGACTTTCTGTACATACAAATACATCTGCCTTTTATTTTTACCTGCCTCGAGTCCACTTCGTACTGCTTTCCGCAGTCCTTGTGGGAGTTATTACACGTACTCTTTTAGTTCTCAGCCAGCTATTCATAATCGGGATACTTATATAATGTTTCTGATTATAATAGCCTTCAGGGTATCAAACGCGCATTTTGCCTGAATGCAAATGAGTACTTACTTGCATGAGGTGAACAATGAGTGGTGGACTGAAAAATACACACGCAATTATAGCGGACCGTGCCGGGCCGTGAGGTGATTTTCGAATTTCAATCGTAGTCAGAGACGGTGTTGAGTTATAGCTTACCCCAGGCTTACCCTCTACTCCATCACGAATCTGGATCACATTCTTAAGGCTTGAAGATACTGCCTATGTCTTCCGAAGATATCGCCGAAGAAATTCGCAACAGCTTTCCAGGAACTGAAGAGGTCATTGTCCAGTATCTCGCTGGATATCTCGTTGATGACGCAGGAGAGGAAGAAGATGTTCTATATGTTGCTCAGGAGATCTTAAAGTCGGTTGCTGCAGGAAGGGACGATGTCCTCGATGCACTTATGCGACGTCTTGGGGAGCTCTTGGAGGAACAATTAAATGCGCGATTGAAGAACAAGTCTCGTCCCAAATTGCAAAAGCTGGATAAAGTCATGGATATGAGCAAGTCCCATATCTCAAGCACGATTGCACTAACGGAAGGAGTGGATTTGGAATCTATCAACAAGGGAAAGTTCGTGGGCCTCTCCACTTATCCTTTCCGATTCTTGTCTAAACTTGATATTTAAAGAGCTTCGCGAGTCGATGTCAAGAAACTTGAAAAACAAGAAGCCAAGATCAAGGTGCGAATCATATAAATCAGCCCTATACCTATCTAACTTTTTTGTTCTAGGCCAAGATCGAGAAGCGCTCACGGCGGGATCTCTATGAGGGCTCAAAACTACTCGATGCTCATAGGAAACAGGCATGCTTTCTCGAAATCTTGTGGAAAGGTGGTCTTGCTGACATTCGAATAGCAAACGTACGAGGAGATGTTCATGAAGGTCAGCTTCTTCTCCATTAATTGCCAGTCGCACGTTCTCAAATTTGTTAGATCAATCCTTTGGAAGCAGCTGTTGCGTCAAAAAACAAGAGCAAGGATATCCATCTTCCTTCTATCGATGTCAATTTTGGCTCCAACCGTATCTTGTGTGTTATTTTCACTGCAAAGAGCTTGTGTAATGGACTTACAGAATCGTTAGGTCTGGAGCGACCCTCACGCTTGCACATGGTCGTCGATATGGTCTTATTGGTCGCAACGGTAACGATTTCATTGTGTCGTTCAAATGCCAATCCTTCTCATAAGGTCCATTTGAAAGGTGTTGGTAAATCCACGCTTCTGCGACAAATATCTATGAGGGAAGTCCCCATTCCAGCCCATATTACTATCCTCTTTGTCGAGCAAGAGGTGCGTACTTATTTTTCATCGTTAATGGGCTCGTTTTTTCTGAGTAATAAATTCAGATTATTGGCGATGACACCAGAGCCATTGATTCTGTCCTGAAAGCTGATGTTTGGCGTGATCACTTGATTCAAGAACAAGCGATGTTAGATGCCAAATTGAACGCATTGGAGGGCGAGGGTGACGATAAACGATTTGAAGATGCCAGAGAGGAGCTGTCATCTAGACTCGCCGAAGTTCATACAAGGCTTTCTGATATGGACGCTGAGAGTGGTCCTGCTCGTGCTGCTGCGCTGCTGGCCGGTACGTTGCAATTGTATAAATGTCGAAATATCACGTCTTATGTTGTATACAGGTCTTGGATTTGACGAAGCCGACCAGCAGAGGCCCACAAGGTCTTTCAGTGGAGGTTGGAGGTGAGTCCGCTCATTGGAATTCAACGTTTCGTTCTAAATTTGAATTATTATGCATCCAGGATGCGACTTGCACTTGCTCGTGCCCTATTTGTTAAGGTAATAAGAAGTTATCAAGTTCTACGGCTCATATCGCTGAAACGACCTTCATAGCCTTCTCTTCTATTGCTGGACGAACCGTCAAATCATAGTCAGTCGTCTTAGCATTTCTCTCTCTCCGCTTCTGAGATTGAACCCAACTTACAGTCGATCTCAATGCGTTGGCATGGCTGGAAGACTATCTTCAAACATGGCCAGGTACCCTGCTTGTCGTGTAAGTTGCTCTAGACCATGCGCTAGTGAATTGCGATTTGAACTATGTTATGAACAGCTCCCACGATCGTGCATTCCTGTGAGCACCATGCAGCTTCATCAGTTGCCGGGCGGTTTTGATAATCGGTTTTATTTTAGAGACGCAGTGGCAACTGATATTGTTCATCAGCACTCAGGCAGGCTGGATTATTATAAAGGGTGAGTTACTAGTTACTACTCGGCGTCATGACTTGAGTATTTGACAAAATGTGACAGAAACTTCACACAATTCTACTCCACGAAATCCGAACGAGACAAAAACTTAAGGAAGGAATATGATACCCAGATGGAGTACAGGAAACATTTGCAAGCCTTCATTGATCGTTGGAGGTATAACGCAAATCGGGGTATGTGTCGCAGTCTTATAAAAATTCTGGCAAAATTTCCGACTTTGTGACTTTTACAGCTGCCCAAGCGCAAATGAAGATTAAAATTCTAGAGAAGGTAAATCAGGCCGACCATCTTTTTGCGCTTCAGTTATTCACCATATCCTTTTGTAGCTTCCAGACCTTCAACCTCCGGAACAAGAAGAAACGGAACAATTCAAGTAAGTCCAATTGGCTTTAAAATAAAGGAGTATTGATACTAATATGACAACAGATTCCCTGAAACGGACAAAATTTCACCACCTCTTTTGCAGGCGAATGAAGTGACCTTCGGATATTCGCCTGACAAAATCATTTTGAAGAATGTCAATTTCGATGTAGGGTTGGATTCAAGAATTGCAATGGTTGGGCCAAACGGTGCAGGAAAATCGACACTGTGAGCAAGCGGTATCTAATGGCAAAGTTCCTGCTAATTATTACTTACAGGATCAAGATCTTGACTGGAGAGCTAAACCCGATAGGAGGCCATGTCACTCGCAACGGACGTCTAAGAGTGTCAGTTCAACGACTTGTTTTTTCCATTTTCTTATGGAAATATTGAATCATTAACTTTATTTAGTGGATACTTCGCACAGCATCATGTTGATACGCTGGACCCTACCATGAATCCCGTGCAATTTTTGGCCTCGAGATTCCCTGGAAGAACAGAACAAGAATATCGATCACATCTGGGCAATTTCCAAATAAGTGGCATGACTGGGTAAGTCGGCACGGATATGTGACAAGCAAGACTGACTTATCCCGCTTTAGTCTCCAGCTTATTGGCACATTGAGTGGAGGTCAGAAGTCCCGTGTTGCATTTTCATTGTTGTCCTTGCAAAAACCACATATATTACTTCTCGATGAGGTCAGCCGTTTTCATTATGAAGAAGGAAGTGTGCATTAATTTTCTCTTTAGCCTACGAATCATCTTGATATCGAAGTAACTAAATACAAATTTCACAGCCTAAGACCCAGCTCAACTTTTTCTTCTTTTTCAGGGTCTTGACGCGCTCATGCTGGCGCTACAAAAATGGAATGGAGGCGTTATCATTATATCTCACGATGAGAAATTCATTACCACAGTTGCCAACCAGGTATGCAAACAGTACTTCTGTCGCTCACCAGTTCATTCACTCCTCCAACAGCTCTGGGTGTGCGGCGATGGCACAGTCAAGAAATTCATGGGAGACGTACAAGCATACAAGGTAATCTTCCCTCTATCGGTGTATCATCGAGTTCTAGCTCAAAGTTCTTTTCAAGGATCTTATTGTCAACAACATCAAGATGAAGCCATAGGCCATGTTCTAAACTGAGTCCTCCTGCATGTAGCTGTGTAGCTAGTTATGTCATGATCAGCCACTATCTGTTATTTCTTGCTTTGACGTCACTTATGCGTACACAAAAATAGAGTGCGCGAAAGTATTTCTTACTTAAGTTGTACTGAGTATGGTAACAAAGCCCAAGGGTGCCCACTGGCAGGGCTAGTGGGGGTAACGCTGGGTAACGCCAAGCGATGTAGCATGTGATGCAAACAAACCACATCAACGCGTCGCCGTAACGCGTCATGTCACATTGACCCTGATCAAGTTCATTCCCCATCGAACCAACGGATCCCTTCTTCAACTTTCAACCCTAATCTACTTGCGAGCAACATATTCTTCCCCAATTACTCTAGCTTTAATTCGAAATGAGCTCCTCAGACGGGGAGGACTTCAATATGGACGTGTCTGGATCAGAATCTGACGACTTCGCACCTGTTAAGAAGGTTGCTATCCCTGCGTGCTCTTCAGTTTTCTATGCTGATATTTCGTGTCATAGGCCGCGCCGAAAGCCAAAGCTTCATCGAAAGCTGCACCTAAAGCCAAAGCAGCCACTACGAAGCCTAAAGCGAAGCCTGCACCCAAGAAGAAGATTCTGGCAGATCACGACGACAATGCTGAAGATGCGATGGAACTTGATGACGACAACAATGTCGCATCAGAAGATGGAAAAGCGGGAGGTTCTTCGAAAGTAACCCAAGTAACAGAAAAGAAGAAAAAGACCGCAACAGAGACATATACCAAGGTGCTTTACCACTCGGCTCAAAATTGAACACAACTAACCATTGAAGCAGCTGTCGCAACTCGAGCATATTCTCAAACGACCGGATTCATACATTGGAAGTGTGGAGACCATAACGCAAGTCATGTGGACTTATGATCAAGACACCAAGCGTATGGTCCATCGCGAAGTGAAATATGTACCGGGATTCTTCAAGATCGTTGATGAAATCTTGGTCAACGCCGCGGATAATAAGGTCTGTTCCGTTTTCACGCGTTTTTCACTCCAAAATAACGTTATTACTACAGATCAATGATCCCAACATGGACACATTGAAGGTCACGATCGATTTGGAGGAAAATACTATCTCTGTATACAATAACGGTCGCGGCATTCCCATCGAAATTCACGAACGCGAGCAGATCTATGTCCCCGAACTAATCTTTGGTCATCTTTTGTCCTCTTCCAACTACGACGACGACGAGAACAAGCTCACAGGTGGTCGTAATGGTTATGGTGCAAAACTTGCAAACATTTATTCTCATGAATTCACTGTCGAAACTGCCGACAAAAACACTCAACAGAAGTACAAGCAAACCTGGACAGGCAATATGAGCAAATGTGGAAAGCCGAAGATTACGAAGAGCACAAAGAACGAGGAGTTCACTCGCATCACATTCAAACCGGACTTGAAACGTTTTGGCATGGATAGCATTGACGAAGATACGGCGAGTCTCCTTAGGAAGCGTGTGTATGACATGGCTGGAGTTACCAAGGACGTCAAGGTCTTCCTCAACGACGAACGGCTGAAAATCAAGAACTTCAAACAATACGTCGAACTGTACATCAATTCCGTTCAAGCGGAAGCAGCGGAGACCTCTGGCGGTGCTGTTCAGGCTAAGCCCACTATAATACACGAAGTGCTTGGTCCACGATGGGAAATTGCGTTTGCGGTGTCTGATGGAACCCCTCAACAAGTCTCTTTTGCGAACTCAATAGCAACGACGAAGGGGGGAACTCATGTCACATACATAACCGATCAAATTGCCAAGAACTTGGTTGCTGCAATCCAGAAGAAAAACAAAGCTGCTACCGTGAAACCAGCCCAAATCAAGAATCATATATGGATATTCATCAATGCGTTAATTGTCAACCCAACGTTCGACAGTCAAACGAAAGAAACACTCACTTTGCCATCGTCGAAATTTGGCAGCAAACCAACTTTGTCGGAAGATTTTATGAAGAAAGGTAATTTCTTTATTTTCTCAAATTCAATATGCCAAATATGCCAACCAAATCTGATACTTTAATCCAGTCCTTAAGTCAGCAATCGTTGACAATGTTCTGAACTGGGCGAAATACAAGGCTGATCAGCAGATCAAGAAGACCGATGGCAGCAAACGCGAACGGTCAGTCATGGAACGCGTAGTAGAGTAAAGCACCGCTAACGTTCGATATAGACTTCTTGGCTTGACCAAGCTATCAGATGCCAACAACGCGGGAACCAGACATGCGAAAGATTGCACACTCATCTTGACTGAAGGAGATTCAGCTAAAGCGCTAGCTGTGGCTGGACTCGGCGTCGTTGGCAGAGACAATTTCGGTGTATTCCCTTTGCGCGGAAAGCTCCTCAATGTACGCGAAGCGAAGCATGATCAGATTATGAAGAACGAAGAAATTCAAAACATCAAGAAGATCATGGGTCTTCAACACAACAAAGACTATTCGAACGTCGCAAGCCTTCGTTATGGGAGGCTCATGATTATGACAGATCAGGTTTGTTTGATCAATATTACTTCCTGCAGAGAGCTTATTAGAAACAGGATCACGATGGTTCTCATATCAAAGGATTGCTTATCAACTTTCTCGACCACTTCTACCCTTCTCTTTTGAAATTACCCGACTTCCTGGTTGAATTTGTGACTCCTATCGTGCGCGTATGTATCATGTACACAATCCTTTGACATGTAGAATCTAACTGATGTTGTATATCCAAGGTCACCAAAGGAAAGCAACGCCGTGACTTCTTCACGATTCCAGAATATGAACAATGGCTGGAGGAGACTCCCGACGCAAAGAAGTGGGATTCCAAATATTTCAAGGTCTATTTTCTTCTGCCTTTTATGATCTTTTCCTGATAATATTACCACAGGGTCTAGGAACGAGCAGTGACGCTGACGCCCGCGACTACTTCAGCCATATGGAGAAGCATATGATACCTTTTGCGCCAACACAAGATGGCGACAAAGAACTTATTGAACTAGCTTTCAGCAAGAAGAAGGCCGATGAGCGTAAGGAATGGCTTCGCCAATTCAAGTCGGGCACCTACCTAGACCACAGGCTCGAAGAAATTCCCTACTCGGAATTCATTAACAAGGAGTTGATCCTCTTCTCCATGGCCGATAATATTCGTTCAATCCCTTCTGTTGCTGATGGACTGAAGCCTGGACAAAGAAAGGTCATCTGGGGTTGCTTCAAGCGCAAGATGAAGGCTGAGATCAAAGCAAGTTTTATTTTCTGCTACCAGATCAGCGCTAACAATCTTGCTTTTCATAGGTCGCGCAACTTGTTGGTTATATCAGTGAACACGCGGCATACCATCACGGCGAAGCTAGTTTGGCCGCCACCATCATCAACCTAGCCCAGGACTTTGTCGGCAGCAACAATGTAAACTTGTTGTTCCCATCGGGTCAGTACGGTACTCGCGATACTGGAGGCAAGGACCATGCCGCCCCTAGGTATATCTTCACGCGGCCTACGCCGCTCGCGCGCGTCCTCTTCAATCCTGAAGACGACGCACTTCTGAACGTTCAGAAAGATGACAATGCGGTTATCGAACCCGAGTTCTATATGCCCGTCATACCCCTAGTCCTCATCAACGGCGCGGAAGGTATTGGTACAGGTTGGAGTACGACGATTCCCTGCTACAATCCTACCGATATCGTGGCAAATATTCGCCGACTGATGAATGGCGAGGAGATGGTACCTATGACTCCTTGGTGGCGTGGCTTCAAGGGTGAGATCAAGCTTGTGTCGAAGCACAGGTATGATGTGTTCGGGGTGATCAAGAAGCTCAACGATACCACTGTCGAGATCACCGAGCTTCCGATTCACAAGTGGACCCAGAATTACAAGGCTGAGCTTGAGGCGATGATTCTTGGGGACAAGGAGAAGGAGAAGGACGGTGTCATCAAGGCAAGCTTAGCTTTTCATTCATGCGAACGTGGCTAAAAACATTCTCTTCATACAGGACTACAAAGAGCACCATGACAATCTGAATGTGCACTTCGTTGTTAGCATGAATGCCAAGGACCTCGAAAAGGCCGAAGCACAAGGATTGCACGAGTTTTTCAAGCTGACGTCCAAGATTAACACTAGCAACATGATCTGCTTCGATCTCGAGGGCAAGATCAAGAAGTACGATTCGCCAGAGGAGATCCTCGAAGACTTCTACCCCGCTCGCTTGGCATACTACCAGAAGCGCAAGGTAATGCATAGCCACCCGTGCCTTGGCCGATAATGAGATGAAGAGCAAGGGCGATTGACGATCCCATTCTATTTATAGGACTACCTCGCAAACGAGCTGCAGACTACCTTCGAGAAGTTCACGAACCAGGCGCGCTTCGTGCAGATGATCGTGAACAAGGAGCTGGTGGTGGCGAATCGGAAGAAGGCGGATATTGTGTCGGACCTGCGTCGACACAAGTTCAGACCGTTCCCCAAGAGTGCCGCAGCCAAGGCCTCTGGCGAGACGGAGCCTACGGTGGAGGACGAGGACGAGGAAGAGTCCGACTCGAACGAGTCGCAGGCTGACTTCGATTACTTGTTGGGTATGGCCATTTGGAGTCTGACGAAGGAGAAGGTAAGATTTCAATCAATGGCTAACTTGACCGCGTTTATCCATGTGTCTGGGACTGTAGATTGCGCGTCTTACGGCACAAGCCGCAGAGAAGGAGTTGGAGTTGCTTGCGCTACTTGAAAAGTCACCCAAGGACCTATGGAACACTGATCTCGACGTGTTCTTGAAGGAATGGGAGGTTCGTGCTTGACTTTTAAATATAAAGATTGCTCTAATTAATTTTCTGTAGAGGGACTGTATCGAGTTCGAGGAGAAAAAGTCAAAGGACGCGAAAGGCAAAAAGGTCAAGCGCAAGCAGACGGTGCTCCGTACGCGCAAGTCGATTGGACAGCGCAATGGATCTGACGATGATGACGATGATGACTTCAAGCCCATCAAAGCTGCGGCGCTCAAACGGAAGGCTGCAGAGGCGCCCAAGAAAGCGCCCGCTGTTGCGGCAGCTTCCAAAGGTAAAGAAAAGGAGAAAGCCAAGGAAAAAGATGACAACGAAGACGAGAAACCGCCGAAGCGCAAGATTGCCCCCGCTGCGAAAAAGGCCGTTGAGCAGGACGATAGCGATTTCGAGATGGACGAGGCGCCAGCCAAGAGGGACGCTGCGCCACCGAAGCGTCGTGCGGCAGCGGCAGCGAAGACTAAAGTGGTTGAATTGGACGAGGATGACGAGGATGAGGACGATGACGATGGATATAGCGATCCAGCGCCTGTGAAGGCGAAGGCGGCTGCCAAGACGGCTGCAAAGGAAAAGGCACCGGTGAAGGCGAAAGCGGCTGCTAAGGCACCAGCTGGGAAGAAAGCGGCGACCACGGGATCAGACTCTGAGATTGAGGTGGTGGAGAAGCCCAAAGCAGCGCCTGCGAAGCGGAAGGCAGCAGCCAAACCGATGGTAGTTGACTCTGAGTCTGAGGGCGAAGAGGAAGCGGCGGCGGCGTCGAAAGGCAAGGGCAAGGCCAGGGCAGAGGCACCAAAGGCGAAACGCAAGAGGTAAGGGGTAGCGCTGATGGATCGACATACGTATACTGATGGGAGTGTGCCATGTGTAGCATGGGATCGTCGGAGGGATCGTCGGACGATGAATTGGTAATATCGCAGCCTGCAAAGAAGCCCAAGGTAGCGGAGGGGCCGAAGGCGGGGGGAAGCTGGCGAAGAAGATGAAGCCCGCGTCGCCGGCACGGCCGAAGAAGACGGCGGCGCGGAAGGTGGGGAGAGCGAGGAGGGGAGTCGGACATGGACTACGAGATGGCGGCGGCGGCGTGGGGCGGAGCACGGGCGGGCGGGCGGCGGCGAAGAAATATGTGGAGATCTCATCAGACGAGGAGGCCTAGACCATGACGTCATGTAGAATATATGTAGTCGCAATGCCACCTCTTTCTGGCATGGACTTTTTCGCCCCGCACCACCAGTCCCCGGCCCAGCCCCCGTCCCCTGACTTCGCCCACGCCGTCGCCCAGCGCGTGCCCCCCCTCCTCCACCTCCCCCCCGCACCCCAACCCATGCACCCACCCCCCACCCCATCGCCCCCGCCACGGCCCCTTCGTTCCCACCGCCCCAGACGCCCTCCCCGCATGGCTCGACGACCCCGCCGCCCTCCTCATCGACATCCGCCCCCCGCCGCCTTCTCCTCCGCACGCATCCCCCGCGCCGTCTCCCTCTCCGTCCCCTCCACCCTCCTCAAGCGCCCCAACTTCTCCCTCCAGCGCCTCGCCGACATGCTCTCCTCCGCCGCAGCCCGCAACCGCTTCTCCGCCTGGCCCTCCGCCTCCCGCATCCTTGTCTACGACGCCGACTCCACCGCCATCGGCGACTCCTCCAACATCAACGGCCTCCTCCGCAAGTTCAAGCTCGACGGCTTCCAGGGCGAGCTCGCATGGCTCAAGGGCGGCTTTCATGCCGTCTGGCGCGACCGCCGCGACATCGTCGACGCCCTCCCCCCCACACCCGACGGCGAGGGCGAGGAGGAGGACGATACCCACGACAAGCCCGCCCATCCCGCCGTCCTGCGCACACGCCATCTCCCCATGGCCGCATTTTCTCTGTCCTCCACCACGGTCCACAACTCCCCTTATTTCAACCCCGCCGCCGCCGCCTCTGCCAACGCGGCTGCTCCACCCAGGCGACCGCCCTCAGTCATCACGCGTACCACCTCAAGTCCCCCCATCTCCCACCCTGCCTTCAATCCCTTCTTCGAACCATTCGTCAAAACACAGAGCTTTCTCAAGGTATCACCGAGCGCATACCCCTGCGTCTACCTCGGAGAGTTCGACGCCGTATACACGAGCTGCCCTTCCGTTGGCTGCAGGACATCGCTCGCCGCGCCGCGAATGCACCCGCCGCTGCAAGATCCGCCAGCGACACCAGCTCCTCAGAATCTGAAGAGGACTCTGATGGCGCCAATCCCGCTGACATTGAAGAGGGGAAAGAGGCCCTTGCCATGCAGTTTTTCAAGATCGAGCTGTCTGAACAACGCCGCCTCATGGGTATCATGGAGCATCACTCTAAAGAAAGTGGCCAAGTAACAGATCAAGCGGGCCAAACTACCATTCCCTTTCCATTCAGTATTACAGCTGGTGTTGAAAAGGGCGCAAAGAATAGGTCAGTTCCCCCCCCCCCCCCTCTTGTTGCCCCACGATTTGTCTAAACAACCTAGATATCGACATATATGGCCATTCGAACACGCCCGTGTGCGGCTCCACCAGAAGAAGGAGGCTGATGACGATTATATCAATGCTTCATATATACAGCCGTTAGGCACTAAAAGGCGTTACATTGCTACTCAAGGTCCTCTACCCGCCACGTTTACCGATTTTTGGACGTGAGTATTCCAGTTAGCTGCTTGGAAGAATTGCTCATTTTTTTCTTCTGGTAATAGGCTATGTTGGGAGCAAAACGTCCATGTCATCGTCATGCTGACACGTGAGGTCGAAGGGGCCATGGTCAAGTGTGGTGCTTATTGGAATGACACCGTTTTTGGTCCTCTCCGCCTCCGCCTGGTCTCCACAGAAGGCCTCGTTCTTCCAGATGAGCGTCCAGTCTCCGCGGGTTTCTTTGGCCAACAACTCTCCACGCTCTCCTCTCGCCCAGCAGTCAAAAAAGCCCCACATTCAGCTGGTTCGCAAAGACGGTATCGACATCACCACTATCATAACAAACAGTCGGAAACGGTCAAGAGGGTGTTTGAATTAACGCACACCGGCCATCCAGAGGCAGAGCCACGGCGAATTGTGCATTTTCAATATCTGGAATGGCCCGATATGAATGTCCCTGACGATCCGAGAGGTGTCTTGGGATTGATCAAGCAAGTAGAGGACGCGGTGGACGAGGCTCGGGCGAACGAATATCCGGTGGAGCTTACCCCACGTAAACCTGGTGATCCCATATCCATCGCCGACATGGATGAGAAGACCGGGATTGCAAAGCATGCCTTGGGCAATAGCCCAGTACTGTTGCATTGTAGTGCAGGAGTTGGAAGAACGGGAGGGTTCATAGCGGTCGATGCTGTTCTGGATGCCATTAGGAGAGACGTTCGCAAAGAACGCGAAGATCGCAAGAAAACCAACCAATCAATGGACGTGGACCAAAGGCTAGAGAACGCTTCTTTAAAAACCACTGACTCTCTTCCGAAGACTTCTGGGATGGGTCATGTCCAATCTCAGGCCATTAGTCCTGACTCTGAATTGAAGGTCCCTGTTCCGACCGCGACGCCTATGGTCGTTGACGACCAACCATTGGAGTCGACGAAGAGCGATCGGGAAGCGTCTCGATACGGGACGAGTCAGTGGGCAGAGAACGTACGAGATGAAACCGGTATTGGTGCATCGAGCCCAGCCGACAAGGCGCCCTCGTCCAACTCTTCAGCTTTCAATTTCACCCCGAGATCAGGCAGCAGGGAAGGCTCGTTAGAGACGCGTCCATCACAGGGTAGCTACTATTATAATCCGTCGTCCTCTCTTGGGACATCAGTGTCGGGTGCCTCATCTTCTTCTCATAAAGCAAACTTCCCGTCCTCAAATCCGCAACTGTCGTCGACATCAAATCTCTTGCATTCGGTGCTCAACACTGAGCACACAGCAGCCGACCAGCGTATGCGGACTATTTCTGCCCCTTCTGGAAATGTGCGTTCCCCGACAAAGCTGTCTGCGAGTACCGGCGCCAGAAATCCGTCTTTACCTCGCTTCGGCCTATATCGCGAGGACAGTGCGACAACAAAGTCAACACTGCCTTCCTTTAACTTGGATAGACATGCATCTTTCAATGCCCAGTCTCCCTATCGTGGCGGAATGTCCAGCGAGGGCGAGGGTCCTTCACGATCGGCATCGCCATCCGCAGACGAAGCGAATAGCTCAGTACGTGCTCCTGCATCGTTACAGGCCCCAAGCGCATTATCGACCCCGCCACGATCGATTGTCCAGGCCACCCTGACTTGTCATCGGATGAGCAGCAGATGAAGATGTTTGACTACAAAGAGCCGAGGCCGTTGCATGAACTTTATACGCCGCCACCATTGACCTCCTTCGATGAGCCAATCTGGGAAGTTGTGCAGGATATGCGTGAACAGCGCATGAGCTTATGTCAGAGCTTGAGGCAATATGTTTTTGTACATGCTGCCATTATTGAGGGCGCATTGATGGTCCTGGACGAAGAGAATGAGATTGCCGACGGCCTAAGACCACGACAGCCTTCGCCGCCTGGGCGCTCGAAAGAGCGTACTCAGCATTGCCAGTCGGAATCGTCATCGAACTCCCAGCACCCCGCGCCACATTTCCGTTCAACCGAGTCCCTTGCGTCGTCCTCTTCTTCATATTCTTTTGGGAAGCGCCCATCGACCCCAACGGAGCTGCCGAAGGAGGACAAGGCAGGCGAGATGATCTTGTCCAAGCGTCCAAGTATCAAGCGCAAGAATAGGAGCGGGGATGGTCTGGGCATCCCGTGGAGGGGTTGCGATACCTTCCAGTGGCATTGCGGGCGACCTCGAGTGTGGTGCATGCAGGCGGGGTGAGCGCACCGTCGGCGCGATCGGTACCTCCTTGAATATGGCGGGCCATATTTTATTGGTACCCTTTCTCTCCTTTCGATTCTGTTCGATGTTGTATCAGTCGCCCAGCGGCATTCAGCCCTCCGTTTTCCGGGCCATACGCCCCTTGTCTTTGTTTTGGATACCGATTGCTTGTTTGTTCTGTCCTTACTTTTTTCCAGTAATTATTGTTTGGATTATTGCTATCAACGAGTTGTACAGCACCTGCATCAATGCACATCGCACTAGCCTCTCCTTTCCTTCAATCCGTGGAAACTATCACATATAATCGGTACTAGTCATTTGAGTACATACACCCATATCGTTTGCTCTGTTCAATACACGACCTGTACAAATGTAATTCCATTGCATTTTCTCCCCCCGGAATTCTTATTGCTTTGGAGACTTTTGGAGGTAGCTCGCAGACTCCAGCCCAAATCCACCACCAATTTCAGTTCTAAGGGGCACCGCATGTGCTGATGCTTTTGCAGGCGAGACTGCTTCTTATAGTGCCGTAGCCTCTATTTACTCTATACTCTTTGATACAGTGACCCCCTACAGAAAGTACTCAATTTTACTCTGAAGTTCATTTTAGAGTTCGGCGCTTGTTCGGCGCTTAATCATGTCAACACCTAATGGTGGCATCTCCACGAGGATATTAGCACCTACAGCCTGTCATAGCCACACAATCGTAGATATCCAGTGGATTCAGCATTGGGTGTGGATATGGCGCAAGCATGGCGATTCCCAGGGTGTCGGCAGGTGGTGCAACGACAACCAAGGCTCACGAACAGCGGTCACCTGTCACACATGGTCACTACTTTTGAGCTTGGCATCTTGCCACTTTTCCACCAAACTCTGCCATTGAACCTCTTCCTTCCTCAAAATCTTGGATTTGTCAAATGCGGACATTAACTGGCGTGGATGAAATACAACGCTACTTGCAGGCACTGTCGGGGTGCTTAACATGCTCTACAAATTTCAATAACCCCTCTCCAACATAATCATTGCTCTCCCAACTTTCTGGTGCCTGCGTTAGTAACGACGTTATTGGTGCTACATAGATGTGTCGTGTTTTCTCATCCGGTGTTCTCATCACCAATAGCGGGATACAGACCCTCCCAAACCTACTCCGGAACTTATCACAATTTCGAGAATCTCGTGATCAGCCGCCGTATGCAGTCCGCTCTCTTCCTCCAAGCTCTCTGTCCTCGAACCATTTGCTTTCCGTCGTCGGCGAAGAAAAATCCCAGGATTCCAATTATCGCAGTTATCACCAGTGGTCTTGCGATTAAACCCACATTCAATCAAGCTACCAACCACTCACTCAACATCTTGTGGTGTCGAAGCGTAAGGAACGCCAAACTACACTTTGATAGCTTGTAGGCCGTCGGAGCCTAGTACTATGCATTCCAATGTCACGAGTACACATGCATTCCAGGCATTCATCGCCCTCCGGGAGTTTCGTCCACGCCGGCATCCGTTCTATTCCTTTCTCCGGATCTAGCGCCGAACGGCTCTACTATGCCCTCGAGCACAAACATGATTCCACTTTTGGATTTACAATCTACATTTGCCTCGCCGCTCAAGGCCACTCACCAGGCGCGATGTCAAATAACCCCATCTGACATTTTCCGATTTTTGGCCGTCTTTCAAGCGGACCATATGGTAAGATACATTCATCCTATGAAACCGCAAAACTTGAAGATGACACCGAATAAACTTTCCGTTTCTAGCACTCTCAAATCAAAAGGTCCAATCGTAACGGGAATCCCAAAGCCTGATATGCGAACGTGATGTCGAGAATCAACTCTACCAACTTATGTAATGTCCACAAGTAGCCGTTCAGAATACGTTGGCACAAAGAAAGCACGCAAGGACACGCTGCAGTTGCAGCGAAGCGTGTTGGTACCGCAGTGGGAAAATCAGCAGGCAAGATGGCTTCAAGCGTCGGCGCTAGGATGCTTTTGGCGGCATCAACCCGCTCTCTGACTAAGATGGCGATGGCGGTGTGCTAGGCGCTATTTCACTGGCAGACGAGAAAGTTAGAACAGCGCTCAACGCGGACGTAGATCCATTGATGGCTTCATATTTATTCTACAAAGGGACATCCAGTGCGACTGTGACGGCGACCAACCCCTCCCCATTTTCCAAGGACGACTTCGTCCCGTCTACTACAAGGACATACGATGCAACACCACTCTCTCTCTCCCCGTATGCATCTCTACTCCAGCAAATACAAGCTATGCAAATAGAACAACCATCATGTTAACGACAATGCCTATCGTTAATAATGGTGGACATCATATCATTCCTGGCACTGATGCTCGTCAGACGAAACCCACGCTGTTTCATTACAACTTCTCATCAGAAAAGGAAGAGAGTTCTGTGCTACTTCTCACTGCTTCACGTTGCCAGCGACATGCTTAATTATTACCTCCGACGGGAACTCTTATTATACGACGCACAATCGCCTTACAATTGTAAGTCAACGCGTCAGGTCCTAATCTGCTATTTACTAAATTATGTTGCCTACATGAAATAATAGGCTTCAGTGAGAAAAAAAACCCTCGTGTCCAATATACTCGGGGAAACAGAATCAGCTGGAATCAGTGTGACTGACTGACTGATGGCTGACCTCACCGGTGCCCTCCATGCTGCGATGCGCACATTCCCTTGCATCATCTTGTGCAGCACAGCAGTACACATTGTTTCACTATTTTGGTGTCCTTTCCTAATCGCCGGGATCAGAGGGTGTTGACTGTCTCTCACGAATTCCTCATGTCCTTGAAGCTAATCTTATTTCTTTTTTCCATCATAGAAAGCGAAAGTAGAAACCGTGAATGGGTTCCAAGTAATATACCTGGCGTCTTATTTAGATCCGATCGGTGTCGGTGCGGGCAAGGAAGGATGATCAACCTTCTTGAACTCCATCGGCATACTAGAAATAGGTCAGTCTGACGAATAATGGCTTCTCGGATAGATCCTGGCACATTTCTAGCCTGACACACACGCCAAACACCTAATCATTCACAGGCGGTGTTCTGACCATGTAAATTGTAAGTCCTTTCATCCGAGTTTATACTACTTAAAAAAAGAGATGCTTGTGTGACACTGATGAAACATTGCTTTCTTGTTAGTTTAAAGCCTCGCTCCATTGTGGTCTATCCAACCTTTGCTCGACCAGCAGTTAAATGCAGCCCCTTACCCGAAATCCAATTCAACGACAACTTCCCGATGGCTGGATAGAGCATTTCGATTCCCAGTATGTCGTCATATCAGTCGACACATTCGTTGCGATTAACAACTATCTAGGCGAAATTTATGGTCAGTGAAATTCTATACCTCAGAATTCATGACTTCAACGTTGTTGGCAGGTACTATGTCGACCTAAATACTGACCCACCTCGCGTAACGTTGGTCCACCCATCCGAATTCAATGACAAGCACCCCTCGAGTGCCCCGGCAAGGGTCAAAGACCACGGACAGCAGCCTCGTAGTTCCCATGTTCAACGCCCTATTGGACCTCGACAGAGCGCGTCGACATCATCAAACAGTATTCCACATCCTTCCCAAAGGCCAAGGCGTGCTACTGTTGCTCAGCAACTATATGCAAGCTCGCTCACTGTGGGCTCGAAAGATTTATTGATCGCGACCACGATCTCTGAAACTAGTTCTCGGACGTCATCAAATAGCGGCTCGGGCTCAGCCACGCCATTGTCCGACAATATCGTCTCAATCCCTTCATCGTCAACAAGTTGTCCATCTTCATCAAGTACTAGTTCAAGCACTCGCGTTTCACCTACGTCACCTGCTGCACCTGCGCCCAGTATAGACGTGCACAACCCAAAATACTTCTTGGACTACGCACGATTGGCTGGGACACGCCGTGTGACCTATAGTGGGCCACAGCCATTTATTGGTCCCAGGAGCTCTGGGAAGGCCCTAGCATCTGGCTCCGCGGGAAGTCAGAACAAAGTGGCATTTGGGGCAGACGCTTTCTATCCTAGCTCCGTCAAAACAAGCCTTTCTTCCTCCGTGCTCCTAAAATCCACAGCATTGGATCTCCCGGATAATCATCTTCATCTGTCCGCCTTATCTGCGCCAAACTCGCATCAAATGAAGGCCGCGGTAAATTCAGACGAATTACCTTCATCTTCGGACTCTAGTGCCATCTGCCCCCATTTATTAATTACGGCTCCTATGAACGTAGCGCAGTCAATGGCGACTTCAATCAAGCCATTAATTCCCACAACTGACCAAACCTTAGCAGGAAAACGTTCTAGGAGAGAGGAGGATTCACACTCATCAACTAGTAATACTACTATTCGACCTCTGCCGCCAACGACTAAGCCATCAAGCCGTAATAACTCGTCGCTAACATCAGAGGCCATTCTACAACCCAAACCTATGCGTCCCCTTGCTGGAGTCAGCCTCAACCTCCAGGTTCAAGTCGCAGGTGTTCAGTCGGAATCGAGCCCAGACCACCTTGGAGAGCACCAGGATTTCGTATCGAAAAAGAAAAAGGGACCTTTGTTGCAGAACTTTAGTGTCAGCCTCTCTAAGAACGCGAAGGGCAAGACGCCTATCAGGACAATTTATGATAGACAGTTGCTTTCCTCTTCTCCCATTTTGGACGATTTTACTTTGTGAATGGATTAATTAATCATAATGTATGTATGTATGAAGATTGGAGACGTCGGAGATAGGCCTATGATAATACCCTTTCTATGTAGAAGTCGTATTTTGATTCTGCTTACACTTTTCAATCCCTTCATCCATCCACCCTGTGAAATCTCAAAACATAATGTGTGGTAAAACATCTTATTTCTTCCACGTCTACAAATAAAATAGTGTATAGATGTATTAGGAGGGATACAGCAGAAGTTGCCTTCTATGAGTGGAACGATTCCATGCAGTATTGATACAATAAGTGTGAACGATATGATAACGGAGCTGGGGTAAAATGCGAGAATTGGGTTTTACTCGTTGCCGCACGTGCTCATGAGGCAACGTTGAAGGACTCTCCACAACCACACGCGTCCTTTATGTTCGGATTCTTGAACACGAACTTGGAACTGTTGACATAGATTAACACGTGAATTCGAGGACACGGAGTAGATAATATACCTTAGTTGATCTTCGCTCCAGTCCATCTCACTCCCAATTATTGAGAAGAGTGCTTTGGAGTCGATCAATACCCGAACACCGTCCTGTGTAACAATCTCGTCGAATTTGCCCGGCTTATCGACGTAGTCCAAGTGGTAAGATAGACCTGCGCAGCCCTTGTTGCGCACACCTATCCGAATAATCTGCGGTGTAGGACCGTTTAACAGGTTCCGTAGACGAGCCACAGCATTTGGGGTCTAGAACGATTGCATAATATTTAGCCTTGAACCGGAAGGCCTGGTCATGCAGCTAAGACGCACAATTGTAAGAGCTGCTTTTGTCGAACGAATGGTCGGTCTTGGCTTCGCGACTTTGGGGGCTGGTGGAGGAGGAGCTGCTGTCTGGGGCGCAGCTGCATCGGGAGACATGGATATGGCATCGACCGGAATCGTTACCGGAGGAGAATCCCTGAGTGGTGGCGAGGGCATTTGTTGATGACCAGTGCGCAGGGCGGACATCATGGCTCTGCGGGTGATAACGGTGGAGTGCAGACATGGTATGCGCAGAGAAGAGTGGAGGCGGGCGATGGAGAGAGACATGGGTGGTCGGTGAAGCAGCCCACTCAGCAGACCATCCCGAGTATTCCGTTACTCATGTATTGACACCTATTTACCAGTCCCATTGTCCAATCACATTCCACTGATTGGTACATACATATTGGTATACTAAAATTAGACTACATACAACAGGTTTATGTTTCCTGCACATAGTTTCCTAGTCCGAGAATCAGCAGCGCTCCACAACACATCTAGCCGACATACCGGGAAATACGCCCTGGACTCCGTTTAATCGTCCAGTCCACCAATCTTCCGCGCTCTCCGTCTTTTCGACAAGTTCGATTCTGTCCCCTGCGTTGAATGATAAATCACCGTCCGTCTAGAAAATTATCAGATACAATCTTAGTATAGATACCATATATACTGTACCTGCGCAGCAAAGTCATACAAGGCGACCACATATTTAATCTGCGGCGTCGGCTTTGGCTTTGGTTTCAGAGGCGGAGGCGGTGGGGGAGCTCTCTTAGCAGCGGCGGCTGCAGAGGCTGCAGATCCAGCGCTAGATGTAGCAGTATAAGGAGGAGGAGGAGCTGCCTGAGAGAAACCAGCACCACCGGACGATGGCGGAGGAGGAGCTTTTTTGTATGAAGAAGCGGCAGAAACAGATCGTGAAGGAGGTGCTGCAGCTCTCAAAGAACCAGATGGAGCAGAAGGTAATGTCGAAGACGAAGTTTGACGTCCCAAGCTACCGCCCTGTTGGGCACGGCTCTGCTGAACCAGTCGCGCTGCAATCATCATACCATCAAAATCCTGGTCTTACAATACGCAGGATACTTACAAACTGATACAATTCGCTTAATAATACCAAGATCTCTATCAGGCTCCAGGCATCGGTGCGTTTGTTCTCGTAGTCTTGGACAATTTGTGCGCCAGGTTGGTTGGATACGTCATATTTGCACTCGTCCGCGAAGCTATTCATTTTCTCCAGGAGTAGATAATAAATATTGAGCCTATGTTGATAGAGCGTTAAGAGTGCCCAGCTTTAATAAAATCATGGAAAGTTATACTCACTGCATGTAGAAGAAGGAATCGAATAACGGATCTATGAATTGAGTTGCAAGCATCATGAAGCGAGGAAAGTCTTGTTTCAGTGCATTATTGATATATTCATATTCGTTTGTGGCGATTTCAAAATCTTGCTCCAACTGAGAAACACGTTAGAACAAGTAATCCAGTATCAACGAGATAAAATGAACCTTGAACAAGTTCTTTTCATCGCTTAGAGATTTATCTTTCTTGTCTCTCAGCTTTGTGAGTGAATTATTGAAGCGATCGTAATCAGTCAACTAATTTTACAAGCCAAGGTCAGCATCACAAGAGGAGGTGACTCAGGAGAAAGACGAATGTACCTTGTGTTCTCGTTTTGTGATGGTCTTGCGTATGGTCTTCATGACAGCCTGGAGCTCCTTTGCGGGGCCCGCGATACGGGTTTCAATGAGCTCGACTTCTGGAGTAATGAGATCCTTCATTTCTTGCATGGCGGTCTCGTATTTGGTGATATTGCGGATAGTCTGCTCAGAGTCGGGATGTTTCCCGATCAGGTCGTATTCACCTGCTATAGGTTGGAATATCACGGCGAAATGGCCGGCAAAGTTGGCACCAGCCATAACAGGGCTGATAGAACAGCGTCATAGAGTGAGGAAGGAGGTGTATATCAGTTACGCTTCCCTCGAAATGAAAGCAGACATGCGCACTCATCACGGCGTCCGTGAACTGTTTGGTATCCTTAATCAGGGCCTCAGCAGCTTTCTCCAATGTGGCGAAATGGCGCTCGTAATCATCAAATTCGGGATCGGAAGACTCTGTAATGCAGGTTCAGAAGCAGAGAGACGAACGCCAAGGGGGTCAATAGATATAGCTATCCTGAACGCAATGTGCTCACTTTTGGACATTCCAATCTTGCTGGTCACCGCGAAGGGCGTCCTGTCGGATGCATGTGGATCAGAAACGGATGTTCGGACTTCGAGATAGCAGCGTACCGCGCCAGTGCTTTCCCAATTCCCTTCATGTTGGTGGTGTAGGCGCAAAGGGTGTATGACCGTTGTAGCAAGTTGGCGCTCAAGGTCTGGGGAGCATACTCTTCCCACGGTTTCTTGATACATATCTGATATCACACAGCCCCGAGCGCGTTGCATGATATGACCCCTTTGTTCACAGCTTCCCAGCGTTGCAATTGGCATCACGGTAAACACAATTTATTCTGCACACAGCAATCTATTATCCCCAGCAATCCATCCAGCCACAACATATCAGTCGAGAGATATGACGTCACGTGTTATGAGACTGCCTCGGCACCGATTTCTAACTCGACTCGTCCATCACAATGCCTCTACTATCTAAATATCTAATAGATCCTACCCATATCACCATCTCGCATCTACCATGCCTCAAATCCAGCAACCGTCTAACCAGATCAAGTGAGATTCTTCTTCATTTCTTTGGGCAGCCGCGATCTTCTAACAAACACTTTCTAGATTGACAAATGTGTCTATAGTCCGACTAAAGAAAGGCGGTAAACGCTTCGAGGTGAGTACTTCTTACTCTATCTTCTCAGTCTGGGGGCTTATATACAGCATAGATTGCATGCTACAAAAACAAAGTCCAGGAATGGAGAACTGGAGTGTAATTTCGCTTCCCGACTCCCTCGAATAATATCAGCTCAATATCTTTTTGTAGGGAAACAAATCTCGATGACGTCTTGCAAATCAACAACGTCTTCACCAATGTTTCCAAAGGCGAAGTGGCTAAGCATGGAGATCTACAAAAAGCATTTGGCAAGATCCAACTCTCCGATGTCGTGAAAGAGGTGAATTGGGTGATCATCATCAACAATATTCTAATTTCTAATATCTGCACATTATCTTAGATCCTTAACAAGGGCGAAGTGCAAGTCGGAGAGAAAGAGCGAGATCATGATCTTGTATCGCTGAGAAAGGAAATCGCCACACTCGTAGCCGAGAAATGTGTGGACCCTGCCACCCAACGACCCTATCCCGTGGGTATGATCGAAAAGGCGATGGCAGAGGCAGGTTATAGCGTCAAGCAAAACAAAAACGCTAAGAGTCAGGTAATTCGAATAAGATAATATCCCTTGCTCTTCCGTCCTCAAAGCATGTTTTTTAGGTGTCTGAATGCATAAAACTTCTTCAATCCGACTCAAATCTGCCTATTCAACGAGCGCGCATGCGCATTAAAGTTTCATTGCCCGTTGCTGACGCAGACAAACTTCGTGAAAAGATACTCGAAAGCGCAGAAAAAATAGAACAAGATGAGACAAGTCAAACGGATTGGGAAATTGTATGTTTAGGTTATATACTCACAGCGGAGACGTCAGCTTACACGTTGGTCTAGACGATGTTAATTGATCCAGGACAATTCCGCATCATCAACGAACTGTTACAAAAAGAATGCAAAGGGCGCGGGCGTTTGGAAACTCTTGTTTTCGCTGCGACCGCTGGTCCTAGTTCATCTTAATCCTGCCTCCAACTTCACAACCTGTATGACACTAGTACTGTACACCCTTGTACACCACGCACGCTCTCCCGCAATGTAGCCAAATAGATATAACACAAGTAATTTCATTTCTAGATTTTACAAGCTAACGTCCCTCAGTATTAACGGTCTCATAACACGAGCCCAATTTTCGTCCCAAGTACACCAGATATCTTCATCGTCAGCAATAGTCGGGGGCTGCTGCTTCGCCCTATGTGAGGGTGGTTTAAGTGGTGGCTTTGGTAAAGACGCTAGATTATTCGCCATAGATCGCAAGTACGGTGCATTCGGAAATGATAGAAATAGCTCCTACGAACCGAGTGCGTTAGAAATCGCACTCTGGAATAAATTGTGGATAGTTTACCTCGAGCTGCAAGGCCAGTTGAGAAGCAGTTTCAAATATCAACCCATTTTTTCCATTTTTGACAAGCTCGTTTAAGCTAATCAAATAGATCAAGTTATTAGAGAGATATAATGCGCGAAGAATGGACCTACCATGAAAAGTCCAACGCACAGACAGGAAGTCCGCAGCCAAACATATCAACTACCTTCATTGGCAAGTCAAGAGCCGAAGAACTAGAATGCAGACAAACACCCAAGTTCGCGGAACCTATTGTTTAGTGAGTATAGCGTCGTGGGCGCTGATAAAATTTCTGGAAACTATACGGACCTAACATGATAGGATAATCTACCGCTTCAAGCCACAAGCTGATACACTTTACCCATTTCCACGATTCCTGCAATTTTTTGACTTCTGACATGTACTTTTCACGAAGTGGTCCTTTTCCCGTCACAATGACCAACATTTTGGTAATTTCCCTGTCGATGAGGATGATGATGATGCTTTGTGGGCTAGATTTTCTGCACGGCGATTGTAAACACGTAAAGCGTCTAGCAGAATGCTGAAATCTTCATCTGGGGTCCAAGAAGTGCTTGAAACGAGTACTGCGGGCCTATCAGGTCTCAACGAAGGTAATTCCAGTTGGGTGTAATCCGGAACTCGGTCTGTGATAGGATTCGGTCCTTTAGGCTTGACTGTTGTTCCGATTTGGGTCAGTATCGTTGTATATGGCGTAGATGCTTCAGGCAAAAATCCTTTCAAAGATTTGTCCAATGCGAGTGTCGGCTGAAGCTTGGAAAACAGCTGAAATCCCCTTGTAAGCGTTGTGTCAAAGTTCGGGACTGAAATAAGTACCTCATGTATTTCTTGGTTAGAAGAGTTATGGAAGTGCCGTGGTGGTCTGTCATGAAGGACTACTTTGTGACCTCTTATTCACAATTTAGTTCATATAAGTGCTAATAATATATGAAGCAGCTCACTCACTGTAAATCCCACTCTTTCACAAGAAAGTCGCGCATTGCACGTGTGACGAATAAATGTGCATAGGCTGAATATCCGAATGTTGCTTCGAAGCTGAGAAGGCAGTGTGAGCATAAGATGAACGTTCCAAGGGGGTGAAGGACAGGCTAACCCCACCTTTTCGCTATCCGAACTAGGAGTGTGATTTGCCTAATTTAAGGCAAGGATACTATATCCAAGGTTGTGCCAGTCAATGATAACCTTACTGCCGCGAATACGTCCCACTAGTTGTACAAGAGCCAACGTAGGTATACTAGGAGGATTCTGTAATTTGTAAGTAGCGGACGCAACCCGGACCAACACACGCGCACCTGCACAACGATGAACTCTGGTGGCACGTCAATCCAACCAAAATGCGCAGAAGAATACAAATGATTTGATGCGCAATTTGATGGGGGCTAGGATGAGAAATGGGAGAGATCTGATGATTTTGGGTAGCTCTGGAATATGCCAGATTTGAACTGGAAGGCGTTCGAGTGATGGAATGGGGTCTGAGCCTAGCAGGTTGGTCTGAACATTGTGTTATGGCAGAGCGAAGAGACAGCAGTATCGCACCTCCGTATCCAATGAGGTGCGTCACAAAACCATTCTCAGCAAAGCTCTGAGCATGGTACATCATTCTAGGGCTGCGACCGATGTCGCCCAGGACGAGTATGGCAACGGATCGGAGCGAATGCTGGTTGCGGGGTCTGAAGGCGCGCCATGCGAGGAAGGCGGTGGCTAGCAATGAGGCCAGAAAGGACGCCTGGAGAGCAAGCTCCGCGGCCTGGGTACTGCTCATCGGGGTGGCGGAAGGGAAATGGAATCGACGTCACCACCTGCCCCGTGATTCCGCTCAAGCCGGCGCGGCCTCCGTTTCATTTTACTCAGCTTCATCCACCACCTCACCATGGCCTCCTCCTCCTCTCTTCGTTGCCTCGCAAGGCACGCCTCCAGGCCCTCCGCTGCCCGCGTACAGGCCCACCAGGCCATCCGCACCTTTGCTTCGTCGGTTTCTCGCCAGAGATCGACTCCATTCGCATCGCAGCCAAACACAAGAAGGCGCCATGTACCACTGACTTTGCATACTTCCGCAAGTAAGTGGACAGTGTTCATCTGCCTTACTGTTTCTTATTGGCACAACAGAACGTTCTATGTTCATCCAAACGGAGACCACGCCCAACGATGACTCTCTCAAGTTCATCCCCGGCGTTCCGGTTATGGGCGAGGAAGGAACCGCAGAATTTCTTGACACACGGTCCGCTCTGGCATCACCGCTGGCTATCAGACTCATGGGCGTAGAAGGTGTTTCCACTGTTTTCTATGGCCCTGATTTCATCACCGTGTCCAAGGATTCTGAACACCCGTGGGCAATCGTCAAGCCCGAAATATATTCTATTCTTATGGAGCATTTCTCATCTGGGCAGCCCCTCTTCCGAAGTGCAGAGGAACGAGAGAAAGCCGGTCCGCAAGATACGCGCATTTTGGACACCGATTCCGAGACCGTCGCGATGATCAAAGAGTTGTTGGAGACTAGGGTCCGGCCAGCTATCATGGAAGACGGTGGCGATATTGAATATCGCGGTTTTGATGAAGACGGCTCCGGACTAGTGAAAGTTAAACTAAAAGGCAGCTGTCGAGGCTGTGATTCTAGCACGGTCACTCTCAAAAGTGGGATCGAACGAATGCTGATGCATTACATTCCGGAAGTCAAGGGTGTTGAGCAGGTGAGTCTTATTCGCCACATGAGGATTTACGCGATTGGGGCCTAATTCACTCTAACACAGGTGTTGGATCCGGAAGAAGAAATAGCATTGAGTGAATTCTCCAAGCTAGAAAAAAAATTGGAGGCAGAACAGTCCAACAGGTGATTGATGTTCTTTTTTCAGGTAAGGTATTTTGCTCATTTCCTTGACGCAGTATGGCGCAATACATGTCAGTGTAGGAACAAGTTAAAGTAGCGTACCAGATGCGAATCTAATACATTTATTCACCACTCAAGTTTAGCCATATGGGCCAGTATACATATGTTCTGAGAGTGAAGAACGACCATAAATATAGAGCGAAACCCACGCTGCCAATGCCATGATAGGCTAAACTGGTCACATGTGCCTCTGAAACCTAATGCACCTTGCCAAATCAATCATTATTAACCTGGTCCTGAATTTCTCTGTTAATAACTTATAATCCTATACTCCCACTGTCGTTAGTCGATGCTCTTTATTGAAAATGGTGTGTTTTGCGCAGCCATGTCCCGCAAATGTACTAACTTGCATGTTCTTCAGGTCTATGTCAATAGCAAAAAGTTTGCCTGGTCAATCCTCTCTACCGTCGAGTCTCTTTAGCCGAAGCTAACGCTTGCCTCCATAGTGAATCGTGTATTAAAGGACACAGATCATCATCTTGCCACCATACGGACGTCCGTTATTCGAAATCAAGAAGAAAGGACGTCCTGTTTCTCAATGCACCAAGTGTCGCGAGCTCCGTCAATCTAAGAAATTCCACTCGAAATGCACCTGTAATCATAGATTGGAGGAGGGCCAGCTGTGCAACCTTTAGCGTCGTCTTCGAATTCGAAAAGTGAGCTGGATTTGCATGACCGTCAATGGCGGCCGTTAACCACCATTTCAGCGAGAAGATTCATCCCTATAATTCCTGCGTTGCCGAACGGTCTTCGTGATGTTTTGACCGCTTCTCAATCCCGATGCAACCATCGGACTCCAGGCAAAGAGGTACGTTTTGTTCGCAGATTTTGCAAACCGGTACTAGGTCTTAATACGCCGTACAGTTGATTCTTTGTTAAATCCCTGCGATTGCAAGAGTCTTTGGAAGTGCAAATGCCGAGACAACCAAGTGCCGCCTCATCCGGACCTGAACGCCAAGCGTCCGAAGCTGCGGACGGTCTTGTTACTCTAGCCTCTGCGGCAGTTGCGATTAGTTGCTGTACTCCGTCTTCACCAGTGGAACCAGCGGAATCGACTCGACAGTCATCAGAAGATACCAGCTTGTTCAATCATTCCCCACCACGTACGAGATCGCGGGCCGGAAACCTTTCTAATCACACCTCAAATGAACGGCATACACGCAATTTCTCTCCTGTGGACCATGCTCCAGGCCCGGATCTCGCGCCGTTACTTTATCTGTCTTCCTCATCCGCCGTTCCAACTCCGATGCCTGAATTCGCATCCATGCCACCAATGAGCGAAATAAGATCACTCGCGGGGTCAGGCTGCACATGTGGCGTCAAATGTGCCTGTCCAGGGTGTATGGAACACCAGGCGCCGACCCCTACTAACCATGAACGGCGAGATTGTGGTCATGGATGTGGGGCCTGCATCGATGCCAGCATCGGCATGGCGCTACCAGATCTCAGCAACGCTTCGCAAGGCAGCACGAGCTTTTTGGATCGATTTTTCGCTCGGGCGGCTGCACTCCCACCACCACCCCACCATCGAAAAATGACTTCATACCACCTTGACCCAATGGATACCACCCTCTATTCACCTGTAGGTGGTCAGTCCTCTGTCTTCGGAAGCGTCAGTCTGCCCAAATTGGAATGTTGTGGTGGTCAATGCAATTGCCCGTCTGGCCAATGCACCTGCCGAACATCATGCGCAGGGTGTTGCGCAGATAAAACTCAAAGTACACAGACTGGTGAGGAGATGGAGCCAATTGAATCCTCAATATCGAGGAACATATCTCTGAGACTGCCGTCCAGTAGTTGTTGTGCATAGCATAGCAAATATCTATGCTCTTTTCCCTTCACCTTTCTTTCCCTTTTTGTTTTGTTCCATCTTGTATGTGTACATTATTTACAATATTTTGTCATGTTCTGCATTTCAACCTTTGAATTATATCTGATTGGAATGAGAATTGACAAGAAATTGACACATTAACCGTGACGATCAATCCGTCTTGCTAGACCTACTGTCGCAATAAATGGTATGGGGTAAAATTACACGCTAGATATTTCAGATGAGCGAGAGAGCAGATGTATTCACACAAAAACTTACGTATCGTCTGCACAATGAAGTTGAAGGTTGTTGAGTAAATCGTATGGATGATGCCTTTGAAACATAATGCTCACCATCATAATGGAACACAGTCTGTAGGACTTGTTAATGATGTCAAAGCACAGCTCACGAAAAGCTCATACCTTCTTCGGATTTTCTGGAGCATTTCTTACATATCTGTCATTATCAGTCGGCCTAATGGACGCGGTGAGTGTGGTATAGATCAGAACACAATTTGCAACTTACCGTTCTTTCTTCTAAAGTTGGGAATTAGGTCAAATCGGTCATGAATATGAATGACAGGACAAACTGACCTTGCAGGATGCCAACATGCTTTGGAGAGTGACGCAGACGGCAATGACACTCAAAACTGGCGACCATTCGTTTCCCAGAATAGATGCACAAATCTAACGCGAGGTTTCAGCGGCGAACAGAACAGATATATAGACCGAACATACATGTCCATTAGAATACACGTGCTAAGAAGGAATAATGCCCATAGTTAGTCTATGACGCCTGTAGAGAGAAAGATCTGGACACACTGGATGCATTGGCGCTTCCTTTCCGTCCGTCACTACAAACTGAACTGCAGGAGACGAGATCGGATAGCTGGAGTCAAATCTGAACTGCAACGTATAGACTTCACCCTAGAATTGCATGTATCTAACAATCGAAGACGGTGATAACAGACGACGGCACAGACGCACCTGATAGACTGAATCTCCCATGACCTCTATAGTAAACAGCCATTTTGCAAAATCATTAGCCTCAACTAGGGTGATACCTAGGGACATGCATTGATCATGTCATGTTAAGGCCTGAGGAAACCCTATAAGCGCTCATAATTCAAGTACGCACCGACTGGACAACCCTCAGACTGGATCTCGCGGAGTTCCTTCGCCAATCGTCTTGATGAAATCGATGCCATGGGCAGGCGATGCGGATGATGTAGTGAAGCGGGGACGCGTGACGCTATCCAGACAGGATAAGTTCTTGGTTGTTATAGCTTGCAGACTGCGGGCTGCAGTGGCGGCAGTCAAACAGATGATGACTGCATTTGGAACGGCTTTCTCAGATCAAAAGGGGATATCAATTCACTTTTCTTCAAGGACAGGGAATTTTGGCAGAATAAATACAATACTTTCACTTGAACTGTAGCATTGGTTATACACCTAAGTATGTAGGAGGCTGATCACAACCGCAATTCCCTTGACGTTCGCCTGCTTGGTTACATAGGAGTTTTTGCCTAATGAGAATTGAAAGCCATTGCCAAGCAGTACCAAACAAGAAAAAGATATATAGTCGTTGGTTTCGCGATAAGAGCACTCACGTCTCCCCACTTTAGAGTCACCTATTACCCCGTATCATTCAGAAGGGGATTGCAGGCGCTCGTGGAGAGGCAGAAAATCCTCACAGGCCATGCATTGTCGCTTTCGAAGGCTGTTAGTTCCTCCAAACGTCCTTCAAATTGAACTTGTATGGTACAGATTCCATTGCACGTAGCTTCTTTCACTATCGATGTATATGATACATATCGTGTATTTTCTTTATATATCTTATCCTTGTTCAATCACTTTCGTATCGTCTGATGCTTTAGCCTCTTCTACGCGCCTGTCTCGGTCTACGTTGATGTCGTCCAAAATTTTCTTCGCGCCAGTGTCCATCAAGATCTTCGCCAACTTCTCCCCAACGCGTTCTGCGTCCTCGACTGATGCTACCACCTCCTTCAGTGTGTGTTCGACGTGTTCCTTGCCATCGATGCCAGTAACGCATCCAGTCAGCACGAGAACTTCTTCCCCCTGCGCGCCAGTTAGTGCACTTGCCACTCCAACCGGTACGCTGCATCCTCCTTCCAGGACTCTCAGGCAAGCCCTTTCTGCTCTACATTTCCACGACGTTTCCCGGTGTGTGAGTTTTTTGCATAGTTCGATTGCTTCCACATCATCGCTGCGAATTTCAACGCCCAAAGCTCCTTGAGAGACGGCATGATATAGAGTAGGTGGGATTATGTCGGATGTGATGCGTCCTCCCATTCCCAGTCGCACAAGGCCAGCTTTTGCGAGGACGAGAGCCGCGTACGGGCCATCGGGTGCGTCCAACTTCGCCATGCGGGTATTGCTACAACAAATATAATTAGAATAGAAGCGGTCGTTGGTGGAAATAGAACGTACAGATTTCCGCGCTGCGAAACAATCAGGGTTCAAAAGTGTTGAAACATAGATTACTGGGAAAACTCACCACATCCAAGAACTTGAGATCGGGGTAGTTACGCTTCAACTGCGCGACTCTCCTCACACTACTCGTGCCCACAACACTACCGGCCGGTAGATCGTCTAGCGTCTTCCACTCTTTGCCCTGCTTGACGACCAGGCTGTCAACTGGGTCCTCTCGTTCCAAAATGGCGCCAAGAAGACATCCATCTGGCAGCGTTGTGGGGACGTCCTTCAACGAATGAACAAGCATATCAACATGGCGCTCTTTCAAAGCCACCTCGAGCTCTTTGGTCCATAGCGCTTTGCCTCCAATAAGATAGAGCGCCTGCGATTGATTCTTGTCACCCGCGGTAGCCATGAACGAGGTAGCGAAGGTTGGATTGGAGTCGCCTGCTGGGTATGCATCTTGCAAGGTCGCTAGTACGATGTTGGTCTGGATTTGGGCCAGCTGCGAGGCCCTTGAGGCCAATGTGAATGTCCGAGGCATATTGAAGGTGTACAAAGAAAGGATTGATTGAAGCGCGCCTAGATATCTGTTCGCGCACCGCTTTTCTTAGATTGATTTCTGGGAAGCGAGCGATAGCACTCCGGCCTGATCATCGGCAACGCTCGGGCCGGAGTTTGCCTGCTTTACATCCGGTGCATGCACAAGGCGCTAATTGACGCATTCTTTGTGTGTTAAAAGGAATATTTCCGCCCAAAGAATCTAGATAAGGACTTTATACAGCTTTTGAAATAACTACAGAATGACAGACCAATAGTGCTGCAACGAGATACTATAAGACAGACAACCGACTTAAAGTAGTAGAATGAGGGAATAACCTTTACAAATGTGGATGACAAATAAAAAGTATTGGTCACAGGAAAGCATGAAAACAAATGGTCGGGGAAATATGCCGTTTGCAAAATACAATGCAGGATGTGGTATGATGGGGGCAGAAGGTTAAGGGATGGGTTAGACGAGCATGTGAACAGCAAATCAAAATGGAGACGTAGTATAGGATAGATTTTGGAGGTGACAAGTGAGCAACATGTATGTCAGTCCTCGAAGTCGAAATGGATTAAAAGGATGATTAGGTTTTCAGAAAGCATTTGATGAGAGTCCACGTGTCCGAAAAGAGATGGTAGGAGACATTGTTTACATTCCATACCCGAATGCCGAGCGCTGGTATGGATCATTAAGGGATCCTGAAAGAGCACCGCCGAATCCGGGAAGACTGGCGAACGAAGGCGTTGGGAAGGATCCCGCGTGTTGCTGGGATAATCCTTGGTTGTGGCTCGAATTTCCTTGAAGCACATAGCCGTCGATGGATTGCGGCTGCAACGAATGCATTGGGGCATTGAGATGGGTTTGTCCGAAATTTCCCTGTCCTGGGATGCCATACAACGCGTTAGTCGCTCCGTACACATCCGCCAGAGGAGAGATTTGAGGCATGTGTCGATTCCCGGGAGATCCACCCATCCCTTGATTGCTGAGCGCCATATTAACGAGTGTTTGTTGACTGGAGAAGCCACCAAAAGGATCCATCTGCTCGCGCTGCAACTTATTCTGAATGCGTTTGCCATAAGGAGTATTGCGGATTAAGGGGAGAACAGGGCGGATGCCTTCCACAAGTAACGCTCGTTGCGCAGGATCGGCATAGTCAAGAGCAGTCTATAGTAGTGGTGTAAGTGACCGCAAATTGAACTATGACGCATACGGAAATACCTGGACACAGTAGTTTCCATAAGAGTCTCGCAGCAACTTCTCGAGACGAGAGCGATTCAACAGTTCGTCAATGAGAATTTTCCTTGTGCTGTGTTCTGCAACACGGATGCACTGACGGAGGGTTAGCATTAAAAGAGCATTACATAACTCATTTGACTCACCTTTTCGATAACGTTGGAGCTGAATTTTTGAACAGACAAAGCGCAAACATTACCGGTGAACTGGCGAATGACACCGTCGCTGAACCTATTGTCGTTGAGATCGAGGATGTATTGAACGACCTAGGCAGGGTTAGCAGAGGTACACTGAAATGGTGCGAGTTCTTACATAGTTCCCGTAGGGGTCTTGGACAAGCGTAAGTGCGTTGTAGGTGATCTCGTTGACAAGTTGTTGGCGTTGCATTTCCGACGCGTGATCGATGCACCGTTGAAGGACGCAGCATCCATGGCGGTGAGTAGCGACTTCGACACAGTTTGCGGCAACAGCGTTATAGATGAACTAGAAAACGGACAGACGGTCAGATGACGAGAGAGTGGCATCAGCGTTGTGACTTACCTGATTATCCTCGGGAGCCAACTTGTTCAAGCATTTCTGAATGACATGGTTACCGTTCAAGTCTTTAATCAAAACAACTACGTGGAGACTAAGCGCAACAATGATAGAATGTATCTGAGCGTTGTATCTATGATCAGTCTGCTATTCACCTGTAAGCTCGACGAAAAAATTCAAGAGTGGAATGAACTTGCCTGGCGGCGTGTTGACAAAAAATCGATCATCTTTTGAACAGCGCGAGTACCATGCATGTTAAGCGAAATGTTAACCAAATCTTGAGCGACAGATTCGCAAATCACGTTTCTCTGGTCATCCGTCGAGAACTCCAAAAGCTTCTGGCAAAGATAGTTTCCAAATGGATCTAATACATTTCAGCATGCGACGAGACGAATTTTTTTAGAAAAAGGTTACACACCCGTCATTAAATCTGCGAAGTGGCCAAAGGTTTCTCGGAAAATCATATCACGATGCTCGGGAACACCCTCCTCAAGTTTCTTTTGCAGGTAACGGCAACCATGTTGGTCCTTGCACAATGCAGGTATTTCCCCTTGAAGATCTTCAATACGAGTACCAGCGAATCGGTTGACTACAGAAAGCACAAGTCAACCATCATCATCAACAGATGGCAACAGTAACTTACATTCACGGTCCATGTCCCCACGTTTGTGCTTTGGTCCATGCAAGCCATTCATTTTGCCATCGGTGCCGGAGTTCCCGCGACCTGCCAAACCTAGACCATATCGAGACGCAGCTTGAGACGAGTAGAGACCGCCAGGTCCAGCTGCATTACCGTTGGTGATGGGTGCATTTAAGGGACGGCCAGTAGATTCAAATCCATAATTGTTGAACCTCGCACTATCCACTCCATTGCTGATACCATAGATGGCATCGTACTGATTGGATATACGTGAATAGACGTGTTTGGAGAATTAAAAAAGAACATACATCATCACGGCCTGTAGACTGGATAGAATTGAAAGTCAAAGAAGTGTTATCGTAACCAGCAGGAAGGCGAGACAAGGACGCTTGCAGATCCGTAGCATTGACAGAATTCTCTCCAAGTTGCTGAGAGTTTGGTGTAGCAATGCGACCGTTCATCACTTGCATATCTGGGGTATGGGGAGTGCCCGGCGTCTTTAGCATATGAGATGTAGTTCCAGAAATTCCAAGGGGAGTGGCAGGAACCGAACGAGTTGTAGCAGACAAACTATCCAATAAGCTATGAGGAGAGCCTCGCCGAGAAGAAGGTCCTTGATTATGAGCATGAGAGGGTCCTTGGGACTGTTGCTGGATAAGAGGGGTACTAGAGGCTGAGACGGCGCCTCCTAATATCTTACTAGCAATGTCCTCAGATGGAGCAGACAACGTCAGGTTCGGGTTGGTGACTGTACGACGATCTGCCCTTGGCGCTGACCCTTCTGGAGCACGAGGGTTGCCATTGAACTGTGGCCATTCTGAAGACTTTTCTCGCTGCTCCAGAACTCTGTTGGTGAATTGAGCACGAGGGGACGTTTGGGGAAGGTGTGCCAAGTCCAATGCAGCAGACGCGTTAGAAATCTATAAAAGATAAAGATAAATTTGGATTGGAATAGCACAAACTACAAACCTTGGCCGGGTAGGAGCCATGATATTTATCATCATCAGAGGTTGGAAGGTTCCTCATCGCATCTTTGTAGTAAAGGAGTGAGAAACGATGCATCGAATGGTTCAGTTCTGGGAGGACTTACTGTGCATCTCCTGGTCCAGCTGTTCATCCAGTAGCATTCCAGCATTGTAGGTACTAGCGTAGCGTGCACCTTCGTCATCCCCATAACGTCCATTCCCTCTAAGCAAAATTGATGCTGAAACAGGGGCTGGCGCTGGAGAGGCGCGATTCGAACGATCGCCAGCGAGAGACAATCCCTGAATATGGACGGCAAGGTCTTCGTCATGGCTGCTTGCAGATGTACGTCTGCTTGCAGGCATGCTTTTAGCACCAGCAGGTCGCGAAAAGCTATGCCCGTTAGCCGCAGGACCAGTAGCAAGGTCTGGGAGAGGTTGACCGATGGCGCGTAGGTGACCGATTTGCGCTTGTCTGCTGCGGTTCCAACAGCTTGTAAAAGAAGATAAGGATGATGTAGAAGAACTGATAGAACCATCCTCACCGAGTTGTGCATTGATACGAGGCGGAGTCGTTGGTGCAGAGACTGCCAAGTGTTGCATACCCCCGTTACCATTAGGCTCATAGGGAATACTGAGAAGCTCCTGAGCTTGCTTTTGTTCAAGAGCACGCATTTGATCCTCAAAAAGTTTACGTTGTATAAGACGTTGTCGCTCATGTTCAATACGCTTAAGCTCGACACGCTGGCAATGAAAATGAATGACTTGCTGGAGGCAAAATGAAGGACACTCACTGCAGACATGTCGGGCATATTACTTCCTAGCCTCGCGGCCTTTGGGCTTGGGTGAGCAAGTAGAACCCGCCCAGAATGGGCACGACACTCACAGAATCAGCCAAGTCCAAAAAAGCAGGTGGACTGTTGTTTCTCTCGTCGGAGGGGGAATGATTATCAGTAGGTGAGATAGTATTTTCCATAGTGTTCATTTTCGCAACGTATGTGCTTGTAACTTTTCAAAGCAGTGAATGACAGGGACAAAAGAGAAGGTATTGCTGAGGGTATAGGTTGACGAGGAAGCAGTTGCACAAAAGGAAGCCTGTTGCAGAACATCACGAAATTCAGACACGACATTTAGGGAGCCCATCAATCGACTGACCGTGAACTGGTGGGTGCCCGTCTTGAGGAGTGGTGTTACAATGCGCCGAGCTGGCAGAAACAGATGGCGAAGGCGAGAAGGGAGACGACGACCGACTCTTTTAGTGCCCCGTAAGAATACGGAGAGGACAGAAAGCGAATGGGTGGCGGTTGTGGACTGGAGAATATAAGTATTGGTCGCTGAGTGCGCTACGTTTTGGTCCCTGACCTCAAATCCCCCGGCAATTCCCTTCAAATTTTTCAACTCCGTCCCTGGCGCGTTCGTTCGAAAACTTCCATTCTCAAGGGGGCAGGTTCCCTGAGCCCACCGCTTTTCTGGCTTCAAAGTTCATCGACCACCAACATTAATGTGAGCCCAATGTACCGACTCCATCATCTCAATTCATAATTTTGGCGTACAAAAAGGCTGTCCATCGTTGCATCCATGCCGGTCACCCGCATTTTTGCTTCCATCGCCGCAGAACAAATTTCTTTCTTAAGCGCCTTGAAAATATTTTCTATGCTAAGGGCCTGTATCTAAATAGATGCAATGATTTTCTTCAGCGCGACTTGTTAATCCTCTACTTAGCTGCTGTCAAATCGAGCGGTGAGAAGCTCCGTCGCTTAAGAGGTTTTCCCATCATGATCAGCTCTGTAGCTTCGCAAATCCGATCAAAGATAGTTCGGCCCTGTACTAAATATGCGAGAAAAGATATGCCTGATATTTGCCTAACGCTTCCTTCCACAAGCTTCCATTGCCACTTTTATTTTTGTGTGCTCATGTTGGCGTCTATGTAGTCTAGCTTCCGTTGTCATCACGATGCGATTATAAAAAATACTGGTCATACGTAAAATCGACATAGAGTCTAGAGGGTTTTGTTAGGGAAGTCATCTGAATAGGGGGTAGTAATGACTTCAAAGAGCAAGCGCTGAGTGTAAAGAAAATTAAACACTAAACGCCAGCGGCTCGTCTCCTATGTAATAAGTACACACATGGAAGCCACGAAGGAGCGATTTGGATCCTGGGCATTACAAAGCCGAGTGGTATATGTAGTTGATGCTGGCGAACACTCCTGTGTTTGCCGCTTGGGGAAGCTTGGGGACGCCGACTTCGGAGCAATCGTCCCACTTCGTCCCACAAGGTAGCTCGAGCCTTGCGATAGTTTGTAATGCAGGGTCAAGTTTTAAGTCTCGGCCACGATGCCTCCGTCTCTGTCGTAGTGCCGGGACACCATCTGAAGCGGCACCGTGTATCGTTGTTCTATCCTCCTCATCGGATTCCGAGTCTTCTTCTCTATGTTGTTCATCCTCCGAGTCAAAGTCCTCATCAGCTTCTGAAGGACGTCTCGATGCAGTTGGCGTCTTTTCTGACGAATGACTGACGGACGATGGGTACCGTCCTCGCAGAAAATCCGTGAAAGGAACAAAACCCAAAAATGACCTTTGTTTACGCGAGTCATCCGACATAGTGGACGCGGTGGGAGTCGTTGTTCCACTAGCAGTTGGAGTGGTGGTGCTTTCGCCGAGTCCATGGGTTTCTAAGACGATATGGGTGCTTTAGGAGTGTGAACATCATCAATTACAGGCGATGGTTCTCGCGACGGTGTCTCTAACCCAGTGGAGGAAATGGGAGATGTAGGACTAGGAGGGATTCCTCGGGTGGGCCTGATATCATTTAAATATCAACACTTAATTTGATTGAAGAAGTATGTACTGACTGGTGTTGGAAAGCATTGTCGTGACTGAGAGTCAGCAAAAGATTCTTGAGATTAGGAAGGGTATGACGCATATCCAATGCCCTTAAATCACGTTCTGACATGAGCTAGGATTTTGATTAGTAGATATTTATTCTATATTGAGATCCTCGCTGACCATTTCGATGTCTTTGTTCAGCAAGAAAACACCATATTCAAACCGGTATGTGTCGACTCCTTTCGAAAACAACGGAAACCTTGTTCGGAATCAGCTGAGAATATCCTCGTGAATGATATTTAAACTTACATGCGAGGTCCAACCATAGCTGATATCCCATCTCTGATCAGACTTCGGCTCCTATGCACGTTACAGGGTATATCAGGGTTTTGCCCATATAAGCAGCCAATATCTGCAAGACTTGGGCTACGTATCCGAGAGCAGTCGCGACAGAATCTTCCGTTACATCCTTGTGTTCTTGCATTGAAAGGGGTGGTGCGGGGTCATTAGGATTTAAAGGAATGGGTAATGGTACATCCAAGATGGTGAAAAGCAGATCGGGAGGAGAATAGAGTTCTATGGGAAAGATTGTAGACAGTGTAGACAAGAGGGACGTCTTTGTAGCGTTCGTTCTTTGGCGAATGGATGCCAATGTGCGTCTGAAATTGGTGGGGGGAAACTCAGGTGAGCGAATTTAAGAAGGTGCATCGTGAGTAGGCAATATCAAACCTTTCGTTCTCTATTTGGGCATCGACCTCTGTATTGAGTTGAAGAGCATCTCGGGCAGATGCAAGCATTTCGGACCTTTGGTGTAAACTTCGACTCCGTTCAGCAATTTCTAACCTCTCTACACATTACGGGTTAAAGAGTCCGGAATATGATGAATAAGAGGCATAATTCTTACTCTGAGCGGTTTGGTTCAAAATGACTTGATAGTTTGCATTGAGACCTCCTATCCGAGCTTCTCTTTCAGATACTTCACGCCTCTAACGAATGATCAAATCAAATGCAGAGTTGATTTATATAGTAAAGGACATACAAGGGGAAATGCGACATCCTCTTCTAGGAGACTGTCAATCTTTCGAATTATCTCCGCAAGTGATGATTCGTTGTCGGAAATGAGAGATTGGAGGTTAACAATTCTAAGATGGATTGGATATGACATATATGAAGGATAAACAAAGATACTCACTTGAACAACTCTTGCCAAGTAGCCGTTTTCGTTTGGTCCCCAAAATCGATGGAGTCCCCTCCTACACCTTTGTGACGTCTTCTGCGAGATAATGGTATAAGTTCAGCGGGTGAAGCCACTGCCGCAGAATAGGGAGGATCGGCGAGCTGCTTGACTTTTCGAACCTCTAATTCTGGATCTGAGGTGTACCCGTCGTGTGGTGAGGAAGGCCGAGAAGGAGGCGATGAAGAGAGGGGAAGGTAAAAATTATGACCTGGGGGCGACAATGTCATTACGACTGTGTTGGAAGGAAGCTGGGAAGGGTTTGCATCTAACTAGGAGGTAAAAATTAACGTATAATAAAGTCTCAAAACAACTCAATGCTTACATCGGCAGGAAGGGGTAGCAGTTTGTTCAGATCAACATCTCTTTGCTCCAGTAGCTTCCAGTCGTTAGGTTCCTCACTGACAGTTGTTGGCGTACCGTGTTGAAACTTCCTATGCAGACCCGCTTCCTCATGTCCTGCGTGCATGGGTATTTTCGCCCATATTTCGATCTTTAAAAAACGCCCACTCGTATTAGACCGTTGGGGGAAGTCTTGACCAGAGCGTGCATCGATAGGGAAAAATGGATTTGTAGAAGGACGATGTATTGGCGAAAAAAAATAGGTGTTGCAGATGTATTAGAGTCGATCGTTAAATCTTGTTCCTTCTCGAGCAAATGATCTGCTTTACTGCTCCGTGTTGCAGAAGTAGATGAAGGGAAACCGACGCCAGTCATTTTGCCCGTAGATGAACCTCTGGTTCGAACATCGCGCTTTGATATCACAGGGGTCTTGAAAGTCGTTTTCGACGGTGGCGCTGACCCTGGTGTAGAAATCCTGTTTTTGTGAGCGGTAGTAGCGTGTGAGGATTCTTTTTTGCTTGGAGGAGAAACTGTGCCTGATTTCTGGCTACGGGAACTCGATGAAACAGAAATTTATGCACTGGTGCAGAGCGCAGGGGAGTTGGTAAGTCAGCGAATACATCTGACTGGATGTTTCGATATGGTTCATATGTTCAGGAATACTGATGACAATAAACGTCTCAACCATTCTGGAGTTGATAATTTTCTCCAGACCAGTTTGTGAATTGTCCGGAAGAAGGGAAGAAGCAAAGGAGGAAGATTCGCCTGTTGGGTCGAAGATATTCGCAGAAAATTGCTGCTAGAAGAGGCTATGGAACTTGTTCGCGGACGATGCCCTCGTAAAGATCGCGTCGAACGAGATGAACTGGCTGAGACATTGAAGCTACTTGAAGATATGGTTGAAGAGGTAGATGCCCTCCTGCCTCTGGATAAAGAAGAAGTTTTCGTGTCTTTATCCTCAGGAATACCATCGTCCCATTTGAGACTGGGTCGTGCCGCAGTAGAGTTCGTTGATGGCTTGCGGGTATGTCTCCTCGATAATATGGCTCCAAGATCATCTATAGCACCAGAAGCAGTGAAATGTGATTGTTCCGTAGGTTGTGTTAGAGCAGTGGTGACGGCATCGCGAACTGGGTAGGGTGTTAAGTTCCGTATCTGAATCCCTGTAATATGTCGAATTCGTCGTGGCTACTAAAGATATGAGCATAAGATAGAGAGAGCAAGAGAGTCCAATTGCTTACAGGAGCTATACTATTATCATTGTGGGGATCTCGAATAGCAGACACCGTTGTGCTTGACAACATCGAACAGAGCTATCTTGACTCTTGCATAAATGGCCAAGTTCAATATGCTACTCCTGGCATAGAAATCGACAATGCGGAACAGAACGCGATGTGCGAGCAGCAGAGATAAAGACAAGCGTGGATATCGCGAGTCGATAGGGAAGTTGTGGAGGAAGTGAGGAAGTGACGCAGGACGGAGAGTGACCGTGTCTCCGGGTCATGATTGCGGTGATCCCTGCCACCTGTTATGGAAATCTACTTTGTTCCGTTCCATCGACACCATAGACTTGCCACCCTCGGTCTTCAACAACTCTTATGTCATCGGAGACTCCCAAAGTGCTTAATACTGGCAACAGTGCGAATGGTCGTAAATCGCCAGCACCTGGACCAGCATCTGCAGAAAGATTCTGCAACGCGAGTTCACCGCCTTGACCACTTGTCTAAAGGTATTCATTTGTATGATGTTGATTTAGACAATTCACTCCATGTCCAAGCAGGATGCTGTTGTGAAAACTGGCCAAATTTATAGCTTCTACGCTGATACGCACAAGCTGTAGGTTTTACTTCGACGACGTCATACTACGTTTTATTTAACAAGATCATTCAGAGATATTGAGAAGCACGTCCCCAACCCTCCTCGATCCCTTACAACAGCCCTCGGACACGATATTGAAAAATATGACCAACTATGCGATTCCATTGAAGCACATCTTGCAAGTTCCAAACTTTGACCTGCTATAAAAGGGATATTCTTACATTCATCTCCATGTCTAGCTCCGTGCAATCGATATCTTGAAGCGCGACTTACGAAAGGAGGAAGAAAGAATTGCTGCTGAACAGAGACGAAAGAATGCTGAATCACTGATGCTCCCACCCGCCCTTCCGCCTTCGTTAGAGGTCGCGGCAGACATCCAGCCAAGCCACGCTCCCTCCGAAGGAAATTCCACGAATCCTAGGAATTCTCCGGTGCTCAGTACAGCACCCGGCCGAAGACCCTCAGCAATATCGATCTCTTCACTCCATAGACCTCACTTTCCTCTCAAACTTGACTTGTCTGCGACATCTCTTAGAATCACTGAGGAAGAAGCCGCGATGTATTCAAAAGGCCTCGCATCTCCTGTTACACTGGCACCAAAATCAGCTCGTCCTGTCGGCCCCAACGAATTTCCTCCAGACTTTATGGCCGCATTTGCCGCGAGCTCATCAGTTGGTGCTACAGAAATCGACTTGACTCTACCGCACGACATCCATCTTCCTCACAACAACAAGTCTGACTTGGAAGCCTTAGGTGTTGGACTAGGAGACTCGTCAGACAAACCTATTGAGCTGGATCTGGATGCGATGGATATTGAAATGGCGAATATGGCAAACACATTCGGTACTTCTGCTGAACCTGGCCAGTCTAACGACCCCCATGATGGACTTTTCTCACCCATGCTCGGTGACGGAGAAAACGAAGAGTCGAAAAATGTCAAGAAGGAAGAAGGGGACACCCTCAGTAATTTCAATATTGATGCGACCGCTACTGATGAACTTTTCGGAGATTTCTCTCCCAGTAGTGATATGGGAGTCGACTTAAATGCTTCTGAGACATCCATTTTACAACCTCAGTCTCCAGGGAGTCTGCTGGCTCAATTTTCTGCGGCCATGAATGCCAAGACCTCGCCTTCAGAAAACCCAGCCCTTCATGAATCGGAGCAGAGCTTCCCATATTCACTTGACTTGTCGAACCTGTCGAACCTTGCCTCTGGATTCTTTTCGAACTCACAGGGTTCTGAAATGGAGTTTCCAATGGACATGAATTCGTTTCTTCCCTCGGGAGATGGTTTAAATATGGACAATATTGTAGATCACAAGGGAGAGGCGACCGATAATAGCCAAAGCTAGATCATGATGTAGGACTGCTATTTATTCTCTTGATTCCGAGTCATAATCTATGTGTATTTTAATGCAGGCACTGAAAACTGGCCAGAAAATCTAAATCCACGCTATTTTTATCCCATGCCAGGCTCGTTATGCAGGCTTTAGCTTTGGCTAATGGTGCAGAAATATCCAACTTCTATTCACCTTCATATTCGGTTATGTAACACAATTAAAATCTTAGGCAGGAACAGCGTAACGATCTGCAACGTGAAAATGAAAACAATTTTGAGAAATGTTAACACGTGCGTCGCTGCGTCTTTCGACCTTCTTTTGAACCAACCGTGGTCTTTTACTTCCAAAAAATAGTTAGGACGGACGCTAATTGGACGCAATATTTTCAATTTTCATGGTTCTTCGCAGAATTATTCTTGGCCATCCATGCAGAGCAGCATGAACGTTGCTGGTATTGACACAATTCGATGTCTCAAATGCCACCCTTGTCGCATATATTTGCTATCGCTTCTCTTTCCACATGCCTCGGATCAAATTTAGATATCGTTGGCTTAGCTGTCCATCGCTTCCCTGCACAGAAGGCGGTCACATACAACGAACTCGTGGAATTATTGAATATCTTCGTTTCATGCACATGTCAATTGCTGTGGCTCCGTCACCATGAGTGGATGTGCGGCCTATTTAATGAGCCTGGTTGCAATGCGGATTTTGGACTCTTTGTCGAATAACCCAATAACTTTAGGTTATACCTCGCGATGAAATTTGCTACTTATTTCGCTTTGGCTTCGTCCTTTGTGGTCCCTTCCGTCTACGGATGGGGAGCCAATGGACATATGACTATTGGGTGAGCCTTTTGGGATTATTTTACGATTTAGTCTTTCCTTAACTGTGATGTTTTAGTTTCGTTGCGATGGAGGTAAGTACAAAGACTGGGGATGTTTTTACATTATTTTATAACATGTCTGCTCTATAGTTTTTGGCTCCCAAAGCTCTTTCGTTTGTCCAAAAGACTCTAGGTTCCACTTACAATGAGTCCCTCGGACCGGCTGCTACCGTAAGTCAAGCCTTAATTACAGTGTTGTACTGATACCTTTTGAACATAATCATCTTTAGTGGGCCGACGATGTCAGATCAGAAGCGGCCTTCTCTTGGTGAGGAAATGCCTACCAAGTTCATTACCAAGTAAACTAAAAGCCTCAAGGTCAGCTCCTTTTCACTTCGTTGACGCAGAAGGTTAGTTCGAATACATTTTGCTTTCCAAATCTCATTAAATATGTAGATAACCCACCTACCTCATGCTCTGTTGAGGAAACTAGAGACTGCGGTAATGGGAAATGCATCTGTAGGCCACTCTGTGCGAAGCCATATATATATACAGTTAATCTTATATGCTCATAGTGACTGCCATTGCCAACTACACCACCCGTGTCGTTGATAATTCTTTGTCGGCAGAACAAATCCAGGAAGCACTCAAGTTCATCGGTAAGCTTCAGAGTCCCTCGCGGTCTTCTGTCTCTTCTAATATCGAAAAATATGTCACGTTCAGACCATGTAAGCCATTGGCATCCATCATCTACTAAAAGGCTAACAAGGGCGATGCAGTTCGTTGGCGACATTGGACAACCACTCCATGTCGAAGCTCTCGAAGTCGGTGGTAACGACATCACCGCCACATGCAGTGGATCGAAGACCAATTTGCACGCCGTACGTCATGTCCTGATCTTTAGGTGCCACTTTATCTAATGTTCTTTACTCTCAGACATGGGGTAAATATCAACAGTAGTTCAACCCGCTTCATAATGTTCAACTCCGTATTACAGACACTGGTATGATCAATGTTCTCCTGAAGGCCAACTACGGCAACTCCGTTACAACTTGGGCCAGCGCACTTGCTACTCGTATCAAGGTCAGTGATTCTTTACGGTTTTTAAATTTCAAATTTCTAATCACTTCTATTGTTTGAACAGACCGGAGATTTCAAGTCCCTCGCTGCTAATTGGATTTCATGCTCTTCGACTACTACACCTTTGAGCAAGCGAAGCATTGAAGAGGATGTAGCAGAATTCCTTGATACCCGAGCCATTACCCCACTCGAGTGCCCCTTGGTCTGGGCCACCGAATCCAACGCTTTCGATTGTGTGCGTATCTCAGCTGGGTAACTATATCTACATTTGAACTAATTCCCAATATCCTCCCCACATCAGTCCTTTGTCTTCAACTTTAAATCTGGCGAAGATTTGTGCACTTCGAGCTACTTTACAGGCGCGGTTCCCATTGTATGTAACCTTGAGACTTATTCACCTTCGAATGTGATCGTTGATGATCTTACTCTCTTCAGATCGAGTCCCAGATTGCAAAGCAAGGATTCCGCCTTGCAGCTTGGTTGAACGTTTTATTCGACGGAGCTACTAATTGCCTTGATCTTTGCTTGATTTTTTTTTTCTCAGTTGCAAATGACTTGATAGTAGGTAGCCTAAGCAGTGCAAGATCATTATATGTTGTAACTTGTCATACCTTTGAATATGATTGACTCTACTGTGAAATATACGCATCCCTGTTCTAATGATCTAGTATGTATTCCCGTGCATATTGCTAACTATCCATAAGTATCGAGGGGACGCAGTATCAAGACTGCGGGGACGGAGATGCCAAGACATACTTGTCCAATTTTTTACGCAAAGAGTGCTCTTCGCGCACTCCGATAACTTGCAATGCGTTTGCAAGGCTAGAAGCGAGCCGCAACCTTTCCACTTCGTCAACTGCGTCTGTCTCGAATAGACACTGGACTGCGCGGGCTAAGCGTCCTTTTGGTTTGGTTGGGTTAGGACCTAGAGAAGGTTTTGGGACTTTATGCTTGACTTTTGATTTCCCCTTGATTGCAGTTTTAGGTGCTGCAAGCAAAGGCTCCATATATTCGACCCTGAAGCGACGGTGGGCAAGAGACAGGACTGGGACGACGCGGTCTGCGGGGCTCGCAGCTTCTGCACAAGACTCGGCGAATGTGGCTTTCACATCTGGATCGCCACTGTTATAGCCCCATTTCTTTAGCTCTAGCAAGCGCTTCTCTCGAAATTTGCGAGATATGACTTCGCGCGACTCTTCACTGGGAGTGGTGAGGCTCGTCACTGACTCTAAGGCATCAGCGAGGCGAAGCCATCCTCTATCATCGTCGACGGCGCGTTTGACATAGTGTCGGTTAACATAACTCAACAACCTATTAGCTGACTGCGCGCCCGCGTGGAAGCGGTCGAAGGAAGTGACAATATACTGGATAAGATTGATGTCGTCCTGGGGGACACCAAGCGCAAGTTCACGAGCAGCCTCCGCAAATATTTGTCTAGCTGGACATAAATATCCGTTCCGCTACTCGAAGGATCAGCTGGGCCTGGGGAGTTAAGGTTGGTCAGTTCACTCTGCGCAGTGAAACTGCGGTAGAGATAATGTCAGCTGCTTTCGTGGGGGTTAAGTGTGAAAGGTGTTCACTAGTTGTAGCAGGCCGAGTGGATTCCAGCATAGAGTCCGAAGTCAATTGACGGAGCCTTCCCGTTTGGTTCGTCGGATGGAGATTTGACGATGTGATCTAATGCGGGCTGAAGATAGGCCCAAAGCGAAGACAAAGAAGTAGCGGGGTTTGCACTGCCTGACGCATGGTTGAGGAGGGCGGGCATGTTCTGGTGCAACGTGGACGCTGCGCTGCCGTCCCTTTCGTTCTTCTTCTCACACACCCCGCATTCTGGTCATTTGGTGTTCAACTTGTACTAGCTTGTAATTATGGTCAGAACGACGCATATTCCACTACAATTCACTTCCACTGTAAAAGAGGTTCCCACTCTTTATTTCAACGATGTGATCAGTCTTCATATACTCAAATCTTTCGTACTGCATTCTGGCAAGTCTAAAAATAAGGCCATTCGGGATGTCGAATACAACAATCGCCATATCAGCAGAATTGTGGCTACTACTGGCAAAGATGTCCGGAAGAGCGTCTGGAACTGAAGGCAGAGAAAATCGCGCATATGCGAAATAGCCAACTGCAAATTCTCGCCAACCCAAAGCAAAAAGCTGGTAAGCGCAAGGTCAAAGGGAACAAGAAAGATGAATTGTCAAGTTGCGGGACGAGTCGCGGACTTGCGGCTCGAGGCGAAGAGGGTGAAGAGCTCGCTAAAGGACGCCGATTTCAAAGACATGCCGAAGAACGAATGTCATGTATGATGCACACAATTAGTCCTTTCCTAGAATTTCGAATGCATGCACTCCCTCTTTTCCAAATAACGTAGCGCATCCAATAACATCAGCACCGGCTTTCCGCATCCTCTCCGCTGCTGCTTTGCTCGTGACACCGCCAACTCCGATTATTTTGAGTCCGGCTAGACCAGTATCCATCGCTTCAGTTGAAAGCAACTGCTTGAATGTGAACACATTGCCTAAAGCCAACGGATGAAGGCTATCTCCTGCAATCCCACCCAATGCAGTAGGAACGGCAAAAGTCTGCTGCGTTTCTGCATGTGTTTGATCTGCAAAGAGCAGCGAATTCCCGAGTGTGTTTGTGCAGGTCAGAAACGCAAAGGCAGAGACATTGTTAGTTGACAGCGATCGGAGTCCAGAGATGACATCTGTAAATTGGCCTTTGTATGTGTAGGGCGGCAATTTGAGGCCAACGGTTAGTGTGGAATCCATGGTATGCGCATCTCTGAGAGTTCGGAGTAACGGCAGTAGCGATGAAAACGTGTACCCCGACGGAGGAGAGTTGGGAATGTTTGGACAGGATGTGTTTAATTCAACGGCAATCTTCGACAGCTCCGATGTATTGTCACCGAGTTTAAACCGTAAGGCCTGTATAGAGTCGACCATAACCTTCAGTGCTGGTGCTGTTGAAGCGGTTATACTAATGATAATGGGCTTCGGGTTCGATGAATGAGACGTGAAGATCGACTCGACCCAGCCGAGATATTTAGCAAGTGGGTGGGCGAATAACCATAGGAATTCAGAGTTGACGTCGATTCCGCAGTAAAAACAACCTAGGACAAGGGAAAGAGAAAAGGTGAACAAGTATGTTCCTTGAATAAAATTTTACGCACAGTGTGAATAGTCTCATCTTCTTCGAAACCATGAAGAGTCGCGGTACGCGTTGTGATAGCCCCAGTATAGGGAGATTCATATAGATCAGTCAACTGGCGCAAGTCGGAAGACCAGGCGCACGATGAGTTTAGGAGAGGAGGGTCGACCTTAATTTTGTTAATGAGTACCATGGCTATCGAGGATATAGAATGTGAGCGAAAACATGCTAATCAATTACTTAGCATGATAAGCTCAAGGACCCCAACAACACCTTCGCGTGACCAAACCACACATCGAATGAATGGATGATAGAATTAACTGTGCTGATAATACATATGTACAGGCAAGAAATGTTTACTTGCTTGCAGGAGTAGGACTGAACAATTTTTCACGATCGATGACAGACTGCTCCAGCTTGATCAAGATGGTTATCTTATTAGGATACTGCGCGGTAGGTGTATTATGGGCAGTAACTCTAGCAGGCTGGAAGATGCGATGAGACGATAGTAAGTAAATTATGAAGGCATACGCTTACGAAGGATAAGCCGTCAAGGACAGCTTCCACGATGCCAGCAGTGAAGGACGAACAACTTAGTTGGCTCATGTCTCTTGGGACGGATATGTGTCGTTCAATCGTTGGATCGTTATCGATGAACATGTCTGAGAGAGGAATATGCGGTAAGAATCGATTCCTCAATATGACTGGAAAAGTCTGACATTCGTCTTCATTATTGACACTGCGCTCAAGGTCGTCTGCAGCCTTGCCAAATACTGCCTTCCAAACTTGGTAGCGGATAATCGTGAGTACGGATAGAAGCCTCAGCTCGCGCTTGGGTGCTTTAGAGGAGCCTTCAGCGCGCCAGACCATTAGTTCTAGCGCTCGGGTTCCTATACGGTACCCCAGAGTGTTGAGTCTGAAATAATATCAGAGGATGGCTGAGCATAAGGGTACGAGACGACTTACTGACGTTCCAGATCATTTATACCGGTGACCCTTTTCTGCGTGTATTGGACGATTTCGGAGAAGAGGAAGGCGAAGGCAGATGCAGAAACTTCGGCGTTCCGCGTTTTGTTGAGAGGTCGATCATATATGTTTGGGCGATTTGCAGCGGGTTTTGTGCCTGTTGCTGCATGCTGGGACGGGGCTGAAGGAAGGGAGAAGCGAGATGTTGTTGTGGGGGAGAGGTGGTCGACGGAGGACTGGGAGGAGTTGGAGACGACGGAGAGGCGTGGATGTGGTTGAGCGTAGGCCATGGCACTCTTCTGGGGTCCAAAAGGCTTGGCAGGCCTATAAAGACTCGGCCCGGCCCTGTGCGTCCCCGCAACCCCTGTCCTCTCTCCACCCCATGCCTGGCCCCTCTGCCGTCGACATCCAGACACATTTATACAACTCCTTCCTCCACGCAAGCACCTACGATGTCGCTCTCCGTGTCTCTGGGTCTTGGAATGCTATCTATAAGCTCCATCGAGTCGTCTTGATCCAATCGGTACGTTTATCAAATGTTCAATTCAGCCTTCAACACAACTTATGCCTTTTTTTCTGCAGGGATTCTTCAAGTCTCTCTTTACATCTGGATTTTCTGAATCCGCCGTCAAACTTGTCAACCTTCGAAATGGCACCGACGAGATAAGTGTCGTGTTTGACGACCCCAATATCGCAAGAGCAGGTAAGTTCTTATATTTGTAGGCAGAAATGAGGCAGGACTGATAGAAAAATAAACAGCCTTCGAGTAAGCCTTACTCAAGCCGCCTCTTTGCTGGACTTACATTGGATTATAGAGTCTGTATATCACGCCTGTACGGTGGAGGACCGCCTCTATATATTTCGCCAAACCTGATCCCTACCACGACGCATCCGTTTCTACCTCCGTTCTCTGAAGCGCCTGACGCAGACTTGATACCCACTGGAAATCATCCCGCAACCCCACGGTTCCTCATCTCTTTACTAGCGACATCAATATACCTTTCTATACCCTCGGTCGCCTCTCAAGCACTCTCTCTCATTCTCAAAACTGTAGGTGCTGCTACAGTGATAATATATCTAGATTTCGCATGTGGAAGACTGCATTTCGATGGACCTCATCCAGAGAGCGAAGAACCGGAAGCTGCTGTTGGCCTGGAGAACGTGGCGCAGTTACTTGACGAAGAACTAAGTCTGGCAGGAGATCATCCGCAATTACTCCGAGGGACGGAAGGATTAAAGAACCAATCTCCTGACCCAGATGTTAAAGAAGAGGGCCCATCCATACCACACCCCGCTACGAGCTCCTTTGAATCATCGGAGACCGAGTATGACGATTCCGCACAGGACATATCTTCACACCACTATGGTTCAGTTTCCAACAAGATTGGAGAAGCATGCGCCTGTTGGCTGACACGTTGGGCCGTTGATATTCTTCAACTGGAGACGCAGGAACCAAAGTCCTCCAAGTTACCTCAGCACGATTCTAGAACCCGCTCAAAGAGCCTCTCTTGCGTCGATTCGAAAACCGCCATCTTCACCGCATCTTTGATAGCACCGAAATCGAAAACTGTCCCTGTAATATTTGGGGTTGGAGGGTTGAATGCGAAATGGATATCTGCAATCGTTTCCGCAGATACTCTCTTCGTGAAGAATGAGAGAGAACGATACATTTTTGCGCGGTCGGTGGTAGAATTGAGGAGACGGGAAGGAATCAGAGATCACGAGGAGAAAATATGGACCACAATGTTTGAACAAGGAATCTACTACAACAATATGGTATGCCTAGATTCTGACTTTTTTAACAATTGCTGATCGTCACTCTGCTGTTAGACTTTTGATGACCTTCTTTTTATCTCCCAAGATGTTTCGCCAACTACTCATCGAGCCTTGTGTCTCCATCTGTATTGCAAGCCTCCCATTGGACGCAATCAATTCTACGGAACCATGTAATGCAGCGATATAACCAACCATCAACACCCATGTCTAGTAGTCCACCTTCATCGACTCGAGATAAAGAGCTGGGAATTACTTCGACGACCACCGAAATTCTGCTAAAGATTACCAACGCAGACCGCAAAGGAGATATCAATCTGGAACGCTTGAAAGTGTACTTCCCGGTGCTCGACGACTCTTCGGTTCGCATTGGGGATAGTGGAACAAACCCGAATGGATCCGCAACATCCATGGAGGAATTGTTTGATCCTCCACAATCGCTTAATCACAAGCAACCCAAATTTCGGACCAGACACCATCCAACCATACACCTACCACCGAGGCCACTTTCTTCGGTATCTTGGCTTCACGATTTTCCGCACAGGCTTGCGCTGAAGCAGATCCCAACACCAAATGCCGCTGGACGGAATTTCCTCCCTATAGATTCTCCGTTGAATTCTGGGATGTAGATTTGCTCAAGGAAAAATCTCGTTTGCACTCGCAGACCATCTGGCATGCAGGCAGCCTGTTCAATGTATACGTGCAGCTTGTCCGGAAGAAAGGGCAGGCTCAGTTGGGTATTTACCTGCATCGTCAGTCGAATGTCGACCCTATTCCGGCCTCGAGTACACCTTCTATGCTGTCGCAGCCTCAGAATGGTACCAAAGATGGAAATCCCTCATTATCGCTGGAGCGATTGGGCCACGGACGACAACCCTCTCTACCCTCCCTTCTAAGCATCACACATCCCGCGCCATCGACTCCACATTACTCTCCATCTATCCATCCACCCGCAAGGAGTACCACACCATCGACAAATCCAAACAGCGCTAGGTCTACATCTCCGCCCTCGCCGCCATCCTCTCCATCGTCCTCTTCTCTCGCGTTCAGTGTCAATCCATCCATTGTGTCCGCGTCAGCGCCCCAGCAGCCCTACCGTGATCCACGCCCCGCGGTCTCGGCGTACTTCGCAATCAGCTGTGCGAGCGCTACTGGCTCATCGCAGACGCGGTTCAGCAGCTCGCCGGATATATTCTCGGTGAGTCAGAGCTGGGGTTGGAAGTCGAGCACTTTGCGGACGGAGGACTTTGTGGAGGTTGGGATTCAGACGTTTCCAAATAGTGTTGTTCGTGGCGAGGAAGTTAGTTTACGTGCTACAGTTATCTTAGGGCTTGTTTAACTAGATACCAGGGGACTGTCATAGGTAAGTAATGTTAATTCTTCCAACCATCTATATTAGTAGGGATGTTATGTTGTCATATTCCATTGTCATATTACGATATTCCAGTGTTATCATAGTCCGACAAAAGGTATTTTTGATGTGCAAGCCAATTTTGTGGTATAGCGAACCACAGTGCCTGTGGATTACGTAATACTGCTGTTGGTGGCAGCAATCTCTTAATTTAGCTGGACCCCAACCTCTAATCCAGTCCTAACTCTACTGGCACTCTTGGCCGGACTTATTCGCCCCCACCCTCGAACTGGTTGTTTCTCTTAACTGCTAACTCTTCTCCTTTGTACGAATGTCTGCCCCTCGGAAGCCAGCACCGCGTCTGGCACGTCCCGCCGTTCGGTATTGGAAAGGAAAGGCGCCCAAAGGCGCTGCTGAAGTCGAGTCAGAGTCAGAGGCTGAGGAGTTGCCATCGAATCTCGAAGAAGGAGATATCCCACTGGGTGACCAACCGTATGAGGAGGATGAATACGAAGACCTTCCAGTGAAGCAGGAGAGGGCGACGGCTGTGCCGAAGGCTATGAATATTGCGCTAAAGGATGTCAGCGTGTCGAAGGAGGGCAAGGTCATAGTCGCTGGACGAGACGAGTCGGGGAGGACTGCTTTAGAAGAGGAAGAAGGTATTGTGTGCATTGATCTCTGGTCGATTTGGTAATGTCATTTATCTTTATATTTCTCAGAGTCGGAGGAAGAAGAATCTGAAGAAGAAGAAACAAAACCGGAGGTCGGTGAAGAGGTCTCTGAAGAAGAGGTAGGCATAAGCATGTGCTATATATTCGACTTGATATTGAATTCGTCCTAGTCCAGCGAATACGAATCTTCGGAGGAGGAAAAGGTCGAATTTCGACCTATGTTCGTGCCAAAGTAGGTCGTGCTAGTTATTGTAATCGGTTGCACCTCCTGATCTCACTCACAGACGAGCGCGCGTTACTATTGCCGAGAAGGAGAAAATAGCACAAGATACCGAGGAGGCTATAAGAAAGAAAGAGCTGGAAGCGGAAGAACGGCGCAAACAGAGTCATGATCTTGTGGCGGAGAGTATACGGCGTGAATTAGCTGAAAGTACGTGCATTGCCCTCTTCTATATCTATTCGCCGCTAATACACGTTGATTTCGGTAATTTACAGAGGAAAAAGAAGACGAAGTTCCAGATGTCGATGATACGGATGGACTGGACCCAGCGGCTGAATTCGAGGCATGGAGATTGCGCGAACTCGGAAGGATAAAGCAAGAGAAGGAAGAGGAACTGGCGCGCGAGAAAGAGCGCGAAGAAGTCGAACGCAGACGAGCTATGCCAGAAGAGCAGCGTATGAAAGAAGATTTGGAACGTGCTCAGAAACTCAGGGAAGAGAAGCCAAAGGGTCAACAGAAGTTTTTGCAAAAATACTGGCATAAGGGTGCCTTCCATCAGGTCAGCATTGTCTCATTTATTAAATTACATACGACATCTCATTGTTTTCACAGGACGAAGATATTCTCAAACGGCATGACTTCACAGAGGCTACAGAATCCACAGTGGATGTCTCGATGTTGCCTAAAGTCATGCAAGTAAAGAACTTTGGCAAACGAAGCCGGACCAAATATACACATTTGTTGGATCAAGATACCACCGTTGCAGCTGGAGGATTTGGAGGAGTGGCCCCTGTGAAGGCAGGAGGAACTGGTGTGGAAGGTGGCGGCTGTTTCCTATGCGGTGGTCCGCATTTGAAGAAAGGTGTGTATTAATTAAAGATTACATCATTCAGACCATTGATGCTTCCACTCCCAAGATTGCCCACAAAACAATGAAACCGGTCGGCCAACTGGTGCTAATGCGACGCACACAATGAACCAGCGGTTCAGTTCAACCAGAGAAAGCAAAGGATCATGGAGGGAGGGTGACGATGCCCCTGGCCGAAGCGACAACAGCTGGAGAAGCAATAATGATAGGAGGGGAGATGGTGACAAGAGACGAGATGATGATAGGAGAAGAGACGACGGCTACCGCGACCGCCCTACTGCACGTACTAGGGACGATTACTCAAGACCTCCACCCAGTGATACCAGACATCGTGATGACTACCACAAGTCGCGGCGGCGGTCTCGAGAAAGGACGCCTGAAAGAGATTCACGGGACAAACGACGACGAATGGATTGAACTTTAAGCGGGTCGATTCTGTAATATAGATTGTTGGTTTACTTATACATGGTACCAGAGGGTACCGGCATGCTTGTCTGCCGAACGGTTATTTCGGTGGTTATTGAAGTAAAAACTACCTGATCGGGGTCGTGGATCGACCATACGAAAGCATCATCAATGTCATGGCGCGCCTCCTGGGCGATTTGCTTTGCCTTCATCCCGTCGCCCACACGCCCACCCTGCGCCCACTGGCGCTCGGGTTACCGGAGGTCTCAATTCACACGACTTCGCTTACGTCTGGGAATTGCATCCCCAGTTTTTCACTCGGTGGGGTTCTATAGACCCCATCTAGTTCACAGACATCACTCGAAAGAAAGTTGCCATCTGCAATCTAGCTGTTTATCAAGCGCAGCTCTTCATTTTTAGCTGCCCACCTCGCTGCAGTCCTGTCAACTCTCTTAATAACTTTCTTCCTCGATCTCCATGCCTCGCACGGTAAAAGTAGCGGTGGTTGGGACTGGGCTCGCAGGATTGACTGCCGCACATCTGTTGACGAAACAATGCGAGGGAAACGAAGTTGAATTCGAGGTCCATTTATTTGAAAAGGTATGTCTTCACAATTATCAGGAAGCCGGAGCTCGAGTATTTGTCAATTTTGACCTCTTATAATAACAGGCCTCGAGCATTGGCATGGACTCTTCCTCTATATCACTAGCACCATCTAGTCTGGAGCACGATTGGCGTATTGATGTACCAATGCGTTCGTTTCAAGGAGGTATGTCGTACGATCACTTTTTCTTTCTTTTCCGGACCCGCCTCATATTCTTTCTCAAGGTTATTATCCAAATTTAATCGCACTCTATCGACGCCTCGGAGTAAAATTCCGACAAGCGGATTTTTCGTACTCATTTTCATCGCTATCGTTTCCCAGTTCAACATGGTGTGACCGATCTATAACCACTACTATGATCTACAATGGAGCCTCAGGTCGTGCAGGAGTTAGCAAGCCATCTGTTCTTGACAGGCATATACCGAAAACCCATGGACATATACCAGCTTCAGGATTGAAGTTTTGGACCTGGGTCCTATTCCTATACATGACGCTGCAAGTGATTATATGTTACTTAATCACGATTATCCATTCTTTGCCGTTCTGGAGATCTCCCAATATCCCAAATCTTACTTTCGCGCAATGGACCTCACAAACGACTCCAAAAAGTCTACTAGCAAAATTGATCAGGCTAGATACTTTCTGGGAGGAATATGTACAAGTAGTACTCATCCCTCTGGTGTCTGCAGTCTGCACGTCGCCAGAAGCCGATGTAATGAATCACCCTATGGAGGAACTTCTAGGTGAGTCTTCATGCGAATACTGGCTGTAATTCGCTCATTGTTCACCAGATTATTTCTGGCTAACGTTTGGCACACACCATTATGTTGTTCTTGGAGGAGTTCGAGACGTTGTAGCTCATCTTACGGCAGGCTTAGAGCATTTCCACCTGTCCTCCCCAATAGTGGGAATCAAGCCCGACACTGACGACGCACGTTGCGCTACGATAGCTTGTTTATCCAACGGACAAGTAGAAGAGTATAGGGGATTCCATCACATCATCATGGCCACTCAGGCGTCTCGAGCGGTCCCGATTTTGAACTCTTATCTGCAGTCAACGCCCAAGCAGTTGATTCATCGAAAACTGGCACTCGAAAAACAAATTGAATGCTTAAAAGCTTTCCAATACCGACCGAGCATTGTTATCAACCATACCGATGGATCACTTTTGCCAGACACTAGAGCAGACGTCCGGGACCTCAACCTCATTACACTTGCCTCCGACGCGAAATTACTCAACACCCACAGGGCGATGAAAACCCCCCGTTGTGCATCTCTCCTTCATACACGATGGCCACACATATCCTACCTATTCCGAAGGGCTATCCCCTCAACCAACCGACCGTTTATCAAACTACCAATCCGATAATCCCACCGAAAAAGGATACGGTGCTAAGTGTGGCGACACTCGAACGCGCCATCGTTACAATGGACAGCAAGAAAGCCCTTACAGAACTCTGCGTACAAAGCTCCAAGAAATGGTGGCAATGTCCGTACCAGGGGGAAACTCGGTTGGGTGATGCACAGGGTGCTTCATCAAGCACAGAGCCGGACGCTCCTGGTGTTTGGATATGCGGCTCTTATGCTTACCTAGGGGTTCCTTTACTCGAGGGTTGTGTGGTTAGTGCTAGAAATATTGTCGAGCAGGGTATTCTGCGAAGAGAAGGAGTGCAGTGGACTCAGGAACCATGGTAGGCTGGAATACACAGGATATATTGCACATAGGTAGTCTTCACGTACGGACTTTCTTTTGAATCTCGTTGTGGACGTCAAATATGGGACCAGTTTCTCTACCTGAAATTACGACGTCAGATTCGTTTCCAGCGGATAATGGGACTAAATAGTACCTAAGAACACGTCGGCAGCGTCAATCGTCTCATCGCGACCCATCAAGATGTCGAGGTGAATGTTGGTTTGGGGTGCACTCAGTGTGTGTGGCAGCTGAGAAATTATTGAGATGACAAAACACGCTGTTGAAATAAAATCAAGAGCTTACAGTCCCAACGATCTTGCGTTCCATGAGACGACGCATTGGCGCATGCATCCCAAATAGATTGCGCTCTAGCGTCAATTTAAGGTTGTCCTGGGTTGCTTCCCACTGAAGTCATTGATAATGAGAGTCTATTGCATATGTAGTCATGTAAACGTACACTTTCGAGACGATTTCTCAGGTCTCCTTCAGTTTGGATTTCAGCGGCAAGACTGCGGGGACCATATTGAAGGGTATCGTGCAGCCCAAGCGAGTTTGCGGTATCTTTGATGGTGGCAGACTTGCCATTGGATGCTGGGACAATGCGAAGAGACGATTCCTAGATAATGTATCGCGTCAGTGCCAGCCTTGGCGACTGCTATAGAACGAACCATGGTGGTGTTAGTGGGCGAGTTAAAGAGCTGCAGCGACGCAATGGACGACGCGTACTCATCTATGCACGTGACTCATGCTGCTAACTCCCTTGGAATCAATATATCATTCATTTAACACTCCCCACCGCACCTAACACTCCGTTTCATTCTTTCTCAGCTGTTGTCCCAAGATTCGCTTGAGTCTCCTTCATCTGCTTAATACTCCCCAAACCCGTCTGCCTTGATGGCTTCTCGACCCTCTAGATCCTCCAGCATCCCTATACCCCGCAGCGCCTCAGCATCTAACTCCGCGCGCAATATTGAATCTCTGCTCTCTATTCCTTTTATTCCACCACCCGCAAGGCATATCCACGCCACTTCACCGCCTTCAGCGCGACCCTTCGCTGAACCGCGACGTGTGGGACTCTCTGACGGTTCTCGAGGGTCAGCTGCTGGAAACAGCAACGTTTCTATCTCTCCGACAAGATCAACATCGCGATCACTGTCTTTGGCATCCAGCGTACCAGGTCGTAATCCTTCCAGGACTCGGTTCGAACCTAGAGTCGTTCGGGGTGCGGTACCCCCGCCTCCGTCGACCGCCGACTTGGAATTCCCCGCACAACCATCTACATCCCCCTCGCAAGTAAGAAGAGCATCAGGGCCTAGCCTCAGGGCCTCAGGTCCACAGAAACCTATCGTTCCTCTACACGTCGTTTCTCGCACGACTCCCGTTGCTTTCCCAAGGCCCACCTATCTTGACTATTCATCGTTAAGACACCTTCTCCAAACGGAGGCGCCCATTCTTCCTATCCCGACACGCAAAGTGGAAGTACCATCGAGCTCGGGCACCAGAAGTCAGGAAAACATAGAATTCCTTTCAGACGATGATGACGAAAGTAGTGATCATTCCTCACCTCCAACTCGACCTCGTTCTTTGTCTATACCGAGCGTACCTATTTCACAAGAAAAGATTTTGAAGCTACCCACACGCTGGAGCGATCAAGAACGTAATACACATCTTAGTGTCTCAACAGATGGTCGCAAACTCAGCTTTGAGGGTAGGTTTTTCATCATGTCTCAAGAACTTGAACCTAATTCTGCTATAGGATCTTCGTTGAACGGAGACAAAGATGCTGCTTCTGCTCGTACCATCCATCCAATACCACAAGCATGTGGAATCTATTACTTTGAAGTTGAGATCCTTGGGAAGGATCAAAAAGTGTAAGTCTGATTTTTTTCCGGATAGAATTCGTATTCATATTGCTTGCAGCCATATAAGCATAGGGTATGTTGCTTCCTTTGGCCTAATTCATGATCTAATCAATCTTGCAGTTTTGCAGGGAAAAGCGTCAAACTTGGCCGTTTGCCTGGATGGGAACCGAATTCTTGGGGCTATTATGGCGATGATGGATCGTCATTATCTGCGGAAAAATCTGGAGCTCAGTTTGGTCCATCTTATGGAGGTATGTTTACTCTTCTGGTTCACAAGAGCTAATTTTGATTGGACTTCAGTTGGCGATATCATCGGTTGTGGAATTGACTTCACCACAAACAAAGTATTCTACACGAAGAATGGCGCCCTTATAGGTATCGTTGTCAATTGCACATACAATGACATGGTACTAATAATGAACCTTAGGACATGCGTTTGATAATGTGGGGAAAACGATTGATCTGTATCCAACTGTCGGCTTGCAACATTCAGGAGAGGCTATCCGAGCCAACTTTGGACAAGACCCTTTCAAATACGACATTGATTATCATGTTCAGCAACAATACAACGCGACCTGGGGCAAAATTATGGACACCACTCTTGAGCGTTATCTCTTACAAGGCCATCGAAGAAACGGATTTTCGATTGCCTCTATCACGAACGACAACGGCGTAAAACCTTCCCTGACTGAGGAAGAATCCAAGCATGTACTAAAACAGCTAGTGTCGTCTTATCTTGTTCACCACGGATATGCCAAAACCATACGGGCCTTAGAAAAACAACACCACGCTCGCGACAGAGAATCTAATCCATCGACGAGTACCGACGGAGTTGATCATGACGTCGAAATGAACAGTATTTCCAGCAAAAGCGACGCCATTGACAGCGACATAGAGTCTCGTACCAACATCGTGAATGCTGTTCTCGCAGGAGATATTGATACTGCCATAGAATCAACTCGAGCACACTACCCCACAGTGCTGGAAATAGACAGTCATTTTATTCTATTCAAACTGCGATGTCGAAAGTTTGTTGAACTCATCCTCGAAACCACGGAAATCAAAAAGAAGATGAAGGCCTTGCGAGAGACAGAGGCAGACGCTGCGGAACGCCTTAGAGAAATAGAGACATCACACGACGGATGGCTAGACGAGGAAATGAATATGGACATCGACGATGATGCTCCTGGTCCACTCAATATTCGGCCTATGTCGGAAACACCATCCATTATGTCGGTCGATCCCTCAGTAGGCGTACCCGGTGACGCTATGAGGGCACTGGAGAGCATATCCTTGCAATACGAATCTGCCTTGAACACAGCCATTACCTACGGTCAAGCGCTATCCAACGATTATCAATCCGACCCTAGACCTGAAGTACAACAGCGATTCAAGAAAACGCTTGGTATAGTCGCTTGGGAGGATCCTTTGGAAGCTGGAGGCGCCATTGCCGATCTCGCCAGCCATGAGTCAAGAATTGCACTTGCTCATGAGATAAATCAAGCTATCCTAAGTAAGTCTTGTGTTGTATTCTATTCTATTGCTTCTGATTAGTTATTTTTCCATAGAATCCCAAGGGCGGCCGGCGCAACCAGCTTTAGAAACAGTGTACCGTCATACCGCTGCATGTATCAATCAGCTTGGGTTGATGGGGGTTGGTGCTGCAGCATTTGCTGATATGCCACGGGAATTCTTCCAGCAGCCTTAGAGACTTTATGTCAATCGCATATCTCATTTACTCATCTCACATATGCGATTTTCATGTTCCGTGAGGGAAATCCACCATGATCTCGCCTTTGTGCGAACACTTTGCTACCAATAGTATACATATTGTCATCCGTTATTCCACATATTGTTGTATTGTACAGGTTATATCAAAGATTATAAATTGGAAGTAGTCTATCAAGTAATAAGGCTTGTCGACAAAGAGGACATTCAGGCTACATTTTCTTGCGGTCAGTTTGAGTGTTATAACACAAAAGGTAAAATCAATACCTTCTCGCGGCCCCAACCGACGATGCAATTCCAGCAAAACATATGGCCACACTCAGTTGCACAACTATCTGTCCTTTCCTCCAGGCAGAGGGTGCAGTTCCTAGACTGTCTTACTGCAGGCGGAATAGAGGAGATGTCAAGAGCTGTTCCTGCATCTTCCTCCGCAGGTTTTGCAGGTTCGCTTTCGGGTTTCTCATCCAACAGTGAAGACACCGGCCGATCATCGAGGTAGATTTCTCGGGAAGGTTTCCGTTTACCCTGGCTTCTTTCTGAAACCTTTTCCTGATTCCGTTCTCTAATAAATTTGATTAGGCGATAGAGGAGCCTGACTCCAATCATGATTCCCAATAATGAATATGAAGGAGGTCGAGTATGAGGGTCTTCTGGGATAGATGAAATCTACAATAATAATAACATTGTAAGTGAAATCCATCACTGCGGAAATGGGAAACTGACATGTTGGATGCCCATCAAGCGTTTGACGAGGTCATAGTATGTACCCCTCAAATAGAAAACAGCGAGATTGACTTCTGTAGCAATTTCTAATAAAGAAGGAAGCCTCCTAAACCAGTTTGCTATTTCGGGATGGCGGCGAATGAGAGACTGGCTTTGACCCCATCGCCCAAGTGCATAGGAAGGGATCAGAGATACTATAATCAATGCCGCACGAGTAGAAACGGACGGAGGAACTACTCCGGAATATGATGAGTGTTGCCAGATGTCTGTATATTCTTCTCCTAGTGTCTGGATTGCTGTCATATTCCATTCAGAATCATAAATGAATAGGTTGAGCGTGATTAAATACCTCTGCCAGTGGTAAGGCCATAATAACAGAGTTTTACGGCCAAGTCTAACTCCTTATCCCACCGTGTAAGCCAGCGAGTTCCTTTTACAAAATGAGTCGAAGGCAGGAAATATATGGCTACAAATCGACTAACCAAGCCATGCCCGGAGCACACTTTCGGCTTGATCCTTCAATGAGGACAGGTGGTAAAGGTCTCTTTGATTTGCGCGAACTAATATATCGGACTCACGTCAATATATATATGCCATATATCTATGCAAAATACATACTTATCTGCGCTTGCTGGGCGCGGGGAAAGGAGAGGGATGAGGGGGCGGGGAGAGTGGTCATGACAGTTGCCGGATGAGGTGCATTGTTGATGCCAGTTTGGCCTTGCGAGCACCGAAGGATTTCGCGCGTTCTTCACTCGTTCACCAACCTCTAAGCTCTGTTTGACAAGTCTCAACCACGATGCCACCTCCGCCTGCACACTATGGAGAAGGGCCGTCTATCTGGCAAAAGAGTAGGTTTCACTTACAAGTCATTTCATTGGCCTTTCTGACATAAAATTTCGTCATTTCAGTGAAGTAAGGCTTTCAGACTGCCTTTGACTACGATCGCTGACCGTGGTTTTCTCCAAGAATGGGTGCCCTTATGGGTGGAGGTGTCGGTCTCACTATCGGATTTATCTTTGGTTCATGGAGCATTATCCGGTACTTACTGTCTCGTTGTTCAAACAACTCTTCTGACGTATTCAATTCTTACACTAGAGGAGGCGCAGGCCCACGAGGGTTCCTCGCAACGCTGTCACAGTATATGCTCAGCAGTGCAGCAACTTTCTCTTTCTTCCTTGCTATTGGATCGGTACGCGCTGCTATGATGCATACAAAACCCGCGGGCTAACATCATGTTTATAGGTCATCCGAAGTGATTCCATAATCCCTCCCCATTTCCAAGCGGCTCACCTGCAACTGATGTCGGCTGCAGCTGTTCGCTCTAAGTCAGAGGGCGTTCAGCTTATGAAGGCAAGATGGGAAGCGGAGAAACAACGCATGGCTTCATCGAAACAGTAATGGAAGAAGTTCATAGGTTCCAATCCTTGTCATAAAATCAGCCACTCATCCGCTATGTATGGCACGCGCAGCAAAACCAATAGTGAAAGGTCACTTGCGGCTGCATTATAGTATTAGTGGTCCACCTCATTTATTTATTATTAACCCCTCAAACACTATCAACCTAATAAATTTGACTTAGAAACGGAAGTTTTTCTACTGAGTAGCGTAGTGCTGGCTTGTAAGTGAAGTTGGCCCAGTTTACATATTAGATGCCTATTACTAAGTAGCCTTTCACTACGTAGCATTTCTGTCAACTGCCAACCAAATTCCGAATTCGAGGACGCAAAGCCAGACATGCTTTGCAAAACAAACAATTGTTCTAATTTTCTACAACTATCTTACCTGTATCCGCTGCATAATTCGTAAATCATATTTATATGTTCCCAGAACAAACGGCATGAATTAAGCAAAGCAGAGATCTAGCTTATGCTCAAGTAACAAAAACAACATGTATCATACAACTAAAGTAAATAAATAACATGCACATCAACTAATTCCCTTTTCTCATAGCTGGGCGAATGAACGCCTTCCACGGCCAGGAGCGACGCGCTGGGGAGCGGGGCGCTTCTGCGCGGCTGCGCAACGCGGGCGGGGCCTGGGGCCTGCTTAGCCACGGTAGGGGGTGTAGAAGGGGGGTTAGCGACCTGCTTAGCCGCAGCAGAGGTGTAGCCGCCGCCGCGGATGAGGCAGCAGACGAGGCAGCCGCAGTAGCTGCCACAGATGAAGCAGCCGGAGGGGCAGCAGCAGTGGAGTTAGCAGCAGCTCCAGAGTCAGACACAGTGAACTATTCAAGAAAACATGCCATAAGTCATCATGATGCAAATGAGGAAACCGAGGTACTCACGTAGGCGACATCATCGAGCGAACCGTGTTGAGCGATGGGCACTAAGACAGGCTGATGGTTGGCGGCAGTGTTAATTGATGAGACCTTGTAGAATCCAGCGGGAAGACCGGCAGTGACATCCGCAGTCAACACGCCGTTTACGGCAGCAGCGTTAAGACCCTTGAAGAAGGCGAAGACCTTGGGGTTCGTGGGGGTCGTCTGGTCAAGAGCTGTAAGGCTCTCGACGACGACGTGCGAGTGACCAATGATCTGGCCCTGCGCGTTAAGCTGTTGGGGGGCGGCGAAGTAGTTCTCCTCGGCATTGACGAAGTTACCGGTCTCGAAGTTGGCGACGGCCATGGTAATCGTGAATGCGGTGTTCGCGGCGATGGTGTCACCGTTGGCGGGGACGGTGAACTTGGCCGATGGCATGTTGTCTGTTGACGGAATGGATCCCATTGGGGCAGGGTTACAAGAACCAGTGGTAATCTGCTTTCCGTTGGTGATGGGCAGGTTTGGAACAGTGAGGCAGAAGTTAATGAAGTTGTTGGACGAGGTCAACGAAGCGACTTGTCCAGCGGTTGGGACATCTTGGCCGTTGTTCTCGAATCCAGTCGCAATAACATTGGGATCAAGGGCTTGAAAAAAATTACTTCGGTAAGCGACAATGAAGCAGAATAAACTTCCAGAATACTCACTGAGGGAGGATTGAGCATCAGTACTGTTGCCAGAGGCAGCGGAGGCAGCGGTTGAAGCGGCGCTCGAAGCGGCGCTCGCTGCAGTAGCAGCAGCAGCTGCAGTGGTGGACGCAGCCGCGGCAGTAGTGGATGCAGCCTATAGCCCAAAAATCAGAATAAAACCACGATATTCGCTGAAGCTACTCACAGCAGCAGCGCTGGTGGTGACGCCCTTGTTGCTCCCAGTGTTCTTGCCGGTGTTCTTGCCGGTGTTGTTATTTTGGTTGTTGTTACCGCCACGGTTGTTCTGGTTGTTTTGTCCGTTCCTTCCGTTGTTTTGGCCAAAGAAACCGTTGTTGTTGTTGTTTCCGAAGCCTCCACGGTTACCACCAACGACGTTGTTGTTCCTGTTGTTCTGCTGGACTTGGGCAGCAGCAACGGAGAGAGCCAAAGAAACAGCGACGAAGAGAGATGCAGTCTTCATGATGATGAAATACGAGTTGAATATGAAAGAAAGTTGTAGAACACCAAGATGTAATGGGCAAGGGACTAGCCGCAAAAACGATACCGGATCGCGAAAAAAAAGTGGTAAAGACGAAAGGAAGGAAGGAAGGGAACGAAGGACAGAAACGTGAGATGGGTGGTCTTTAACGGCGACCTTAAATACCAAATTCCGGGGGCGTAGCTGTCAAATATAGTCACTTATATTTAGATCCCCATAAATAGATCATCACCTTCGCCATCCACAACTTAAGATCCATACTTGACAATCAAGATCTCCTGGGATACAGGTGCAGAGCTCTTTCAACCAGCAGAAATGATACGAAAATTGGATCGATTTCTGTTCTGCTTACCTGCCTCAGCATCCACAAAAGTTGGCTCCTTTCTTGCTTGCACCCTTGCACATCTATTTTCGTATACATCGGTTTCCTCGCAACCATCTTCACATCCATCATACTCCAACGTCTATCCCGAGCGGCAAGTGATATTCTGAACGGGGGATTCGGGAAATGTGAAGTCGGTCTGACTTGTCAGCGCTGAGCGCTGGCCATAACATATCTTTGATATTCGCTTCGAACGTTTGATATTAGAGTTGGATTCAGAAAGGACACCAGCAGCCTTTCCCTTGTTTTTCGCATAACGAGCACGCTGTCCGAGAAGGCCTAAGTATTCGTCCTTTTTCAGAGTTTTGCCCTGCAAATGTGTTCTGCGGCAGTAGGTAATTCGCGCACAAAGATGTTATAAATAAAGAAACTATTTTACCCGTCCCCTTGGTGATTTCACAAGGCATCCATGTAGAATCTTCAAGTAGCGGTAACATAGTATCCATCATATACGAGCCATATAAATAGCTGCAGAAAAATTTCCCCTGTGCATATGAGACCAGATGGTGGCCTTTCTGAGGCTTTCTGATTGATGTGAAATTAAGATAGGAAGGACTAACCAGCCTGTGAGGGTCAAAGGCACGTTGCCCTCGAGGTTCCAATCGCTGGAGTCACCGTGTAATGTGGGTAGTCACCACCAGGAGCCACCAGGTCATCACCGTTGTGGTCCCGTCCGAAGTTCAAGTTGAGGCAAATTGTGCGCTTCGGAAAAAAGATGCAGAATTCTTTCCATCCAACATGAATGAATGGCATTATCGTCAGCCTGTGTCATTGGACAGTTCTGATATGCCAGCATGAATGGGTGTCGGGCATTTGCATTTCGTGTGTACAGAGCTCATTGGCATGACAAGTCTTGTAAATGCTGGCTATTGGTAAAAACGGGGGCAAATCACTGGCCGCTTGGCGACCAACAACACGCCTTTGCATTACGTAATCAGTTCCGTGCGTTGAATGCGTAACATAAGAATTCAACAGACTAGATACGGCTGCACTGCAGTGACTGTCCTCCACAGTGAGGCTCAACTTTCCTGTCAGACCGACTTCTTGGGTCATCAATCACTACATCGAAGCCGCAGTTTGAACCTAAGCGAGCAATGCCGGCTGTCACTATCTCTGTAGACGCTGTGTGTACTATCTGTCATTGGTTTTGGTTTCGTGATTTTTTATCAGACTGAACAGATTTTGTTTGACATGGATGGGTGAGTCTCTTTGAAGACGCCATTGACCGAATCAGCCTGCATCTACATGACATATCCTGTTTCCTTGATTTTAACTCTGATAAGCTTTGCGGCTTGCCAAAGCTTTATGCGCTTGTCCACCCATTCCTTTGCATTTCGCTGATTTAAGCCCTCAGAACCTTAATCGATTCCACTCCTGGAGTATTGCAGGCCTGGAAAACCTTCAGCACTGATTATAAGCTTGGGGATTCCGCAACTATTGCTCATGCAACACATGGACGTCGACTTTATGATACCCTTAAGGAATACTGTGGCATCACTGATGAGGGTCGTCTACTGGTTCGCATGTTTTGGCCCTGTTAGTTGTAATTTTCTACGAACATATACGATAGGGAGAAATCGATCGCTTCGAGGACGAAGTTATCGAAGGGGGGCCCGCAGCATTACCTGGCGCCATTGAATTGCTTTCCAAGGTTAGGACCACCCAATGTGCTCACACCGACCCACTACTGATCTAATCTGATCTGATCCATCTGTTCAATTGAACTTTACAACAGTTATCCTCTCATCAAGCAAGCAGTACCAAGTGGACTATTGTGACTTCCGGTAAATGACTCTATTGAAGTTCAGGCAGGTTACGGAGCACTGTTTTTATCTCTATAACCTCTACCACAGCTTCCAACAAATATGCGCCTCGCGCTTTAGAACGCTCTGGGGTTCCCCTTCCAAAGCTAGGGATCATTACATCGAATGATGTTGCGAAAGGAAAGCCCCAGCCCGATCCTTATTTGGCGGGCGCTTCGCTGTGTAAAATCAACCCAACAAAATGTATGTCGGATATGGAAATCTGTAAGTTTGTCTCCGATTAACATCCGTTTCATCAGGTTTGGTTGTAGAAGATGCCATTTCCGGATTAACATCCGGTCGAGCTGCAGGATCTTTGACGCTTGCAGTATGCACCTCGACTGAACGACATCTTCTGACTGAATCTCCGCAAAACCCGATTTTATTGTCACTGATCTCACGAAGTGCGTCTTTTAAGTGATGCTAAAAGTTAACGTTGCCTTGTCTGACCACGCTCTCTGAAAGGGTGACCGTCGAAGTGGTGGATGAAAAGTTGCGCATTACGATGGACCAATCGTGCTGATACCATATGCTGCGAATAATGGCGACTATAAGAAGATAGATGAAACATGCTGGATTTATGGATTACAACAAGATCTACCTTCTAGAATTAGATTTATTAAGCCAACGCGAGTATACCAATTCCATGCTAGCAGGAAACTTGACAACGATATGTGAGGCTGTAATGCCACCAACAGGCCACCACCAACAATGTTTAGCCTTGTTCAGTTTTGCTGTTGCAACGCACAATGATGGTATACTACACATTCACTACTCTCAGGCACTCACGTTTTTTGTAATATTGGCCCTCTCATCTCGAAAGCGAGATAGGTTTTATATTTTTATCAATGACATTATTATCATTAACATAGCAGCCATGGTAGTCTTCGTGGTTCCGCATGCCATTCGCTAGTGGAGCGTTCATTATCCGCTATTCAATCGGAAACCATCCTTTGCATAAGCATCTGGATTCTAATGACCAAATGGAAATTTGAAGACTTTATTGGCTCGTTGCTGTAGTCGTAGTGAGTTGCTTATATAGGTTGCTATATACAGGATCTGTCGACGGCACTCCCATCATGCGTTTTCTCCAGAATTCGGCGCGGCAGGGATCTTTCCGCGGCTATTGGTTGTTGAATTGTGCAAGCCAAGTGCAAGCCTACCTTTTCCGAGGGCGGTTGCGGGTCCTATGCTGTGCTATACCTCTCTCCGATGCCTTGTTGAGCGTATGGCTAGGAAGAGGACTCCTTGATGGTTGGACAATGGAATTGGCCAAGGCTGATCCGAAACTTTGTCCACGCGGGACACAATGGGCCACCACTGTTGGTATTAAAGAGCCACCAAAGCGTTGTACAAAGCTTCATTCGCCCGCATATTTCTGCTCATTCTCTTCCTTTTCTTCGTCTTCTTCACCTTCACCGCTTTCATTGAGCATTTATTTCTCGACCTGGTGTCGCTTTCCACTCGTTCAACACATCGATCAATTCTATTTGAAGTCCCCCGCTCAATCCCAGCGCAATGCAAATCACAGGTTATTTTGTCACACTGGCATTGGCTCTGTCGACGTCGGCACGATCCCTTCAATACGCTAGAGTTGGCCGACGGGCAGCATTTGATCTTGCGAACGGCCAAGCTGCCATCGCTCTCAAGTACGTTTCACTTATTTATTGTGCTGTCCGATTGTTGATGTCAACCATGTGTACTCTTCGGTCTCCAGCGACCAGTTTAAGACCCTTACCGCCGATTCCCCATGTACTGCCCCAGAAGACGCGTGTGTAGGTGATAAGTTTGCCCAGTGCGTAGGTGGCAAGTTCGTCATCCAGGCATGCGCTCCTGGAACGATGTAAGTGCCGGAATCAAAATGTATCAAACTCGGTGCCACCAACTAACGTTTGCTTTGATCTTTCAGTTGTGCAGCCTTGCCATTGGTCAACTCCCCGGGAACAAGTATCACTTGCACGACTTCCGCTGATTTGGCTGCTCGCATAGCTGCGGTGAGTATTGATCTTATTCATCAAAATGTATAGGGTTGATCTAAGATGTTATTCGACTTACGTTTAGACTGGGGCCACAGACTCTGGATCTGCTGCAAGTAGTGCTGCTTCGACGCCACCTCCTGCCTCCAGTACCTCTGTAGCACCTGCTGCTCAGACCTCTACTGCCGTGGCTACCCAATCTGTAAGTGACACAACAAAATTGCTACGCGACCTCATACTTATCAAACATCTCATCATTTAGGGAGATGCCCAAACGTCATTGAGTAGGCATTTGGTTGCGTTCTATCAAATCTGATATGATGAACTGACAACAATATATTCTGCAGCTCTTGATCCCGCCGTGATCGCGAAAGGTTTTGCAAATAACGGTCAAGATGTACCCGCAGCTGGTAAGCGGTTATATGTACTTTCAGTTTCATGCAGATACTCTTTCTGATTATTTTTGACGATCGCAGGCCAAGTTCCCTCCCTCACATCAACGAACAACTTCATCAACTTCTGCCTGACTGCTAATCAACCCTTGACTAATGGTGCCCAAGTTCCCGGCGGCTCGTGCAATCCCGCACCCATGGGGTCGATCCCGGCGAAAGGGAGCATGCCCTCTTCGAAATTCATATTCCCCAAGAACGGCGGCACTGTAGCCGCGAACACTCCTTTCACGATCCAGATGGGCATCAAGAACTTGGAAACTGGAAACTTTGTCAATGCGAACGAAAACTACTTCGCTGCGCCCCAGCAACTGAACGCGCAGGGTATTATCCGCGGCCATTCGCACGTCGTCATTGAGGCGATCGACGCCCTCGACTCGACCACTGTCCTTGACCCCACCGTCTTCGCGTTCTTCAAGGGCTTGAACGCCGCGGCGGCAAACGGCGTTCTCACTGCGGATGTCGCCACCGGTCTCCCGGCTGGTGCCTACAAGCTTTCGTCGATTAACACAGCGGCCAACCACCAGCCTGTATTGGCGCCTGTGGCACAACACGGGTCTCTTGACGATGTTGTCTACGTGAGTGCTTTCAAAATTGTTCGCGAGATTAGTCCTGATCTTGTTCGCAGTTTACCGTCGCTTAAGGACTTGCTCTTCCATGCAAACCTGTGTTAACGAACGATAATTTTATACTTTGGGGTTATTTTATTGTATCTTGCTTTAATCGAAAAGAAAAGGCTTTCCAACAAATTTACCCGTTCTTTGTTCTATTTTTTTTGGGCGTAAATCCACCATCATACATGCGTGTGTTAAGAGAATACATAAGCGTCAAGTAACATTAGCGTTGATGAAGCTCTAGCTTGCTCAGATCGTCAAAGGTTGTCTGCTGGACACCGTGCAAGATATGGGTGCTACAAAGAAAGTTCAATGGGGAATCTACTTGGCAGGTTCGGCATCCTCAAGAGGGGGAGGGCCGTCATCATCAGAGTCGTCCTCGTTTTCATCAGCGCCGGATGGGCCAGCGCCGCCCAAATCCATGTCACCCATGCCCCCCATGCCACCCATTTGAGCCATCATCTGAGTGAATAGATGTTCAGCATTAAACTAAAAGACAATGTTATTGAAATACCTTTTCAAAGTCCATGCCTCCTCCCATGCCTCCCATGCCGGGTATACCTCCCATACCTCCTGGCATACCTCCCATACCGCCCGCACCGCCGATATCCATGTCAGGAGTTTCGTCGAGAGCCTCGCTCTGTTCATCCTCATCGACCCATTTGCTGAAATCAGTCTTGATGAAAGCGTTCTTGACTTTTTCTTTGGTGAGACGGGGCCAATACTCGGATTGTTTGTCCTTTTTGAGGAGAACGAGACTGAGGGAGCGGGAGGTCAAGCTTGATTTCGATTTCTAAAATAAAATAGAGACTGAGAATCCAGATAATCGGTCGTAGATCGGTTATCGGGACATACCTCTGGTACTACTTCTTTGAAAAGCTCGAGATCGAAGGCGTACTCCTTCTCCTGGCTGTGAAGCACTGTAAGTATGTCATGGAAGAGAGTGCGGGAAAAACACGTACGGTCCTGACTTGGCCTTGAAAGAAATGGAAGTGGGCGTCAAGTTGTATTCTAGCGTGCCCGGTTTGATATCAGGCAAGTTGATGGTGATATAGAGGACATTCTGGGAGACGCGAAGGGGAACGACGCGTCAATGGCGATCAAGATGAAGCAGGGTCGATCGCACCTTTTCCTCGTCTGTTTCAGAGCTGCGCTGGGCCCAGAGGACTTCGGGATGTTGAACCATGGTGTTTGCGGGGATGGAGGTGTGGAAGAGAAGTTTAAAAGGCGCCCTTGGGTGCGTAGAACCGTCGAGAAAGTTCCGATCCTTTTAAGGAAATGGCCGTGCGGGCAGGCCGGGGCCGGCCGCGGGAGGGGAGAGGCGACGCAGCTCTCGTCTGACGCTGCGACTGATATGTGGTACGTCCCCTGCCCCTCCCCTGCGCCCAGCTGACCCCGCCCCAGGTGCACCCGCTGGTTCCTCCCGCTCCTCCTCCTCCCCCTCCCCACCGCGCCCCCCTTCTTCCTCCTCCTCTTCCTCGTCTCCCTCACCATCCACGCAAAGCCATGGTGCGTGTCTGCCGTCCGTCTCGGCGCTCGCTAACAGTCATTCCAGCTTCTACTGCATCGTCCTGCTGACCACCCTCTTCATCTCCTCCTGCTACTGGCAGCCCTTCCCCATCGATAGCCCGCTCACCGTCCCCTGGGCCGACAACATCACCACCTTTGCCGAGGCGCTCAATGCCACCATCAGGCCCAGCTACACCAAGCCCTTGCCTACCGTCATGCACGTGGTAGACCGCTGCTGGTGTGACTTCTCGGTCGGAGGCTTCTTCGAGCCCTTCAACGTATCCCACTGGGAAGACGTCAGCATCACACGCCTGGGCCAGAGTCTAGGGCGCCAACAGCAACTCGAGGACGACGCCCGCGCCCAGGAAGAGCTCGACGACCGCAATCGCACGGCCCAAGAGCAACGATCCGCCGTCGCCCTTGTCCCCGCAACATCTGCCACTCCCGCTTTGGGTTTCTGGTCCCGTCTAAAGCAGCTTACAGAGAAATCACCAGACTCATCATCGCTATCCTCTGCCGACCAAGAACTATCTCTCATGCCTTCGACGGCCGATATTCCACAAAGTACGGATGCAATATTGGCAGAACCAACATCGACAAATGCCCAGTTCCAGGCCACACCAACATCGGATTCCCGCTTCTCATTTTTGCGTCAGGAATATGATCTGCGTCCATATGGCCTTGGCATGGTCGTCGATTTGAGATGGTCATGAACAGCCTGCATATCCGGATTTCGTTGAACCTTCAATAGTAATCCAGGAATTCGTCCGCCAAGACCGGCTCTGCGAATCAAGTACTCGAACACGTCAAGTTTACACATGATGTCGACGCGAGTGGCATAAAAGCCAGACGGCAGATAGCCAGCTGTGATGTCCAATGGATAGAACTATACGCATAGGTTGTGGAGGCCTGGCATGTAGCAATAGCTGTAGATATATAATTATTCCATGCCCTGAACGTGGGGAGCGGCAACCGTGCCAAATTTGGCGTAACGTTTGGTTGTGTTTGGCCCCCGCCAAAACGTCGAGTTCGAACGTCGTCGGGCATCGATCACTTTGTTTCGACATTTCAAGGATGTTCCACTTACTCAAATGCTCTAAATTTTCGGGGTACGGTAGATTATACTATGTAGATTAGTAATTAGTAGTTATACTGCATATCAGCATCAATATCGACGTCTGAATCATTAGATACTGGTAAAGCAGTTGGAACAACATCACCAATGGTATCAACATCAGAAAGTGCATCTATAGAGGCATTTTCTCTGTGTATGAGATATCTCTCAGCGGCCTTAATTAAGGCATTGACCTTGAGATCCTTAGTTCCGAGGTTAGATTAGATGGGGACCTGTTTGTCGATCCTATGAAACCAAGCAGGTTCAAGGTCTAACTTGGTGTTTGTGCCCAGAGTCAACCCAGAGTAGCCTTGATTATCGAGTCATCAAGTCGACAAACAACTTGATTAAGGATGTGGTCAGCTTTGTGTTGTGCATCCAGGCGGGCGCTATCTTTTGTGTGCTTGATGTTGACGATATTCTTGTCAAAACTGGCTTGGTTTTGGCGGCGAAGTTTCTCGAGTTGTTTGCTGTCCATTTCTCGCGCCTTTCTTCGAATAAACATAGTGTCCTCTGGCTCGAGTGGAGTCCAACCGAAATTATTGGGAATGCGTATTGCGTATGTGAACGCAGAGGTACTGGAATTTTAGGCTCGTGACCAGCCGTTACCTTTCGAACTCCGAGAGCATCTCCAGGTAACGGCTGGGAGCTACGGTTCACTTTTTACCGAGTCACGGTTTGTCACGCGGGACTTAGAGATATTTCGTTGAAATCAATGATGCTTGGTGTCTCTCTACCACATCCACCCTATTCCTCGCCGCTTTTATCACTTGAGCTATCCATATGCACCTCGAAATACGACTGTGAAGGCAGGTTTACTTGATAGACATATCAAAGTTGCCCTCAGCCAAGCCACACAACCATCGAGCACCGATATCGCACGAACCTGAACGCCCGCATCCGGAGCCTGCGCATGGCAGAGCGTGCGCTGCGCGTACTGGCGGCAACGGGAAGAACATCAAGAAGAACGTCAAGGGCAGCATCCTCGTCAAAGGCGTTGGCGGCGGACGACGGCTCGGTCGACGTCATCGACTAGCGTAAATTCGTCGATGGCGTCGAGGTGGCCCAAAAGTGCAGCGAGGCAAATGTCCTGGGCAAAGCTGTCGAGATCCGTCTGGCTTCGGCCTGCTTCCTATAGCTTCAGAGCACGAAGAGCACAGTTCTACCGGCAGCTCTCGAACAGCGACATGGTGTGTTTGGCCGCGAGAGCATGCTACCGGACAGCCTCGACCAGTACCCAGACGAGGAATACACCAGCGCCCTGCACCCGCCGCCGCGCCTCGTCAGTGCCGCTACAGCAACTACGCCCCTGCTTGGCGAGCGCGAGGTATCGCCGCACCCATCATTCGAAGAACCGACCTTCCACCGCGTCGCAGAGGACTTCTGGATGGTTCAAACACTCAAAATAGGCAGTAATATGTATGATTAGAATGAATAAATTTTTTATTCAGATGTATCTTAATGACTAGGCTATGGTAAGGCTGTAACAACGAAGAACCATTGAGGAATGAGCGATGTGGAAGGAATTGAGAGTGTTTTGGCGAAGCGACGACGCGCAAAACACGTTTTTTTTTCTAAGTCCTTTGTCACGCAGGGGGGGGTCGGTTAAAATGCGTCCGTTGCTCCCAGTCCTTGGGTGGTGATCCTCCTTTTCAACTTCCGCTTGATGTTTGACACAACAACATTGCCACAACACGGGACAAACAACGAGCTCCCTGGATCACCACCCAAGGACTGGTCGCGAGTCTACTGGAATTTGTCGGTATACGACGTAGTGCAAATCGTGGGAAAACATTCCAAAGGGGGCAGAGCCCAGACTGTGTTGGCGAAGTCAATCTGAGAGACGTCAGAAACCGGCTCCAGCAAAATTTCTATCTTGACCTCCTCTTGTCTCCTCGTATCCTCTAGGGTTTCGTTCTTCGGAACGCCCACACACCATGGGATCAGACCAACGGGGTCGCTCAACCAAGGATCGACGGCAAAATGCAAACACAGACTTAGACCCTATAGTAACTGGCGCCTCAAGTTCGTCCAGCACCTTCAGCAAGCTAGATATTGTACAGAAGGCATTTATGGCTCCATTTACCCACAAGAAGAATGAATCTACTCGTATACTCTCAGAGCGTATGTGTGTCCTCTTCAAACGGTCTGGTAGCATGTAGCTGAACTTTGCAACTTTCAAGTTGCGCCTGTGATAATGACACCGCGTATGATGAACACTGCGGCCACCGTTTCGTCACGGCCACGCGCTTCTATGGGTGGGAGCTCGTTCCAGAGGTCAAGGCTGGATTTCGCGACGCTGGGACGCGCGCCTTTGCGGTTGGGGCTTAGCTCGCGACGAATCACTTCGGGTGACCTCCAAATTTTCGAAGCGGCCGAGGAGTTACTCGAAGCGGAGGTTCCGGAACCCGAAGGTGTTGCTTCGAATGTTAGTCTGCTACGTGGATTCAATGCGACGATACCAAGTGCCGAGCAGAGCAAGACGCGGAGAAGGCAGATGCGGAACGTCGAAACACCCCGTCTTGGGCTGAAAAAGCTGGGCATGAGCGCACGGGGTTTGTTGGCCGATGAGGAGGACCATGAAGGGCAGAGTGTTGCGAGCGAGGAAGATGTGGTGGTTGTTCGTCATCCCAAGAAGAAGGGGAGAGAGAGTTTGAGCGTTGCCAAGAGGTTGGGAGTGGAGGAGCTTTCCCGACAAACGCAGGAAATCACGCGGGACAAGGAAAATATCCATGTCAAAAGGGTGAGTGCATCAGCATTGACTGACTGCATAGTTTCATGCTAATTCGGAATGCCTGGGAGTAGAGTTTAATTGGCAGCGAAATAGAGGAGATCACCCATAAAATCCAAGCTCTTGATGAAATTCGGGCGAAGCTGGAGCAAGATCTGCTCAAATTGCAAGAAGACGAGCTGGAACTCGATGATGAACGTAAGCGAGGTTTGTCTTTTACTCAAAACTTTTTACTGAGTAATTGCATCAGTGGAAGGAGTGAAAGAAAGGATGAGATTTGAACAGGAGTCGAATCAGGCATCAACAAGCTCTAACACCATCCAGAATTTGCATCTTCCCCAAAGTTCACGTCGGCGGAAAGGTAGGTTATCAAACTTTCATAGTCAATACAGCTATAACACTCTTGACAGGCCCCGCGTTCTTGCCCTCTGAGCATGATGAACTACCTCCTGGAGTGGCATTCATGGTACCGAATTTGCTTCTCTGTTCCCGAATTCTAATTGAGAAAATTTCTAGACTTTAGACAGTCATACGACTCCCATCACCGCTCTTGACTTTTCAGAACCCTATGGAACACTGGTCACCGCCTCTCAGGAGGATGCCCAACCGCGCGTCTGGGACCTTTTGACAGGGGAAGAAATCGGCAGACTGAGGGGCCACCTTGGCGCTGTACATTGTCTACAAGTTGAAGACCACGTTTGTTTGACTGGCGGTGCGGACGGCAATGTGCGGCTGTGGGATCTTAGGAGGGTAGAAGAGGACGATGGGTGGGAGGGCGAGATGGTCAGTCTGAGCGACGTTGCTGAGGAAGATGAGGACGGCGAGGAGTCGACGAGCGGAAGTGGTATCAGATCAACTCATGGCGCCGTTCCGCCAAAAGATGGTCCTTGTGCCCGTCTTCTCGAAGGTCATACTCAAGCTGTAACTGCCCTCTATTTCGAAGACGAGTGTCTGGTGAGACGCACGAATTAATTTTTGTTATTTGCGTATTAACACAACTTTGATCTAGGTAACTGGTGCTTCCGACAAGACTCTTCGGCAATGGGATCTGACAACCGGACAATGTGTCATGACCATGGATATCCTGTGGGCGATATCCCATCCCGCCAATGGAAATATTACAAGTCCGATGGCTGGACAAACCTTCCCGGGAAGCTTCTCAGTGCAAACGCCTCCGTATGCTGACGGAACGCGCGAAGTATACGAGGACTTTGTTGGCGGGGTCCAATTCTGGGGTTACGGTTTGGTCAGCGGTAGCGGTGATGGCGCTGTTAGGATGTGGGATAGTAAGTCAGGTCAATTGGTACTCTTTCAGAGCATCTGTTGAATACGTCTGGCGCAGTGCGGACTGGGCAAGCACATAGGACGCTGCTGGGTCATACGGGTCCGGTAACGTGTCTCCAGTTCGATGAAATCCACATCGCGAGCGGAAGTCTCGATAAGACTTTGAAGGTTCGCATCCGTTTTAATTTTTGGGGTTCGCTGTTTCATCTATTTGGTATAGATCTGGGATCTTCGGACGGGCGGCATTTTCGAAACCATTCAGTTCGACCACGCCGTTACCTCGCTGCAATTCGATACTCGTAAAATCATTGCAGCGACAGGCGAAAATGGGGCTAAGGTGATGTCTTATTCTATCCTCTACCATTTATTTTCTAACATTTGCGGTTCATCCTTAGGTGTATAATCGAACGAGTGCCCAGATATCGACTCTACTAACTAATGGACATACGAAGCCTATGGAGAAGCTGCGATATATGGATCGCTATCTCGTTACGGGCGGACGTGATGCGCAAATTAAAATATGGTCGCTCTAGAAATATTGAAATGACAATCTAATTCGCTTTCGCAGTACGTACGTACATAACTATCCTCGCACAACTACATTTGCTACTCAATCGTAATAGAAGTGCCGCACAATCTGAGATTCCTATACTTCAAAACCTGATGATACTCAGTGATCTATCTTGGTTGTGAGGTATTGAAATAGGTGTCCATGTGCGATACTTGTGCCCATATAGGATTGCCAGTGCGTAGGCGGTGCCATCACTGCGATGAGCGCTGAGCGTTGAGCGCTGAATATTGAATATTGAGCGCTTGAGCGCCTAAGAGACCGCGTCTAAATGTAACTGACCGTGACTATCTTTATCTGGAAACCCACGTGATACTTACCTGTCGATCGCTTCCGTCATTTGATTCCGTTCGTGCAACGTTCGTGTCGACGTGTGAACTTGTTAAAGTTTGAACTTTGAACTGACATGTGTGATCCTGACGGAGGAGCACGCTGCAAACAAAGGAATTACTCTGCAATAAGATCAAAGCAATAAGTAACTAGTTAGATTGAAATAATTATGAGAATAAAGATATCTATAGCAACGACGCGTTAGTCTCTATACAGTAATAGTGGCTAAAGAAAAAGAACGTTGTTCCCTGGGAGACAACGTGTTTTTGCCCAGGGGTGTAATCATAGATAGTCTGCTCCTGCGGTCTTGTGTCCCTCTCTTCCCTCCTTGCGTCTAGCATTCTCTGGTATATTGCTGAGCTCGAGTGTACGATACTGAAAGTTCCCGCCAACTCTCATCCCGTTTAGGATCAGGTCCGTTTCCTTTTTGGGTTAATCTGTTCATGGTTGAAAAGTTGGCTCGCGTCTGCAGGTCGTGCTCTCTCTTCATATACCCCTGTGGCCTTTGGCCCAGCATGCTCTCTAATGCCCCGCTACGCCAGCTATTCCAGCTACGACCCCGCCACGATCTCAACAATGTCCCTCCAAGCTCAACTTGTACAACCTGGCCACCTGCAGCCCCTGCTTCTTCTACTGCTCCGTCTTCTACGATACCCCAAAGTATACCAACAACACCCACACCCTCCTCGCAGACATCTTTATCAGACTCTACACAATCCTCTCCCATATCAATGTCCTCTACAAGTGGGACCACTCCCTTCGTTTTCACAAGTACCTTCCCAGTTACAACTATTGCACAAGGCAGCACCTTTTTTACGTCTTTTGGCGAAACCATCATTACTCTGAACCCAACACCCTCTTCTGTATCCTCGACCTCAACGTTCTCTTCTCCTACATCCACACTCTCTTCCGCTACTTCCACTGGCTCTTTTGCTTTCAGTACCAGCGGTCTCACAGCATCGGCACCAAGACCCATCTGTCCTGGCGGAGGTCTAGACTCTGCAGCTGCTGGTATTCTTGCTGTTGTTATCGTCCCCAGTGTCATTGGCTTGATCCTATGGGTCAGTAATTCATATTCCATGCTTGTGCCTCGTATGCTGATTTATTCTACTAGATTTTATTTGCCATCCTACGGCCTCGGTTTCGTCAAGTCTACGCGTTGCGGGAGTGGTTCGTTCAACCAGAGTATGTCTCGATTTATACCTCTATTTGAATTACGTGTTAACATTCGGTGATGGACAGTCTTCGACCGAAACCCCTCGGATCGTCTTTTTTTGCTTTCCTCTCCCCAAAAGTTCCCCTTGTACCGCCCGTCCCATCAGACGTGTCGGATGCCGGTCGATCGTCTGTTCAAGATGCTAAACTTTTCCCTTCAGACGAAGAGCTCAGCCAACGCGCTTTATGGATCGCTTTACTCCTCGCACTTGGCTGGTCTGTCATTGCCCTGGGAGCAGCGTTGCCACTATATACCGTCAACACACCATGCAATGCGGACTATTCAACATCCTCAGTCTTTGGAGGCGGCTATTCTACACTTACGGACCTCAGTGTGCTTCGACTTCTGAGATTTATCGAAAATAATGGCACGATTGCTAGCGACGCGTCTATTCTCCAACGCAGATCTCTAGCATCCATCCCTGGTTCGCTTCGCCTCCGTGTGCGTGTCATAGTGTTAGCAGCATTGGTCGTCCTCATTGGAGTTCTTCCTGCACTGTGGAAAATTCTTCGGGAATTCAGTCGCGTTGCTGCCTATCGACAGCGGTGGTTAGCAATCAAATGCGAAGGCAAAGATATGGCATGGCTCAGCGCAAAAAAGGCTCCCGGTTACGCAACATGGGGTGAAAAGCAACTGAAAGACCATCTGGTAAAGATTGGCTTGAGCTCCACACTTGGAGATGCAGCGAAACAGAACGGTGGTGGTGCTCGCCCTCGAAACGGAGAAAAAAACACTCGCCGTAGGGAAGAAGAACAACCGCTCAATTCACCGGAAGAATCCAACGTAGAAGTCGATGTTCAAAGTCTTTTCTCGATTGGGTAAGTTTTTTTTCTGGTTTCATGTGAGGTCAAAGGTTAACCTTCTGTATCAGAGATACACACAAAGTCGCTTTGCTCATAGATGAAAGAGATGAAATCCTAGAAAATCTAGAAATGGCAGAAACAAAATACATCAGCTCGTTCCGCGTTACAACTCCAGATCCCTCTATCCTTGATTTCGTTCCACCACCTCCTGCCGATCCCAGCAGACCATACATCAGTCGTCCTATCCCTCTCGCTCCTCAACAGCGCCGAGCAAGACCACGCCGTCAAATGAACAGGGCACATGCTTCATCGTCACTTGCCCCAACATCTTTTGTTGCCCCCTCTTCATATTACAAACTTCGCGGGGTGCAAGGCGTTAGCGGAGGCAGATTCGCCGAGGTCGATCGACATCAAAGCTTTGCAGATTCTATCAATTCACGTGTCATTGGAAGTAGATTTATGGAAGTCAATAGGAACTCTGTTGCGTATGGTCGATTGCCTCTCGGGACAAATGTCGCTGTCGAACAATCTGGCGAATTGGGCCCAATTCCAGGGCATGGAAGCTGGTTACCACCTATTCCCGACCCACGACTTTTTGGACCCAACTATGGCCTAACCTCCTACGAAGATATGGAAGTGGACGAGCATGGAGTCGTGCGCACCATTCATGAACGCGAAGAAGCGGAGCAATGGGTGGATCTTTCGCAAGACGAAGAACATCTAAGTGATTTTAATGGAATTCCTCCGGAACAAGCTGGCCCCTCCTCTTTTTTGCGTCGGCCACGACTGCCGAAGACGGACACCACCCCACCTTCTACTCGACGAGAAACCTTTCCGCGGCGAGAAACAACATATAACGCTGATCCTGAGTCTGTTCCTCCGCCGCATCTCCGTCTTCAACCATCGCAACCATTTGTCCGCCCGCTTGACGGACTAGGCTTCGCAGATCTTGGGCACGTATACACCGAGATCACCCAATGGCGATCAAGACTGAAGATCATCAATGCGGAGATTGCTGAAGCCCAGAATCAGAGCTACAATGATATCGCAAGCGGCACGAAGATCAATGGCTGGCTTATGGTCGGCCGTGGGTTGAGATTTATTCCTGGTGCACAAATGATTGAAGGAAGAGCGAAAGAAGACATAAGATGGGACGTCCTTCAAAATGAGAGAGACTGGCTGGATACATTGGTGATGTGGGCTGTGATTATCGCTATTGTAATAACCTTGGCTGCTACTCGTAAGTCAATACTCGTTTCATGAGATTCTATGAAACCTAACCACTTGCTTTGCATCAAGTCACTGCCGCAGTTGGCCTGAGCCTAGCTCCTGCCCCCGATTTTGCTCATTTGTTGCCTTTCCTGCAACCTCTAGTGACGGCCGAACCAATTGCAGCGGGACTCGCGACCATTTTCGCACCTGCCGTTGCCGCAACAATCTTTGTGGTATTGGGTATTACCGCCATTCACTGTAAGTCTTCAGGCCCTTTTACCCCGTCAAAAAGTGTGTGTGCTAATTTTTTCATACTTCATAGGGGTCGTCACCGTCCATGGCTCGGTTTCAATTTCTGGGAATCAGCTTCTCATATTCAAAGTCACCTTCTTTGTATTAACTGCCGTCGGCGCTGTTTGGCTTGTGGCTATCGGTGCCGTTTTATTCTCCGCGCAGGCCATTAGCACCAACACTAAACCGACTATATCTCTCGCTAACGGCGCTGTTTATATGAGCATTCTTGCACTTGCACTCATTATTAATGTCGCTATCATATTCCCAGCATGTCTCCTTTTGCAACCTATACGACTATGGCACGTCATTCGTGCCGAGAAGCAAGCCGTTACTCCGCGACAACGTTTCCGAGGTGTGTTTTCTCATTTCACCTAGTATCGTGGTAAGGCATCTGACAATGCAAGCATAGCGGTATATCCTAGGACGTATGATCCTGCGTATGCAGTAGGCGCATGTGTGCTTGCTATTGTTTTTGCCTCCACCTTTGCTCTCCTTTTCCCGTTAATCGCTCCCGCGGTTGTTCTCTTGTTACTCCTTACATTGGTTGGTACGTGGCCCTTGATGCATTAAGTTTAATGCATTTGATACTTATCTACACATTCTGGATAGCTCATCGCTTCCTGGTCGGCTATGTTTATGCTCGGACACACTCACAGACAGGTGGCTTATTACACATGTGGCTTCTGCGACGGTTTGGCACGCTATTGTCATTGCAGCCTATATTGCTTGGTCTCATTTGCCTTGCGCTTCATTTCTGGGAAGAAGCTGGTGTGCTGATTGGTACAGGCTTCTTCGTAATTGCGTTCGTGGAGATCTACACGAGCTGGAAGACAAGCCTCCCTGGACGTAATTCGCTCAGTCCCATCACCCAAAATTCGCTGGACACATTTGCGAGTGGTGCGGATACGTATCTTAACGAAGCGGACTCCGTCAATGGAAGCAATCCTACCGGAACTCGCGCTCGTGGGTCGATGGCCTCTGTACTGGAAATGATGAGCGTCACATTAGCCGTCATGCCCTCTTCTTCGAACCATAAGGGCGCTGTTCCTCTTCGTAAGATAATCTTTCGATAGATATTACTTTAAAGGCATTGACTATTTTTCCGCCACGCAGAAACGGAAACCCTGGACGACCTTATCGCTACAGAAAGAGCAGCACGAACACATCCCGACGCACCGCCGCGTTTGCCACCTCTCCCATTTACCGACCATGCGGAAGATATGGCTGGGATCATGTACGCACCAGAGTTGATTGCCCCAAATCCAATCATTTGGCTGCCAAATGATTCTGCGGGCGTGGCACGCTCTGAGGCTGTTGATCTGCAGAAGTACCACGATTTGCAGGTGACGCTGGACGTGCGCGCCAAAGAAGACGTGATGCCCCGCCGAACGTCGTCATCATCACGACGACAGTCAAGATAAAATTAATCCCCGAACATTCTTGACGTGGACGATTCTGTTGTTTAGATAATCTATTTTCATTCTCTCTACCAGGGATTTTGGTATGTACGGTGTACCTTAGCATGGATGGTAATGGCAGTTGGTCGAGGAATCCTCCGGAGATCTAGGCAGTTCTGGGCCTTGTGCCCGTAAAATTTGGTCTAAAGCGATCTTAGTGACGTCACAGAAATACAGCGGAACGGAACCAGGGATCGATCAATTGTGTCGATGAATCCCTGGCCCTGGGTTGGGGGAGGGGGGGGGGGCTCCCGAAGGTTCCAAAATTATCAAAGTACCTGTGTAGGATTCAGTCGCCTCGAGTACGCACTGAAACTCAGTGCCCTTGTTCTTCCATTCGTGCAAAATAATCAAATTAATACATACCTCCCCTCCTTGCGAGGCGGCTTATACGAACTGTTGTTGATCGCCTAGATGTTGCAGTGAGGACTTTGAAAGGTAATGTGATCTTGACCCAAATGTATATAAAAGTCAATAATACCCATTTAACTTTTCCCTCGCATTCCAAAGTTTATACACGTTATCCAACTTCATTTCCCGAAATCAGCATTTCTCCAAACAAATCACTGTCGCATATCCAGGCAATGTCCAACCCACCCTCGCAACCTGATGACGGGGTATTAGAGTCTCTCGCTCAATACAGCCGCTCTTTGCACAATTATACACTGGCCCTCTGGACGGAATCCAGGCGGAGAGTAGAAGCAAGCACATCATCTCCACGAACTGCTGGTCCCAACCCAAGTGCGAAGCCAGAAGACGACACTGGGAGGGCGGAATCCAATACGGCGCAGCCAAAGACCCAGCCGACATCGTCGTCCGACACCGACAAATAGATGTAGCTCCCCCTTTTCGACAATCCTCTTTGTCAAGAATACATCTCTGATGTCGCCGACATTGCCTCCCCATTACTCTTGGTTGGTCCCGAATTACGACCACACACCGCGTCACTGGCTTATTGGGACATATCTTTTTAGCCTCACAGCTACTTTAAATGACCACGCTCATGACCACGCCCATCTCCACGCCAAAGACCATCTAACACGATAAAACCTAGCGATCGCCCGGAGCTGCAGGTTTAGCGCTAGTATATCTACCATTATACCTTTTCCGCACATGCGAGCGGATGTATCTATAAACATGCATTTGCTGCGAATTATTTTCATGGAAGGACTCCTTTTGTTTCGTATTTCATGACACTCACTATGGACTGTGCCTTGTAAATACTCAACTTTTCCGACAGCATCGTTTGTCAATTAACCCATGCCGTTTGCTGTTCGGTAAGATATTGTGCGCTTTGGGACTCTTGCGTCTATAGAGGCGTCAATTTGGAAGAATATGATGAGTTTGAAATTTTCGCCCTTTTCTCATCTATGCTAAATATAAGCTTTTAATCTACTGAAGTGTATAGAAAGATGGTATTTCTAGAGGGACATACATCTGTATGAAATATCGGACGAAGTGTCAGATTGACTTTGGGTGGGTTTCGTCTTATCGGGACCGTGGATGTTGCTGGCACTGCTGTTGTCTCTCATACAAACCAAACACCCGGAAATTGGTGGAGGGTGGCACGCAAGAACGATCGAACAAGGGCACAATGGCCGCAAGCATATGGGGTCAACTTGGAGCGCTCACAGGCTGCTAGTGAGACGCGTTGGGCGCCCACTTTTTAGGCTTTAAACATCACACCCATCGTGAGATCCAGGAAATCTTCATGATACCCCCACACACCGCCATAAATCTCTGTCAATAAATTATGATGACGACACAACGCTAAATGAAGCAAAAATACCGAGTGGCGCGGAATGGGCTGCCCAAAAATATAGAGGGAAAATCCTGCAGAAGAGAATTATTCTTGGCTCTCTCCCTTGTAGATAACCGTTTCCGCTATGCGCTGAGCGGCAATATTCTTTGCTTTTCGAAAAAATATCTCCTGCACCACTCCCCCGCAGCTCCGAAAGTTGCCAAGACACAAGACGTCAGAGATCCCAATTGGGTGGTCGATGATCAGTATGTGAGAATCATGACGTCATATGACTGTATGTACAAGACCAAGCAACAGCAAACACAGTATAACTGCTTGTATTTCAATGCGCTCTGCTTTTTTCCTACCGTCGTCCTCTGACCCAGCAAATTGATTTCCGTGATTTTCTCACCAGATGCCACGCAGAATAGCTTGCGCCGCACAACAAGCGCCACAAGGATTGTCCTTTGGGAGTCGGTTGAGAAACAGAGGAGTACAGTGAGCCTACCGATGTGCTCATGCTTTCAAGTAGCTATGTCTAATACTCTCTAGTATTCAAAAGTAGTTTTGAGTTACTACTTAGCGAATGCATGTGGTCTATTTATAATTCTCGCCAGTAGCCTCACAATTCGACGTGAGCCTGTTACCTCATGGGTCACGTAGGATTCTTTTGAATATTAGCGAGAGATACTATGCACACGTTCGTTATTACACTCTCATATAAGGGCAAAAGTGGAACGCAGAACTCTCAGGCATCGACCGATTATGCGTCTAGCTCAGCTCCTTTCCCTCGTAGCGGTTGCGGGAGTGGTCTCAGCATCCACACAGCTCATACAACCTTCAACCTTCACCGTTCCCGGCCCCTTTCCAACTTCCGTCTTTTCGAAGTATTTCAACTCACCCAAAGCGACTTCTGCCCAGCCTCAACCTGTCGTTTCGGATCCTGTCCTTGTTGCGTATCTTCTTTTCCCTTTGTCTTTGCTACAAGTTTTTCATGATTCTGCTATGTAGCATGAAATATTCCCTCTTGCTTTAACGGACCCCAATAACATTCCGATTAATGGCACCGCCGATCCACATCCCTTGCCCCCTGCAGCTTCGTCTTCGCAGCTTTTCAGCAATGCTCTCACTCAGCTGCATTCTATTGCCTCGAGCCCAGTCTTCGCAAATGATACATGTGGACGATGCCAGGCTATTCTTGGAATTGCAAAGTTTGTATCGTTGGCTACTCCTTCCAACGGACCTGCTTTCTTTACCCAGTTTTGCAACGCTTTTAAGCTGGCCAGTAATTGCACTGTTACGTATGGCCAGTTTAGCGGAATCGGTTCTGTTATCACCCAAGTAGTTGCCAATGCAGACACAGGGGGATATGACGGCCAGGTATTGACATCACTTTCTCGAGGTAGAGTAGGTGCTGATTGGAATAATTCATCAATCCAAGGCCTTGTGTCAGAATTTCTTCAACATGTGTCCAGCGCCTCCCACTGTCCCATTGAACCTTACAGGCTGGTTTGCTAAGCCGAAGCCTTCGCCTCTTCCACTCGAAAGAAACCAAGCGGCGAAAGACTCAAAGTTCTCCATCTCTCCGATTTTCATTTAGACCCAAGTATGCGTCTACTACTTTCGCGTCTCAATATCATACATTCGCTCATTTGTCTTCATCAACAGGATTCGCCACGGGTGCTGAAGCTAACTGCACCTCTGGTTTATGTTGCAGAGCCAATAACCACAATTCCCTGAGCCCAAATCAAGTCATGATGCCCGCCCCACGTTATGGCTGGTATAATTGGTAAATATTACGCCATTCTCTTTCGAATTTGACGTTCTAATCCGAACTTGTATTATAGTGATAGTCCTCTGAATCTTGCTCTAGCTGCCCTTCAAGCAGTTCCAGAGCTTACTGGAACAAAAAAGACTGGCTTCGCTTTTACAGTGTACACTGGCGATCTGGTCGCACACGATCCGGAAAACCAACTTTCGAGGTATGTAAAGCAAAATTCTGGAACGTCTACGGCCCATAACCATTGCCACAGAGAATTCGTTGAATATACAGAGGTATGTTCATTTGCATTTCTGCAGTATATCGACTGTGGTATTAACTCATTAAAGGCTATCGTCTATGATCTTTTCAATAGGTTGCTTGGTAGTGGCCCTGTTTATGCCGCTCTTGGAAATCACGACAGCTACAACCAGTCTGTCTGCTCATTATATGTGGCTTTTATTATTTATGAAGAAGGTACACAGGGCCCAGGATGCGCCACACTCCATTGGAGGGGCACTCGCTGATCAATTTAGCTGGTACGCGGCTACAATCGCATGCACGGGGCATGGCACTGATATTACTCCCGTTAGGAACTATGACCATGTCGCTGGACTTTGGGCACAAAAGGGCTGGATTCCACAATCAGCAGTCGCTTTGGCGCGTGCCCATTATGCAGCTTATATGGTCAGACGTGTAGATGGTCTTCGGATAATTACCTTGAATACGGATTTATGTACGTGTTTTTTTCAATCGTTCGTCTGACTTGTCCCATCATCTAATTAGGGTATCGGTACGTATTCATCTTCATACTTATTATTGAAGCTATATGTGAAAACCCCTTCGGGGTCTTACCAGTTCGAACTACTTCAATTATATCACATGACGAACCCTGATACATCCGGGATGTTACGTTTCTTGACTGATGAACTGCAGGATGCGGAAGATACAGGTGATCGGGGTTAGTTGGCTTCGTCATTTCTTCGTCATTTAATGCGTCATATTTAATATTGACTTTACCTGCGTTATTACAGTTTGGATCATAGGACATGTACTATCTGGTTGGGATGGCACGAACCCGTGAGAAACCCCACCAATCTTTGTGCGCTTTTTCGATAAATTTACTTTGAGTGCCTTATGGTTACTGACAAGAGGACCTTGTCTCTCCTAGTTTATCAAATGTATCCACTCCTCCTCTTTCGGTCTTCGATGTGAAGCTGGGATCATTGAACTGACTATTCGTTCACAGTGTAGACCGGTTTTCGCCTCATGTAATCGCAAGTCAGTGTTTCAGTGTTTCAGTCTTTTAGGATATAACTTTGCTAACTCGAACGCGACAGACATTTTCTTTGGACAGTGAGAGATGTCCTTTACATCTATTACAGAAAGGGCCTCATTAACATGGTACTATAGCACTCATGAAGACCAATTAAGTGTATGTATCACCATTGTTAGTTTGCTGCTGATATTGAAACTGTTGCATTTGGGTTAGATTTTCTACTCTAACAATGGAACTGTGATGTCCGCAGAGACTGCGGGGACCGTTTCATGGGTACGCCTCCCTTCATTTTTAGTTGTCGATGCACCATCCAAGTATTCTAAAATGCAATCATGAATAGATGGGACCATCGGTGACACCCTTGAACAACCTCAACTCGGGTTTCCGCGTGTATGAAGTAGATTCCGCAGTAAGTAGTATTTTCGTCCATCTCACATTTTTAATCTATCCATTTCGACACCTTTTATAACATTTGCAGACCTTTGACATCCTGGATGCTCACACGTGCGTTTGATTGTCTTCATCAAGAGATCGTCGCAAACTTACGGTACTTTCTCATAGATGGAAAGCCGACGTCAACTCGTTCCCTAGTCTGGATTCGCAAACTGCATTTGGACCCACATATACGTATGAGTACAATACACGACAGACCTACGGCAGCACCATAGCCGGATGGGGGCCTAATGATCCCCTTAATGCTACATGGTGGCACCATGTTACTGAAGGCAAGTTAGAAAGCTATACCTGGAAAATTATGTCTTGAAATCTAACCATGATCTGCTTATTTTCTCTAGCGATGGAAGCTAACTCAAGTTTGGTCACAGTCAGTGCCTTTTTATTCGTGGATGATTGAAACAACATATTGATCTCGTTATAGACCTTCAACACCTTCCAAGGCAAAAGTTCTGTGCTCACACCCCCGTGTACTGGTGCTTGTGCGACTGCCAAGATTTGTTACATCAGGAGTGGGTCAGTAAGCATTGCGACCAAAAACTGTCAGCCAGGTTTTGGATCAGTACAATGACTCCAGGAAAGCACCAAAGATGACTTTCATTTATTCATACAAGCAAACAGACAAAGCATCTATTTATGAAATTCTTCTATGTTTCTTTTCTTGTTTACATATACGATTAATGACATCGTGATACGAACACCATTTAAGAAAGCGTGGGGTTGTTTTCAGCAAAAGCCCTTATGATTGTCAGCGTTGAAGACAGCATCGGAGGGATTGCGGCGGCCAAGCTCTTCGCAGCGGACTGACCGTATGCCACCGTTCTTAGCGAAGATGATTGTTCCAGCCTTGTGACGGTTCCAAACCGTGTAGTGAATTTGGAAGTAGAATTATAGAAGATAAGTACCTACGACAATGAATTATGTGAGTATGTGACAAAACAGAAATTGCGTACATCATTGTAAACTTACAATTTGGCATTCGCGGTGTATGTCTCGGCAGATGCGATGGCGGTAGTGGGTTGGGATTGCCTGGTCGATGAGCAGCTAAGAAGGTTGCGCGCCTCGACAAAGAGGGTTCCTCGTCTCGACGAGCGATGGCTAAGTTTCCGTCAACACTGGCAGTGTGGACAGCCTCAGTATCTATATGAGTAAGCTCAACCTCGTTGTCCGCACCAAATCTCGCGATCGGGTAGGAATTTGACCTTTCCACATACAACATGACAAGGATTTTAAAGGAAAGGGCAGTCGTATTGTCTATACACTTTGTGCCAGAAAATCAGTCAAGAAGGAGATAAATGGTCCAGTAGACCGTCGCTGTGAGTGATGCTGATTGACTGTGTTGGGTAAAGAGTTCAAAAAGAGCTTTGCGGTTATTACGACAAATGAGAGATTAGATAAGCTACAATGCTCATACCTTGACCACATCTCATGTCGACAGCTCTCCCACTCCTCCCACCAGAAATATGGCTCGAAATCTTTGAGTGGGCGACCTACAATTCGAATGTATCCAAGGATGTTCATATGGCGTTCGAGCCTGTTCCTGATGGAAGTCGCGACCTCAATCTACTGGTTAGAGTGGCCATTGCTAGCGTTTGTAGTACATGGCACAACTGGATCGCAGAATCATTGTACAAAGACATTGAGATAAGGCGTGATGCATATGCACTTCAATGGCTTTTGGGAGAGCGCCAACAACCTGGGAGACGTTACGGCGAAATGGTTCGTTCAGACACTCATATGTTAGGTGCGACGCATGCCCTTATCATCACGAGCAGGTTCATCGAGTGGTGCTTCCATATCAAAGTACAGTCGCTCTGCCTTCTCGGTCACTGCAGTCGATCGAGATATTGAAGCTGTGCCCCAACCTACATACCTTGCTTCGACCTCAGTACCGCCCGGGTGCCGATGTCATTCGCTTTGATCATGAGGTGGAGGGCATCACTTTGCCTTCCGTACGACGTCTTGAGTGGTGGCATCATGGCGAAGCAGAACGCACAGGAGGTATCAACTCTCTCGGGCACATCCTGCGAAACCTTCCGAGCCTTCGTTATCTTTTCATTGGAGGTGTAGTCGGGGCAGAACGTATATGCTCAGAGTCGACACCAGTTTCCCTAACACAACTGGAGACACTGCGTCTGTGTATCCGGAGCGGTTCGCTGTTCTATTGCATTCTTTCCAAATGGCGCATGCCGGTATTGCGACATCTTGTCATGGATTCGCCCCCTGTCAAAGAAGGATTGGAGGCAATCTGGGAGGTCCTTGGTCACCAACTCGAAAGCGTGGGGTTCGGTCAGCATATTCGCTTCCTGATGAACGATAACCTTTCGCGGTGTTTACAAGGATGCCCCAACCTCAAAGAGTTGAATTACTATCTGCTTTTCACGACACCTCCTACAGATGTACAGGTCCACCCCAACCTTAAGCAGGTAGGGCTCCATGCGCACGTAAATTCTTTGCTTGCAACTGGGGGTTCTGCATGGAGTCTGATTGAACTACACTTTGACATGTTGTGTGGATCTAATTTCCCTGCACTTCAGCAGGTGATCCTTTATGGTGATTGGAGGCCAATTCTTTCGCACCGACTTTTCCAACACATTGAAGAGAAATTGCGGAAAAGTGGCAAGACTTTGCGATTAGGCAAAGGTGCACGAGGAAGATGACTCTCGTGGGTTGCTTGCCGAGTCCAGACAAGGTCGAATGCCATTCAGTTGCAATAGATTTGCACTAATGCTGCCGTTTTTCAATATCCGATTGTCCATCACAACATGTAGACAGTGCTTTGGATATACCCAAGATATACCACTCGCATTTACTTCTCTTGGAAGAAACCCTTGAGAAAGTCGGCTTCTTTCACCATCTCCTCCATTGATCGAGGTTTTCTATCTTCATCGGCATCGACTCGCAGAGGATTAGGATGGGCAACATCCGACGAACGTTGCTTGAAGTCAGATTGCAGAGAACCTTCGTTCATCTCTAGCGCAGGATAAACTTCGTCGTTCTTGCCCGCGAAAGGGTCTCCTAGGAACTTGCGAGGTAGAAGATGGAAGTGGACATGCGTGACAGATTGCCCAGCAGCCTTGCCGTCCTAAATCGACCAACGCGTCAATATTAAAATCCTTGAATCAATAAACTATCCCAAAGTCATAGGAGTACATGCCTGACATGCGATAGTCAATGCGTCGGCTCCATAGACCTTTTCTATCACGCTGCCAACGCGCTTAATAGACCGCATCAAACATGCGAGTTCATTATCTAGAAGCATGGTTCTCGGTGGCGTGCTTTCAAGAGATCGTAAAGAAAGCAGTACCATCGAGGTCCGCTAATCGAGGAACAGGTCTATTGGGTATAACGAGCACATCTGGGTAAACGACGCCGAGAAGACTCAGATTGTATTCGTCCCGCGACAATTCCAATGTTCAGGAGCTTACGACCAGGAACAATGGGCTTGAGGTTCACAATGGCATAGGAGAGAGATGCGCGATAGAATGCTTGAGATGTAACCTCAAATGTCGAGAAAAGGAGAGCTGCCATGTAAGTATGTGGGCGAACCAGTTTGAAGAGTTGCGAATTGAAGACCACGGATAACGTAAGCAAGGTGTAATACTACGTCACTTTGGATAAGGAATAAATTATCGATTGACATTGACAAGTTTTACTTACTATAATGGCTCGACGTGAGGCGGGAGCATTGGGTGTTCAAATGTTCAGTACCGAGTATAATTTAAGCAAACGTTCCAATCTTCCAACAGTCTTCAATCTGCGACATGCGTCCAGGGGTTCCAGCAAATGCCAGTGTAAGCGCATGCCAGAACTTACATCGAAGCTTCATGAAATATGTGTTAGAAGTCATGTCGATCTTAGGCTATCTTAGGTAGTCTTGGTCTTTGTTGGAGCATTAATGATGGGCTCAAGATAGTTGCAGTGGTGTGATGTTTGAGCAAGCAGGGAAGTATTGAGTTGGACGCGTCGCTACGAGTAGAAAACGAGTGATTTCGTCATGGGGAGTGTACATTGTCGCTTCCCCAGTGATGAAGAGTATGGGGTAATCTCCAAAATGTCCGATATTACAGTTAACGATGAAGTCAAAGTGTCCATAGCAAATATGGGGCTAATATTGACCGAGATCGGTGTCTTTCTCTCCCAACATTGTAGTTCATTCTAGGGGCCTTGATGAAGTGGATTTTTGAGATGTGATGATGATGTTGTTGTTGCTGTTCCTACTTATTTCATCGAACACCCAGAGAATAGTCATATTTGGTATGTACAATGTGTGACATGACAGAAAGTCTGTAGAACCAACGACCACTCAATTTCAAAGAGTCGGGTATTATTGCAAAAACGTACCAGACGTTGTTTTTTCTAAGATAATGGCTATGATGCTGAATCGGATCGCTTATCGCCACCGTCTTCAGAATTTGTGGTCTTGACGATGGGATCGTCTCCGTCATCAGCTGATTGTTTCCCGTCTCCGATGTCGTCTAGCAGCGCTAACAAATTATCCAAATTTTGCAGCACATTGTCGAGCTTGCTCTCCATTCCTTCCGCCATATTCGAAGCGCTGGTCAAACGCTGAAGCAATTCTGCAACATCGTCACCCCCAAGCAGAGTTGGATCATCAGTGACAAACTCGGATATTTGAACGACATCTTCTTCCACTGATATGAGGTCGACTTCTGTTGAGTGAAGCAGTTTCTTTTTGAGGTCTGTGGTATTCGAGGTGTTTGAGTCAAGCGACATGAGAAGAACAAATAGAAGAGCGTCGTTGCCAATTTCGGATCCCGCCAATTATGGTCTCTCTCCAACCACATCTTACTTCCCTCCTCAAATCCTTGCCTCCACCTCCTGTTGATCAAACAAAGCTCGATGAACTCGTTAGTCAGACTCTAGATGACTCTAAAGACCGGTGCTCGCCTGAAAACCGCAAGCTTCAGTGGGAGTATCTGTTGAAAAATGACATCTTTACACTAGCAGTGCGCCTATATTTTGATCATTCGATAAATGTCAACTGACTACAGTGTAATTACCAGATGACGGAAGGAGTGGCGCTGAAGAAAGACGAAGAAAGGTACTACGAGGACCTATGTGGCAAACTTGACCTTGTCTTAACATTCACCGAACAAGGTATGAGATCGTCATAGAACAATTGTAGAGGTTCTGGCTGAAACATTGTTAGATGCTTGCGAACAAGTGTTCCCTTTCACTGTTCTGCAAGATCTCCTAGAAACTCAAACCATCACTTCCTGCTCGCATATATTCTCATGGATTGAAGCGCGTGCCGAGAGGCTCACTGAAGGCATGGTGCCACAGAAGGGCAAAGCCCTGATCCTGCTGCGAACGCTGAATGACCTACTACGTCGTTTATCGAAGATGGGGACGACTACTATCTTCTGTGGCCGAATATTGACGTTCCTAAGCGGTGTGTTCCCACTGGGAGAGCGGAGTGGTGTCAACCTTCGAGGAGAATACGGACCTACTTGGGAAAGAGTCAGACTGGCGAAAAAGGAAGGCTCCGAAAAGGCTGAGCAATCTGAAGGAAAGATAGAGGCGGATGACGACAAGATGCAAGTGGACGAGAAGAAATCTGCAGCCACGCAAACTATAGAGGAGAAAAAAGAAGGTGTGTTCTTTCTTCATTCGTTCGAATACAATCGGATCTTAATAACTATTATATAGATTTCTACAACACATTCTGGTCACTGCAACTGCCGTTCTCAAAGCCTCCTCTTTTCGCTAGTAAAGACACGTTCCCTCAATTCAAAGAGGCGGTCAACAAAGTTATGCCTGTTATTAAGGAAGCTACTGCTAAGGAAAGAGCTATGATGGGAAGTAGGAGCGGCCCAGGTGCTTTCGGCGCCGTAGGCCTAAAGCGGAAGAGAGAACCAGAAGAAGAAAGCAATTCAAATGAATATTTCTTTGCGAAATTCTTAACAAGTCCAGATTTGTTGGATCTAGAGGTCGGAATCACAGCTTCTCTGCCATATTTATTTCTCTTAACTTTCGTTTATCAGGTCGCTGATACTCATTTCCGTCGGCAATTTTTATTCCAACTCCTCATCCTCCTCAGTCATTTGCTCAGTTTCACTGCCACGACGAAAGCAGCATGGACAACACCCCGAAACCGATCCCTCCAAATGGACTTCACCCTTGAAGACTCTGATGCACAATGGGTACAAGAAAGTTTAAATAAAGTCTTCGAGGAACTACGACAGACTACGCCGAATGGGCGAGTTTTTGCAGATACCGTCCATGCTATCCTTGAGAGGGAGAAGAACTGGGTAAAATGGAAAAACGAGTTGTGCACGCCATTCGATAAAGAACCATGGGTTGAAGAGGTGGATGGCCAAAAAGCCGGACTCTTCGAAGCGACGCAAAAGATCAGAGAGGAAATGCGATTACCACCGGAAGACTGGAAATGGAAGTTGGGCACGGAAGCGTTGAGTGAAATATGGGAAATGGGATACACAAGCCTATCCGATTTACAAAATCCTTTCGAGTTGAGTGTACAAGTCAATTAATTTCCGAATCTTGCTGACCCTCTACGGCAGACCCGGCGATGTGAAAGATTTCGTCAAAAAAATCAAACTAGAAGACGGAAGAATCAACCTTCGCAAAAAACAGCTAGAAAGAGTAGCTCTCGCAAAGGCCAGGCAAGCTGCTGCTATGACAGCTGCGATACCTCCGAATCCACCACCTCCAGCTATTGTTATCTCTTCAGAGACAAGCACAATCAACAAGCTTGAAACTCCTACAAATCGTCCCGAGATCATCCCTGGCACCCTTGCTGCTCCTCGGCCCATTCCGGGCTCTAGCGCTTCACCGCTTCACCCATCTCTGCCTCCCAAACCAGGTTCTCCATCAAAGCCCGCATCTTCATCGCAAGAACTTGTCAGAACTGCCACAGCAACGCCTACAGCCGGGTCCGCAGTGTCAGTAGCACCTGCTCCTGCGGGAACGCCGGTCCCAGCGCCCGCACCACCAGTACCCGTAGATGCCGAAATTTCCAAATACGAAGACGTAGGTTCTTTCTTACTTTTTATAAACATGTACTTACTTTTTAAATTCTAGAACAAGCAGCGGTGGTCGTGGCTTGCGCTCCGTGCGGCCCGTGACCAGTACCTTCAGCACTTCGGGAAAATAGGAACCGGTGATATTGAAGCTTTGGCGCAGGAAATTGAAAAAGAGAAGGACAAAAGCCTCAAAGGAGAAGACGGCGCTGGTGGGCTAACTACGGAGGAGCACGGATCTGGAAGTCCGTCCATGTTAGCAACAGAAAGCACCGAGTCTGTCCCCAAAGATGTCGAGATGGATGGATGAGAAGGGTTGGCGTATACTATGTACATGTGTTTTAATCATAATTTGCGATTGTTATTGTTTTGTAAACATCATCGGATTGATAACAGTAGGGCCAACTGCCAGTTGATCCGATCTTTCAGACAATCTAAACAATCTATATAACGCGAAGAGCATCTTGAATTCGCCAAATCCTTATACTTTCCTGTAATTTGCCCAAACAACGCGTTATGTCTTCTCTTAAGGTATGTCCGTAGGTTTACCTGTCTACATGACTCCTGACCAGATTGAGCAGAATGTGCTAGTGACAGGGGGTGCAGGTTACATCGGTTCGCACTCTCATTTTATTTGGCGCCGCGGCATCTCACGTCGAGCTCGCAGGTTCCCATGTCATCTACGCCCTCCAACAAACTAGGCGATACAAAGTTATTTCGATCGATAATAACCACAACTCCTTTCCTGTAGCGCTCTCTCGCGTGTCGGAGCTTTCAAAAAGCGAATTGCCAGCTCATGCTACCGAACTAGAGGAACAGAGCACAGTAATTGACTCCCATAAGTGCGATCTCACAAAACCAGATGAGATTCGGGCCATATTCGAAAAATATGGCAAAGGAGGGATTTGGGGTGTCATTCACATCGCTGTGAGTAGAAGATGGTATATCTGATGGCGCAACTTACATGAACGTCGTACCAAACAGGCTTACAAGGCAGTAGGAGAGTCAACGGAAATCCCCCTCACTTACTACGCCAACAATGTCAGCGCTACTGTCTCCCTCCTGCAAGTAATGGGGGAATACGATTGCCACCGCTTAGTCTACTCGTCATCTGCTACTGTCTACGGTACACCTCCTAAAGTTCCTATCCCGGAATCAACAAGACTACAAGCGGACAGTCCTTATGGAAAAACTAAAGTTATGTGCGAAACTATTGTTGACGATCTCTGTCACTGTAAGTTTCCAGGTTTCTGTGTTGAAACGAAAATTTGACATGCTGGCAGCTGATAAACGATGGCGCGCGATTTCTTTGCGGTACTTCAAGTAAGGAGCTCGATAACGTCAGGAAATCCCAGAACTTAACATTGTTGATATTCAGTCCTGCCGGCGCTCATCCTTCTGGACGGATTGGCGAGGATCCTCGCGGTCGGCCTGGCAATTTACTTCCCCTGTTGGCTCATATGGCTGTCGGACGAGTCAAAGACGCTACTTTGAAGGTCTTTGGTAACGATTATCCTACCATGTATGTTTCGGAGCTATCTTCTTTAGTCCCTCTCTAATATTCCGCTTTCCAGAGACGGTACCTGCGTCCGGGACTACCTTCATATCATGGATTTGGCTTCCGGACACTTACTCGCTTTGGATGCGTTGACAGAAGAATCAAAGATATTCAGCGATGATGTGCCTGCATTCTTCAAGGCATATAATTTAGGCAAAGGAACAGGTGTCAGTGTTCTCCAAATTGTCGACGCTATGCGCAAAGCCACAGGATTCGATTATAAATATGAGATCATTGGACGAAGGTATGCAGTTCACTTTTCTGCATATTAGACATACTACAATCAACCTAAACTAACTTTTTCTGTCAGACGAGGGGATGTCCCTGAACTAATCGCTGACCCTTCCCTCGCGGAGAAAGAGCTTGGTTTCAAAGCTCCTGAGGATCTTGAAACCATGTGTCGCGATCTTTGGCACTGGCAATCTCAGAATCCCCTTGGATATGGCGAAAATAACTAATGGAAATCTAGAGGCTCCAATGCACGATTCAAGGATGGACTACTTTTTTTTTAGAAGATCTCATAGTATTGTTTGGGAATCACAAAATCCCCAATCATGATTTATTTCCGTACCGTGATAGACATTTTTTCTCAATGTAAGTAAAGACTTCGCGAAGCTGCGTATTTAATGTGAGTGGGTACTTTTGCATATGTCCTGGACAGCCGAAGCAATTTACTGACTCACATGACTACAGGAAATATAAAATGGGATGAACATGTGAAGAAGCAATGTGCATTTTGGTTCTTTTCTTGCTCCGAAGCGGATAAGCGAATGCGACAACGTTTACTTATCTTCAGACAGCCGACAACGTAGTGGGCGGCATCGATTCAATTGGATTTGAGTATTCGAGTACAAATCGCATTCTGCTCTGAAAATCCAAGGTGTAATACGCAGGAACCTCGCTCTATGCCCACTGGATAACTTGGTCTCGTCGTCTATTCCAATACTCCTCAAGTGGATCCAACGAAGCGTCGTATCTCCACTACAATGTCATCTTCCGTCTCTGTAGTCCCGGTGACGCGCTTTTCACAGGACACCGACCTTGTCGAATGTATTTGGAGAGAATCGCAGCTCTAGTAGGAGGTTGTTTTTCTCATGGTAAGCCAAGAGAAGCTATTGACGGTTCGTTTGTCTGGAGAACTATTCATCCATCTACTGTTCTAGCCTGATAAGTCGAGAATACCAAAATATTGAATTGAGATAACAAGAAATAAGAAGTTCATGACACGTAAGTTGGGTGGGAGGGACGGTTTCAATTCTCCGAACTCCCGTATATATATCGCGCACAGTATCTTTACGACTGCAAGGCCTCTATCACAATGGCTATTGGTATACTTGGTATGTCTTCGATTCAATCTACGGATAGAAGAATGCTGATGACTGGCAATTGACCGCAGAGGATAAGTATCTACAGGATGTCCCAGGAACTGCACTCCTCTCTGATCTGGAAGTCGTTCACGGTCATGAGGTGCTTTCCAAACCATAACGCTTTCTTATACGGCCTATTAATTTCGATTTCCTAAGGTTGTGATAGATGAGGCTGCTCGTATGAAGAGAGGCACTGGCAGGTTCAGCCATATTGTGCTCATCCCACAACCCTCAGATGATCCAAACGACCCGTTCGTCGTCCAAATGTTGACGATACAGGCCATGGCTCATGAAAGCGGTTCTTCTGTTTAGGTTGAATTGGCCAAGATGGAAGAAAGAAGCGTGCTTCTGGACATTGTGAGCAGGTGTATATCGTCTCATTTTATCACTCGCTAAGCCCTTCATAGAGCGTTTGCTGCTACTCTCGATGGTGCTCTTTCGCCTATGGTGGGCCCAGGATATGTACTTTTGTCCCATCAATTTGGCGTCAGCGTCGATGAAGTCGCATCTTCGTTCGGATCTATTCTATTAGGATTGGGATGCTTCATGTGAGATGTCATTCATCATTCAGAATACCCATACTAAATCGATTCTCAGGCTTTTCCAGAATACTCTGGCCACAAAATTTGGCCATCGGATTGTCTACCTTTCATCTGTAACACTGGTCGGTCATGACATATGTTTGCAGAGAATTTCCACTAGAGTTGATATAGATGTTTATCGCCTGTATTTGGTCGGCGGTTAGCCCAAATATCCCGTCGATCAGGGCATCCCGAGTATTCCAAGGATTTGGGATGTCTGCACTGCAAAGGTGATCCCAAGTAACGCACTGTAACGTTTGAATTGATACTGACGAAGTAACTGTATGCCAGCCTGGTTGCGTCCACTATTGAACATATTTATTTGTAAGGAATACCGTCACACAATATGAGCTCATCACTGAAAACCATTCACACTCCAGTGTCCACGAACGAGGGAGTCGCTCGGTTATCTGGAGCTTCTGCATTATGGCCGGTATTACACTGTTCGTAATCTCCATCATGATAGCTTCCTATTTTTTTCTGATGTCTTATGGCCGCCTTAGGGGTCCTTTACTCTATAGCTACGTTATTCAGAATTTATCATGGCAGATGGGATTTTGGTTCGTTACCATTCCATTGGGAATCTCGGTCTCTCTTGTCTTTTTTTTCGTTCCCGAAGTTCGTGAACAATTCCAAGACTGTTATGCAAATTTGGTAACATATTCATTTCCTTCACAGACTACATATACTCGAGTTAATCAGATCAGCAAAATTTCTGGCAACGACTCGGAAAAAGAAAGCTTGGAAGATACAAAATCCTCGGTGTCAGAGGACATCATACCCCAGCGGAAGAGCTATTTGTCCCAGCTAAAAATATATAGTGGCACATACACCAACGTCAGCATCTTCAAACTGTTTTTCCGACCATTCCCGTTCCTTCTTTCTCCTATTGTGAGTATATCCACATTTATTGATTCGTAAACACATTTATTGATTAATATTCTACGTAGACGTGGTTTATCTTCGTATCTCATGGAATGCAAACTGTCTGGTTGAGTATGGATTATCAATTATCCATCTGTGCGATTCCTAAAATATTTCTAGGCCTCATGCCACTCTGCTCTTCAACCATCTTCACGATTGAATACAATTTTAATGCCACGCAAATTGTAAGGTATAGACCTGCGGAGATAGTTGATTACTTAACATTCTGCATTCAGGGCTTGACGAACTTGGGTGGAATCGTCGGGATCGTCCTAGCTATGTGCATCACGGGTCCATTGACCGATTGGGGGACAGTATGGCTATCCAAGCGCAACAAGGGTATTTATGAGCCAGAATTCCGAATCCTTTTCCTCTTTACTATGCTCTTTGGAGTTTTCGGATATGCAGGATGGGCAGGTGAGGGTTTATGTCATCCTTGTATTGTATTTCATTTCGCTCTAAAGAGGCTGACTTTTGTTTTCAGTCGGGACAACTCAGAACATGCCCTGGATAGGAGCTGTAACCTGTATCGCGTGCGTAATACGACTTCTATGAGTTTCGGCAATGACATGAATGTTTCTGGTAGTATGGCGAACTTCAGTATGGTGGTCTCCGGATCAGCTGCGGTCACATATCTTCTGGATACTCATAGAGAAAACGCGCTCCATATTTTAGCACTCAGCAACTTCGGTAAAAATATGGTTTTATACGGATTCACATTCTTCGCCAATGGGATGATAGCACGGAAAGGGGTCAAGACGTCCCTCTTGATACTAGCTGGATGTCAAGCCGCTTGCTGGCTGGCATCTATTCCGATGTACATCTTTGGCAAACGCGTCAGATCCTTCGTAAGTGACTCCTTAGACTGCTGTGATGTATTTCTATCTGACCACACATTCCACACAGATCGCTCGGCATCCAGAGATTTTTATTATTGTTGGGGAGAAAAAGAAATAGGGATACAACTACATCTACAGATTCTGTTTTTCTGTTATCCAGGCATTGAAAAATCCTACTGTAAGAGTTCTGGACCATTCCAAATATCAAAGGGTATACAAAAATGATAACTGTTGTTCGCTTGAGTGAAGCGATATGTCTCATCTATTAATTTCTGCCTATAGACTTGAGCTTCCTCCAATGTCATGAGACCCTCGACATCTGCCATAATCTTTTCTACCAGTTCATGTGGAAGCCTTTTATCGAAGTTGTTGTCTACGGCGTTATGGATCCATTCCTTTTGCTGAGGCGCAACACGAGAAGTAGAAATAATTGGCTCAACTTCCGGATCAACAAGAAAGAATCTTATGACCCTAAGGTGGCCTTCTTTTGATGGATCAGCAAGCTTGAAAGGTGTCTGAGCGTGCTGATATATGTTGGGGAATACAAGACTGAGTCCGGGTCGTATAGGAACATTACCAATGTATTGGTGGCAAGAATCACCATCTCGAATACCCCATGTTCTCAAGGTTGCCCCTGTATCTCCTGCAGAGAAGCCACGAGGAAATGTAACAGCCATGCGAAATGCGAGGGAGGTATCTGTGATGTTATTCTTTGTAAGTTGTGAAAGTCAGCAGGTTAGACCAAGTATTTATATCGCAAAACTAGCTTACTGCGGATAGGCAGTGAAAACCACAGGCTACTACTCTTTCTGCTCTCATGCCTTCAACATGCCAAGGTACTCCCAAAAAGCTCTCCTGTGGATGCTGCGGAGAACGGTTTAGAAATTTACAGGGAAATGAACCGCTGTGTCCTGATGCGTACTAATTTGACTTCCGATACATTCACAATAATTTGAACGACTCGATTGCGTAGGGAAACAACATGTCTTCGATATTCAAGTCCACCGCGATATCCAGCACTTGGCACATCCGGTAGATTTATTGGACGATTTAACGTCCACTGCCGCATTTCCCTTTCGTAGTTTGACCACCCTTCTTCATCGTCTGAATGTTCAGGCGGATCGGGCTCGTCCCAGGTAGTGTATTGACAGTTTCCAGTGATCCTTTGTACAAGAGGATTATTCCTATGAAGGTCGGTCAAAGTGTGTTCAAAAAGTGGGATAAAGCCTGCTAGCAACGTTGCTAGAAGTTGGTATGTTTCTTGATGATGATTGAGATCCAGGTTGTTAATATACGATAAAAATTTGACAGATATCGAGGAGTCTTTTTCATGGACAAAGACATCCGAAGGAAGCAAAGCAAAATTTCGAGAGGTAGTATACACATCCGGCGAAGGCGCGGGAGACACAGTTTTCAAGACTCTGCCATTCAGATGTGATACCAAGGTTCTCCCATAAACCAAGCAGTATAGTCTGTGGTCTATGATGTAACTTGTGACACCCTCTTCCAGGTCACATGGCAATTTGTCAAGAGCAGCGTTCAAGGCAGCAGTTACACCAAGATCCAAGGTGGATGGGGACTCCCATATGCGTTCAAAACACGATACCTGACTAAATTGATAAGATTGGCAACGTGCACGATGTAATCATGGTTTGAGAGGGAAATGGTAATTGACGCTTACTGCAGACCACATCTAAGGGCATCGTATCCCTCCAGCTCGTCTAAAGTATAATCAATCTTGTCATTGGCTGTTAGCAAACTAAACAAAAATCGTAGAAGAGATTAGACTTTACTTGTTTCCGAGAAAGCTTAATTTCAGCTGTCCCCGACGGAGTTTGTACAATAATATTACGATTAAGAGCATGTTCTCTCCATTTGTCTTTAGTATCTTCATCCTTGACAAATTTCCACCATTCCGGCCCACGCCGGATATGTGCGGAGAGTTGAGACATGGCTAGATCGACGAGCTAAGTTGAAGAGCAATGGTCCGCAATGCAACATGTAAGAACTATGCATTAAATAACCAAGCTTTCATCAATAAGATTTTTTGGAACCCACAGTTCTTGGGTTATCTGCACACAGGATGAGCTCCATCTGAACACAGACATAAAGCCTCCAACTTGCCTCCGACTCCACCAAAGTAGTTGATACCGAATAGAAAAGGATGTCTGTATCCCCTATGTTGATCTAATCTGCCAGAGGTAGACATTTCAACGGAGAAAATAGAGGATATGATACCCTTCTTGATCAGAGAAAATAATAGGTAGAGCACAGAAAGGAAACGGTGGCACTTGGTAGTACGATAACTAAAAAGGGTTCGATAAACATAAGATTAGATAATCTCATATTACATCATGATGTTACTAATTGAACATCATTAACGCAACGATTCCTATCTCTATCATTTTGAACAACTCAAGCATAGAGGAAGTAAAATATGGTGAATCTTTTGGTATGTATGTCAGTTCTTGGGCTGATCATTCTTTGTTGCTATTATCAGTCTCAATGGGAAGTTCGAATGTCCAATTCCAAGGGTCTTCCCTACTTTTTCAACAAAGAAACCAAGGAATCTTCCTGGGATGCACCTGCCGATCTTTCGGAAGAGCAGATTAAAGAGCTTCAAGGCGCAGACCTCCTAACTTCTAGCAAGACGGGAGGGGCGCACCCCGGTCAAGTTCGCGCCAGTCATCTTCTCGTGAAACACAAAGACAGTCGCCGTCCTTCTAGTTGGAAAGAGGTAGGATCACAGGGCTATTTTTACTGGTAATACATTATTCTGACACCACTGGATATCTTTTAGACAAATATTACGCGCACCAAAGAAGAAGCCGTTGAAATATTGCGAGGCTATCAAGCACAGATAGATGGTTCTCCTGAGAAGTTCGCCGAACTCGCCAGTCTGCACTCCGACTGCTCCTCGCACTCCAACGGCGGCGACCTTGGCTGGTTTGGCAGGGGACAGATGCAAAAACCCTTCGAGGATGCAGCATATAGCCTGGAAATTGGCAAGATCAGCGATGTGATTTCATCCGACAGTGGTGTACATCTTGTGTTGCGCAGCGGCTAAAGCTCTTCCGTCGAAAAAGCAAGGAAGAATGAAGGAAAGAAATGACATGTAAAACAATATATTCAAAGGATAATCAAACGATATGGGTTCTTCTCAAATCTTTTCACAAAACATGACGTCAGGCGTTCATCTGAAGATAGGGTGGGGTGTTTACAAGATAATATAAGATCTACAAGAAAACCTTGGACCATTGTGTGAGCAACTCTAGAAGATCAATTTGATAGGATTGCCATTGAAGATGATTACGACTTGGATATTATTTAAAAGCCTACAAACTTTTAGATATGCAACTCGCCAGTCGAAAGAACCACACATTGTCCACGCAGCTTGATTCGTCCCTCTTCTTGTTGGAAGACTACCCGCAAGTCTCCTCCTCTAGCACTGACTTGCTTTACTTTGACTTCCTGCCCGGATGCCAGTCCAAGCTTCTCATACCAGTGTGGGACCAGAAGGCCGTGCGCTGACCCACAAACGTGGTCTTCTCCTGATTCGTTGATCACCGCAGGGGCGAACATCCGCGAGACGAAGACCGCATCAGGACTCGGCGAGGCAGTTGTCAGCACATTCACGGCAAAGCCATTCCCAATCTTCAGAGAACTGGTGAGAATGAAGAATACCGATGATATGAGTGATATATTATTACAAATTGTTTTGCATTCAAAGTAGATCCTTTGAGATCTTCATTGATGTCCAATTCAATCAATACATCTGGGAAGGATGATCAAATCTGCATGCACATTCGAACGCGAAAGACATACATTGTTCGTATCCATTATTTCCAGCCTTGATCTCGTTGATGACAACATCTCTGCCAAAAGCTTTGTCGACGAAGGTCTTCAATCTATCGCTTTCAGATGCAGAGACTCCTATTGGGGAAGCGGTGGGATATCTATTTCGATAAATCCATCCTGCAGTTGTACAGCCTTCACGGTGACTCCCAAGTTCGTTTCAAAATGAAGAGTACGGATGCCCTTTGCTTGCACTTCTGGAGACGAGAACACTACTTTACTCGCCGCGAGAGTGCCATGTCCACATAAAGGAATGGGTTCACCATTAGCGGCGAAATACTGGATGCCATGGACCAGAATTGAATCGTCGTCAGATGGAAGTGGTTTACTCGACAACACACTCAGCATTGGCTGGTTCAAGGTCTTTGCAATATCGCCCAGGTACTCCGCAGAGTGCGAAGCTGTGTCCAAGAAGATGACTGCGGCAGGGTTACCGCCAAATGGATTCGAAGTAAACGCGGTTACAAGAGAAAATGGTGCACGAACAGTGGCCATATCGGGGTGTCTTCGACTATTCAGGTTTGCAGCGCCGGGGTAAAGAGCCAAGAGGAGCGCTTTCGAGGTATGCACTTAATACCATGTTGAGCGAAATGACTCGACGCAATTTCGATGCTCAGTCATCCAACTCGGGTATCTTTCTTACAGCCGTGGTGCCAGATTCTTTGTTCCTTCCGATTAAAACCCAGCCGCTAAAATGCTGCTGTCGATTTCTTTCTGTTGGGAAGAAATAGAAAAAAGACGGAACTGTGGACTCGGAGTGTGTTTTCATATCCTTTGTAATGGTTGGATTCAAGGTAATTAAGAATCCAGGGGCGTCAATTCTTGGCCTTTGAAGTTCGAAGAATTCGAATGTGCGTAAGTATATAAAAGATGAGGAGGGATTGGTATGATAATAGTTGAATGTTACAAATACACTATTAACACATGGCTCAGAGGGAAATCGAATACAGCAAGAAAAATGTGGTAGGAAGTAGATAAAGAACAGGAGAAATAAGATACAAGATAGGTCATGTCATAAATGGAGCATATGGTCGAGAAATACGAGAATGAAAAATATAGAGGGGCATTGGTTAGACAGGCATCTTAATCGTGTTCGTGTAGTCCGCATCAACCAGAAGGATCCTCCTTCTGTCGAGGCGTCTCTTCCACTCTCGCATCTCTCCCTGAACACCTGCTTCCTGTGCCCTAGATGATACTCCCTTTCTGAGCCAACGAACATCCCTAACCCGCAGAATTGCAAGACCGGGGAGAAGAGGAAAGAGCCTCTCGAGCTCTTTCCAAAAGTCCGCAGTCGGTCGAGGTATAGAAAGTATTCGCAATTGATGTTTTTCGGTGAGTTTTAGAGAAGGGAGCGGTGCTTCAAGGGATAGATGATTTAGACTGGGACTGGAGATGAGTATGGTGTCAGGCGATGGATGATGCCTTGTTGGCCAAGATTTGGGTGTGAAAAGAAGTAACGATGAGAGTGTAGCACCATGGACGTTTACAAACTCCGAAATCAACGATGTGGGGTAGGGAATGTCATCGTAAGGAGTTACTGTTAGTTTCTTGAGACACGGAAGAGGTGAATTGAGTAAAGCAAGCACGAGAGGTGAGGAATGTATGGAAAGCAGGGTTAGAGTCTGGATTTTGTTTAGAGATAGTGGTTTGAAGTCCGACATTGAAGGAACCTCAAAAGTTACTCCTGGGAAGTTAAATTCGAGTTCGGTGGGGTCCAATCCTTGTCCAATCACGACAAAAACTTCAAGGTTGGGAGTGTTCCTGAGAAGCTGAACGAAGGGGTCCTCATCTGGGATAGCGGTCGGTGGAGGAAGGTAGCTAAGACCGGACATCGAACGCAGGTTGACTGCTCCGTCCCGTTGGCCCAGTGAATGGAGAGCTCTCCTGCTCAACACGAATGATGGGTTGATAGAGAGTGAAGCTAGGAATGGGACGAGTGGAAACAATTGGGTAAGGAGCGAGTCGAGCAAAACCGCTTGGGCCTGCCCTTCAAATGCCAGCTCGGAGAGGTCCAGTTTCTGGATCCATCGTCCAGGGCTTGAATATGGGATGCGTCTGATAGAATCCCATTTCTGGTCAGCTGTATGTAATCGGTTGTAAAAGCGGGCAAGGCTCGAATTTTGAGAAATTTGGACGGAACTATAGAGCAGGGGATGGGCAATTTGCTAGAACAGAATTTTAAGGTGGGAGATGGTGATAGAAAGAAAATTTATATACCGAAAATGCCTTGCAGACAGTGGTGAGAGACCACCCCCATTTGCGCATTGGTGAAGATTCATTGCCTGTTCCATACAATAAAATAGCGAATGCCAGTATTTCGGTCCATATTTCAGATGGCAGTGGCTTCAACGGTTTTCGGCGGGGTAGCAAAGGAAGGAGCAACAGAGTTCCAGAACATTTTGCATATGGCCTTGGATGAAGGAGAATAGACGTGTCTGTAGCGCTCATTAGATGGATGGAAGTGGTTCGATGTGATAACAAGGTCTGCCTGCCACCTGCGCGTTGTGTCAATAAACGATCCAGGGTATGGAAGGGTCGATAATAATATCAGAACATGGCGGTCACAACGCAAGCCTGAGGTGGACCGCCATTCCTCGCGTTTGTATATGTAATCGGCCCGGTTCAATTCAGCGGTAGTTAATTGCGCATTTGAATTTGTCTCATCTTTTGGATGCATACAATGAGGCACTTTCCTCTCAGGAAGCCAAGTAGTAGATCGATATTGAACTACGACAGTGCAAAAAATTACTTAGGACCGAGGATATCACCCATTTCCTCCATAAACTTATCATAATCACTTTTCTGCTGAGGTTCCTTGGCCGCCTTGGATGGCACAGAACCAAACTGATTCTTGAGTGCACTTACTAGATCTGGACGAGCAGGAGCAGCTTCCGCTTCATCTCCACCTCCAATAGGTGGAGCCGCAGAATTGAGTATTGGAGCAGCATCTACTTTAGCAGGCCCTACTGGTGCAGCCTTTTTCCGCTTGACCACTGTCGGTATGAATGCAGTTGCTTCTTTCTTGAGATCGCGCAATTCGGGTGCAGCGAAAACGGTAGCTGCAGCCATTTCTGCGGCTGCAGTTGGCTTCGGAGGTAAGGAGGGATTTCTAGGCAGTGTGCTTGATTTGGGAGGAGGGCCATTGTGCGCGGGAGAAATATGGAGAGAAGCTAGCTGATGAGCACGATGCGCCTGGAAAGTTTGGTGAGGCACAGATGCAAGTGGATCTTGCATAGCAGATGTACTTTGCTGCCGAGGTAGAAAATTTGGCGGTGGCATAGGAAACGCATTGGGAGGGAAAGGCGGGAAAGATGTATTCGGAAAGGGAGGGAATCCATAAGGTGGAAGTGGTGTTTGTACATTGAAGCCTGGAGGTGGAGGTGGGGGAGGATATGGCAGGGCCATGCCAACTGGAGGGAATCCAGATGGTGGTGGTGGCGGTGGCGGTGGCATTGATGAATTTGGAAAAGCATTTGGAGGGAATCCCGCAGGAGGCGGGGGTAGTGTGGGCATACCAGCGAATCCTTGGGGAAGCGGAGGATTGGAAGGAAGGGGTGGAAATGGTGATGCTTGGACTGGTCAGAAAATGAGTTATGCACAGTTGGTCATCAAAATACCGTAACTCTTACTTTCTTCTGCCGCTTTGCTGGGAGGAGGGCCATAGGGCATAGGAATATCTTCATCACTATTGACTTCTTCAGTGCCTGGCGGAAGACCTGGAGGCAACGGGATGTCATCTTCATCTGCAGATGCTGTTAATATTTATTTATACCTTCCGAATATCAAACGGCAGACCTTCATCCATTTCAGCATCACTGTCGACTTCGTCTGGTCTAAGCGCTGTCGTGGCCGGTTTAACATCATGTCCGTCAATATTTCAACCAACATGTAAGTACGCACGTCTTTCAGCATATGGCATTCCTGGTGGTGCGACGCCGTAGGGATTCATGACAGGGTCATAATAGATACTGCGCTCCGGATGTCGAGGAAGACCATTCTTGTTGAATAGATTGCGCTTCTTCACCACTGGGAGTTCAGGTTCAGGTTCACCCTCCTTTCGCCGCCTATAAACCAGCTTTCGTTGTTCGGGATGTTCTTCGACATATTCGGCCTTCTTCCTGTTGATTTTTTCCAACTCTGCCTTGAGTTCTGCAAGCTTCGCGGCATCCGAACGGCTTTCTTCAAGCTCCTTTATTGCAAGTTCAAGATCTAAGGAATAGAGTCAGATACGCGCTGAAGATGAGAATGCGGATATTTTGACCTGTTGTATCTTTCTTTACAAGAGCAAAATCGCGTGCTTTTGACCTCTCGGTCTTGTTCTACTGCAAGGATAATCATTAGGACGAACTTGACGCGATAAGCTGAAGACTGTGCCTTTTTTAGCTCCTTTTTGCGCTGTGCTTTGCCTGCAGAATGATAAGCAAAACAGATAGGATGAATAAATGAGCACTTACGGTAAGCATCGGCGGGGTTCAGGTTCTTCTTGCCCATCGATGGGTGAAGTGTTGAGACTCAGAGTGAAAGCGGCGGCCGCGGCCACTGTTGTCAATATTCGGGACCGGCACGTGCGTGGACTTGAGTCATGACATACCCACAGCGATTCACCTTTCCAAGGCCAGTGGAAGTCCTTCCCACTGGCAGGCTTTCATCTGCTTGCACCTCCACACGTCTCAAATGACCAGCGCCCCTGGTTCTATCCAGGTAACCACTCCCAAACGCCTCTCCAAGATGCCGGCCCATCAAGCTACCACTTGAACCATCTCCTCAACTTCACCCTGCCTCCCAGGCAGACACGACCTTTAACGAGTTTGCCGCGAAGAAGTAGGAAGCTGGGCAATGTTCAGGGGGTATGGAATAAGGAACGTATGTGACCTCTGTGCTTGTCGTATCTTCCTTCCGCTGATGATAGACGCTATCTCAGGATTTGTGAACGCGCAGTATCGGTTTGTTATGAATCCTAACGGAGATTACACCGTACATTTTGCCGATCCAGACATGTGTGTCTACAATATTGATCTTACAAGTTAAGCTAATACTGATCTAATGATTTGTAGCTTCTTCCAATGGCAAGATATTCTCCAAGTTATCATACCTCGTTCATCAGCGTTGGCTTCCGTCGCAGCTACAGGCGAGCTTGCCACGGATACGGAAGGGCATACAACATGTCCAATTTGTCTCTCACCCCCTACCGCACCTCGGATGACGAAGTGTGGACATGTGAGCCGACAATTGCATACTATCAATGGCGTATATTCAATACCGTGCAATATAGGTTTTTTGCTTTCCTTGCATCTTACACTATCTCAGCACATCGCAAAACAAATGGGCACGGTGTCCGATCTGTTTTGATTCTGTAAACGAGAAACAACTCAAGAGCGTTAAATGGTACGATGGACCTGCGCATTATGAGGCTGATTCCGACACGGTTCTCGGAGAAGGGTCTTCATCATCTTCGACATTAGATAATTCGTTTGAAATTACCCCTCAGGCAGGATCACTTCTACGTATGAGGCTTGTTCAACGCCCTCAAATTACAACACTTGCGCTACCCCGCTCCCACACCTGGCCATCTGATCTAGTTCCTCCACATCAAGCACCTTTCCATTTCGTCCATGATGTGTTCAGCTTCGCCAAATTCATGCTGGCCACTCCTTCTTATCTTATCTCTGATTTGACAAGAGATCTCGATGAACTTGCCGCCGAACGACGTATCTTAGCCAGTATGGATGATACTTTAGGCCTTCTTTTCGTCGACGGTGCAGATCGTAAGGTCCGAGAGCAAATCGCCAAAGCAGCTGCTTTGGAGACACCGATCCTGAAAGAACAGATCGAGAAGGTATATCGTGAACAGCAGGATATGGAGGATCGATTGGCATTCCATGCGCAACGTAAGAAAGCTGAACAAGATACTTATGCCTCTGTGGAATCTTCTGAGGTCCCACACGAATTTCTGGCATTCCGGATGGGTGTGACTCCCAACACTCCTACCCAACCAAGTTCATTTCTGGCGGAAAGCAATTCCCGACCTCCTTCGCAAACTCGGAATCAACCACGCCAAAGGCGAAATCTCAACCCTCCTCCTCCATCGACGTCGACCTACTACTACTATCAAGCAGCTTCTGGCATTCCGCTATTTCTGCATCCCTTGGATATCCGCATTCTGCTATCTCACTTCCACAGCTATGCGTCCTTTCCGGACACCATCACCGTTCGGGTCGAGTCTTTCGCAGAAGGCACCGTCAACGACGAATTGCGCAAACGATGCAAGTATCTGGGACATATGCCAGAGGGTGCGGATGTCGTGTTCATCGAAGCGAATTTAGAAGATGTGGTCGGTGCGGAAGGTTTGAAGAACTTTGAAGGTGCATTGAAACAACGGACTTCACGCAGGAAGGAGAAAGGGAGGAAAGAAGACCGCGCTAGGATTCGTGCAGAAGAAAGGGAACGAGAAAAAATGGCCATGCCGTGGGGCGCATCCAGCCATGCAGAACCTCTTCTCATTTCAGATCTACCAACAGAGGATTTCTCAGCCTTTGGAGACATTTCTACACCCAATGAGGAGCCTCAACTATCACCCCCACCCCAAACCCTTCCTGGCGCGTGGGGCAACCGCAGTTTTGCATCCGCATTGCATTCAGCATCTCCTGGCCGCCCAAGTCCTCAACGATCCAGACTGCAATTGAATGCAGAAGAAGACGAGTGGGACATTGACGTTGCTTGGCATGAGCTAGAACAACGCAATGGTGGCGGCGGTGGCCGCAAGAAGCGCGCAAACAAACTCGTTGTGCTCGGAAGCGGAGGCGGAGGCAGACGGCGATAATGTAGCCAATATCCACTCTCTGTCTGAACACCGTCAAGTCCTGGCAGAATCCCGCTTGATTCTCGAATGACGATTTCCCCTGGCTTATTTTCTTGATCAAGCAGCCGATTATTTTATCGCTCCTTTTGAGCATATCCGCCTTCCATGGGCCAATATTGTAGATATATACAACACACATTGTGCATCTCTTCCATTACACCTACATACATACATTTAAATACCACTTTCCAGATCCTACATCATATATCTCAAATCAGTGTAGCAACAAGATAACACTTTATAAAGACCGCATCAAACATTTATACGCCCTTGTGTAGGTCGTGTGTGAATTCGAAGCCGAAGTACTGGCACTGAAGGTCAACTGAAGGTTGAAGGAACCAAGAAGGAACCTGCAGCATAGGTATCACTAGCTGATCATGAGAACAGTGAGCAAATAAGCTTGACTTGTATCACCAAGCAATCAATGTTCCGTTCAATGGTCCGTAGTAGACTTGACTTCGTATGGTGTCAAACGGCTCTGAGCGGCGATCATGACTAAATAATGACGACGAAGTAATGCATGCCATAAATAATAATATAACGCAGACAAATCAAGGCAACCGAAAGAATACAGCGATAGAAAGACCACGGAGACAAAATAGATAGATGGGTACAACATATACAGCGACACTTGGTGTATGTAAGAGGGTCCCGGCAAGGTTTTTCAAATACTCTTTGGATATATGCAAGGGGCAGTATCTACGAGACTATATATGCGTTGGCTCCATGTGAAATTAAAAGCGGGAAGAAAGAAAAAGGGCATAGCAAATTGTCGTGAGCAGTAGGGTAATTTGTCGTGATATCGGTCGATTCATTCAAAACGGCGAGATGGGTGACGGCACGAACGCGTGTATAAAGCACAGCCTGACTTATGCTACAAGACATCGTGTGTCGTTTTAGATGACGTGCAGATAATTGGAGGGTGCAACTGCGCAAGGAGATGGGCGTCAATGAACGGCCGCAGCCATAAGATTAAGAAATCACATACTTCCAGATGTTCCATCGCTTTTCTTAGCCTGCCACCACTTCCCTTGCTTATCCACAATATCGAGTATCTCCCCTTTGGCGAAGGAGATTTCATTTGGATCTTCGGGATTGGCGGTATCTAGACAAAATATGAGAATTTCAAGCAAGATTGCAGAGCGCTCCACTTACATGCGTATAGCGCCTTCGCCTTGTACAAGTATTGCTCTGCTGGTGCTGATGGTTGCTCGATGTTGGTTCCAGAGTTTCCTGAGCCAATACCCGCCATGAGCGGAGAACTAGGTCCGTTATCCGCTCCGCCAATGGACCCTGTACCGCCTATAGTGTTTTGATTGTGGATGCTGCCAGCGCCTGTTCCACCACCTATGCTCCTCGTATTGTCGTTCAAACTACCGCCAAAGCTGTTCTGACTTCTTATGCCAGTAGGATTAGGGCTGCCATATGCGCCGCCGCCCAATTTGGCGTCATAGCCATCCTGCGAACCAATTCCCCCACCAGAAGCGTAATTGGTTTGATACCCATTGGCAGATTGGATGCCGTGCATAGATGCTTGCCTCGTTCTACGACGACGAGAAGGCGATGAGAGACCACCTGTGCCGAGCATGTTGAAGACATGTAGGCAAAGCGAGTCTTCTTCCGCAGTGAAATATAGGACCCAGAGGATATCAACAATGGAAAGGATGAGCCAGCCAGCGCCCATTGCGGTGGCGGCGCTGAAGGAGGAGAATATGCCGATTGTGACACCGTCGACGGCAAATACAATGGCTATCGCGCCAAAGACAGATATTTGCCAGCGATTCATGGCCACTGAGTCGGTTGCGAGGGTATACAGCACGCCGAGGATGAGGAATAACTGGAGGAATATTGCAAACCATAGCGAGCCTGTTGCGCCCCGCCCGCCATCTAGACTCTCATCATGTTAGCCGTTACGGGTAGTAGAAGACGAACAGCAAGCACCTCTGAGGTCAGACGTAACGATACATTGTGCGATGAAGGCCGTGAACCAGCCAGCCTAAAATAGTTGGACGGTGAGCGCGAGCGTTACTGGGAAAGGGGGGCGAACTGACGACCGCAAGACACGTTGTGAAGAGGAAGAGGTAGTGGGTGAGTATTGGTGTGAAATCAAGGCCTTCGCTGGCGGCGCGGGGAGGCATGGTTGGGACGGGGATGGAGGAAGGGACAAGGGAAGCCAAGGTCACACCAGACTTGCATTTTCACACGCCCACACCGCTTTCCGCCCACCGTCCGAGCGCCGTTTGTCACGTCAGGACGACACGCGTCAGGACTCACTCTGAGCTGTTCAAGTTGCCATTTTTGTGTTTGCTCTAGGTACATCCAGCTCTTGACAGAGGTTCTGATAGCTCTCCGGAAGCCAGCTTCGAAACTCCTTCCTTTCTAATCTCTTGGGCATCCACTGCGCTGCTGCGCAGCCATTCTGTGCAAGCTGTGCATGGTTCACCTTTCGTCGCTCCGACATCCCCGACATTGTGAAAAATATATAGACTGCGGCGCGCCCTTCCTGACATGGCATTTACCATGACTCTCGCCAAGTACTCATTATGATCCATTTGAAGGACATGCTCTGCTTGAACAAAGAAAACGAGGCTCAAGATATATGAGCTCCGACTTTGTTGTCAATGTCTAAAAGGCTAAGCTCTGCGAGCGTTGCTGCTGGCTGTCTCTAAGGTTTCTGGTGGACTTAGAATGGCGTTGGACAATAATACGTCAGTCATACACCTTAGTATGATGTTCCCGCGGCAGACCATCTGACTAATAGCGAACATGCTTTACTAGAATGTTGTTCAGCTTATAGCTCATTCACCACTGACTACATATTATTTTCTGGACCATACTTCCACTCCATAAGATGCAAGCTCGCATTTTCCCTTTCACTTCCGCATGGTTTTCGATGGTTTTGATTATCTTGAATCCATTTTTCAGAAATACCTTGACACTGCCCTCATTGCCCGTGTACGCCGAAACCCACATGTGTCGCACTTTCATGCGTGGAATCGCCCAGTCATAAAGTACAGTTTGTACGGCGTCAGTCATGATACCTTGGCGATGATGACTAGCTGCCAGGAAATCTATCTCGAGGATTTGACGCCTTTGATGAATGAAATCACCGGACCTGACTCACCTCCTATACTCCAGATAATGTGTGGTTCGCCAGCTGGAATGGCATTATTCTCTTCTTCGAACTTCGCTTTGTTAGACCAATCCAACACCCCGCCTGGTCCCATCAGCTCTCCATGCATACATCTCATCATACCAACATCACCGATGAATATGTCCGATCCATCCTCTCTTACTCTCGAATATATCGGACAGGACTGGCGCCAACAACCATCAAGTCTGGCTCTGTTTTGGAATCCTCCAATTGCTTCAAGACGCCTTCGCATTCCGGAATGATTTTGTCGAGATACTGTCGCGCGTGATCTATATGAATCCAAGAATGTAAGGCATGCTGGATCGACACTACGAAAGTGAATAACCTGGCGTGTATGGATACGGCGCTCCTCCCAAGCAGTCACAAATTCTTAAATCATTCAGATGGACAATAAGTGCTTCTGCATCTTCAGGTCGAGGAGGAGTCAAAATGATGTTCTTGTGGTTTCGAAGTGAAAGGAACGGTTCTCCAGTAGTTGGATTGACCTGAAGAGGATACAGTTGTGGGTTCATCCTGGGAGATGATCTATTTGTTTGGATGCGTTGAATCCTTATCTATATCTGTGTGAGTAATTTTTATATGATTTGTTATCGCATCATGTGTTGATTCTAATCTAAAGGCTAACCATATTGTAATATTGCATTGCAACAGATTGAATATGAGTATTATTGAGCAAGTTGAAAACTTGAATATACAACAAAGTTATCTATATGACCGATGTACGTGAATCTCTGACATTTCTTTAATACATGCTCATCTATATCCACGCCATCAAAAGGAATGCACCCCTAGAGGCTTTCACTCAAGTTCCATTCCAGGACATGCACGCTTCGCATCTTTCCCTTTACCATCATGAATTCTTCAATTGTGCGCACAAGCTTGAAACCGTTCCTTTGGAAAACCTTCACGCTCCCATCGTTTCCAATGAAGGCAGCAACGAGGATAGAGCGCACGCCCATACGCGGAATAGCCCAATCATGAAGCAGCGTATTTAGTGCATCTGTCATGATGCCCTGACGGTGATGACTGGATGCTAAATAGTCTGTGCGATTAGATTGTGGATCAGCCAATCGACCAGCGTTATCATAATCAAACGACGGACCGCCAATGCTCCAGACGATTCTAGGGTCTCCGATATCTAGCTGGTTGTTCTGGGCCACGTTCTGATCAGCGTGTTCGAAATCCACCGATTCAGTATTCATCAACTCCCCGTGGAAGCAACGGACAAGAGAAATATTGCCGATAAACTGGTCTGTGCCATCTTGATTGACCTCTCGAAGGGAACACGCTGGCGAACCTCTCGCCGTTACGAGCGACTCTGAGCCTTGGGCATCTTTGAGATATTGCAAACAATCATCAACAGGCGGTTTATGCTTCTGTAACCAGCTCTCTGCGTTCTCTGTAAACCATGGGTCAGATATCTTTGGAACGGGGACGTGATAAGGTGGCCAAACGGCGTGTACCTAGGGCGTATGGGAACGGTGGACTCGACAACCAGTGGCACACACGCGTGTCATTGAATATGGGCACCATGTGAGGTGCGTCTTCCCAGCGCATTGGGGTCAGAATAATATTTGCGTGCTTTCGCAAACGCAGGAAAGGTTCCTGCGTTTGGGGGTTGGTTTCCAACGGGTGGAGTTGATTTGGGGCCATTGGGAGAAATAAAACTAGGCGATATCGAGCGTTCTAAGCCCATTTTATGCTGGTCTACTCCTTGCTATGACTCGACGCTCGAGGGCTGATGGACTGGCCACCAATAAGGACCATGCCGTTGATTAACATACCCGTCGAGGCAATGTACCAAAATGGGAAGTGATGGTGCGTATTTTTAGACGATGATTTTTTTTTAACGATCGAGGGCATCACATGACGGAGTACTGACCTACCCTAAGGTAAAAGATCGATAAGACAAGGATTTGTCAACTTTGAAACCTTATCCTCCCTCGTCAACAGTGACCGTGCTCGCACCCGCTGTTCAAAACCGATCTTCTACGTCGGGATTGCTCTCCTCCATACCACCTATTTTTTCCATCTGCCCCCCCGCTAGTCCGATACCATGGTGTAAGTCTGAATCTCTCGTTGAAATGTCCTCTTTCCTAACCGATGTCCCTCGATCGTCCCAAGTAACTTCACCGTCGGTCAGTAGCCTCGGACGTACACTACAAAACGTGGAGATTAATGTGATTTTTTGCGGTTTAAAGACCAGATCCGTCAGCTGATGGACAAGCCCACCAACATCCGTAACATGAGTGTTATTGCCCATGGTGAGAAAATTTTATAGATAATTGAAACCATCCAAGATGTTTCTAACCTCATTCTTGACTCGCAGTCGATCATGGAAAGTCCACCCTCACCGATTCCCTGGTCTCAAAAGCCGGAATTATCGCCTCAGCAAAGGCTGGTGATATGCGTTTTACGGATACGAGAGATGACGAGAAGGAGCGTGGTATCACCATTAAATCGACTGCCATCTCCATGTACTTCGAGGTTGACAAGGACGATCTTCCCTCAATTAAGCAAAAAACCGATGGTGAGTACATTTTCGTGGAGTTCCGGATTTTGGGTTACTCAGCATAAATCATCTTAAAACCTATCTCCGCTGCTTTTAGGAAACGAATTCTTGATCAATTTGATCGACTCCCCCGGACACGTTGATTTCTCCTCGGAAGTCACTGCTGCTCTCCGTGTAACTGATGGTGCCCTTGTTGTCGTCGATTGCGTCGAGGGTGTCTGCGTGCAAACAGAAACCGTGCTGCGACAGGCCCTTGCTGAGCGTATCAAGCCTGTTGTCATCATCAACAAGGTCGATCGCGCCCTTCTCGAACTTCAAGTCGACAAGGAATCCCTCTACCAATCTTTCCAACGTACCGTCGAGAGCGTTAACGTCATCGTCTCCACCTACCACGATGCTGCTCTTGGTGATGTGCAAGTCTACCCCGACCAGGGAACCGTCGCCTTCGGATCTGGTCTCCACGGATGGGGTTTCACTCTCCGTCAATTCGCCGCCCGTTATGCCAAGAAGTTCGGTGTAGACAAGGACAAGATGATGCTCAAGCTTTGGGGTGACAACTACTTCAACCCTGCCACCCGCAAATGGACTACCTCCAACGTCGGCGCTGACGGAAAGCCCCTTGAGCGTGCCTTCAACAGCTTCGTTCTCGAGCCCATCTTCAGGATTTTCGATGCCGTTATGAACTTCAAGAAGGACGCCATCGGTCCCATGCTCGATAAGCTTGAGATTAAACTTGCTCAGGACGAGCGTGATCTCGAGGGCAAGGCACTCCTCAAAGTCATCATGCGCAAGTTCTTGCCTGCTGGAGACTCCCTCCTGGAGATGATAGTCATCAACCTTCCTTCTCCCGCTACCGCTCAGCGCTACCGTGTTGAGACCCTCTACGAGGGTCCCATGGACGATGAGTCTGCCATCGGTATCCGCGACTGTGACCCTAAGGGTCCTCTGGTCCTTTACATCTCCAAGATGGTGCCCACATCCGATAAGGGACGCTTCTACGCCTTCGGTCGTGTCTTCTCCGGAACTGTCATGTCTGGACCCAAGATCCGTATCCAAGGTCCCAACTACCTCCCTGGAAAGAAGGATGATCTTTTCATCAAGTCTATCCAGCGTACCGTGCTCATGATGGGACGTTACATTGAACCCATTGAGGATTGCCCTGCCGGTAACATCGTTGGTCTCGTTGGTATTGATCAGTTCTTGTTGAAGAGCGGTACCCTTACAACCTCCGAAACTGCCCACAACATGAAAGTCATGAGGTTCTCCGTCTCCCCTGTCGTGCAAGTCGCCGTCGAGGTCAAGAACGCTGCTGATCTCCCCAAACTCGTCGAAGGTCTCAAGCGTCTCTCCAAGTCCGATCCTTGCGTGCAAGCATGGATTGCGGAAACCGGTGAACACATCGTCGCTGGTGCTGGTGAGCTCCACTTGGAAATTTGCTTGAAGGTAATTTCCTTCATTCTTTCTTGACTCGAGCAAGCAGAATCTAATAAAACGTATATAGGATCTCCAAGAAGACCATGCTGGTGTTCCCCTCAAGATCTCCGACCCCGTCGTGCCTTACCGTGAGACCGTCAAGACCGAGTCTTCGATCGTCGCTCTGTCAAAGTCGCAGAACAAGCACAATCGTCTCTTCGTCAAGGCTATGCCCATCGAGGAGGACCTTACCAAGGCCATTGAAGATGGCAAGGTCGCCGCCCGTGACGATTTCAAGCTCCGTGCTCGTGTCCTCGCTGATGAGTATGGTTGGGATGTTACCGATGCCAGGAAGATCTGGTGTTTCGGTCCTGATACCACTGGCCCCAATCTGTTGGTCGATGTCACCAAGGGAGTGCAGTACCTTAACGAAATCAAGGATTCATGTGTTGCCGCCTTCCAGTGGGCCACTAAGGAGGGTGTTACTTGCGAAGAGAACATGCGTGGTGTCCGCGTCAATGTGCTCGATGTTACTGTAAGTCTTTGCGTATTTGATGTAACTGGATACGGCAAGTTCACCTTCTCTACAGCTGCACACTGATGCCATCCATCGTGGAGGAGGACAAATTATCCCCACCATGCGTCGTGCTACCTACGCTGCCTGCCTGCTCGCCACTCCAACACTCCAAGAACCCGTCTACCTTGGTATGTACACCCACATTTCTTATCGTTGCTCAGGCTCTGACCCAAATCCCAATTACAGTCGAAATCCAGTGCCCAGAGAATGCCATCGGTGGTATCTACAGCTGCTTGAACAAGCGTCGTGGACAGGTCTTCTCCGAGGAGCAACGCCCTGGAACCCCCATGTTCACTGTCAAGGCTTACCTCCCTGTCGCCGAGTCCTTCGGCTTCAACGGAGAGCTCCGCTCGCATACCGCCGGCCAAGCCTTCCCCCAGTGCGTGTTCGACCATTGGGAGATCATGAACGGCTCTCCTCTCGAGAAGGGCTCCAAGATGGAGGAGCTCGTGACTAAGATCCGTATCCGCAAGGGTCTCAAGCCTGATATTCCTGCTCTTGATACATACTACGACAAGCTCTAGATGTTTATGCATAGTAACTTGACGACAGATAGTAGACGAACGCCAACGATGTACATAGTGTAGTGGAATCTATTCCAGCTTTTCTTCATGATCATTGTGGGAGAGTGTGACAGATGTGTGACAGGTCTCAAATTGCGAAGTTGACTCGCTGTAGGTGCTCGCATTTCTTGTCACTTCGCTCGCTTTTTCTTTCTTGTCCAACAACTACCATTACCAACTTTTTAAACAATCTTTCGCCTGGAATCTTGCCACGCCCCAGCTTGCTCTCTCAAGGAACTACATCCCACTGACCCAACGTCAGATCCCACTATCCTTTCACCATGGCCGCTTCTCTCTCGGGCTTGTCTGCCTCCGTTACGCGCATCCTCTACCTTACCGGCTTTCCGAAGGAGTTGAAGACGAAGGATATCCAGTCAGCTTTCTCAGAATACGAATCTGTCTCTGGCGGCTTCAAGATCAAGTGGAGAGATGACACCAGTCTGCTGATTGTGTTTCAAGACGCTGCAGTCGGTTAGTTTCTGTGTCGTGTGTGCATTGAAACATCTCTGACAATCTCTTCCTCTTATCTTCGCTTCTTTTACAGCGAAACGCGCCTATCTTAACACCGTTGCGTATCCTCCGCCCATCCTGACATCAGCAACGACGGGCATATCCGCCACAATCAAGCCTTACGACGGGCCCGATGCCCAATCAGTTATCCAGACGGTCAATTCTAGGGGCCAGCACAACCCCAATGCTTCTAGATCGCATAATCCTCGTGCCGCCTCAGTATCCGTTTTTCCCAGCACCCGCAGTGCATCCAACTCGAATGCGCATCCCAGTAATGGCAACAACAACCGCAACAACAATACATCTGCCCCTAATGGCCAGAGTGTCTCTATCCCAGAGCGGGCGGAGGGCCAGCCATCACCCACGTTGCCTTCCCTTCCTTCGCACCCTACTCTTAACGCTCTCATCAGCTCCTCGCTAGGCGAGGCGGTTGCCGGGACGAACAATCTGCCCTCCGACCCGGCTATCTTGACTACAAGCTTGCAGCAGCAGGCCGAGTCCATGAGCGGTCCCAGAATCGGCGATCCTGGCAAGAGGATGCTGGGCGCGGCTTTAGGGGTTAGGCATCCTAGCCTTGGACCAAGGGTGGTGAACGGAAATGGCAACAGCCCTGCACAGACAAACGGTGTCGACCACCTACAAAGGGCCATGGGAGGCCTCGTGGTTGCCGAGTAAACGACTCCTCGATCATCTGTAGGTGTAGCAGGTCCTCAAGTTAATCTTTTACCTCGTCCCTTCGTTATTTTCCCATAAGTATATCTGTGCGCTCCTTCTGTATTCCTGTAGTGTTATCTTTGTTGCTAGGGTCCTTCCCTTCTACCTTTTCTCGTGTAATGAACGACCCAAGAGCAGCTGGGCTTTTTTCCTCTTTTTTCCCCCCACTTTTGGCTTGTGAGCCAATTAATCCGTGCATTTAGTACTAAGGTTTCCGTATTTTTAAGCTTTTTCAGTTCGGTATGCATACTTTAATGTATATTCTCCTCATTTCTGGCCACTATTGTCTGCACAACGTTGCCTTGAGCTTCTACTTAAATTTTACAGGAGTTCCATGGTTTGTAACATGCAACTTGTCGGGAGCTTTTGCGGCCTCTGTAAAACTTGCCTACTGACAAGTCGAGGACAAGAGAGGACAAGCCTTGCAGACGTTTAAAATCTCCCTCCTATAATTAGGCACAGCCTTCATTAATACATTTCCGGATTCCGATCAGCAGTGTTACATACGCCATACGACGGTGACCGACCCTTTGCCATTTGCTGCGACATCAAGCTTACTCTTTATCGCCTTTCCTGCGATGACCCAAACAATTATCGAGACCTCAGGGTTTCCAGCAGGCTACTTTATTGTCCGATCTGTGGCATCGAAACGGCTCCTTGATGTCGCTGGGGATGGTATCGAGGACGGCACAGAAATCGTTCTTTGGCCAGAAAAAGAAAAGTCGCTTGTAGAAAGTTAGCAGCACATTCTTTCGGAACCTTGCCTCTTTGCTGTAGATCACAGTAATGACACTAATATGAGTAGGCTTTCGGGATCCAGAAACTAATAACCAGGTAAGCTTGGGACAATCTATGCTTGATAAACTTCCGGGCGCTTAAGCACCTTCTGTCTCAGGTCTTCTTCATCGATACTTCAGGCGCTCTATGCTCAAGATCTGCGGGCCACGCGATTGACGTAGAAGGTGCTTGATTACCTCTCAGCGCCGAGGATGCGTATGCTAATCAGGCTTCTTCCTCTCAGGCGACCACCTCGTCTTGCGTCACAGACGCCCCGTATCTCTTCCTTTCCCAAATGCGTATGCCCACCCCCTGCCAAAGTTCTCCTATTCCGAGAAAACGGGGGAGATATCTGTCAATTTCATGTCTGATCCCTCTTATCCACCGCCAGGCGCACCGACTTCCAATGCCTGGCAAGGAAAGACTTTCCTCCTGACGTCTATCCCGCTGCGCAAGCCAAAGACGATTATCGATAATGCTGCGGAATTCATCACTTCCAATATCTTCGCCCCCATCTCTCAGCTTACAGGAGCATCGTCTCCTCCTCCAGCTAAGCCCGACGAAGTGTTCAATGGAGACATCGATTTAGCTGAAGATGAGATACTAGAAGAAGAAAGGGGCGAGGAGGCGGAAGTCGATGATTCCCCTGAGCTAGGCAGGAAAGTTAGGATTGTCGCAGTGCCCACGGCGGAGAAGGAAATGCTGGATCTCTTGCTCTCCGAGAAGACGAGGGCTAGGAGGAGATGGGTTGTGACGCCTTTGAGGACGAAACAAGCGAAGACGGCGTCATGAAACTGAAGTTAATGTGGCGGCTATTGAAGATAAGCGGCCAAGAATTTGTACTTTTATATGCCTGTGTGTTTTGTGCTCATATTCGGAAATTTTATACTGCAGAAACATTTTCAGAAAGAAAACAAAGCGTTCCAAACTGTTCTGAATAATAGACACCAATTACCAAATCATAAGCTTTCTACTATGTGACGCCCATATGATTTTTTGCTTTTCTCGATTCCCCGGAATGCCGCCTGCTCAAATGGAAACAATAATGCCTTGATGACATTTCCAGAATGTTCTGGTAACCTCAATCTGACATATCACAAAAGTTAATTCTTAAGTTGTTCGTAAGTCCAAGAACCGGGGTGCTCGATACTTCGAAATTCCAGTTGAAAATCATCCAAGGCCGATGGCAGATAAAGTCATGAAAAATAGCAAAAGAACTCGCGCGTTTGAGACATAAGATCGGCGGTATCCAATCCAAATCCAATCATTGTTGAATCATTGAATCCAGGAAGAATCAAGAGAGGAGTTCACGCGTTAATGAGATCGGTCACACCACGTGGATGGCCGACGCGTCGATGAATAATTTAGTTGTCACGCCGAGGCGCGTTTTGTAATGACTCGCAAACCAAGCACTTACGCAAGCGCCAGGCTCTTATAAGCCTTCCTCAACTGATTTCTCCTACTATTCTATATCCCTATATCTCTATACCCCAATTGTATCAACTTTATATCATAACCTCACTATCAATCTCCATCATGTCCGACATTTTTGTTCAATCGTTCACGCATCTCAAGGACAAACCTAATGCCGACAAGGCGCTGCATATGTTGCAGCGCATCGCATCACTTGTGAAGCCCATAATGAGGAAGCGTGGTTGGGTTCTTCCGGTCCTCTCTGAGTTCTTTCCAGATAATCCTAATCTACTTGGTGAGCCATTGTTCTTCAGAAAGCATCCCTGCACACACTGAGTTGACGGCAACTAATTTTGAACCAGGACTAAGTGCGTAGCCAACATGATCATGTCTACGTTATGCTTCCGAACTTAATCATCGGATGTGATTTAGATGTCAACATGGGCCAAAAGATTCTCGTCCGATTACGCCCTCCGTTTTCTCCTGATACGTTTCTTCTTGAAGAAGACGTAGTCCAGACTATGTTGCACGAGGTAATGTTCAAGTTCAACCCAGCATCTCCGATTAATTGAGAGTCCTAATGTTATATTTCCAATCCAAGCTTACCCACAATGTTCATGGACCCCATGATGACAATTTTTATAAATACCTCTCCGGATTGCAAGAAGAATACGATGCCCTGCAACGTTCAGGTTACGCCGGTGAAGGTTTCTTCTCCGCAGGCCACCGGCTAGGGAAATCCCACAATGCGCCACCACATTTGGCTCGGTTGAAAGCTTTGGAAGCAGCAGAAAAACGAATGCAAACATCTCGTGTGCTAGGCACAGGCGGCAGGGTTGGAGGGTTGGCAAAGAATGCCGGTATAAGTCCAAGAGAACTTGCTGCGCGTGTAAGTTCTTTCGGTCATGGTTATCCTTGGAGAATATGTCATTGAAACGGCCCTTGAATTAGGCTGCGGAGCGAAGGTTGAAAGACGAGAAATCGTGCGCATCTGGAGCCGACGCCCAGCGGGAAGCCGACAAAGCAGCCAAAGAGAGCGTCGAAAAGCGAGTCATCGATTTAACCCTGGAAGATGATGATCACACCCATGGATCTGGCTCAGACTCGGATATAATCATCGTACAGGATGTTCATCCTAATCCGAATGGAAATTCGAAGGCTACGTCCAATTCCTTGAAGACGAGAAACGTGCCCAAAAATCAGACGTCATTCAGTTCTTCTTCGTCTCGAACTAGTACCGGGAAGGGGTCTTTCAGAACACCACAGGGCGATTCGGCAACCACATTAGTCGAAAGGCCAAAACCTTCGCGTGTACCGCCGCGAAAAGGGCCGTCGACGTCGTCAGCGGGGGAATGGTCATGTGTAGCATGCACGTTGCTCAATCCAGCCAATGCATTGCAGTGCGATGCGTGTCATCTGCGCAAACCTTTCGACGAACGTGTAGGCTGGGCATGCTTAACTTGCGGCGAGACGGCAATACCACACGATTTCTGGACATGTACCTTCTGTGGTACAGTGAAGTTAAGTAGTTAGCTGCAGTTTGCTTGCGCTTGTACCCTCGATGTCGCCTCTTATTTTATTTTTCGAGAAAAGCGTGGATGCCAAGCTGCGTGCTTGAGTTGTAATTCATATTCTGTAGGTATACCAATTGAATTTAGTATACCTATCATAGTTTAGATTCAGGACATTTGTGTGATGCGAAATAATTTGACATCTCGGCATGAGTTATGGGTTTCTACTGTTTCCAAAAATGGTGTTTTGTCGAATCCAATGTGTAGTTCTTCCATATCCAGACATTCCTCTGTCAAATATTTACATTATTTAGGAATTTACAAACTGATTGCGAACACAATTTACCTCTAACATGACTCAGGAAGCGATTCATGGTTTCCTCATTCCTCAACGTGATGGCGATAATCGCAACTTTAGAATTTTCGGAACGGCTCGAAGGTTGCAGGGCAATCTTAATCGCCCCTACCAGCACTGGAATCAGAGAAGGATCGAAAACCTATAAAAGATTTCTTCAACGAATTGGATTGAATATGAAGTTATGAGTTACTGACAACATCAGCGCCTAGAATGACCTGGGGGTTTATCTTCTCGTGTATAAGACTAGTAATTGTGGAGTTGTCTTCTTCCAATGATTCTGACCAATCGAGTTTCAGGTAGCCTATATTTGAATGCGAAGATGAGAGATCTAAAGTAGGCCAGTTAGTTTCTTATGGGGTATTCTATAATATAAGAAGCTCACTGCTTGGTAGGTTGACATTATGGTGACATCGAGCCAGTACCTCATCGTTGATGTCGGTCAGCCATAACGATGCGCGACTGTCTGACGTCGCCTTTTCTTGGAGCCGCTGCAGGCCAGCAACAATGATACCAAGAAAACCAATGCCGGATCCGAGTTCGAGGACGCGTTTGGAAGTGACTAAATCTAATAAACAGGGTCAGACTTTTTGCATGCTAAGTATACAAATAACATTGAACGTACCAGGATGTAGAATGAGATACTGTGCAAGTACAAAGCTTGCGAGCCACGTTCTTAAGCCTGTAGTCCCACTTTCGATCACCGTACGAGATTCAAGCAGGGTTGCAGTATGGTGATGAGCGGTATCCACGGCATCCATTCTTGAGGATGCAAGTAATCCGGAAGTGTGCTCAGGCATACACCAGAAGTGTGTGATATATGAAGGAGCCGGCGGACCACCTTGAAGAGGAACGCCTTTGCCGCAGATCTGATCCCGCATAGAAGGACGAGATGACCCAGTTGGCCTATGAGAGAAAATAATCAAGAGGACCTGCGGTTGCTCCAAAATCGATCTTACGGTCCAGTAGGAGGCATCAATGACAAGTAATGGTCAAAAATCCGAGCGTCGATTTCCGAATCTTCATCATCCTAGTGGAGAATGAGATTGTCCGTCCTATAGGGCAGGATCCAGTGACATGCCTCGTCGTTTTCCTGTTTTCTTGCCAGTTCTTCAAGGTTCTCTATGGCCCACTTCCAGAAACGTTTCTGATATTGAATTGAAGGTGGGTATTGTTGAAAATGGGGGTTGAGTAAAATATCATAGACAAGGAATTTGTTTATCGATTGAAATTTGCATTCAGATGGAAATATGAGATTATTCAGCGGCGTCAATCCAAAGAAAGCGCGTAAAAGAGCGAATAGTTGGGCGTTCATGGATAACTTTAACTTAGGGTCTGGATTGATCGTCAACGCGTGTGTCCGTGTTTGTCTCTATCACGTGACCATTCCCAAAAATCCTTCAAATTTTTCGGCTGGCACTCACCTCCAATGTTCCATCGTCACCTTTCTTCCTCCTTCCGGCCATGTTTACGACCCCTTTCGCGTCCGTTGGCAAACATCCCCAGTGCTATCCAGAGTCGGGGGATTGCTTCCTCTCCTTCGCGTAGGGCTGAAAGTCCCGCTGCTGTCGAGGAGCACTCGGATGAGACGACCGACGAGGACCTACTCTTACAGCCAGACGCAGATAGTTCCGCGGGGCCAGCATCCTATCGCGAATTTATGGAGAAGATTGGCCATAGATTTCAGTACGCTAGCCCTCTTGCCTACCTGGGAGATACAGTTGAGTTCGTCCTCTGCACTCCGCGTCGCGACAGGCATTTAATTCGTTCCCGCCCATAGCCCTTCCCCATGAACCCTTCCTTCAGGCCACCACCGCCTATCTCTAATGAACAGAAGGATGTGATGTTCCAGCTGTATCTTAGGCATCCGTTGGAAAATGGCCCTCGGCGTTTAGCGAAGCGGTTCAACATTAGTTTGAAACGTGTAAATGCTATCATCCGTCTCAAACTACTGGAGCAGCGTCTCAGCATGGAGGTTAGTTTTTCATTATGTTTTAAATTCTACGGCCCTTCGCCGTCGATTCGCGTGATGCTTTTTTCGATTAGTCTTATAGACTTATACATGGTTACAACTCGTAATTTCTGACCTCTTCATCAAAAATTATTTTGTTTTCACGTCGCTGACATACCCTCTGTTCTATAGGTATATTCTTTCGTTGTCTGACTGCAGATGCCATTACTGACGCAGAATATCTTCTGGCATTACAATCATATTAGCCTGTGCGTATCCATTTTTCTTTACGTTCGCCAATATATCGCATGATGAGACGTATATTCATTCGCGAAACGGAAGACATCTCGAGTGCCCTTACATCACCCGTGATATGGTTATAACCGTTTCAACCCCATCTGATATTATTTTTTGCTCTTTATTTTACTTTCATCGCAAACCTTACATTAACATCCGACTATCCTGTTTGCAGAACTCTAAACTCCAAACCGGATTCCAAGTTGGAATGGAGAGGCTGCTTGGCGCGCAAACACACAGCTCTATCTCAGATATTAGGAAGAACGTGTTGAAGACTGAGGCATGGTTGAACAAGGCTCTCAAAGAGTCTGAGAACCAGGATGAAGTAGCAACTGTGGATTCTTCCGATCCAACGTCTCCTTCATTCATACCACCTGATGTCAACGAGGCTCGATCCGATGTCCAGAAAGCGGATATGCTGGAGCAGGAAGAGCAACGTGACATGAGCGTCTCTCACTACGAACGACTCTACTGGGAGTCTGTTCAAGAAGATGGACGGGTAAGTTTTTGGATGCTACTTTGGCTACTTATTCATTAAACGTGTCGTTTCCAGGAACCTCTTCTGCCCTCCATCTTGCAAACCGAGAAACAGAAAGCTGAATTGAGGAAGCTGAATGCGGAAATCAAGGCCAGCAAGCAATTCTTGGTGCGTAAACCACAGACGGCATTCATTCGCAGGCCACAGAAAGCGGTTTTCGTGGTTGGTAAACCCCGAGGTCGCAAAGGGCCTACCACGAAATTCGTAGACGTCGGCGGTCAATTCATGGATCTCAGTGATCGCATTAAGAGTCTGGGTATCTCTAAGCGCAGAGCCATGAGGCGGCGAACGAAGTAGTTATATAAAGTAGTAATTCGTACCCCCCCATATCCCCCCCCCCCCCCCGGTATAATTCTTGCTTTGGGTTGTCAATGACCATAACATCTTAGATTATCAAATCCATCTTGTGCTAAGCTTTTAAATTATGTTCGACTGAAGTCCGCATACCCTCCAAACTGAGATCGTATATGGTGATCCTACCAAAAAAGTCTGAACTGTCCTCGAAAATCAACTTGAGGCCAGAGACGCCTTTGCTCAACACCTCAGGCTGTGCAGGTATAATATCAAAGGTTTGGCGACGATTGACGTCTTCCGGGTATACGGTAGAGAGGACCCGCCACTCCTTTTTATCCTCTTCCGTCGCGGCAAGAAGACCACATCGGGTTCCTACGAAACCACCTTGAAAGGTGATCGAAAGGCGCATGGGAACCACTGGATTTTGGAACCCCAGTTGAATGAATTGTGGCAAACCCTTTGCATTGAATATTAGGATTGCAGCCCTGCTATGTTTGATCGAAATCGACTGACCTGCTGTGATGTCCAGCACGTTTCTGGGCTCTTGTCAATCAAGTTTTTCTTGCCAGTTGCTTTTTCGAGAGTAGAACTGACTCTAAAAATTCACATCCATCAATATTGTCATACATGAGAGCAGACGGATTCAAATAACTACTTGATTGATGTATTCTCATCGAGGAGGGAGATGAGCTCGTCGCTTGACATTGCCGTGAAAAGATAAAACAATCTAGGAAGAAATCCCACGGTCCGAGTTCAAATAGGCGCTCCTGGTTGGGTGCTTTGTGTTGGTTCCCTCATCCTCCAACAATGTCCTCTGCAAGCCGCCAAAAACTACCCGCCTGGCTCGCTGCCGCTGCTGCTTCGCAAAGGCACATAATGAAAGGCCTGAACAGCCTTGCTCAACGAGAGTCAAACCGCGTTTTTGCCCGTACCGAAGAGCGAGCGTCTGATGACGATGTATCTCCCACCTCCCAGTCTCACCGTATCTACGCTTATACGTCGAAAATAGGAGAGCGAGAATCCCCTTGTTGTGCATTACTCGGTCGGGGTCGGCATGAACCATCTACATCTACCCAAGAATCGGTATATGGATATCATACCTTATGATCGCACGCGTGTTGTCGTGAATCACGGAAGCAATAAGCACGGCGCGAGCCCCAATGTAGATGGACGATACTTGAACGCGAACTGGGTTTTGGAACGATTTGGACACAAATGGTGGATCGCAGCACAAGCACCTCTGAGGCACACTGCTCATGCCTTTATGAGTCTAATTCTTCAGCCCTCTGTCACCCCACCACAATCATCCTCTTCCACTCGAACTTCTCGAGTGCGCACTGTTGTGCAACTGACCCAAAACGTCGAAAATGGACGCAGAAAGGCCGATGTGTATTTCCCCACTGAAGTCGGTCATTCGTATGTTGTTCCCCCGGAAGAAGGTTGTCAGGCACCTCCTTTGAAGGTGACCCTGCTGCAAAAAAGGTCCATCGAGAGCGCGCATTGTGTTCATAGCACGGTGTCGGTTGTTCCACTGCGTGACTCTTCGTCGTCGTCAGCTACAACCATCGCCGGCCAAGATGAGGTTGTTTTCGAACACTTGCTCTACTTATCATGGCCTGATCATGGGGTTCCAAACACCGAAGATCGCGAAAGTCTCCTATCTTTCATTCATCTAGTAGAGAGTACGAACCGCGATAAATCACATTGCCCAGTGCATCCAGATTCTGCTCCGGATCACCCTTGTACGGAGCTTGATCCTGACCCACCTGTCATGATTGGCTGCTCTGCCGGAATAGGACGCACTGGGTCTTTCCTCGCTATTTCTTCTCTCCTTCGCAAATATGGATTTTTGCCCGCAGCTGCGCACCCCACTACCCCATCTGCGATACACCCCTCCCCTTTTGGACCGCTTCCGAGCGACTTCAAGGATGACTTGGTATTGCAGGAAATTGATTCTTTGAGAGAGCAAAGGCCTGGAATGGTACAAAAAAACGAACAAGCTATCCTCATTTACGAAGTACTGGTTGATTCGTTCACTGCACCTTCCAGTTAAGATCATGTTCATCCTTTTTTCTGTCTGTCTTTCCCTACATATGATCTGATATATGAATATACCATGACCGTGGCACAGAACGCAAGTCTTTCCCCATGGCCAGACAGATATCAAAGATAATCGATCCTATGCCAGTGGGCATTTCAGTGACCCTGGAATAGACTTTGCTTGTCCCGTACTTGTGCGCTCACACGAACCCGGAGGTTCCATGTTGTCCTTACGCTGTCCAGAGACAAAGAAGTACACACGGCCCTGTTCTTCAGTTTGACAATGTGTTACTAACAGGATATATAGTGATAAAAGATCAAGTCTTGACCCGCCGATTGGCATAGGCTTGAAAATGTAACCTTGTATGTACTCTGTCACCGTGTAAACAAATCAGATGAAGATGGAAGCTCAAGTTTGAAATTTGACTGCTGATCAGTGCAATTTGTGAAATTCGTGAGCATCCACCGGATGTATACGGATATAACGGAGTCGGAAACCGGATGTCGATGAAAGGCGTCATTCTGTGAACCAGATAACTGATTAATCAGCTTATAGTAACAGCTCATCCAGAAAATCCAACACATATTAGGGATAGATCTATATAAGCTATATACATGTTCCTCAGGCCTCACAATATCTCTCTCCGTCTCTCATCTCTCCTGCGCCACCTTTCGTATTCATCCGCTCATCGAACTCCCATGGCTCTTCCGTCCACTGTCGAAGCAATCACGATACCCCATGTACGTGCAGTACCAGATTATGACAATCGACGGACAAGATTAATTCTCGCCTTGCAATTTACAGGTCGGAGACGTCAAAGTCATCGAAAAAACTACTATCCCGTTCCCCAAAGTAAACCCGGGCGACATTGTTATCAAAGCAAGTCTAAAAATCAGATAATTACTATGACATCATATTAAACTCATCCCTAGGTCGACTATTGTGGTGTCAACTTCATTGACACATACTATCGGTCAGTACTAAGAGAAGAAATCCTCCCTCGCGAGAGCTTACGACTGGGTACATTGGCTACAGGAAAGGCCTTTATAAATATCCATCCTTTCCAGGTATCATTGGAAAGGAAACGGCAGGAACTATTGTCGCTCTGCCCACCGATGAAGCTGTGGTCAACAATACGACCTTCAAAGCACAAGGATATAAAGTTGGAGGAAAAGTAGCCGCCGTAAGTCCGAGATACGAACTATTCTTCCGGGAATTGACACACTATCAGGACTTCCTTGGAACGCATGCAACGTATATCTCTGTTCCCTGGAAATCTGTCTATGCCGTCCCGGAGTCCATTTCTACCCGCTTGGCCGCTGCGGCTCTTCTACAAGGGCTGACGGCCGTGTCCTTCTTTGAAGAAGCTTACAAAGTGAAGAAGGGCGATACCATCCTTGTGCACACCGTTGCTGGAGGTCTGGGTCTGCTCTTTGCACAGCTGGGAAAACGCATTGGCGCCACGGTTATCGGAACCACCTCCACGTCTGCAAAAGCCGAGCTGGCCAAGCAAAACGGAGCTGATCATGTCATTCTGTACCCCGTAGAAGATACAGTGCAGAGGGTCTTGGAAATCACTAATGGCGAAGGTGTCGATGCTGTATTCGATGGCGTTGGCAAAGACACGTACGTCCGAAATTCAATCGACCGTGCCAAAACGAAACTCAATGATTAACAATTATTAGGTTTGATAACAACTTCAGACTGATAAAGCGCAAAGGCACTATTGTTTCTGTCGGTAATGCATCTGGACCCGTCCCACCATTTTCGGTCCCAAGACTTGTAGAGAAGAACGTGAAATTATTACGTCCAACGTAAGATTTTCTTTGACCACTCAATAGATTACAGCTCATGATTAAAAATCAAGGATGACCAACTACACCTACACGGCGGAGGAAGCAGCTCACTACGGAAAGATCTTGTTTGATTTGGTGGAAAGGGGTGAACTCCACATCAAGATATTCAAGGAGTATCCTTTCACCGCAGAAGGCGTCCAAGAGGCTCAGCGCGACCTTACTGAGCAAGGAGGAAAGACGACTGGAAAGTTGCTGATCAAAATCGTTTAGAACTATATACCGCAGTGTTTAAATCGAATAAAACAAATTAATTGGGTTATGAACCAAAGAGAACAACACACATAAAAATGTACATGGAGGCCAACGAAATAACATATATCACAGGAAAGGATTGTTCAGACAGTACCGCAGCTTGTTGACGCGCTTTACAACATTGCCGGCTTGTTTTTTCTCTCGAATTCTCCGATTGCAGCCGTGACTTGGGTTTCAAGGTCATGATTCCAGACGGGCTCCCACATCCCTCTTAAATGCTCGCGCATACCTTGGATGCTATGTCCACCTGAACCAAAATTGTCGTAGACATTTCCCATGTCTATGCTTCTCTGCAGAACCATATTGGCACGAGGAAGTCGGAGCTCGTTGTATACAGCAATGGCAGCCTAAATTAATTTAGTAGTGCAAATGAGTGAAGGCCCAGAATACCTACATCCAGATTTGACTATTGGTTCCTGGGTGTGTTAGGAGACGGCAAAGGGTATAAACATCCTCAAAACCTTGTCCAGCGCCAGCGCCAAGATGGGGAAGCATTCCATGCGCCTTAAAAAAATCGGGCGCCCGTAAATCATCTGTCAATTGAAGAAGAAGATAGGGAACTTTGCTCACCGCATCCCCGATCAAGACCACCCTGTCCTTAACGTACGAGTCAAGCGGTGGGTACAATGTGTGGATAGACCACCGGCTGGGTGATTTCATATTTTGCAACATGGCGCTAACCTCGCTTCCACATCCTTTATAGGCATTAAGCAATTCCTTCTGATCAACAGACTCGACCCAAGGGTGAGGAAGCTCTGCAGAAATAGTGTCAAGCACTGGCCTATTGAAGGCCACGATATTCAGCTGTCAAAGAAGATTAACGCAGAATATCGTAGGTATATATCAGAAAACGAACAATAGTCTCTTCTCTGATTGGAAATGTAATGATATGCTGCAGGAGATGCACAATTTTTAAATCTAAGGAGGAAAAAAAAACATTTTTGAACTTACTTGACCCATCCCACACCAACTATGCGGGCGAGTCAAATCCGTTTTGACACCAGCGGCTTTCAAAGTCTCCATGGGGACTAAACCTCGATAGGCGTGCGTATTCGAGAATCCAAGTGGACTGGCACTCTTTCCAATGACCGCTGAGCGTGTTGTACTCTTGATACCATCCGCGCCGATTATCAAATCAGCTTCATAGGTGGTATTATCTGTAAAACGAAGTTGCTGGCGGCCCGATTGTGATTTCTCCACAGATGCAGCACGCTTGTTGAAGTGAGTGATATTTGGGTCCAATAGTGGCATAAGCGCTTCGAGTAAGGCCGGTCTTACGAAACTCTATGAACGAAATTATAGTGGAATTTTGGATGAAAACAAACCTGTATATCCCAAGCCCTTCTGTGTCTCCCGTAGGCGAGGACTCATAATACTGATGAGAATGAACGGGTTTTGTAGCTGTAAAATAGGACAAGAGGGGGAATATATCACTCAGTGCTCACATCATAAATCTTCTCGTGGCTGCCGTTAAGAGCCACAAAGCAAAATAAGCGCTGGCTCGGCTTCTTTTCATTTGCTTTCTCAAGAACAACATCAAGGAGATCCAGGCCTTTCAATGCACGAACAGCATTAGGTCCTGATAATTCGTATGTAAGGGATGCGTATTCTTGTGGGCGAGAGCAGATCACTAACCGAGACCAACTCCAGCTCCAACTTCATCGAATTTGGGCTATGATTGTGTTACATATTATTAGGGAATAGGGAACAACTTCAAGGTTAGCTAAGATGTTTACGGCGGCCTCAAATACTTGAACATTGATTCCTGCTCGAGTTAAGCCAATGGCACTAGAAATAATATCATAGGTTGAGATGTGTTCGATTTCAGTTTTTGAGATGGTATGTCATACCATGCGAGCCCACACAATCCTCCACCCACAATAGCGATATTGAAGTCTTCGTTTTGCATGAGGATAAAAAGAATAACTTTGCGCGAATGAGAAGCGATTCCAAAGTGCAACCTCCTACCATCTATGTAGTGCGTTATCTATGTAACACCAGATTATCTTCGCCGTGGGTTGCCGTGGGGAAGAGATTCTTTCTTCAGGTCTGGAGCACATGGTTCAAAAATACCCTAATAGATTCACCAGAGCGTCCATTTAGCCCTCTGACTGAAGCAGAATATCGGGCAGGTGCAGGTCTTATTGGCGAGAGTAATCCTTGGATGTTGTATCAGTTTCACGATGTTTGATATGCGCTGGATGGTCAGGCTTACCATGGTCCATAAAGAATACATAAACTATGCAGATGCAGTGAACCGTGATGCGTGGGTGAAAAGAAGTCGCTAATTCCAAGCTAAATCAAGAAAGAACAAGCCCCAAGCTCCACGTGTCTGGCCGAAAACATGAGATGTTATATAAGTTTACATAGCGAGATTTGAGGATGATCAAAAAGATACGAATCATCAACGTTCACTTCGCGGTATAGCCACCCATGGAATTAATTTAAAGTGAGTGAATATGAACTGAGTATACAATGCGTTATCCGTCAGTAATAAGGACGTGGTCTAATCATGAAGTACAGATGCAGCAACAAACAAGAAAACGGGCGTAACTCATCGTAGCAGGATTTAATCAGTATCCAACATTGTAGCGTCGAATCGCTTGACAGTATCGACAACATCAGCACCTTTTCGGGCGAAGACAAGCTGCATAGTGAAAACATGGTAAGCATTGAATTCGAGGTTTAAGAAGGGAACTCACTAGATAAGGGTTCGCAGTAGATCCAGTAGTATCGGCAAGAACTTCTTCCTTTGGAACAACCGTTACATCTGAGTCGTTATATTTGAACCACGAGTCGGGAGCCTCAGGGAGGTGTCGAGAGTAGAAGAAATAGTGACCCCAAGATGGCGATGACCCACGGTGGATAAAAACAGAAGTGAGTTCGTATGCAGCTTCTGTACAGTCCCTCCATGTTGATTCGAGTTCATCCTTGAGAAGGTCTATACGGGCACGTAGATGATCAATTTCGGTGTGGATCCTGGCTTTCTCCTCTTCCATTTGTTGCAGGAGCTCAGGGTCAATGCCTGGTATTGACTCAGATTGTAGCTTGGTCAAGAATTTGCCCGTGTTCTCCAACGATGTGGCAAAAGGAGAATCCTGCGAGGTATCAATGTACATTCCTCAATTAGGAAAAAAAAAACCGTACTTTGCCTTCGACCAACAAGCGCAGTCGATCCCTACAGGCAGTAAGTTCTGATTGAACTGCTTTAGATTTTGCCTTCTTCACGGGGTCAGCAGTATCCAAGAAACGATCCATATAGAGATTCTCTCCAAATTTCACATAAGCCTGGGATTTGTATGGCTGTAGGGTATCCCTGTTGAATTGTACTCGCTACGAGATATCAGTACACCAGTACTGGTACAGGAAAGGTAACAAACCTGAAGTTGGATCTGCAAGACAGGTGGCAAATCCACGAGCGTGACTTCCATTCTAACTTTGCGTCCTTCGAATTCAACTATGTCATCGAAGTAACCGCTTAGACCATCGTAGATATCAACTCCATCGTTGGTGACGTTCACGGGCAAATGAGAGAATAGATCTTCTTTTTCATGTATGGAAGCTCGCGAACTTTGAGCTTCAGATCCTGTCAACCGTTGCCGAATTTTGCCGTAGAAAAGACTGATTTTGTCAGAACTAAGTGTTTTTAAAAGAGACAACATCTTTACCTTTTTACAACGCTGGTTTTATCGGAACTCTCGCTCATGTTGTCGAATTTCAGCAAAGCCGTCTCTATCTGGAACATACAATTGTCCATACACTCGGCCACGTCATGTTGTTTACCTAGCAGAAATGTTAATATTACGGTGCAAGATACATACTATTACGGTGCTTACCAAACATCATGGTTGAGTCATTTTGTTCGGTACGTTTTCGAGGAGGGGCGGGTTTTTGAGAGGGACCCTGCATTTTGACATCGCCATCCCTATCCCTATCCAGCAGTTTTGACGAAGAGGCCTCCGCCTGCGAAGTGCTTGGCGCCATTGGTTCGGGGGATGCTCGATTTCGAATTGTCGTTGCAGCAAACTCATCCTTATCTCTAGGCGACTGAGGTAGTGGATCATCGACATCCATTACGATTCGTTGATCTCGCGGCCGTTTGCCTAGAACAGAGCTTGATGGTATTTCCGGAGATTGCGCTACATGAGATGGAAGTCCTGTCCGAGAAGGTCCATCGTCAACAAGAGTAGCATCTGTATCATTGGAAATTCGGTTCCACCCTTGTCCACTTCATCCTCTTCCTCATCTCTTGACGTAATAAGTGCCAACTTTGCGAGTTCTAGTGTGGGAGTAACAGCAGCGGCTTCAGAGTATTCGAGATGATAGAATAGATCTGCAAGTTGATTGATGACTAGAAACTATACGTCAGAATAGTTGCGGTCAACATTGGCGAACGGAGCTTACACTTTCGGGAGCGAACTATTTCCCGCCTGGTGACCAATCTGCCCCCAACGCGGTGTTTCTTCAACTCTTCGTCCGACAATCTTTCGTCTTCAAGTGCTTTCAGGTCCAATTTTGACATAGGTAATACTGCCTCTCGGAGGGCTTTGATGGTATAAAAGTACTAGTGAAACACGTTAATATGAAGAAACCCATGCGAAGAATGAGGACGTCGGTCTTACCTGTAGCAATGAATTAAGGTAACAAGTATTTCCGAGCTGATTGAGTCCGCGGGGGAGATCAGGTCGCGTCGGGGCAACGATATCACCAGCTACAATGGCGCAAACGCAGATGAATACCTCGTCAATATGACTAGACCGAACGACGTACGATCTTGCCCAGTAAAAATGAACTGTCGCAGTCGTTCGCTATCACGTACTTCTGCAATAACTGACATCGCTTCTTTCATTTTCTCCAACTGCATTGGTGTTTCTTCGAGCTAAATGCGTATATTAGCATAACGGACCCGATATAAACAAGATGAACAGACCCTCATGTTGTACACTGTGATCAGCATATAATCATCAACATCTTTAGGGACTTCCAACGTAGAATAAGCCCTTTCGGGATTCATATAATAGTTCTTCCCGATTTCCCATGTTCTTCTTAGCTTGTCGCTGCCTCGCATTTCGGCCAATATTCTGAATGAATCATTAGCAAAACGTTGTGTCTCAGAACCATGTTCTGGATCCCTCCATGACCGCTTGATACACTCCTTCCATGCATTTTCAATAAATTCCTCTGGTATATCTTCGTCGTACTCCACCCGAAGGACGTTGTCTGCCCCGAATCCAAGCGAAGTGATCGCCGTGCTGACGTCTTCCAATGTAAAGCGGTCTCGGGATTGTTCTAGAACCAGCAATTCTTGCAATTCCGTCGGACAACTTCCGTACTCTTGTAGTTGCTTCACAATATCGGTCAGATAGGTGAAGTAGTGGGGCGTTCTCGCAGGATCACATCGACATTGCGCGAGATATGCAAAAGCCAGAAGATCTTTTGAAGAAACAAGGGTCAATATATATTCGATAGCAGTGTTTGGAACAAGAAAAACCTCCGGAAAACCTGGTTGGCGTTAGGCCAAGACCTTGCCATGCTGCAACCAAGGGCCGAACGGCTTCTAACATAGAGTCAGAAAGAACCCCTCGAGGAACTGATTAACGGCCAATTAGCGCCTCTTTCGGAGCGACAGGGAAGTGATACTAACTTTGATCAGGGTGTGCGCCAATAGCACTTTGATACATTTCGCGTGCACTATCTAACTGTACGTGGATCCTGGCTTCCTTCGCATCCTTGAAATGGGCGGCTAAAGGAGGCATGAACATCATGAAGGAAGGTTATTGCAATTTGGCATCAATTACCGTTTACACGTTTATAGTCCGTTAGCCACGCGCTGAATTCCAGCCAAGCGCGAAGGAGCTTCCGCCGGCTTTGCTTGCCTTGTGGGGTACTCAAATCGGTGGCAGGAGGCTTCAATGTGCTATCGCGATCCACGGCTTCTTCTATGAATCCCAGGAGTTCGAAAATGCGTTTCCTGGGGTGGAAATAAGTTAGAATAAAGTTGAAAACATTTCACTACTTACACATTTGGAGTCCATCCTACTTTATTTTGAAACCCTGAGCTCATAACCTTGATCATTCGATTATTACCCTTCCATAATTTATTTTCCAGAGCGCTGATATGAATGTCAGTCAGAAATTCTGAAAGCGGCAGTATACAGCTTCGACACTTACATCAAAAAAGTTTCAATGGCGAGAGCGACTGCTTGTTCACCGGTTTTCCCAACAGGAGGATGGTCTTTCTTGTCACGGATAAGCTCCTCGATGTATTTTCTAGGAATAACTCCTGGAATGATCCCCGAAGCCACACAATAAAAGGAACATTGACAGCAGACGTATAGATCCAGGAGTTTTCCTTCTTCCACATTTCCTTCTGTGTCATTTTCGTTCAAATGCTCGACGTCTTCTGCATTGATGGCATTGATATTAAGGTCGTTTGTCATAATAGCCCCAGCGCGTCGCTTCTGTTTAACATTTTCGAATGACTGCCACAGATCCTGGCGAAAGGGCGGCGTCAGCTTGTGACTATCCACTGCTTTCTCGTATTTGTGGAAGTGATGCGTCTTATTCGCCTTGCCAAAGGGATGCTCTCCGCCGTCGATGCATGAAGGAGTTCTGCGACGTCGATTCTGATCTGGGAGGGGGGAATCCGTACCATCTAGATATGATTGTGCAAGAGGAGGTGCAACGGAAGAAGACTTCCAACTTAAGATAACCCATCCGTTATCTTTGGGACAATAATAAGCGTTTGGGTGAGGCACAGATTTCCTTGTTTCGGTCTCCGAAGGTGCTTGTACCTCTGCTGATGAGGTGGCAGGAGGGATGGAAGAACTAGATGTAGGTTGATCCTTTGGTATAGCAGGAAACGAAGTGAAGTTAACAGAAAACAAAGAATGATTAGGATCGTGCAACGCTTCTGCTAGCACCGGTGGCAGCATTCCAGGGCCCGGGCGTTTATTCTTTTCGCGTTCTTCTCGACTCCACCAAAAAGATTCCTCTTGATTATCGCGTCCGTCGATGGTAAACTCGTGGTCGAGGCGATGTGCTCCTAGGTAGTCCATCGAGTCAAATTCTATCGGGTCGGTTGTCCCTCCAGTTTTAGACGACCAATTGGTGATGGCGGTGGCTTCCCAACCGCCCTTGGTTGAAGACCAACCTCCGTCCGTGCCCCAATCATTGTTCACTTCGGTTGTATAAGGAGTGTCGGCCCAGTCATTAAGATCTGCAGGTGGTACAAGATCGGGAATAATGTCATCACTTTCTGCGTTAGAATCTTCCACCACCAGTTCTGGTTCACGAAATCCAGGAGAGTGGCTCATAGATGGTGAGTCGTAGAGAGGTGGAGGAGCGTACGCTGTGTGAGTCGATCCCGGGTTCTTCGGCCTTGACGGTAAAGGAGGCGGCTTTTGGGTACTGTAAAAACTAGAAGGTGGAACAGGCAAAGGACTTGAAGATAGGACTGGCGTGTTGGACCTGTAAAAGGTGGCAGGTAAAGGACTTGGAGCTGGAGCTGAAGCCCCCGGCGTTGGAAGCGGGCGCCTAGCTTTCGGTGCATCGGGATTGTCCATAGGAACGGCAAGAGGTCTTTCTGACACAAAATTCGCGCTGACTGTTGGTGTGGAGGAGAACGGATAGACAAGGGAGGGTCCGTGAAGATGAGGGTAATCGATTTGGCCTTCGCGGTCGTCGGGGTGAGAAAGGGAGAACGTAAAGCTTCGTAAAGCTTACGCAAGCGCAAGATTGGTATCCAGGAGACGTAGAATGCCACCAGAGAGGGTGGATCATAAACAGAGCGGCTACGCTTGCGTCCTCTGCCATAGATCCTTATGTAATCAACGTTTATCTTCGTTCCGTTCTCCAAACGACATTCCCATACACATATCAGGAATATCCCTCCCCATATTTTGTGGTTCTATGATGCGCAGGATGTGACCTATATACCGACCCTGATGTCCAGACTGAGCTCGCTGCAGACCAACTGGAGATGGTGCAATGAAATTCCGACCATGATACTTTCGAAACAGAATTCGCTTTAATTTTCAAATGGCCCCTTCGCTCATAAGTAGCGAATCTTGGCTACTGAACATGTCGTAACAGTGGACTAATAATGCCTACGTTCGAGCTCGACCCCGTCTCCTAAATCCAATCCCAAAGCGTTATTGACCCACGTCTAAACACTGGTTGTCGATGGCCCTGATTCCTGAATTCATGGATGCAGAACGGAGGCTAAGAAAGAAAAAGATGGGGTCCTATGTGTTGAATTCGATGGGAGGTTTTGATAATAATCGTGTTGTATTAAAAATTTGATAAAAGTAGGCTACGTGTCAATTAGATTTATGGGGGATTCACAGAGGCGGCGCAGCTACATCTGCTATAATTTTGTGCTCGCAGCTCTGCGAAAATAATTCTGAATGCCACGAACATTGCAAATTGACATGCGCAGTGAAATACTTTGGTCGAGAATGATATTGGAAGATCTCTATCTTTGTCATCGGAGAATCCATAAATTGTACCATCTTTTTTACTAAATTAACCCTCCAAATGCTTTTTGAAATTCCCTGACAATAAATAAGAGTATGATTCTAGAATATGTACTGTTGATGACTCCACATTCCACAGCTTCCGAATGACTTGCTCCATTGTTTCCTGGGCGCTAATTTGGACGACTGCGTGCGAAGTCAAGGCAGTGCCGCCGCAGTTGGACAACGCAGCGGAGTTTGAATCCAACCCATTTAAGAAGCGCCCCTGGATTCCCCACAAGTCCATAATCACCTCAGCTTTCCTTATTTCTATCTATCCGACATGCCGCCAGTACATTTCAAGCTAACGAAAGACGGGCACACTCGACGGGTTACCTTCCAGGGTCTTCCGTCTTGGACAGAGCTTGCGGAGAAGCTGCAGACACTCTGGGACATCCCGGCTGAGAAAGTTGGTGTGTCCTACATAGATAACGACAATGACGAGATCACAGCCAGCTCGGAGGAAGAGCTCCAGGATTACTACAAGGATCTCACCAGCCAGGAAGTGCCATAAAGTTGACGGTCTGGGATCTGAGCGTCCCCCGAGGCAGTCCCGCCGTCGATGCGCCTTCCACTAACCGAAACACCTTCGGCCAGGACAACTTTGAGTTCGTGGAGCCTGGAGGCTGGCAGGGCCTTGGAGCATTCCCTCTCGGTAGCTTTTTGGACAATATTCCAGCCTCTGAAGGTCCCCATACTTTCGTTGAGATCATCAATAGCGACGTTAGTGGTTTCGGCTCGGCAAAGGAAGTCCAGGATGACATCACAGACAACGAATCCATCGACGGCACTTCCACTGTTCAGCAACCCTCATTCTCTGGAAAAGGGAAGGAACGCGCCCGTGCATTGTCTTTCGGGGCAGCTTCTACCACTTCCCTTGTAGCCGAAGAGGCATCCGAGAAATATTCCATCCATGTCCTCGACCACAATTCCGGACGCAGACCCCAGTCTCAGCTTTCCGACGGCGGTGAGAAGGCTAAACAATTTGAACAGGTTCCAATGCAAAGCACTCCCAGAGCTGCAGTACAGGATATCAAGGAGCACGAAGCACCACCTGTCGAATCTACCACCAAAGAAGCTGCTGAGTCCGTGGAGGATCACGCTGACCCACCTTTGCCCTCAATGGACTCTGCCACCTCCCCGAGTACTTCTGCCACGCTATCGAATGATGTGGCTACTCTGCTCACTACCTTCACTAACGTCGTCTCCACCCATCCCGAATTATCGGAAGGTATCCGAAACATCGTCAACAATGCACGCAGTGGCGTTTATTGGCAAGCTCATCGTTCAGCTTTATCTGAAGCGGTGAGTGAAATGTCTAGGTCTGAGGACGTCCGACGCGTCGAAGAAGAGGCTGCACGCAGAATAAACGACGCTCTGGGCTCTATCTTTCGCTCGTTTTCTCTCGGACCTGGAAATGTGAATTCAGATACCAATGGCAATGCGACAGATAGCACGTCAGCGAATGTGCGCGAGTTTACGGGCCGTCATGGGCAATATCAAGGTCCTCACCACCTCTGGGGCCGTAGATCCACTACGGCCCTCGATGCGCATCGACCGTGGTCGCTCACTGGAACATGCCTCCATGGGCATTTAATGGGGTGTATCCCTCCCGCGGGCCACCACCTCCTCGGCGTGATTCCCCTCATGATATTCCACCTTTAGGCACTGCTCCTCCTCATAGCGCGTCACCCCTCCTTCAACCAATCCTCGCCTGATGACTCCTCTTGGGTCTCCTCCCGTCCCGCCACCACCTCAAGAGCCTATACTTTCTACCTCGGCTGCACCGCCGCCGCCTCCACCTTCTAACGTTAATTTGCCTCCCCCAATGCCAGACCGTCACTCTCAATCCGCTTATTCGATTCCTGGACCACCACCTCTTCCCCACGGGTCTCCTCGTCACCATGGGCCGAATTTCCATCCATATCATGGCCCTCCTTTCGGGGGGTATTATCCTCCCGTACCTCTTCCTTTTCATGTTCCACCACCGCCTCCTGTAACTCATGGCCCACCACCGCCACCTTTGGTACATGCTCCTCAGGGACCTCCACCCCCACGCGGACCGCCTCCTTCCACCGGAGCTCCCGCTAGGCCCCCTCCTCCTAATGGCCCCCCTCCTCCCGGAAGGCGTCCTCCCCCTCCCCCTCCCCTCCTGGTACATTCCAACCCTCAGGACCTGATGCAACTTCCACGAGTCGTTTATACGCCAATCCGTTCTTTGCTCCTGCATCGGACCCGATCCAGACGAGACCTGCGGAACCACTGAGCGAACAAGAGCTGCGGGACCAAGTTGAAGAGGCGAAGCGGGTGTATAAGGCACAGAAAGAGACCTATCGTCAATATCGCGACGAACGCAAGAAAGAAAAAGAAAGTCGCCGCGCAAAGGAAGATCAAACTAAAGCGTAAATTGATCATCAATTTTTGTAGCTTATAGGATATTACTCATCATCCCTTATATTGTAGAAATATCACTTCTTCTCTCGCTGCTGGCGGAACCAGTGGAGAGACTACGCAGATTATTAGCACTGGACGAAACGGGTACCCTCCCTTGGAGATATACAGTGTGCCTCTCCCTGGACCTGGTCCGAGACGATTCAATACACACCCAGGTCACGGGTCGTCGTCCCGAGGAGGCGAAAGAAAGACAGAAGACTTGAACACACGTGCACAGTCCCGAATTGCGAAACGTTTGGCAGATGTAAGATAGTTGCCTTTTTGTCGGTGTAACAAAGCTAATGCCAATTGCTTAGATGGGATTTTCCGAGAACACTTATCCTGACCTACCGGCCAAGATCAAGGCGCAAATGCCGGCCACCGGAGCTATCACAAAGGAGGGCGAGGATGACGCGGTGACGACGTTGTTGGAGGAGCTGCTTGCGCGATCTACGCGATCGCCGGTCGCGTCTGGGTCGAACCAGGAGGCCGTGGTATTAAATAGGTACATTGTGACACAAGTGTATTTGTAATGTGACAGTGTGATTGTGTGAAGGTGCGGAAATGTGATTGTCCTTTGTGCTCTGAGTCTCTGTGTACAAAGTTCAAGTGCTGTCGTTCTCTGAGGCTCTGAGTTATCGCCATGCAACGATTTGCAGGCCTCTCACCTGTTCTCCTGCTTCGTTGCTCCAACCATCGTTTGTTCTCTTCTGGTCCTTCTCCCCGCTTGGCCTGAACCCTTAAAATTCTGGGCTCCGTCTCTGTTTGCTTCCTTGTCTTCTGCCTCTCCTGCATCTCGTCAAGCAACTCTGTCATCACCACTCAGTGTTTGTTGATTTCATCTTTGCAACAAGCCACGCAATCACAATTTCAAGCGTATCTTGATATTCTTGTTTCAACGCTTGAATCCTATTTGCAGCACGAGGAAACCATAAGTGTGGGTAATTCTTTGGCATCTCATATATATGGGACATGATTTGTACAGCTTTTCCAACGCCCAAATCGCTAGTATTGCCCAAGCGTAGCCAAAGCGAAACGAACATCACAAACTTTGTACATCATGACTTCGCATTGTTTTCAGGCCATTGTACTCAATTCCTCCGATCTAGCCCTGCAATTGCGCACCACTCTCTTTTAAAGACAATATCGATACCTGCTGTCAATATATACGTACACCCGCTCCAGTTCGTCCAATTATTCTTTTTTTTCTCCTGCCCCGACCTTCTGAGTTTCGATATACAGCACAGCATGGAACCTAGTAATACTGGCTCAAGCTCCTCTCAAGATAGCCTCAGTTTCCCAGGAACATCATTCGCACAGGCAAATAATCAGTTTGGCCTACAAGTCATACCGACCCAGACCCCATACCCGCCTCTTTTCCCCTCAAGCTTGCAGCCATCAAACTCAGCGGCTTCCTCTTCCACTGCCCATGATGGCACGCCGTCTACCGCTGCAGAACTGCAGTTTCCTATCGAATTTTCGTCGTCAAGTCTATCCACTACCACCAGTGTTGCCGACGTCTCGTCGCCCCCCCAATCGCCGCCCGAACCAATGTCGTCAACGCCGCCAACCACTGGTGCTTCGCCGCCGCGTATGGCCCCCCATGTCCATGAATACTACAAGAAGCTGGCGAATGAAATAAAGGACGGTATCCTCGGCGGATGGGTGCCGCGGTACATGCCACCAGAGGAGGTCTATAAGCATCGGCTCAAAACCCAACAGATCATCGAACGGATCCATGTGCTCGAGGGACAGCGGGCGCGCATGTTGCCCACCGTCAAATTTCCCCTCGAACGGGACCTCTTCATTATGCGCGTCAATTATCGCCTGCTTTGCCTCCGCACGTTCAGGATCAACCATCTACCCACAGAAATCTTCGCTCACATCTTGCGCCTCGTTTGTTGGTCTACGCCGACCCCCCAGAAAAGTATCACCCAGCGCCTGACAATCACCTCGACTTGTCGCCACTGGCGCACGATCGCCATCGCGGACAACATATTGTGGAACGCTATCATGTTTTCGGACTATCCCAGGTTCGAGCGTTCGTTCGAATGGTTCGAGCGTTCAGGGAATGCGGCGCTCGACATCCGTATCAACAGCACCGAGGAGAAGCCATGGACCATTGCTATGGCGAGGAATGTCCTTGGGAGGCTTTTTACCAAGCTGTCGACTATACGCGCGCTAGTGATCGTGATGGAGAATTGGGACCCTCTGCTGTATACTGTTGACGCTCTTCGGATCGTGAAGGAGCAGAATCTTCCAATGATCCTAGAACGCCTAGAGATACATAGGATACCGCCGACTCATCAACTGGCCTACCCGCGCGAACTCTACGTGCCCGGCGTCCCCCTCTTCGGCGGTGCTGATGTACCCACTTTGAACTACCTCACAGCAAATACTTTCCATATCGACTGGTTGCAGTCGTCCCTTAAAGGTCTCCATACGCTCAAAATCCGCCAGGTGCCACTCGAGTGCATGCCCAGCCTTCGAGATTTCCGCAAGATCCTTACTGACTCGCCGGGTTTACGTATGCTTGCGCTCAATGCCGCTGGTCCTAAGTGGCCCCAAGGCCCATATACGGTGGCGCCTATTGAGATCCCCACACTGCGCGAGCTCGCCATGGGTGAATACGGCCCGTTGTACGCGACATACGTCGCGTCGCAGTTCACAAGCGCCAACGTCGTCGATCTAGAGATGAAGAACGTAGGCCGGGAGGACTTCTCGGTGTTCTGGAACTTCATGACCGGGCGCCTGCCGTCGCTCTGCGCGCTGTCATTCATCGGCGCGGACCTGTTCAACAAATCGCCGCAAGCACGCATGATATTTCTCAAGTGGCTGCAGTCGATACCCAAGCTCTCATTCCTACGCGTGGACCGCGTCGCGCCGGTGTTAATGGAGATGCTTCTGTACGACATCAAGAGCATGCAGTCGGTCGCGAAGCGAAGCGATCATAGCTTGACCGGTGCAGAACCGACGAGTAATCCCGCCTGTCCGGGGCTGACTACCCTGGAAATCCATAATATGGATACTGACTACATTGTGAGCTGGGTTACCGCGCGGAAGGAAATGGGCATCCCGGTACAGAAGATGTATATTAATGCGGAAGCCTCATTGAAAATGTCTTCCGAGGACCGGCAGAAATTAGCACTGGTGATGCAGGATTCTTCGGGGGGTATGGTTACTTTGGATTTTCTCACTCGACCTGACGAGGAGCTACAGCTGATCGAAGATCCATAATCGCATCGTCGATTATACTGTGTTTACCCTGTTACTTGATCACTGCTGAAACTTTTATGTACACTTATCTATACTGCTTTGAATTGCTTTCCAATTGTTTTCACTTATGTTTTCAATGCTTTTGAATCGTAGTACTTGATGTACATCTATATCTACATTGCTTTGGACTTGCTTTCACTCATGTTTTCAATGCTTTTGAATCGCAATAAATACTATTTCCGCTTATATAAAATTGTGGAGTAAACCCTCAGAATCGGATAGACGAAGTCACCTCTATTCACCTACAGAGGAAGCTGATTAGCGCAAACGGAAGCACTTTTGAAAGGCACACTTCCGGAGGTTCCGCAAAGGTGAAATAACCGGACTCAGCTACAAGCTGCTGCAAGCGAGGTGAAATCGTGATTATTGCATAGAAACAGTCACGCTACTTAGGTCCAAATGTGGCCTAAGCATAAAATGTGATTCAAACAATGTCATGAATATGCAAATCACTCCAGCAGCAGTGAACAGGCCATCCTATTAGAACACAATGAGTACTTTAATTGGACGCCTTTTTCCGTTTTTTCCCGTTCGCTAGCGGGCTTGGTGGTGTAGAATTAATAACCAGGGGAACAGCATGCTCGACCTGCACATTATTAGGTAGCGGTTTCGTTGACCTTGACATAGGCGTCTCTATTGGACGGGGTGTACCGTTGATTTGGTTGTGATGTACACCGTTTATTCTACCGTTCAGCTTTGGAAGCGAATTCGAAGGCGGATCTCCTACAAGAGGTCGGTTAAGTCCTCTATCAAGAAAAAAAGGGGTATGTAATGTTCCTACCTGTCATACAACGTGCCCTAAAAAGTTTTGTGAAGGCCTCCATTTCATCAGGATTAGGTGTGCGCGAGGTATGGCCAGATAGAACCGAAGTGACGGCGCCTTGTTCCTCTTCCATTACGATATCTTCGTCTGTATCATTTTCCACGGTATCATCTATGATAATGGGTTCCAAAGGCCTCGGTGTAAGGAATGACTTGATTAAGGGCTCGAAGAGGAAATCAAGAGAGGGGGCGAGATAAACCGGTGTATCAAAGACATCGTGTATTTTATCCTTCCGTTGGAGAGAAGCAGCTTGTGGGGTATCTGAACTGACGGACGCAAATGCGGACGCGCCAAATATATCCTGAAACAATGTCCTCCTCTGCAGTTGCTGAGAGTGATTATTCATTGCCTTCGCGGTTAGGCCTTCCTCAGTCAGAGTTTGTTCGGAATCACCGATAGTGACAGCCCTCCAAGAATGGGTAATACCGACGAGGTTGAAGCCTGGACGTGAGTTGAAGGAAGCCCAAACCACATTTCGGAGCCCAAAAGGAAGGGCACGAATAATGGTGGGAGTATTTGACGAAGCAAGGAAGATGGAAACTCGGGTCCGCTGTTCTTCGTCCACAATGGTCGATGGGTAGAAGACAGCAAATGAAGCCTCTTTTGGATGCGGGACGACTTTCTCAATCGACTGAGGTGTCATGCATTGCCAAGCAACTACACGAAATTAGTTAGAAAAAATTAGACTTTGAAAAATACAATGGCAAGGCGTACCGGAGTTGTCAATTAGATCCCACATTACCAGTGAATTAGTGCAAGTAGCCAAAAGGTATCGACCCTCACTACCGATGAAGTGAACAAACTTGGATTTTTGGGAACTTGGCGAGGTCAAAGTTTGAAGTAATGATCCTGACATGGCATCATAGATAGCCACATATGGACCAACAGCCACTGTGAAGAGAGAGGCGTCAGGAGACCATGAAACGGACGAGGGAATTTCGGAGCGGTGAGTCATCGTCATGGACGAAACCCAAGCATCTGAACAGCTGGGATTAGAAGTTGTAAACATTAGGTTGGAGATCAACCGCACGCACCCTCTGATCCTGCTGGGGTTATTGATCCAGAAGCCACACGCCGTGTCTGGAGTCTCCAGACCTTGATCCGTCCATCTTCCCCCGTTGTCAATAAAGACGATGCCCTAGTCTCGATTCCACATGGGCTGAAGCTGACATCCGTGACTTTCGCAGTTCCATGTGGGCGGTCGATCCGAGTGTTGAGCATCCAATTGTCCTGGCCTTTGTCCCAAGACCAAATTTTGAGATAAACCTCTGCTTGGAAGCCAGCATCACCCTCTCGACTATCTACTGTAGCCATCCAGCTGCCAGACGAGGAAATAACGGCTATCTCCACACATGCCGGAGTTAATGGTTTGTCATCTCTTCGAGATACCCTGTTTGACGGAGAGACTTCCAATTCGCCAACAAGGGTAGATCCAGAAGGAGAATACATTTGAAGGGAGGAGGGATGCGAAGAAGGTAGAACGAGCGTTGATGTGAGGGGTTGAATGGCAATTGGCGCAAAGTTTAACATCGACGAGGAAGTCTGTATTTGCGATTGTGCAGGGTCTGAAGAGAGTATGTTAACCATTGAGGTTGCAGATAGGAATGGTTGTTCATACCAATCTTGATTCGGGAATAACTCCTGGTGACTTTTAGTGTGGCTGAACCGACAAAAGTGTAGGTTGCATCCGCCAAACCTATTAGATACTCTTCTTCTGTGTTTCGTGATGAAAGGACTGAAACAGTGTTGATGGGAGCTCCAAGACGTGGTACAAATTCCTTTTTGCCAGTATGTAATTGCCAGATTACCAAAACAGACTCTTCACCACCGCTTAGCAGATAGGCACCGTTGGGCGTAAAACAAATCGAAGAAACAGCGTGAGCATGCCAATGGAACGGTCTTGTTTGTGTCCGTTTTTCCACTCCGTGAGTATTCACTGCGAGATTGTCATTCAGACAATACCATAGGCGTATGACACCTTTGTCGTCTCCAGTTGCGAAGTATTCCTCAGACGGATGGAAGGCCAAGCATCGTAGACGCTCAGGAGATACATACTTTGTAAATCCAGACGAGAGAGAAGACGTTTTGGCGACGTAAATTGTATGGCCGGCAGCAGCCACTAACCAGGCTCCGTTCGAAGAAATGGCAAGGCCGCTCGGGAATCGAGTCTTCCCAACAGAAGTGATTTCTACAGGTTGGCTCGTGTGATCCGAAGACTTGAGAGATATTTGCATTACGACAGCATTATTATCTTCATATTTTTCGCAAAATGAGTCGCACTCGGAGCCGTGCAGATGTAAAGGAACTCACCATGAGATATCGTCTTCTTTCGTGACAATGAAGCTGCAACAAAGATCGACCCCTTGAACTGCTCGTGAGCGCACATATAGTGAATTGGTTGGCCGAATTCTATCGTCTGCAGCAAGGTGGCGTTGATGAAATCCCAAATTCTCACTCTCCCATCCAATGATCCAGTAATCAATTGGAACACATTATGTGGATTGATGAGAGCTGAAGTAAGGACATCTGATTGAGAATTTCCGTCGTTTAGTGAAGGAGATGTCAGTGTTGAGACGACCAAGCCTGTCGCGGTGGAATGGATCTTCACTGAAGAGCCCACGAGCGAGAAAAAGTAGCTAACCAACGTGTTCAAAAACAGGATAAAAGGAAGACGTTTGTAGATTACTCACCTCCCGTCTTTTGTGAAAACTGGGGGTATCCGACTCGACGATGGATCGGTCAAAGATGCCCAATTCCAAGGTGTATCATCGTCCCAACTCTGTGCACTCCATGCCTCGGCGTGAGTGGTGGTTGGGAGAGTTTTGGCGTGATTTTCTTTTCCCTTGCGTTTATTTGAGGGCGTTTTTTGGGTGTCCTTGGAGGAGATGGAGACAGGTTTAGGGTGCTTTGGGTTGGAAGCAGCCATTTGAGACGGCGTTCACAGTCTATGTCCTCATAATACACTGCAAAAAAATGAACCAAACAACACACAAACAATTGCTTAAAACAGCATATTCGATCACCATCAACACTGCAGATGGCAGACGGGCGTTTGTTTCGTATGCGTTATAAGTTACAAGTTAGCTCGCTAATACAGACGTTTACAGTTTGTTCTATGAATATGGGCGCAATATAGTAATTAAGCGCAGTCTTGAAAAGTCCTCAAGAAATCAAATGTCTATAATTTATAGCCAACAATCGCTCTGACTGAGCGGCATGGAGTCTGCATCTCCTCCATCGTTGCGTGCTTTCTCGCTTCTATCATGTTATCTCGCAGGCGCTGTGCTTCGATTAGTTCGGCTTTTGATAACGGTTCCTTCGCTGGTAGCGGCCATCCCATGCTCTCAAGAGAACACCAGAATGATACACGCGCCTCCATATCTCTGAGATCGGCCTCCTTTCAGTCAGAAATTATAAGAATTTCAAGAAGAAAACTCACGATCGATATCTTTCAATCAATTTTTCGAATTTCTTCCGGCTTTGAAGCTCTTCCAGCTCTTCATCATCTTCCCATCCAAATGGCAACAATTCCTCCTTTCTGAAACGTATTCGATCCTTCAGTTCTTCCCACATAGCTTCTTGGCATGCTAAAACACCTCGACAAGCTCGATATAATTGCATGGCTAGGAGCGGTCGTTAAGTCTTGCAAGTTGACCCAGAGGAAATAGTGAATCAGGCGGGAGATTGCCCTCGCCTTGAGTGGCCGAGTTATCAACCATAAATCGTTGTTTCAATGGCAGGGTTGTAATATCGACAACCTCTTTGGAGTGCTCAGAAAGTTCGAAAGATGACATTGAACTATTGCCATTATAAGATATAGGAGCAGACTCTGTTCGGGTCCGAGGAGGAGGAGAAGCAAGGGAGAATTTTGAATCAGTAGTCGAAGTAGTCATTGTGGACATTGTTGAAGAAAATGATAGGGAAGGTGCTCTGTTTGCATTATTAGGCACAATAGTTGATGCCCGAGGGCTCAGGATATCGGATGTCGGATCTGGCACAATATATGACGTCGCTATTGTGGTGGCAGGGGTTGAATTGGTGGCAGTGGTGGCATTGGAAACTTGACAATTGGGCCTAAATCTACCTGGCGAAAATAAGTGGTGAGGTAGATGGGCAAAACAGCTGCAAGAAGTCAGCTTGGATGTTATAATTTTTTTTTGAAAAGCTGCTTACAGGAAGGTTTCAAATTTATAAAACGATTTTCATAGATGGACGTAAACAAAGATTCAAGTAAAGCATGGTCGTGAGGAGGATTTTCAGATTTTGTAGTAGGAGGGGACAAATTTGGAGACGATGAAGAAGTTTGAGGGTATGTTGTGCCATCCGGATAATTTCGAACGGGAGTAGGTCTTATTGGACGTAAGCGAAGGGCCTGAGTAAACCACCGGGGAAGAATGGGAAACACGATATCTACAGAAATATGAGCAAAAACCTCCAAGTTATACGCATATATCAAATACCATCTTCTATCACCTCTAAAGAGCCTCCAGGTCGTAGTATTCGGCATAATTCCTATTTTTCTATCAGTCATCATGACAGAAGGAATTTTCAAAGACGACCTACTTCAAACAATGTACCCCACTGTAGCAATTGTGATAATTTAAAATCGTCACACGGGAAGTGATATATCTTATATCACTCACCTTATTTTCTGGGACCCCCATGGCTATTGACTGGATATGAACGTGATCAAATTCATCATCAGGAAATGGAAGCTTAGTCGTCAGGCTGGTTGCAGATTGATTCAATAACATAACTCGAGGGACTACTATTGGCAGAACGACGCACAAGTTCCCATGTTTCCATTCAATGCGCTCCGCTATAGAGGGGTGGAGGATATTCAGAGGGATTTGGACATCGACGAGATCAAATCCAACCTGTGTTTCAAGAATACATCACAAGCCACTTAAACGTCGGACCACCGAAAGTAAATGGATGCTTACAAGTTGGCATTCGGGCCAGGCTTTTGCAGCATCAATCACCCAGTTCCCAGCCTAAATAACTCTGCAGTGAGTATTGATTGACCATACGATCGACAGCAGTCAACCTCTCCACATACCCCACAGCCCAAATCCAACACGCGTGTCGGATGTTCATCGAAATCAACGAAGGATATTGAACCTCGAAGAAACTGAGCCATTCGGTTGTCTATGGATTCGCTACGAGAAAAAAAATAAATCGTTAGATGATATACAAGAATGAGGAGAACGTGGCGGCGCACACTTCGAGCACATGCCTGTCGTAGCTCAGGGGATACGGTGCCTTCTCTTTATCGTACGAATGGTGCCTTTGCCCATACTTGTACTGAAAGTCCTTCCGTCTCATAAATCTCTTTCCATCTCGTGAATAGGAAGTTGACGACGAAGTGTAAGTGGGTGTAAGTGGTGGCGAAGCGAGTGGCATGATCTGGTATGGCGCCGATGTGCAGTCAGCGTATTAGGATATGTGTTGTGAATTGCCAGCAAAGTCTGAGGGTATATGATGGTATGCGTTCAAGGTATCAATGATATAAGACCATTCCTGCCAGAGGGATGTAATGATCGGGCAAAGTGATGAAAGAGATGAGGCGACACGGACGTCAATGTATTTACAGAGATAATGAATGATACGCGCAAATATCTGCCAGTCTTTTGATTTATCTCCGACAACAACTTCTGCTCAGTTTTGCTTTGTAAATCTCTGGTCGACCACTGTTCACTATCATTGAAACATGGAGTCAGAACTATTATTGTGAGTATCATTTTGATTTAACGCAGGGTACATGATACGGTGATAGAGTAAATTTATAGCGTATCCGCGACCACCGAGCCTTTGGAGTTACAATACCGATTGAACAATATCATATAGACAAGCCTACTGTGCTCCGATGAGTTGATTCCTTCCCAACATCTTCCCTTCCAGGTAAATGAAGTATGTGTGCGACTGTCAGCCACATTCGTCAACGATGAATTGCTCCATGCTGTCATTTAGCTTTTTTTGCTGAGGGTTATAAAAGAACTAGAACGAGACAGAGCGGATATAATTCGACCTGGACAAAAACACAGTCAAGCTGCGCACAAAGAAGAAATAACGCAGAGGCCTGGGACTGGAAAGTAGTTTAATCGATCAGCACCGTGAGAAATGATGGGCAGTATTTAGGGGGACGGGCCGGTGACGAAATTCATCGGCTTGAAGATGCCTCCTCGTCGCAAACCAACTTCAACACGCCAAAAAAAGCAGATCAGCAACTCAAGCGCGCTATAAAACGCGGCGATGTTCCACAACCCGGGCCTAAGGAAACACCCCACAATCGTAAACGAAGAACAGGTCCAACAGGCCGTACAGTTGGCGAACCTGGCAATGAAGCTCAGATAGAATCAGCGCGAAAGCTACAATCTGCTTTCATCCAACTACCCCCAAAATTCCTCGAAGAGACAAGGAATTTGGCATCCAGCCTTCCTTTGATTCGCCCGATTCCTTACGAGCATGCCATCTTTCACGATTTCGGCTACGATGGCGATCCCAATATTGCTCCTTTATCTTGTCCAAAACGACCGAAGTGGCGCTTTGAAATGTCCAAACTCGAAGTAGAGCGCAATGAAGAGGGATACTTTAAGAAGTGGCTTAGTGAAACAGACCAGATCCTCGTGGATTGGCAGAACAAGCAAGCATCAGCAATAACCACCGAATCAGTAGAACCTCCGCTGCCCTCTATGCCTCGTTCACCCACCTATTTCGAACGTAATCTGGAAGTGTGGCGCCAATTGTGTGTTTTATTACTTATTGTACACTGTTCTATTTTATAATTTTTTTATAGATGGCGCGTCTCCGAAATTTCGCAGATAATCTTGGTTCTCTTGGATTCCCGTTGTCCTACCCTCCATTATCCACCCTCGCTGTCATCTTATCTCGGCGATCGCAAGATCATTCTCGTCCTTACTAAGGTCGATATCTCTGGACCTGCGCATGTGCAGGCTTGGATTAAGTACATCCATGATAAGCACCCGAAAGCTCGAATTGTTCAAGTCGAATCTTACACTGAGAAAGAGGCGCGAGCAGAACACCAAGGACGAGCTCAATATGAACCATCCATCCCCGAGCATTTTCGAGCTCAATTGGTGAATGTCATCAAGGAGGTTCATGCGGAGTTGCTGGAACCTCCAGAGAAGGTGAAGAGTAATCCGGATCGGCTGAAGCACTGGGTACCTCCTGTAAAGAGAGAAATAGATTGGGAAAGTGTCAGGCACGCGAAGGGCTCAAAAGTCGGGCTCGCCGTTGGAGGAGCCGCAGCTCCCAAACCTCAGGACGATCACAATGTAGATTCGTCTGAAGACTCGGACCATCGTCAAGAACCGAGCTACTTGACAATTGGATTAATTGGTAGCACCACTTTAAAAATCCTTGAACCTGCGGTCTGACTTATGCCGCTATTTAACGATTAGGTCAACCAAATGTCGGAAAATCCTCTCTATTGAATGCACTTTTCGGGGCCAGAAGAGTACGAGCATCTAAGACACCCGGAAAGGTATTCACAATGACCTTGTAATAATATGCTTAACTAACATTGAACTCAGACGAAGCATTTCCAAACCCTGTTCTGGACTTCTGATGTTCGTCTGGTTGACTGTCCAGGACTGGTAATGCCAAATTATGTGCCAATGGAAATGCAGGTATGTCTATTGAACCAATATACTAGCAATATGGTACTGATGATCACAATTCATGTTCAGATTCTTTCCGGAATTTTGCCCATATCCAAGGTTTCAGCGGTTCCGTCATCTATCTACTTCGTTTCTCAGAAATTACCTCTGGAACGAATAATGAATTTGGTGCATCCTTCGACGAAATTAGAACCTGTGGAAGACAAGCGCACGTGGCGAGAGGACAGGAAATCTAAAGGTCCCATTGGGTCTTCAAATCCTGTCTGGACCGCTATGGATATTCTAACCGCCCACGCCGATGCCAAGGGATGGCTTACGGCCAAGGCAGGAAGGCCGGATGTTCATCGAGCTGGAAACGCATGTTGTTGCTATTCCAGTTCACCGTTTATCTGATAATTCTGTTAATACATATGCTCGTTATAGTACTGCGCGCTGTGGCGGAGGGCCGTATAGGATGGGCTTTCTGGCCACCTGGAACACCAATTGATGAAATCACCTTGCGGAGTGGCGAAGGCCAAGGAATCTGGATCCCTCGTGGTGACCGGCCGAAAGAGAAGAGTGACTTGGAAAGCGAGGATGAAAATAGTGATTCCGGTTCAACCGAGAGTGAGGATGGAGATGAAAGCATCGAAGAAGAACAGGAGGAAGAACAGGAAGAGGATGGCGATGGCGAGGAAGCTGCTCAAACTTCGAAATTGATTGGCATCGGCAGATTTGGGGCGCTTGCTATCAACACTGCTGAAGATGATAATGATGAAAGTGAAGAAAGAAGTGAAGAGGGATCAAGTAGCTGAACTGCTTGTGACCCATGTATTACTACATGTGAGACTCTTCTCATGTTCTATCCACGGGATCTCAAGCATCGTTGACATATACACCAGGTATATTAGTTTGGATGGCAATGTCCGATGTATAGCGCAATATTTTTACACGCTTTCTCATTCTCTCATTTGGAACAGAGCGTGATACGGATTTGCGACTCCTCGGCCTGCGATGTCTATTTTAGATTCTTTGAACTTGTCCGTCTGACAAGTCTTGACTGTCCAGTGTGACCTCATATTGCATCTTTCGCGCTCCATTGTCCTTGCTAAAAATTGCTCGGAGAAACCGAACGTCCTCAAGGAATATCATTGGATCCTGGCATCCTCCAACAGAAGTCGGGGCGGGCCGCCTTGGAAGACGGGAAAACATATAAATTTCCGAGTTGCTGGCCGTTTTCTTCACTACTTGGTTTGACATGCATTCGTTCACAATTACCAGTATCTGCCTTGCATTTGGTTCTCTTGTTTCTGGCCAAACGGTTTATCTGGCGGGTGATTCAACCATGGCGGCGGGAGGAGGGGGAAACGGCACCGACGGTTGACTTTTTTCATCATGAACAAGGAAAATACTAATGTAAATCTGAATTTAGGATGGGGCCAATACCTCGGGCAATATTTGTCGATTCCCGTGATCAATATGGCCATTGGTGGGCGCTCTGCTAGGTCCTACTCTGATGAAGGCCGCTTCACGACTATTATCAACACCGTAAAATCTGGCGACTATGTTGTCATTGAATTTGGCCATAATGACGGCACTTCTGGAGCTGTCGACAACGGAAGGCAAGATGCGGTTGGTAGCGACACAACTACCACTGCTACCGTCACCACTTCCAAGTACGAAGGCTTTGATTTTTCGTATTCATCTGACCTTTATTTAATGTGCATTTCAAAGTGGAACAACGCTCGTAATACACACATTCAACTACTATGTCAACAATGCGGTGAATGCGTTGAAAGCCAAGGGGGCCGTACCCATTATCTCTTCTCAAACACCAGACAACATTTGGGCCAATGCCACGACTATGTCAGGCCCATCTCGATTTGTCGGCTATGCTCAAGTGGCGTCCACCCAGACATCAGTCACCTATGTCGACCATTTTGATTATGTTGCAACGCAATACCAAAGTATCGGACAATCTACCGTGAATACTTACTATCCGATGGACCATACCCACACCTCGGCGACGGGTGCGAATGTCGTGGCTCAGGCGTTCGTTCGTGGACTGGCATGCGGACGCAGTGCGCTTTCTATGAAGATCAATAGTGCTGGAGAAAGCGTGCCGCTCACAGGTGCGTGCAATAATTCGAGTCGCGGACAATGAACTTGTTGTAATCATCCTTACTAGGAAATTGCATTTGACGGAGGTTTGAAATTTGGACTCATGAATCCTGTAATCACATTTCTATTACAGTAAATAAAATTTCGTTCATAACCAGATTACTATACAAATTCGCTGAAAGTATAAATCGAGGATCAAAAGTACTTGAGTTTGACTTGAGCCCAACAATAACATATTTTTCACCAATTGTTCACAGCTCACCGGATCGGCGGCCCGTTTACCACTAAGCTCAAGGGGCGCGTTTATGACTTGGACAAGACTTGGATTCAACATCCTTTCGACGACACAAATACCACACGATACGCGATGCTAGGTTCATGGTTTAGCCAGAAGGCCAGCGATGACGGGACCATTGACGGTACTACACCACGTCCATCTTTCGCGTCGCCCACCGACCCGCAGTCCCCACCTCGACAATCAACGGATGGCAAACCACCAAAACGCGCATTCCCCACTGCTTATACCACACCTCATGACACCATCCTTTCTGAACTACAGGGCCCTTCTTCGTCGCGACTGGATGCACCTGATGTTTCCCATCGGCCTGCATCTTTCAGGCCGGAGCAAACAGTTTCGCATGATTTTCAAGTCTCTGTACAGAACCCAGCTCGGTCTGAAGGTAACTTGTTGTCTCCGACCCCAACTGCAGCCTTTCAAGCTAGCTCAAATGCTTCTCACGTTTCTACTGGCGATATACTCTTGGATCCATTTGATGGAATGACCTTGGGTGTTCTCATTCCACGACATGGAAGCGCGGACAACGAGCTATCACCCTCGCCGTTCAATCTTCCAAGTAGCTTCGATGGCAACCCAATCAACTCCAATAATGTCGGTAATGAGGCCGTCTGGAACCACTTAAGTCGCATCCTGGACCTGCAAAGCCAGATATCGAAGAAACATCTTGAAATGGAAAATATTGGGACAGCTAAAGGGGGCGATACAAAGAGGAAAGGACATAATTCAGGCAGCAAAAGTGTCGCAGAGTCAATAAAGCCGCTTCTGGAGCATCTTCTGGCTTAGGATTGGAGGACCCTCTGGTACCTCCTGGTTTACGCAGATCACGACAGAGGGCGATGAGTACGGTTTCGGCCGAGTCATCCACCGATGAGCAGGATCACGAAGAAGGTGTTAATGTTCCAAGTGAAGAGGCAGAAAAGGCCAGAATTAGAGAAGACGAATTCGCGAAGCTGGCCACTCAATTCGAGGGTAGGAAGGAGGCTATCAATGATATAATGAGCAAGGTCTGTTTCCGTAACCACCCTGTCCTGGACGTTCGTCATCATCTGAAGCTCCTTCCTCATATAACAGCTTGATGACCTTTCGAAAGCATTGTCCAAATTACATGATCTCCCATCACCCAACATTGACTTTTCCGCGCCTCGTCAAAGTTCCTCTGGGGTCACATCGCCCCCAATAACTACATCCCCTAATGGCCCATCGAAAGGAGATAGAAATGCTGCAAGACCTTCATCACAAAGCACGTCACCCGACCTCAATCAAGCGTATGATTGGTCAAAACAGAACGCACCCTCTTCGTCTTCGACTTTCCAACCTTCAGTAGCATCTGTTGGTCGCATAAAGAACGAGCCGATTACTGTGAACCCTGCACCCCAGAAACCAACGTCATTGCAGAAGAGAATAGTGCCGACCGTGTTGGTCAACTCGGAGGACCCGCAGCCTTCTGTCCACGAGAGTCCCGCTTCCATTGAGAGTCTCAAGCTTTCGCGGGAGTAATTGTGCACAGATTCGCCCTCGAGTCTCCTTGGATTCGGTCTGAACTCTGCCCTCGGCGACCGGATTGAATTGGCTTCCGAACTACGCTCTAGTTTACGATTGAAGCCTGCATCCTCTTCGTCATTCGAATTCAAACCCACCCTCGGAACCTTCCCATCCTATTTCTTCGGGTAAGCGCAGCCATCATTCCAGATACAAATATGGGATTGTGGATCCAGCTATCGACCCCATGACGGTGTTTTGACACTTGAGTCCACCGCAAAACATGGTAGCCTCGAGGCGGCTTACGACCTTGGGCTGTGTGGGCTCAAAACGGACAGTGACTCTCATGTCCTGATGTCATACAAAACTTTACTTGACAAGTGTAGATGATAAGCAGGACTTCTGCAAGTGCCCACTATCATGGTGGGGTGGTGAAGTTATTCCTGTACGATATGTGGGAATAGACGATCCTTACTCTCGACCGGTTTGGGTAAAAGTCTCCCGAGTCATCGAGAAAATCAAGGATCAGCAGTGGAAGACTACTCTATTTCTCCACCACCTGCATCAATAGAACAGGCCTCGAATTGAGCTTGTCCCTTATTGGAATGAAACTTCCGAACTGTTGGTGGCTCCTCTCAATTAATGCTAAGTACTTGGTGTTTGAGTCAACCGTCCAGACCTTGGAGCTCGCAAATTCCCCATGTCTATTCTACGTCTTTAACGACCATGTTTGCAAGTTGCCTGAGATATTTTGGCGACTCCAAAAGCGCAGATTTGCTGGGCCTTAAACCAAGCTGCAGAGACCAATGATTTGAAGCGTTTAGAGTGCGGGACCTTGCGAGAATATATAAATGTATTTTGTGTTCTGTACTTCATGTTTTACTTATGTATAGATCAACGTTATCAAAAAGATTGGCTTCCAGCTAAATTCCTGATGTTGAGTTGAAAAAAAACCTGGATTGGAGACGCCAATTCCGGAAGCGCTCTGAACGGACAGTGGCTCGTAGATGGCACTCTGGAGCGCAACACGCGTTTAGCGCGTTGCAGGAGGTGAGGAATGGAATCCAATGGAGTTGAGTGGGAAGCGCGCGTGGTACGTCATCGCGTCCAGATACGCGTTTGCGTTTGCCCTGATACGGTAGCAGCATCACGTTACGACAATCCTTATAAGCGCGTCCCTTCGCCGCTTCCGCAGTGCGAAATTGCTAATGTCTCCCTCCGTCTTCGGCCTCCCTGCTATCCCTGCTGAACTCAAGAACATCTCTGCCTACGTGCAGCGAGCCGAAGAGCTCCACAGTCAGGACAAAATCGTCTCGTACTGGTGTGAGTAGGGTTGAACCCTTTGGTCCGTTCAAACTAATTTATGTGCATTTTCAGGCGCATACTATGCTGCGCAGGTTGGCATCAGTCTCAAATCCCGCGACACGGCATCCAGAGACTATCTTTTCTCGCTTTTGGGAGCCCTTGAACGTTTGAAAGCTGAAATAGGAGCGAATGATGCTATCGATATCGAATCCGTCAGTTCAGCTTATGTCGAGAACTTCGCATTGAGGGTCTTTGCAAATGCTGATAACGAAGACCGCAGTGGGCGTGCTACTAGGTATATATCATCCAGTTTATTTCGATGTCCATTCCGACAATTCTGGTATAGGTCAACGGCCAAAAAATTCTTAGCTGCTGCCAACTTTCTGGAAGTACTCAAGACATTCCCTAAAAGCGAAATGGCGGACTCGGAATCGGTGAGTAGCTCAAGTTTTATAGATTAGACACATTCTTATGGTGTTATGCAACTTGTAGAATCAGGATAAGATTCGATATTCAAAGTGGAAAGCAGCAGACATCGCCAAAGCTTTCCGTGAAGGACGTAAGCCTATTCCGGGCCCCCCTGGTTGGACAGAAGAGCAAGAAGAATTGAAACGACTCCAACGCGAACAGGAGGAACTAAAAATTCCTTCAGCTCCCACCTTTACCCCTAATGTCCCATCTAATTTATCTCTGACGTCGCCATCTCGTTCTACTGGTAGCTCCCCGCCTCGCTCTTCACACATTGCATCCTCTTCACCTTCAAAACGTTCGCCAACTTCGTCAAGCCCTCCTAAGTTTGACAATTTTGAGCCAGAAAGGAAACCCCTAGGATGGCCAAACCAAGGCGATAACTTCTCTGGTAACTGGAGTAATACCGCTACTCCAGGCACTGAAGCTCCGCCGCAGAGTGCGGCGTCCATTTATACTATCGGAACGGCTACTCCAAGCACGCCTGGTCATGACTGGACGCACGGCTCGCCCCCAAATCGTGGTCGATCCAGCGATCAACGAAATATAGACATGAGCAAACATCTACGGAGCGGCAGCGGTAGTAGTCAACATACACTCGAAGGAAAACCCGCATCTTCATCTCCTTCGAAAAGCTCATTTAAGTCGGCGTCGCCTCCTGATCCCGACAAGAGAGTCCACTTCTCGGAGTCTGTATCCGGTTCTCCTCCTCCCTCTCCTATGCAACAGTCACCCTCTGGTTCTTCCAAGGAATATTTAGGTCCCTCCAGCATTTACGCACCTCATCCAAAGCCTATTTCGCCCCCTACAGTCGTCTACCCTGCACCTCCTTCTGGATTTACTCCACCTAACCTTCCGCCTTCCACATCACCGCCGCGGTCGTATATCTACGCCCCGCCGGCATCGAGCCAGGCATCTCCCCCACACGCTTCTGCACGGTATCCACCGCCACCACCCCCGCTTCCGCCACAGGCAGAGGTTGAATTGACACCTGAACTCATTGTAAAGGTTCAGAAACATTGCAGATTTGCGATCAGTGCGCTCGACTACGAAGATGCTGAGCAAGCCAAGAAAGATCTGCGGGCTGCACTCGCCCTTCTAGGAGGATGAGGGACCTGGCGTCATTCTTCATTTGTTTCGCTTTTCTCACTTCCTTGGTCATCACTGTTCATGCAATTATGGTATGCGTGCTGGTTATGTGCGACTTTGTACGAAGTTTACCCGACTCATCTCCAGTTGAGACACGGATATTAACTCTATATTGCTTTTTTACAAGGGAATTTGTTGTACACTTTAATTTAGGACTTATTAAACCTTTTAATTTGGCATTTAGCTTCCACTTTTCTTTCTGCTTATCGGCTGAATCCACATCATAGTCATAACTACGGCTAGCTAGGCATTACAAAACTAACCGCAAAAAACACGATAAGGAAAACTAAGATGTCAAGCACCATCAAGAGTTTTCGCCGCTAGTTCTTCAAGCTCTCGTATTTTATCTTTGACTGATCCTGTCGGTGGCGCTGAAGGCGAAGAAACGGGTTTAGGATTGACAGCGCCTTGTGTCGGCGACTTTGATATCACCATAGATTGCGACTGTTGGAGATTTCGACTAAGTTTCTCCTGGGCGTCAATACAAGGATCGTTTGGAATCCGCGGAAGTGAATTACGAACGCCTGGCTTTGACGGATTCTCGGGTTGATGTGTTGTTGGTGTTTTCCAATGTGGCCGTTCGCTATGGCCTTCCGAAGGCCGACTCCAGACACATGGCTCCATATTGCAAGCTGACTGTCCGACGTGGCAGGGACGTCATGCGATATTCTGGGGGAGAAAGACACATTTGGATCAGGCGCACAAGAGCAAGGCTTCACCGATGATAAATCATTGCCTTGTGTGTTCGACGCTGGTAATCGAGAAGAGGGCTTCAACGTAGACGCGGGCAGTAATGAAGCTTCCATTTCAGTTGGCAAATACTTGGACAGGCCATTGCCTTGGCTGGCATCGGTCGTCTGTCGGTCCCGTGGGCCAGATGTGCTCGAGTCATCCTCCGAAGCCGCAGCTTGCCGCTGTAAGTGTTTCGCCCTAACCCGAACGGCGAATGTGTTTTTCGGATTACTGGAATGCGATTCCGAAGCCTGTAGGCCCAGATTTGATGCATCCTGGTGTTGTTTATCCCAAAACTGTTCCGCCTGTTTGTCAAGATTCTCTTCCAGAGATGAGTAATAGAGGTCCGCAAATCGCACATTGTTCTCGTCTTGGTCTACGGTCGGCCTGCTAGCGACTATATCAAGTGCGGTAGGTTCATCGGGATAATCAAGGCTGTTATCTTCAGAGCTATATCCTTCATCTTCGTCGCCCGAGTCTTCCTCTCGCCCATCTGCCTCCGAATATGATGAGGTATCAAAGGCTGAATCTGGAAGCTGGTTGGCACTGATCGAATCGGGTATGAACTCAGGAGGTGGATCGATTGAAAGAAAATTAATAATTTCGATTGGCAAAGAAACCTGGACTTCTGTCGCGAGTATTGTTCCCATGTTGACAGTCACTTGTAGAGTATAGGATACCTCTAAGAGGTTGCTGCGTGAAATGGATACTGCGTCTTGCTATACCCAACAAATTAACGAAGGGCGAGTTGAGATAAGGAGGAATAAGTACCGGTATCAAGATGTGGTGAGAAAATGAACGCGTTTGACAAGGAATTACACCTGCCCACCATCCTTTGGCGCTCGCGTGTCCACGAGTTCCTCGCCCACATACCTCCAAGTTGGACTGGGCCACCTCTTTTGTTATAGTTGATGACTGCATTTCATCCGCAATTGTGATGTTTCGTTGTTCGTTTCCGGTACCGTTAAATTTGTATCCAACCCTGAATAGCGTTATTGAGCGTATCAATCGAAGAAATAGGGTTTTCACGGCTTTTTCAGAGTTATTAACGATCTTCACTCCGATAAAACAGGACTGTCCGGCAACCCAGTGTAATCGATGCAGCGATGCTGTCAGTTTAACTTCGCCGTTTCCTCCCATGCGTAAGGATTCTGATGTAGTGACGCGAATCGGTCGAGAGGTAGGAGCCAGGACAGTAGAAGGATTCAAACGGGGCCATATGCAGCAGTCACGGTAAAAATGTGCAATAGATTGTTTGCCAGAGGCTGAGTCTTTGATGGCAAGGGAGCTACAGAGCTATTCAGTGGCATGAAGAAGGAGATTACAGACAGCAGAGTGACAAACAGCATTGCAACGTAACGAATAATTGGCCCGTTTTGAGCTTTGAGGACTCCTTTGGCGATTCCTCTCTCCGAGTCCGGTTTGAGATGCAAGACAAATGGAAACAAATGTATTCCTTCGATAGATGCAGCAAATCCTTCTTCGTCAGGCTCAGAAGAATAAAGACGTTCCAAGCCATGGGCTATTTCTGACAGAGGTGCCGAACACTGATAGAAAATAGACCGTTCCTGACCGTTATCGATACTTTCGAAGCCAATTAGTCTGAGCTTGCCTCCAGAAATCAAGAAAGGACAGTTCTTCTTGAGATATTTCCGCACGCGAATTTGAATATAGCCTTGCATGTTACCTCCTTGCACGCAGACGTCGCTTTCCAGGAAAATGTCCAAATTTACTCGAGATCTAGACCTGGCCTGTTCCAATGATATAGCCTTATCTCGTCTAGTTCTAGAGGCGCTTGAGTCGGAGAATGGCCCTGGAGTAAATATCGCCCCGGATTTTAGTCGCGAGTTCGCATTTCCTAGAATTTGCTTCAACTCTTCAGCGTTCTGCAATGGGGTACCATCGATAGTCAAAAGAGATCTGGCTCGAGAGGACGCAGATGTTCCGGCGGAGTATTGTTGTTTCGAAAGGATATCCATGTGGACATTTGGGTTACAGTTTGAACGATTTGTCGAACTAACCCCTGGAGTTAGAGGCCTACGTGCTGAAGATCCATCGGAATATTCAGCACCCAAGCCCAGAATGGATGGTAAAGGCGTCGCAGAGGTATTTGATCCATTGGAGCCAGGACAGAAACTTGTATTATCTCTTTCACCGTGCCTAATTGGTTGGGTATGTTCATGAGAAGCAGGAGCACCGTTGTTCGAAGAACTTTTAGGGGCAGACTTTGAGCCAGAGTTATTGAATCCTTTAGGAAACAGATCAATTCCTAGCCCAGATAATGAATCGACAGTTATTCCCGAAGAGGTTGACATTGAGTAAATAGGAGGTATTAGAGAAGTTGACGGTGGAAGGAGAAGAACCGGCCAGTGCGCACCCTGATTGGACTAGACTTGTTAGGAATTACTGCTGCAGACAAATATTTACGCTGCCGCAATCACCAGTGAACCAAACTTGAGCTTCGCTTGGGCTTGAAATCTATGTACATCTTGCGTATCTCGAACGCAGGAAACCTAGAACTTCCCTTCATCGTCAGCGGAATTTCTCAACTCAATATGTCGACTAAAAATGCACGCACAATATCTCAGCCTTCGAACCGCGCAAAACCAAAAGATGTTAAAGAGAAGAAAGTTGTTTTCAAAGGTGTCCTGGACAATCCATTTCGCATTCAGTGGTTAGCTTCGTTTTCTGTATACGATTGCTATTACTAGATCTCATTTAATACAGGCCTTCAGTACCACTAAATCTCCAAAGCACCATATTATCGTGCATCATTGAACTTTTGGATAGCGCTTCGGATTACCACTATAAGCGTTGCGCTGAAAGTCGAAAACGTAAAAGATCTGCGAAATCCACGGAAAAGGCGTTCAAGAAAACCAAACTTTCAGAAATGACACGCACAGAATCAAGCAATCTAGAGGACACGATTGTCTCTGAGAAGCTTGTCGAGAACACGTCTGGCTTCTCGAATCTAGAGCAAGACACCAAGCCTAGCGAAGGGAACAATATCGGGAATGAGCCTCCTTTGCTTCTTCGCCATGTGTTATATGGTATTAATGCAGTTACTAAAAGGTTGGAGACACAGGCGCAGAATGCCCGTTCTCCAACCATTGCTACTCTCCCGGAGACATCCGCACAACCTCCAAAGCCCCTGAAGTACATCTTTGTCTGTCGAGCAGATGTGGACCCTGCGCTTCTGATAGCGCATCTTCCTCATCTTGTAGCCGCATATAATTCCACTCGTCCAAGCCAATACATCAAGTTGATCCCTTTGCCTCTGGGAGCCGAACTTGTCCTCGCCCAAACATTAGGGGTTCGACGAGTTACCGTTTTAGGTGTTGATGTACGATTTCTTGAAATCTGCACAAATCTTATCTGAATTATTCTACTGCTACAGGCAGATTACCCTGATAATCCCAGGCTGAAGACAATACTGGATTCAATTCCGATTCTTACAGCATCTTGGCTATCCCAACCAAAAACCATAGCTCCTCTGATTCCTACCCATGTTAAACATCTTCGGACGACTGCCCCGAAGGATATGAAAGAAGCAAAGGAGTTACGTCTACAAGGGAAGGCTGCAGCCAAGCAGAAAAGGCTTGAAAAGGTCAAACAGACTTAATTGAATGCGAGATTTCACCAAGTTTTCCAGCAGCTTTATTTTGTCACTCCAGAATTACTTGCCTATATTTAACGCTTAATCCACGTTTGTGAAGTAGCATGTGAAGCGTGAAGGATGTACGGTCGTGATTTTTGTTTCACTTTCGGGCTCGGGCGGCGGGCCTCGGCCATAGTCTGAGCGTGACGAAGCTTCTGAGAGATTCACGATGTGTCACAAATCACGGGAATAATCGTCACGTTATCATTGGTCAATTTGAATTTTGTAGTCGATGTTCAAGGTTATTAAATTTAGTGAAAGGCTCGACCAAACCCTTTGCTATAACATCATGTTTGTAGCTATCGTCGGCACTCGGTTCTCGGGGAAGTCGAGCATTGCAGATTACCTAGTCTCGTCGAAGGGATTCACTGAAGTCAGGCTCATCCGATCAGAGGATGTTGCTACCAGATTCGAGGAGAAATTTGAGGTATGCATTCTAGGTCTTTAAAGACATTCATATTGAATTTATTGGTCGACAGATTCGGAAACCACGCTCTTCATTAGCCGTGAATATACCAAGATCATATGAGAAGGGGGACGCGAACGTTATGTCGAAACATTTATCCTTTTTATCTATGAGCCCACTCGCTTCCCCCGCACCAACAGCGTCGCCAATTCTTAATCGTCAAACCATATGTTTCTCCAATACAACCGATCTATTGAAATTCGTTACCAAAAATTGGATGGAAAGCTTTGTTACAACGGATCTATCTACAAGAGAGCTAATTGAACCTTTTGTTCGACGCCCTTTCTTCATGCTCCTTAGCACTGACGCTCCATTGTTCGAACGGTACAATCGTTCAAAAAGGTTGGTTCTCTTCTCTTTTCCGCTTTAGAGCCTATTGATGATTGCCATTTGTCTTAGCTATCTGAACACCTCGCTGGAAGATTTTGTTATAGACAATGACCGACATGTTTTCGGACAATCGCATGCTACATCATCGAAAGCACAATCGTTGCTTAACCTATCAGATCTCGTCAATATCCAAATAATTAACTCATTTAAATCGCTTCAAGATCTATATTCACATATTGACAAAGTTGATCTATTGCATTCTGAACATGTCAGACCGAGTTGGGATGCATATTTCATGGTCAGTCCGCGATGATCTGCAACTCCTATGTCGGTCTCAAAAAGCGACGTGCAGACTATGGCGTCTCTTGTTTCTCGTCGATCAAATTGCATGAAACGACGTGTCGGTGCTGTACTCGTCCGGGAAAACCGAGTTCTTGCTTCGGGGTATGAATCCCTTGATGATATTGGGCCCATTGATGATAATCGATAGCTTCACAGTTATAACGGCACCGCACGAGGTTTGACCAATTGTAACGAGGGTGGATGCTCCCATTGTAACGAAACCACAGACAGTCTTGGTCAATCACTCGAATGTGTTTGCCTGCACGCAGAAGAAAATGCTCTTCTCGAAGCTGGAAGGGAGAGAGTGGGGAAAGACTGTGTGTTATATTGTAATACGTAAGATCATTGTCCTCTGCTGGAACATTCTTTCATGCAACAACGATAGATGTCCCTGCCTCAAGTGCACTGTCAAGATTATTCAAACAGGTGTCAAAACAGTGGTTTACAATTTGGCCTATAAAGTGTGAGTCGTTCCCTTTCAAATTTAATAATGCCCAATATCTAAGCAAGATCTAGTGACGATGCCTCAGCAGTGCTATTCAAAGAAGCAGGTGTCCAGCTTCGAAGATTTGATCCAAACAGCAAATTTCACTTATTACCTGCAGAAGATGAAAGCGCCGCGACAACGATTGAACCTCAGTTGCAGACCCAAATTGTTGCATAGTATATACCCCGAAGTATACCATTGAAAGAAATTTATTCTAGAGTTTGCAAAATCACTGCTGCGTTTTTGTCGATGTTCCACATAGGCTTCGCCATAAAGTTCACTATCGGATTGTGGGGATTCATTGTGGACACCAAAAGCAGCCAAACAGCATCAGGGTTAACCTTTCCAGCTTGCACATAGAGATCAATAGCGCATTTTTGCAACTCCTCCTGTGCCAGGGCCGCTAGAAATCTTCGGAAAGACATAATAACCTCCCAAAAGGAAGGCTCGTGTTCGTGGACTCCTTTGAGAGCGAACGTCATCGTCTTCAAGAGAGATCGATACAGTCGATGAGAATGCGTGTACGCTGATTCCGACCCGGTGGCTCTCCCATCGCTTCGCGTAAGAGCGTTCGCTTTTTCCCCTCTCTCCAAATCCAGTAACATAAGACGGAATCTGGGCCAAACGTCATCCCAAACTCGACGGAACATGAAATCCCCAACATATTTTGACAATGCCTCCACCAAACCCGCTGCCGCGCTGACAACATAGGTTTCGGAATCTCCTAGGCGATTCAGGATGAATGGCCAAGCAGAATGAATAGATGGGAGAAGGGCAGATCCTGGCAATACTGGGACAGAGGACGTAAGCAAGTTTAATATTCGTGCGCGAATGACCGGCGAATCGTGGGTCAAAAAGTACATGGATCGAGAAATTATCTGTTTCGTTAGGGCTTGTATCGGTGTTGGTGGCGGTTCATCAACATCTGCAGGTTGTGCTTTTGCCATGCCTTCGTCGTCTTCTACATTTTCCCCATCTTCGTGTTCGTTTTCTGAAGTTTGCTTTTTGCCCCACGGTTCTCGAGGAGCAGGGCCATAATCAGTTGCGTCGGCCTCTTGTAATGGATCCTCGAACCGTCGCGGTAGGAAAGCAAAGAAATCGTCAAGGAAAGCTTTTTGTGGACCTATGGTGGATTTTTTGGGTGATGTCGCAGTGTCGGCAGCGTCGGTTCCAGCCTCGACCTCAATTACCTTGATCACTTCAGTCAACACCTCAATCAAGCCGTCGACGATTATGCTATAACCATGGAATTCATCCAGGCGATCGAAGCACTCTTCGACAACATCTCCCGCCTTTTCGACAATATCAGCTCCTACCAGTCGGACCATGACTCCCAGAACCTTGCTGGCGTCAATGTCAAGCCATCGTTGAGATAGTCGGCGAGAGATGGAGTCCAAAATGTAGTCGAAGTTCGAGAGCAGAAGATTGGCTGGTGATGCATACGATGTCGCGATCGTTATAAAATTCAGAGCGGCAAGAGCAGTCGAAGAAAGGAATGATACTGGTGACACCAAAGAATGTAGGACGGGGTACAAGGTGTGAATGAACAGAGAGCTGAAGCGGCCTTGTGAGATACCGGATGTGACGGTTATAAGTTGTAAACATAGTGCTCTGTGTATGATGGGTTGATGGGTTGGTTTCGATGGTTTTGTGCTCGACGGCTGCGTAATCTTGAGCGTGTCATGAAGAGGGATGATACCTGTTTGATGTTGAACTAAGAAAGTATCTTCATCTCTGTTTGGCAGCTTTTCCTTCTCTGTAGAAAAGGAAGGATCCGGCTGGTCCCATATCTCGGCTATGTTCTTCGCCAGCGTTCGAGCTTGTTTATCCAAACGCTTGCTGAATTGTGTATTTGGGATTGCAGCATTGCGATCTCCAAAAAGTGAGATGCTTGTTATGCCTTCCAGTAGCCTGCAAGCACACCAAAGCGCTGCGACTGACGTAGCACTGCTCCCTGTGCTGCCCAGTGAAACGAACCAATCCACGGCAAAGAGCGCTGTATCGCCACCAGCCTTTCCCAATGAATGGAACATGCTCGTCAGAGAATCTCGGGTTTCGGGTGAAGAGATATTTTTGAAAACAAGCTCAGGAAAGCTTATCCAATCTGAAGATTCGGGATTATTTTCGAGCGCTAATTGCGCCCCAGAAGTGGTTGTGACAATGACGGGAGGTTCAACAAATTCTAAAACTGACAATAAGCTCCAACCCCACTTCTCTATGCCTCCGGTTGGTCCTAGAAGTTTGCCTATGCCCTTCGAGACAACAGAAAGTTCCGCGCCAGAATCTTCTATAGAGGCGAGACGACAAACGGCGTCTATCAGCCCGGCAACGTGTGCAACCTTGGCATCAAACTGGGTAGATAATAGCCTAGGAAGAGCAGAAAGGTTGTCTGATAGATTCGCCATGAGTGTATGTTGAAGGGAAATTTGAGCATCAGATGGAGTTGTCAGGAGATTGGTTAGTGATTGACGGGCTTGTGAAGAAACTGAAGGATAATCGGAAAGCGAGAGCGAGAGCAAAAATGATAGAAGCAATGGCTGCGTTTGTGGAAGAGTAAGCGTAGTCGAGCTTATTAAACTCGCAGAGAATGTTGAGACAGCTTGCAAAGCAGCTGGAGTGGGATGCGTCAAGAGAGGAGTAAGACTATTAATTGCAATATGTAACTGGGTTGCAGTTCCACGTAGCCAGGACTCTGTTCTTCGTGTCCCAAATGGCTTTGTTTCTGGAGGCGATGATTTGCTTTCCGTAGGACTCTCGATGATGAGTTCATCGAGGTCCCTCACGCGTCGCAATACTCCGTGTTTAATACAGACTTCATCTCCAATCGCCTTATCACGGCAACTTGCGTGACTTTCAATCCACGGCTGACAACTTCTCCATTGGCCCAGCCTTTTCCTTGCGGAAGAGCAAGGCAAACCTTCGTCATGGTGCTGACTACACCTGGCAGAACAGAGGGGATCAATGGATCTGGAAGATACAAATCAAGTAAGAATAATATGACTTCCAGAGATGAACTTTGCAATGAAATAGATCGGGATGAGGCAGCAGTCATGACGGAATCCAGAGTTTGTCCAATGATTGGAATAAATTTTGGACTTTGCGTGTGCTCCTGAAATTCAAGGAAACGGTCTTCCGCTTCAGTGGGGGCAAGAGATCTTTTGAGAGCCTCCTCAGATGTTCGAGGTCGTAGAAGTGCAACAAGGCATCGAAGAGCAGCTACTTTCGTTTCATCATCGCGAGATTTGCCTTTGCCGTGAGGCTTCGCCTCTATTCCGCCTACAACAGCCCACAGAGCATAAAGATCTGCTCCCATACCTTGAATCGCAAGTCCACCACCAGCTCTCCACAAGAAGTTTGAAAGCGATTAGAATCTTCTCCAGAATCTGATCAGGTATCTCGGCAGAGGAATTCCGTTGCAGGATTGTCGACAGTGGTAGGAATACGTATGAGATGAGATTTGAAGTTAGGTTTTCGGAGGGGATTTCGTTCAATATTTTGATTAGGTCTTCCAGGAGACGCGATGTTGCAGAGACGGATGCCGGTGTGAGGCGCGATGCACCAAGTAGAGGCACACAAACGACTTTCAGCTAGCAAGTTATTTCAGCTGATCCATTCTGAAACCACGAATTGGCATGAGGCACATACCTTCCTGAAATCCGCTTGTATACCGGAGTCTTCGGTCTGCATGGACGATGTGAAGGCAGCCATTGAATGAACCCGACTGTGACATTTAATTGCATGAGCATCCGAGTTACTAGCGCTAAGTCTGCGTGCTCACACTTCAAATTGAAAAATGTCGATATTGGCAGCAGTCTTGAAGAAATTCAATCGTCTAGCACATAAGAAAATAGTTTGAAAGATTTTGGAGGTGATCGACGGAATTGAACCTCATGGTACGAAGAAACTGCCAGTGTGGATGCGCGCGACAACTATGGCAGCGCGTCATGCATTCATGTCTCATGCATTAGTCAGCCGGCAGAATTATGGGGGCAAGAAGTCCAAGTTGAAGTTGCGGAAGACTAGTCTTTTTGCAATGCATTCAAATGGATCACAACCACCCTTATGTCACGCTGCCCAAATCCTTCCGTGTTCTCAGCGTAGAATGCGTCCAACGGCGCAAGCGCAAAGTGGCCCTTGATTTGGCTCCGATTCTCGATCGTATTTCTCACTTGACAATCATACACTCCAAAAGTTTCCCTGGCTGACTTGACACCAGTTCCACATATAACCCAAGACGTGCTTTTCCAGACTTGCACTACTGCCCGTCCTTAAACCAAGAGTGCAAGGATGACTATCGAAAAACCGAGGCTGCTTCTTGTCGATTCTTATGATTCATTTACTCACAAGTAAGCTTTTCCCTCGTGCTATGTGAAAAGTATTTTTGATCTGCGAACATTATTTTTCTAGTCTAGCAGCACTTTGTCGTCGAGCAATCCCTGAGTTTCAGTGACCATCATAAAAAACGACGACCTCACCATAGACGATCTACGGCCATATCTTTCGTACTTCTCATGCGTCGTTGTCGGTCCTGGGCCAGGTTCTCCGGATATAGCAGAAGATATCGGCTTAGTTCGCGATCTTTGGAAGCTGAAGGAAAAGGATATCTTACCCATCTTTGGTGTTTGCTTGGGGCTGCAGAGCTTAGCTATCGAGAATGGTGCCGTCTTAAAACGACTGCATACCGTCAAGCATGGCCTAATTCCCAAATCCACCATAATTCAACTCATCTCTTCGAATCCGTGGGATCAATCAAGGCTGTTCGATATCACTCACTTCATGTCGAATTGAAGCAGCACGGAGATGTGGAAGAATTGGCTTGGGCGCAGGACGAAGGAAATGGACGTGTTGTTATGGGCGCTCGTCACAAGCATCGACCATTTTGGGCTGTCCAATATCATCCAGAGTCGGTATGCACAGATCATGGAGGAATCGAGGTCGTCGCAAACTTTTGGCGGTTGGCACAGGATTGGATGAAAATTAGCGGACGACGAATCAGCCCATGGAACTCGACTGTTACAGACATTCTTGGTCACCCCTGGCCTTATGCTGCTCCTCCATCACGACCTCTCTCACTTATCCAGCCGCCTTCCGTCGTAACCGTATCACTGAAACGACAGGATCTTTCAGCCATCTCGATTTGCGAAGCATTTGGAGCATCCGAAGAAAAGTCAAACTTTGTACTCCTCGAATCAGCTGCTCAACCCGGTCGTTTCTCGATTATCGGAGCTATATCTTCTTCAACTCTTCATATTACATATCGTATTGGCGATGCTTCCGTATGCCTCAAGAAAGATGGCGCGACCTCACATGAACTGCTGGAATCCCAAGATATTTGGACATGGCTTGCAAGATTCATGCGCTCGAGAAAAGTGACAGATGGAATCCGGACCTTCCTTTCTGGGGAGGCTTCATTGGGTGCCTGAGCTACGAACTAGGTGTGCATTCGATGCAGATCCCTGTCAACCGCGAGAAAACACCAGCAATCGGCATCCCGATGTCAACCTAGTCTTCATCGAACGCAGCGTTATTTTGGATACTCAACAGGGCAAACTTATGTACAATCTATTGCTCCAAACGATTGTGCCTGGGTGTCCAAACTGCGGAAGTGTTGGAAAATCTGCCACCGGAGTCCTCCAGTACGAATACGCCATCCGCATCGAACGCATCCATCACCCTTCCAGATAAAGCTCGTTATATCTCAAAAATCCAGCAAGCCAAGGAGCATCTCTTCGCCGGGGATTCATATGAGCTTTGTCTAACTGCACAGACACATATATCTATTCCCTCTTCCTCTTCAAGCCAGTCGTCATCATCGACCTCTTGGGAACGATACAAACATCTCAGAAAGAGCAATCCAGCGCCGCATTCGGCATACCTGCGATTACATCCTACAACCCTTCTGTCATCGTCGCCGGAACGCTTCCTCTCATATTCTCGGGGACCTGGGACCATTTGCCAGCTGCGACCAATCAAAGGAACAGTTCGCAAAACATCAGAATTACAAGAGCCATTGCAGAGGAGGCCTTGGTGGGTAGTCCCAAGGAGGTTGCTGAAAATCTGATGATTGTTGACCTGATTCGACATGACCTGCATGGTGTTGTTGGCGAGGACGTTGTGGTCAAGCAGTTCTGTTCAGTGGAAGAATACGAAACTGTATGGCAGCTGGTTAGCGTCATTGAAGGCAAACTTAGCGATAAAGCAACACCCTTCCTGGTGTAGAGAATCATTGGGTTGGCAGGTTCTTAGGCAATGTTTACCTCCAGGTGAGCGCTTCCACTGTCACACAGTTCATGGATCGTTTAATCTTAAATTTTAAATTTCAGGCAGCATGACGGGAGCCCCCAAGAAGCGGAGTGTTGAAATTCTTCAAGATCTAGAAGACCAAGAGAGAGGTATCTATTCGGGTGTCTTCGGCTATTGGTGCGTGGGTGGTGGTGGTGATTGGTCAGTGACCATTCGCAGCTGCTTCAAATATGAAGAACCCAGGGATACTATAGGCAACGATCCCGAAGTGCCTGAAGAATGGGTAATTGGCGCTGGAGGCGCGATTACTGCGCTCTCTGACCCCGAAGGAGAATGGGAGGAGATGGTCATAAAGCTCCATAGTGTCTTGCGCGCTTTCGGAGCTCTGTGATAAACCCACTCTTTTTCGTTCATGGGTTATCTCTTCTCACCTATTAGATTTAGTATAGACCTCTCACTACTATGGAACTCCAATACTGGCCTGTTCAATCGCTTCACCGCCACCAGTGAACTCATTCGGATGCCTGGAATCAAAGGGCTCATGGATAGTGAAATATTCCACCGATGCCAATCATCAATGCTTCTGTAAAAAGCTGACTCTGATGGCAAGATGATCACAACTTGATGCGCAAACCATATATCAGATTGAGAAAATTATCAACTTCGAAACTGTCTGCAATACGCTCTCTGATGCAGGCTTGGCCATTATCTCATGTTTCCTGAGGGATGATGAGAAACCAGTGTGTATTTGTTCATTGCTTTGTCCACGGATATTTATAATTGACAGAAGGGTGTTCATCAAGTGTGTTTATGTCTGCCAGTTGTCTAGGTGGCTGTTTGTGACTACGAGGTCTCCCGATCGGTGGCTGGAGTGCATCTGTGTCCGAGTCGTTACTAGTTATCAGAGGCCGCAACTCAGCAAGTCCTCTCTTTCGGAGTCTTCTACACCCCTTCACGGATATGTACTGATGTCGCTTGCATCGGGTTTTGAATGAGCCCGAGACGCAAAGTTCAGACGCGATTGTTACATACAAGAGGAAGTGGGGTAGAAACTGTCAATTTTATCCATTCTTCTTCCCATTACATTACCTTGGACACATCTTTCCCTTTCTTTTCTTCTCTTTCGGACGACTCTGGTTCAGTCAACATTACTTGTCCCTTTCATCTGACAAATTTTTGCCTATTCCTGTCCTTTGTGCTGCTGGCTTGGAGCGTCGTGACCAGCAAATATCCTGGTGAGTGATTATACCTTGGGTAATGGTACTTTCTCTTTGAACACCCACATTATCTATTTTCTAGATCTCACATACAGATGCCCACCTTTAATTGGGCCTCATGTTGGGATGGGTGCTTTTGGACTATCGACTGTAGCGACAGTGCAGCATTTATCGTCACACCTTTCTTGCAGCCGGTAAGATTTACCCAGTCAATACAATATTGTCCCTCACTATATACTTGATGTTTAGTCTTTTTTATTCAACTGGGATCCGCGGCCTGTCCCTGTGCCTGTTACAGGTTATCTCTTTCCTGGTTTTTATTTAATTATTCTCATTCTAACGTGGACGACCTTCAGAACAATGCGAAACGATTCAGATAACATGGGATCGGAGCAATCAACTTGGGTATGATATCTTAGTTTGAGCGAAGCACTATGTTGACTGGCGGAAATTTACAAATTCCAGTCCAAATCCAACCGCACCTTATTACCTTCAAATTTACACTTCGTAAGTCCTATTGCTCGAAATATGTAGTTTGGCAAAGAGAAAACATTAAATCCCTCATTATTAGGACTTTCATTCAACCTTTTGTAATTCCAGCGGGCGATGGCCTTAGTTTTGTAAGTTTCATAATTATATGCACATCATGATGTATATTTTGACAAGCAGATCGCATTAGAACTATACAGTTCCATTCGGCCCAGGCACATTAGTACGTTGAAATTTTTATGCGATACTAAACAATTAATCCAAACTTCATATTTTCTAGTACCAGATCTGCATGGTATAGACTTATACAACTTAAATACATAATGCTCTCTACTGACACCATAATCGCATCCACCAGTTCGATAAGTTTGGTAACACTGGAGGTTGTCAGAACACATATTCGGTCATCGCCCCCAGTACCCCTGCAACTTGTCAGAACGTCACTTTCGTGCCCCAACTGGATGTAACTGCCACAGTTGATAATGGACCCATGTCGCAGTTCGGCTTTATTGATCAGGTTGGTCTCAAAATTACCATCATAAAATCGCATTTTCATTTGGAATATAATATCAGTGCACAGATATTTCTCTTCAGCCGACGAGCGGAACTCCCCCCTTTACCCTCACGGTATAGTATACATTCTCGAACAAAATGATTAAAAAATACTGAACGGCATGAGTGATAGGTTGCCCCAGCTCTCCACCCTCCTTATAACATCACATCCTTTGACATGAAGCCAATCAATTGGACTCTCAGCCTCAACTGGGCGATGCCTTTTTTTATCAGTCTCGTAGACTCCAAGGGTAGCATGTGGTCTAATGGCCCTCTTCACGCCGGAGGAGGAGGATCCGTGGCATGTCTTGCCGGTAACATAACATCTAGGTGAGTGTCATACCATTTTCCTTCATTCAGCATTTTTTAACAGCCTCGGCATTCAGTCGGGATGTAAAAGCCCCCATCGCCGTTGGAGTGAGCTTCCTCAGCTTATTTGTTGGCATTGCCCTGGGGGTAGCTGGTTTCTCCATGTTTTTGAGACGGCGCTCGCGCAGTTTTGTGAAACTGCAGGATTCTACGTCGCTGGAGAGTCAGATCAATCCGTTCCAAACCTACGAAGAAGGATCGTCTTCAGGCCAGACACAAGTTTATGTGGTCCATCACGACGACAGAGGAGTACCTCCAGTCACCATCCTACACAATGAACAGACAGAAATAGTCGAGCTTCCACCTAGCTATCCTGAATACTCGCGAGCGCAAAGCAAAGCACTAGCACTTAGCAGCCTGAGAGATATTGGGCGTAGCCGCAGCTTGAGTGCCGCCTCCAGTACTTCCCCTATTGTTTCACCTTCAAATGATTCTGACGCGGCGCCAGACCATGTGGAGCTGCATTATGGTGCCCACCGTTCTCGGGGACCACTAGGGCTACATCAAACACGTCAGACCGGCAGTCTCCCAACGAAATCTTCTCTGACACCGGAATCTTCATAGACGGTGTCTGCAACCTAGGTAAAGCTGACACGCCTGAAGGCTTGGACGTTTTTAAATTTCTTTATTCTTTTTCTAAATTTCTTTGGTTCGCGGTTTATATGATTCCTTGTTGTAATTTGTTGTAGTTATAGCTATGCTATTTCTTGTATTCGTAGAAACTTATGTTTGGTAAATGTAGTTATGTATGTATGCAAGTACCTTGAAAAAGAAAAAGAAAAAATTTTGGCGCCAACGTAGGTGCATTTGGCGCGCAACTTAGTAAATCAACTTGAACCGCAGTGATCATGATGGCAAAATTAATCAGGCACTCCAGGACGCTACTTGTGCCCACCGCGAGCCATTGGGTAATATGCACCAATCATTTCGGCAAACATATGCATAGCCTGAGCGTTGAACTTATATTTGGATTGGACTGCAACTTGTCCCAATTGACATATTCGAAGCCTTTCTATCCAAGTACACCTGTCCCTGGACATGTCCATGCACCATTCGCTCCTTTCATCATCATGATTGTACCGACAGAAGGGTGAGTACTGAGCACACTAACCTTTGTCTCATGTCGCAGTCTGCTAAGTTATGGACCGACGTAGATTGGCCTCGGATTCGAAACAGCATCTACCACTGAATGTACCTAAGGGGCTAAGAGTAAGAGAGGATTCACTGGGAGAAGGCTCATCCACTATTACTACGTCAAATACCTCATCAACATTACCACCCCCACGGTAGGCTACGACTCGCATTTTGCAGTGTTGCATATGCTTGTTTAGTTATAGAACCTAACAATTTGTCAACCTTTACAGATACCTTGAAGAGCATCCCAAAACCCAGATAACCTATGATTTTGTTCCTCAGACGAATACACCCAATAGCATGATTATGTATCCTCCAAAATTTCTTAGAAGCCATTATCCGACATATCACATCTCTGTCAACATGAACGTCTTCACTCCATTTTCATATATTACAACTGTGCGAAGGGACAGCTGCGATGGCGAAGTGGTTGGTGACTTTGAGTATGCTTTATCATATCTATTGCCCAGCATAGAGTCTCATAGTCTCATATACTTTCTTGCAGGATGGGCATCGCCGGTTTGCGAAGACCTAACACCGTTTGCTTGAGAGGCTACGAGTGTCCAATCGATGAAATGCTAGAAGTTAACACTAAGATGTTCCGGGGAGGAACGGTGAGCAGTTGCCGTTACTATTCAAGGAATGGGGTCTCTCAATTTGTCCTTGATCAATCTCTCAAGACATATCTATGGAGAAGTAGAAAGGGAGAATCCGGCCCAAAAAGCGATATAGTCGATTTTTGTTGGGAAGAGATGTCGTTTGCGACCACGTCGACATTATCAGTGAGTGCTTTATTGTTGATCCTATGTAGAGCTTGCCCATTCTCAAGATTGGATAGTGTTACCTTGGCAGAGAAAAAACCGTCGTGAATCTCCTTGCTAAGTTCATGCCTTCAACGTTACCGCGCCGGCCAGGCCGACCTCCAAATCGAACACGGATGGACGTAACACCCAAAGGTCATGATTTTCTCGACGAAATTGTGATATCGATGCTTATTGTCGAGCGGATGCGTACATCACCTTCAGCACTGAAGGATTTGCCACTTCCATGCTAAGGGAATTCTTTTGAATTCAATAATTACTAGGTTATTAGATATGTTGCGTCTTCATATAATACATGGACTTTACGTTTATGCCAAGAGAGCAATATGTTGCAGTTCACTATGGATTTCGGAATCAGTTGAACAGGAATAGCTAGAGTGGATGCATTACTTACTTTCGAACTTGTTGTCCAACCTTCATTGGTGGATACAATGTTTCATCTCCTTCAGATTTGCCGGCTTTGATATGTTCAGCACGCAGTTGTCTTGCTCTGTCGTTCAGGACAGGGATTGGAATAAGATCATAGTCAGAGGACAAGTGCCAGAAAAACGTCGAGGAGATACGAATGAGAGGTCGCTCAGGAATGCCTCTTTCCTCTTTTCAATGACCTAAAAGAAGAGTTAAGATAAATTGCAAGCTACTAGTCAACAGACCGACCGCTAAAGTTTGGTCATTTACAACGACTTCATGGAAGCCCGCTTTGATGAGACCACCAGTGATATGCTCTAATTGTTTTCCAGCTTGGACAAGCAAATTATTGCCTGGAGGAATTTTGACGGGTATACGTTTGCCTGTGTTCCTTGCCCAAACATGCAAGCCAGGGTAGCGAGATCGTCCATGAATGGTCAAAAAGTTGAGGTCAGAATGGAATCCAGCCAGGATGGTATCTTTCTTGCCATACTTGACTAGATCAGAGGCAGTAGGAGCCAGCAAATGTGGTCTGCGAGAATAATTTAATTTGGAAGGTGGTGATGAACTCAAAATAAACTAACCCATAGCGTCCTGCCTTGCTGAACGTTTCAGTGGGAATACCAAGGCCAATGGCGACCATATCTGCAAAGTCCGAGACGCTATAATCTTTACGTTAGACAACGAAGTGGAAAGGATGGACGATATCACGTACGCGCCCTTCATAGATTTCCCCCATTTCTCCATTGTGACCGGCCATCTTTTCTTCAAAGTGGGCGCGTCTGGTACGACATTCGGGGCGTTCAATCCAGGAAATTCAGTGGCATATGGAGGGACCTCGTTCATTTTCCAGAAGAAGCGGCATTTTGGATCAGGAGCATGAGCAGAGATGTCCAGAGGCCGCTCGGATGGCTCCAACGCCTCAATAATTCTCAGGCAAGGCGCATCCGCGGCACACTTGGGCTTCTCGGTGTTCTCCAAGGTGACGCCGACCTGATAACCAAGCTCTGGGCGTTCGTCCTTCTTTAAGTCCTCATGCGGCTGAGCAAAGTAGTCTTCGATTAAATCAAGGAAAGTTGAGTTATCGTCTTCGGAGACGCGAGAGTCGTGTAGAACAAGAGCACCGTAGATGATAAGTGCATCAGCGGCCTGGTATATTCCGATAGATTAGGACAAAAGGGAATCAATTCCGTGAGACTGGCTCAGTACCTTCTTGCACTCCTGGATCACGGCCTCGGAGTCGCGCGGTCCAGCCAGAAAAAGATCGAGGTCAATGACAGGGAGGTCCATGGAGGTATGTGGGGGCAAAAGGAGTAGAGGAGAGAACAGAGAAGCTATCTTGGCAGGTTGCCCGAGCCATACGCAGAAAGGAAGAGAACATGTGGGATGGAAACACAGCCACCATCTGGGGAACCGCAATTGAAGCGTCTTTGTGACTTGTTACTATAGTCCTTGCCTCCGACCACCACCTTGCTTCACACACGACCCCCACATACCAACCATCACAATGATCAAGGCAAGCCCTGCTATTTCCCTCTCGAAGATCTAAGGCTGACATCTCTTTGATACCCCTTTAGATCTGGAGCATGAAGAAGAACGAGGATGCGGCGGCCAAGAAGAAACCCAAGACTAGTGCCGCTCAAATTCGAGTCCAGAAAGGTAACCTTTCGTCTAGTAAGATTTCTGTAACGATCCACTTATTGATCTGCATACAAGATTTGACCGAACTCGACCTGCCGTCGACGATGCGCACACACTTCCCAGATCCTGCTGATCTCCTCAACTTCACCTTGACAATCACTCCCGACGAAGGTACGTCCTCGTTTAATTGTCCCTCCTTTAAATCCTGATATCCTCTGTAAAGGCATGTACAAGGGTGGTTCATTCACATTCTCCTTTGCGATCAACACCAATTACCCTCATGACCCTCCAAAGGTCAAATGTACACAAACGGTATACTCCATACCTCCTTCATTCTTCCTGAATGCTAATACTGTGCGTCAATAGATCTACCACCCAAACGTTGATTTGGAGGGCAATGTTTGCCTAAACATCCTACGAGAGGATTGGAAGCCCGTCCTTAACTTGAACTCCGTGATGGTGGGCTTACAATATCTGTTCCTCGAGCCGAATGCAGATGACCCTCTTAACAAAGGCACGAGTCATGTATTTATCTCTGCTACTGACCTCATTCTAACCATGGTGTTTGGGAATTTACAGAGGCAGCCCTGGAAATGAGCAAGAACCGCGACCAATTCCTCAACAACGTCAAGGCCTCCATGCGAGGCGGCAGCATCAAGGGCGTCCAGTATGACTCTGTTATTGTGCGATAACTTTTCCTCCTTGTTTTCCTGCTGTCGCATCTTCCTCTTTTCCTTCGGTCATCTTGCATCACTGCTTTCCTCCATCACTATCATCTGATCTTGCACATCCCTATTCCACACACACACCATACACTTTCCCTGACTCTCTTCGTGGTGGGTAGATTTGTAGAAATGTCCTGACTTCATAAATCCGGCATCGCTGTGTTTGGTTAGATCCTTACTACATACTGTATATATACACGCTGCTTAATTAACGTCGATTGTACCACCAATGGCAGATCGGCGAGATCATTCAGCTCCCTCTGTATGTGGTGAAAGAATAGGGACTGATCAGTAAGGGTATATGGTAGTGGTCTAGGGGGTTCTCGATCACGAAGGCAATCTATAGTAACGCTCAGAGAACAGTCGCGCTGAGGTTAGATAACAGCCTACCTCTACCCATGGATAGAACGATTTGCGGCTAGTAGCTTCGAATATTCCTTCGTCTTGAAAACTATCTTGTATGTTTGCCCTGCAACGAGATTTGTCTTTTCCTTCAGAGCTAATTCTGAGCCAGTGGAGGTAGGAGATCCAAGCAACGGCCATCTGCGTTGGTGACGCTAACACAATTTGAGGACAAAACGTTCAAATATGCGAGATAAACCACAGACCCTTTAGCAAGTGGCTGGAAAATGTCCGGACCATCTACACTCTTGGAGACTTCGAGAAGCTGGAGGCGGATGACTACACCCTCCGCAGGTTTGCCAGTGGAAGCGTCGAGGACTGTTCAAAGGTGAATAGCTGCCTGTCAGGGATATAGAAAAATCTAGACATACCGTGGCAGGTTATCGGAGACTTGGACATAGTGTAACGCGAGCAAGATGGGGCGATGTCAGTAGGAGGAGCATCAGCATGGGTGCCATTAATGACATATGTAGTGGCCCTTACGTTCGGAGTAGGCCGAGTTTGGACGCGACGGCGATCACTGCTGGACGGACTTTGAAAATAAAAAAAGTTAACTCTCAATCTAAACCATGGCATCCTCCGCTGCCCTGCCTCTTGGAAAGTACCTTGCATCTACCGGTATGTGCTGTGGACCCTCGTTGGAGATGATATTGAACCTAATAGCATAAAGAAAAGAAAACACGCGACAAGGCCATCAAAAATCTTGCCATTTTTCTCTCGGATAGCGACAATGTCATTCCAAAACCAGAGATGGACAAGTTGTGGAAGGGAATCTTCTACTGTGCGTCGCGTTGATACTTTTCAATAATGGCTTTCTAATTTTTTTTCAAGGCTTCTGGATGTCCGACAAACCTCTCGTTCAGCAAGGATTGGCCGCTGAACTAGCCGAAATGTTGTTAACCATTAACTCAACGCCTGCCTCTCTTGCTTTCCTGCGTGGCTTCTGGGAAACTACTGTGCGCGAATGGAATGGGATCGATAGGCTACGGTACGTGGCTATCAAACGACATTATACATTAGCTTGATTTAATTACAGGCTCGACAAGTATTACATGCTTATTCGCCGGTTCATCAATGCGACATTCAGATTACTCATGCGCTCAAAGTGGGATAGGGAGTCCTGTGAGGACTACAAGCAAATATTGACGAGGAGGGTGGACCTCTGTGGTGAGTTTACCAACCCGATTTCTCCTTGACCTATTGATCCAACACCCACATTCAGTCCCAACGATATCCGCGTTCCTGCTAGTCTTGCATACCATATAGCCGACATATATGTTGAAGAATTAGACAAAGCCCTTGGAAGCACATCGTCATCATTACCTGCTCCTCTTGGAACCCTATTCGACCCCTTCTTCACTCTCGCCTCCCGCACACCGACGAGCACCACATACAAACGGATACAATCCGCAACATTCGAGCCTCTCTTCATGCACTAGTACCCGAGTCCGATCCCGAAGATGAACCTCGAAAATCAAAACGGATACGCCTTAGTGCAGAGGCCACATTCCCAAATATAGCAGCCAATGCGTGTTATTTCGATCCTGAGTCAGAAGGACGAATAGACGGAGCAGCGCTCAAGAAAACGTTACTCAGGCGGATCTTTGAAGTCGCAAGCCAGCCAGACACACGAGATTCGAACCGAAGAAAGATGTATACCCTCTGGAAAGACGCCTACGATGAAGATCCGAAGAAGAGTAACATGTTCCTGTATTGCAAAGTGTTTTATTACGAGAATAAAATACTTTTTATTCCTCTTCGGTCAATGGAGATTAGCTTTGATTTCTACAACATTTTGAACGCAATATTTCGTTTCTGCTGATGGAAGCAGAATTAGCCTTATCTATCAGAGAACAGCACGTGGTGAAGTGATACTTGACGCGCTAACATTCAATAGCAACAGAAGTGCGGCTTCGCATCGACATCGACATCAGAGTAAGTGCTGATTTACTTCCACCCGAAAGCTTTGATTAACCACTAGTCAGCGCTTGGTACATCCTGTCTGGACTACCTCTGTAATGTCCCAACTGCCCTTGGATGTGCTCATCAGCATTCTGAGCTGGGTGCCACCATCGCGCGAAAGGCGTGAGACTGGTGCTCTCACCCTTCTCAACTGTCTGCGCGTCAACTCTCTCTTTCGCGAAGCCGCGAGCCTGTCCTCTATATGGAAACCTCACTACGAAACGCGGTACGAGCACTGCGTCGAAGAGCACGAAAGGGCGCGCCGGGACGATCTAGGCAATAACTGGCGGCGAATGTACACCCGGCGCCGCGAGATAGACAACGCAGCTTTGAAGCTTTTAGACAAGATCGTGTCAACTAGGGTCGGGATACAAGACGTTGCGATATCTCTCGTCAGACAATCCTTGGATGTGTGGGATGTGCTTGAGCTGGAATGCACTTGTCCTGTTCCCGATGCGTTTAGAAATCAGACGACGGAGGTCTTGGAAGGCCACTCGGAACTAATACCTGACGATGAGATTTGCCGTCGGTTTTGGGCGGGACATGTCCGCGATACAATTGCGAGGGGATATGGCGTTTCTCTCTGGCGAAGATTCATACCGCATCCCAGTTCGCCGCCATTGGAAATGCCCTCTTTTGAGTTGACAATGTCTTCAATGTCTACGATGTTTGGAATATCGGATAAAACGGTGGGATTTCTCTTTCTTTCCAAGGAGGGTTTCTGAATCCCAGTATCCGATTATTTCAATCCCTAGATCAACAGGCAATTGAATATTATAACAAATCTCTGTCGTCGAGATCTCATCAAGAAAGGGATACTCCTCGACTATCACCACCCTGACTATAATCTTGCTAGAGTTTGCAAGGAAATATGTCTCTTTATGCGACTAAAAGGATTTTCGCATTACGTTCATGGTAATTCACCACACAGATATAATCGTATAAAATTGATATTATCCTTTACCCAACCAACAGAACAGCAAGAAAGTTGGAAAATCTTGGACAAATTCCCCCATACATACCTCACAACAAGCAGATCTACAATCCCTATCTCCCTCGTCCACGTCTTTGTCGCTATTGCCACCCGTCTAGATATCGACGCGCATCCCGTCAACTTCCCGAGGGTCGTATTAAGCTATGTGCGTCCACGCGAGCAAACAGGCGAGCATGTCATCGTCAACCCATCTGCACTAGATCCCAGCAATTCTGTAATTGAGGCCGACACGCCATATAATGACAATCCCATTCAGCAAGTGCAGACGTTTGCAATCCAGTTTCTCAGCATCAAACCCGTTCCTTGCGATGCCGCTACAATGCTCATCCGCGCCTGTCGCAATATAGCAGTGGCGATACCGCGCCATCATGCCGCCCGCCCCGAAGTCCATGCAGCGGTGCTCTTGCCACTTTGCGTCAACCTGATATTCCAAGCTGAAAACAACACGCTGCAAGAGCTGTTTGAAACCGCCGACTTGCAGCCGTTGGATTGCATATTCTTGCTGGATGAGCTCGCGCCTTATCTTGCGCCTAGATGCAAGCGAATCCTTGAAGGGGTCTGTCGGTCAATTGTTGCAAGCGATGCCCAAGCTGCAGAGAAAGAATTTAGGAGGAAGCCTGGAACCATCCAATTTTTTGTTGGCATGGCTTTTGTTCATACACAATATGAATACACGGGCTTCATATTCAGCTGGGATGTAGGTCTATATGAAACCCTTCACTTTTTCTCATTCATATATATTTGTTGATAGGAGAAATGCATGGCTGGCGATGGCTGGATAGGCCATATGGGAGTAAATAAGTTGGCGCGAGGCAAAAATCAACCATTTTATGAGGTCTTCGCCGTTGACGGGACAATTAGATGTGAGGTCTTGATTTCCATCAGGCTCCATGATATTAACATGTGTATCAAAAGATGTCGCTGAAGAAAACATCAGCCCGACAACCTTCACAAAGGAGCACATTAATTCTCTTTATCGTAATTTTGATCTTTTCCCGGCCTTTTTGAAGGGGTCAACTATCCCAGAGATTTCAGCAAAAGCGTCGAGCATCGTGAAGGACGAGGAAGGCTGCTTTTGAGCCCCCATAAAAGGGAGGCATTTCCTGATGACACCGCTTTCGGAGCCCAGTGGGTCGAGCACGGATGACTTTCGATCTATGTAGCATACTGCAAAGTCAGTTGTACTATGACATAGGCCGAGTATTATCCCATCTAATCCTAACCAAGCTACAAAACACCAATTAATGTATCATCTATATATTTACAACAGTCCAAGAACGTACAAGATGAGTTCAAAGTAAACAATAGTTCAGGAAAGTTCATTATAATATCTGCTATACCTCATCCACCATCTCAGATACCCAGCCCATTAGAGCTTCATCACGGATTCTGACACCTTCGAGAAGTCTTCTAACGCCTATGAATGCTTTACGACCACGTCTTTCACCTTCTTTTTCGTCTGCGATACCTCCACGGTCAGTTGTGTCCAACTCGTCTGATTCATCCTCTTCGACAACCCCAGGAAAACCGAAGTGCTCAGAATCGACACGAGGAGCAGCGTCAGCCGAGGCGAACGATGTGCGGAAAAGAATTCGAAGAATAAGGAGTGCTGTTAACGACGTCGTGGGAGGATCCATTATGGGCACTTGGTAGGTGATCGTTGTACTGCGAGGGGGAGGTGGTGGACGGGTGGTGGGAGTTTCAGTAGGGAATGGATAGTTTTCTGAGGGCAGGGTGATCGTGTCACTCTGCGAAGGGTGTTTTTGGGATGGTTGCGCACTTGATAGATGTGTAAGAACGTGCAAGGTAAGCGCTTGCTTCGGAAGCGGTGCTCGTGGACATGATGCCCATAAACAAGGGAATTCGTTCGAGTCGGCTGAAGCCAGATGCTCTAGCACATGATCAAAGAGCTCTGCAGGCGATGCAAATGGTTGTGCTGGACATTGACCACGATCCCATTGGCAACGATACCGCTCATTGGCCGCGGATACTTTGCGCCTATCAACTCCTCGTACAATGAACCTTTGTATAGGACCTTGTAAAACCATGGCTTGGGCTTGTGGGAAAACGTTGGTGACGTTCTTTATCACATCGGATGCCACAAGAAGAGGGTGTGGGTCTGCAAACGGAGCAAAGGCATCTTTATACAGGTTCCAGAAATCGACCTGGGTTAGTTCACCATCTGGCTTGGAAACAAACATAGTTTTCATCCTTCGAAATGTTTAGTATATTGAGGCAATACACTATTATAATAGATCCGACGTACCAGTCGTAACATCGTTGAGGTTCCGGCTTCGCAATAAGGTCCTCTAACTCTTCCTTGGTAAGCTCATGGTCCCGCGTGACTTGTGATGTAGATGGGGCTGTATAGATGGGTCCAGTTTTATCGAGCGTAAATGTTTTTTCAAGGTGTTGTTGCTCTTGTAGCAAAAGACTAGCCAGCAATCGTAGGACCGCTGGCATTTCGGGATGGAGAGGAAAGCTCTGGCCATTGCTGGATGCGAGATATGGCAATATAGGTAGTTTAGGCATGCATCCAGCAAAGGTTTGTCCATGAATAAAGGTAGGTATCGCACTGAAGCTGTCAATGCTGGAGAATTTGGCACGAGATGTGTAGCGTTAGCAGGGTTTGAGAATAGAGAAGTTAGGGTAGTCAACGACGTGATGATCATTGTGCGGTTTGTAGATTCTTCTGCAATTCGCAGCAAGGGGGGGATGGGATTCAATCTGGGAGGCGTGCCTGGGTACACCAGATAACGGGGAGCCATCACATTGAGGATATCAATAATATGAAGAAGAGCTTCGACGTTCTCATCCTTCGTGTGATCGAGATTGTGTAGGCCGTTCAGTATGAGAGGCAGTGTGTGCGAATGTGCCATAAGTTCTTCGGCGTTTGGCTCGTGCAGCGCAGCATTGCGAAGAACAAACAAGGATTCGAGAGCAAACCGGCGTTGTCTAACTAGCTCTGGTGAGGAAGAGAATAAAAGCTTGCTGTCTGTAGCTTGTTTGTGGCCTTCATTGATGTACCACTCCGGCCAATCGAACAAGCCGTCAATGACACCTGGAAGGTTTGCGAAGAGGAATGATTCGTTGTGAGCGAGGCGACAAATGCGGTCTAAGGCCCAGCCTATCTCAGAATGAATCCCAGAGCGTATGGATAGCGACATTCGATTATTGGGAACCGTTTCCGTGTACCATCCTAGAATATTGGTTTGTAAATGAACAAGCAACGTAAGACAGACATGCATACTTTCGTAATCATCCCTAACATCTGCGCGAGGGGGCGCAGCTGGAACGTATGGTGGAGGACGATAGTATGTGGCCGGAATCCTGGCCTGAGGAACGTGAGGAATGAAGGTGGTCATCGTATCGACTTGAGCCAAGAGACAATTTCATAAAAACGCGTATGTCACTTTACGAGTCACAGTCAGGTGGTCGTCTTTCAGCGTGCCACAGCGTGCCACAATTCAGGGTTGCCAGCTTCCAACAAGCTTCCCTTACACACATCCTCTATTTACATAAATCGCCATTTACACCTTTATTTAGGCTAATGAACGTCAATCATGCAACTGCCCTACATGAAAGTTCTCGCATTGCTTCAAAATTCGTCGTTACCTACAGTAAACTCTTCAGGGCGTTCCACCAAGCCAGATAAACCCTCAGCAAAACCGTGATCGCTTCTTTGCCGATTTGCTTGACCTTAAAATCAATCGTTCATACTTACAAAGGGAGCTCGACAAAATATCCAAAGATATTTGTCTGGGGAAACTCAAGGTAAGTGGTCTACATAATTGCCCAGTGCCATTACACCCGAAATTGTGCCAATTAATCTTGTATTTCATAAATTAGTAGCCATTTCTAAGTACACTGTTCCAAGCGTGTATAATCCATACTAAATCCTCCAAGCATGACGATATTCGAAAAAGCAACGCAGTGGAAACACAAACTATTATGCTCTCCCGCATTTTGGCCAAGAATCTCACAGGATGGGAGGTCATGGAGATTTTTGGGGGATCTGTTGCTCAAAGCGATCTCGTCTTTTCGGTATGATGAGGTCTTGAAAATTTGAATCTGCTTGATGCTTCTGCTCCACAGCAATTCACTGAGGTATTAGAAGGCATTATAGGCGATCATACCGCTCCCGGTGAGTGAATATATTTCAATTCGAACTTATCGCACTTAATTCGTTCTGTTCTCCTCTTTAGCTAGTCTACGACATCAGGCTCTCAACTTGGATTGACTTACATCTGTGGAGTCGCACAGTTAAGCCCAGGTGCATACTTTCTTAGGTGCAATTTTTTCCCGTCGATTGTTTCTGTGCGTGTAATCGAAATATTATCCAAATTATTCACCGTATTAACTACCAAAATAGCTCGTGAAGGAACCTAAGATGGAACAATATACATTTGAGGCCATTATGTTTCTTGCAATTCTTGCAAATTATCATAAATCGGATGCTGCGACATTGAATCCCTATCTCAACTCAATCAGAGAATCGACGGACGGCGAATTCATGAGGAAGCTGTGCTGGGCCTCCAATTTCACGTTGGACACTTGCACAAAGTATGTCATACTTTTCCTCTTCACGTCTCTTTCTCTCATTGTACCAGAGCCTATCAAGAAATAGAAGATGATTCAGTGTCTTCAAACCTGGTTTCATCATTTGGGTCGGTGATCAATCGATTTCGTCCTACCCGTGCTCTTTCATTTACGACAACAACCATACCCGCCAACAAATTCAAGGATCAGTAAGAATTATGTCTTTTAAAGCTTCTATATTGTTGATCCTTTTGCAGGCCGATCGAAGCAACGGCTGTTTTGCTCCCAATCTATGATTCTTGCGGCCAAATCCCTTGTTTGCAACTGTTCTAATGGAGGATCTGATATCGCCGCCCGAAAATACTAGTTCACAGACGACACCGCTTCCTTGCACCATAATATCACTTGCTTCCTACCTTTGCGCCCACGCATCGTCCGTAGATTCTCCTAGGTCAATAGCCTATGCCAGGTTATCACTCAATATTCTTCTTGCATTGGTAGAAAATAACATGGTCATGGAATATACGACACAGACAACTTCAGCCGTTATTCGTTTATGTAGACAGGTATGCAAAGGTATCATGGTGAATTGTCCTCCAAAATTCTCACTGTGCCGGATTAGAAATTGCCTGCCTTGCCCTTGCCATCGCGTTCAGAGCAACCACCTATATGCTCCATAATAGACTGCTGTATCATCTGGATTCGGCACAACCTTCAAAAACATTTGGAGGTATCTTCCTACATGTACGTTTGTACGTCCTTTGCAGCAATGTCTGAAAGCTCACTTCGAATTCTACCACATAGAAACTGCATCTGGATCTGTTATCGAATCGTTTGGTTTTTGCAGAATCGTCGTCTGCGTTTGAGTATGTATTCCTGCATATTGTCATTGATGACAACTGGTAACACTTGCACAAAGCTTATGACTGGACGAATCTGTGGAACTCTATTATCTCGTTGTTGAGTTTTTTGGCATCTAGACTAGATAGTCTTCATACTACCGGAGGAGTGGAACTTCTGGTATCGGAAGTGAGCAAAAACCCTCCAGCACATACACTGTTAATCCTCCAGTTTCTGACATTTTCGGGCCGGCAGACATTACGCTTGCTTGACCTTGCATTGTGCACCTCGGAGTCATATTTTCCCTCTCCTCGTGCATTACATGAGTTAATTGTGATTCAGATTTTCTTTCCTGAGCTTGTTCTTCTGACTTATGACCTTCGTAGTATGAGCTCGTCCGATCATCTTCTGTTCTCAAAAAGCAGGAAGCGGTTTTGAAGTCTTTGCCCTCCCATATCCAGCCACAGTGCGCTCATCTTTGGGAGTGATCCTATAGAAGATACCCTGGAACACATACTAAAGGTAGCAGATTTTTATGAAGAGAAAGTAAAGCAGGCCGGCACTGGAATTGCGAATGTGAATGACGTAATGAGAATCATCGCGACGGAGATAGAAGCAAATGGTTTACAGGGAGCACGAGAGCTAGTGGAATCCACACCTATGTATGCCTTTTGTTTTTTTTTCATGCATAGTTTGACGGTATGCTATGCAGAACGCGTTCGCAAGATGTGCTCGACTTTGGGCGGCATGCAAGTGCAGATGTGCTTGCGCTGCTTCTATAAATAGAAATAAATCGGGCGGGCGCCCGTTGCTCCGAGCCAGCAGAAAAAGTTTTTGTCCCTCCAGATCTATATTCGTCTGGCGCTGCCTGTCTCTCTCTAACAACTCCATATAAAATTCTCAAAATACCAGGAAATCGTCATATTATGATTCTCTTCTTCTGCTCCAAGTTGTATTATTTTCTTTGCAATTCAGGGATATTATCCACCTGAATCGTACGTTATCTGTCAATTATGTCCGTAGCGTGCATTACTCGGTGAATGGCTCGGTGAACTTTATGACCCTTCAAGTTTCGAAAAAAAAGCCATCCTGTCCTTCCTCAACCTTATCGCACCACAGCTCTGGTGACTGTATCGTCCTGAAACGATGGCAGTACTGCGTTGCCCTCCTGGGCTGAGCCGCCTGGTCTCTTCTCGTCTCAATCAGTCTCTCTTGTTCCGTCGCGGGTTGGCCAGCCTAAAGCCAGCTCAATCACTCTTTGCCCCCTTAGACACCTTCCCAGAACGCCACATAGGTCCTGATGACGCTGAAACCTCGAAGATGCTATCCCAGATAGGATATGAGACGATGGATGACTTCGTTGCCGCCACCGTCCCTCCCAAAATCAGAGTCGCGTCCAATTCCGTCGACAACACATCTATCCCGTCATACAGCGAATCTCAACTTCATGCTCGCGCTAAAGAGCTTGCTGGGCAGAATAAGCCGTTCAAGAGCTACATTGGTATGGGTTATCACTGCGCCGTTGTACCTCCAGTTATCCTCCGTAACGTGCGTATCCCCAATTCTGTATACATGTGCTTGCTTGAAGTCGAATACTCAGGTCATGGAAAATCCTGCCTGGTATACGCCGTATACACCTTATCAACCGGAAATAGCTCAAGGTGAATCTGTCGATTCATCATTTTATATGCTTTGATTGATCCAAGTTTAGGACGTCTCGAATCGCTCGTCAACTATCAGACCATGGTCATGTCATTAACGTCAATGGATATTGCTAACGCGTCACTCTTGGACGAGGCTACCGCCGCAGCTGAAGGAATGGTCATGGCTTTGTGTCAGGTCGCAATAAGAACACCTTTGTGGTCGATTCCGGAGTTCTCCCGCAGACAATCGCTGTTCTCCGCACACGCGCCAAAGGTTTCGGTATCAAAGTTGTTGTTGGCGATGCTGTCGCTCTATTGGAAGACCAGGCTATTTGCCCGACGTTTGTGGTGTTCTCGTTCAATATCCGGACGTGGATGGAAATGTCAAGGACTTCCGCGCCCTCGCTGAAACTTCGCATTCATTGGGAGCGTTGGTAGTATGCGCAACTGATTTACTTGCCTTGACAAAAATTCTTCCTCCGGGTGAATGGGGTGCAGATGTCGTGGTTGGAAACTCGGCCCGATTCGGTGTTCCTGCTGGTTATGGTGGTCCACATGCTGGTTTCTTTGCTGTTACAGACAAATAAAGCGTAAGATGCCTGGTAGACTCATCGGCGGAGTCGGGATGCGGAAGGAAGACCTGCATACAGATTGTCATTGCAAAGTGGGTATCTAATCGACTTGTTATTTTGAATCAATTTTTCTGACGTTATTTATTCAGCCCGTGAACAGCACATTCGTCGGGAGAAAGCAACTAGCAACATCTGCACCAGCCAGGCACTACTTGCCAACATGGCTGCCATGTACGCAGTATATCACGGCGCCGATGGTCTTCAACGCATTGCTACGAAGGTCCACAAATTCACTCAAGTCTTCAGGAATAATGTCGTGGCCATGGGTTATAAGGCGGTCAACGGTACCTTCTTCGATACCATCACTTTGGACGTGTCTGCCATTGGAACTGCTGATGCCTTGCACGCAAAGGCAGCCGCTGCTGGAATCAACTTTCGCCGCGTCGACGAAAAACATGTCGGTGTTACCCTGGATGAAAGCGTTTCGCCGGATGACCTAGTTGCTCTATTAAATGTTTTTGCCTCTGCCGCATCCGCCCAATCCGTGACGTTGGCCAATCTCTCTGAGCCACAGACTTCATCCATTCCTGCCACTTTGCAGCGTACCTCACAATATCTGCCCCATCCTGTTTTCAACAAGCACCACTCGGAGACGGAAATGCTTCGCTATATTCATCACCTTGCTTCGAAGGATCTGAGTCTCGTCCACAGCATGATCGCCCTTGGGAGTTGCACCATGAAGCTCAACAGCACAAGCAGCATGATCCCTCTTACATGGCCTGAATTTAGCTCTGTCCATCCTTTTGCTCCTTATGATCAAGTCCAAGGTTATCATAGAGTTATCAAGGTCAGTCGACGTTGAATCAATGACTGATAATATCAGCAATAACTTTTTTTTGCATCATAACAGGAGTTGGAAGATGATCTTTGCAAAATTACTGGATTTGCCGCGGCGTCTCTCCAGCCTAATTCTGGAGCTGCCGGAGAATATGCAGGCCTTTGCGTGATTCGTGCTTACCACGAATCTCGGGGTGAAGGGCATCGTGATATTTGCTTGATTCCTTACAGTGCGCACGGTACTAACCCGGCTGTAAGTTGAAATATTATCCAGACTGTACCTCCGCTGACCTTCTGCATATAGTCCGCTGCTATGGCTGGCCTGAAAGTTGTCCCGGTCAAGGTGCACTCGGATGGTAACCTCGATCTCGAGGATCTCAGTGCGAAAGCCGAAAAGCACAAGGACAACCTGGCTGCATTTATGGTACGTCTTCCTGATTTTGCCGTACGGTTGTATACTAACTATATGCTTAGATCACGTATCCCTCAACGTTTGGTGTCTTTGAGTCTGGCGTACAGGATGTAAGTGGCTGGATCTTACCATGCGTCAGAAGTATGTTACCAACATTATTCTAGGCTTGCAAAATCATCCATGAAAATGGTGGTCAAGTTTATCTCGATGGTATTTTTTTTCTTCTTTTATTCTGAGCCATCGAATCTGACTTCTTGCGCAGGTGCCAACTTGAATGCTCAGATTGGTCTTACTAATCCTGCAACCTGTGGTGGTGATGTTTGCCACATGAACTTGCATAAGACTTTCGCGATGTAAGCCTCTAAAGACATCTCACGCTGTACAGTTTGCTCATTCCTTCTTAGTCCCACGGTGGAGGTGGTCCTGGTGTTGGCCCTATTTGTGTTGCTGCACACTTGGCCCCTTTCCTTCCTAGTCACCCAGCCATGCCAGTACAAGGCGAACAGGCGATCAACGCAGTTTCTGCAGCGCCCTTCGGAAGCGCGTCCATCAACCTTATTTCCTGGGCATATATCAAGATGTTGGGAGGCAACGGCCTCGTCGAATCCTCAAAAATTGCGCTTCTCAATGCCAACTATATGGCTAGCCGCCTCCAAGGCCATTACAATCTGCGCTACAAGAACGAAAACGGCCGCGTTGCCCATGAACTGCTTATTGACTTGGCAGAGTTTGACAAGGCTGCTGGTCTCAAAGTGACGGATTTCGCGAAACGTTTACAGGACTACGGTTTTCACCGCCGACATGTTCCTGGCCGATTCAACCTGTATGCTTATTGAACCTACTGAATCAGAAACTTTAGAGGAACTTGATAGGTTTGAATCTCAAAGTCTTTGATGTATTAGCCACTAACGATGCCTTTAGGTTCTGCGATGCTATGATTGAGATTCGCAAAGAGGCTGAAGACATCATTACTGGCAAGCAACCCAAGGATAATAACCTTCTGAAAAACGCCCCACACCCTATATCGACCATTGCATCTTCTGAATGGAACCGGTTTGTTTAAACCCTTTACAAAAGTATGAAAGACGGCTCATTGGTTGAAATCTAAAATCTAGACCATACACACGTGAACAGGCCGTATATCCCCTTCCTTGGTTACGAGAGCATAAATTCTGGCCATCAGTGTCACGAATTGACGATGGTATGTCGCTTATCTCTTCACCGACCCCCACTAATTTTTTCTGTTTCTGAATAGCTTACGGGGACCTGAACTTAGTTGTAAGCATGTTTGTACCAAATGCCTTCGCGCACTGATTAGATTTTTTCTTTAGTGCGACTGCCCTTCCGTAGAAGATATGGCATACTGAGTGTCATCATAGAAATTATTCTAGAATCTAGATAGATTTTTTTTTATCTCTTCTCTCACACGGGCTTTCTATTCCCCTAGACGGCTCCGCCCGGCCTGCCTTTGCGTTGCTCAACCACGCACCTTACCCATCAACACACTTGTACAATAGCTTAATTTTGCATCTCATGTTCTGCAGTAGGGAAATATCATGGATTTCTGAGTTCTTGTGGAAGTCGTTTCCATAAAAGAGGGAGACTCTGCTCTATAAGCGCCCAAACCTCGTTTGCCTGATGCACCGGCAGTTTCTTCCCAAACTTCAATAGAACACGAACGCTCTGCAGATCAGGTTCGTAACCGTTTTGCCTCATCTTCACGAGGACAACGTCAACCGCCTCAGCATATCTACCCGTCCTGCAAAGGCATTCGACCCAAGTGTTCCAGTTCCGCAAATCCAATTTGATGCGAGCCTTGTCCAACTTCGTTAGAATGGACCTCGCTACACGCAAATTGCCCGCGTAGCCACAGGCGTCGAGCATGATGTTGATGCTGATCTGATCGAACCTTCCAGTGAGATACATCACCTCCCATAGTCTGCACGCTTCGGCGAAACAACCCAGCCGTTGATAAGTATTCATGAGCTGGTTCCAAAGCGTTGCATCAGGAGAAATTGAGGCATCCAAAGTGAGGAAATCATGAACGCGGCGAGTGGAGTCGATGAGCCGCTGGAGCTGGTCTGGGTGATCGATCCGCGTCCCTGTCACACCAACTGCATGTAGGAAGGTGTTATAAACGACGTTCGTAATAGGGACTTTTGCAAGGCGCATATCCTGCACAATGCTGAAGAATTCAGTCACTATAGGGACCTGGAGGTCGCCCGAGAACGCTATCCGGCAATATTCTTTGAGAATGGCGACATAACCGTATTCGTTAAGCAGTGGTCTGAATTGGTGATATACGTCTTCAGATTTCACAAAGTCTCTTGTTCGTCGCAGTTCAAGAATGATCTTCGCAGATGCGCAGACGTTGGTGTTGGTTGGCAATCCCCGGGTTTTCATTTCTTCTAGAAGTTCGCTGATAGTCGCGGTGTAGTTGTCGGTGTTTGGAGCATCGCAAAGGGCACGAATGAGACTGTGATAGATGGATAAACCTGGGCCGTATGGACGATCAGGCAAAGGTTGTAAGGAGCCAGATGGTATGGGTACGACCGTATCTGCTAACTCGCGGGTTATTGTGATGGCTCTGGTAAAATGTTCCTCCAATGACGAATCACGGGTCAAAATCTTGAGGAAGGGCGATAAGAGACTGTCCAGAGGTTGTATTTTCGCTTTGATGGCCCCTTTGTAGATTTGAATAGCATCTTCCATGTGGCCAGACGTAAGACTGTTGGTGAATGCAAGAGAATAGACCGATCTAGGGGAACGGTGGCTTTCCTGCCTTAGTATTGTTTGCACATCGGCATAAGTCCTAGGGAAGCGGTCTTGTGTTTCTAGATGATCAAGAGATTGAATAGGCAGCTCTGCGAGGGTTCGTTCATCCTTGGTATTGCTTTCAAGGAGAGAGTTGGCATCGCTTGTTCTTTTTCGGCTATTCAAAAAGGATTGATACATCTCCAGTATCGATGAAGCTTGGGAATATCGGCCGCTTGCTGCAAAAATATCGTAGACCATGTCGACTACAGCTGGATCATAAGTCAACCCTTGACGGACACAGTCAGAAATCAAGGAAGAAATTTCCTTAATACTGGGAACATCTTTTTGCAGCTTGGCTATTCTCGAGCGAACATGGAAAAATGGTGGAGAAGGTCTGGTTGGTAGGAACCAGGTCCATTCTTCTTATGAAGGCGACAAGGCTATGAAAGGTGGAGAGGTCATTACATGGTTCTAGAACGATATGAACCTGCTCGATGTCGGGTATGGTTCGGGTTCGGAGTTCAGGAATCTTGAGTAAGAAATCGTGCGCTTGTTGTACATGGCCTGCGTCGACGAGGGATTGTAGAATAGAGGTGTAGAGAGTTTTCGAGGGCGCAACGTCTAATAATGGATAGGGTTCGGAAATCATCTGTTCTATGACGCGGATATCCTCGGGTTGTCCGGAAGCTGCCAATGACTGAAGGACAGGGAGAATCGACTCCTCATCGACCGAAGAAGAATGGTCCGCTGAAAGGGCTTTCAATTTTTTGATCTCCTCGGCCAGAATCGAATAGGAATGGTGTATAGATGGTATATCTCTTGAAGATTTCAACGCTTGTATCAAAGCATCCAGGCTGTTTGAAGTAGATGTGGTTGCCGCTGCCGTCGAATACGCGCGGTAAGTGTTTGAGATGGAGGCGACGACATGACGAGTCTCAGGCCGCAAACGACGACGAACAACTGCAGACTGTCGTAAAGCCCTGGTTACGACATTCATACGTGATATGCTGTGGATATAGTGGTTAGAATACGGTGGACTTGCATCGGTCGCGAATACGGACCTGACTGGAGTCGCGTCGCCGCTGTCGCGTACAGACTCGGAGGGAGCACGGAGGTCACGGTGAAAACGTCCGTCGACGTGTTCAGGACCGTGGGAAAGCTATTAATGGGAGACGCCAGCACATTTCTTGCCTCATCCCCTCCTTCCCCACATATACCTCCACCATGTCTGACAAAATCAAAGAATTCATCGAAGTCCCTCAACAATTCATCCGTGATGGAAACCAGGTTCGTTGGTCTAGATCTCCTCCGCTTTTAATACTAACCTATATTGCTGCATCTACCCAGTTCCTTACACGTTGCACAAAACCTTCACAGAAGGGTTGGTTTTCAACCCGCAATTATCCATACCGAAGCTGAAATTCGATACTCCACTTTAGAATTCACGCAAATATGCAAGGCAGTGGCAGTCGGCTTTGCAGTCATGGGCTTCATTGGTTACTTCGTTAAGTTGATCCATATCCCAATGTACGTTGCACATATTTCTCTTATTCTGTCCCTTCCACTCACAAGTTTCGTTTTCAGAAACAACATTCTTGTGTATGTTTTCCTTCATCTCTTCTTCTAGTCCATGAACTTATAAGACATAGCGGAGGTGCATAGGCACTATTGTATTTACTATCTCATATTTATTGGTCTGGCATGCGGAATGATATCGATTAATATCGGAACAACCGACTCATTCAAGTTTGCCGATCCCTCAAGAACATCTGCTTTCCTTAGGACGCTGGACACGATGAGGATTAAATTACACAGTTTGCAGATTGGAGGCTACTTCACGACTATGGACAGGGGGATATGCTAAGTCAATTTCAGATTCTGACGTCCTACTACTCCGCGACTTAGGTATATTGTCGTCCGAATGATTTGGAAGATTTTTTTTCTTTCGTAGCCAGAAATACCAAGTTAAAAGGACATTCTGCGCACAAATAATCAATTACAAGGCATATGTTTATTGGGGAAATGATGTCACTAACCCTTTGCGTTGCAAGTAATACAAATGCGAGTAACGGCACTGGCGACATGGTCAACGATACGTTTCGACGCGTCAAACGATGACAACTTACATGGAGCCTGTATAATATATGCCCATGAATGAGCATGACCTATGAGGAAATTTGCACTGGCTCTAAAATACGGTCATATAAGCCATCGTTGAATCAACCAAAGGAATCGCAGAACGCACCCAAGTGTAATAAGAAGATACACATTAAAAACTGTGAGTCTTATTATGAGGCTAAGAGAGGTGTTCCTATGAGCCAATGGGAAATTGGTGGCGATGAGCTTTCGAGATCGATAATAGTGTACGCTGATGGCGACTACAAAATAGCTTTGTTGAGTGGTTGACAAGTACGGCGCTGCAGCCACGCACTTTCAAATCCAACCATGAGCCCCACAATAAAGATGGAAAACACTGGGATTGAATATTTTCGGCTGAAACCAGTGCTCAGTGACGCTCACTGGCGAAATGTTTTGACTATGACATACAATGGAATGCCCAGGGCGGTGCAATAGACGCCATTTTTGGCAGTAAGAGATGAGGGAGCCGCTAGTTGGTACTATAAGTTCGGTGAGTATTCGTACATAGAAGCTCATTTCAGTAACTGCTCACCCCAACCGATATACACAGCAGCAGAATAAAAACGAGGTAGGGCAAAGAAAGAGTCTGCACGTCATTGAGTATTCAATTGGGTATAGCAGAGGTTGAAAGCAAATAAGCTTACAATAAACTGTACACAGGCTACGGGGCGACTATAAGGATCTCGAAATGTGCGCCATATCTACAAATAGTCACATAAGTATGCCACAACGGATGAAAATGCTCAAAAGAACGAACTTTGAAAATAAGTAAAAATGTAGCAACAGCACACATAGGTGTTGCGGCTTGAAGCATTGCGGACTGAATGAAGCATAGTGTATGAGGTGGGTTCGAGTGTCTCCACTTAGCTTCTAAAAAGTAGAAACGGGAGCGTCAGTCAGCGTTACTTATAAGAAGGCGAATAGCATGCCACCATTTGGGAAAACTCACAAAAGGGTATTTGAAACGGAGTAGATGACCCAAGTAATACAAAAGTTGATGAGGTCAGGTTGTCGAGGAACATAAGTGGAGAGAAGTAAAGTGATGATTAGAATAGGTAGCCCCACAAGTCCACCAGCGATATGAAGGGCAAAGAAGACAGTCCGGAGGGATGAAAGGTCCGGCGCTGCCCGTTCAACGATCAAAGATAAAGCTATAATTCATGGAGTCGATTAGACAGTTGAACATAAGGGAAGCCATCCTTTACTCACAGTTCAAAGCAATCATTTACACAAGCTACATCCGAGAGATGGTTATATATCTAGTTTCTGGTCAATAGGACAGGAATAAATATGTGTCCGCACTCTCAGAGTTCATAAATTTGTCGAACCCTGACCTTCTGAACAGCGGACCGTGGAGAAGGAGTTGGGAAGGGGTCATGCTCTCTTTGGCAGTCGAACTTGTATTCCCAAGCAAACGGCTGCAAGTGACCACGTTCGGCTTCTTGAGCATACCCATTGGATACTTGCAGATCTCTGAAGAACTCTGATAGCGGGGTTGGTACCTGGACAGCTTTGAGTTGTTGCCACGCAAAAATTGCGCAAGAATAGCTTACAATTTCGTTGATCGCAATTATAATGCCTGATAACCCGAAAGGGGTTTCCAACGGGCGCCAACAAGTACATAGTACAGAGCGCTTGGTGATTACCCAGAGGTCTGAACCAGATAACAAGTAATGCACACACATCATATCACCCCTACCGAATGGTTAAGTTGGTTTAAGATAAGAAAAAGGCAAAAAATAATGCGAGCTTGTGATTGTCTCCAAGCTATATTGGTTGTTATCGTCATTGAACGTGCAGCTTAGCACTGGCCTGAGAAATGAGTAGATATGAGATAGATAAGAAAGTCTTCCATGAACCAATTGAATCCAAACTGTCGAAACGTTCCAGCCCTTCTTTGATCATGGGAGAGATTGCCAACGGCGGGAACCAAACTTACTAAAGATCCACCCATTATCATAGTTATTATCGGTCTCGCTTTAGATAGGAATCTTATGTAGAAGATTTAATTTAGAAGATCCGGAATGATATTGACTCGGGCTAAGCTAAGCATCCTTTGCATTACCGGTCGGCATTGCCTACCAGCAGCATCCCAAATCGGGGACTTGGCTTTGCCAAATCGATTGCGGATTGTTGCACTTGCGTGCCAGAGGTACCGAAACGCAAAAGAGGTGCGTCATAGGCCGGAACTAAGGGTGCAGGAAGAAGCATCGCAAACAAAGTCTGAGTCCTTGCAAGATATTCTGACACCGAATTTTCCAGTTCGGAGAGGACAGCCTCATCGGAAACCTAAGCAGAGGTCAACAAGGAAACAAAAGCTTAAAAAGGATACATACTAAAGATTTCAACTTTTTGGATAGGTTTGTGGAAATCGCATCCCATGATTCCCCATAACGCGCCGAAACATTGCGAATAAACGCGATATCATACAGTGTGCTATCTTCAACTTTTTTGTCCCAAAATTCCTTGGTCCACAACGTAATGAAAGATTGTAGGATCTTCTGAACGATGGTGTGCTGGTTGACTGGGTGATAGATTATCCCAAGCTGGCGTATGTTGTCAGAAAGACTTAACAACCCGTGAAGCATTGGGGCTGATATCCCTATGGTGTCTTTATCGCGTCGACCTTTAACACTTTATTTGACATGAGAACAATGGCTTACCCGTTGAATTAAAGGAATGCTGGTCTTGAGCTTTAGATTCCTGAACTATGCGGTCCACTGTATCTCATGCCATTTTTCCAGAACACTTTTGTTGACTTCAAGAACTTCCTGCTTGAATACTGCAAAACAAAACGTCAATGAATGGTGGGATACAATAGAGAACACATTAACCTTCCATAGACTTCTTTGTACAGCTGATATTGTTTATGAACGAGGACGACGAAGCCAAGTCATCCGTCACCCGGCCGAGGAAAACAAGAGGCGAGTAGAATCTAACGAAGGTCAGTGAGAAGATGTAGTAACTCCGATCAAATATATGTACAAACCCGCGTTCCTTATCGCGTCTCCGCTTGCCTCATTGAGAGCGCCAACAATATTAACCGTTAATGTAGTGGCAGCCGGTTGGTATGACTTAGCCAGTCGTTCTATGAGGGGCCTGAGGGTGTTTGAGAGATTGTTCCCATTAGAAGGAAGGCGTTACAAACATACAGTGTTTATCTCCCCGTTAGACTTGAGATGCAGAAATCTTGTTGGATGGTGCGTGCACATTGTTCAAGGGTAGAAAGCACGGCGTCAAGATGCGCTGAGCGACCAACAAGCTGTCGCTTGAGGGAGAGTTGGTATTTTGGAAAGGGGTATCCGCAAAAGATTTAACAGTCTGGGTGAGGATGGGTATTGGCGGAGGTTGGAATAGAAAATCCACTGGAGAACTTCTAATGATTTGAATGATGATAATGCAGCGTCAGAAATTGGGGTGCTTTTAAGTAGATTGTTTACCTTTGATGCCTTCGGTTTCTTGGGAGAGTGATATATTGTCTTGTAGGGATTTCTTGAATTTTTTTCCGGTGTTCGACAGCAAATTCTGCCAGATACCCAGAATCTTTCATGACAAAGGGAATCAAGATCGGAAAGGATGTACATTTTTTCTTATTAAGAAGGCCTGGATTGTAACGTATCGCCGGATCGAATTCCTCAGAGTCCAAACCTCTTTAATGGATTGTAAGCCCAAGAACCATTGCGCAGCAGAATGTCGCCACTGATCGCTTGAGCTTTTAAACCATTCTTCGAGCCGTTGAGAAAGTTCCACGTGGTCAGCAAAGTAGAAGATGAACTAAGTCAACATATGGTTATACGACCGCAAGTTGGCTGGCAGAAGTTGGAAATTGGCGGAAGACGTAAGGTGTGTCAGGAGGGATTGCGTAGTGAGATACAGATCATCTGGCAGGTTGTCCTTGGTGGTTTCCGACTGGTCTTCTTGCATTGATCGAAGAACCCGACAATAAGAGATGCCTTAGCATGTTCGTCATTGAAAACAGTCCTGGCAGTGATGACAGTTTGAGCTATTGCACTAAGCGCTCTCTTCATCGTCTGTGTGACTTCTCGCACTGGCACAGGTTTCGCTGAGGAACGTGCCCGTTGCCGATCAGAGGAATTTGGCTTGCTTAGAAGCCAGAGCACTAGAGTTCCACGCAAGAATCGACTGTAAGGTCTTCGAGCGTTGCGAAAGTAAAGTCGCCAGTGTCTCGTTCAGGGGTCGCGAGTCCAAGAGATGTAATGTGACCAAAGTAGCACAAGTCTCCTGAAAATTTGGCGTATAAATACTTATATTTCCGGAAAGAGAGGAAACATACCAACCTCACTTGATGCTGACGATTCCCTCAATGACAAGGTAGATTTATGTATGATTTGTGGTCGAAACTGGGAAACAACATCCCATTGTCGCTGGACTAGAGGAAATTCCGCCTGAAGAATTGAATGAAGTAAGCATGCTATAGATAATCATAGCATAATCTAATTACGCACCAATACATCGACACCTTCATTGACCCAGGATTGTTCATCATTCTCGTCTTGGCGTACGAGCGCGCGATGAACAACACGAGACAGAAGAAATAGCCAAGCAGCTTCGAAGTATTTCTTTCGTTCTATCAGGCGCCACAGATGTTCAGGTGCATCTAATAATAATTTCATGTGCGCCGAAAGCACTTGCAGAGTAACGAGGTGTCGGTCTGATGATATTATAAGATTAAGCCAAGATGCGCAAAGTAGATACATACCATCCAAACCAGCTATCGCCGCAGTTTTAGGGGGTGCTGGAAGATCATGCTGAGATAGAATTGCTTCTCTACTCTCCTCTAGAGCATCCAAAACGTGTTGGGCAGATTTGGCAATAGAGATAATAGAAGATGACGCTTGCAGCAAATCTCTATAACGTTCTCTATGTTGAAGGGCTAACGTTAGGCTTGCCCGCATGTTGGGAGAGAAACCTTACATACCCAACCATAAGCCTCAGTTCCTCTTGTTTTGCATCTGCATCTGCCCTTGGCTAACATGAGATACTCGTGCAATAATATACAGATAAATATGCTCACCTAAGCCGATGCTGGACAGCCCTTACTTCTGAGACTGTGTACTTCGTAAATAATTCATCTGGGCTGAGATTTGAGCCCTCATGTGGTAGTTTCGTAGAGGCCAATGACTTCGCGTATGTCGCTGAGACAGCAGATGATATGACCGGTGTCTTTAGAGCCTGATCAGATGTGCTATACCCACTCGCCTTGGGCGATAAGAAAGAACGCGCCGAATGTGCAGGGGACAACACTGACATGGACGAGAGATAAACGTGAACGTTACGAGTAACTTGTGATAGTACATACGGTCAGTTATTTACACAAGCGCGATTATGTAATTGAAGTCTTGTCAACGTCAAGTTTTGGGTCAAACTTTCGGGTCATAAAATCGTACGGCATTGGTATAGCGTATACAGAGTTGTCATTAGAGAGAGAAAGGCAGATTATCGTAAGAAGGTTTCGGGCGTGTAAATACGATACTAATAGTCCAGAAATGTTGGGCATAATTTTTCAGAATTCTATCGAATGTCCGATTTCACCTTGCCAGCTTCCTCAGCATCACTGGCGCTCTTGGTTCGCTCAAGAGGGCGTCCATTGGATGGAGGAGACTGGGAAGAGCCAACACTGTCTGAACGTGCCAAGCCAACTGCTGGGGTTGGCCGTGCCTGTGCTGGTGCAGCATTTGTTGAATTTGAGCCAACAGGAGAAGAGCTGTTGGCTAATCTTTGGTCCAAAGCCTTCAATGCCATAGCCCTATAATATTTTTAGATTTATGGCATTTAATTAGTTCAAACAACTCACCTGCGCCTCTCAGCTTCGGCACGCGCAGTTCCAGGAACTTGACCATAACTGCCCAGCTCCACATCTGGGCCAGCCGATGGTATGAGGTGGAAACGAGTCGCCAAAGAATATACGAGGTTTCCAAGTAGAGTGAGGGGATAACTACATAAATAAACATCAGACATCGCGGAGAACCAGAGGTGGGACTACTCACTGCATGAAGGGTGGGAACCAAGAAATCAGAGAAAACGTTTCACTTCGGTCGCCATACGTATCAACGCCACCGACGGAGTCGCCAGGATTTTTCTTGTAGAAACGAAGGTATATCCAACCCACAAACCAACCGAATTGGATAATGATCCATGGACATTGCAAACCAATAAAGCACAATACGGTGGACAATGTTAGGTAGGCCATAGGGAGGCTCTGGAACGGATTGGTTGAGTTATATTATCAGCGGTAGTGATAGAAATACTGACCTTACACGAGCTTTGATGACGCCCAGAATTTGAACTTGGTGTTCAGGTATAAGCTGGGTGAAGGCCACGAGAATGGCAATTTGCAACGCCATTTGGCCATGATAACGCATCCCAAATCTGCAACAAAATAAAAAAGAATGAGTACCTGCATTGGCGTTTCTTCGGGTCGAAAGGTTGCCTACAGGAACAGATCTGCGTTTCGTGTCGCAATAAATTCGATCCAGTTAACCCAAAGGCGATGATATTTGAAGCGACGATAGAAACCACGATGAATTTCAACGTTTCAACGCTTCCCCATAGACGCTCCAGGTATTTCAGAGAAGCAGGAACAAAAATCAAAGATGCAAGAACTGAATAATCCTGTATTAATGACGGTTTAGAGAGGAGACGACTGCAGTCACTCGCCTCGAATACAGTCGTTTCAACGAAGGCAGAAGTCAGGAGTGTCCATGGTGCATAGAATGCAGACCCAGGTACTACTGTCATATAGTGCGCTGCTTCTGGGCCCATTCCTTTCCAACAAAGGTATCCATACAACGCGGATGATACGATGGTTGCACCCGTGAAAGCTCGCGTCACTGGCGGAACAGACTGCAGCATGACAAGCGGCGACGAGAGAACGGCCATTTTAGTGAGTTAACGAAGACCGCCACGCCAATAGGATCAGGATACTGGGGGAGCGCTCGGTTGCTCCTGGGCTTTGGAATTGGGAAGGGAGCTGAAGGATGCCTATTTTCTGGAACAGCCAAGCTGCAGCACGTGCATTTCCGTTTTCAGCACAATTTCCAAGGTTTGACGGCAGTCACGGCACAGCATAGTTCTTTGACTCCTACTCTCATGTCGGATTACGACTTTCGCCCTGGTGGCTCCCTCAAACTGAAAGGAGGGGTTGCTGAGGGCGGATTGTAAAGAAGTGAGTAATCTTGGTCAACGGGCATGATACACGACACTGAACATCCAGTAGAAAGAAGAAGAAGTCCAAGTCCAAGTCTGAAGCACTAACGAAAGATCAGGATCTCGAAAGGGTGAAGGACCTGGTGTCGCAGCATAATAGTAATACTGGCACCCCATCTGGAAGCGGACGCAATTCTCCCGCCATTGCGAGCGGTTCCGTTCGCAAGACGGAAGCTGAGAAGCGTTTTGAAGAGGTTCAGAAACGTCGCGTATGTCCAAATATTTTATGGTTATTTTGAACTTGATCTAACTCACCTTTTTTTTTTTTTTGTAGCTTGAGCAACGCATAGCCAAGCTTGCTCATAAGACACACAAGGATCGTGTCAATGAGTTTAACTCGCATCTGGAATCGCTTAGCGAACACCACGACATTCCTAAAGTACGGAGCTTTCATCCAGTCTTTTATCCTTACTATTCTAAAATGTGTTTCTGTAGGTTGGACCAGGATAATATTGGCTATATTTCCATACTGGACCTCTGCTTGTCGATTTTCATGGGTTTCCTCTTCTTTTGTGGTCGCATGCAGGATGTGTAGTAGTTGTACTGTGGTCTCTTCGTTTCCGGAAGAGATACCGCTACAAGAATTGCATTTGGGCGCGCAGTTGAGTAATTTGTAGGATCTTTACAGTGATTTTGTGCCTGGGTATGGTGCTGCTATTGTAACATATTTGTTCCACATTCCGCTACAAAATAAGGCTCTACTTCATGTATAAGAATACTTTTATGTAAGGCATTTCAACAAACGCACTCTTTCTCCGCTACAACACCTTGCTCCACGCAGGCTCTTCGCGTTTTTTGCGAGTCCTTCCTATGGCTAGCACCCAGGTACCCGACAAAAAGCCCCATGTATGCCCACCGTCCAATGCGATCCATCCAGCAGACCGCTGGGAGTCTCTGTTTGTCTACTCATTCATATGCAAATTCACAAATCTACGACATAAGATTGAAGGATTGGAATCACCCATGGAGTGTGTAGCCTTGTGCTTTCTCTCAACGAATCGCATATACTAAAACAGCTTGTTCATGTGTTGTAGCTTAGAAGAAGCTCTAATGTTGAAAGAGCCAAACAATATCTTGACCCAACTTTTGGTTCAATTCGTCGTCAACCTCAAACCTCAGACGCGTAACTTGAGGTATTCGCGTGTTCGGCTACGCATTCTAGCGTATAGAACAAGCTGACCATGTGTTTGTGGTGTAGCACGGACCAAATCTCGACGACTGTGGCCAGTGTTCTCGCGGAATACTTGAAGACTTCTGAACGAACTATCTTCTGGAATGAGGACCTGAAGGCTAACGTGGATCCCTTCGAAGGACTCGAGGGTGGCTTCTTCGCGACGAGCTGGGATTTTAAAGTGGGTCTTTCGTCCAGAAGACAGCTTGAGCCTCACATCCCAACGCCTTCATGACTTTAGCTTAAAATTCTCCGACAACTAGTCGAGCTACAGCTCTCCCACTCCCCCGAGATCAAGGCCACCATTGATAACGCGTGGGGTGTCGTGCACAACAAGCACAAGAAAACCACAGCCCCTGGCCCTCTGTGGATGCAAAGGACCCAAAAGCCAAGAAAATCTTATGTTGGTGCCCATCGGACAGGACTCTCAGCGCAAACGTTACTGGGTTGCAGATGGTCCGTGCATACACATTTACCGCTGTTCTTCGTGTCCCCTTCCCTATTTGCATATATTTGCCAGGGAAATATTTAATATGTCACTTCCTTCTTGCCTAGTTCGGGCCTTTCCGTCGTGTTTCGAATTTCATGAAGCTGATATGTTCTTCCTATCTTTATAGACTCGCCGCGGATATATGTCTCTACAAATCCCTGGAAAATGACGGCGACATTCCAGACCATTTCGTCAACTCGAGAAGAATATCTGTCAATAATTGCAGATTTGAAAGCAACAGCTCCTCGAGAACTCAAGAAGGGACAAAAAAGGACGAAACTCGAAACGTCCCATATCAGGTTGATTAAGGAACTCGAGGACCGTATCGAGGCCATTGACGCAGAATCAGCGGTGAGTAACTATCTTCTGACGTGTCGATCCTCCATAGGCATGGATTTTATGTTCAGGCTAAACGTGGCATGATATTTACTTATGGAATTGATTTATAACACCTTCGTCATGCTGAAATATGATACCACAGCGCGTTGCGAAAGTTCGAAAGAAAATCGAACAAAAGCGTCTTCTCCTTGCTCAAGCAGAAATACGGCAGACCCGAACGAGGAGGAGAACACAAAAACCGGATTACGTCTATAACAACGACGTAGACAGTGAGGCAAGTACCAGAGTACCAGAAGCTCTCACCTTCCCGGCTGACCGCCTATTTTTGGATTTTTAGGATGATGGGGACGACTACAGATATCAAGAAGAAGAACACCAGGACGAAGAGTATGACCAAGACTTGCTGAACTTTAATGACGGTCCCCGACGCGGTCGTGGTGGCACTGCTACGATGGGTACTAGACGCTCGGCCCGTAGCGCCGTAGTCAATTCCAACGGCAAACGCGAAGGTTCATCTGATTCTGGCATATGGCGCGGCGAGCGTCGTTCTTCTCGTCTGAGCGGGCCTGATGCTTGGCATGATTCTGAACCATCTCGAAAGCGTGCTCGAACTGAAGAGAGCACAGAAAGTGTGCATTCGAACGATGCATCTGCTGCGACAAAGTTGCTGTCTCCAACGGTGTCAAAGTCAAGGCTTCTGGCGCTGCTGCCTTGAAGCCCACAGAAATCGCATTGGAGCAGATAGCTGGCAAAAAGCGTTCTAAATTCTGGGTTTATGCGGTCGAACCCATTCCAGATGCACAGCCCTCTCTTGCTGAGCCTCCAAGTAACCCACAGAACGGGAATTATCATCATGAGAATGACCCCGAGGTGAATGGCAATTACACCAACGGTGCTTCACGCTCTGCAGACACGAATGGACATCCAAATACTATGGACCGCGAAAGGAGTCCGGGAACAAGTTTCTTACCCATGCAGACTTGACCTTGTGCGCTGCGCTGCATCTATGTATATAGTTTAGATTCCTTTTACTTGCATCATATCTAACATCTCACCCCATCCGTCATCCGAATCATCCATCCATCCATTATTACACCACGCAATTGAGCCTACATTGTATATATATAGTAGCTAATGATATCTAAATTACACTCCTTTGAATTGCCAATACTTGCATTCTTCAGCGGTTCCCCAACTATCGTCGTCAATAACGAAACAGTCAACGCAACTCCAAGGACCAATAAGAGCAAGCGGATTTGGGGATGCGGTCGATGAAAGCACGTGATATGGCTAGCCTAGGTACTCTGGCCTCCTTATAAGAGAAGTTTCGACCTCAAAATTTGGACTCGAGTACCGGAGTGTCTTCCGACTGTCGCTCTCTTGTATTTATGCTCGCTCGTTCTGCGAAAAAGGCCCTCACAGTCAATTCCACAAAGCCATTATTTCGCTTCCGTGGTTGCCTTTTCTCGAATCAAGATGCGAGGTCTCTATCTACAAATGTCCAGCACCACCTACCAGCTACTTCCGACGACAGAGCTCTGATCAGTCTTTTCGATAATCCAAAGTCCACCTTCCGTGCTTCGCCTTTTTCCGCCACGGGTCTCTTTGGCCACCCATCTCTTACCCAGCCGTCATCACTTATATCCCTTGCGGATGCTACTCTTGTCCGCGCTCAGTTGCTTACGGAGCGTATACTTCGCGCCGGGAATCTCGAGGAGAGCTGCTCAAGGTTGTAAAGAACCTCGACAGACTCAGCGACATGTTATGTGGGGTCATTGATCTTGCAGAATTGTCCGCAATGCACATCCCGATCAAATATGGGTGGAAGCTGCAAACCATGCGTACGAATCCCTATGCGAGTTCATGAATGTGTTAAACACCCATGTTGGTCTTTATGAAGTGAGTAAATGCACCTTATGACACCCTACACATTTTTCAATAGCATGATCACAGGTACTCAAAGCTGTATTATCGGACCCTTCAATAGTCAGGACACTCAGTCCTGAAGCTTACCAAACTGCTCTCATATTCTGGCGTGACTTCGAAAAGTCTGCTATCGACCTACCTCCAGCGGAACGCAGTAAATTCGTATCACTCTCGTCCGATATTCTAGTTCTTGGGCGCAAATTCCTCGAAGGAGCCAATGCCCCACGCCCTCCCGCTTCGATAAAACCTTCCGAGTTGGCTGGGCTCAAGGACAAGGGCATGGGCGTTAGGCTCCAACTCCAAGCACAGTTCACTCAGCGCGACCTTCTCGTTTATCCAGGCTCCATGCAGGCACATATGATAATGCGTGCGGCCCCTGAAGAAGAGCCACGAAGACGTGTTTATTTAGCAGCAAATTCAAGTACTCCCGAACAAGTGGAAGTCCTCGAGACGCTATTGCGCAAGCGAGCCGAACTCGCGCGCCTTGTTGGACGTGATAGTTTCGCGCATATGACCCTCGATGATAAAATGGCCAAAACGCCAGGTACGTATGATGACCCTTTGACTTTTGATGATGATGACTGACGCGGTGTTACACAGATAATGTATACAATTTCCTCGATGCTTTAATGAAACATACCCGACCATTTGCGAAGCGTGCGCTGCACACTCTGAGCCAACGGAAGCAGGTCCATCATGGCCTGTCATCATTGCCTATCATCCAAGCATGGGACAGAGACTTTTACTGTCCCCCTGAACCCCCCGCACCACCTATACCACTACCCCCTCTAACACTCGGCACTGTCTTTATGGGACTATCACGACTATTTCAAAATCTATATGGAATTTCACTTCGGCCAGCCGACTCTGCGTCTGGCGAAGTATGGCACTCAGACGTACATAAACTAGAAGTGGTGGACCAAGATAAAGGAATCGTTGGGTGGATATATGCTGATTTATTTGCACGCCGGGGAAAGGCTAGTGGAGCTGCTCATTATACTGTTCGCTGCTCTCGGCGGACAGACGACGACGATACCCGTGGTGAATTTATGGCAGAAGGAATGGAGGCGCGTATTAGGGAATCGGAAGAGTTCGAAGCGGTCAAACGACATCGCCTACCAAACCAACGTGGCGTTTATCAACTCCCTCTTGTTGTTTTGCTATGTGAATTTCCTCGACCATCGCTGACCAGGGGACCGACAATACTAGAATGGCACGAAGTCTTAACTTTATTTCACGAGATGGGACATGCAATGCATTGTAAGCTTCCTTTCACACATTACAGTGCGTACGTTCTGACAAAATGCTCTCCAGCCATGATTGGTAGAACCGAATACCAAAATGTAGCAGGCACTCGCTGTGCAACCGATTTTGTTGAACTACCATCCATCCTTATGGAACACTTCCTCAACTCACCCACTGTCTTATCGCTATTCGATGTCGATGAGTCATCTACGGTCCGCCAGATTGGAAACCACCACAGCGATCCCTGTCATTCCATCGACACCTACTCACAGATTCTGCTCGCTGCAGTCGACCAAGTGTACCATTCACCCGCCGTTATTAGTACTTCTTTCGACTCAACAGTCGAACTTGCAAAGCTGCACAGTACGCAGGGGTTGATACCTCATGTTTCTGGAACGTCTTTCCAGACGCAATTTGGTCATCTTTTTGGTTATGGAGCGACTTATTATTCTTATCTATTCGACCGTGCCATTGCTTCCCGAGTGTGGCAGAATGTCTTTTCTCATGATCCGCTCAATCGTGAAACGGGGGAAAAGTACAAGAATGAGGTGTTACAATATGGTGGTGGAAAAGACCCATGGATGATGGTTGCCGCATTGCTGGATTCCCCAGAGTTAGGCATGGGAAATGCAGAAGCCATGCGCGAAGTGGGGCGATGGAAAATTGAAGACGAAGTTGGACAGCCAGGCCGTCATTGAAGTTCCAGTATAATAAGAATTTATTCACTGCCTTCATTGTAGATGACTATATGAAATAACATGTTCACCATTATAAAACTGTGCAAAAGCCAACAAAAACAGAGCGAACAGAAAGCATGCAGAGATATGATGATGAACAAGTATGGAGCGGTATTGGTATGAAAAGGAAGACCATATAGCAATTGATAGCATGTACAGAGAAGAGATGACAACAATTTAATATGATACGATAAATGTGAAAATAGGATAGCGATTGAGAGCACATGGAAAGACAGCCACAGAAAGATCATAATGCAATAAGGATATTGAAAAGGCGAAGTGGTGAAAAGGAGGATCATGAAGTAAAATCAGCTTCTAATTGCCGCAGTTCTTTGCGTAATTGTTGAACTCTTTTATATTTTGCATTCTTGTCGTCCACAGAAGATTGCTGCAGAACAGAGTTGGAGAAGCTATGTTGCGGGAGAACAGGTACCTGCGTATCACCGGCAGGAGATAAATGGAAAGAATAACAGTTGCTCGAGAGCGCAGATGATGACATCCAGTTCGGATCACCATAGGCTGGAGTACCCGGTATTGGAATGTGCAAATTCTGGGGAGAATCATCGTAGCCCAAGGGAGGATATGTCGAGGTTTCATTGAAAAGTGAAAATGAAGTAAAATGCGGCTCTGGAAAGTCTGTAGAATCAAAAATGTCAACGATGCCAGCTTCTGAGTGATACGGGTGAGTATATGAAACTTTTCTTCAACTCAGGTTTGGCTTACCTTGCACATTTTTCATAAAAGGCATGTGCTCGTTTTCCCCGCACATTTGAGGCATGGATAGTAAGGCCACTACAATGCAATCAGATACCGTACAGCACTTAAACACTAGGAAAATCATCCTTACCGTCTAGCCCCGTAGCAAAGGACGAAAAATCGTATTGGTAACAGCTGATTTCCAAGGGCACCAAATCGTCATTGACACTACTGCCACTGGTGTTAGGGCTTGGTATCTCGAAAGTATTCATGCTCCCGAGGGTTTCCTGTAGCCAGTCATCAAACGATGGCTCCTGCCCTTCCAGAGCTTGAATGGCAGGTAAAGGGCCTAAAATTGTCTCAGGGCCACGCAAGGATTGTAAAGAGTATGGGCGTTTGGATGGACTCGTGAGATCAGAGTCAGATGAACACCTTTTCCGCTTTCCTGAAAGAATACTGGATGTCGTTGTTGGCGGTTGTATGTCCGAAAGTGAAAGGGCCGGATCCTCAGGAAGAGCATTTTCACCAACGAGGCACTCTGGACTCTCATCAGAATGAGTAGATGCTGCAGGAGAAGGGAGACTGTATGCAGCGAGATCGGGTGTATTCTGCGAAGGACATGTTCTATACGCCCATGCCAATGAGAAGATGATATAATGACAGCGAGGTAAATTACGGACCTGGTGCGTTTGAAATGTCTGCGAAAGTTGATATCTTCTGGATCACATTCAGGAGATAGATCACGATCCTTGCGCTTTTTGTTCGAAATAGGCTCCTGGTTGGGCAAAATGGTGGGGAGATCTGGTTCAGGAGAACGATCTGGCGATCTGGCTGGTGAAGGATAGGCTGATATGTGGTGCGGTAGTACAGGTACGGATTCTCCAGGAAAATTGAGTCTGCTAGCGTTGCCGAAGATGGATTCATCGGATTTAGGCTTGATGTCTTTGATGGATGTATCAATGTTTGCGGCTAAGGCTGTTTGGGTGAATTTTTGTGAATATAAATCCTGTGCACAAGCTTCGATAGCGGCGAACTCTAAACCATAATCAGATGAATGTACCGGATTATCGAGAGTCGAGCTCGATGGTTGTGATGTAGGCTTAAAGAACTGAGAGGCTGCCTTCACGATATTGCTTCGTTTATTGTTGAAGTGCCTTATACGAAGGGTATTCCATCCAATCCGTTTCCTAACATTAACGAACCAAGCATCGATATCCTTGTAGGATGTGCCCGTAGTCCTAGATATATCGATTTTTGTTTCCTTGGATGGGTAGGGGTTATGGAGGTTCGCCAACAGCCATGTGTATGCTGATTCCAAGTAAGGCGGTTGGTAAGATTTGGTTTCAGCCACGTCTATAGTCCAAAGAGAGATTGTGTAAGTCTTTCCAGTATGTAGATTGAATAGAAGATAACGGAACGACGAACCTGATCTCATTGCTGAAGGTCGATCCTCAAGAGTCAAATCCGCGAATGCAGCATCCAAATCTTGTTGCAGACACTCCGTTATATGGCCCACATTGTTATAGAGCTCCAGAAATCGAGTAGCTAACGTCTGCACTCTAGTTGCCACTTGATGGATAGCCGACAACGAACTATCGTCCACTGTATTTTGCTCCATCGCGTCGACCAAATTGTTATAAAGAGTTGACCATAAGGTATCGAATGACTGAACGGCTTTGGGGCCTGCGGATAATGTGAATACCAATGTTTCCTCGGCTTTTAGAAACTGAGAATGCAAAGATTCGCCCATTCTGGGTCAAAGGGGATGGTGAGGAGTGGTGAGGTGTTCTGGCAAAGAAGTATTAGCCAGAATTCCCCACAGCAGCTTGCCAAAGACGAGGCAAGCAGATGCCGTTCGAACAATGGGACGGCATCTGACGAGTACACAAGCATAGACAAATAGTCCCCTTTCAAGTTGTGACCGGACCGGGACTCGGGACTCGGGAGTCGGGACCCGATGTTTGGGGATAAATACGTGACGTACATATATGGTGTGCCTACGCAAGTACTCCAAGTCTCCAAAGGCCTTTGTAGGTAGAACATAAGGGACCGGACTGAGGTGCTATTTAGCCATCTGATAAAGCACTAGAATAAGAATCGAGAGGCCACAGGAATTCGCCCATGATGCATGAGCCGTGATGGGGAATTGTTTACTTAATCCATCGACTTAACCTGGAAGCTCCCTATATTTGGCATCCGAAAATCGTCAAAAGTGGGCCGCAATTTGCAAGATTTTACCCGCAAATTCGGACTGAGATTATGATGTGCAATTCTCAAATACTTAGAAACCAATTACTCAGATGCACACGAACAATGGGGCGGCACCCCTCGGCATCCGACTATTGATGGTGCAAATACCAAATTCGAATCAAATCGTACTTAGAATGTACTTTAATAAATTCAATGGTCGCTGGGTATGGTTTACGCTCATTTATAAGGGCCTAACACAATCTGAGGATGAGTATAACTATTGCCTTGTGGACCGTGATCGTTTTTAATGAAGGACATCTAAGTGACAAGCAGTAACAAAACTTTAGTAAGGACCAGATTCGGACTCCGGAGTCCGGACTCCGGAGACACTTGTGACACCTTGTGACTTCAAACAATGGAGCATCTTTGTGATCCATAACGCGTAACGTGTGATGCGTCTTCTGCTGTCTTGTCGGCTCTTGCTCAATTTCTCCACCTCGTTTGCCTCAGTTCACTTGTTCGACGATGTCCCGTCAAGATATATTGAGACACTTACTGCAGGAGGTACAAAAATTCAAGGCTAGTCTCCCTCCACCTCCACCACGCCTCCCACCAACAACTCCCCGACCTCAAATTCCAACATTGGCTTTGGATCTTCCATTGTCTCGCTTCCGGTCGCAAATGCGAAAAAGTGGCTTGCTGCCTCAAGTTTCCAATCTTACTCTTCTGAAAGCCGAAGAACTTGCTTCATTTTATCAGAAAACATATCAGCGCATGTGCCTTCGTTTGCTCGACATACCAAGACATTCATTAAATATGACAAGCTCCGAAGTTCTAGAGAATCTAGCCACAACGCATAAGGCACTATTCGAGGAACAGGATCTACCTCGCCTTCTGAACGATGCCCTCCAGGCCCAGTCTTCTCATCTTCAGCTATCTGGGACCACATTTTCTCAGCAATCAGAGCGTAGAACGTTCAATCACGTATGCTCCAGTCGTTTATGAGAGGAAAGCCGCCTAAATTGTTGTTGCAGGATTATACACCTCTTCTGGAAAAGTATTTTGAACAAAATGCTTATCCCTCTGGCCCCGATCGGCTTGCCTTGGCTCGCAAATCGTCGATGTCTCCTCGTCAAATTGAAGTCTGGGTATGTCTTATGTGACCTTATTCATTTTCTTACGCATTTAACTATCGCCATCAGTTTCAAAATCATCGCAGTCGCGCAAAAAAAGACGGTAGAAATTTGAAAAGGTTGAATCCGGCTATGACAGTATCGCTAGAATCCTTAGAAGAAACAAGACAGAATTCAACGGTGTCATCTATAAACGAAGTTGACGTTGATGATGAGCATATGCCTACCATTAATGTAAGATGTTGCGATTTCGAAGCACTTGATTGATCTCTAATAATTGCACTCGTAGACATCCCTGGAAAGCTCTTCGGCGGGGTTTTCTTTTTCTGCTCCATCACACGCTTTTCCGACAACATATCCTCCACGTTGTTCTCAGGATCCTTTTCCTATCAGAAATGGACATTTCAATCTCCCTCCACCAGTTTGGAGACGTGTCTCCGCGGTTTCAAGCATACATCCAACCGTCCCGATAACTGTTGATGAACTTGCCAGTCAGTTTGCCACTAAACTTGTCCTCCGTGAATCTATATCGTCCAAGCGAAATCCACATGCCTCAAGAACACCATCACAAATTCCCTGGTTTGCCGCAACTACTACAACCCCTTGCTCTGCTCCTCTTGCTTCCCTGATACGAACAAAGTATTCAATGCTTCCAAATACTCCATCAAGGTTTTCAGCATCAACTCGTAGGAAAGCGACATTTCTTCCAAAACGCACGCCAAAGAATTTTCCGAAATTTCCCAGAAATATTTCTGCGTCAACTCTGTCCTCCCCATTCGAATCCTGGAGCTCTCGAGCAACATCCTTCACCTCAGAACTGGCTTCTCAGAGCAGAAATTCATCATTTTCTTCGATCGCTTCCTCAAGCTCCTCAAGCTCCTCTTCACCATCGCCTCTTCAATCGCCTCATTTACCTACCATCGAACTCTCTACTCCAATCGTCGTCAATCAATACGCTCATTCTAGCGATGTAGACTTGGATGATCTTTTTGGAAACATCTTCAGCTCTCTTCCTCAACCCAATGAGTTTTTCGTTGATCCTTCCATTGATAAGTCCTCCTTTCCATTGGATTGTAATATACCCTCTCTTTGGTCAATTCCTCTGGACAGTTATCTCCAAACATAACAAACTGTATAACTATCATCCAGTTATTTTTTGCTGCATTTGACATCTTTGCTCTTTGCTCTACGCTGTCTCATTCGCTATCACAACTCGCTATCGTCGCTATAATCACAATTGTAATCTTTTGCTTTGTAGTTGTAAGAATCATCACCACACTGTATTACCAATCATGTCTATCTCTATCGCTTGATCCCTACTATGTCTCTCAGAGTACGTGTAGTGTACTTAGTCGCACTAGCAAAGCGATTGAAATCATCATCATCCATTCATAGTTTGTTGGTAATGTTATCATGCGAATTGCTGCGCCTAGTAATGTCAGCATCTCGTTAACCATTGGAAATATCTCAAATCGCATGTCTTCCACTCACGATTTTCATCAGACCGCCGAGAGTCCCACCGCCTATAGCGCTGCTGAAATTTAGACTGGACAACGAGCTTCATAACGGTCATAAGTAGCAGGCCCGTTAACCGCATCTTGCTTGTTTCCCGAGCACACTGATCAAAAACTTTGGCAGCTTCGGCCATAGCGAGACTGATGATCTGCGTCTGCGATCCACCTCCACCTCCTGAAGTGACCTGTTTAAGGACCTACAAACGCGTACTAGACGATGTAGAACAGCATCAGTGAAAGGGACAATGGGTGATTTATTTTCAGATGTGTGGTTCTAAGATGACGAACCCATGGAGCGGGCAAAATAATAGAACTTGCCTGGAGAGTAGACTCGACTCCAGTCTAAATGGTGGAATATTACTTGTATACGGGCACATAACTCTGGGTCGAGACTACCTGGAGAGCTGCCGCACCACCAAGTGCATTTCTTTGTTTCAATAATGTAGAATTATCATATCACTGCAATTCTATGCATTACATACTGAACCCGCCGCCTCCATAAGCGTTGGAATTCAATGCACGAAGTCCAAAACTTTTCCAAAACTTCAGCTGAAAACTCGCATTTGCGTTGGCGTAATGTCAGATCTTAACCGATTTCACAACCTTTTGCCTTGGTTGCACTCCTGAGTTTTGTTCTACGTATTAGCACCTCAGTCATGTAACCACCACATTGATTTATTTCCAAATACCGCATATTTGCAAATTCTAAGTACATAGTTTGGAACCAATCGTTCCACAAAGTTCCTCTGAGCGTGGCACACTATTACTACGCAAAATGCTGCGCCTAGTTCCGAAGTTAGGTTAAAGGTCGATGAGACCATTAAAGAAAACTCACAAGTGACAATAAACTACCCAGGCCACCAGAATTACCGCCTCCAATAGCGCCGCTGAATTTAGACTGGACAAGGAGTTTCATAACAGTCATAGCGGCCCCATTGACCGCGTCTTGCTTGTTTCCCGAGCCAGCACCACTCTTTTCAAAAAGTTTGGAGGCTTCGGCCATAGCGAGACTGATAATCTGCGTCTGGGACCCTCCCCCACCTCCAGAAGTGACCTGTTTGAGGATCTATAAACGATGTAACACAGCATCAGTCGAAGGGACGACGGACAATTTATTTTTTAGATGCATGGTTCATAAGTCATAAATCTTGCCGATAGCGGCGCAAACTGGGGCGGGCAAAGTGATAGAACTTGCCTGGAGAGCTGCCGCGCCACCAACTGCGTGAGCGCTCAGATTACTGGTGTCGCCACTACCATAAGCTTGGGCGTGTGCATTAGTGACACTCTCTTCGTCGACGGGCTCGCTGTGCTGGTGCTATCGTTCAGCAGAGGGAATAAGCATCTACGTTCGGGATAAAGTCGTCGAAACAGACCTTATTTCCCGAGACAAAGCTCAAGGCGTTGGAAAAAAGATCGGAACCTCCAGATCCTTGCTCCTGAGCATTACGAACAGCTTCCTCGTGGTTGACTGTATCCAGGGCGTTAAATTCAGGAGACGCGGTTGGGTGAAAGAAAGCAGCATAGACAGACTGTTAGGACTTGAGATGATCTGGCTATCCTGGCCAGAGTGGTGGGGAGAGTTGTATTGTTGTCCCCCTGTCACGTCTGCAGGGCGTCGACGGTGGCAACCACAACGTTGAAATCAGCGATCGACGATCGGTAGAAATGAGGGGAGAAAGCATACTTTGTTGTGACTCATAGGCGCTATAGCCTTGCTTAGCGAGGTTGAGAAAAGTGTCCTGTTGTGAAGTCAGAGTTGCGCTTTTGCAGGGTATGTTTAACTGACCATGGGAGTTGAAGCGAGAGATGATCATGATATGGATCCAAATATGATGGGTTGGGGGAGATCAAAGTTAGCTAAAAATAGAAGGTCTTCATTGATCGCCCTCAAGAACTTGTCAAGAACTTTACTGCTCTCATGTCAAGCTCAAAAAATAAGGGCATAATACTTGTAGTATTCCATAGCGTCCAGATACCGTTCTTCCGTTCTCAAAATTTCGGGCTTCCGAGAAACAGAGAGAACTGCGTGTGTAGTCGAAAAAAGACAGATACTTACAGTATTTGTCATCATTTTACAGCCTCTTATCTGTGGATGACATCAGCTAGCCACAAAAAAGACTGATCAGGCTTCAAAAAAATATATTCTATTTGAATCAGAGATAAGGATGGTATATGTCGGACTCAAGTCGATCCAGATCCCTCCAATACCGTATCTATGTGGCTCTATGTGGCGGCACGGCATATATATAGAGTCCACCTCTAATTTTTCCACCTTTTTCCGGATATCCCACTCCTTCTCCACAAACCTCTCCCGGCTGCCTTTGCTTCATCCCCTTTCCTACTTTCCACTCCTCTTTTGTGGACATCCTATCCAGCTGCCTGGCCAGAATTTATGGACACCAGAGATGTTTTAAACACAAATTCAGGGCAAATCGTGACCAGTACGTCTACTCTTCGCGCGTCTAAATCCAATCAAGCGACTTATTTAATTCACAGGGGCGTTGAGGAACTCTCCTCAGTAATGCAAAATATCTCCTTTCCTCGGTCGACGCTAATTGAAATTTCAGGTATGATCGTGCAGACCTAGCGTTCATTGCAGTAGCGGGTGCCATGGTGTTTTTCATGGTACCAGGACTGGGTGAGCGCCATCTTTCTCATATGCTGTGTTTCGATGTCTGAAATCTCACATTGCCAGCTTTCCTGTACTCCGGACTTTCTCGAAGAAAAAGTGCACGTAAGTGTTCTCCCCACCTATTTCTTGGTCCTGTTTGAACTCACTCTCGTATGCCAGTGTCTCTAATATGGGCCGTCGCAGCAAGCAACGCAATCGTCATTTTCCAATGGTACTTCTGGGGGTATTCGTTGGCTTTTTCGACTTCTGCCACTAACGGGTACATCGGAAACCTCAAGAACTTCGGGCTCATGGGGGTCGAGGACGAGCCCTCGCCAGGATCCCCGCTCATCCCGGAAATTCTCTACAGCTTCTTCCAGATGGAATTCACCTGCGTTACCGCAGGAATTCTCATGGGGGGCCTCGCAGAACGCGGACGCGTCCTACCCGCGATGGTATTCATATTTTGTTGGGTGACTCTGGTCTACTGCCCGCTCGCCTGCTGGATCTGGAGCACGCATGGATGGGCGTTCAAATGGGGTGTCCTCGATTTCGCGGGTATGTTTCCGACGTTCATTCAGCCACCATCTTATCGATGAAATTAATCTATCCCATTCAGGTGGTGGCCCCGTCGAGATTGGCAGCGGCGTCGCAGGTCTCGCATATTCGTGGGTGTTGGGGCGTCGGAATGAGAGAGAACTTCTTAACTTTCGGCCGCACAATGTGTCACTTGTTGGATTGGGCAGTGCGTACATATAATTTTACCCTCCCACGAAGATGTCGTTGACCCATGTTCTCGCAGCATTTATATTGTGGTTCGGATGGATCGGTTTTAACGGAGGAAGTGCTTTCGGTGCTAACCTTCGCGCCTTCTTCGCCATATGGAATACGATGGTGGCGGCGGCATTCGGTGGGATCGTTTGGTGTCTTCTGGATTTCCGTATTGAACGACGTTGGAGTATGGTCGGCTTTTGCTCTGGGACAATTGCAGGGCTTGTGGCTGCCACTCCGTCCTCAGGATTTGTCAAACCATGGGCATCGGTTGTCACAGGTATCCTCGCGGGTGCTATATGTAATTTTGCTACCAAAGGTGTGTGTTTCGGATGTCTTTTCGGTATGCATTGGTCCTAATCGTTATGTTTTTACAGTGAAATTTATTCTTGGGATCGACGATGCCCTTGATTTATTCGCTGAGCACGCTGTTGGCGGTATTGTGGGCCTGTTAATGAACGCTTTCTTCGCGTCGAACAGCATTATTGCTATGGACGACGTCAACGTCGACGTTCCTGGAGGTTGGGTAGACCATAACTGGAAGCAACTGTACATTCAAGTCGCCTATGTCGCGGCTACCTGTGGATATACGTTCGTCATGACCGCCATTGTCGCCAAAGCCGTCGATTTAATTCCTGGCCTGCAACTGCGGAGTACGCCAGAAGGAGAGATGGTCGGCATGGACGAAGTCGAGGTAAGCATCGAGTATATTTCTTGATTTTGATTTTCGGGGCTTACCTTTCTTGCTACAGATTGGGGAATTTGCTACTGATTACATCGAGCTGCGTCGGGACGTCGCCGATTGTTCAACCTTTGGTTTCTCAAGAGAACACCAGTTCAAGTCGGGCGATGCGACGCAAGAACGGCACGCGCAAAACACAGTGCCGAACGGAAACGGGGCAGCGCACCATCATGAGACGGATGACGATTCGGACCGTCTGGAAACTATCACAGAAAAACCTGAAAATGGAAAAATTAGCCCTGCCTAATGATTACCTTCGATATCCTGTATCCTGCCCGTGCTTGGTATACAAAATAATCTTCACACGTATTTCCTCATTGTTTTCTGGTGTATTTAGTTCGTATTCATATTATATCATAGTCGATGCATTTTAAACTCGGAAAGGTTTTATAGTCACATACATGATCATTATCAGCAGTCCCAACCAAAGACAAATTCTTGCGCATCTTTCGCGGACGTCGGTTGCTGAGACGCATCATTTTCATCGGATTCGGATATTGTTCGGCCGCAGATGCTGCTGCTGAATTCGTCGTTCAACATGAGCTCGACGATGTTGCGGGACGAGATCGTCTCTGTCTCCATCGTAGAGATAAATCTAAATAGAGGCGACTTAGAGCGAGTGAAGAGGGGTCCAGGACGCACAACTTACGGTTCGAAGGAATTGACATAGTAAAACCCAGTATCGAGTTTCACAGGAGGGAATTCCAATGTCGGAGGATTTTCGGTGTAAGCATCCCACTACAAAATCAAAAGCCATCAGACAAAATCACATGCGATATAAAAGGCAGCTTACTTCTTTTCTGTAGACCCATCCCACCTTTCCTTGGAACATGTTGTTCAGCCACTCGTCGCTTAGCCTTTGCGCCGAGAAAATCTTCACAGCCCACTCTCCCTCACGGACGAGACCATGGTAGGAAAGCGAATTGAATTCGGGTGCGTGTGTGCCGCCTAGGGTGCTAGTCAGCATCATTCGTGGTACAGGTGAAGACGCTGAAAGGCCGAAATATTCGGGATTGGGCGTCGCAGCTGTCGTTGCAAGAAGGGTAACATGGAGATGGACATAGGGTTGAGGTTTCACTTGTTCTGAGATAGATTCGGGAACTGTAATGCCCGTTGAGTAGAATGGAGCCGCGAGAATGACTGCTTTGTAGTCAACGGTGCCACGAGCGCTCTTCACAGACCACAGACGCGAAGTAGATGACTTGGGTGTGATGCTGGATACCTAATTGACTCCTCATCAGATATTAAACACGAAGACAAAAGCACGTCATCACATACTGGAGTGGTGAGGTAGACATCAGCGCCGGACCTATTTAGGAACTGCTCGAACATTTGGAAGTTTCCGCCTTTTATTCCGTTTGCACCAGTTCCAGCCATAGCGCACGCTCCCTCCAATGCGTGAAGACTGTCGACATTCTAAAGTCCAACGTCAGCGAGAAGTTCCTATTCCAGCCCATGGATAGTTAGATATCTCACCTGGCCATAGTTGACGCGCGTCGCGGCTTCTACAACTTCATTGACGTACTTCTCGGAGACGCCTTGCTTGGCAAGATAATCGGCCGTGGTACTGTTCACGATTTCTGTCCATCCCAGCCGTGCACTAAGATCGGTAATGTTGTCCCATTTTGGAGAAACAGCAGTGTAAAGAACCAGAATCTGTTTGACCATATTGGCGACACTAAATCAAAAAGTTGATGAGATACTTTGCTACTGGTAAATTGAATACTTACTATGAATCAACTATTCTGGGCGAGAAAAATCCGTATCTCCATAGCATTTTTGTGGTATCCCACCATCCCCCGGAGAACTGCAGCAGACGTCATTCAGTAAGACGAGAAAGACAACAGGTTCGCTTGACATACAGAAAACAACAGTTCCTCGCCGTCCCACACTCCAGTCTCATAATTCTCTGAGTGGAAACCGCGTCTCGTGAGATTGAATTCATCGGAGGCTCTCCACAGATTCTTGTTGGCTTCGACAAATATTGACGCGCCAAGTTCGAGTTCAGGAAGGGAGGAATCATTGTAAGGGTACACAACAGTGCTCCCTAAATACCGGGTATAATGAGAAACGTGTATGAGCCCAGGGGAAAGTGCACTCACTTCCGCCGATATAATCACTGCGCTCATAGACGTCAATCTCAACGTCAAGACCGAACCTTTCTTTCGCCTTTGAAATCCAGAATGCTGCTGAGCTGCCGCCTGCTCCCGCACCAATGATAGCTATCCGGGGAGTCGTGGAAACAACAGTCTCCTCCACTTGGGTTAAGGGAATTTTAGAGGAAAAGAACTCGGGAACTTTGAAAGGAAACTGAAATGCCAGCGCGCTTGGCACGAGGATGAGAAGGGCGTGGAGCTTCATTCTGACTGGAGGTCAGGGAGAATGAATGGAAACTGTCGTTTGACGAACTGGCGCTGGAGGCGATGTTTGGGCGTGGTATTGTTATCGTGGCGAAATACGTAACCACATAAATTGCTTAGTCGCAGAAAATGAGTGATATGCATCATACATCAAACCTAAACTAACGGAGATTCTGTATGACGAGCCCTCTATCTTTTTCCGTGTTTGTGAACAGAGAGCGCGTCGGCCCTCGAACGGAGGCTCTGGCAGAATAGCGAACTCCATTCTTGGCATCTTCTGGAGAGCTGAACGCGCATCCTGCATCTAGCGAGCATATTGAAGGGACGACTATCTCCGCAAAGCTCATTGTGGAATGCTCCTGGAATGTTTGCCTCAATAGTTGGCGTAGCCCTGTCTCCTGGTCAATGAGGGGATACGTCTCCATGACCTGCACTAGCCTGCACTTATTACCGAATAAAAGAGGGGATCATGTGGCATTTCGGGGCACGGACGAGTGCCTGCCCGAGTGGGAACTTGTTCAAGACGTCGGCCGTTCCCTTTCCTTCTCGACTGGGCCTCTGTTTCCTTCGCCACCACCACCACCACCATGTCTGGCCAGGCCCCGCCCCCAATCTTAGCTGTCCCCGTTGAACTCGGACAGCATATCCTCTCTTTCTGTCATCCTTGGGACGTCGCTGCCTTCTCACAGACCTGTCATGCCGCCTTCGTCCTAGTGTATCATTCCACTGATCAGTACCTCTGGCGCCAACTCTATGTTACCCAATTCGATGTTCCGAAACTTTCTTCTAGTCCTTCGTCTATGAAGGAAAAGTTTGAATGGAAAAAGGAGCTGACCAATCGAATGAAAGTAGAATTGGCGTTATTCCGAGGACCTGCTTCCGAGGCCCAGACAAAGCATATCTACGAAACACTTTTAGCAGTAATTGAGGAGTCCGCCTCTATCAAATCGAGCATAAACGCACCCCAAAGTCGCAACTTCAAATGGCTCAAGCGCATCGTTTTGAAATCCCTTCTTCTCTCGAATCTGTATTCTCAGACAGTCTCGGGGGAGAATACAGAGTTACACGCTCGACTTCGATCTCATCTTGCTATGAACCTCGATGATAAGGCTGATAGGCAGACATTCCAGCTCTTACTTGACCGGCGTGACAAGAGCAGAGCTTATGTTTATGACCTGCGCAACTACCAACCCGAGAATAAGTGGGGTCCATTCAAGCCGGATGGCACTGTTGACTGGATTCACCTCGAGCACCTCATTGATGTCATCGCCCTAAATATCCGTGGATTGCCGGGAAGTTGGGCAAGTACGAGGCCCCCTTCGATCTTGGACGTATACAGACTTGCCTGGACGCATTCTGCCGATATTGGTTCCGCAAAAGACTGGGCAGGCGTCGAAGGTTAGTTGGCTTATGACCAATAGATCAACTGCTTTATTTCTTACCGCTTTCCAGGAACTTGGCGTCGATATGTCTGCTTTATGGATTACCGGTAAATTAACACTGCTATATGACCGCAGCACCTTCAGCTGACCTTGTTCGTTCTATTTTCCATTCAGTGATCTCTATGGTGAGCTTGCAACTGTCTTCTGTTGTCTGGTTTGCTTTTCTGATAGCCTTGTAACATAGCTTTCAACGTAAGTGAGATAACAGCGACGTAAATACTCGCAACTTATTTGACGACTGGGACCAGTTCACGGATCTTGCGGATGGCCCTCGACATCCAAAGTTCTTTAAGGAACCGTTCCGTGAGGCCACCCGTCTCATCGAAGTCAAGTTGCATCTCGTGCCATCGAAGAGTATGCGCTTCCATAGAATTCCGGAGGATGCTTTGGATAAATCCAGCCGCTTCCCACCTCTTGCCTTCAGTGGTACGTCCAAAGGTGTAAACGGAAACGAGGCTTCGGTGGAAGGGTTTGTTGTGATGGGAAAAGATGGGATTCTGCGTTGGCAACTTGTAAGAAGCCTTCGAAATGCTGTCCACTGTCTGTGAATGCCTCACTTTTTTTATAGACTTCAATCTATGACAATCACCCGCAGTGGAGGTCGGTGAACTTCCTGTTTGATTATAGAAAGTGATTGAATGTGTTTGATAGTTCTACTGGTGTCCAGATCGGCGGTCCCAAAAGTGGCATGGGAGTAGTTGGGGTTTGGACAACTACACACCACGACCAAGGTATGATTTCATCGCGATAATTTAATGTGATATGTTCTTCACACTTCGCACCTTTCTATAATTCAGATGACCCAGTTGGTAAGATATTGTTCGGTTCTTTCTGGCCATGTTTTTCACTACTAACTGCGTGTGAACTAGGACCTTTCTGGCTCTGGAAAGTCGAAGATGACTCCCCGACTCATCTTATGGAATTCACCTAAGATTCTCTGGACAGTGTTTTCACAATCCTATGCATGACCATCATGGCTATCACGATGCTTTCTGTTTCTTTTTTCTTCTTTGGAGATTTCTTTCTCTCTGGGGTGAATATGAATGAAGGTGTATACAGGACTTATATATGGAAATGAATGTTGTACAAGTCGCTCTGCTCGATACAAATTATAATTTCTAGCTGCTTATAAAAAGCTATAAGTCGATGAGGTATCGCATTCCAATGATTCCTTCGGTGATGGCGGTGACGCAGGCATTCCAAATACTAGTACATGGGCATATCAATCGTAGATCATTAAATATTGAATAGTCTTTTGGGGGGCATGAGTAGCGTGTTCGTAGAGATGTCCTCTAATGATGGTGCGTTCTTTGTGCGAGGACCGTGCTCGAAAAAAGGAAGACGGCTGATACGAAGAACTCCATGACGAGGTCGAGAACAAGGAATAGGATCCAGTTCCCGGTGACTGGATTGAACTTGACAAGGACAGGGTTCGTGGATGGTCGGGTGCCCAGAAGATCCGAAGACGACCACGCTGCAAGGACTGCGTAGGCTATGCGCACCCCAAGGAATGGAAAAGCAAACGTGATGCCGATGAGGAGCTAATTACGCCAGTCAGCTTGCAATGAACGAACGGGCATAGAAGAGATAGCTCACGTTGAGCCGATAGGTTCGTAAATGCCAGCGATAGGTCCACGAGCCGATCTCGATCAGGAATAGAATGACATATGCGCCGGCGAAAATACAGACTGAAGCCCGACGCAGTGCTGTCGACAAGCTGGCGTTGGCGTTCTTCTGGATGCCCAGGACGCCGCCTGCAATACCGACACCGACTCCTGCCAGGATAAAGAACCCGTTGAATCGTAGTGGGACGACAAATCGTCGGTTTTCGCTATAAGTATGCTGCCCGCTGTAATCCATAAATTAGTGGAATCCGGGGAACTCTTGAGCCAAAAACTGCGTACGCCATGCCAATAAAACCCAGTAGAGAGAGTAGAAGTGCCGATACTCCAACATAGTCAATGATATGTGCGACGTTAAGTAGGGTAGCGTTTGGAATTTTCGCCATTTCTCCTGCAACGGTGAGTGCACCTTCTGCAATTCGAGCTAGCAAAAGGCACGTTAGTTTTTCGTAGGCATGGATGAAAATTTCATCAGACTTACTTGCTGAAAGATAAATAGGAAAAGCCAGCCCGCGTCTCGTCTGAACACATAGCGAAAGACGAGGAGAATGGAAATGATGGCTATTGGGATGTAGAATGCGATTTGGGCAGCGGCCATCATGCCCCTGGTGTCGAGGGTGGGCATTATGCCTGGAGTTTTTGGGGGTCGTAAGGGTTGGAGTCTTGAAGGTCGTAAATTTAGAGGGAGGGCGTAGAGCACCTGGGGCAGCGCTCAAGGAAGTTGAACATCCTGCACGAGAAAGGTAATTCGATGCTCCGTTGCGCACAGCCACGATAGACACATGGAGAATGATCGATTGATCGCCGATGACTGCGCGGAAGAAAAGATTAGATTATCCCGGCGCCAAGCCCAGATCGCCGTACTTCCCTTCTTGACTCCAGCTTTTCACCACAATCCATCTCTCTTCCACACTATTCACATCTTCCTATACCAGTAGCTGCTCGCCATGTCATCCCCAGAATTACCCCAGATCAAGGCCTTGGTCGTCTGTCTCGGTACGATCTCTTGCATCTGCATTCTAGCCATATCAAGGACTGACTGAACCTTCTCCACGGAACACGATCGCGGTCTTCAGGAAACATATGTCGTTCGCCGATGGGCGAAGCTGTGTTAAAAGACATAGCCTCAAAGCGAGGGATCGACATTGCTGTCGATAGCTGTGGGACTGCTGGATACCACGTTGGCGAAGAGCCGGATGAGAGGTCCGTATGTTCCGTATGTGATTAAGAGAGATTAAGAGATACCATATCTAACATAACCGCGCCTCCAGGACAGTTGCCACTTGCAGGAAGGTGAGTAGCCGTGCTCTATGCAATATTCAGCACACTTCTATGTACTTACACCGGCCAGCATAACGTGCCCATAGATAGCCTAGCGCGCCAAATATCCACGTCAGACTTCGTTCGCTTCACCCACATCCTCGCAGCGGATGAAAACAACCTGCGTCATCTGCAGAGCATGCAGCCGCCAAACGCAACCGCCGAAGTGCGGCTCTGGGGTTCATATCTGGATAACAAGGCGATTCCTGACCCATATTACGGTGGCATGGTACGCGTTCATTTCACATTTAGCGAGTTAATATCCTTATCTTTGATTTCTGGCGTTGTACTAGAGTGGCTTCGAAAGGTTTTCCAGCAATGCGTTCGGCTCTCCAATGCGTTCCTAGATGAGGTGGCTGGAAAGGCGAACTCTTAAAAGTTTATGTAATAGGATTTTGCTGTAATGTATTTTTCTTTCTTCAGCTGGATAGAGGTGTAGTAGGGTGTGTTGTTTTTATTTGCATTTCGTAGATCTCTACAGTACATAGATGCAATCAATACGTTGAAACCTTAATGATGAGTAGGCATCTCCACAGTAGCGCGGTTGCCAATGGCATCCTCTGCCTTCCATAAGCTGGTAATGGTCTGCAATGATATGTAAATGAAATGAACATGTAGATCTCGACAACCCAATCACCTTGTTTTGAGTATAGAAGTTGATGCCTCTGTTCAACGAGATATTAATGAGTGTTTGGCGAGTGGCAGAAAATAAATAGACTTGCCCTTTTCCGTAGAAGCCGAGGTCTCCAAGTACACTTCCCTTTTTACAAGCCGTTAGAGCGATATACTTGCATTAACAAGCAAAAATTACCTTGTTACCGCTCCAGGAGAACATAGGCAAAGGCACTGGGATCGGTACGTTGATACCAATTTGGCCAACATTAACCTCAGATTCAAAGCGCCGAGCAGTAGCACCAGATTGGGTGAAGATGGCGGCTCCGTTTCCATATCGGTTCTTGTTGATGATCTCGATAGCATCGTCCAACGTCTCGGCCTCGAGAACAACGAGGACGGGTCCGAATATCTCGGTTCTATGCGCGAGTGAGCATTCGTCGAGAAACAAATCACACAGAAAACGTTCTGGCTCACTGATAGCATTTCATGGAGGTATTGGCCTTGATGATGGTGGGCCCGACGAAGTTACCATATGGATATTCCTTGGGAGCTGTGAAGTTACGGCCGTCGAGAATAATTTCTCCTCCTTCGTCCAAAGCTGACGAAATGAGAGAAGTGACTCTGTCCTTTGCGCCTGGTGAAATAAGAGGACCACTTTTACGATATGAGAGTTGAGCATGATATATGACGAAATGAAGAGCTAGATTCGCACAGATCTGTTCCTGGTTCGAAGCCACCGTTGACCTTGAGTGCTTTTGCACGTTCTATCAATCCGGCTGTCCAAGCTGATGAATCTCCCACAATGACAGCTACGAGTCATTATTAGTTACAAGCTAGAAGCGTCTATTTCCAAGTGACGTACCGACGGAAACAGCCATGCAACGTTGTCCAGCAGCTATTTGAATATTTATTAGTCAGGTGCATGGTTGAATAATGGGTCACATACCGCCAAATGCCGCACCGACAATAGAATTCATCGCAAGGTTTTGTTGGCTGTAGACGTCTTATGAGTTGCTGAGAAGGGAAAATACACCAAAGACAAACCATCTGGCATAAGAATGGCATGGTTTTTGGCGCCCAAGTTAGCCTGAACGCGTTTTCCATTAGAGGTACCTCTTTAGGTACCGTAAGCAACAGCCTAGAGATGTATCTAAATAAAACATACCTGTTATAAATATGCTTTCCGGCTTTGTCACCTCCGACGAAGCTGATAGCCTTAATAGCAGGATCGTCGCAGATGCATTGACAGTGGGAACACCACCATGAACGACATTCAATACGCCTGCTGGTAGGCCTGTATCAAAGAATGAGTAATCTCAAGGTTTCTGATTTGGTTATGCCACAAACCTGCCCGTTGGCAGAGTTCCGCAATAATCATAGCAGCTCCGGGATCGCGTTCTGAAGGCTTGAGGATAAGTGTATTGCCGGTTACAGCAGCCATGGGAATCGTCCACAGGGGAATCATACTGGAAATAGGCTCAACAAAAGTGATAGCATATTATATTTTGACTCACGCTGGGAAGTTGAATGGGGCGATGCTTGCACAAACGCCAAGAGGAACCCTCCTGACATAGGTGTCCATATCCTTGCTAACTGATATCTTATTTTCAGGAATGACTGGCGGAACATAAACATTGGGTAGAACCTTCAATTTTATCGCCCAATAACGTGGATGTGATGCCAGCAGCAGTCTCGACAACTTGCAAGCCACGCAAAAGGTCGCCATGAGCATCTAGAAAGAGTCTGGATCAATAATCTCGCTTGAAGCACCCTAGAAGAATAGAATCACGAACCTGCAAGAGTCTTTCCCTGCTCAAGAACAATGCTGTTTGCGATAGCGTCTGCATTTTGGCGCAGAAGATGTTGCAGTCTGTCACGGAAGGAGTTGATGATTAGCAGCGAACGCGTTAATTAGGGGCTATGACAGGCTAGCTCACTCTAGAACGAATCGCTGACGTGTAACGACACTCGTCCGACTCCAGGTTTGAATGCTTCAGATGCAGCTTCAACAGCAGCGTTGAATTCCGCGTCTGTAGTCTGGGGAACGCGTGTGAGGACTGTCTGCGAGGACTGTCAAGTGTAGACGTGCATTTAGCCCCTAAATCCAAGATCGCGAGGTTCAGCGAGCTTACTGGATCGTGGACGTCAATCCACTCATTGCTCTTGCTCTCGACAAATTCTCCACCAATAAAGTTCTTAGTAGACTCTCCGGTAGCACTGGTGCCTTTCCAGTTCGCGGATATTTGCTCCGCCTTTGGGAGTGCGAGAGCACTGAGAGCCTTGGCGGATGCAGAGGTGTGGAAAGACTTCCTCTGCAGGTTCGCAGTTGAGGGAGTCTCGGAAAGACATCGTTATGTGGACGAGCTCAGCTCTGAGATGGGAAACGAAACGAGAGGCTAAGGTTTGTACGGGAGTCCGCCGGAACTTGGCCGGGACCTGGGGAATGTGGGGATGGCATTGCACGTGCTGGTGTCACATACGGGGTGTCACGCTTGTGTGTTCTTTGAGAGGCGTTGACAGTGAGCTAAGTTGGCAGCCAGGATATTTTAGCACACCAACTGCACACACGTCCCTTGAGTCATCTCTGGTGCCCAGCGTGTGCCACTCCTGCACTGCTGTCTTGCTTTCCGTGGCTGCATTCAAGCGCTTCATTGTTATTGTTCGACTCGATCGACGGAGCCTTTTCTTTCTTCCAACATGAATCCGGCGAGTCACCACGCGAACAATGGGTACCGTGCTGCTAATCTCGCGTCCACAAGTTCCCAAAACTATAACGATTTCCTCCCCCACCACATCAATTCTCCCTCCTTCAACAACAACGACCTGCCTCAACAACTGCAACAGCAACACTCACAGCACTCTGATTCCGCCATGTCAGGCCGCGTTCCCCACAGCCAATGGCAGCAGCTCGCGATGCAATGAACGGGTCTCAGATGAACGTTAACAGCCAATCTCCTCAGCCAGCCACTCAATCCATGCAACCACCACAATTCAACCAAATGCCATGGGGAAACCAGATGCCACCCGCCCAGAACATTCCGTTGGGAATGCCCAACATGGCTAATATGGGGTTCAATATGCCGTTTTCCAACAGCAAATTCTGCAAGAAGCATACGCGATGTCGGCACCGGTGGAGGCCGCCGATGAACCTTTCCTCCTCACGAAGCTGCTAGACGCTAGTCGTCGGGGTGAGAGCTACAAAGATTCGCTCAACAGTATGCATGGGGTGCGTCTATCCGTTCATTCTGATCATATTTGACATTGACTGATCTTTGTAGAAAAACGGCCACTCTGCAAGTCTATGGAAAGATTATTATCTGGATCACAAAGGCCGCATCGATGCGTGGATTGCCATGTGCCTGCAGAAAGAAAAGGAAAAGGCGAACGAGGCAGGTATGAACGGTGCTAAGAGGTCGGCTTCCTCGGACGTAGAGCGCGTCAGGACGTCCATTCCGTCAATCAAAAAGCCTTCACCCGCCTCATTCAAACGCGAACCCTCCCCTCCTTCCCGCCTCTCCGCCGTAGCCCCCCCAGTAAAGCGCACCTATAACAAAAAGGTCAAACACCAGTCGACGCCACCCGTACCCTCGAGCCGTCACAAAGTAGTAAGCGAAGCACGATTAACAGCATAACGGCACCGGCGCCTGTGTTTGGCAGTCGTCTCCCTGCACCACATGCTGACATCAAGATCCCCGATCCCCATCACGGTCTCCTACGCCTCCTACGAGAGTGTACCTCAGGGCAGAGGAAACAAGTATACTCCAGAGGACCGCGAGTACTTCATCAAGTTCGTTGGGTGGCGGTTGAAGCAAAATCCATCGCTCACAAGGAATGAGTTATGTGACCTTATCGCTCAAAAGGTTCGTTTTCTCCCTTTATCGTTCACTGTTTCTCGCTAACCATTATTACATAGGCTCCTCATCACACTGCGCAATCTTGGGCCTCCCATTGGTCAAACAATCATGATGTACCGGACAAGATTTTGGCGGCAGCACGAGGCGAGGAGGTGCCAGGGGTCGATGGATCCTCGAGTGAGGAAGAGAGCGCTCCGATGGCGCGAAGGCCTAAGTATAAGGACGTGACAACAAGCGAGGAAGAGTCTGGCTCGGAGGATGAAGGAGATGATGATGATGACGATGACGATGACGATGTTGTTGACCACCTCATTAATGACAAACCTATTCGCCGTTATTCCGAGACGCAGATGAGCCATAGGGGTGCTGCATTCAATGATGCTGATATGTATGTCACCGCCAAATACATTTCCTCGTTGCCGAACTGGGATCGTATGTCTTCAAAGGACAGATGGGAGCCTTACGGCAAAAAGGTATCAAAATCATCTATCCATGAAATGAGTAGCTGACTTATTTTTTACCGCCCTAGTACCCACAAAGATCACACAAGTCATGGGCTGAATACTACCGCAGATACGAGCCTGGTAAGCATATTCTCCCGTCGCAGGAATCATTCTACTTACTGACCATGCGTAGGTCTCTTAAATGGTCAAGAAAATGAAAAAAGACGCGCAGGGCTCGTCTTCAATACATACGCAATGTGCACGGCCGGCTCGGACGCCCCCAAGCGCGAAACGCAGACGTGACTTTGACTTTGAGTTCGACAAGGATTCATCAAACAAGCGAGCGCGAAGTTGAGAAACTACGCACTTTTTCTTCTTTCATACCATATTACACCACCAGTGGGGTATATTGACTCGTTACTATCTTCCTGAGTCCCTATCTCTGCCTTTTGTTGCCTTATACTTTACTTGTTTTCTTGGAAGTACATGCAGGAGGTCTTGACCTTGCTCTGTACTTATCAAATGATTTTACATTTAGGTCTTGTGTATAGTCCACACGTTTCAAATTCGTAGATGAATTGCACATCAAACAATGTACTATAATACATACCACCGTGAAAATTCTCATGTTCGCTGACTGAAAGAACGGGGCCGCAGCCCATGTTATCCATGTTATGACCTAGTCCGTGATGTGGAAGTAGATAGCACTGTAGGTATATTGTAAATACTCCATCCCCAATAGTTAAACAATGTAGCCCGGAAGGTAAGTATGCAAAATATCAAAATTTGTATCTCTATATCAATTAACTTTCGTCACGAATTCGTGAATGTCCATGCCCATAAAATACCAGAAAAGAAAATGTCCAAGAGCTATTCACTTCCTGTGCTTTTTCTTCTTCGCGCCGTTGACGAGAGCGCCCGCTTCCGTGATCATCTTCGAGAGTTCGCCGCTCAGTTGCAGAGCTTTGACCTCTTCCAGAGATCCGACGGGTGTGCCGCCGATAATGAGGACGGGAAGCTCTGAGAAGCCAGTGAGACGCTTGAGCATGGGTGTTAGTATTTCGGTGTCATCGCGGACGTCGATGTCGATGATTGTCGGCTCTGGTCGAAGGTACAGTTGTGACAGGATACTTTTAATTTCGCGGGAAGGTGGCGAATAAAGCTAGTGCGGAAGTCCATTTTTAATATAGTTTAAGGGGCGCACGACGTTAGAACCGACCTTAGAATAGAGGAAGACCGGGTTCCTCAGCCAGACATCCTCCACCATGGCGCGCACTTCTTCCTGCGCACGTGGCCCCCGGGTGTCGAAGTCTAGCACTAGTTGGGGATCAATTGGCATTGAGGGGTCGACGGTGGGGGGGAGGACATTTTGCGGCAGACTCGCGAGGAAGGAAGTCACTGCTGCTAGTTCTTGTGAAGGAGATAATCGTAACGGGATGGCCTTGATATTTTTGTGGGCCTTGCGCATGCCGTGCAAGTTGGTGACCTCTGCGAGGCGCGCGTTCTGCATTGTCTGGAGCGCGAGTGCTAGCTGGTCCGGTGATGAGTCTGCGCGGTGCATGCTGAGGGACGGGGAGAGCGAAGCACTATTTGCGACGAATATGTACGTGCTGAGGCATACGAGGAGGATGAGGGCAACAAAGGTAGTGCGCTGCTTCGGCTTGCGAGGGTGCAGTACGGCGATGACATGGGCGACGGAGGGGGTGATGGTGATGGAGGAGGAGGAGGAGGAACGGCTGTTGTCGCTGAAGAGAGGTGTGGAGGTGGAGCTGCGGGACGACATGCAGAAAGGAAAGGAAAGCCAAAGGAGTGCGGACGAGACGGTGCTCTAGCTATAAGGACAGTACAAAGAAGTGGAAGAAAGAGAAATGCAGAAAGCTTGGCAAATCAATGGCAAATGATGTCGGGCCCTTATCCGGCCCACAGCCCACCCGCCCACATGCCACCCTCGACAATTCTCCGTAAATCGGTCTGTTATATTGTATGCTCACGACTATGCCAGTATTTTCTGCGTCGTTGGTGTTGCTTGACTGTATCCACCGCCGACGGTGACCACTGACGGGGGTAGTCATTGTCAACGACGCGAGAGATCAAAGTCGCGTTCACGTGCGCCGCAATATAGGGTCCACTACAGATCGATAAAGTCACCAACGACGCTTCGCAACCACTTTGTTCCTTCCTTCATCCCACTTCACTCAAACCCCCCAATCAAAGCTAGAACTCAACTTCAATCATGGATGAGGAATACGACGTGGGTCACTTCCAGAGCACCTCCGCATTTAGTGCACAATCTTGACACCTTCCTCCAGGTCATTGTGCTGGGAACCGGTCTCACAGAATGTATTCTGTCGGGTCTGCTCTCCGTCGAAGGCAAGAAGGTCCTCCATATGGACAGAAATGACTACTACGGAGGTGAAAGCGCAAGTTTGAACCTTACTCAGGTGCGCACCATCTCTGGCTAGCTTCATCGTAACCTGCGATCTCATGCGAATCTATAGCTCTACCGCAAATTCCGCCCCGACCAATCCCCACCCGCAGAACTCGGACGCGATAGGGACTACGCCGTCGACCTCGTGCCCAAGTTTATCATCGCCTCAGGCGAGCTAACGAAGATCCTCGTTCACACCGACGTTACCCGCTACCTCGAGTTCAAGCAGATCGCAGGCAGCTTCGTTTATCGCGATGGCAAGATCTCCAAAGTCCTAGCACTGAGATGGAAGCCGTCCGGAGCCCTTTGATGGGCCTTTTGAGAAAAGGCGCGCTAAGAAGTTCTTTGAGTTCTTACAGGGGTGGAAAGACGACGATCCCACTACTCACCAAGGTATGCACACTCACACTACTTCCTTTGCATTAGCGCTAACATGGAAGATAGGCATCAACCTTGATAGGGACAGCATGAAAGTGGTCTACGAGAATTCGGGCTGGAGGCTGGTACTCAAGATTTCATCGGCCACGCCATGGCCCTCTACTTGGATGACGAGTAAGTATATTCGGCGATTCCTCATCGATACCCCTGACCTTGTAACATAGCTACATCACCAAACCCGCCCGCCCAACCTACGACCGCATCATCCTCTACACTTCTTCCATGGCCCGCTACGGCAAGTCGCCCTACATCTACCCCCTATACGGTCTTGGCGAGCTTCCTCAATCCTTTGCCCGTCTGAGCGCCATCTACGGTGGTACATACATGCTCGACAAGAAAATCGACGCTATTGTTACCGATGCCGATGGCAAATTCGTTGGAGTCACCAGCGATGGCGAGACCGTCAAGGCCAAGCAAGTGATCGGCGACCCCAGCTACTTCGGCGCCAAAGGAGCAGACGGTGGAAAGGTCCGCGTTATTGAGGAAGGCAAAGTCGTCAGAGCCATCTGCTTCTTGAAGCACCCCATCCCAGGAACGGATGACTCGGACAGTTGCCAAATTATCATTCCCCAAAACCAGTTCAACGACGACATGGTACGATTATATATTTTACTTTCGTGATTTGGTCTGACTATTGCTATAGATATCTACATTGCGATGGTCTCGTCCACCCACAACGTGTGCTCCAAAGACGTATATGTGGCTATTGTTAGCACCGTCGTCGAGACCGATAAGCCTGAACAGGAAATCGCGCCCGGTTTGAGCCTCCTTGGTCCTATTTACGACAAGTGAGTCATGAGGGACGTAAATCCAGCGCTATAACTCATAAATATCCGATGCAGGTTCGTCGACATCACGCCTCTGTACACGCCCACAAGCTCTGGCGAAAACGACAACATCTTCATCACTCGGTCTTACGATGCGACGTCCCACTTCGAGACGGTAGTGGAAGATGTGCAGGATGTATGGAAGCGCGTTGTGGGATCAGACCTCGTGCTCAAGAAGCGCGAAGTCGAGGTCCAGGGATAATTGCTGGAGGACATAACAATCAACAAACCTAACCATTTACATACCTTTCTGTGCTGTACGAGTACGACATATCATTGAACGATTTTTTACCGGGTCGGAGACTAACGTAATAACGCGCAAGTCCACTATTTGCGCAAGTTCGGCGGCACATTTGCGAGTAGCCAAATCAAAAGAATGCATTCATATCGAACTCTGGTACCTGTACATCGCGCTTTGCTGACTTCATCAGCTTGCCTAAACCAGCTTGACGCGCGTACAAATCGCTCTCTTCCTGAATTGGCTCGACGGCGTGTGATTGAAGGGGCGTTTCCTTTTCTGGAGATCCTTTGCGCGTCGGGGGAAGGGATGGGATATCCATATCTATCAGAATGGAAGATCTGCGACGCAGTGCAGACTCGAGAGGGAAAAGAGGGCGAGACGGGGTGGGCGCAGCGATTTTCTTACCCTCATCCATAGCGGCGGGCCGTACTTCATGCATTGCCGTCGATGGTCGCTCAAAAGACCATGAGCGCACAAGGTCGAGAGCCAAGGCATGGCACCCTGGAAGGAACATGAGACAATATTCAACTGCCATGCAAATAAATACTACTGACCCATCCTACAGAATACCTTGGCCATTTGCAAGACGAAGTTGAACTCAGACCGTCCAGAGATCTCGCTGGTGCCCTTTGCCGCTTGCAGGGTTTTCGAACGCAACTGCGAAAACAGAAGGGCAAGTGCAGTGTCATCGTATTTGGGTTCCTTTATTTCTTTAACTTCAACATCGAACGCTGCCGCGATATCTTGCAAAGGTGTCTGCCAACAAAGGATCAGAATTTGTTGTGACAGGCCGAAGAAATTTTTATAAGCATACCAGTAGGATCCGGACGGCCAGATCACGTCGATGAAGGAGCCAGAACGCCCAACTGCCTAGATATCGATTTCCCAATTCAAATGCAATCGGAAGGACTGTATTTGTGAGAATATCGCGCAAAATAGGACCTTCGTTGCTGCCTTCCACAATACGAGCAAGGGCGACAGCGAGTTGAAAATCTTTTATTTGCTTGATGCAAACATTTATTGCATCCTTCAAAGATCCTCCCAACAGGAAGAACGCAGCGGCATACTCTGTATCAAATAGAAATGAGCTTCCAAAATATTACCGATGAAGCTCTACTTGACACACCAAATCTTTGCTTGCTGAGTAGAGCAAATGCATTCTTGCAGGCCGCTGTCCGCCATCGAGCCTCGCTGAAGTCATTAGCGAGGAACTTGAGCATGACTGACTGTTCCTTATGCCAAGCAGCCTGCCTCCATAAGCCGTGAACAAGCTTGTGCTTTCCTAAAGCGAAGTAGAAGAGAGAGCACGCCGTAGGATCACGGAATTCTCCTGCCATGTATTCATTTCGCGCAATAGTCTCGAATTGTGATTTCTGAAAAGGATCTATCCGTGAATTTGAGTTCCAGGACATTAAAATGATGACCTACCAAGGATTCTATTGAATTCAGCCAAATAGCCACGCCGAGAGCTCTCGCATCCGACCATGTCATTTTCCCACTGTTGCATGCTGCAGTTGACGAGCTCAACAAGATTTCTTGACTCTCGCTGTGGAAGGCCCAAATCATGTCTCTGTAACGAAGTCGCTCTCGCCGTGCTGTTGTATTTGAGAATGTTCCTTTCAGTGCAACAGTTTCAGGGGGGTTGGAGCGCCTATTGATAATATAGAAAGATCTCATCGAGATCAGGTATCGCAGTCCATTCGAATCAAGGGCACGGCGTTGCTCATCAATCTATATAAGCCACTTTTTTTTAGTATTGTGGCTTGAGATACAAATATTAGAAGCTAACCTCCAAAGTTGTTTGTATCAGGACGATCAAGTGCGCTTGTTCGTTTGTTGATAGACCAGGTAGCGGGTGAGATTCGAGCTTTTCGATCAACCGAGTGATCACCGGTCGAGAAAAAGCAATTTCATCTGGGCTAAGTAGTTATGTGTGAGTAATATAGCTGTTTCCTAATGCCTAAGAAGAGTTACCTATCTGGCGTAGGCGTTGATATACCATTAAAAAGCACGTTATACTTTTTCTGATTGACTCGCTAGACACAGGTCAAATATAACTGTGAAGAATATCAGAAAAATAAAAAGCGTACCCCGGACACAGACTGATCTCTCTCCAAAAAGCGTGAGACAGGGACATGGGGTATTTTGGCGTCCGTTATGTTTTCAAGGAGGGCATGAGCTAAATTCAAAACGATATCTTTCACTAGCTCGACTTTGTCTATGATAAAACTTTACAATGAGATAAAACTTATAACATAAACGAAAAATGCTTACCCCATAGCAGACATTGTAGCAACATCTGCGGATGATACTCATCCAGAGGGCCATTTTGACGAGCGACATACTCGACCAACGATTCCTCAGATTTTTCTTGCTGATCAGGTTTTGGTGGTGGCTCGCTGTATAGATACATTTGCTGTCCAGCTGCAATCAAAAACGACCCATGCGCTAACCATATCGAGTCGCTGATTGGGAATGGAGTAATTCTAATGATACAAGATGAGTTTTTAATATATATCACAGAAAGTGAAATATAGGCGAACCCTGAGATATCTATTGTCCGACAGAGGCCCCAACCGACGTTTCCGCCAAAGTAAGTCATTCGTTGCTGGCAAAGAATGTCCACTCGGTGTGCATATCCGACAGCGAGAATCGACTGCATGTCTGGGGTAGAGCTCCAGTCAAGATCCAGGATGAGTTCGGTATATTTTCCACTGTATTCGAGACCAGATGCAAATTCCGACTCAGTGGAATCCCAGATCGTCAGTTCATCTCCTTCCGAACCTGCAACAACTATATAGGAAATGATTAGCATTGTTTCCCCAAGAGCAAACCAGAGCAAAGAATTTGCTTACTGAGGGCTGTCTTTTTGGCAGAACTACAACGAACCTTGCGGAACCCAGTGCGTCCAGTGCGTACTTTCCGGGTACATCTCCAGCCGCTACCTTCTTTTGCATCAAGAACCCAAAAAGCAATCTCCCCATCTTCGGATATACTCAGAAGTACATCGCGATCTGCCCTGTCGCTGACATGACCCCAAGCCATGGGGTCGACCGGAAGGACAAATTTGGGCGTGTACGGCAAAGGTAGTTTTTGTTGCCCAATGATTGTCAGACTTTGCATATCGGTGATTTTCATGAGCACGATGGTCAATCGGCTGTAACACCAAGTATATATTCGTAATCTGTTGAAGATGGCATGGTGAACAGTGACTCGATGTCAGGGATGGACAGCTGTTGTGGAGGGTCAGAATGGAGAGTTATAACGCCCTGCGCTTTGGAATAGGTGGCAAATTGATGACCTACAAAACAATACTTTCAATCCAAGTTCGAGTAGAAGAAACGAAATTACTAACCATACTGAGAACGACACGAAATCTGCTTGTTCCCAACTTCGAGAACGCACCACTTTAGTACCACGCTCGGTTACCCGTAACACTTCTCCTCCGCCTCCAACGCGGAGGGCACCAACGCCCTGTCCTTCTGGCGTTCGGATAAATCTTAAAATTTCTGATTCTTCTTCGACGGTGTGTTCCAGAGAGGAGGAATTGATTTTGAGCCCCTGGGAGCGGGCATCAAAGAAAATGAGAGGAGATAGATCCATTGACATTAGTGGTGGAGAGGTAACAAGAGTTAGAAGGCTTGGATCCCGATTCGGGAGGACATAGAGATACGAAGGCGGCTTAGAAAATATATTGGGTTGAGATTGTTGAAGGGTAAAATGCTGAAGGAGAGTGGGGGCCTTCGATCGATGTTCTAGGTCTATTCTGAGTCTCGATATTGATGAAAGCCATAACATGGGAGGGACATACAATGACAGCGGTTACAACTATGGACCCGTCGGCCAATACTCGTAGAAACAGGTCCCATCCTTCATCTTTAATCTCCTGTATTCTTTTATTGCGGAAATCGTCGGCCTGACTTGGATCATTTAGGATGTGCAAAATGACCTTTTCTAAAGTGTTGCGATCGAGCCAGAAAATGGAGGACGTCGATGATTCTAATTGGCTAACCACTGAGAATGGCAGCGATGCACAGATATCTAAAGAGGCGTGAAGTTGCAAAAGATCGGGGGCATCGAGAACAGGAGCAAATATGCGCAAAGTGGCATCCGAAGTAACAGAGTACAGGACAGTGAGGTCATCCCTTCAGGTAAACTCAGACTCCATAAGACTAGAAATTCATAGCACTAACCGGCTTGATGCTTGAGACCGTCTCCAAGCTACTTTCACAACAGGCCGAGGATGTTGAACTAATTGCGTTTGTCGACCAGAAGTTGTGGAGAAAAGGCGTATTGCGTTGTCTTTCTGTCAGACAGGTAAGGCCCAAAACAGGAAGGAAGCAAAAAAGTGTGGCTTACTTGGGATACAGTGGCGATATACATTAGGGAGGGTGCGAAATTTACAATTATAGGGGTTGGTGTCCTGCAATTTGGACTAAATATTCAATTGCTGTCAAGTAATCATAGACACTCACGCAGTCATCCATTTCCTAGACCAAGTGAGAAGATCATTCTCAAGAACCAGTGTATATACCGAGAGACCTCTTTCGCATCCAACAGCAAGGATACCTGAGAACAAATGAGAACGCGTTCACCTCGGGGGATAAGGACGTACCAGCTTTGTTGTCGAGGCTTGTCACATCTTGGTTTTCGCGGAGGACAAGAGTGGAGTGAATACGCCACGCGTCTTTTTGAACATCAGAAAGTGACCAGGCAGCAAGTCTAAATTTGTTGGCAGCAACTATCTGTTGGTATGAATCAATAAGAATTTGAATGCAAGGTCAGCTCATATATGACGCACTAGCTTCATCCCTGAATCTACGGAGATACAAGAAATCTTGTCCTTTGAGTGTGCCGTGCCTGGGAATGCTTCCCAGAAGGCAAGGACGCGTACAAGAGCAAGTGTTTGTGCATTGAGGATGATCACCGCGTCTCCGGATGGATAGAGCTGGGCAAGATGAGCATCGAGAGCAGTTATTTTGGACAAAAACATACGAGGAGCGATTCATTGGGAAGGCTCAAGAATTGAACACCGGCGGCAGGGTACCCTGCAGAGGTCTGAGAGAGCTGGAGCATGTCATGGGCGGTGTAACGGAGGACAACCACCCTTCCCCGGCCCCGCTACCCGTCAGTGGGGTGATATCGCGTCACGTGTACAGATGTCATCTTTTGAGTAACGCCTGCACGCCTCGCGGCCTTGCAAGCTATTCCCCACCATGCACATCCCCACCCGCCTGCCAGTCTTACTGTTACTCGCGGGGGTCTCTATATGCGCAAAGTCCTCGCAACTGGCATGGACAGCCCCTTCGACATCTTCCATCACTCTCGTCGACGCCCTAGGTGATGATCCTGACTACTCTTCGCTGCTGCGCCTGCTGCAAAGGGCCCGCCTCATCCCAACGCTCAACAAATTGAACGGCAGCACTTTGTTTGCACCTACGAATGATGCCATTGCGAAACACGCGCTCACAAACTCTCTGTGGCTATCTGCTCTTGAAGATACTGCGCAATTTCTACCAGACAATGTTCAGGAACAACTGCGACAACAGCTATTCTATCATCTGCTCAACGCCACACTTCTTGCACTTCCCTCAGAGACTGAGGTTCTGGTGCATAAGACTCTTCTTTATCCTCGGAAACCTCTTGATCCGCCTTCCCATGAACCTCCTCCATATCCACCGTGGATGCCAATTCCTGGTGGAACCCTTGGTGGTGAACCGCAACGAATTCGCGTAGCTGCCCAGGGGAAGGATGCTAGCGTTGGTACCGACGCTTTTGGGAAGGGGGTGTCAAGATTGTGAAAGGTGTCCAAGATGCTGGCAATGGCATGCTTCTAGGCATCGACCAAGTACTGGAACCTCCGCCAGACTTGGGTAAGCATGAATAGTTTCTTCCGAATCAGGTGTTACTTTATTAATTCACTCCAGCCACTGTCGTTTCACGACAACCGGAGATATCCTACTTTCACAAGATCATGACTGCAGATATTCTGGAGCGTTTAAATTCCTCATCAACAGTAACTCTTTTTCTACCAATTGATAATGCCTGGAAATCACTCGATCCAATCGAGCGACTATATTTGGAGAGTGACTTTGCATCGGATGACTTGCATCGAATATTTGGGATGCATGCCCTTGCTCAGGATCATGTCACTTGGTCAGATGCCTTCGCTCCTGGATTAATTTGTGAGAGTAACGATTCAAATATTGATGCTTTCTCACCTATACAATTTCTTCAGTAACTACCCTTGAAGATACAAAGCTGGATATCGTTGTTACGCCTGAAGGAACCAATGTTGGCAACGCCAGTTTGGTACATCCTGACATTTACGCCTCGAATGGCGTGGTGCACCTCGTTTCGTCGCTTTTACTTCCTCCAGACGCTCTCCAATTGACTCCCGAGAAATATCTCCTTGCTCTCAACTGCACCAAATTCGTTTCACTCCTTCATTCAGTCAATCTTACCAGCCTTATCAATGATACGGACACATCATATACCATTCTTGCCCCGCAGGACGACATCCTGTCTATATTTGAAGGCCCTGAAGTTCCACACCCCGGTTCTGAAGAACTGAAGAAACTTTTGCAATATCATTTCATACCAGGAAAATGGACATCTGATAAACTCAAGAATGGCGGTCTTCTTGAAACCATGCTACAAGAACCAGGTCTGAGTTTTGGTCATCAGGTGTTGTCCGTCGAAGTCGAGAAAGGTGACAAGAAGCAGAAGTCCGAAGACAAATCAATCAGTTTTGGTGGGGCTAGTATCATTGGCAAACCGAGTACGTCTCACTGCATTCTCGTATTTGGAGGGAGTTACTGACAACGAAACAGTCGAAGTTAATAAGACTTTAGTATACTTTGTATCGCGCCCTGTCGTCCCACCCCCTGATGCCCTGCAGGCAGCACTCCAAGTACTGGACCTATCAGTTTTCTTGGCCGCCGTGTTCTCTACTTCCAAAGCAGAGCTGCTGCGGACGGCACCCAGCACAACGCTACTCATTCCACGTAATGACGCTTTCGAGCGTCTCGGATTATTAGTCAGTGCCCATCTTCTTGCGCCATCTTCGAAAGATGATCTCGAGAAGGTGATTCTCCATCATGCGTTGAACACCGTTGAATACGCTCACTCGTTCAACAACGGTTCTCAACACAGTTTTGCCACCTTGGAGGGAACAGATTTAAAAATAGATCGCCTAGCCGACGGGGTCATATACACTACACCTAGTGGCGGTTGGGAAAGCCTGAAAGCTGAACTTACGACCAAGGATTTATTGACGCAAACAGGTGTTATACATGAATTGTCCGACGTCATGATTCCTCGATCAGTGCAACTAACAATTGGCAAGCTCACCAAGGCTGCTAAGGGCAGCACAATGGCGACATTGGTCAACAAGGCTGGCTTCGAGTGGATAATGAATGGTACAGCACCGCCAGAAGGATCTCCTTGGGCAGACGAGAAATATGGCAACGTGGGATGGACTCTACTATGTCCTCCTGACGACGCATTCAAAGGCGTTAACCTGACACGGTTATACTCCGAAGTGGACAATCTTCGCGCCATCGTCTCCCAGCATCTCATTCCGACTGCGCCGTCATACGCAAATATGACAGACGACATAGACCCACTCTACAGTAGTCGACCTCTCAACTTCGAAGGCGCTACTTATTCAACCATTCAATCAGCCAATTCTGCCTACGGCGATCTTCTCTTTCAACAGAGAACAGATACCAAGGAGTTCGTCGTTGGAATCAAGGGCGCACGTGGAACGAAAGGCAAGACGGACGCTGCTCGTGTACTTTCTTGGGGCCGCTCAACGTCCGGCAGTGGGACGGGGGGCGTCATCCAGATTGATCGTCTGCTAGTACCATACCAGCCGTCATGGTGGTTCGAATACGGCGCGCCTTCGGTTGTGGGCGGGCTTGGTATAGTCTTAATCTGCGCGTTCTTCTATGGCGTACGGTTAATATGGAGGCGGGATACGACGGAGGCAACGTACGAGCCTGTTGGCGGATTTGGGCGCGACGACGACGAAGATTCATAGAACGTACAATAGGAAGATACACCCACGCGCGCCGCTGCGCTGCTTAGATGGAACATATATGTATATCTAATAATTTTGTAAAGTATTGTGCAGTTGGGTCGGGAGGAGTTATGTTGTATATACGAATGGAGATTGGAGATTGATCGGTTATAATGCTATCGGGAGTCCCGCCCCATGTGAAAATGCCCCATCCGGGGGGACGGCCTCTTCAAATCCTGACGCGATCGACGAAAAGAGATAGTCGGGGTAAAAGCCTCAACGCATTTCCTTCACCCTCTTTCACAGCCAGCGCTACTCTGGGCCTACCTTTCTGTCCACAATGGTTAGTGGCCAACGATGACAACGAACGTGATGAATATTGACGCGTACTCTTAGAGCAGTGAAGCTCCAGCCGCCGATGAGGGCATTAGCAGTACGACTTCCGCCGCTGAACAGGTGAAATCTTTCATCGCTGGTGGATTTGGTGGTGTCTGCGCCGTCTTAGTTGGTATGTATAGCAAAAGGTTATGCTGTTTGAGCCAGACTTTCACTTACTCCTTCGACGATCTTTAATAGGCCACCCATTCGATCTTACGAAGACTCGTATGCAAACGGCTGCACCCGGAGCGTACAAGGGCGCTCTCGATGTGGTGAAGAAGACAGTTGCGCAGGATGGTATCACTGGGTGTGTAATTTTGGGTTCATTCTCATAGGCCAGGCGATGACCATGGTCTCTAAATCAGCCTTTATCGGGGCATGGTTCCTCCCCTGCTCGGAGTCACGCCCATCTTCGCCATATCTTTCTGGGTATGATATCTTCATTCAGCAGTCTATCGATAATCTTCTCATCTTGGGGTGGTATACTAGGCTTATGACGCGTCGAAGAAGTTAATTTTCGCCCTAACGCCTAATCGCACTTCGGATACCTTGTCGCTCGGCGAGCTCGCCACAGCTGGCTTCCTCTCTGCTGTGCCTACCACGCTGGTCACCGCACCAGTTGAGCGTGCCAAAGTTCTGCTGCAGGTACTTCCATATGAGCTTAGCTGATGAAATGGGTTGATCCAATGTGTTTGATCAGGTTCAAGGGCAAGGAGGCTCTGTTGCCAAATACACAGGCGTCACCGATGTCTTGAAGCATCTTTATAAAGAAGGCGGTGTGCGGAGTATTTTCCGTGGTACCGGTGCTACATTGGCTCGTGACGGTCCTGGAAGCGCAGCGTATGTTTTTGTTTTTCATTAACTCGTTTCATGGTCAAAATAGAAAGACTAATTCTGGCACGTCCAAAAATAATAGTTACTTCGCCGCGTATGAGGTCACCAAGAAGGCGTTGACACCGGCTGGTTCTTCGCCCTCTGAGCTTAATTTGGGCGCAATTATAGTTGCAGGAGGAACTGCGGGTGTAGCCATGTGGGCTCTGGCTATTCCCCCTGACGTATGCTTTCACGGTGTTTTTGCGGTCGTGCTGCGGACTGCTGATCAATGAGTGCTTGGGATATTGAACAGGTGCTCAAATCGCGCATTCAGTCTGCACCAACAGGAACATACTCGGGCCTCCTGGATTGTGCACGCAAAACGATCGCACAGGACGGTGTCCGCGCGCTCTGGAAAGGATTTGGGCCGGCCATGGCACGAGTGCGTCCTGTTTTCATCTTCTCTTCATTTCGACTATAACTCACGCGTTCTGGTAATACACAGGCCTTTCCGGCCAACGCTGCTACCTTCGTAAGTGCTTCTCTCGGAGCTTGGTAAATGAAACGCGTTCTCACTGTCCATTTACAGCTTGGAGTCGAAGCTTCACGAAAGGTTTTGGACGGACTATTCTGAACGAACCACATACCAAAACACATCTATTAATTCATTGGGTATTAGGACATCATACCCACGTCTCTACAGACGGGCGAGATGAATTGCAGGGGGCGACTACATATACCTCTTTATTGTCGTAATGATATTTGTTATGATTTGCTATCTTAAAGTCGCTTCCATAGACTAGAAGATCAATTGCTATCTCAGTTTTCAAACCTCATGAAAGGCTCCACCCCCCCCCCAAAAAAAATTGAACAATTTCTATTCTATGCACGTATTCCTCGATTTCGTATGGGTTATTTGGGTTTGCTAAGTATACAACAGTAGTACTAGTATGATAAATGGTGGTCCTAGACGTCTGCGACAAGATCTGCAATAAATACACATGAAAAATGTCTATCTACTTTATTTCCAGCTGGACGGAATCTTCAAGACGACGTCGCCCCAATCTGAGAGCCGCCCCTTTTCCCAGTCTTCTACGTAAGAGAGGCCCGCGCTTCCCCGGCGCCCCTCCTCGATCTTGAGGCGCTTCTCGGCGTCGCACCAGAAAAGCACCCACGCGCCCATCCGCACATGGCCGCTGCTGCGCTCGAAGTACCACTTGTTCACGGGGTTGTTCGACCGACTCCGCCAAACGAGGTCGCGGCCCTCGCCCACACCGCCTTTCCCGCCGTTGGGGTTGGCCGAGAAAGGATGGCCGAGCCCATAGGACTCGTCGTGCAGGGCGACCCACAGGAAGTCGACCGTGCCGTCGCCCTGGTTGCTGGGAAGCACCGCGAACTTGTCGAGGTACTGGATAGGCTCCGCGCCGTTCGAAGACTGCTCGTTGGTCACGATGGCGGCACCCGCGTAGTCACCCGCGACGATGACGAAATCCAGGGATTTAGAGAGCCGTTTGTAGAAGTGGTCGGCGTCGAGCTTGCGCCCGAATGACTGCTCCAGGAGGTAGTTCATCTTGGGCTTGTCTATGTCCGCTATTGAACGTAAAACTTGGATAGGAAGACCGCGTCGGATGAGGGTAGGTGTATGTGGGGTGAGACTGCGATTTCCTTGGAGGAGTGCGTGGGGAAGACTGGAGCTAACAGCAGGTTTATTTGTAATGAGGTTCGCGATGAGAGAACTTGGGGATTTGTGGGAGACCATGATAGCAGAAGATGTAGCCGGCATGTAGGCAAGACATGTGTTCGCAAGAGCGAGATTGGAAAGAGAGGACGGATTTGTATGTTTCCAGCGGGGGTCAAATGTATCGTGAATGTGGTCGTATTCGGAGGTAAGATTGATGAGGAGATGAGGGTATCCAGAACGAGCATATGAAGGCACACCACCATTTCTGTCGATGATCATGAGACGAAGAGGGGTAAGATCTACCTCGCTCGAGAATTCAAGACGGCCATCATGAGCCGATTTAGAAGACGCTTTTTCAAGAGAGGAGGCTTCGACCATCCCTCGGGCAAGGCCCGCAATAACATCGTTAGCATCCACACGAACCGAGCGGCAGAACGAGTCAAGGGCGAAGGGGGCGATAACAGGAATTTCACCCGCACTAAGAGCAGAGCGGATGGCAATGAGGTCTGAAGGGATCGTATGCGTTTCTGGGGGCTCAAGCCCTGGTGCTGGGCTGGAGAGTCATCATTGGTTTGGGGCCGAGCCTGACAACTGCGCCGACGACGGGACGTGCGCGAGAGCCCATCTTCTCGAGGTTGGTGACAACGCGCATGACTTCGTCTATGATCGCGGCACGTTCGTCCTCCTCACCTCGTGGCCGCTCATCGTTTTCGACAACGAGAACGCTGACAAGACCGAGCTTTTCTAGGTATACAAGGCCTTTGCATATGCTGTCTAGTTGATTGTTGGTGAAAGGGCCTTGTATTTTAACGAGTGCTGTGCGCCGATAGACGGGATCAAGAATGGATTCAACGACGGGGCTTGGCTGTGCGACGACGGGCGCGGGTTGGGCAATCGTGATCTGGGTGGGATCGGATATTACAGGATGTGAAGGTACTTTTGGTTTTGGATCTGGATGTGACTGGGGACGGAGGCCAAAGGACGCGAGGTAGGCTTTGGCATCCCGGAGCGAAGGATTTGTGCGCAGGATAGAGAGAATGAAATCCTAGCAAACAGTCAATGTTTTGCCCAGATACATGCAGATGGGGCGACATACGTTGCCTTCGGTGGGGTCATCCTCGGGTGGCTCTACTGGCTGTCGAGCGCCGCGGACTGTCTGAGGAAAGGTCAGGCTTGGACGCTGTGCAGAACGACGGACGTACAGCATAGAGGGCCCTGGGTGCGCGGGGTGTCGAGGCGCGGAGAGCAGCGACGGGGACACGAGGATGTATCATGGGGGATGGGAAGGATGGGGCAGCATGGGATGGAGAGCAGTTTTAAGAGGGGCAAACAGCAGCGCACTTGCCCTGGTTGATCAAATATTTATTATCTGATAAGATTTCATATGTCTGATTCTCCGATCACGGCCGAAGTTGAGATGACTCCACTGCATCTTCTGCCATTGGCCTGATCTGCGCTATAATAGCCCTCTGTTTTCTCCAGGATTAATGCTATTGGACTTCATCCGCCAACGTGCTGCAATTGTTACCACATCCACCAGTCTGAGGCCTCGTGTTGCCGCTTGCGTACATAAATTCTCATTCTGCGCGCTTTCATGTTATGATTCGCGATTAGCCGACATTTGTCTACTAATACTATCAGATACTATGCCCTTCTTTTACGCCCCAAGACTTCGGAGCCTGTAGGAACTATCCCATTCGGGACGTTCTCTGCACTGCGCGATTTCATCTATTTGCTACTCACTACTACAGGTATCACAGTACCTCTTAGAAGACAAGAACTCGATATGTTCGCGATTCGAGCTACATAGGCGTCATTCGAAGTCAATAGCTGTATTATTCCGATGATGAAGGACACGCACGTCAACTATCACAATATTGTCCTCGCTGCACATCACTCTGCATTGTTCGTAATCTTTTCCACCTTCCAGACATGCAACGTTTTCCCAATATGGAAGCGTCGTCTCAATCTCCTCGCAAAAGGGATCGCGCCAATGGGTATGATTGGCCAGGTGACGGACTGATCCTGGTCCTTCGGATTCACTCGACATCTGGGCGTCTCTTCGAAGCGCCAACGTGTTGAAGTCGTACAGCCGCACCGGTAGCCCAGCTCGTCCGGGAAGCGCTTGCACACCAGTGACAAATCTGGTCCCATATACATAGCACACCCATACATGTGAGACTTCGCGCTGCGGCGTCACATACATTCGGGTGCCCTGAGAAATCCACGAAACCAGTGCATTTTCGGTAGCAGATCTCTTCATAAGAGATATCAAATATTGAGATGGTATGAAGTGCATTACGTGTTCTTCCACATCGTCCACTGAGATCCACATATCGAGCACCAACAGAAAGTTTTTGGAGTCTTGAAAGAACGGAACTGTTCCGTTTTCTCTGCATATGGGTCCTGGATCGGCACGAAGTTGAAGGGAATGGATAAATGCATCGTCGTCCAGAGGAGGATATCTGAAAAGTCGTCCACTATTGCTTTCGTAGATTGCTTGGCAGTCTGATGATTCCTTCGTCAAGTCCACCACAAAAAGTATGGGATTTCCAAGCACGTCGGTGACAGTGAAGGCAATATACTGATAAGACAGTATGGAAAACGAGCCCACTTCTTCGCCAAACATGTTCTGTGCGGTGCAGGGCATAATTAGAGCTCGAATGCAGGTTTGTATAAACCCGATGGACCAACCAGTAGCATCCTCCCGGTTTTCCACTCCCATACTCCAACCTGGTTTTCAATAAGAAAGTCAGGGGAATATAGTACAGCGACTAGCTCCCCGAATATTTGTATGATGAAAGAGATCTCAGTAGTAACTTCATGTCCGCGTTGAGGAAGACTCAAGGTGACATCTTTTGCAAGTGGATGGGCCTTTCCCGTGGTCAAGGATCGCAGGTGAACATGGTATTGTCTCACGTCTGAAGTGTCGAACATTGAATTTAATTAGAAATTAGAAACAATAGTTCGCCTTTCACGGAAAAAGAAAACTTACCACCGTTAGCATTAGGTTGAGGTGCTTCAACAAGAACGAGAAGATCCTGGTACGGGTCCATGGAAAAATCACCCACTGTGCACCCAAAATCGGGGCCTAAAGTCCATGTCTTCTCCTCTATCCCTCGGATATCCGAAGGTAATTGATGAAAATTCAACTCTCCCTTTTGGGTGCTATGACCCAGCACACCCCCAAAGAGTTCCCATAGCCCACCATCCTTCATGGGGATCTTCACCTCTCTACTCCAAGTTAAGTTTTTCCATGCAGACCGATGTTTTCTGAGGCGGTTCAATCGCTCCTCCGATGTGGTCATAGGATCGCGACTGCCATCTTGCTGGCCACAGACAGCTAGTTCTATTATGTATTGCAATGACGCTGTTCCATCTATCAGATCCCTAAAATTGGTGGAAACCTGTGATAAGGAGCCGCGTGTCAGTGTGAGGCGCTTATGACTTGCACACCACTGAATAACGCACCTGCATGCACACCAAAAGACTTCTCAAGTCTAGATGTTCCAGTATTTGGATAAGGATTTCATTTGGAGGTGCATAGGTTCCGGGAAGTCTTGTTAGTTCCTGCCTATGTAGTGCGATAAGTGTGTTTGGAGTGGCTCGTTGAAATTGGGTCGTGTCTTGGGGCGTGTCCGATTCGTGTTTTTCTGAGTGGCTGACCAATTTGCAAGATTTAAGCAGCAAATATCGTAAAGATAGAGCTGCTCGTCGCCGACAGCCAGAATACGATAGCTAAGAAGGATGTTTGGGAGTACTTGGCTCTGGTTCAAATTGGAGAACTGGGTTTACCACAAGTGCTAGTCGCGATCAAGTCGCGATAAATCTACTATTGACTACATATTGCGGGTCGCGACCGTGACGGTCACGTATGTGATGGACTGTGACATGACGTGGAAAACTTTATTTGAGTGATAACAAGCGCGCGAGTCTCCGACGCGTTTTGTAAGCGCTCAAACCAATATATCGCCGCCAGTAACTGCTGTTAACATATTACTGCTGTCCAGCTGTTGTGTGAATTGTAGCTGGATAAGGAATTTTGATGAAAAATGCAATATCTTATATCTTGATCTTACTGGCAGGGCAGTAGTGTCTCCCCGTTCTATAGAGCAGGGGACATGGAGTATGGATGATGCCAAAATTACATTTGGAACTTATAATTTTGATGGGGATGAAGTGAATGTATGGATTTTGAGAGAATCGACGCAGTGGGGCTTGTAAATTGACTCAGGCCGCTTGAAACTTCGAGCTCGCTGATTAGCGCGAATTTGGGGGAAATGGGGGCCGTGCTTGTATAGACACTATTATGTTCTTAGCTGCAAGACTCTGAGAAATATGAACTGCAATAATTCCTCGATATTTATTTGATACTCGGCTAAGGTCTCTATTGACATCTTCCTTCGTTCTTACCAGGGCGCCTAAACTTGGGCGGAGGAGATGTAGAACCATTTGGAAACTGAAGGCGAGACATGTTAGTACCGATGGAATAAGCAATAGCATATAATAATGCGCACCCGAGGGGTCGATGGGGGCAGGCGGGCGAGCCGAGTGAGGGGGGAGGCTAGTGTAAGAGGGGTCATCCCTTCTGACAAAGCCAGTGGAGTTTTGGATAGTGATGTTACGACTGTGATCATACGTCGGCGTCAGCGTTCATGCAACATTGCGAAGGCGGGCTCACATGGAGAGATCGTAGCTGTTGGTTTTGGCGGGAGACTCGCCAGTGATCAGGCGGCGCCACGATTCGTGGCACTCGTGGATGATCTCCATAGCGTACTTCTTGTTTTTGGCCTCGCCAGAGAAGGCGAAGGTGTTCTCGGGCTTTCCATCGGGGATCTTGTAAATCCTATGGAGTCGTTAAATCAGACAAAACCCCTGAAAGTAAAAGGCAAAAAATTCGCCGTTAGAATATATACTGACCTGAACCACTCATTGGTGGCACGAATGAGACCAGGCAGATGCCTCTCGACGTCCTCGATGTCATTGAGCTTGGACGCGAGGGGATCAAGGACATCGACAACGATGACCTTCCAATCAGTCTCGCCCTCGTCGAGCAGGGCCATGATGCCGAGGACCTTGACTTGCTTAACCTGGCCAACATAGCCGATCTGCTCGCCGATTTCGCAGACATCGAGCGGATCGTTGTCGCCCTTGGCCTTGGTCTCAGCGTGTAGCTGGGTGGGGTCTTCCCAGGTCTAGAGATGAAAGATAAGACGATCAGTAAACGCAATTGAACGAGATCGGTGATGAGCCTGCCCACCTGGGGGAACGCGCCGTAGTTCCAGATGTAACCGTGGTGGGGGAAGCAGTTGCGGACGAAGCGCAGCTTGCCGCGCTTGATGTCCTGCTTGATGGGATTGAAGGGCTCCTCCTTGGAGATCTCCATCTTCGCGTTGGTCCAGCGGGGGACCTCGACGACCATGTTCAGGATGCCCTGGGTCTGGTCGGCGAAGAGAGGGATGTCGTGGAAGGGCGAGACGACGGCGCCATTCTGCTCGATGTAGACGCGATGCTCTGCTCGATAGATAAGATCAGTGGCCAAGTAGCAGGGAAAAACCGGATACCGAGGGTGTTGGGGGCGCCGACGAGGCGTGGGGTGTACTCTGGGGACGGTCAGCGATGTTTTGGGCGACGGCCAGGGAACTTACGGGAGGCCATGGGTGGAGAAGAAGAAAGAAGGCGAAGTTGTTGTGAGAGACGGCTGACCGTGTTTGGCTTGGAGCCCATAGGGTAGCACGTAGGAAATCGGATGATACGCTGGAAATCCCCGTGTCAGCTCCTAACAACATCCCCTATCGTTTCCACTCACCTGCACCACTGTCTGTCCTCCGCCCCGACAGAGCCTCAACCCTGCGTTTTTATACATATTATTATTCCAACACAAACACACCAATGTCCGGCTTTGCCTCTGCCCGATTTTTTTCCACGCTTGCCAGGCGTTAGGGGTCCTCTTTACCCGTCCAATTGCTATTCATCGAGTTGCAACTGCAGCCTCAAGAAGTGCAGACTTAGGGGGAGTAAAAAATATGTATTGGTCGCTATGTGTGGTAGGAACTTTCAACCGATAGCAATGTGGGCAGCACACAGCAGTAGCATGGAAAATTATTGTTCACTGTCGAATTTAGTAGCCATTCACCAGCACCCGTCTCTTACGGGCCTACGGCGTTGATGCCAAAACCCAGATTCTTCCGAGGACAAAAAGATTATATATTAAGTTTGAGATTCTATAGGTACTATACATGGCGCATCGCATTGTCCTATTTGTGTTTTTCAGCCAGATCTGGTGGATAGCGACAGTATTTATCAGATATCGAGGTTACAGTCCATGTGCCTGCGAGAAAAAATTAGCTTTGAAGCTTAAGTCTTGAAGATATCGCGTACCTTCAAGTGCTGAAAAGATGGAGTACTCCTTCGTTTGAACCCGGGAAACCGTGTGCGTCTCCAGCACCTTGCCGATGCCGCCTTTCTTTGGCGAGAGCTCGGAGCGCTGGTATGTGAAGTAAAGGGCGGCTCGCCGATAAGTGTGAAGATGATCTCAGCCTGGTCACCTGCAGTTCAAAAAACAATGACTTCAGCAAATTGTTGCTTGTATATATGCAAATGAACAGGATAGAATCATGTATCATACCTTCGTGGATGTCCTGGAAGATTCGCTTCCCATGCCCAACCTGCGCCGAGGGTAATGCGTGTACCTGGAATCGGAGGTCTGTCACCGAAGCCTTGCACATCTTCTGCTGGTGTGCGATACTCGTCACCGTGAACAGCCCAGGTTGCTGTTGCAGAACAGAGAACGGCGACGTCCTCGCCTCTTGTGTGTAGCTCTTGCCATTAACCTTGTATCTGCAAAAAACGCGTCAATACTCAGCCAAGACCAGCAAAACGGACTTAACGCACCCAACAGTCCATGGCGGTATGCCTCCAGCTGGAACTGGGTACATCACCCACACAAATATCCTCGCGGCGCTCAAATGGAATGATCGCTGCGGTCTCCGCCACGTCGAGCCAGATCGCGCGGAACATCGGATCCAGCGCCGCCTGCTCGCATCCAGACGCGTCTGTCACCTTCTCGATGCTCAGCAAGTGCGGGCCAATCGCATTGAACGTATAAGTCGGGATGTCGAGGCGCCATGTATTTGTCGGCACCACGATCGTACGCATCTCGACATGGCTTGCTGCGATATTCTTGATCGCGAGAACAACGGTAAACGGCGGCACACCCGCAAGCTGGATAACCCCATCTCCCGAAGTCAGGTCGAGCGGGACGAGTGCATCGTGCAGGCAGTACCCGAGGCGATTGCGGTTCTTGAACCTCGCAGAGGGACGAAGCGAGACTTGCTGTTCGAAGAGCAGCCGCTGCGAGCGCGGGATGGGCCTGTCCTTGGATGCGGATAAGGGGTATGCGGCGTCGCCGATCTGCTTCACTTCGTAATACACTCTCCCGGGGATATTGGTTTGCAACTGGAATCGCGTTCGGGGCTGGATGCTGTTGAAGATAGGCTGGCCCATGATCTTACTTCCACCAGTGTCGGTATTTTGTGCAATGTTGTACATGATCTGGAAAGGAGGACGCCCTTCAAGGAAGAAATCAAAAAGAGGGTTGGAGGGGCTCGCAATGAAACCATACCTGTCAAGTCAAGGTCGACATGATCATTTACGCCCTCGCAAATTGGATGAAGGATATAAGAGCCATTGTATGCATCACGGGTAGCTTCAGTCGAGGAAGACAATTTCGCCGAGGGTCTTGGAATCCATTCGACTGTATACGTTGACGCATCAGGTGCCACAACGCCTGGACATTGGGAGTCGGTAACCTATGAAAAAATAATTATTCAACTGTGCAATTAGTTATGTCTCGTACTTGCCGCAAGGATCTCGTATAGGCCGTCATCCATGACCTGAATGTTAGCATTACGATCAAAGAAAGTGTTCTCCATCACAGCGCCGGATTGATGTCTTTTGTATGTTACATGCCATGGCTGTAGAGAAATGGAGGAAATGTCAGCTGTCATCAAGCAAAGGAAATGATCTGCATACCCCGTCACCAGTCAAACGAAGAGGCAGATTGGCCCTTCATTTTCAGTGACCACAACTTTTCGTTCTTCTGGTTTACCATAGAATTGTACGGTTGGCTACATGCGTTTCATGAGAGCTGATCCCTGGTCACATCATATGCATAACGTACCACAACCCTTTTACCTTGACCTCAATTCCTGGAACCGATATAGGACGTTTGCACTTCGAAGCATCTTCCACGCTGACTAGAAGCAGGTGATTAACGAGCTCATCTTAATCAACAACGTTACTTACCGAGGTCGATCTCGAAACTTCCACCATTCTTCTGGAGTTCTTTAGGAATTGCGATTTGAACCGTTTTTCGGGGTTCCTCGATCCCTTGAATCGGGATAGTTTCAGCTTGTTGAGGGCCGATTACTTGCATTTCAAGGTTCCACGGGCCAGTTCCCTAGATAATGGATATAATCAGCCGAGTACTACCTTAGCAATGGTCGGACCCACCCTCAAATCGACAGTAATGTCAACAGTATCGCCGGAACAACTGCTGACAATCTTCTTGCCTCTGCCCGACCCATGCTCAGCGGCGAAATCAGCAGAAGCAAGCGGATGTATCATCTGATCAATGCTTGGACCTTTCAGTTCCACCTTTTTGTAGTTTGCATCGCTGATAGCAGTAAACGTGAATACATAGTGTCCGCTGCGCTCGGGTTGAAGAGTCAATTCTGCCCGAGATGAACTGAAGCTCTTCGAGATTTCACGGACGGGTTCGTTGTCGCGGTGCATACGGTAGTAGATCTGGAATGGAGGAGTTCCATGGAGCACAAGGGAAGCAGAGACACCTGTATCTCCTGAGCTGTACAAATAATTAGATAAATTATTAGCAGAAAGGAAAGATTTACCATTCGTGTATACGTTTCCATTCAATTTCGGCTGTAGGGTAAGGTTTCTGAATGACCTTGCAAGTGTCTGGAGCGAGAACAGTTCCGGTGCAATACTACATCAAATGAAAAGGTGAGGAATAGTTATTGGACATAATTACATACGAACCTTTCCTTTGATCCCAACGATTTTATAGTCTCCTGGAGTGGCTACACGGAAAGCCAGATTTGTATCGTCAGCTTGGGCCTTGAGAGTTTTCTTCCATCCTTTGGAGCGTTTGCTTTTGACATCGCCGTCCGTAGGTGGTTGGTAAGCTAGGCTGATATCTATTGGTGCGTCAAAAGCGTCGATGTGCGTCGTTCGAATATTGATGTTCGCGTCAGACCCGATTAGAAGAGAAGCAGGAGTGTCAGAGCTACATTGACCAAAAGAAACAGAGGGTTTTTGGAGGACCACAAATGACCTTGTTGTCTTTGTTTTGCTGAAGGAATTCATGTCGGACGAAGGAGCTTCGATGCCCACGCGAACAGTGTTTCCAACACCGTCCGTGATTTCCTCGAGGGCATATAGATAAGCGCCAGGATTTTCCAGAGAAATGCTCAAAGGAACTGTCACATATTGGGGGCTTGGAACTCGAGCAATGATCGAAGAAGTTGTAAGAGAAGTCTTATCCATGACATGTGTAGTTTGCAATTCCTCATTGTGGACCTGGCTATGATCATCTTTATGATCACCTTCGATACCTTCCACCAAAAATTGTTCCTGGCGCCCGTTGATCGTTCTAAGCCATCGAAGGCTCAGAGGTGGTACTCCTTGTACGTTGATTTTCAACTGTGTATCGAGCTCCTGACCAGCGCATCGGATGGGTTCCAATGCAGATCCTTCGTCTTTTGCGAACTCCACCTGCGGGCACGGTACTACCACGGCTTCTGAGATCACTAGTCTGGCATCCGCATTGGATTGATCAAATACACGCTCCAGACGCACAATTCCAGGGCGATTAAGCGAAATATATGCCATGGACTCTGTAAGCTGTAGTGTAGAGCTCGCGTTCGTATCGTCGTCGTCGTCGTCGTCGTATTCATCATAGTCGTCACCCGCTCGAGGAGTTGGAGTGGGATGGGTGATAAGCGGAAGCTGAGTCTGTGATATGCTTTTAAGATCCCTCGCACTTATATCATGAATTTCGATCTTTCCTCTTGAGCCATTGTCCAGGTATCCGAGAGGTGTTAAGGAATATTTCAATCCGGCAATGTTGGTGTTGTTCAGAACGACTGGAACAAGGACGAAATTGTTGGAAGGCGATAGGCAGAATTTGAGATTTTGTGGGTTAAGGTGGGCAGTACTGATTGGGGACATTCGTACTGTGTGCTGGCCAAGCAGATGTGAATCTCTTAGATTGGCCGTAGATGATATAAGGCCAAAGGTTAGAATTGCAAGGAAATCTCGAATGCTGGTTGCTTCTGCAGTTGGGGATACATCTAATTTGACGGATCGTCAGCGGTACAGAGAAATTTATTTACATGCATACCTGGAAACCCTGACCCGAATCCAACACTGCCTCCCAACAATGCAGAAGCATTGACACTAATGCCTCCAAACATAACAGCATCCAGAAACCATAGAGTCCCAATTTGCAAGACTAGAGCGGCCTTGCTGTATTGAAGCCTGGGTATCCGTAGTTGTGATAATAACACACAGTAAACGAAGTCGACCAGCAGCCATTTCCGACATATGGCCATACGGTCATCTCCCGACGCGAGTGCCCAGACAAAATCCAGGATTTTGATGGACTGAGGCAGGACGAGTAAATTAGCACCTTAAAAAATGGTAGATGGGGTTTGCTTGCCTGACAAAGAAGGCCAAAACTCAGATAATAGAGTCTTTGTGACGGAACATCGAGGTATTTTTCGGGTATCAAGGGGTTTGATGCTGGAGTTTTTGTTGGAGGATTAGGAGGGGATGAGGTGGCCATAACAAGGCACAAGGAGACTTAAGATGCTCTTCTAAAAGTGTGGAAGAGGTGTTGCCGCGAAGATGAAATAACACGCCGAGTGGCGGTAAAACAGAGGAAGCAATTTCCTCAAAGCAACCCCGAATTTGCTTATGTCGATCCCTACGATTTTATTCCACGAATTGGACGCGATATATCTCCAAGACTAACTTATTCGCGTAGTTGGAGCCAGGTATAATCTAGAGCTATGGCGTTGGCGGAAGGTGAATGGCGGTAGGAGGCAGCAACCTCTACGCGCCAAACACTAAAAGTCCATTGTTTTACCAGGCTGTCAACCACGTGACCGCTCAAAATATCTTATCTGATAATTCAGTGCCACTGACTGTAGGTGTCGTTTTCTCCCCATTTCACTTCGTGGTGCAATCCAAGTTCATAATTCAGATAGATCCTTATAAACATATATAGTCGTAAATTGAAATACTGCAAGTGACCAGCAACTCGACAATGGCGTACTTTCCCGATTCTGATCCAGTCTGGATCGAAGTTGAAATAAGATTATTTAGTTAATTATGATAACTTTATCTGACTCGTTATTTCGTTCTCAGCTCGTATGGTCTAACCGGCATAGTCCTCTTTCTCAGCTATCTCTGTCAAACCTTGTCCGGTGACAAAGGCCTGACGAGCGCCTATTCTGTTTGTTATCGATTCATCCCCATCGATAAGTTTTACTCCCACACTTGCCAGTTGTCTGCCATTCTCAGTGAGTCGTGGACTCTTTGTTTGACTCGGTACAGCCGCAACGAGCGCCGAGCATTGACTTATGGGCATTTGGCTTCTCCAGGCTCTATAAAAAGGAGTACCTGCATTACAGGGCATCAATTCTTTCTTGCTTCAGTCCCACCATCATGTCTGGTCTTCCGCCCCTCCCCAAGATTGAAGGTGACATCGATCTCATGCTCGATGTCTATACTCATTCCTCTCTACGCATGCCCGAAACGCCAATGAATGATGACTACGGTGATACTCCCCGTCTCAGGGAACTAGGCCAGAGGGTGCTTGAGCTTGTTGTCACATACCACCTTTTCAATGAGCGCCCGATGCTCAGACAAGATGAGATTCAGGTGGGTACTCATTTGTCGCCGATAAGAAACCTTCGCCAATTATCTCACAGACGAAAAGGGAATACATCCTCGCCGATACTAACATTGATCTGTGGTTGAAACAATACGGGCTGAAGGACAAATTACGTGCGGCACCTTTGGTTCACAACGACGTGATGAGTGATGCCAAAGTGAGTCGATTGGTCTGAAAAGAAATAAATCTCATGCAGTCACAGGAAATGTCCACCTTCTTTTACATCTATGTTGGCGCTTTATACACCCGCAATGGCCTGACAACCGTGCAGAATTGGATTTCACAGCTTATTGACCCTGTTGCAAATGTTAACCCTCCTGGCGGTCCCCAACCTGCGTTTGGCGGAACTTACCATTCACAGACGAGCCCACCACAGGGAGGTTATTATACTCCACCTCAGCCCGCCTACGCACAACCTCAATCTCAGTATTTTCCTCCGCCCCCTCCTTCGAATAACCCGCCCCCTTTGCCTTCAAGCCCAACTCCTTATAGTCATGGACCGGCATCTACGCTGAGCCTCGTCACGTTGGCACTTGTGAACCAGACAGCTGCACAAAGAAGCATCGCAGTCACTTATCCTGCTGAACAAACCGGACCCCCCATCAACCAACCTGGACAGTGAAATGTTGCAGTAAGTGTTCTGTCTTCAATCTCTCGTCGTTCTTCTACATCTCATCAATCTAGTGAATGGTCAAGAATACGGCCGCGGTACAGGCAAAAGTCAGAAGATTGCCAAGGAAGAAGCAGCCAGGCAGGCATGGGCGGCAATGGGATGGGGACCTACCTAGTCAATCATGGATGACACCTAGAGCCCTCTTCCATCGCCGATCTTGCATGATGCATCCTCTAGATGCTTTACATTCGGAAGAGAACTAGGTGCATATTTCTCCTTTCATCTCTCTCTTATCTTTGTACAACACTATATGGTTCTCTTTTGCCCTTACCTCATTTGACTGGTCTGTATAGATAAACTCGACTCACTGTTGGCATCCCCATCTGTATATACTTGATGTATGGGCTGCTGGTATTGATTCGAGTTTATCATATTATAGTGCCGGAAGCAAGTCGGAAGTCACATTCACAATGAACGTTGGACACTCGCTCAAAAATGTTATGTCAATGTGGACTTAGTATTACAGTTGTAAAACAAGATACATAGCAAATGAAAATCAACCCAGGTACCAGAATAGTAGATAGAGAGCCCCAAGGCCAAACAACACTTTGAGCTGTGGATCAATATTAGTAAGACCTGCAGAGGCCTTGTCCAGCGTCTGCTTGACTTCGCCGACAACATCTGGCGGAGCAGGTGCACCACCCAACGTTTGTCCTTTCCCAGTGAATGCGGCAGTTGAAGCCGTTGATTGGCTTGCATGTCTGCGAAGCGTAGTTTCGAGAGCTCTACAAGGTCCGTAACCGTAAACCAAGAAGTCTTGATTCATGATATGGAAGCAACATACGATCTGTCTGCTCCCCTCACTTGGTCAATTTTAGTGGTCCCTCTCAGGAAGACGAAAGTTGGCCTGGCAAGGATGGTTCCCGGTCAAAGTCCAGGTCGACGGTCAATTGACGTGCATTACTCACATGGCCGAGACCGAATATTTCTGGGCAACATCGGTGGCCACATCGACATCGCATTTCAGGAAGTTGACGTTCTTGTACTGTCTTGAGAGCGCCTCAAAGGTCGGTGCAATTGCATGACAAGGACCACACCTAAAGTAGTGCTTGACTTGAGAAGAGGCCAGGAGTACAGAAGAGTGCTCGGCCTTACCACGTCGCGTGGAAATCAATGACCTAAAGCAAGTATTAGTACATACAACGAGGATGCTCATAAAAAGGTGCTACGTACGGAGACCTTGTCCTTTGATTGGGACAAGATTCCGCCCAGTTGGGAGAGAGAAGATATGTGGGTGATGGTGGTACTCATTGGAAGAAGGTATAGAGGCTGTCACTGCAAGTGGTGAGTAAGATCAGTACACGGCGGAGCACGGGCCGCTGCTATTCAACTCTGTTTGTCTGCTTGTGGCTTCCGCCTCAAGAAGCAACAAATGACGGGGGGTATTATACCTTGACTTCCGAGTCAACTGTCTGTCCTCATCATGGCGGCTTGGGTCCAAATCACAAACTTGTTTCTTTCAGTCCAACAGGCTCCCAACTCCCAGAGTCCTTCAAATCGAATAACTCATCCACGCAAGTCGATTAAACCGCTCGAAGAAACATCCACGACTGCCTGATGTCTGCCTCAAGAAGTAGCGGCGATCCTGGAGCATCCAGCGAAGCCCTACTGAGGACGTACGAGACAGCTGAGCAGGATGGGAACGAATGTCACCACGAGTTTGACTTGCATATAGGTGCAGAACCAGGCGTGGACCCGCTCAGCGAGAGATCAAACACCGGATACACCCACTTCAGGCAGGACTGTGCCATTGATATCATTGATTATAAACGCGACGACGTTAAATTCCGCCGTTTTAACAATGAAGGACTTATCAACCTGATGAAGGAGTCCGGTCCGGTCCGAGGGAACATTCCGACAACACACAGAAACCTCACCCCATGCAGATGGTTCGGTGGATTAATATTGGCGGTATCGATTGGGCAGTGCTAAGTGCTGTTGCAGTTAGGTACAGTACGTGTGTTTTATAACCACCTAACTGCGATACATAGTGACGAAATTTTCGACATAGAGTTACATTCACTTGCCTTGGAGGACATTCTTCACGAACAGGGAAACAACCATTCCAAGGCGGACTATTATCCAGGACACCTGTTTATTCGTATTCTATCTCACACAGTGGAGTTGACAGAGCTTGAAGACAAAGTCGAAGGTTTTGACTCTTCTGCATCATACACACCTCTCACCAAACTCGTCCCAGGGAGCCAGCCAACAGGTATGGATTTGGAGCAGGGCGGATACCCCCGCTAGAAAGTGTAAAGAATGTGTTATTTGTGAAACATACGCCGGAAATAATGACACCATTTCCACAGGCCTTTAGTAGCCACGAGACGGCGAACAATAATCATAAAACGCATATCCTTACGCCGGCTTTTCATTCCCCTCTAAACAAAAGGATGACCGGATTAAGTGGATTGGGAGGACTGGTAAATCCACCTTTTGATTCTTGTTGTAAATCATATTCACAACCATCTTTGACTGCGAATGCAGGCCAGAGAAAGCACGAAGGCTATTGAGTTCTTAAAGAAAGGTGATCTTGTTGCAGTTAAGCGCGAACCCATATTTATATTCCTATTGCCCGATGGTTAGTTTCCAGCTTATATCAATTGCATACACTTACTTGGATCCGGAATGGTATAGGCACCGTCATCTCGATTTGCAACACCCCAAGCCTTGAGTTCACCCAGCCGATCAAAGACCGCCTTCATTTACATGATTCCATCCTTCGTGTCTCGGAAGACGCATCACTTCTTGTTGAAGCGCTTCTGGATCTTGGTAAGTATATATCATTATTGCGACCTTGGTTTTATGCTTGAGGCTTACCTTATTCGTGGCAACGGTGATCAGTGGTCGATCACATCCTCGAAGTTGTTGACGAATACCAGATCAAGCTCAGCGGATTGGAACACGATATCCTCCTCCGCCCCGCGATGCGGAGTGTCCGCAGCTGTAGGCATTTCTATTCTATTTCGATGCTGGGGATTCAAGGTTAATGTCACTTAATTAATTTAGTGCATATCCTTTCCGGGGATCTGACCTTGAAAAAGCGCACGTTGGATCCAATCAGGACGATGATTAACGGTTTACGGAACGATGATCTTCAACGTTGTCAAGCGTTGGCAAACAATCTAGCGAAAGAGAATTGCAGTCGGGATGAAGACGAGGTTGCTGATGCAAAGAAGGGGGGGAAACTGCCATCTCAAGGTTCCGTGGTCCAGGCTGACGCAGGAAAGAATGCAGAACCGCAGCTTGTACCCGATGATGGTTATTTTAGTTTCCAGTCCAAAATGTACATGGTCAGTTCATCGTTTGATGCTGCAATGAGGGGAGTTTACTGACACACATATCTTATGAAGGCTGATGTGGCCGACCATATGGGTTTTGCGCTTAGTAGCCTTGATATGTTCAGTGCTATATCAGAGCATGCGCTAAATTATGCATTCAATGTGCATCGCTGTTCTCAGATGTCGGGTGTTTCAAATACTGATACTCTCACAGACTGCTTCGTATGATATGAATGTCACAATGTACGTCGGGCACTTGAAGTTCCGCTCTAAAAAACTAACTGCTCGCCGCTGCATATAGGAATCGACTAACAATAATTTCGATCGTCTTCTTACCTTTGACGCTATTAACCGGATATTTCGTATGTCTTGCATTTATCAAAGACCCTTTAGAATTGATACTATGTGAAATGGCAGGGCATGAATTTCGCTGATTTTGGAGTGTTGAAAATAACTCGGATCTCTTGTACGCTTTCCGTTTGTCTTTAGATTCTATTCCCAACTAAGTGTATCGCGTACATCATAGCTTTTGGGAAGTTGCCATCCCGGTAATGCTTGTCCTCATCCCGCTTGTGATGTACAGGGATGTCAAAAATTTCGTTCGGTACTTATTACGGCGCGAGGATTCGCGCCGGGTTGTGGAGCAACTTAGGTGAGTTGAGGAACGGGCGAATAGTCATTTGTGTGGTTCATGGTTAGATCTCATCCGATGGTTCTGTAGGCACGGCGAAAGCTTGATTGATTGGAGTCTTGGAGGGTATGTGCAGCATTACAGGACATTGGGTCTCAAGGCGTGCTTTGCGTAAATAGATGTTTGACATAGCGCGATATGTCCTATCTAAATTATGTACTGCAAATGTAAATCTGAAATAAATCTGCTCAACAGATGTGCTATAGTCTTATATCAGTATCTACAGTCCGAGCGCAACCCATAGATTGTGATACTCACACATTTCTGCCCTTCCTCGAAAGTGCTCTCCGGATTCTTTGATCTATTTTTGGAACGACGACGTACTTTTACTTTGGAAATTTGCCTGTTCCGGTGAAGCCCAGTGTCAATGAATAGAGACGTCACGACGTGCTAATGACATATGTTTGCATGTACATAGGTAGGTCTAAACGCGGAAAGTGATGATCATTACCAAATACTTTGTGGCACACGAAAAGTATGCTGGGCAGGTCATCTGAGGCCATCTGCCACTGCTTTAGCTTCGATGAGATGCTGATTTGGCTATGTACATTGGTAGGGTGATTGTTGCGGGGCAAGTGAATCGCACGTGTGGTGTCTCCCGCAAGCCTATCTGTGACCCCACAATATGTGCGCAAGAATGGTGGGATAGAACGGCTGACGGAGGTTGTACGGATAAGCTCTTTTATGATGTCATAGAGGATCTGCCAGGCCCGACAGTGGAAGTATCGGCCACTCTCCTGAGCAGGCTGGAGGAGTGCCGAGGGGGGCTGATGCGGATGTGACGGTTCATTGTGTTGTGTGCCAGTGGCACAGGTCGGAGGAGAAGAGATGCCATGTTAATTGCGGACCAACAGAGACAAACAAGGCCTGGACCTCCTTTTTCTCTCACCGACGTTGGTCTCTCCGACCGTCAACGCTGCTGCCCCATCTCGGCGCAGGCTGCGGCGCGTGTTCCCCTTACTCCAGAATCTGCCACCCACAGCCACCTCTTTCTCCATTTCTGCTCTAGGGCGCGCGTCAACCTCCTCCCAATGACCCTTCTTGGTGGCCTATTCTCGCGAAAGCACAAGGCGTCTTCTCGCTCAACCGCAGAGGACCATGCCGCCAGCGAGCATAGCACCGCAGCCTCTGACCACGATTCCTCCCTGTCTTCCCCCACCACATCGTCCTATGTCACCCCAAACAGGTCTATTCCATCTAATCCTAATGCAAACAGTCTCCTACACCCAGACTCGGCACGCCGGGACTATCCTTACAGTGGCCAGAATGCACCCCCGGCAATGTCTTCGCCCGCCATGTCAACATCAACTACTGCCAGCGGCAGCAGTAGGCTACGTCTCTTTGGCCGGAAAAAAACCGCTGTAGCAGATGCATATCCCCCTACCACGCCAGCCCCGCCGCGGAGGAGTTTCCAGACTGCCCCACGTCCAGAACAAGGCCGCACTAGCACGGAAGTCGAGGGCACAGACATCCGTCGCTTGCGTCCCCCCCCTCCAGGTCTGCCATATTCGCAGCATATGGCGACCCGAATAGCGCTCTTTCTACACGTTCTTTACCCACTGACACTTCTGATTCGCCACCTTCAAATTTCAATTCTCTTGCCCCGCCTCCACTGCCTCCACTGCCTCCACCCAAAAAGTCATCTATGTTTGCTTGGGGCAAAAATAATGCCAATGCTACCCCTTCTCCAGCATCTTCGCCGACCGCGCTTGACACTTCGCCCCTCAACACATATCCAGATTCTTTTGGCTCGCCCGATAGTCCAGAAGCTGGTCAGTCATTCAATCTTCGATCTTTCCGCCATATACGACCTCCATCGCCTACCGGATCCAATGTTTCACTCACGCCACCTGTACCTCGACCGCGACCGCGTGGCGAGAGTGTCAACTCCGACCCGTCCCAGCGCATCTCAGTTGCCGCCTTCCGGGAGGCCCAAGCCAGACGCAGTCAGGCGGGCTCGCCATCACCCTCTTTCCGATCAGAGAGCCCCGCACTTCATTCGCTAGCAAAATCCCCCGACGATGGTCGCGGGAAGAACGCGCCCCGGCCTTCGCGCTCCACGTCCCACATTCCTTCGCAGCAGCTACAGCAAAGACAACGCTCAAGCATGGCGATAAATACTACCTCTGATTCAGACTCCGCCGCATCATCTTCGGAGGCAGATTCAGAAGACCACGAATCACGACCAGGACGTCATGGGCCGTTGTCTTTCAATAAACCAGGAAATGCAGGCAAGACGAAAGCAAAGTCAGAAATAGGTCATGGACATGCAGGCCAGATGGCCTCCAAGTCTTCTGATTTCCCACTGCCTGCCCGCGGACCCAATTCGCACGTCGGTCACTCGTTTTCCCCTGCGCCCAGCTCATCACAACAGTCTGTCAATCGTGTAGACGAGAATACAATGGCTGGGAAGTTACCCCTCGATCCCAATTGAGTCTTGGTGTTCACCCTACTAGGCAACGCGCCAGTGTTTCTACCAGTGCTCTTTCACCTTCGATGGCAGCTAAACGAGCCAGCATCGTGGCGGCTTCTAACGCAAAAATCGGCAACGGTCAGTTTCATTTTTTCAAATCGTTAATGGTTTATCTAACGTAAGGATAACTCGTTCAGTCCCTTCTTCAGACCCTAGAACATCCTTAGTACTGTCTCAGAATGGATTGCAGACGCCGCAGCTCTCTACTCAGCCATCCAAGTCGAGCATTGCATCCAAGTCGAACATTGCAACACAAGCTCGCAGCAACGCGCCACGACAATCTGCCGTCGACTCTTCCTCTGATTCCGAAGATGATGCACCACTGGCAACGCTTGTGGCCCCAAAACGACCGGGAAGCGCCATGTCTTCATACTCTTACCAGCATTCTCGATCGTCGGGCAATGTCACGACTCGTTCCGCCACAAACATGCCGCCCAAGCCACTGATTGACATCAATGAACTCACAGCGCCGAAACGCTCGTACACATCACCTCTCGAAAAGAACACCGCTGGATTCACAGAGGGTCCGACGCTGCTTTCGCAAGCCCAGCGGAAGATGACGCAACCCGCGTATCAGCCTTCTCGTCTCGTAGAAAGCCCGGTATCCGTGCACCAACAACTTCCCTGGCAGGCGAATGGTAGCGTTGCACTAGATAGAGAGCTACTCACTACGACGGTGGCGCCAGTCAAATTCACCACGCCGATGACTTCTCCCGCAAAAGAAAAGCACGAGTTCATCAGCAAAACAGAGTTGGACGCCCATATGTCGACTGCGAATGGCGCCGCGAATCAGGATATTTCGTCCCTACGACGCGACTCGAGTCCGGAAATGAGGCGCGACCCTATTACCGACCGCCTGACAAGGGCTGTCAAGAATACATTGCAGGCAACCTCGCCGTCATTAGGTGCCACCGCCCCACCGCCGTCTTCCGCGGTTGGATCGCAGCGAGCGGCGTCGCCTACACCACGAGCTATGAGTCCCAATTCAGGCAGTACGTCAGAAACCTCAACCTCGCGGCGTACAAATGGAAATGCCCCCTCAGTGCTGCAGCTCCTGTCCCTCAGCCACGTCAGTCGCATTCAGAGATGCCGTTCCCAGAGGCAAGTCGAGTCTCGATGCCAGTCCGCCCGACGAAGAGCTTGCGCAGCTGCTCGGCACTGCTGTGCAGTTTCTCTCTGGGGTTGAACCTGCTTCCGCACCCAAGCCTGCAGCCAGGAATGACGACAGCAGCAGCGACAGCAGCAGTGAGAGCGACAGTGACTCGGATGACGATGTCGCTGCGATGTCGAAAACGACAAAGAAGAGCGATTCTGAGCAGGCGGAAAACAAGGCCGTATCGCGCCGATCCCTATCAAGCAGCGATCACCGCCGCCGTCGTTTAGCGTCACCTCGCGGCCTCCAGTGGCCAGGCACAACAATTCGAACTCGTCATCTGGGATGTCGGCGCTGTCGCCAGCGATGACCACCTCTTCTTCGGGGTCCGTGCCTCGTCAGCGGAGTACGACACTACATGCATCGTCATCTTCTAACACCTCTTTCGGGTCGCGCAAGCCATCTGGCGGCGAGTCGATTTTCTCCCCTCCCCATACATCTAGGCAAAGTGTTAGCTCTTTGAACGGGAATGCTGCGCTCGCCGCCGCTGCTACTGCATCTGCGGCTGCATCTTCGTCATCTTCGTCATTGGCAGCTCAGGCAAGACCGACCGTGTGCGAACGCACTCAGACCGCCGGCAGTGCGGCAGCGCAGCTCGACGATGATCACGGGCGTGCCGCTGTCTGCGCAGATGAACGGGCGGGTGCACCAGCCCCCTGAGAAGCCGTTTGCGATGCGCCGGAACAGCCCTGCGAGCTCGACAGGCGACTCAAGCAGCGGGCGCGCGCCACTGACGCCGCGCGATGGAAGCGATATCGTGGCTAGGCAGGACGCTAATGGGGGCGTGAATGGGATAAGAAAGCATATCAAGCGGCGCAGTGTGAGCTTCGAGGATGATATGGACGAGTTGAGGCCACCTAATAGGAGGTATTTGAAGGGCCATCATCGTCGCGCGGCAGTTCGGAGGCCGGTGATATGAGCAACGAGGAAGATCAGGAGTTGCGGAGGAAGGAGAGGCGGAGGGGTGAGGCGAAGGCGGCTATTGAGGTATGTTTCATTTTTTCATTCCTTTTTTTCAGTAAATTCTCTTCATCCTGATGCGCCCTCTTAATTTTCATCGCTAACAGCTTGGGAACGTTGTTAATGGGCGCGGTCCTGTTCTGGACGAAGATGACGACATGCCTATCAATCAGGGCTTGAACAACGCATGTCCACCTTGCAACCGATGATGGCAATGGGGAATCCTATGGCCGCGATGCAGATGGGGCAGATGGGCTTCCCGGGCTCGCCGAACCCCACACAGTGGGCCAATCCAATGGGCCAGCCAATGCTGTCACCCGCGCAGTTCATGGTCCCGCCGCCCGCAGACCCCAACTTCCTCGCCGCGCACCAGCATGCAATGGCGATCGCCAAGCAGGCGTACCAGATGGCAGTTGCACAGCAGGCGATGGCCGCCGCTGCGGACGAGTGGGAGCGCGGCTCTAACGTGGGCGGCTTCGGTGGCGGGAGCGTATACGGCGGAGGCGGTGGTAGCGTGTATGGAGGCGGCGGAGGCGGCAGCGTGTATGGGGGGTCGCAAATGGGTGCGCCTTTCGGTATGATGGGTGGCATGAGCATGATGCAGGGTGGGTGGGGTAGCACGGCATCGATGTACGGCGGCGTCGGCGGTGGGACGCGCTCGATCTATGGCGGAAGTCAGCTCGGCGCCCCGGCCATGATGAGCAGTTCGCGTAGCGAGTATGGTGGAGGCGGTGCGGGCAGCGGTGGTGCAGGAAATTGGAGCTCGTCGCGGAGCTCGTATGGGGAGTCATTTGGGCCCGAGCAGCAGACGAGGAGAAATGCTCAAGGAGCGAAGCGCGGGGGCCGGGACTCCGGATTTTACCCGCCCATGCCTACCATTGCGTCGCAATCCACGAGTGGGCGCAACAGCCCGGACATGCGGGCACCTGCGAGACCTACGAGACTGGAAAGTCCACAACGAGGCGTACGCAAAGCTCCGCCGCCGTCGAGCTGGAAAGCGAGCTAGGGTTCCTGAAGCTAACGCGAACAACGAATAGCATCTCCTCTGCTCCGACATCTTTTATGGTTTCATTTTTATATCCTTTTTCCCTCCTTTATTTTGTGGATTTTGTTTTACCGACTTTCCTTCCTTCGAGCACTTTCTTTCCCGAGGGGTATCATTCTCATCTAGACAATCCTTGTGGGTGTAGCTCGCACGTTACCCTTTCTGTTTCTATGTTTATCTGTTGCTTCTCTCGTTCGTTTTTTCCCCATCTACACACGTCCAGGACCTGGATATCTAATACAGCACATCACCCACCATTCCCAGCCATCATTAACCATGTACTATTAGTGTTACTATTATTCCATACATACAACCTGCAACCATACCTGCCCAACCTGGACTTTTTGACGTACGTTTTGGGCACATCTCGGCTTCATTATATATACCTAACACTTCTTTAACCATGACAATATATAAAGACACTGCGGTGCCAGTAGACAGCCTTCCAATATCTAAACAAAATATTTTGTGAAATGCGAGTAGAGGCAGATTTAATTTTAAAGAGGATGATAGGTATATAAGTATTGCTATATTGGAAAACAAGTTTTGTGATAATCATGAAATGCCTGGAGCTAAGGAATACATCGACGACAAATATTAACCAGTCACAAAAGAATAAATAGGAGTAGATACAGCAAGGAGAAACAGGTAAATACCATGGAACGGGTTATGTGCTAATTTCGGGCACGGCGGCGATCTCATCTGCTTCGACGGAGGCGGTGGACACGTCTTTCTGGCGCTTTTCATCGGACAAATCCCAGACGTTAAACCAGAAGCGGCAGGGTTTCCTCGACCTTTGTGCTCTCGGACGTCTCGGACTCTGGTGACGAAGGCTGGGGAAAGTCGACGCGCTTGCCCTCTTTCGTGATGCCACAGGCACTGCAAAAACCTTAATTCTGGAAAAGGAAATAAAGATGCGGCCAAGTACGTACGCCACAATCTGGTTCCAGTAACTCTCGGGCTCAAATTCATATGCGTGCTCACCGCCAAAATCAGCGTCAAGCTGCGAGGCGGGGATGAGCTCCAGTAAGTCAGGGTTAAATCGCATCTGAAAATAAAATGGGAATGGTTAGTATTGAATAATTATGATTATGAAGATGACGAAGATGATGATTGTCAGGGAAGCTTGGTATCGGGGAAACGGCTGATGTGTATCATACCTTGTCCCGCGTAACCGGGTCGAGGAAGGGCGAGATGCCCTTGTAAAAGAAGCTGAGTAGCATGGGTAGGTTCACGACGATCGCGCGGCCGAGCGTCTCAACGTAGTGCTGCTGCAGGATGTGAAGCACCTTGCGCGCAACGGAGATAGATGGGTTCGTGCGCAGCGTGGTGGACTTGTAGTCTACAATGATGACGAGAGACTCTTGGCCGGGGGGCATGAGATCTTTCGCACGTTCTCTACAGATGGGCGTGGTTAATATTGTACTGTGCGTGGTTAGGAAAAGTGGGGTGAAGCGCAGGAGACGTACAGACACCATACGAGATGCCGGAGTTGCCGCGGACTTGTCTCCGTGTTCTCTCGTCCTGGGCGCATGTAGATAATCGGCCGGCCGTCCTTGTCGAAGCCATTGATAATGCTGCATGCCCAAAAGCGCAATCAAATTAATAAACACTGCATCGGACGACAAGGGGAGTCGAAGCGACTCGCACATTTTCCCCGTCTCGCTCTCGATCTTGACCTCGTCGGGCGGGATGAGGTCGGCTTGAATTCGCGGCGCCACTCGAGCGTCGCCGTGATGCGCTTCTTCCCGTCGGCGAGTTCCACTTCGCAGCACGCATATACCTTGGGATTGTGTCGGGGGCGTGCAGCCAACGTCGCTCCCAAGGGTAATACTCGTCCGTAGGCGGCAACAAGAGTGTATCAGCGTACTGTGCATAATAAAAAGAGCGGCCGAGGCGAAGTCAATAAAAATATTCTGCGCTTCTGGTGATTTTTTTAAATGGGCAGAGCGAACCATGGACTTGCCTCGCGCAGCTCCTCTATCATAGCGTTCTGCTCCTCCGAGTACTCATGGATGGGCCGCACGACCGTTTCGGGCGCGGGAGTGGTGTAAATTTCGGTGGTGGTGGCAGACGACATGGAATAAGTATCGGATTCGAGAGTGCGCAGACCAGAAAACTGCAGCGGTGCAGCGAAGGATGGTGCTGAGTCAAAATCAAGCTGGCGAACGGGCCGAGGATAGCTCGCCGCGGTGATTTGATGATGAACTGCTTGAGAGTAGCTCTGCACTTAAGGCCACTTTCTTTTTGTCAGCCCGCCTCTTGGCACCACTCCACGTGATTCTGATCCCGTCGCCTCCGGGACCGGAGGATGACATCTGCGCGGTGACGCTCGTCCAAGGCATGCCTACCGCCAGGCTGCCTGAGTGCATGTTAAGTGCGTGCATAGTTGTCGATAACAGTAGAATCCAAAACAAATAAATTCAAGTCCGCGTGTGAGATTCGCCGCGTGCGCGAAAAAGAATTACTCAAATAGGCAATTGTACCACAGAAGTCAAATGATTGGCGGTACAGAGAGCTAGTACCCAAAGAGCCTTTTGAAGTCGACAGAGATCAAAATCCGTGACCGAAGCCAAGGACTCGCTCAATTAAAAATACTCCAGCGGAGGAATCGATAAATGAAATTAAAGTATGCCGACATCACTGCACACCTTGCACACCACCACATGAGGCAACCACAAGCGGATCCAGGTAATGAATGCGGCCAAGTCGCCTCAAGCCTAGCTCAGAAGCTTAGAAGCATTCAACAGTGCAATTAACGATAAATTGTTTTCCTTGAATGTTGACATCTACCATAGTTAGACTGTCTGAACACCGTTGAATTCCAAGTGAGTCATGCCAGATGCTGGGCTATACCGAGGATGACGTGACGAAGGGGTAGTATCGGCCGCACGCACTTACAACCCTAGAACGTGGTTCAACTGCCTGTCACGGCAACAAGCACTAGATAGTATCGCGCCCACATTATAGGAATGACTTCAGAACAGATGCGACAGCGAACACACAAAATGCCAGTGTGGGTACGTATCAAAACGGCATGTCAAGGTAGAAACAGGCAGGTCTGGTAGGAATCTGGAATCCAGTGGTGGTGGTTAGACTGAGAAAGGCGCCAGCAGAGGGCCCCTGTCGTGCACATAGTAATTTCGCTTCGGGTGTCGACGTTCAACTTTTACGCTAACTTGGCCAGGAAAGTATCAGTATATAAGTTAAAAGAAAATTTTGTTGCTCAGTTATTCATCTGGCTATTGACTTAAGCACTTAGAGAAGACCAGGGAAGAAATGGCGCTGTTATAAAAATAGATCGAGTGTGTTACGGGAGTTCCGAACTACGTCAACGATGCAACGATGGCTGATGCTCCAAAAGCCAAAGTTTGAGCAAAGTTTGAGCAAAGACGACTGTTTTCAGAGGTACATATATAATCTGATACCTTGACTTGATCGCTGTGGCGGATATATACGTCTGCTGGAGAAGTGGGCCTGGAAAAATTGAAACTGAATGGTACCTTGTGAAGCAGAAGCAGATTCAATAGAAATGATAAGGTCTCGAAGGATTCATGATGATCAGGGACTTGTCAGCGGCGCGCTCATGCTTGCAACCTAGAAAGTGTGGATAGATCTTCCGAGTAACATCCTTTGGAGCTTGGATCTAGGCATGAATGAACGTGAAAGAGGTGTGTTTTTGGATAGCGTAATGTGGACGGCGATGACGACCGGAGGGGGACCTTGGACTACTGCCTTGGCGGACTAGACAGCTGTGAGTAAAACCGTCCGCAATGGACTGATAGCCTGAAATAAGTGCTGACGGAGGCGGACATGGTGGGCCGGTGGAGGGGATGGAGGCGGCCCAAAAAGGCAGGTGCCGGTTGTGGGCAGCAGGCCGAGGTGACAAGTGTAACAGCCATCTCCTCTCTGCGGCCTGTCCGCCTCTCTCCGCCCTCCTTTCGTTTCGCCGCTCTCCCTCCTTGTCCTCCACTCTCATCTTCCCAGAGTCTCATGGACTACCGGGGCGACCAGCGGCCACCCCGCTCAGCCCGTCCTACCTCCCATCCCAGGTCCCCCGCCCCGCCCTATCCAGATCCCACCGCCGCTCCACGCCCACCGCTCCAGCAAACTGACGGTTCAAAGACTGGCGTGTCCTTCCAACATGTCGAGCAGGGCGACCGTCAGGCTGCCGTCGACTCTCGCCACAGCCGCCAGATGTCCTCCGCCTATGTCCCCACACTCTCCAGCGGCATCGATCCTGAGCACTCGGACCAGTTCGACCCCGCCCGCGTCAACAGGAAGAAGAGCCTCGTCAGACCCGACCGCGAAAAGATAGATCCGAGCCACAGGCAATGGCACTACCGCAGCCATGTTGCACAGGCCGAGGAGGAGGGTAATGTCCGTGTGGGCGTCATGCCATCAAGTAAGCACCTCATGCGTTCATCGTTGCTGATGACAATCTTATGAACGGTTCCCTTTTTTTTTCTTTCTTTTTCACTTTATCACTCGCCAATAGCGACTGGAAATTATCCTCAGCTCCGTCGAGGGCGGTCTCTCCTCGCCCGCGAAGAAGATGTACACGAGTCGGGCTTGGCCCTCTTCAAACGTGCGCAAACGCTGAGAAGAAAGCGCCAACAAACTACACCCGCGTCTGCCCCGCCTCAATCGGAGGTGAACAAGAAACGGGGTGCTGGAAGGGTCCCGGACCTGGTGGTCCATGGATGGTGTACTGCATGATTCTCACAATTTTTGTCCCGTCATTCGTGCTCAAGTCTTGCGGCAAGTTTATTGCTGGCCTATCTCGAGAATAAGCTTTTAACACCATGTTTTTTCCAGGTATCCGCAGCCCCGAGCAACAACGTGCATGGCGGGAAAAAATGGGCCTCGTCTCCGTCATCCTGGTCTTAATGGCTGGCGTCGGTTTTCTCACATTCGGCTTTACCATCAGCGTGTGTGGGACACCCGCAAATCGATTCCATGGTGGTGCCATCGGCGATAATTTTATTGGAAATGGCTCGGTCGTTATTCATGGGTACGATTACAACTTTACGAACTTTGAGCATCCTGCTGCCGGCAGCACTTTAATGGCACGACCAACCCTCTGTACACCGGTGGATGGAATCTTGCCGGCAATGATGCATCATTTTTGTTCCAGAAGACGAACCAGAATTGCCTTGGGCTGATTACTAAAGCTTCGAGTTCGAGCATCTCTGGTTCGGGCAACTTCCTTGACTGGTATTTCCCTTGCAATATCTACAGCCAATATGGATCGAATGGTGCCAATCTTACCGGATATGAGGCCTCGACGAACTGCCACACCACTCAGACTTCTAGGAACTTATTGGAGAAGGTCCAAGTCCTCGGCCAAGTCTACTACACCTGGGATGATGTGAAAAATCCAAACCGGAACTTGGCAGTCTACGAATCGTGGGTACAGTAACTAAAATACCTGGCTTGATATTAATATCTTTTTGCTATAGCTCGGTCCTCGACTTGAACCTGTTGCAGTGGCTTAGCGGAGCGCAAGTGAAATACCCTCCCATTTTCGACGATATGAAGAAAGCCAACGGGACCTACAACGGCAAAGATTTGACTATGCTGATCGAACGGACAAAACAGCAGCACATCGGTCACTGTCTACAAGACATTGTCAGTATCGGCTTTATCGACACTAATTCCATTGGCTGTGTTGCATCCTCCGTCGTACTATATCTATCTCTTATCTTCATCATCGGAGTCGTCGCGATTCGCTTCGTTATGGCTGTCATGTTCCAATGGTTCTTCTCCTGGAAACTTGGAAACTTCCCTCGCGAAACTTACGAACAACGTATGCAACGCTCCCATGAAATCGAGAACTGGTCGAACGACATCTACCGCGCCGCGCCTAGTGAATTCCGACCGAACGTCAACAAGAACGGTTTGCGACAAGGAAAGGCACAGAACAGGAAAACATTTTTGCCGAGTACTTCGCGCTTCACTCCTTCGGAGACCCTTTTGAAAGGCGCTCGACCTACTACGGCCTATGGCATGCTTGATTCGTCATCTACGACTAATTACAAGCGGTCAACTGTCTATTCGACGTCTGCAAAGAAAGTCACACCCCCAGACTCGCCCAGCTACAGGCAATCTAGAAGTACTATGTCGCTCGCGGATAATTCTCCTCGAAACAATTTCGTAGAAAATCCCTGTCCTTTTCCTCTCCACAATGTCGTTCCTCAGCCACCCATTGACTATGAACCTTTCAACTTTCCTTTGGCGCATACGATCTGCTTAGTCACTGCCTATTCAGAATCCACTGAAGGTTTACGAACGACCCTGGACTCCCTCGCTACAACCGATTATCCCAACAGCCACAAACTCATTCTTGTAATTGCTGATGGAATGGTCAAGGGTGCTGGAAACAACCTGACGACGCCTGAAATTTGTTTGACGATGATGAAGGAATTCATCATCCCACCGTCTGAAGTCGAGCCGCACTCATACGTCGCCATCGCCGACGGCCACAAGCGACACAACATGGCGAAGGTCTACGCTGGGTTTTACGACTATGACGATGCCACGACCGAGCGCTCCAAGCAACAGCGCGTGCCCATTGTACTTGTTGCTAAATGCGGTAACCCCCTGGAGGCCGGCGAGGCGAAACCTGGAAATCGTGGCAAGCGCGACAGTCAGATCGTGCTCATGGCGTTCCTGCAGAAAGTAATGTTCGACGAACGTATGACGACATTTGAGTACGAGTTCTTCAACTCCCTTTGGCGGGTGACTGGAGTGAGCCCGGATCGTTACGAGCTTGTCCTCTGTGTGGATGCGGATACGAAGGTCTTCCCAGACTCGTTGACGCGCATGGTCAGCTGCATGGTCCATGACGAGGATATTATGGGACTCTGTGGAGAGACGAAGATTGCGAACAAGGCTGATACATTTGTGACCATGATGCAAGGTGTGTGGCATTCATGCTCGGCATGGCTCAGTTTTACTCATACCTGCCGTCCTCTTTTTTCTTCTCTAGTATTCGAGTATTACATCTCTCACCACATGACCAAGGCGTTCGAGTCCATGTTCGGTGGTGTGACTTGTTTGCCCGGTTGCTTCAGTATGTATCGCATCAAGGCGCCAAAGGGCGACACGGGCTATTGGGTACCCATCCTTGCCAATCCGGACATCGTGGAACATTACTCAGAGAACGTGGTAGACACGCTTCACAAGAAGAACCTGCTACTACTCGGAGAGGATCGTTATTTGACCACGCTCATGCTGAAAACTTTCCCCAAACGGAAGAACGTTTTCTGTCCACAGGCGGTGTGCAAGACCGTCGTTCCGGACACCTTTAGAATTCTTCTCTCTCAGCGCCGTCGTTGGATTAACTCTACCATTCACAATCTTGCGGAGCTTCTTTTGGTCCGCGATCTTTGCGGTACATTCTGCTTCTCCATGCAGTTCGTTGTTGGAATGGAACTCGCTGGTACTTTGGTCCTGCCCGCCGCCATTGCATTTACACTCTACCTCATCGTGTCTTCTATCATTCCCGGTGGTCCCAACACTACAATCCCCCTGATCCTGCTGGCCATTGTGCTCGGTCTTCCGGGTCTACTGATTGTGGTCACGTCGCGCAAGATCGCCTACGTTGGATGGATGCTGGTTTACCTGATTTCATTGCCCATCTGGAACGGAATTCTGCCGGCCTATGCGTTTTGGCACTTTGACGATTTCTCGTGGGGTCAGACGAGGAAGGTTCTTGGTGATAAGGGACATGATACGGGCGACAAGGAGGGAGAGTTTGACTCATCGCATATTGTCATGAAGCGGTGGGCTGAATTTGAGCGGGAGCGGCGGTGGAAGAGCGGCACTCAGTCAAGGGATTCGACGTTCTACGAGAAGAAGTAATTCCGATTCATTTATTATGCGCTGATTGAAGCTGATATACTTGTTTCTTCAGGACTGACAGTAACCGCTACTCATTGGCGTCTAATTCCGATCTTACGCATCAACAGGCAGCCTTTGACGCCAGTACGTTCGACTCCGCGAATTACAACAGTCCACGCTCTCGACATGATAGCGCTGCCCTCCTTATGCTTCCAGCCCCTTTGGCGGTTAATAGGCAGCCCATGTCTTCGGCTTCTTCAGTCGGAATGTCGAGATCGAGCGAGGATAATTACGCATCCGCATCCGAAACGGGTTCGAATTCGAATCTGCGCCTGCTCCCTAGTCCACAGACGACCAACGAGGGATACAGCGAGATTTCTGAATCGTCACAGCGGTTGCTTTCACCAACATCGCCTCACGATCCTCGCTTTTCACGACAAGCCCCAAGCCCGCATGCTGATCCTTTCCGATCGCAGACGACATCACCAGCACATTTTGATGATAACACGACCTTTATACCTGAGTATGATAACGGTCGGGGCGTTCGTCTAACGGACAGTGGTCCCGTACCAGGACCCGATGGCGTTCGCCGGGTCTCACGGCCTACAGGACGGCGCCCGACATCACAAGCGCCCACGCAAAATAGGTACTCGCGCAGTTCCACAGCGTTCTCACTTCCACCCGGTGCAGCGCCCCCGCAGCCAGGATTTGGCAGTAATTAATGACGATTCAGATGGATAGCATATATATATTATATTCCCCTTTCTACATACATACACACGGACCTGAACCCCATTATGAGCTTTCTTTTTGTGTCATCTGACAATTTCTATTGGACATTAATTCCTCTCCTTTATTTGTTAGCAGTTTTGTACAGAATCTCAGCGTAGGTTTCCATTTAACGAGCTACAGGATAATTTTCGTATTTCCGGGTTTCGTGATTTCGGAGGATGACTTTGGAGACCACGCGACATTTACAACATACCGATACGCCTCTTTTGGCCTCGATTGCGTCTTTCCTACATTTATAGCACTCAAGTAGTACAGACTGTATACCTATTCTCGCAGAATGACATGTATGAGCGTCGAGCGACTTGAATGGGCTAGCGCCGACATGTAATTGACCAATGGCCTTGTTTGGCTAAGCGGCTAGAAATGGGTTGATGTTCAGGCACGTTTCCCTGTGTCCGCAACCTCGACCTCGTCAGCTGCGTTCACCCCCACTCGTGTCCCAGCCATGTCCAATCTCTCCAATTCTCCAATAACGCAAGTGTCGCAGGTCCCGACACACACGAATTTGCAGCCACAGCTGCTAACGAGGCTCTTTCTGGATCTCCGTGGCAGGCGCTTCGAGGTGGACCGCGAGACCATTATGAACCTCCCAGAATCTGTACTACTCTGTCTATTCCCCAATGGTCTAGTTCTGAGTCGGCAGAGCGTGGCACTTTCGGACGGAGGTGGTGATGACGATGAGGAGGAGGTGTACGGTGTTGACGTTCGTACACAGCATGTTTTGTATAACCTTACATCGTGCGGTCCAGCTGACATTTTTGGCCCTAGTTCGACCCCGACTGTTTTCAATTTGTACTCACCTTCTTTCGAAATGCATCAGATAACTTCTATGGCACGTCTACGACCCCAGGGCTCTATGGCGCGCAGCAACACCTGTTTGAGTCACCCTCTTCGGAATTTGGCCCTGCGGCTTCTCAGAACCCTTTGCTGTCAAAGCAGGCCATCATTGTTCTTAGAGAAGAATTAGAGTACTTCTCTATTCCACCAAAGGAGGCCCATGCTGCCACCGATCAGAATGGCATAGCGAACGATATTATGTTGGATATCAAACGGCGGTCAGGGGATTATCTCATGGACAAGCGCAGCATCTTCACTGCACTGCAACGAAATGTTAATAAAGAGAACAATGTCGCAGAACAACACCTGATTGACATGTTATGTATGAGGTTCGTTCTTATACCCCTCTTTTGTTTAGCGAACACGATGCTGATGTAGGGGCTTATGTTCAGTGGCTTCGACCGTGATGATGAATGGGGTTTCAGGGCACTAGAACCTTCGCGCTGCTGTATTTCATCAATAGCCCTCGTTCTGCTGAAGACGGGCATTGTTCATCATCCCAACGGAGAGAAGAACGTAGAAATTGATGGTGCCCAAATGGCAACCGCCCAAAAACTCCTGTTGTTCTGGAGAAAGCCTGCGGTATGGTTGTTCTTCTTTCAATGTTTATTGCATGTTTGATTAATTCCCTCGGCAGCGTAAATGCTGGTGGGACGGACTGGACGTCGATCTACCTCCAACAGCCGACAAGAAGGCAATGTCCGTAAAGTTATGGGCACGACGTGTATGGACATTGGAATTGAGTCTCGTAAGTGTGAATATATACGTTGAGCTCTGGACTCGCTAAAACATTGATTTAGGTATAATACCCTCGGCGAACTGGCTCATTTCTCTTTGACTATGACTAAAGTATCTACGATTGCATACCTTCCCATTGATACCCACCAGCTTCTAGGATTTTACCTGCTACATCAGATTAGTGTTTTTGTTCGCATTTTGATCTCTGCTTCAAATGATACACGCATCACCTAATCACATCGGCTGCGCCATGGTAGTTCCCGTTTTGTACATATGGGCGGCCTCCCATGTCCGTGGAAACGCCTGGAATCCATAGACCGGAACTGTCTTTATATTTACCAGTGAAGAGAAACGGAGCTTTGAAGCTGTGCAGGACGATTATCCGATAATATCTTTAAGTCTGCGATGCGACAACGTGTCGTCGAACATGAGGCAAGAAGAAAAGGGTCTGCTGAGCAGCGTGTTAAGCGCTTTATTTATGTGTGGTAATGGAGAGGTTGCGATCTCGGCCCTGTAAAGGGAGCGATGTTTTGATGACACCGGAGTACAACAACAACAATACTCTGCCACTCACTCTAATCTCTTATATTCATTCTTCCTGTCGTCTTTTCCTCTCGCTTTCCCCACGTCGATTTGGTTAGATACCCAACCGATCTCTGCATTCGCCGCCGCCCCAGCTTCGTTCGCGCCACCACTTCTGCCGCCCATTTACATGTCTCCTGCGGGATCCTATCACCCGTCTCCATACAGCTCTCCGAGAGAGCGCCTGCGCAAGGTCGATGAAGTTGAGGATGATAAGCAATCCACCTGAGCCATTCCTCTGGTGTCCCGCGCGCCGACCAGGGTAAGGACGCCCTTCGACTTGTTGCGGGCAACAGAGTCCGCCATGCGCGCTGTGCGCCAGAGTTTCTGGAAGAAATCGCCGACAAGGGCATTCCAGATAGCCTTCGAAAGGCCACTTCGAAGAAGTTCAAGTTCATTACTGGGTCCGACGCGAGAACCTTCTTCAAGAACTATATTATGTGCGCATACTACCATGACGTCCACTCACATCCCACTACTCTGTGCTCATTCTTTCTTCCACAGACAATATCATAAGAAAGAGTTGAAATCCTTACGAAACGTTAACGAAACTATCACGAATCAAGAACTACCTGCTCCTATTGTCTTCGCAGTCAGTGTATGGGATGCTGGTTCGAAGTGTGTCGACTACCATATGACATGGCGTGGATATTCGGTCAGATGCCCCTATTCTTTTCCACCGAAAACCTACTCATACTGCTCAATTTCTATAGAAAGCTGACCAGTCTCCTGGTAAAACACTTACCCCTTAAATGTCGCGTAAATTCTGAAAAGTGCTTCCAGATTTGAGGCAAAGGTCAACCGCTTCGACAAAGATTTTAAGCGATTGGCGCGAGTGTTGGACAAAGAATCAAGGCATCTCTCGTATGTCATATTCTTACATTATTTTCGATTCTCAGTTTTGAACAACGTCCCTTGATAGATCATTACGAACTTATCGCAGTCTTTCAGGAAAATCTGAAAGGAAAACGCACTCTAGCCCCCAATCTCACAAATCTCGCCCGCCACCTGGCATTACGGTATTCACCCCCGACGAACCTGAGGAAAAGCCCAGTATGTTTTTCAACTTACTCTCCATTGACGTCTTCGGCTAAATGTGTTCCTCAGATGCGCAACTTGACCCTTCACTCCCCAAGCCACCATCGTCAGATATAGTTTCTTCGTTGGTGTTCATTCCCGACTAAACCTGTTATATAGATCTGCTGCGGACAGCGTGATGTCCTTGCCACTGCTGAATATGGTCCGAGGTGTTCCATTCAGCCATCGACGTCAGTTTCGGGTCCTTGCCACAGCTCTCGGCCGCCTACTGATTTTTTTTTCGTGGACAGTGCCACTACGGGTGACAAACCCTGATAGATTGTCTATGTGAGTTGAAAGTAGAGTTCAGTAATCTTCGCATTTACTGATATTGGGTTTACCAGGTTATCCCAAATCAGTGAGTGAAACTTGTTTCCAGGAAGCGCTCCGGACTTTAATCTCTTTAAAAGGCATCGTACCGGGAAAGCTGCCCGAAGAGCTATCCTTGCCAAAATCTGTTAATCAGGCCAACAAGGAGGCGTCTAATAATAATCTCGCTGACGCGGTCCATTCCAAATCGTAAGCCCTATATGTCAACTAAGGCCCTCAAATTCCCAGTATCATCAATCTAACTGATAGATCAATTGTTCTCAGTTCCAGACGTGGCATCAACGACGAAACTATCAAAAGGTCGTCTGACAGTATTCGTTCGTCTGACACAAAGTCCAGCAAATCATCACGATCAAGCAGATCCAGCTCCCGTTCGGAAAACCGTTCCAGCCGTAATCCTTCTCCTGGAGATGGAGAAAATTCCAGGCACTCTTCCCGACGGAGGAAAGATTCGTCGAAAGATGAAGAACCACCCGAGTTTCTCATCGTTCTACTTGGGGATAAGTTAGACATCGATATACATTCCTGGCATGGGTAGGTCATCGCCTAAATATTACAATCTTACAATCCTCAGCTAACCACTAATGGACATGTAGCCTCGAGAGACAAACCTCTATTCGAAGTGTACCTGCTGAACGCCATTCTCCCTGGATCGGCCCTCTGGCTTCTCAAGAGAATCCCTACGGCTATCACCAGACATATTACAATACTCACGATGACTCCGAGTCAGATCTATCCGAGCAAGAACAGGAGCAGTGGAAGAACATTCCTGTCATTCCTATGAAACCGTTAATGGAAGCTATGGGATTGATTCCAAATATGGCCTATTACTCTCCTCCAGTTGTACCTGGCGGCCTTCAGTATCACCACGCTGTTTCCAATGCTGCTTCCAACGCTGGATCGCCTCAATCAAATAGCAGCCCCTATCTCTATTCCAGTCCTCGACTGGATTCTTCGCCATACGTTCCATCATGGCTTCCTCAGCTGCCAGTTCCTTCCAATGCAACTTCAGTTACTTCACGACCTCCTTCGAGGGCGTACACTTCTGCTTCTTATGCAAGCCCATATATGCAGTCTCATACCGGGCCTTTTTAGCTCGCGCATGTCCCCTCCTTTTTCTTCTCTTCTTCTTTCATCTTGGGAACATTTATAATCTTGGCCGTATGGAGTCGGTTGTTACATTCATTACCCTCAGTCCCTCATAAAACACATTGACTATCTCTTAGTTGCTAACTTATTTCGCTTTCTGTTTCGTGTCACTGTTTTTCCTATATCTTCATGTTGCATAATTCTCATACCATCATTTGCACTATCCATTCTAATTCGTACTTTAAAAAACGGAACTCTTACTGTATATTCATAAAGCATAGTCAACATCGTAGCACCTATTCCTCCGTCCCTCCGATAGTGCATCATCGGAGGTGATGAATCCGAACTGTACTCTGTAATAGTCACGAAAAAAACATAAATACAATGTGTACACTTTCAGCCTACTGATGTTTATACCGTTCCCTCTCATAGAAACTGTTCTTACATGCTGTCTGCAGGTGATTGATGAAGGAAGCCTACTGACCGAGCTGCTGCTATGCAGCGCGATAGGCTGTGACCCATTGCAGTGGTGAAGGCATTGGCTTGCTTCGAGAAGAATACAATATTTTTATTAAAGTAAATACAATGCTACATGCAAGCTAAGCAGTCGATAACCTGAACATGATGTTGCATTGTTAGTGTCGAAGCCAGAACAATAGAGGTCAGATCGTGGCCCATACTAAAAAAATTGGAATCGGGCGGAATTGGTCTCTAAATAATAGAGGTCAGGATGGGAGTCAGAGGGTCGCTGACTGAGGTCGGAATCGGAATGGAACCAACGAAGTTGGAAGGATGGAACCCAGAATGGAGGTCAGAGGGTTGCTGACCGTGCTGATAGTTGGGACTGGGTTGGAATCGACGGAAGATGGAAGGATAGAGCCCAGGATCGAAGTCAGAGGGTCGCTGACCGTGCTAATAGTTGGGATTGGGTTGGAATTGACGGAAGATGGAAGAGTAGAACCCAGGATGGAAGTTAAAGGGTCACCGATTGAGGTGATAGTTGGAATTGGGCTATCAACTGAAGTTGGAAGAATATAGCTCAGGATGGGCGCCAGAGGGTTGCTGACTGAGCTGATAGTTGGGATTGAGATAGAACCAATTGAGGATGGAAGAATAGAGCTGAGGATAGAAGTCAAAGGGTCGCCGACTGAAGTGATAGTTGGAATCGGAATGGAACCAACAGAAGTTGGAAGAGTAGAGCCCAGGATGGAGGTCAGAGGGTTGCTGACTGAGCTGATAGTTGGAATCGGGTTAACAACTGAAGTTGGAAGAATAGAGCTCAGGATAGAAGTGAGAGGGTCGCTGACAGAACTGATAGTTGGGATTGGGATGGAGCCAATCGATGATGGAAGAATAGAGCCCAGGATGGGGCCCAGTCCATCGCCGGTGCTGACCGTGCTGGAAGACATAAGAAAGATAATTCAGTCATTAGTATTGTATGCATATAGTCTTGACATACCGACGATGAATGTGTGGGTCTCTTGGCTGAAGTGGAACAGCGTTGACGAGAGGAAGAACAGCAAAGACTACCGCAATTAAAGTTTGAAGGTTCATCATCGTGTGCGAATGGTCAGACATTGGAGTTCTTGCGCATGCTTTTATATTGTTAAGGATGGTACGGGATTCGTGCAACATTTTTCCAACGGACTGGATCAGATGTCATAGCTTCAAAATAGTCTGTGGAGTGGTAAAAGAACTACTTGGAAGTGATTGCCCAGAAATACCATGTTGGATCTTGTTCAACTCTGAAGATCTGAAGTCTGAGACGGTAGACGAGCGACGAATGATGGCGCCATCGAAGACCCGAGATAGACATGATCAGGAAGATGTTGTCCAAATGGCCTGCAGGAAGTGAGAGCTGGCGAGACAGAGAGTTCCCGATACATACATCCTCACAGTGCGGAACGGAATTTGTCACTTTGTTGTTGTTTGTCTTCACACCTTTCTCGGGTATTATAATTGCCTTGTATAGTAATTATGCCTTAATTTTGCTATACAATATGCCCAACTTAACTGGATGTTACTCATATACTATCATCCCTTCGTCGTAGCCCCCCAAAACTTTTATTATCCAGCCATCTGTGCTGGCTAAGGAAGTAGCCACCTTTCAGGAAAAGACCTGGCCGGTATGTACGTACAGATCTCGCACCGCCATTTACGATTCAACGAACTTCTATACTTAGATCTATCACTGACGTCTCGGAAGGAATCCAACATAAGAGAACTCTTCCATTTCTAAGTAGTGAAAAAAAATTTATCTTGGAATTTATGCAAAAATGTATCACATAAAACCATCAGCCTCTGAAGATATTATCTACTCGGTATCGCTCCAGCTTTCTAGCGTTCTAATTCTGGTTGTCATAAATATTGTGTGCTCGGATAGATCTCTTGCATAAGTGCTGATCATTGACCATAAATAAATTATGTGAAAGAATTCCCAGCTAAGTATTTCTGGCTGATCGGACCATTGTCTGAGGAACACACACACCTCTTGCGCCTCCTGCTGTCTTTAATCCCTACCCAATTATAGCGCATCCGTCAATGACGAACAATAAGCAAAGGGAATGTTCAATGCAAATGATGTTAAAAATGACGGAATGACCTAGGCAGATCCTGAAAGACTGGTTAACAATGGCTCAGCGCCGCTATTGATCCTCGGGAATAGAATACTAAGTAACCCATTCACAAGGTGATCAGCGGCAGTATGTTTGGTAGATATCGTTTTAATTGTACAAAGCTAACCAAGAAATGGCAATTCAGAATTCCGTATGAGGCTAGTACTGCTGGGATACACAATTGGTCACCTTCTGCTGAAGTGCCATCCTCGAATTTGTCAAAGCAATAGCGAAAGCTACGCTCGCTAGCCTCCAGGCATCTGTGGGCAGTTTGATGATAGCATTTTACCTATCACCGGGAAAATAGTGCACATGGATTGGCTGAATGTTATGGCGGGAGGCTTCGATGATCGTTACAGTTTCGTAAAGTCGTATACCATGAGGTGCAATTATGATGGTGTAGAACAGTGACTTCATGCCCACAATTTGTTACTCAAAATAAATCATATTCAGGTATAATTGGACCATATTCCTACCGGAAGAATTGAGCGCAGCTTCTGTTGTGAGCGGCCTTTGAGGTAAAGCCATGAAGCCGGAGGTCTGGGCAGGACCAGGCTGTCAATGGGTTACGATATTAATGGCTGTGAGCATTTCCAAGTGTAAGTTTACTTGCTGTTTGCAGGTCGGATGCCATTGATTCTTGTAATAATAGAAGCAAAAGCCGATCAAACGCATGGACGCGTATGGAGAGGCTGAACTCAAGCTGAACTCGTCTTTGCATAAGTCGCAAGCTTGGGCAATTACTGCTTTCTTAGACACTTATTTTAAAATATTTGAATAAGACGGTTCATGCCTTCTTATACTTGGTGTAATACTTGTCCTTTGTGCGATAAGATTTTTGATATCAACTGAACTCCCTTTCTTTTACTGACCTTTGAGTGTTCCTTATTTAAGTAGTAAGCAATATGTAAAGGGACCTGATGGCATTCAAGAATTTAGTTATTGGAGGATTTCAAAACCATTTACTCAAGCAAGCCTTATTCCGTAAAAGTTGGAATGAAAACATAGCAGAAATAGTGGCTGTAAGATGATTTTAATAGGATGCTGATGCAAGCGCCATGGATCGTCCATGGGCATTGGCCACTGTGAGTCTGGAAAATCCCGACGTCATGATCACATGACCATAACGCGCACTCACGCCGCCATGAGCTTGAAGTTGTCCTTACAATCATAATGTTGAACATCATTCAACAATCTTTGTTCTGCTGAGAATATTTCTCCGACGTCCGTGAAAGCATCACATCTTCCCCATATCCTCAGAAGACAACAGTCTGGCATTTATACCTCGCTTTTTGAGTAGGTCGCGATTTCCATATCGAGGCAGCCCACAATCGGGCTTTGCGTTGAAAAATACTCGATCCACCCCTTCACGCATCCACGGGCAGGGAGTAGACAATCGCATAGCAATAATGCCATCAAAGTCATCGAAAGGCGGATACTACGCTGTAAGGAGGGGACGGACTCCTGGCGTATTCAACACCTGGTAAGGTTAACGTAGCGCAATTCAGTAGTTGCGAGCCTGACTTGGATTTCTTCTAGGGCAGAGTGCGAGGCTCAAACGAAAGGATTTGCCGGCTCTATATACAAAAAATTTACCACATTAGCTGAGGCAGCGCAATTTGTGGCGAATTCTCTCGAGGCTCCTCCTGCATCGTCAACGTCAGTTGTGTTGCCCAATGAATCAGCGAAAGTTGTAAAACCCAAAGCCACCGCTGATCCGAAGGGGAAGAAGCGTGCATTCGATGCGGAAGTTGAAGATACTACTGGTTGGGATATTGTATACAGTGACGGAGCGTGTAAAGGGAATGGAAAAGTCGGTTCCTTTGCTGGAGTTGGAGTGTGGTGGGGACCAAATGACAAGAGGTTAGCCCTTTTTAGCGAGCGTGCATCCAAGAAACGCTCAAAACTCGTGTACTTCAAGGAATATAGCAGAGAGATGCCCTGGAGATCAGACAAACAATCGAGCTGAGCTAATAGTACGTGTTCAGTCTATCACTCAGTTCGTTCACTCTTCTGAATCCAGTTACGCTTAGGCCATCCTGCGCGTTTTAGAGACCACCCCAATAACTAAGAAACCTTTACTTATTAGGACCGATTCGCAATACTCTATAAATTGTATGTCAGTATTCTTTTGGATTTTAATTACTATGTTCACTAGACGTCATATAACAGGCTTTAGGAATTGGATTCATAACTGGAAACAGGGCAATTGGAAAACTAGTCAGGGTCTACATGTGAAGAACGCAGGTGTCATTCGCTGCATCTCACTATATCTCGATATCCGCGGCCGACGAGGACAGAAAGTTGTTCTTGAATATGTCAAAGGCCACAGCGGAGACACTGGAAACGATGGTGCGGATTTGATGGCAAACCACGGCGCGGTTTTGCCCATTCAGCCGGAAAGAAATTGGGAAGCTTTGGAAAGAGAACTAGAACAGCAACTAGCCAAAACGGATTTCCACGGAGAGCCCATTGCGACATCCGAGGTGTTGGGCGGCCCCTTCGACGGTGACCTTTCTGAATCACCAGCAGAACTTCCTAAAAAAGTTCGCAAAACTTCGTCCCAGAAAATGGCAACTTCAACATTTCAGAAAACAATAATGACGACGACGAAAACCGTAACCTCCCCCTCTCCTGATCCTGAGTCGAAATCTAGACACATTTTGGTGCATCCTTCTCCTCAAGAAAGGGCGATGATAAGAGAATCTAGTCAACCCGCTACTTCTTCAACTACTCAGATATCAAAAACTTCAAGTTATAGTCATGTATGGAATGAATCCGACAAAGCACCTTTGAAGGTCGTATATGTTGCCCCTTCTTTGCTAGAAAATAACAAGGAAGAAATTGATTTCAGCGTATGTCATTTGATACTATTCGTCCCTCGGACATCTGATCCATCTCTTTGTTCTAGATGTATGCAGATTGTTTACTGCCGGACGATGATTTGTCTGATGAACTTTCTGATTCATGAAATTTCGCTGTGTGTCCTGTCTTGCTTTTGCTTGTCTTGTTTTTATCTATTTGATATTGGACTGGATATCGATGGACCAGTCGCAATTCGTCTGTTGATCAGTAATACTTGGAACCGCAGGTCGCCGAAACTTGGTATTTGATACCATACATGCCATATGTCTATGCCTTATGTAGGTCTAGATACAGTTCAGCACCCTAGCCCCCTCACATCTCCCCAAGGCCCATGGATGTCATGGGCATATGGACCTAGTAAAGTTTGAAAACTTTGGAAGACTCCATAATTGAATATCAGAGAACACATATTAATGTTACTGTTTATGAAGGATGCTCACCCAATGCTCACCATATTGTCTGATTAGACGAGAATAAGAAAACGTCCAGACAAGTTTGCCAAAAGTTTGCAGACCAATTGAAATTAATGAGTGACTGTTGTGTATGGAAACCGGGAAGGCCCCGCTCAAACAAAGGCGATCGGCATGTGCAGCCGGCCTTGCCGACAGCTTGCCGACCAGTTGATGTAAATAAAGACCCCGTGTCCACGTCGAAATAATTGATCTATTTTAATTTATACACAACATCACGAATTAAGTGAAAATGCTTGAATGCTTGACTCAGCTTGAGCGTCTTTATGATAGCAGAATATTTTCAGAATGTATTAGATACTTATGTAGTGTTCCACGTTTGATTCCCAGTTTGAAGTAATAATTCTCAGTATGTACTCGAAAATTTGAAAACTAACTGAGAACATTCTAATTTCAGACGCTGAACTCACTATTAGTCTATTCGTTATCGATGCCCACTGGCACTGCCCAGTATTTACTCGCGAAAGTGGGCGACATACCTGTCTATTCCGTGTGAACAGATTGACGACGCCTCGATGAAAGGCTAAAAATTGATGTTAGCACGCAATAAAAAATCGGCATGCGCTGCTGTGCGTCGTGGACATCTCCGAGTGCAGTGATCAATGGTTAATCCTCGACACCACGGTCCACAGGTGCTGGTCCACAAACCACCGCAGTGAGCATCTCCCCGGTGCAGGGACGCGGAGAGGGTGCCCGCTCCTCACGCGCCCCGCCTCGCTCCTCCGCTCCTTCCAATTGCCATCCCGCCCCAGCGCCCAGCCCGAACGGGAACCCGTCGTTGCCCGCGTCCTCGAACCCGCCATCGCCCGCGCCGTCGTCGGACGCGGTAGACGCGGACGTCGAGCTGCTGCCGCTGCTGCGCCGCCCCGACATGGCAGTGGCGGTCGACGCCGCATTTGGTGTTGTTGTGGATGTCGGAGGCGGGGGCGTGGCGCCGTGAGGGGGAGAGGGACGAGACGGGCAAGGGACGAGGTGGTGACGGCATTGAACAACATGACGAGCTCGGCGTCGATCCTCGGCCTGCCGCGCATGAGCATGAGGAGCATCATCACGAGGAGGTACGCAGGGGATGGGCTTGTGCAGTTATGGTAATGAAGGGCACTCACGCGCCGGCCATAATGCTATTCAGCATCTCGATGCCCTTTGTGTTGGCGGCATCACAGAAAACATATTCTCAAGGGTTCCAGTGGAATTTCACAAAGGAGCCGTATGCACTGCAGATATAAGTTATGACATCATTTTCATATGTTGAAAGTTTGATGAGGGGAAACAAACCTCTGATTTCCCAGATACTGAATCCAGTTGTCCTTCAAGTTCTCCACTGAGATGCAGCGCGTCGCTGTTGTTCAAGTTCAAGTTCAAGTTGAGGCTTCCGTGTGTGAAGACGTCAGCACACGTGCACCTGATCTTACATAAGTTACAAGTAAAATATTCTGAATCTCAGTGAGAGAGGTGCTAAAGGTCTTTGTTTGCCAAGATCATTCGGCGAGGCCTGCCAGACGTGTTTGTCAACAGCTTCTTGAGCGAGGCCTTCCCGGTTTCCATAGTTGTGACATGTGAACCATGGTAGTCACTCGTCACTTGCAAAGGTCGCGATTCGCGTCACCAGCTCACCTTGAGCTCACCTTTCTCAAGATTGGTGGTGGCCAGCGCCAATCTGAAGCCCTCACGGTGTCAATGACTATAACGCACTTCCCTTCTAACCATCTGCAACGTTTTAACACTCTTTCAATTTCAAGAAGGGGAGCTATCCGTTCTCGCTGTTGATTATACGGGACCGTGCCAGTATCGTCGCATATCATGGAAAATGAACTCATCCTCGTTTGGCAAGTGGTCAACGAATTGAGCGAGCAGTTGGCCCATAATCAAAAGCTTACGAATGCCTTGAAGACTCAAGCTGGATTGTTAAAGGTAAGGTGATCTGCTCACGCTCCATTGCTTATTTACTGACGGTTGTATATCGAAGGACCAAGCTACTCAGGCGACTGCTGGATTCGCTTTGCGTCGTGTCAATGCGGATATTTCCAAAGGTAAATTTCAATCGAGCGCTTTGATTTTACTTCCAATTCCTATGCGCATCAAATAGAAACTTTCGAGTCTGAGCTCGAAAGAACGAACGCAAAAATAATCATCGAAAACCAAACCCTCCTGTATGAAAACAAACAACTCGGTCTGCTCCTCAAAGAATACGAGAGCACGATGGATACAATCATGTCCAAATTCCGGAACCATGCTGTATGTTCAGAAATGTCACGGCTTGAGCTCCCTACTGAACTTACATCTAGCTCGCTGCGCAACAGCACGAATTGAATCTCACAAGGCATTATGAAGCACTCCTCCTTCCCCGCGATTCCCAGAATCATCCATCCGATCTTGTTGCGAACACCAACATGTCTCATTCACTTCAAAGACTTTGCCATTACCTGCGTGGCCTCTTGAAAACTATGGCAGGGGAAACCTACGACCCATACCAGAATATTGACCTTGATTATGACGGCTTAGGCTTCGATGCGGTCGACCTACAAGAATTGACGAACCTCCTGGAATCATTAGATGAACACGGTGGAGGATACCCGGATAGTGAGGGCAGACAAGATTGGGCTACTGAGAGGGAATCCGAAATTTCACGGCTGGAGAAAGAAAATGAAGAGCTTCGCAAGATGCTGGGCATCGATGAAGCAAATATGAACGCACATGGCTTGACCGTGGATCCTGATCGAGTAGAGACCGGCCGCTTCTCGACGTTCCTATCAAACTCTCGAAGAGGACCTTCGGAACCTTACAATTCCAGATCTTCTTACTGGGAAAACAACGGGCAGCAGCCTGGCGGCGGTGTTGGTGTTGGTGTTAGTGGAGGCCCAAGTGGAGGCGGAGGCGGAGTGCAGCAAAGAGTCATGGACTTGCAACCGGGAATGCGTGCTGGTCCGCAAGCTCGAAGAACAGGTATCTTTGGAGCCGGTCAGCAGCGTGGAGGGTTTATGGGAGGTGTCGTTCGTGGGCCTCAGCCTTCTGTTAGCGTCGGCGGAACGCCTAATAACTCGGTGTGGGGGATCCAGCCTACAACACCGGTTCCGTTATCAGAACGGCCATGGCAGATTCCAGGAGGGTCATCTGGGTTGGATCTCAATCGATAGTATTTGCTCTGCTCGGACTTCGTGTTTTCTTATTTACTTGGAATTGTACACTTTTATAATCATGTCCAATATTTTGCTTTCGAATGATATCATTACATGGTGGAGGGGGCCCAGTTACCAGAAGAGGCGCTGAATCCGGGACCGGAATTGATCTTCCGCTGTGTCGGAGTTGCTGGCCGAAGTCAGAACTATCATGTCTTTCGATACCCTTCCCACTGAGCTGTACGACTCTATCTTCAGCCATATCCCCTCACCAGAACTACAACAAACTATACTATCCGTGACCCGAGCGATTCCATATGCTTCAGTTCCCTTATACACCTCTTCCGAAGCATTCACCTGAAACGGGCAGAACAGGCTATTCTCCTGTACAGTCGTCTGCGACTTCGACATACATCGGACCCGGATGCGGATCCAGATAAAGCACTCGCCGCCGTTGCGGCCTTCGAGCAGACCGTAGGCTGGGTCAAAGAGTTCTCCATCGAAACATGGTCTGTGGATGCCGAGATTGTGATTAACCTGGTCCGCATCCTACCAAATCTCCGATCATTGACTATATGGATTGGACCTAACAACTTTGCACCAGAGCATCTGGAAAGGTTGCTCTCTAAACCTATGGAAAGTTTGGAATACTTAGCTCTGAGATTTCGACCTTAGTAAGTTACTTTTCTGTCACTTAAGCACCGCTGACATAGTCTAAATTCTAATTCATATACTCCTTGAATAGTGTCGAGAAAGCAACATATTATCAGTTTTTAAAGGTATTTCATTCTTCAGCCGATTTGGGTCGCCAATTTAAACTGATCATCTGGTCCAAGGGAGCTTATTTCGATTCTACGCTTACTGCTCTATCCTTGTGGCCAGCTAGTGGACTGCCGATCCTTTCCATCGTCCAAGACCCACACAACGAAGAAAAAGCACAAAGGCAGGGGTTTGCGCAACCCCTTGTATTCTTTCGACTGGATTTGCCCAATCTTCTCAACTCCCCTGCTATTTCCTCAAGTCTCCAATTTCTAAGGCTTCGAATTCCGTCTCGGCCCGTCGTTAGATCGTTGTGTGCTACAGGTAGCACCGTGTATGATCCTCATCGTTCAGTGAAGCTTCCGAAACTCAAATTTCTGGACCTCTCCACCTGCGGAATCCTTGACGCGGAAATTGACACAATCTTGGCTCGATTCACCACATTGAAGCATATCATCTTAGATGGATGCTCCGTGCTGCGTGGAGATCTGCGTGAGGGGGAAGGGAATGCCTTGGGGAAAAGATGTGCACTGATTGGAGTCAGGAGAGCAAAGGACAGAGAAAAGGAGTTGAAGGCGTGGCTCGAGTCGAGAGTAATTTCTGATACAATGGGGAGCGATGGCGCGCCTGCTCTGGACCAGGGTCCGAACCTTGCAGAAAGACGACCAAGGCCTGGGCGAAGAGGCTTGGCTACGGCCACCATTTCTTTTCGCACTCCCGAACATGTTGTACTACCTCTCAAATCCGCTGCTCCCCATAAGCAAAAGCGCATTAAGCAATCGACGAAGAAAATTCGCGTCCTACCTTCCCTCCCAACACTGTCATCTCTTTCCATTACGTTGTCCTCGGGGATAAAACCAGAACGATACTCAGCGATTCGCGCCGAATTTGAAGAGGGGTGGCGGGAAGGTATCGCTCAGCTTGCGGTGACTAGAGGAAGGCTAAGGACAAGCGCTGGAAATGGAGTTCGAGTCATGCGTATATGCCCGGCAGACGATCCGACGGAGGATATAGAGGACGACCCCTTAGCAGAAGGGTTATATGGGTTAGAGGATGTGGATCAGAAAGATCCTGATGCTTTTGGAATGGTTGATGAAGCAGGTGGTTTTGCGGGTTTGGCTCCTCCCATTCTTTGTTTTGCGGGCCCTGGCCGAAATGATGCACATGAAATAAATTGTGGGCATTCGATAGGCTGGGAGGCCATGAGGGATGATATATGATATTTTAATGCATAAAGTATCGTTGATAATGTAGTGTCCTATCATTCGTTCTTGTCTTTTGCTTTGTGTCGCGTCCGCATCTTGTTATCTTATCTTATCACTCCCAATGACCCGTCATGACCTCACATCTTGCACAGGTCAATTGTTTACTGGCACTGCTTGGGGTTTTGTTTTTGTATCCATACTTCAATTCCGCAGCACTCCTACCAGAGAAACACTTAAAAGTACAGCAAAGCAGAATACCAACATTTTTACTGCTTCAGCCAGACTTGAGCACAACTTGAGCACATGGCTTCCAACTCAAGGCCAGATAACAACTCATCCGATAAACTCGCACCCGCCTCAAGTTCGCACTGGCCGAAACCCAAACTCACTGCACTTTTGCGTCTCAAATCATTCGGAGGCTCCTTCGTCAATCACCGCCAGCCTCCTCCAGAAACTGTCTTTCCTCCGCCTTCCTGGGAACTGAGCGACGAACTCCTCGGGAAGACGGCGCATGCCAGAAGTTCACCCGCACTTTTGGAATCCAACTTTGAAAGTCCAGCGCCAGAAACGCCAGAAGCGGTGCCGTTCGCGAGAAAGCTGAGAGCGCTTATCGAGTCTTTACCTATCTCTTTGCCTGGGCTATCGTCGTCTTCAACCCAACCCACGACTTTGGAACCTCAAGATCCGAAAGATGAAGGGAAAGAAGGTTCGCCAATTCCCCCAGGCATGGATAAGGACTTGGTGCAAATGCTATCCTCTGAAGCAGTTATGAATGGGAGTTCTTCAATATCCGGGGACAGGAAGGGGAACGGGAAGGAAAGGCCCGATATATGGAATATACTCGCTAGCCTGAAAAAAGGTGGTGGAAAAGCCGACAAACCGCGATCTAGTGCTGTCGAGGAAGATGAAGATGGCTTGATGATGTATGCACCCCTGGAACCCAAGGCCGATTCGCAACTCTCACTCGCCGACTCTGAAAGTATCCTTGAATACGTGGACGAACCCACAACTGCCGACGCCGCTCCGGGGAAGTCGACGGCGAACCCGGAAAAGACCAGCATCGAGAAACACATCTGGGTGCCTTCCACCACAGAGCTATCTATCCTGACCACATGGTGGGGGTACCGCCTGTACCTTCCCCCTCCTGTCATGGCCAAACTAAACGGGACGTCCATGAAAGCCACTGCCCGCGCAGCCATGATTACCGCGGCGCTGAAATGGATCCTCGATAAAATACCTATCATGCTGGTCCCTATACAGTTCAGGCCGGCGGTTAAGATGCTGAAGCAACTCGGTCCGCTGGTGGGCTATGTCGGCGTGTTCATTGCCTGGAGCTGGGATCGCGTTCGCGCGTGCGATAAAGGTAAGCTAAATCTACAATACTGTGGCATCCTTATCTACAGTTCATCGGAGTTGGATATACACTGACCGTTTCTTGTTGCTGGTGCCTTTAGGCAACGGGATAATTCTCACTGCTACTTGGCTTTTGCCTGTGGCTTTGCTCCCGATGGCCTGGGATGCTGGTGACATTTATGGTCCTCGTCCCCCACTTACATCGGAAGAAATAACGGCTGCAGCCGAGACGAAATCAGCCAGTTCCGATGACGGTGCTAAATCTACGGATAAGCATAAGAATCCAGAGAAGGGGAAGGAAAAGCAGAGAGGGAAATCTCTGTTCAGTTGGTAAATCTATTCAAGCATGTGAGTGTGGCGCGTAATTTCCTTCCATATCGTTCTGAGATGTCCAGTGTGCAGGTGAATTGCGATACCCTAATAAATCGCCTAATGCTTGTAGCTTACTCTCCGTTATCGGACCATTCGGACCTATGTATTACTGAGGAACCTCTTCCTGTCATCATAAACTTCTCTTTGTATCTTTGTACATACGGACTTTATGGACTCTCCATGCCGTTATGAAAGTTGATGCAAGCAACTTCTAAGTTCTAACTTCGTCATAATAATTACCTTGGAACTAAAGTTGGTCAACTCCATAAGGACATTTGTTTGGTATTGTACTTTGCTCTTCTGTACGATCTTTGGTGCCGTATTTGCTCCTTTATCGGAGGAAATCTGTAACTAGAGCATTCGGGCGCTTCCCGCAAAGTTGCCTGCTATCGGTAGATAAGCAAAGATGGCGTCGCAGGTTGATCGACTGCACTTCAAATGATCGTCCCACTCCAATAATCCTAATTAGGCATAAAGACTGCGAAAAGAGGAAATATCTGCTATGCCACGTTTTTGATCATCGATCAGCACGGCCCTAGGCAGAACAGTCTGAAACAGCGTGCTTGTATTCGTGATCTGCAGTGATGCATATGGAAAGCGCAGATTATGATCTACGGAGGTATCTGGGTTAAGACGAATACGGGTTGTTCCACCGCTGCAGTTGCGCTGTATTTTTGTGCACATAGCCTATGCGTTTGACATTGTGTGTCGGGCCATTATTAGCTGACGGTGGCACGCAGCTGGGAAATGGGGTCCTCCTCGATTGATTCCATTGGCATAGGGAGCATACGAGGCGCCACTCCAAAAACGCAATCCGGGGTGAGTCACTCCGGCTACAAACATACATTCAGACTGACATACATAGCATCGTCGTATACATGGACACGTAAGTGCGTGCAGATGGAGCGACATTCGCGAAGCAGGCGTCTATCGGAAATCGCCCGCGCGAGGCGCCGGAAATAACTCCTGCGCACGCGGGCACACTGGCCACGCCCTGCCTTGAGGCGCACCGAACGCGCTGAGGGAGCGTATCCGGAGTAAGCGGTCCAGTAGTGGCGCCGCCCACCTGTGTGCGCGACGCGGACGAACAGGTCGGTATGTATTCCCGTTTGCGATGTCAGATTCACAGCGCAGGGTTGTGCACACGCGCTGTCACCCTTGGGCGGGGCGCCAGTGCGGTGGGTTTCCGCCACCACCCAGATAGCATTTACTTATTATCCTATAGCAGATGTAAGTCGAGGGAATCGGAACGCGTCTACCTTTGGATGGGCGTTTTGTCACGCGCGGCAGTGGGTATGGGAAGAGGAACGCACAGAAGAACGCACGTCGGTACCGCTGCACGCCACGGCCGGTGCTGGGTGCACGGCCAACGGCGCGGGCTCTCTCGCTGGCTGTTAGATAGTGGACCAAAGAAGACACGGCAGCTCTCATGTGGCGATCAAGCAGCGTTGCGTGATGGGGACGCGCGGAGGAGATAAAGCCTGGAATAGGACGCCAGATGGATAGATGGCAGAAGCCACTGAGAGCGCGATAATCACGTCTGTTGTTCTTTCCAGAACACGCTCGACATGGAGTAACAGAGATGTTTGATCGGCTTGAGCCTAGAGATGGGGACACGGCCGAGATGAGATACGAAATGACGCCATAGTGCCGTAAACTGCGAGGCTATGAATAGGACTGTGAGTAGAGAAACCGGTCGGACGGGCGGCGGTCGAGGAGGCGCGCTTCAGTGGCGACAACACACGACTAGAATAACATGCTATCAACTAGTCTCGGCTTATCGTTCTCAGTGGACACGCCGTGCTGTTCGATCAGCCAATGTGCTTTGGGACGCAGTGCGTAGTCGATATCCAATGCCAGCGGAATGGGAAGGTTTAATGCCACTCGAGTCTCGCGCATTTCATCATTCGTTTCGAACATCCCTATCAATGATACGGTGCTGTCTTGCTCTTCTCGGAAACCTAAATTGCACTGCTTGGATAAGTAGCATATCCGCATGCGTGCGCGCTTTCCCCTTTGAAATCATCGCAAGCGGAAATGACGCCCACTGCATCTTGGTAGGTTGAAATCAATCTCTTTAACTCCAAGGGACTTATTATTTCGACGCATAAACATAGAGATGTCGACAGAAAACCACATACACAGATAGCTGGCTTGTTTGTTATCACTTCACGAAGATAAAGGATATGAACGTTGAGCTATTTCGGGGATACATAGCGTGAGCGCACGTCTTGCTCTAGGTATTGAGACGGCTTTCCCCTTGGGCTAGGCATGAGATCAGATATATGGTTGTTATCTTGAAGCTTGGAAGACGTACGTGCGATTACTGTAACGATCGAGCATTAATAACATGGACTATGAAGATCTTTTGTGATGATAGTTCTTCTTACGTTTGTTTATCCCGCGGGCTGCGAGCGCAGGATAGCCAGGACAAAGCAGGGAATAAATGATGTAGTGAGAGGCATCAATCGATGTTTTAAATAAACGGATCGGTCACATACCTAGAAAGGGAGCAAACATATCTGAGGAATTAATGTGAGGATGTCGTAAATGTTCTTCATATGATATCTCATTCTTTTAATGGTTCGAGGCTGATAATGAGATGGTATATCTGTATTGCTTCATATCAGTGGGTTCTGCGGTGAATGAAACCGCGTTGCGCATATATGAATTTAAGTTTAATGACGTCCCGGATTCCGGGCAGGGGTGGAATAGAGCCAGAAAGGAAAACCCAAACAAGCATTTTACAAGAGACACAACAATCAAACATGCTCAGACAGGGCGCTGGTCCAGATAAGGGGAATGGTAGCCACCTGAAAGCCGCAAAGACAAAGGGGGCCAGCCACCCTGCCCAAAGATGGCCATAGATGGGTGCAAGGATGGCAGTCATCCAACGTCGTGTTTCGTCATGTTTGTGAGATGGGCGCAACGGCATGCAGACGAAGGTCGCGCAGGACTGAGAAGTAGGACCGCATAACCGCATAGGGTGTGAAACAGAAACGATCAGAAACGGCTAGGATGGGGTGGGCGGCCTCGCGCGTCCGGTTAGATACGACTAGTGCGCGCTATTTTGGCGTTGCGCGACGCTAAGGAGACGGGGGTTGACGTGGATGGGGAATTCCGCGGAGGCAGGGGAGGAGGATTTAGGTTGTGGGTGGAAGGCATCCGGTGATTAGTCGGGCAAGCGTCCCGGGCGGACGGGAGGGGCCGGGATGCCGAGAAATGACCGGACGGAGGGTGATTGGCTGATAAGGGGCGGGGGTTGCCGGTGAGGTGCCAGCTCTCGTCTTACATATATCGCGCACCCTCCCCTTTCCCTCAACCATGCTCGCCATCCGCCCCCCGCCAGACATACAGCGCTCCCGCGGCCGCTCCCGCGTCGTCGCTCCCACCGCCCTCGCACGCCAGGCGTCCGACGAGCGCAGGTCCTCAGCCATCGTCGACGCCGTCCACCGCTCCTTTCTCGCCCGCCCGCCCCGCACCCCCGACACCGACCGCGACACCGTCCCCAGTCCCGCCCACTCGCCCGCAGGAGCCCCGTCGACCCGTCTGCCCACGCCTCGTCGTCGTCCCGCCCCTTTGGCTACCATTCACAGCACTCGTCCAGCTCGTCCCTCCAGAGCCTCCAGTCCGCGCCCAGCACCTCGCACGCGATACCCAATATTGCCGCACCCGTCCCCCTCAAGGCTGCATGCGCGCCGCCATTCATGCGCTCCATTTCGCCCTCGCCCCCGAGTTCCGCGTCTATGTCCCCGACTACTACGATTCCCCACCCTCACCGCCCCGCTCTCTCGAGGACCAGGTCCATGTCGCCTACGCTCTCGATGACATCCACCTTGCCAAGATTCTGCTGCTGCGCCTCAAGGGCATCGAGGTCACTTCGGACGATGATCCCCGAATAGCCGCGGTCCAGGACGAGGATTTTGACTTTTGCTTCGTGCCCAACGGCAGGCTCATGGACGAGCGTGACGAGAAGGCCATGCAGGAGATGCAGGCCCGTGAGATGGCCCTCATAGAGCAGAGGCGCCGCACCGAGAGGCTGAGGGACTGCGAGCGCAAGTGGGAGGAAGAGAAGAGGCGCATGCGAGAGGAACGCTTGGCAGTGGCCCAACGGCGAGAGAGGAAGCGCCAAAAGGAGGAGGCAGCGCGCCGGCGGGCGGTTGAGGAGGAGCAGCAGCATTTAGCAGAAGAGGAACGCCGGCGAGCAGCGCGGGAACGAGCGGCCATCGCTGAGATGCATCAAGCGGCCCGACGCTCGCCCAACCGCAAGATTGTGACCTACCGCTATGTCCAGGCGCCACCATCACACACCCACAAGCCGCACCAGTTTGTCTACGATTTCCCCGCCTATACATCATCTAGGCCAATGGCCAGCAGACCCCAGACGGCAGCATCCACTCCCGCCCCCCAACCGCCCACCTTCGACGATACCTGTACCGTGCCCTTCACAGATGTCCTCGCCAGTATGCAGGGCCCTCTCTTCCCACTCTCCCACGACGATCGTCTGCGCAGAAGAAGCAGTCCTTCCATATCAAAATCTAGGTCGAGAACACACAGTCAGACGAAGCGGCGCAAAGAAGCTCGCTTGCTCGAGGCTCTGCTTGTCGATATCGAGTACAGTGAGGATGAACGCAGGAACCGCAAGGGCAAGCAGGCTGTCCACCCTCGCCGCATCTTTGCCCCATGTCTCGCCTGCTCTAGCGCCTGCTCATCAGCCTCTCCGTCACCCTTATCTGCATCGACCTCGTCAATACCCAGAACATCATCTTGGCTGTCTTTTCGTGGCAATGCATCGTTGTCTGCATCTTCTTCTACAACAGACCTGACCTCGCCTTCTTCATCACCCCTAACATCCTCCAAAGCAGCTTGGTTCATCCGTCCCAAATCAACTGCGTCCGATGTCATCTCGCCTCTACGTCACTCCTGTCAGCAGCGCACTCGTCTTAGCCCCATATCTTTATCAGATAGCCCTCTCTATATTGAATCTCCTCCACCTGCCCGATCAGAGCCTCTATCCCATCTAGGAAGGCAACGAAGCACAAGCACGGTCCGCACGGCGAGAGAGGGGGCAGGTATCTTGGTTCGCCGCATGTCCCAAATCGTGGGACTTGCCAAGGGACTGCAGACTGCGTACGTGAACGTGGCGCTTTTCAATGTGTCGACATCATACGACGGCTTTGAGGACCGCGAGCCATCTGCATTTGCTAGGGCAAGCGAGGACGAGAATAGGTCGTCTGGGGACGAAGTAAGCCCAGTCGCCATTTTGGCCCCTAGAAGACGTGGGAGCAGGCCTAGACTTCGGCCAGCTGGTTATCGTGCCGCTGCGTGCGATGTCACCAAGTTTCTGGACCCTACGCTCAAGGTTGTCGCCTCGATCGCGGGAGCGATGGGTAGCGATGGCGTGCCGAACAACAGCAGCAACGTTGGCCGGTACATCCCACTCACTTCGCCAGTGAAGCTTACGGAGATGCCCCGGACGGTGCTGCCTGACCCTCTCCCATATCAACTCGTTTTCAAGCCGGTGCCATCGCCCAGCCGCTCGCCATTCCGCTTCCACGCGCTGTCCGAGCTGCATACGATGTACCCGAGCTCAGCGCCGTCGCCGCCACATATGACGGGCCAGGTCACCTGGCGCATTCGTAGTGTGGGCAATCCGGTGCACATGCGATTGAAGGCGCTGCACAATGTTGTGCGCAAGCGCGGGCTGACGTGGGATGGCACCGGGCGGGAGACGGCGCTTGGGGGTGGGCGAGAAAGGGTGGTTGGGGTGGCGTATGAGAATTTGGGCAAGACGACGCTGAACCAGCGGACGTCTTCGCTAGTGGTGCAGTAGAAGTGTGGTGGAAGGGTGTAGTCTCGACGAACTTTTCTTCTGGTGTTTGGTCTCTGTTGCTTTGGCTTTCGGGGTTGGTGTGAAGAGTCACTATATGTTGATGTCTGTCTTGCTTCTTCTGCTGTTTTCCTATTTCTTCCATGTATTGAGTGTGGCTGCGTTGGCTTCAACGTCACACACTCGTACGTGCACACGGCGTGCACGCTGCTTTATGTTGTGCCACCTGGTTGGGTTTCGTGTGCCGCTTTCGCCGCTGTCTTAATTTGCCCCGGGTCTTCGTCGTTCTCCTGCTATATTGGTTTCTCTCGTCGCTTCAGCTTTGGTTCCATGTGCATTGTATTTCATCTGTGCGTCTCTCCATCTCCATCATTTCACCATGCCGTCCTTTTTTTATTCTTCTTTCCCCTTCACAAGTGTACCATACTGTACTAGCATAGACTCGCTGTCCATTCATACCAGGCCTCTATCTGCACACACATCCATACCCCGTCCCCATCCCCGTTATGTCTTGGAGCTGTTATGCATACTACATGTGCTGGCTCTGCATCTGAACTCTACTACATAGACGTGGGGGAGGCACGCGCTTTACGGCGCGTGCCTCCTCCTTCCCCTCCCACCTTTCCTTCACCAAGTATTACTGCTACTTCCCTCTTTCCTTGTCCCGCCTACCCCCTTATTGCGCTGAATTCTCCTGCTGTTCGCTCTTTGATATTTTTGTAATACTTGGTTATAATAGAGTTGCACGGGCCCCTATGTGCTTTGAACCCCTCAAAGGATATTTTTGTCGTCGTATTCAGACTGTAGCCTGCTGAGAAAAACCTTCGATCTATACAATCGTGTGATCATGAGAGGCGGGGGCGGAGGAGGTGTTGTAAGGTGTAAATCAATTTTAAGTATCATGATCCAGGATCAGCACCAATTATGTAAGTTGACGAGCGCTACCGATGTATGACAGTCGGATGACTAGGACGAAAACAAAAATTGGCATTGAATCGTACATATGATTGGAAAATGCCTGGATTATCATCTGATTGAAATCTACTGAGACAGAGTTTGCCAAGTTGCGAACAGCTGAGCTACCTTTGGAAATCTGACTCCTGATTTGTTCGGACGCGGGACTGCGGGACCGCACAAGGGCTAGATAAAAACCTCGCCAAATTCGATCTCACCCATAGTCTTGCCGCGACACCTACACCTTAAACTACTGACCTTCGAGATCCGACCCCTTCCCAGAAAATTCAATCACAACCCCATCAGTCCAACATCAGTCAAGCTATTTTAGCCAAAAAACCCCCAATACTGGAAATGAGCGCCGCATCTTTACCGCACCAGAGCGACGACGCGCCCAGTGCCGACGGACTGGATCTCTCCACGGTGGAAGGCGTGCGTGCGTACCTCGCAGAAACCGCGTTCGCGAGCGCCGACATCGCGCCGCTTTCTGGCGGGACGGCAAACTATGTATTTCGCCTGCGCCTGTCGGTGCCGCATGAAGGGAAAGAGACGCTCGTGTTTAAGCATGCCAAACCGTATGTGAAGGACTACCAGGATCTTGCATTCGATCTGGGGCGTCAGGTGCGGATGTTTTCCCTTCTTGTTGTATTCAGTTCTAGAAGGGCGTTTTTGTTCTCCATTTGCGTTTTAGCGTTGGGTTTTGAGTTGGTTGTGCTAAATGGGCTTCTTTGTGTTTTATTTTTTTGGCCATTGTATTGCTCACTGGATTTCAGGGATGTAACTGATGCTTGTGATGTATTTGTACAGTTCTACGAAGTCGAGGCGCTGAGGCGGGTGCGTAAGTGGCTTCCCGGCGATTCGGTGTCACTGTACCCGAGGTGTTTCTCTTCGACGAAGAAGCACATGCCATCATCATGGAGGACACAGGGGCGGCCGCCGTTGACCTCAAGACCTTCATGAAGACAGGCAACCCGTCCGGGGATCTCGCAGCACACATTGGGAGTGCCCTCGGGACGTTTCTAGGTGGGATGCACCGGTGGGGCAAGGAAATCCGGAACTTTGCGACGCGATGAAGGGGAATGACCAGGCCAAGAAGATGACGGCGTGGGCGTTTTATGGAAGAATTGCTTCTACTTTGACGGGACAGCACAATCTGCCAAAGCTACAGGACCCGCCGCTGGAAGTTGATGCCAAGGATCTGGAGGTTATAAAGAAGATAGAGGAAGAGACGACCAAAGCGTGTCTTGAGATCGAGGATCAGGTAGGTGGTCTTATGTCTTCAAAAAGCCTGAAACTCATTAATCTAGTTTGTTATGGGTGACTTCTGGCCAGGAAACGTGTTGGTGCTATCAGACGCGCAGGGCCGTTTGGAACGCCTCTATGTCATTGATTGGGAGCTGTCCAAAGCTGGGTTGCCCGGCGTGGAAATTGGACAGTTCTGCGCTGAGATGCATATGCTGAGGAGGTGCATTCCCGACGTTTGCAAAGAGACAGCTTCGCTCGTATTAGATAATTTCTTTAGAGAGTACAGGAAGGCACAGGGCTCGGGTGACGTCGATGTCGCGCGACAGACGCTGGTACGGTGGGGCACGCATATGGTGATTCTGGGGGCGCGGGTGGACTGGGGTGGGAAGGAGCTGTCGCGCGAGCTTGTGCTAGAGGGCGCGCGGATGCTAGTGGAGGGAGAGACGTGTACTGTGGAGAGGCTAGAGCAGAGTGTTGTGGCGGGGCTGTTGTAAGTAGAGATGTCCTTATTTGGCACAATCCGAACTCCGACCGTGATAGGTCGTCTGCAGCGCGGGCGGTTTGTGAATTGAGGAAAGCATGGCGTCGAGTCCGACCAAGCTCTATCTCCCACACACCCTCCCCTATCCCATCAAGATCATATCTATCGACGCACCCACAAACGCCAGCGTACAGCGCGGCACGCGTCTCCTCAGCTACTCGTTTGTTTACCTTCCCACCACCCTATCAAACGAAGAACCGAAACCAGAAGCCAGGTTGGCACATGGGACTCTGCCCTTGAGGGTACCGTTCGCGCATGGAATCTCGCCGTCGGCGATGTCATCTCTCACAAGAAGGCGAAAGATAGACCCGCCTTGGTCATCATTGAGCCCTGCAAGCATGGCATGCAGCTCGGTGGACTCTGTGTCCTGTGCGGCAAGGATATGACCAAGTATGTACCTTTCATCACCTTTCTGGCTATCCGACTTACAGTCGGGAAAGTGTCGACTACACAGGTTTCTCCGATGCGTCCCGAGCGTCTATCCAGATGACTCATTCTGCGTTTGGCCCGACTGTGTCTCTCGAGGAGGCCCAGCGCATCGAACGAGAGACTGCCGAGCATCTCCTCAAATCGCGCAAGCTGTCGCTTATTGTAGATCTCGATCAAACAATTGTGCATGCCACTGTTGACCCTACCGTCGGCGAGTGGATCAATGAGGGCGAGGCTTGGGAGGCAAGACAGGCGAAGAAGGCTTCCACGACACCCCCTGAATCTGGTGACGCCAATGCCGGCGCCGATAACGAGGACGAGGACGAGTGTAACCCTAATTGGGAGGCTCTGAAAGATGTTAAGCGCTTCAGATTGGGACCTGAATCGTTTGGGCCTGCGTCATTGCGCGATGCGCATAGGGGGAAAGGCAAGAACAAAATGGTTGAAACGGAAGGATGCATGTACTACATCAAACCACGGTATGCTCATTTCCATCACCTGCCCTGGCAATCTACTCACGAACCTTTTTACTTAGACCGGGATGGAAGGAGTTCCTGCGGGATTGTGCTGCAAAGTATGAGATGCACGTATACACGATGGGAACCCGCGCATATGCGGAAGAAGTATGCGCTGCAATTGATCCGGATGGCAGTATCTTCGGAGGACGAGTGCTGAGTCGTGACGAGAGTGGCAGTCCGTGTTTCCGGTACTATTCCTGCGATTGAGCCTTTGCTAATTCCTGTTTTGCTTATGCCACAGGTCTAACACAGAAGAGCCTGCAGCGCTTGTTCCCTTGTGACACGTCAATGGTAGTTATAATTGACGACCGAGCCGACGTATGGGAATGGAGTCCAAATCTTCTCAAAGTTATTCCTTGTGCGTTGTATTTCTCTGGATACCTATCGGCAGTAGAGTTATATTAATCTCCCGACAGATGACTTTTTCATCGGAATTGGGGACATTAATTCATCGTTCCTTCCGAAAATTGAACCATTAACCCCTACCGTATCAGGACCGTCGCCATCATCATCCAAAGCCGACGGGGTATAAATGGTTCTGGAAGACCTCCAGATGTTGCAGGGAAGGCAAAAGCCGCTGGAGTAGACACCTCCCCTATTACCCCTCCAACTCCAGCTGAAGAGGAGGCAGCCCGACTTCAGACGACCGCTATGCTGACGCAGAATAACGCTGCTCTGGATGCTCAACTCGAGGAGCGGCCCTTGGCGAGGAAAGAAAAGGAGCTACAGGAAAACAAAAGTCAGGAAGAACAGCAACCAGAGCAAACGACATCCGAAATCACTCCTGTTGTTAAAGAGCCCTCTCCAAAACCAGAAAAGATACACAAGAAGGCACTATTAAAGAACGACGATTACGAATTAATCAGGATAGGCAAAGTATGTTCTTTGCAATTCTATCGTTCAACTTCATCAGCTTATTTCTTTTTTCTTTTAGTTATTGAATGAGGTTCATTCAAGGTTCTTTAGAGCATATGACGCTCGTTTACCCCAGACTACTAGGAGAAAGCAAGGAGCTTCGAGCAAACCACACGACGTCACGGTACTTTCGAGCTTTTCTTGATTGAACTTGATCTAACTTGCTGCTTCTGATAGAATATTATTCCTCGCCTGCGATCAGAAGTTTTTGAAGGAGTCCACATCCTCTTTTCCAGCGTAATCCCACTCGACACCAAACCAGAGTCAACAGAAATTTGGCGGATGGCGCACATGTTTGGCGCGCACTGTTCAACGGAACTGACCAGTGATATCACTCACGTTGTTGCTGCAAAGGTGAGAATCTCACCAGTTTCTTCTCCGTTTGTATACCCTGAGGGGACTGGACCCGTCATGCGCCACACGCTACAACATTGATATTTCGGCATGTCTTATCCTTTTGTTTTCTTTGCATCTCTTGTGTTCATGAATCAACAAATTACTGATTCCGGTATTTGCAATCTAGCGTGGGACCGTTAAAGTCGACATGGCACGGAAGCGCGGGGGCATCAAGATTGTTTGGCTGGCTTGGTTCACGGACTCTATCGCACTCTGGCGACGACAAGACGAGAAACCATATCTCCTCGACGACCTACCGATGTCTGGCCCGAGCTCCAGCCCGATAGCGGAGAGCCAGTTGATATCCTCGGACATCGACTTGGATTCGGATGACTGGGATCAAGACCCACCCGAGCCGAAGGACGCTGGAGAGCTTGACTTTGCGGCCGTGAATTGGGATGAAATTAATGATGAGGTTGAGGCATTCATGAACGAGACCGATGACGACGAAGGCGAACAGAGCGATGGATTGCAGAGTGGGAACATCTCGGAAGAGGAGTGGGCGTCGGACAACGGGTAAGTCTACCTATATTTCACCGATATGAAATGACCAACTGACGCGCTCTATTGTTAATGAAAACTTATAGGAGTAACAAGAACGGGTGAGTAATTCCCTCCTTAGTTAACGTATGGAGAATGCTGATGCTATTTCTATATCAATAGAAGTGTGGATAACGCACCGACTCTCAAACGAAAGCGTTACCGTAGTGTGACGCCGTCTGACAGCGGAGGTCATCCCAACGGCGAGGAGATCCTGGGTTCACCGCTGGCGAAACGGAAGAGATTAATGGCTGATCGAACGGGTTCTTCCCTTAAAGAAGGTCTTACTGCGGATGATTTATCCAATGTCCAAGGCGAAGCTGAAGGCGTCGAGTCCGCACCATCGAGTCCAAAGCTGCCGGCTACTATTCCGGAGGGCCTAGAAGATACGGCTCAAGGAGAGGAGGAAGAGAAGGAGAGGAGGAAGAGGAGTATGAGGAAGAAGAAGACGACTTCCTGGCCCGTGATATGGAAGAAGAGTGGGGATAGTTATTTCGCCACCTTCGCCATGGATCTTTTGGGACGGACCTTTGCTCTTTTAACTGGGAACTTTGAAGCACCAACTCATGGCATTCTTATGATATTCGCGTACATACCGCTTTCCTCGTTGGCCACCGACGTTCAAGATGTATTTTTATCTTCATTGATTATTAACTTAATTTGCTTCTATTACTATTCAATTGGGTCAAGGTTTGCTTTTGTCTCTTTTTCAACACTCAACTTGTCTGGTTTGCCAACTTGCTTCAGCTATATTGCCATGATCACTAGTTTAATGAACATCCTACTGTATTCATAGCCAATATAGTGACCCGAATGAGTGAAAGATATCTGTGTTCCACAACCACGGTCCCGGTACAGCTTTGCTTCGTACATAGACTCGTCATTAGCATAGGCCACTCGATGAATTGTCGCGAATCTAAGTACTTAAAGTAAGAATGACCGACTTTCGATATCACCGTGGCAGCGGCCTCGTGCCCATGCACAACGCGAGTCTATATTTAGGGGATATCTTCCCTCCATCTGCCTCTGTGATCTAAGCATGTCCCAGTCGCCACTCAAGTATTACCAGCTGGGAGGCTTTAGTCCAATTTTCAGTGGTAAGTCATTTACCATAGAGAAATTTTCTTTGTGTAGATCCTACCTAATAGTTATTCAGGTTTCTTTACGACGAAAAAGGACTTGCAGATGCGATTGTTGGTCCCCGATCCCCACTGCGAATTGCTAAGAAATCGGATGAGCCTGTCGAGTTGATTCTCGGTATGCAACGCTTTTTGAGCCCCTCTCACTTGTGGTATTGATTTTGAAGCTAGGCATAACTCGACAAGGATCCTCACACCTCCTTCTCACCTGGCAACAGGTTCAGAAAATTGAACACTTCTTGAAATTGCCCCGCCCTCAAGGGCGCGCTTTCTCTGCAGGAGATTTCGAATCTCTTTCACCTATTGCCTTCTTTTCCGCAGAGGAATTCACCAAAAAATTGGCTTTTCTCAAACCCAAAGCGACTCGGAAAGGGAAGAAATCAGGATCTGGGGCTCCTGAGGACTCCAGCCAAGCCAATCGAGGGTATACCATCGGCATCGACAACCTCTATCGAGGTGCCTTTGAACACGGGAGGTACTTCACCATCTTTTTGCTCTTTTTGCTGAACTTAAGCCATGGTTTGTAGGGTTATTTATCGGATTTTGAACGACACATTCCGCGATGACTCCAACCCCAAAGTTTACGGCTGTGACAATACAGCTTGGACACCGGATATCTGCATCAGTTCCCTGGTATTTAATACAAAAGGTGTCGACGACAGACTTACATCTGAAAAAGTGAGGAACCCACATGTGCTTGACATTGGGTTCTGTAATACCGTCCTTCCATCCATAACGCCTGAGTATTCGACCGCAATACACATTGTCCACTCTGGAAATATCTTTCTTGGAAGGAAAGGACCCAAACAGGTGGGTCGTATTCTAACAAGCTTTGTGAACTTCATTAACACTTACAATATTTGCCCAGCCTTTCCGGCATGGAGATACCGAGTCGATAATGGCAGCGATGCTACCCAACCGAATACAAAACCTTTTCCAAGGTCGAAAGTCACCAATGATTCTCCTTGTAAACAAGCAAGAGGAAACAATGAATTTTCTACGAAACATGGGCGTAGACGTTTCTCAGTGGCGTTATGGACTACGAGGACTGCTATTCGGATCGGTAAGGGAGCCCGAATTTTTGACCAATTCATAATTGCCAATGAACTTCTTTAGAAATCAAACTCCCAAAGTAGCAATTATCACAACTCGCGTTCTCGTTCTCGCTCCCCTTCCCGACGCAACCACCAAGATTACAACTCAAGGTACCCCAGCAGCCATCAGGACCAGTATAATACTAGAAGGCCGCCACCATATGCCCCGGTCTATGTTCTCGACATCCATCAGTTATATGTTAAGCTGATGCAAGCACAAGATGCCCAACTTGTCGTCGACATTGCACGCCGCTTGGAACTGCCTGTTGAAGATGGATGGTGCGCCGGTAACGAAGCGCCGTGCGTATTGCGACTTCTATGACGTTAAAAAACATCCTCTGACGGTTTTTATTATGCATGCAGGCTTCTCATCGACATCTGGAGGTCCATGATCTCCGGACCCCCAATAGATGACCAGCGCGATCTCCGAACGGGCGTTGCGGCACCGGAGACGGAGGCCCAGGTGAATCCAACTCCAGGGCCGTTGACGGCGCCATCTAGCGACGGACCCATCCAGCAACAATCCGGAGGAGGATCAGACTCGGAGGATTCAGAGGCTGATCCTAACGCCTATTTTGACCAGACCCGGAATCAGAACCAGAGGCCAGCGCAAAAAGCACCTGAGGCTCCGAAAGCGGTTGCGTACGGGGATTGGGATCAATCGGATTATGGGTCAGACTCGGAGGAGTCTGATTAGCATTATTGTAAGTACTCAGGTTTTTCACTTTGCTGCCCTTTGGGACCGAATATTCGGGTCTTTGGCATTGCTTTACCAGATATCACAATTTTGCTCACCAATATGTTGATTTTTATCATTCATAGGTGTCTCTTGGGTGTCTCTTTCAACACGTCATTTAATTGTATCCTTTGAAGTTTGCATTCACTCGCGAGATAATTTGGTGATCTCGGGGTTTGCACTTGTATTATGACAGAAGTTTGAAAAAATAATGTGTTGTATCTTGCACAACTGTACGCTTCACAGCCGCGTCTACTGATTTGTATTTTTGCATTTCATTTGCACCCGACAGTCAATTTCAGTTTAAAGTTGTATCATACATACAGTAGTAGATTTGAAAACTACATTTTGTCTTGTTCAAGTACCAATTATGCAGCTGGCTTGTCAGGCGGAGGCACTTCCTCCAAAGAGGCACAATATTCCGCCCAGAGAACATCCACAGGTTTGCCGCAGAGATCTTCAAATATCTTCTCATGGTATCCTCTGCTCTCCATAGACAGATTGAGCTTGCGCACAGTACCCTCACCGACGGTCTCTTCTATCCAGTCCAGGAAGTATGCTGTACCGTCGTAACCTATGTCCCATTTTTGGCCACCTCGGGGCTTCCAATGGGGTGGTTTCAGGCCCTCCTGGAGACGGACGTAATCTTTTATCAAATGTGGGTTAATTATTTTGTGCATACTGAGAATAAAACATGTTAAACTCTTACCGGCCATCCCTTCAATGAGACCCCCAGGACACGACCCATGCCCATCATACTGGTAACAATGCACGACTTCGTGCACTAGTACACCCATGATCTCGTCTTGGGCACGGCGCCTGGTGGCCTTTATATAGTCGAGCGAGTAGTGTATCTCTTTCCGAGTCCTAGTGCCGGTAGTATATGCAACGCCGTCCATGGGGCGCAGGATCAGTAGAATCTCCTTCACGCTTTTATGTGTAGAAGAGGATGATTAGTGAGTATGTTTTCGGGGATCTACAAGTGCAGAAAAACACTGACTGCCTGGGCACATTCTCCAATGTGTATAAGTGGTTGAAGCTGGCCATGACCGCGGCGGTGAGCGCCTCCTTGGGTTTTACTGCGCCGAAGAACACGTCCGCGCCGTCATGCGCCAGGTCGTCAACGCGGATAAGCAACTTCGGCATCGGCCACTTGTCGCGCGGAGTCTTGTCGCCCCCCTCATCGTCATCACCCGGCGCAGAGCCGAGCGTCGCGCAATAGCTTGCCCAAAGGTCGCCGATTCCGACGCCGGTGACATCAACGAAGATCGATGCGTCGTACTTTTTTCTGTCCAAGCACGCATTGAGTTTATGGACAGACCCTTTCCCCCAGATCTCCTCGATCCAGTTGAGGAAGTAGGCTGTCGTTTCGTAGCCTGAGTCCCAGCCGTTGCCTTCCTGCTGCTTCCAGTGAGGTGGCGCAAGTCCCTCATCGAGACGCACGTAGTCTATTTTCCAATAAAATAAAAAGGCATCTATTATATGCACGCGCTGACTGAAGAACAAGCACATACCGGCGATGCCTTCAATCAACCCCCAGGGCACGTACCGCCGCATCGTGCTGGAAGCAGTGCACCATCTCATGGACAAGTACGCCCGTAATCTCCGCCTCTGCGCGCTCCGGCACGCATACACGTAGTCGAGCGACAGCCAGATCTCCTTATGCGTGCGCGTCCCCGTGGTGTGCGCGACGCCCTCCATCGGCGCCAGCACCAGAAGCACTTCTTCCACACTGCGCCACGGATGCAACTTGATCGTCAGTTTTCGCTACGCATCCTGCGCTTTTCAAAGGGAGACGGACACGCACTGCGTAGGCGCCTTGCCGGGTGGGTACAGGCAGCGCATGCTGGCGTCGACCGCGCGGCGCAGGACCGCCCCGGGCTGCGCGGCGGCGAAGAAGACAGCGGCGCCCGCGTGCGCGAGGTCGTCGACGCGGAGCTTGAGGTTGGGGACGTGCGACTGCGGGGGCGCAGGCGGGGTCTTGGGCGCGAGGGGTGGGGGAGGCATAGGTCGTCGTGGGCGTGGATGGGGTTGTCAAGTACGCAAGCTGCCTGCTATTTATGGGCCGGGGAGTCGTCGGCCCCGGGGACGGGAGCGCTGTGCTGGCCAGTTACCCACAAGTTATAACACGAACATGCCGGATGGCTAGGATCCAGGACTGAGAGCCATCATCGACGTTCCCATATTGAAGTTTCGCAGACAGACGTCCATTCCATCGTGCACGTCCAAACGCTGCATCATAGGCTTTGATCATTACACATTCCGCCTGGTTGATCAAGCCTGTCTGAAACAGTATGTTGCCAATAAGGACGTACGATGGGTGTTGGATAAAAATCTTAACTAGCCGCTGTGGCGGTGAAACGTGGAAGAGACGGAGGCAGGTGGGCCACCCGACAGTAACGCGAGCGGATCACTACGCCGATCGTCAGTCAACTAGTCAAGCTAGTCAAAGCTTCAAGCCCAGCTTCTTCATTCTTTATCTCAGTGATCAGTACGAGGCCGCTGGACGCCTCCCAATAAAAATCCAGAAAGAAACATTCGTCGTAAATATACACAATAAAATGCTCTGATACAAAAAAGCTTGACATCATATTGCCTTTTCCTTAGCTACAAGTATAATACACATACGTGTAGACACATATGGAGATCTCAGAGTAGAAGCATGGTGTTTGAGTGGCGGCTCGAGACTCGCATGGCACAAGATGATGCATGATGGGCAGGACCCGCTTAGAAGGGGGAGGCCCATCAGCAATGACGTTACTTTTAGCTGCACTGCGAGCGAGCTGAGTAGGGGGCGTGCTACTAGATGATGGGTGTGTCTGGTGGGTTCAGAGCGATGTGAAAGCAGCGAGTATGGCCGAAAGGCGTCGGCGTCGTGGCGTGGGTGATGGTATGCGAGTACGAGGCATGTGTTAACGGCGTCAGGTGATGGTAATTAGCGCGCGTGGGCGACGCGTCGGAGATGATGATGGTAGATAGGGTATACATATGGCGTTGCAGTATAGATACACGGTAGAGGTCGTACTTTTTGAGTCCATCGTATACATGTGGGTCGTCCGATTTGCGATGGGAAAGGAATGCGAGACATGGGCCTGACATCATGACCGCCGTATCCCAGCAGCGGTTTCGACTCTGATGACCTCCTCGCTCAGCGCGTCGCGGCCCTCCTCGAGCCAGCGACAGTACTCGACCGCGCGGAAGAGCACGCCGCTCTTGCCCTTGCCCTGCGCCTTCCCGCCGCGGCTGCCACTGCCCTTGGGCCGGCCGCGTGTGGGCATTCCGATGCCTGGCGCGGAGCCCGCGGGGGCCATGAGCGCGATGAGTTGCGCGTAGCCGTCGCGAATGGCGTTGCGCCGCTTCTGCTCGGACATAATGTGGTTTAAGCGCTTCTGCGGCGTTGATAATAGAGGCTTAGCGCTGCGCGAGGCGCCGGTACTGCTGCTGCGAGAGGCGGTGTCGGCGCCGCCCGCGGAGAAGGTGGGGGTCGGGGTAGTCGTGGAGGAAGACTCGGAGGTGGTGCTGCGTGCGCGCGCGACGAAGGGGGCGTCGGCGGGGTCATTTTGCAGCGAGCCCCGAGTGGAGCCCCTGCGGGCGGCGGAGCGCGTGCGCGAGGATGTAGACTGGTCCGGCGCCGAGTTCAGATGGGGGTTGGAGTAGGGGGCGGATGGAGGCGGAAGGTGCTCGTAGGGCTGCTGTTCGGGGATGTATGGGTCGTTGGCAAGGGCGTTGTTGAAGTCCCAGTTCATGTCGCCAAAGTTGTCGAGGAAGCCGAGGAGATCTGATGTCTCTGCGGGCGAGAAGAGGTCTGCAGAGGACGGGAGGGGCGGGGGGTTGGGGAAGAGGTTGGAGAGGGACGGGTCGAAGGCGAACTCGAAGTCGGCGAAGGGGACGGGGGGCTGGAGCAGCGGCGAGGGGGACATGATTGCGGTGAGGAAGAGCAGTTGCAAAGAGAGGAGGATTAAGAGATGGGCCGGGATCCGGGCGACGAGTAGCCGGGTGAATCCGGGGGGAGCCGGTGCTGTTCGGGGGGTACGGGGGATGCCCGTGTGCAGCCCGCAAACCGCACCTCCATGTCGGCCATCCCCACAGACGACCCGGCGGCTGACGCGCCGTCCGCCCTCGACGCCCACAGCAGCTCCAGCAGCTCCAGCAGGACCCGCAGCTCGCCGCACAGGGCCTGAACCCGGCGGCGACGCCAGAGTCTGCCCGCAAGCGTACGTCCCCCTGCCCTGCCGGCCCCCGGTCTAGTCTCACCTCTGCCCCATCAGCCAAAGCGCCCTCCGTCCGCAGGGCGTGCGTCGCCTGTCACACTGGCAAAACCCGCTGCAGCGAGGCCCTCCCCTGCCAGGTACCGCGTCCCCCTCTCTCCTTTATCTCTTCCCTTATCGCCTCCCCAGAGCTGCCTCAAGCGCGGCCTAGGAGCGTCCTGCGCCTATCCAGACCCAGACAGCCAAGATCATCAGAACCAACAGACGCCAGGTACGCCCCCTCGCCTCAAAATTTACCCGTTCCAACGCTTATCTTTCACAGCAGCATCCTCCTCTACGACCGTGCAGTTCGCCCCGCCGCCGATGTACGCCACCCTTGGCGCCCCCAACCTCTCCCACCAGCAGTACTATGACTACAACGGCACCTTCACTGGCGCCTCGACCTCGACATTCCGCCCCAACAAGCGCCCCCGCAACCTCACCGAGGAAGAGGCCGCCGCGATAACCCGCAACTTCAGCCGCGGCGACTTCTACGTTGGCTCCAGCGCTCCTGTGCGCATCGATCCCCGCCTCCCCGTCCGCCTCACCCTCGGCGAGGGCGACCATGTCCACTTCACCGTCGGGGAAGCGCTGGTGTGAACGTGCGTACCGTACATATGCCACGTCGAACCCCCAGTATTCTTGATCTTTTCCCGTTCGCCCTTCTTCGCTTCCTTCTCTTCTTTTCGATTGTCCCTGTACCCACATGCCATTATGATATTCCTCCCTTGTCTCTCCTTTTCGCTGCTGTATGGCTTTCTGTACAATATCTATTGGACTTGTCTTGCTTGCTATGACGTGATCTTCCGTGGTAACTTCTATCTGATGATATCCTGTATACAAAACGTTGGGGCACTTGAAGCCCTTGAATTCGAATTGGCTTTTGCATGCCTGATGCGTTGAATATAGAACAAGAAGTGGAAGATGTGACTAGCATTGCTGTGTGACTGTATTGGTAGGCAGCCAGCCTGCAAGGATTCCCTGCGGCAGCGCTGTGGAGCCTTCAGAGTTTGTCTAATAATATAATCTTCAGTCACTGTGAGTAAATTCAAACGCACTGCCCAACCCTTGCACGTCAACCTCGACATCGACTTGGTAGATAAAGAAATGAGTGGATATAATTATTAGGGTAAGTGCTCAATCCGTTTTCGTTTCACAACGTCCATAGATCAGCATGCAATAAATATGTAGCTCGACTCTCACTCAAGCTCAATCTCAGTCGTCGCCGAACATAAGCTTCAAATTCTGCATACTCTCGGAATCGGCTTTGCCGCTTCCACGAAAAGCCTCGTTAATGATGGCCGTCTTCCGTTTCTGGATCTTTAATATCCGGTTTTCGATGGTTTTGGACACCTATAACATGGCAAACATTCTGAACTTGCAAGGAAGAAATAAAAACAGGGCAAGAACGTACGATAAAGTGCTTCACATGGACGGGTTTATCTTGACCGATACGATGGACCCGGTCGATAGCTAAGTAAACCATTTCAGATTCAAGCAGTCAGAGATTATGAAAAGCGGATAAACCTTGGTTCTCGATCGCGGCATTCCACCAACAATCCATCTATGGTCAGGCTAGCATCAATAATAACAAAAACGAGCCGCCAAGATGCATACCATGAAAACATGATTCGCCACCGTCAACTTAAAGATAGTCATTTGACAATGAGCGAAGTGCCAGAAATGTGTCAAAGAACAGAGCCTACATTCAGACCGACGCCCCCGGCTTTCAAGCTGATGATAAGAATCTTCGGCTTTCGCGAAGATGCTTTGAACCCGTTAACTGCGGCATTCTTCTTCTTCATATCCATTGTACCATCGAAGCGGTAGTGCTCCAGCTCTTCCCGCTCCAGCGCAGCCTCAATGAGATCCAAGAAGCTTGTGAATTGAGAGAAAACGACTGCTCGGAAGCATGGTTCTTGGTCTTTCAGTCTCCCTGATGGGCAAGTCACTTTAGTATGTGTTGGAACTAGGGACTCAAAAACGTACGCAGGTTCTGAATCAACGCATCGAGCTTCGTGGACGATCTAAAGTCGTTTCTGCGCAGCACGACACCTGAACCGGACGCTTGCGGTTGGCTTGATGATAGATTCTTGTCCTGTCGGATGATTTCCATTAAATCGGTGCTCTTTTTTTTTTTTTCAAATCAATTCACGAAATTAGAGCAAATACGACACGAAAGAAGCATTGCACACCTTGATCGGACCCGCGGAACATGTGGGGCAGTTAGGGTCTTGGCCTCTCTGTTCGCATATTCCTATATGTGAGACAATGCAGTCTTTGCAGCTAAAACCATTGGAGTGAATAAAGTCGCTTGTTTAGAGTGGAGAAAATCCATACAATTGATGCATGCATTTAGGTACAACCATCGGGATTTCCATCTCGCTGAAGCAAATCGGACATTCTCTATTATCTTCGCCTTTGAGATTCGCAACGAATTCATCGGCAAAAGTGCTTGATCCGTCTTCAGCAAATCGTTTGATAAGAGCATCCGCGTCTATCTTTCCGTCATCTACTGGTGATAACGCGCGCTGCTCATCGCCTGTCAGAACAAGATCAGGGTGCAAAACAGCGCGTCGAAGTCTGATACAATACTTATTCAGTTGACCGCTAGATAGAAGGGGTCGACGAATGTCCTCACCGCATCAACATGGCCAAAATGTGGGTGAAGTTCTTGCTAACAAGTCCTCTCGCGTCCAGTTGGTCAAAATTAGCTTTCGCGGATAAATAAATGGAGTCGTATATCTTCCTTTCGAGAGGTGTGAATTCGAGTTCTTCAACCATAACCTAGAGGTTAGCAAAGACAATAGTAATTAGCAGTAATCCACACAGAAAGTTGCAGACGCCTACTTCTTTCGGAGGCAGATCAACGATTTTGTTGCCATCCGAATCCGTCATAGTCTTTTCGCGTCGAAGAAGAATGCTCTCCAGAATAACTTGGACAATTTCCAGTGCTTTCGGATCGCAAGCCATGAAAGGAAGGGTGATAAACCTTTGGAAGAGTTACATATGTATGGGTTTAGAATTTGAAACGAGACTTACGACCGAAAGAAAGCAAATTCAGACCATGGTTTGAAATCAAGGAATTTCCTGTTAGGAGGCGAGTGGATATCAGTCCTGGGTGTCATCAATAAAAGTAGCTTCACTTACAGTAACGAGTAGAGATCCTCAAGCCTATTGACAATAGGAGTGCCTATGAACATCACGTTAGAGACAGTATAGGAGGAATGACTGAAAGGATATACCCGTTACTGCCCATCTGCGCCTCGAAGAAAGAGCATATACAGCTTTAGCTGTCTTGCTCGCCCGCGATTTACAAGCATGAGCCTCATCAAGGATTACTCGAAGCCACTCAACTAACATCTTCGTTGAGTCCGTGGCACAAGGTAGAATATTGATACTCACTTTCGAACACAGGGGATTGAGCTTTCGCGTGCTCTGACGATAGAACACCATATGATGTAATGACCACCTTGATTGTTTTATCGTTTTCGTCATTCCTTTCGACCAATGATTCTAGTTGGAGTCGATTTTGCCCATGCCACACGAAAATGTCAAAGGTACCCGGTTTACTCGAGCGAATAAGCTCTTCTGACCACTGATTTAGCAGGGAGGTAGGAGCGACTATTAAAGTTGCTGAAGGTGGTACAGACGCCTGTGTTTTTCGATGATTGATAGGCCGGAAGGCATTGTCCAATTTCAGCTGTTTCGGCTTGGGGGCTGCGGCAACATTATCTTCAGGTGAAGCGAGACTCGTTTGTATGAGAGCGGACAACATAATTGTCTTGCCCATGCCCACTGTTGTCGAATGTAAGTCATAGCTGGTTTCTCTCCTTCGATAATGTACGTACTTTCTAATGGAAGCGATGAAGGTTCTCATGAGAGTGGATTACTAAAACATCAAGAAAAGATAAGACCATACCGTCGCTGAAGTTTGATTTGATCAGTAGTGTTATTGTGCGTCTTGAAGAATAGAAAACTTACGCTAATATTCCGCCTTTGCAGTTTCTTTCCGCCTTTGGAAAGCTGAGACTCAGTTCTCCTGAGTAGGGATTAAAATAAAATAGCTTCTCGTCATCTGTTAAATCTATGGTTTCTCCGTCCATTACAGGCTTCGGAGGAAAACAATATCTAGAAAAGTGTGAGGACAGTAAAGCTTATATAAGAATGAAAGCTCTTACTCCGACCATAGAGGGTGCATCGATGTTGCCTCGCGAGCGTCCATTGCTCCTGTCTCCAGAGAGTTCATCCAGCTTCAAATTGCGAGATCAACATTAACAGCGTCCCAAAAAGTCATAAAACACCAACAATAAAGCTTGCTTCTGATATCCACGAAGAGTAAGGTCAAACGATTCTGCCGGTTCCATTGTATTCATATGGCGATCATTGTGCTGTGCCCTTGGGTTGTTTGTTTAGAATTGGAATGGACAGCGCGTCAGAGGATGACTTACTTGCTATAAATTGTATCCAAATCTTTCTTTGAAAGATCCTCGACATCGTCCACTTCTATTTCTTCGCCATCCCCGACTACTTCTTTGACTTTCTTGCCGGGACGTCTAGCCATTTTAAGAGCTTCCTGGTGTATTTTGGAATCGTGCTGTTTGCCTTTGAAATTAACTCCTGCTTGGGGCTTCAAGCCAACCACGTCAAATAACTTCAAAATTGCTTCCTTTCGTTCTCTAAGGGAACTAACAACATCATTTCAATAATTTGACGAACAAAAAAAAACAATGCATCCACCTTTCTTCTAATGTCTCTAGACCTTCATTGAAGCCGAGTTGCGTGGTATTGTCGACAAGACCAGAGGTCCTGATTGGTTTAAATGCTGGTGCAATAAGATATATATGCAAGGTCACAATAAGGCCAATACCAGTGGTGAGGCGTTCAGGACAATCAGTCATGATGGCTTGGATCTCGACCATGTCTTGAGAATATGGAAAATATGGAAAGATCAGTCAAACAATATCAACATGGCTAGGAGAAGGGAAAAGCAGACCTAGTTCCAATAGTTTGCAAATCCACCAAGATACCTCAGTCGGCAAGCGACCAAATTCTTAATGATAGATTGAGTAGTTGAATAACTAGAAATGACTGACACATACCAAAGCCCTTTTTGTTAACGAGTCGAACAATTGTATCACCTTTCTTCTTCTTAGCTGCTTTCGGAGGTTGCGATTTAAGCATTGTTGCCAGCGTGATTTGCTTTTTTCCATCGGATTTCATCTTCTCGTTCGAACGGTTCGCCACTTTTGATTTGCTAGGTGCAGGGCCAGGATCATCTGCATCTCGCTTGACAATTACATGGTCATTTGGCTTCACATAACCTTTACCAGAAACATTGCTCCAAGCATTTGGGATCAGTACCTCGCCAATGTACGTGGGAGAGAAGTCCTCCACAGCAGACTGATGTGTAACCTCCGGTTGTGGGGGAGAAAGGCGACGTTTCTTTGCCACTGGAGGAGACTCAGAGGTTCTCTTTGAGCTAGAAGCATTAGATGCCTTCGCTGTAGATTTTTCATTCTTCACTCTTTCATGGAACGTAGTCGGTTTCTCGATTATTTCAATATCTGAATCCGAGTCGGGTTCAGTGGCCTGCCGCTTCTTTGCGTTTGGAACTTCCACATCCACTTCAATAGGTATTCCATTGTCATCCTCATCTTCATCGTCCAGGAAGAGTCTTTGGATCATTGGAGACGAACGAGAAGAAGATGTTTGTGGGCTTTGGTGCCCACTTGGACTCGATCTTGGATTGAGGACAGCGTCGTCCACCTGGTCAACATCTGTGATGGACATGGCATCGGCTTCTTCAATATCATCGTCATCATCCGACCCAGCAAAGAATAAGCCAGGAGGAGGTTCATCTGGGATAACGTCGGCGCCAGACATAAGTTCTGAAGAGAATAACTGACGCGCTGGGAGAACGGTTGACTCGTCAATTAGCAGGACGCGTCCAAAAACGCGTAACGCATAACAAAGCCAAACAACCCCGAAATTCCAGATGATGGGGTCTGCGCGCCTTCATCCGTACTTTCAATCCTCGATAACCTACTCAAAATGCAGCGCGGATTACCTATGGTAAGATTCTCTTGTATACTATGTATACACATCTCACTTCATTTCGTAGCAACCCACTGTTGTCTTGCTGAAAGAGGGCACAGACACCTCTCAAGGAAAACCTCAGCTGTTATCCAACATCTCAGCATGTCTTGCTATCTCAGAAACGCTAGCCAGCACACTCGGCCCGCGTGGAATGGACAAGTTGATTGTTAATGAGCGTGGCGAAGCTCAAATCACCAACGATGGCGCGACCATTCTAAAACTTTTGGACATTGTGCATCCCGCAGCGCGTACACTCGTCGATATCGCTCGCGCTCAAGATGCAGAGGTTGGAGATGGAACAACGAGCGTTGTACTCCTCGCTGCACAATTCTTGAAGGAGGTCAGGAATTTCATCGAAGATGGAGTCAGTCCGCATATCATAATGAAAGGTTTCAGGCAAGCATGCCAATTGGTACGCGTCATTTTATCCACTTCCTTCTTGTCAAATACCTAAAAGACCATAGGCACTCGATCGAATCAAGGAACTTCAAATCAGTGTCGATAAATCTGATCCAGAGTATGTTGACTTGTTTGTGAGCGTTTTATGTTACTCATCGATTACATCTAGGCGTTTCCGTTCTCTGCTCCTAAAATGTGCATCCACCTCTATGTCTTCAAAGCTGATTCATTCGGAAAAACCTTTCTTCTCTAAGATGGTTGTCGATGCTATTGAATGTTTGGATCAGGACGATCTTGACGAGTCTCTTATCGGAGTGAAGAAGATTGCTGGGGGTGGTCTGCAAGATTCACTCCTCATCAAGGGAGTTGCCTTCAAGAAAACTTTCACATATGCCGGTGCAGAACAACAACCAAAGCACTTCACGAATCCTCTTATTTTATGCTTGAATGTCGAGCTGGAACTCAAGGCCGAAAAAGATAATGCAGAAGTTCGCGTCGATGCTGTTTCGGATTACCAGGCCATCGTCGATGCTGAATGGGAAATCATCTATCGCAAGCTGGAGGCAATTGAGAAGACTGGCGCTAAGGTCGTCCTAAGCAAGCTGCCTATTGGAGATCTGGCAACGCAGTGGTTTGCAGACAGAGACATCTTCTGTGCAGGCCGCGTTGCTGCTGGTGACCTTCGGCGTGTGGTGCAGGCAGTAGGCGGATCTGTTCAATCGACATGCTCTGATATCGCTCGTGAACACTTGGGAACTTGTGGACTCTTCCAAGAACGTCAAATCGGAGGTGAAAGGTACAACATCTTTGAGGACTGCCCCAAAGCCAAGACTTGCACCCTACTCCTTCGTGGTGGAGCAGAACAATTCATCGAAGAGGTTGAAAGGAGCCTACACGATGCACTTATGGTGGTGAAAAGGGCGATCAAAAGTGGAGAGGTGGTTGCTGGTGGTGGTGCCATCGAGGTAACGATGAGGATTTATTGAGTGCCATCCAGATATTGATAACTTTGCTCTAGATGGAATTATCCGCTTACATTCGCAAGTATGCCCTGAGCATCCCAGGAAAATTGCAATTGGTTATCGCTGCATTTGCAAAGGCTCTAGAGATCATTCCTCGCCAGATCAGCGACAATGCAGGCTTAGATTCAACCGATATTCTTAACAAATTGCGCATGAAGCACGCCAACGGAGAGACGTGGTTTGGTGTCGACGTCGACGGAGCATCGGGCGTTCGCGATAACATGGACGCGTTCGTCTGGGAGCCAAGCCTGGTCAAGGTCAATGCGATCAGCAGTGCTACTGAAGCTGCTTGCTTGATCCTTAGTGTGGACGAGACTGTTCGAAACCCACAAAGCGAGGCGGTGTGTCTCCTTTCATTTCTATACTGTTCGAATACTGATGTCTGCATTAGCAAAATGCTGGTCCCAAGGCACCACCTGGAACCGCCCAACGAGCATTACGAGGCAGAGGACGCGGAATGGGTCGGAGATAAACGTACGTAGAACAGGGCCATGCCCAAGCCGCCTTGGGTTTGGCCTGATAAGATTTGTAGAGATTCTCCATCAGGCAACTCAATTGCAATTCCATGAGCATTGCGCCATATTCTCTTCGCAAGTTATGCGTATATCTGATGTTGACGACTTCCAATTTCTATGTCTTGGGTTCTTGAATACGTGCGGTACACCTTTCATGTCTTCCCCTATTCCGCCCGCGAATCATGGCTACTCGCCTCATTATCGGCGACCGCACTTCTAACTACGATCCCGACGCGCGAAGGACAAAACCTTGTCGTCATCCAGCGACATACCAGAAAAAATCCTGGCGCTGGGCATTCCTATTGGTAATCGAAATCAGCAAGGCTTCTCCGATACTTATGTTGATGCTATCGCTAACACATCTTAAGGCTGCTTACAGATCGCCAGGCGAAGTCTAATTTAAGACGGATCATACTCCTAATATAGATATTTATTGCCCGCTTTTGGAAATAGTGCACATGAGAGGATGCATGGCGCCATTCTCGGAGCTCAAGACGCAATGAGCACCATTAAAGCCAGATAAGCTTCCTTATAATGGCATTCTATTATTATTACATTTCCACGTAGATAAAGACTGTAGTTTCTTTTTTGTGCAATGTAGCTTCCAGTCATTCTCTGTGGTCGTATTTTCCTCTACGTCTTCCTCAGAAAACATGTCTACTTTGCTTTTGGAGGCAGGAGACAAGAAGACCTCCCTGAGAGATAGTCTGGAGAAAACGGCCTCTGACATCGACACCTCATCTGTCAGCGATAAAATACCCGAACTTGGTGCTCCATTACAGGTCAAGGGTGGATTCGCAAGTGCATTGAAGCGATCCAGACTAGATTTGGATGCCATTGCGACTCAGCCATCGGTATTCGATAATCCTGTAACACTCGAAATTTATCGCCCACCTCCTCAATACGAGAACACGCATAGGTTTGACCCAGTGGCACGTTGGACATGGCGAGAAGAGAAGGTATGTAGATCTTCAAATTTATTTATTTATTCGACGGATGCCTAACCCATTGATCACACAATTCTTTCATAGCGAGTCGTGAGCAAAATCGACGTCAGAATTATGATATGGGCGTTTATCATGTTCTTTTCCCTTGAACTGGATCGCAGCAACATATCCCAAGCTAATGCCGACAACTTCTTGGATGACCTTGGTCTAAGTACGAACGATTTTAACTTAGGCACCATCCTGTTTCGCCTCTCGTTCCTCGTTGCAGGTACTCTTCTCATTTATTCAAATTTATTTCGACCATTTACAAACAAATACATAGAGCTTCCGTCACAGTTGGTCTCAAAGCGAGTGGGACCGGATGTTTGGATACCTTGTCAGGTATGTAATCTTTAACATTAACATGCATGCATTCACAAACTTATCACATCTGATTTTGATTTTGACCTTAGATGGTTCTGTGGAGTATAGTATCGCTTTCTCAATTTTGGTTGAAGGGCAAAGGCACTTTCTTTGCTTGTCGGTATGTGACTTCCTGAATTGAACACCCATTTAGCTGAATATATTATTTGGCTAGTTGTCTACTGGGCTTTATCCAAGGAGGGTTTATTCCTGACATTGTCCTCTACCTATCATATTTCTATACCAAAAACGAATGTGAGCCATTAGCCTTATGTGCCTCTTGAATAATAAAATATGCTGATCGCCCAAACTTTCAGTGCCAATTAGATTGGCTTTCTTCTGGGTATCTAATTATACGTCCGATATGATAAGTGCCTTTGTGGCGGCTGGTATTCTGCGCCTTCGCGGAGTTCACGGTCAAGCTGGTTGGAGATATCTCTTTCTCATAGAGGGCGGGTTCACGCTACTTGTTGGATTACTGTCGTTCATCATGATGCCGCCTGGACCGACACAAACCAAGGCATGGTTCAGGCCAAAAGGCTGGTTTACCGAACGGTAAGTCCGTCATAGTTTCCAACTTAGATGTTATTTGACTCTGCTCCAGTGATGAAGTTATTATGGTTAACAGGTAAGACAGATTAACAATGTACGTAGGTCCTATTAATTTTATTACAAAGAGTTTTGCGGGACGACCCTTCAAAATCCGACATGCACAATCGTGAAGGCCTCAACGTCAGAATGATATGGGAAGCCCTCAAGGACTGGAGACTTTGGCCAATCTATGCTCTTGGTATGACACACATGGGCAAGTTCACTCACCTACTTTATTTCATTTATTTCAATCGATTAATACTCACAGTTGGTTTATAGTGCCAGTGATACCTCCTCAAACATACCTTACACTTTCTCTCCGAAACCTTGGTTTCACAACCAAGCAGACGAGCCTTCTCAGTATACCTTCACTATTTACAGGGATGTCACTGCTCCTTGCAATGGCGTTCGTTAGTGAGATTATCAACAGCCGCGTCGCAGCGACGATTGTACTTCAGTTTTGGGCGCTACCTCTTTTAATCACCCTCTTCACGTTCAATCAAAAGACGTCGCAATGGGCATACTTTGCGGTCGTTTCTCTGATTGCTGGATATCCTTATGTCCATCCCATTCAAGTTGCGTGGGCATCCAGAAATTCGGCAGCGTCCGGACGAGGTGTGTTACCAGTATATTGTGGAAAATCTGCAAGGCTAATGATGAAATAGAACCATCTCGGCAAGCGTGTACAACATGTTTGTGCAAGCTGGAGTCATTATTGCGGTGCGTTGTAGCTCGTGAACAATACTAGTAGGGCTGGATCGGTCATACTAATGGGAATATAGGCAAACATATATCGCGCGGACGATAAGCCTTTATGTAGGTTTTTGATGCAATTCATGTGCGACCAGCGATCTCACCTGGAATGACTTGTTAGATAAAAGAGGAAATAAAGATCTCATCGCTATATCCTCCATGAATATCTGCCTCTATATTGGGACATACTTCTTCTATCGGACCCTCAACGCAAGAAGAGAAAAAATCTGGAAGGCGATGTCGTTGAAGGTAATCAGTCTTTTGAATTAGAGAACGGAATCATTAACAATGAGGTTCTACAGGAGCAGAAGGAATATCTCGAGACTACCAAAGATGATGGCAATAAGCGACTGGACTTCAGATTTGCGTATTAAAAGTTTTTAAACCTTGACTTATTGTAAAAGCTGCATTAGGGTAACGAGTACTTTTAAGTGGTACATTAACTACACAATATCAAAGCAAATCATGTAAGAAGAGGTATCAATGACCTTCCATATAATCGATATTGACGTACATTAGTAAGTTAATTGAATAATTGGAATGCTTGCCAGACAGGTACAATGAGACCTTTCTCATCGACATCGATCCAGCGTTTGCCTTGAGCATCAAGGTCTCCCATTTCATTGACCTTACCGAAAGCACGTTCCCAACCTAGCCCAATCGGTGTTAACCTACACACGGTGGAACTATTGATTGATTAGAATAGCTGTTGAATATGTGAATGATAATAAAATATACCTAAGAGCACATATCGTAGCGTCAGGCACCATGTCCTTCTCGTTAGCCCACAACCCGCTGACCAGTGCGAGATCGACCAACATGCCCTTTGTAGCTGTTATTCTCGACTGAACAGAAAGTTCATCGAACTGAGTTTGGTTATATTCGCGCGGGCTGGCAAGGGCACGCAAAGCAGGGTCTGCTGTGTCAAACAGCGAGAAAGTTTCGCCCTCGTAAAGTTCCCCGAATTTTTGTCGAGCCTCCGGGGAGTCAGTTGCCAGATAGACAACTGGGGCGTTCCTGGACTGTGGTCCTGGGTGTAATCGCGTCCATGTAGCTGTGATTGCAGACAGGTATTCGCTCAGTGGGATCTTTCGATCTTTATAGGTATAGGAAAGGCTTTTGCGATCTCCGCGCCGAACGTGGGTGCCTACGTATATCGAGTTCGCTGCCTCATCTCGCTCACTAACTTCTCCTAGGAAGTCATAGAGTTCATTACGGGCTAACCTGATTAAGCCTTGAACGTCGATATTTGGGCGAATGGTAGACTTGAAGGAGTCAAGAGCTGAGTTGAATATGGGTTTCAGGCGATTAAGATTGTGTCCGTAACTGCGGAAGCGGATTAGTTGTTGGAAAGTGTTCCTAAGTCATGTGTACGTACGCATTTTCGTAGTGGTTTGAAAATCCGTGAGCAAAGTGATACTTGGCTGTTCTGGCGCTGATAACCTGTCCAAGACGAAAGAAGTAGGTTAGGCTACAAGGTCTTTATCGATTAATCCAAAGGTAGGTACCCAGTGTCTATAGATACACATAAACTCAGCTATACATCTATGAATAAGAAATTATACACACCTTGCTGTGCGAGGACATGCAACCAATTCTAGAATGGCATATCTGTCAGAAAAGTTTGCGAAGCTCGCAACCGGGAGAGACGTGCCTTCTGGTGGAGGAGCTTTACATTTAGGCTGAGGCCCAGGTTGTCGTAGAGTTACATCGTCAAAGTGATCAAGCCATCTAGAAGAGAGTCTAAGGACTTTCGAAATGAGGCAAGCATCAAGCAAATACCCACTTTCCCCGATTCCAGTGGGTATCATCCACAAAAAACGTCCGATTTCGCTGATAATTATAGTGAATACTAGACTACAAATACAATGATAATTCCTCGTACCTCGCGCGCTAGTGCTGCTGCTTGTGCCATGATCGCAAGATCTGCTGTGAGCCCGACCGTACCATCCAGCATATATGTGATAGTACTAGAGCACACCGCCGTATCGTCTCCATGTGGCACGTCGAAAGAGCCCATGGGGTCATTGTCCCAGTAATCACCATGCGTCATATATCCTGAAAAAAGTTTGGCGCATTCCGCCCGGTATTCATGGCCTTGCAGAGGGAATTTGGTATAGTTTTCGTATGAGAGCACATGCACATTAGCTTGGGTATGACCAGCATGGTTTGAAGAGATAGCGGTTGTTGGCGTGCTTGCTGCAGGAGCTGTAGCAGAGGTTGGTGGGGCCTTGGCGCCGATATATCTATGGAGGGCTTCTGGTCGCGTGAGGGACAGCACAATCAGGATCAATAGAACTCCAGCCATGAAGACCCCAAAGGCCAAGGGCAATTGCGCTACGCTCGAGAGAGAAATTGCGTTGGGTGTAGGAATGTTCGCCTTCCATCGCTTTTCGCGCTCGGAGGGTCTCGCTCACTGCGCAAGCTCCGTACTGAAAACCGCGCTGTAGATGACGATGCAAGAAGCGGCGCGGATTGCAGTGTATCGTGCTCGTCGTAATCTCTATCGTTGGGTCTTCTGCGAGGGGTATTTTCGAGAATCCCTGTTCCAATCTACTCGTTCGCGATCCGCTGTGGGGAGTCCTAGGTGTGAGTTGCTGATCCGAGCCAAAGGAATTGGCGTGCGGCACTGCCGACGCGATGTTGGTAAGTGGCCGAGGACGTGGCATGAATTTACACCTCGAAAGTCCAGTGGTTCAAGAGTCAACGATTATAAGGGAAGATACTCCTGCGTAATCGGGGTATGGGATACGGAGAAGGATGGGCAGGGTCTGGGATGCCTGCACAGCTTGCTCATGATGGGCGATTGAGACGGTAACGACATGATGGTAGTAGCAATATTTGTTGTCACAGAACGCATGTAACGCCTGAAGGTCTCTATGTAGTATGTACGCTCAACTCAAAAGAACCGCGATCTCTGAAATTATGTATTTCCAAAGAAAAGTTACAAGAGAGAGAGAAATATGGTAGGAAAGATGTCCGCAATAATGTATGCTATGAACTGAAAATGTAAACACGATAACAATAAAACAGTCAGGGTCTGGTGGACACTACTAACAAGGCATAGGATACCAATGCAATGTCAGTTTAAACAGGAAGGCCAGAATTTATAGGCAGAGGGAGAGAAGACAGAGGGAGAGAAGGCGTATTGGGAGGGTTTCCAGGCATAGGAGGCGATGAAGGGTTCGCAGATGAAGAAGGAGCTGCAGCTGCAGCCGCAGCTTGAGTAGGTCCTGGAGCGCCTGAAGACATATAACTACTGGATCCAGCGCCAGAGTTGGTACCATCTCCGTCACTCAAGGCGCCAGCGACAGGAGCGATAGGAAGACCGGAGGCTGCCCCACCGACCGCGCTCGTAACTGAACCAGCAGCACTGCCAACCGGAGCGGGGAGATTAGAGGAGCTGAGGACGCGCGTGACCTCTTGGATGGCAGATTGGAGAGCGGCCATATCCTTGGGGTCAATGTTCGGAGCGGAACCAGAGCCAGTGCTATCGAGAGACTGAGCGGAGGCTGTACTTTTGAAAAGCGGCGCCAGAGCTTTCATCAGAGGGGGTCCAACTATTGGTATACCACTGATTACCGCGGGAATAGCGCCAATTGGGGAGGAAGCATCACGGATTGCCAAGTGCGAAGCTGAATGCGTTGAGTTGATAAAACTGTAGATAAAGCATCGCTATATAGCACTTACCATCAGCCTCCCTTTCCATCATGATATTAGATCTTCTTTGGATGAATCTCTTGTGTTGGCCTTCACTGAAGTGCGACGATGTTGGCGTGGTGGACGGCATGCAGGAGGCTTGGTTGGTGCCGGAGTGCTTCGACATCTCAGAATCTTGAGAGTGTGGGCCGGCTGGCGCAGCCAGACAGCTCGACGATGAAGATATGGCCAGTGTCGCGATCAGGATAGACGAGCTTGGGGGTAACTTCATGCTGTCGAAGTACGCAGTTCGGATCGGAGTATGGGTATGGAGCAAATGTATGGCTGGTTTGGAGATATAGTATGCTGGAAGTTAGGATGAGAGATGCAAAAAACCATGACCGAAACAATCGTATGAACTTATACTCAGGACGAGTTTGTTTAGGGGGAACAACTTGAGATATATGCGAGACTGAAATTGAGGTTTGGACTGCCAGGAAGACAACATGAGACTAGCCAATAGATAGGGACTGAACAGATGGTAGTTGCAAAAGATGCTTTATGCATGTTTTCGGCGAGTCGATTGAAAACATTGAAGCATGAAGGACCATCGCAGGGCCTCTCCTCAACTCGTCATCTTCGACTCTGCATCTCCCACATTTCGTCCTCGCCGTATGCACCTCGCCTGCGATGCGGGCCGTGACTTTGAGATTGAGCTCCAAGGACTGTGTACTCCCACAACGTAGACACAGATCGACGAAGGGGAGTGCCTAGGCAGGACGAAAGGAAACACCAGAAGATAGCGGCAGTGCTATTGATGACGTGGTTCATTAGGCCAGGCGGTGGGATATATGACGACAGATCTCACAAAAGCACGGCAAAGAAGGCGATTAGGGGCATGAGCGGCGCGAGTTTGCTGTCCGACGATGGGTCGGCGTCCATCAAGTTGGCGGTGTGAGGGAGGACGCGCTGGCGGGAATGCTGATAGAGAACCACCCGATGTGCAGTCGGCGACAAAGTAAGCCAGTGCTAATTCTGGATGATGTGTATCTGAGTTTGGGACGGAGACCGAATTGTTTTGGGGGTCCAACGCGCCGGGCAGTGCGCCTTGCCTGCTCAGTGCTCTCCGTGCCCCCTGCGGAGTCGTCGCCTGCGTCGATGTAAGTGGCCTCGTTTCCTTGTTTCGGGTCGTCGGTCGGGCACCCACTCCCTTGGGATGCCCAACGCAGTGGTACAGGCTCAGATTAGCTTCATCAGATTCCGCCAGGGCCTACCCACTCTTTCGGGTCTTTCCCACTTCTTCGCTATTCCACCATAACTTATGTTCTGCTCCTCCTACCTCTTCTAGATTATCATGGCAGACTGTAAGGCTTCCTCAGAATCTACACTGAGCAAGGTCCATATTTCTCCACCATTTTGGCCATTTTTCTTATCCATTTGTCATCAGTCCTCCGACATAGTGGTACCTGATCAAACTGAATTTCATTCAGACATCGAGCGAGCATCGGGTTCCACTGCTCTCATTCCCGTCGATCCCTACCAAATTCGCGATGGCATTCTTACAGAAGAAGAGCTAGCAGGCCTTCGCCGCCGCAGAAAGGGCAAGGCCGTCGCCAAATACCAATCGCGCCAAAATAACGTTCGTGATAACCGCGAGCCTAATTCTACAGCTTAATGAACGAATCGTGTCCAGCTCATTTCAGCTCTGCTGAAACCCATGGAAGAACACACCGAAGATGCAAAGGCAGAAGAGGAAGCACTTCGATTACCTGTGGGTTAATACCATTTTTTAGGGCAGATAGTCAGTGACCCATAATTTCCTTCTTCCAAGGTCAAGATCGCCATCTATGCTAGTCTGATATGCAATTTCGCTCTCTGTATTCTCCAGCGTGAGCTTTCAGATCGCCACATCCTTGCTTCATGTTGCTGACACTGCGCAGTCTATGCCGCTATCTCTTCTCTTTCGTTGTCACTTCTTGCCACTGGTATCGACTCTGTCTTCGACATTGGAAGCAACGTCTTGTTATTTTGGCTCCATCGAAAAGCGAATAGTTTGGATATCAACAAATGGCCAGTTGGAGGTGCCCGCCTTGAAACTATCGGGAATATTGTCTACGGTAATGGTACATATTTCGCTGAAAATTCCTACCTCTGACACCACCATTTCACAGGATTTTTGTGAGTGTCTTCCACAATCATCGAGAGGATTGCAACTATAACATCTCTCAAAGGATGGGCTCCGTCAATTTCGTAGTCATTGTGGAGTCTGCTCATACTCTAATCTCAAAGAAGGGCGACGCCCTAGCTCCTTTCCATCTTCCGTCCATCATCGCAGTTGCTGCTGCTCTGGGTAAAAAATTGCCACCGTTTCACACCGTCATAATTGGCTAATCGATACACACAGCCGTCAAAGGCTTCCTATTCTTATATAGCTATTCGTTGCGAAAAAGCTCCAGTCAAGTACAGGTACTCTGGCAGGACCATCGAAACGACCTTTGGATCAATGGATTTGGTGGGTCGAATTGCTATGAATTTCGTCAATAAATTATTCAATGATTCCAGGTATCCTCATGTCATGTGGAGGAAGCAAACTTCGCTGGTGTATGTACCGTTCTTCTATGAATGATGCTGGGATTTATTTTCCGCCTAGATCTGGATCCCGTTGGTGCCATCATTGTCTGTTATCCTTTTTTTCTGGCACTTGTCTATTCTGATCAGGCTTCTTTCACAGATTGCTTTGGGCGTGATCATCTCCTGGGGTCGCACAATCTACCAAGAATTTGAACTTCTAGCTGGAAAATCTGCACCACATGAATTTTTGCAACTGGTCATCTACAAAGCAGCAACATTTACAGACGAGATCGAGAAAGTGGACACAGTCCGAGCATACCATGTCCGTCGCTTTCGTCCATCATTCTTTATTCTTACTAAATATCTCTTTAGAGTGGACCAGTAAGGAAAATGCAGTATAGTTTTGTTCTCAAATTGACTTTTCCCCCAGGATTATTTCGTGGAGGTGGACGTCGTAATGGACGCCAATACCCCATTATGGAAAGCACACGATATCAGTCAACAACTACAAGATAAAATTGAGGTCCTTCCGAACGTCGATAGAGCTTTTGTACATGTAGATCATGAATGGACGCACGTCCCGGTATGTTGTATTCTTCCTCTTCTAAGTAAAACCAGCTGACGTTTTCTTTTACAGGAACATCGGAAACCAAAATCGCCCATGTAACAACGATTGTTATCACAATTCCCTCATGACTTTTCAGGACTCTTCCTATATATGTGGTCACTAGTTTGATCTAGGTCACCGAGTCTTCGAATATACATTAACAATATCCGAATAATTATATCTTACCCTTACATTTTTCCACCCTTCATAGAGCGTTGGACTACTACGTCGAGGATAGATTCCCTTAGAAGAAATCTACCATAGAACTACGCGGGTCAGCGACGGGAACGGAACGAATACACGACTGTCGGTCCTTGATTAATCAGTTCCCATTGTGCAAGCCATGTGTAGAAGACATGTTATGTGTGTAGCAAGTGTAACCGAATACGCTTGCCTGCTTTCGAGGTAGTGTGATGTTCTCTGATTCTTCTTGGAGCCTTCCATTGCTCACGTCGAAGGGCTACGACGCGGGTTCCATTCAAAAACTTCTCCCTGCAACATAGGCAGCAGCGGTAATTATAAGCAATATTCCTCGGTCAATGTGTGAGAACGTGTCATTGGCTTTGACCTTGACTATTAAGGCGCTTTTGGGTAATTGTGATGTCAAACTTGCCAGAACTAGACTCCGAGGAAGTGTCTTCAGGTGTCTTCGCATCGTGTTAAATTTGAATTTCCATGCGGCGTGAGCCTTTCTGCGATCGTGGTGGTGGTGGCTATGATTATCTGATAAAACAACTAGTAAGTATGTGAATGGATACACATTCTTGGCCACATCATGAGAAACAGCAGGGCACTGTGGTTATCAGATAAGATGCTCATGCGAATATGTGCACATTTATGTGCGGTTTGTGTATAGAACGACGAGAAAGCCAGCCATTGGGATTATCAGATAAAACGACTATGTGAAGATATGCACATTTTTGATCACGTCTTGTCAGAGTGCGATGTGGTATGTACGAGCACAGAAAGCCAGTCAACAGACGAAGCCATGCCTTGCCTAAGCGACGTGTATTCTCCGTCGAGGTTGCATGGAAGCAGGCTTAAGTTGGGGCCGCCGACAAAGTGGCATGTTGGGATCTTAAGGTGATCAAGATTATTGTCGTAATCTCGCGAAGTCAGTTGAACTGAAATCACGTACAATTGGGCCTAGCTCGAGGCTATGCCAGCATCATGGGCAAATGCGTACGGTACGTGGAACAACTTGGGATGTCTTGGACTTGAATTGTGCGTTTGAGGCAAAATCCTGCCGACGACAGAAGCGTCCCTGCTAAAGCCGCATGTGCACCCTAGTATTTTTTTTCCTGTGGCAAGACGCGAAGTAGGATGCAATGCGCTTAGTTTGAACAAGCTAGCAAAGAAGTGGGGAAGGTTCCGCTTTCCAATTGGCTTGCCATATACTGACACGTTTTCTAGCCAGTGAGAAGGTATTGGGGTGGAGCCTGACATGAACATAACCGCGAAAGAGGCGCGCTGAGTCAACTTGAAGCTCGAAACTCTGTCCAGCGTTCAAGGCTGTGTTCCGACTGGTACTAGTAGCGGCATTCGTGGTGACTCTAATGGGGAGTCTGTGGCGGTACCAAGGAGGCGGGCAGAGGCATATATGGAAGACTGGGACGGAGAGGAGAGAGAGAGTGTGACACCCCTGTCCCGATTTGGAAGTTGAGACCAGTCAGGGAACCCTGTATATACATCGCAGCTCTTGCGCTACACCGCTCAGTCCGACTCATCTGCCGCCCCTTTCACCCCATTCTCCGCGATATCTGCTCCAGATACTCGTCTATCGTTATCTCTTCTATCAACTTTCGTTCTTGTTCTCGCTTGGTTTCCACCCAAAAAGGGGTGTCCGCTCTTGCCCCGATAGTTCAACCACATCCGACGCGACATTTGCGCACGAAACCTTCATCCCCATTCTAGAGCTGTTATTCGTGAATGGTCTGTAATTTGTTTATCTATCGTCTCGTCGATCGATTAGGATCTTACTCTTATTCAGGAATCCCATCACCAAGATCCAGAAGAGCTTTACGTCAAGCAGGACAGGATAGGTTCGCCGACTTCTCAACATGTTTCGCAGTTTCTAACATGATCATGCTCGAACAGGCAAAGGCTCGTTTGGAGAGGTTTATAAGGGGTGAGTCTACCACTGGAAGTCACCTTAGCCTCATTAATCTTATCAGTTCGTCCCTAGCTATGACAAGCGAACCCAAAAGACCGTGGCCATTAAGATCATCGATCTCGAAAGCGCGGAGGACGAGATTGAGGACATCCAGCAAGAGATACAGATCCTATCACAACTAGACTCTCCTCATGTTACAAAGTACATTTACATTTCATTTTTTTCACACCTGTGAACATGAACTCACGAATCTGTCAGGTATCATGGATCATTTTTGAAGGGTTCTAATCTGTGGATTGTCATGGAGTGAGTGAATTTCTTGCTACACATTAATTTTCGTTGAATGTTTCGATAGATATTGTTCTGGTGGTTCATGCTCCGATCTGGTGAGAGTCAGACGGATGTACTGCCGCAAATGTTAATAACCTTTGTTTTCATATTAGATGAAACCGGGTGTATTCCGAGAAGAGTATATTGCAATCATCGTTCGTGAACTCCTTCGAGGTCTCGAGTACCTGCACGGCGAGGGCAAGCTACACCGAGATATCAAAGGTGTGTACTCATACAGAACAATCTAGCTATAACTGACGCGTTCTTGTTAGCTGCAAACATTCTACTCTCCGCTGGCGGGGAAGTCAAGTTAGCAGATTTTGGAGTCTCAGGGCAGCTCTCAGGAACTTTGTCCGCGAAGAAGAATACCTTCGTCGGAACGCCGTATTGGATGTCTCCAGAAGTGATCAAGCAAAGCGGATACGACCACAAGGCTGATATTTGGAGTTTGGGAATTACTGCCATTGAATTGGCTATGGGCGAACCTCCATACGCCGAATTGCATCCAATGAAAGTGCGTATACCACGTCCTGCACGAACATCTAGCATTAAAGATTATGTGCAGGTTCTGTTTTTGATTCCGAAGAATCCTCCTCCTACATTGGATGGTAATTTCTCGAAACCATTCCGAGAATTTGTGTCCTACTGTTTGCAACGGGATCCACGCGAAGTACGATTTTACGCGCTATGTCCTATCTGTTGTTGATCCATCTGTGTAGCGCCCATCTGCTAGAGAATTGTTAAAGCACAAATTCGTCCGCATGGCTAAGAAGACGAGCTACCTAACAGAACTAATCGAACGTCATGAAAGATGGAAAGCCGAAGGAGGAGGAAAACAGGAAGAACACGACAATGACGCAGATGCTGATTTGTGGGTATTCCGAGTTTATATTGGTTTTCCTCTTTATGGGACTTATCCTTATTTCCCAGACCGGATAACGGCGAACTCGAAGACTTATGGGACTTCGGAACTGTGCGCCATGGAGGAAGGATAAATACCATTGGCCGCGCTCAGAACTCGATCCGTGCATCTGGCCCTCCGCTCACATGGGAGAACGACGTCAACGGTACTCCTACTCAGCATCGTAATGAGCATTCGCAATCTCCTACAAGACGCGTTTCAGCGTCGTCGCAAAATTCTTCTGTGACCGTGAAAGGAGAATTGCCGCCCTTACCACCTCCAGGCTCATCCCGATTTGAGCAAAGTACCGTAAGGCATATGCCCCCACCGGAGAAGTCTTCTGTACTCGAGCGACACCCGGACGATTATGAGGACTATGATGACCAATTTGTAGATACATACTCCTCCGCCAAGGGAAGTGTGATCCATCAAAAAATGCAAGATATGCACGTAGAAGATGACCTCCCTGACACCACAATGCTTGACTCGGTTATACTGCCTGCCATTGCCTCTGTAGGTCGTCGCGCTCTTACTTGATTTGACCGCGTTAACAATTTTGCCTATCTAGCTATTCCCAAGGGTGTCATCGCAAGAAGCGCGGGTCGCTCTCAGTGCCCTGCAAAGGGCGTTCACGGAGGCAGAGAGAATCATTCCAGGGGTAACCCTTGAACTCGTGAACGAGATCGTGGATTCTGTGGAACATGTAGAGGATGATCATGACCGGTGATGTCAACGAATAACGTCCACCTGACTCCTCTGAACTCGGCTCATTATTGTTAAATTTGCATACATCCCTGTTACCCACCGTTGAGGAAATCTTGCTCTGCTCCTAACTCGAATTACGCACATCTGTCTTTATCCCTTACATCGATTTGCTTTCTGTATCTCTTGTATATCATCCACATCGCAAGTAACTCGACCACAATAAAATAAAGATTTTGGAAAATGATATATTCATCATATGTACGAAAAATTGTCCCAATTATGACGGTGCCGTCCGTTTCTTTTTACCCGCCGTTTTCTTCTTGGATCGTACTACTTTGATAGTTTCGACAGGGCTATCTTCAGGCACCTCGTATTCCTGGAATGAGCTCAACCGTGAGGGTGTACCAGAACCACTGGGTGTCAAATTTGGTGTTGATTGAGAAGAGCCTTGTTGCTGGTGGTGCTGCAGAACGCCACCTTCAGGCATCTCACCGTCTTTATCGATAACGAAAGACCCCGAAAATGTATGCGATGCTGCTCTTAGTGATGCAAGACCATTGGATCGAAATTCTGTGGAAAGTTGAATTTAATCACCAAAAAGATAGAGACTCTTACCGGGGTCGATTGGGGGCATATCATCTAAGCGCACTACTGGTATAGAGTCGATATCTTCTGGGACTGATTTTGGACGGTCGTCGATGATGTAATATGGATCATCTTTCAACTGTTCCAGCCTCTCTGCTTTACGCTGTATAATCAATCAGTATGACCGATCTTCAATTAAAAGAGTAATATGTACCTTTTCGCGGAGCATTTTCTCCTCAAGAGTTTCCGTGTCTGACTCTATTGGAAGGAGCAACACCTGATTACCGTTCTCCTTTGTCTTCCTCTTCTTTCCAATTGCAGTGGACTCGACGTTCTTGCCTTTTCCTTTCTTACTCTTCTTCGCCTTCTTTTCATGATCATCATCTCCTTCGTCGGCCTTAACTTGGACAACTTCGCGGGGCGGAGGAACAATCCATGCATCGAGGTCCAATCCTTCTGGTACTGGAACACTAGCCTGTGCATTGGTCGCCACCGGATTAAGTTCGTAGCCACTGAAAAGAGGTTGGATGAGGTACAAGCTCTTAGGAAATCTCAGCTCATCGGATGAGGTAGATTCGTCTTGCGCCGACGAACTCTCCGAGAAGGGATTTGATGAAGCGATGTCGGATCTCGAACGATGAGAACTAAGATCCGCTGCGATGAACGAAAAGAGTTCGAGTGTATTTGCGGCCTAAGAAAAATTGAGATTTAAGTCAAGCACTCTCACGGCTAAGCGATATCCTGCGTACCCGTTCTTGAACTTCGATATGCTGACTAGTTGAGAGTCGGCGTACACAATTTAGGATTGATTCTGTCGCTTGCTTCACCTCTGGTAGATCATTGTCATCCCATTTTTGCGCAATTTCAGAAGCCCAAAATCCAAATATCTTGGCAGCTGCTTGGATGTATGTAGCAATAATATCTGGGGCAAGGTTATTGATTTCTGGCTGCAGAAGATGAGGCAATAGCTTTTGGGGTTCTGCGAGTTCGCTATAGCCTCTGTCAGACAGTAGCAACACATAGCCAAGAAAAATACAAAACTTACGAACAATATTCCCCACATATCCAAGCCGCTGCCCACAGCACCTCGGAGCAGCTACCTTCTTCCGATGCGTTGCTGATGATTAACCGTCACTCAGGAGAGTATACATGAGCGATACTGCGTAGCTTCGCGCCCCGCGGACCCTTCCAACTACATCCACCAGTTGATCACGAATTTCAGGTCCAACGTTGACTTGGGCCACATGTGCTAGATCGACCAAAACAGACAGATACCACTCAAAGTTGCTGACATTTTCGTATGTTGATCTTGAGCATAAGTTTAATATACATTTTGCCAACGTGAGCCGATATGCTGGTGATTGGGTCGGAGAGTGTAGCTTTTGAATAGTTGCAGTTGCAGTAGAAACGTTCTGTGCCAACGATTGAGCTGCAGTCGGTAGACCTGATGATGATGTATCCCGGATGAGATGAGCTAAAAGTTGTTGTACAATGGATTGTAGATTCCTTCGATTGGCCTGCAACCAAACATTATGGATTAACAGGTGTTGTAAGCAAAATGAGAATAGATTATATACCATTGCGGACAGTAAATCTAGAGCACGCATGCGGATGCTAATGTCTTGATCGTTAACACTGGCAATGATAGTATCTTGGTATTCTGTTATGAGATAAGGATGGGTGGGGACAATTTTTGCCATGGCTAGTAGGGCGATGTACTTCACTGAAGGTCGTAAGATTATGTGATTAAATGAACAAATATACAGAAAAGTAAAAAGACATACGATTCTGATCTGCATCTTGTATGAAAGTTGCTAATTTGGAGGTGCACATCTTTGCTAGGGAATCTCCAGAGGGGCCCTGCAGCATTCCGCCAATTATGCAAGTATGCACACATTCGTATAACAGGGAAATCGCGGGTGTCGTGGAGATAAGATCTGTGATGGGTGGCTGTAGTTTCTTCACCAAGCGGGGTTCATGAGGCGACAATGAACCGAACTGCGAAGTGTCAGAATACGTGGAGTACACAGTTCAAGGGAGTTTTGTACCAGTTTGACGATCTTAATGAGCATCCAGTTATTTGTTGAAGATGTAAGAAGATAAAAGAGTTTGGGGGCCAATGACAGGTAATCTTTTGGATTGCGTCGGGCGAGTTCACAGAGCACATTGACAGTCGCAGCAGTGACAGCTGCCGAATGGATTTTATAAGAAGACCAACGGCAAGAAAAATCATACTCACAAGGATCAGGGTCATCTAGCTTCTCTTCAAGACGAGCTCGAGCCAGGGTGATAGCTTCCGGATATTTCACGAGAGTCTTATACAGGGCGAGAATGGCGCGTTTTCTGATGTTTGGACGAGAGTGATTCAACATCGCAATGAGTTCCGGTGCAATATCGCGGGAAAGTTCTGGAGTGACTATATGTGATAGACCGTCTAAAGTTACTGCAATATCTGCAGGATTTGAGCTCAAGTCCTGAGGAATAAATAAACATGATGTCAAGCATGAGGCTCATGACGAACCTTTTTCAGTAGATTTGTTGTCAGCATAAGAACATCAGTGTCCTGTTCGAAGGACTGTGCAGCTGCGAGATATCCAATGCTCTTGAGGTGCACCTTTGGGGACGACATTACTTCCACGACATGGAAAGAAGCCCAACTCATGTCGTAGCCAAGCATATCGAGCTAGTGGTATATAATAAGCTGATCAAACTGGGCATTTCGCAAAAAAGCAAGGCAAAACTTACATATGTGAGTTTGAGCACAGCTCCTGCTTTCAGTTCCATGTCGTCTGTCTTGATTTCATGCCTAATCTCGTCGACTGCCTTTGCGATGAATTTGGCTTCATCTTTCTTGTTTGCGCGTAACCCTCGAACAAGATCTTGTAATGTCCGTTCCCACATTTAGGCCAGCGGTTGGAGGTGTCTTACGAAGGCGATAGGATGGTCGTATGATAGTATCCCACCATGTAAGATTGAGTATGCTTTCTAAATGACGTTCATTCGCGTCCAATATACTCACGTGACCTACTTAGCTTCCTCTTGCCGTTCGCCGAACCGTTCGGCGTTCAGGCGCGCAACATGTACATCGTGTCGTCCTCCCTGCATCGTGGCAGTGCGACCGCCACGGTCGAGTTCCTGCAAATCCAGCTTCATGCTTGCCACCACAAGCTTCTTCCCCCTGCGTAACATCCTGGATGCTGTTTCTGTAGCTCGCCTCTGTCGACCTTGAGTGTTTTGAATTCAATCTGAATTAGCAATTCACCGCTGAACAAGATATTACTGAGTACTACTTGATTGTCAGCTGGTACGAAATATCTTCATGAGCCGCAGATTATCATTCATTCTTCTTTTTGTTCACCAGCTTTCTGCATTTCTGTCTCCCTATATATTTTCTCGCCGGATGATCTGGTCCTTCCGTGGCATCACAACGTTCTCTCTATATCCCCCGCGCATTTCAGATGTTTCTCTGGCAGAAAATCAAACCAATCTTCAACCAGTTCCACCTGACGCTTCTTCCACGATTGCAAGCCGCCATGTGATCCATTCTCTGACAGAATCACAAGCTGGCCTTGCCACCCCCCAAGACTTCGAAGATAATTCTCATGCAACAACTGAGTTGTGGTTATGCAGCTGCGAGCGCCAAGAAACCGACTTTTGTCCATACTGCGATTTCGAACGTACCGTCTTAAATCAAGCATCCGATTTACAAGGCACGCCGCCGTCCACAGACCTTGTATCATCCTCAGGCCTCAAACTTGAAGCAGTTGAACTGCCAAACGCCAGCACTCACCGCAAGCTTCGTAAATTCCGAAGCAACTATCAGCAACTACGTTATGAAGAATTGGCTGTCGAATCTATTCTAGCTGCTAAACCCGATTCTGTTATATCAAATAATTCGAGAACGCCTCTCTTGAACCCATTTTTACCTCCAAGTCTGAATTATGCGGCTCTGCCTCCTGCTCGTAGAAGCCGCAATAAACTTGAAAAGAAAGACAAGAGAGGAAGATCTGTATCTCTTCCGTCTGATTCAACACTCACTACTTCTGCAACTATAACTCAACGAGGGAAGATTATCACGTCAAGATCGTTTCAAAAGGTAAGCCTATTTCTTGACTGTATATAGCTGATGCATATTAATTTTTAACGTGTACTAGTCGAAGTCGAGAGAGATACTTGGACCGAGGCCAAAACCAATATCCAGCAGCATCGATACAGACACATTGGTAGCATTGGCATGGACTGGAGAAACATTGTCGCCCGTAAAATCATCTGAAACCATCATTCCAAAAAATAACGGCTCATCATCTCCCTCGTCTCACGGCTCGCGGCCAAGTTCCGTAAGGAATATGGAAATTCAATCTGAAGCTGCTGCAAAGCCACAACCCCCTAACCCTATGCCGCCGTTGAATCAAAAGCGGTCCGTGCTTCGAAAACCAAGAGAATCCGACGATCCTGCCCCATCGGCAAACCGACCTTGGACTTTCGCGATGACAATCACGGATGATGGAATTACAGATGAGAAGCTTGTGGATGATTTGGAGGATATGCGGATAAAGGAAGTAGTTGGAGACTCAACTGCTTTCGATCCCTATCCTTTAGGGCTGGGCCCACCCCCCTTCTACCAGACCCAGCTTTATGACTCATATGCAGAATACCCCTTACAAGCTGGCGAGGCAAGTCAAGAAGACACTTTGCCCGTTGATTCTTCTTGGAATGCTGCTCGTCAAGTCTTTCTCCTTTGCCGGGAATTTGTGCGCACGGAACGTCGTTACCTTGCATCGCTGAAGACTCTCATCACAAATGGAACAAGTAGTCCCCCTCCTGCTTCCATGCTTCCATATCTGCCTGGGCTCATCACAGCAAGCGATCATCTATTGGAACGTATAGAAGGAAATCCAAGTGTTCAAGGAGTTTCAGACGCCTTCCTTGCATGTGAATACATCCTAAAAGAGTCTTTCGTTAATTGGTGTAGTGTTGTTGGGCAATTCTTTGATTGCAACGAGAAAATGAAATACAAGGCAGAACCAGAAGATGTGTCAATGTCAACACCATCGTCATTCTCGTCGGGGAAGCTACTAAGAAGTCCTCGTTCACGCCCGACACAAATGAGAACAGACAGCAACCTATCTGTCGTGGTTCCGGAGCCTAATAAAATACGCAAAAATACGAAGGCAAGGCCTGCAGTACGGGATTTGGCGATTTTACCAACACAACGTATAATGCGATACGTCCTTCTATTTAAAGGTAGTTGCATAGACTTGCTCGTTAATGATTTACTTTCGATACTTATTGGAGATTTTCCAGAGTTTTATTCCCTAACTCCCACGACTTTACCGTCTTTCATCGCCGTTGAAAAGGCTCTTCAGGTTGCACAATCAATAGCAGATGAATCCAATAAGGCACAAGGACACTCTGCCTTTGAACAACCTCCCATTTACGCATCCTGATATATTTACCCACAACTCATTGCTTGGAGATCATATGCTACGAATATTTCACACAACATGACAAGAATTTCCACCATCAGCCCAATTTTGGCTGTTATCGCAAACGTGATCATATATTTGGTGTTGGAACATTCAAGATCTGTAGTGAAATCTGATCATTGACTTCATGATACCGTGTGCTTTCAATTGCTTGCAAATGAAACTCTGGAGTTGACAAGTCACACTCTCGGTTTTCGTAGCTTCTCGTGAGTAATGGTTTAGGCTATGGAAATTTACCGGTCAATCCCTCCCAAAATATGACCCTTTCGAATTGCTTGAGGATACAATTGCATATCGCACCGACTCATCGCACCGACTCAAAACTAAACAGATCTTGCAGTCGAACGTTTTGGGAGATACCAGTCCAGAAAGTCATTATGTACGTACGTCCTAAGGACCTAGACTCCATTTATCCAGTATGCTGAATAAACCCCGTGTATTGAAGGTGCTTGAAAGGTCGAGTGACGGAACGGCACAACACTGTAATGCCATATATATGGCGCGTGGTCACTTCCTTCGAGGGAAAGATTTGAACCTGGAGGCCCATCACCGTTCTAAATAATCACTGCTGTTCCACAAGAAGGCTTGCGAAATCATGTCTGGAAAGTCAAATTTTCGACCTTTCACACCGGGAAATTTCCAAATCGATCATCCTCGTCCTATCAAAGTCGCTGCAATAGGCGCTGGCTACAGTGGTATGGAGCACTCTTCGAGATGATGAGAATTGGATTGAAGTTCTTCTTCCTCATTACAGGGATTGTAGCTGGTATCCGGTAAGCTGTCGATATAATCGGAATCTTAACATGATGTTAAATGACATCCTCTCCAGCTTTCTACAAAGAGTTCAGAACTTGGACTTCACAATTTACGACTCCAATGCTGGGGTAGGTGGAACGTGGTTTGTCAACAAATATCCGGTAGGTTGCTCACCCCTTCCAACCTGGATCCCAGTTGACTTGTATGCGCGTAGGGCCTTATGTGTGATATTCCATCGCACTCGGTGAGAGCCTTCCTATATTGATTGGCGGTAGACCGTAGCACTGATTCAACCCTGCAAATTGCAACGGTTTGGTAACGGTCTATATAGTACCAAGTCACATTCGAGAATAAAGTGAGTCCTCTTGACTTATGTTGGTCGAATCGAATAAATAATTGCCCATAGACGGACTGGTCGGGGTTCTATGCCTCAGGAAGCGAAATCCAGAAGAACCTTGAAGAACTCGTCGACAAATATGACCTCTGGCCCTTTATCAAGTTGCAACATCGCATTACATGTGCAAAATACAACGAAGCGACTGGAAAATGGCATCTTACTATCAAGAGCCCAAGAAACTCAAATATACCTGCCGGAAGGCCAAATTATGATGATTGGGAGGAGTTCCATGATGTCGTTGATGTATTGTTCACTGGCGTTGGATCTTTAAGTCGCTGGAGTTGGCCTGATATCGCTGGACTGGAAACATTTTCAGGGAAGGTCATACACAGCGCAGACTGGAATACCAACGAGCACTTGGATAGTTGGAAAGATAAGAAAGTCGGTGTAATAGGTGTTGTATGTGGTTTTTGCGATTTTAGCATTCTATCTCTGATCCTGCATCTACTTATTTGATCATATAGGGATCTTCTGCCATTCAGATAGTTGCCGCTTTACAGCCAAAAGTTAAGCATCTCGTGAATTATGTTAGGGGGAAAACGTGGATTTCCTCTATCTTTGTCAGAGACCAACTCTTGAAGCTAGGAGGCTCTGAAACCTCTGACAACTGTAAGCAGTTATTCTTTACTCAAAAAAACGTCGAATGTGTTTGAATCAAACTTGACTTTTGGTATGAAGATAAATTCACCGAAAAAGACTTAGAATCTTTCAAGGATCCCAAATACTACCAAGAGGTTCGAACAGATATTGAGAGTGATCTGAATGTGAGACCGCCGCATTGATATAGACCCGCAACGAAGCTAAATCACTTTCTCTTTCAAGGTCGCCCATCCCGCCACCCTTCTATCAACGCCTATCGGGGAATTTGCTCGTGCTGAATTTAAGGAATCAATGCTGAAACGTTTGGCGAAAAAACCATGGATTGCCGAACATCGTAGGTCATGGTAAACTATCACAAGCACTATTGAGCTAACGGTTTATATTATTTTCTAGTTATTCCTGATTTTGGTGTTGCCTGTCGTAGATTGACTCCAGGACCTGGATATCTTGAAGCTTTATGCGAGGATAATGTGAATATACCACTTTAGCATCGTTTCACAGATCTACCAGAGTACTAATTCCTGACTAGGTATCTTTTAATCCAACTTTGATCCAACGCGTTACGCCTACGGGAATTGAAACTGTGGATGGCAAATTCGAGGAGCTTGATATAATAGTCTGCGCCACCGGTATGTGTTAGTTCAAAAGTCCATGATTGTAATTTTTCTGATAGATATTTCACAATCATAGGATTTGATACTACGTTTCGCTTAGACTTTGATATCATAGGAAAAGGAGGGAAGACTCTTGAAGAACATCATACTCCCCATCCACGAACCTATCTCTCTGTGGCCGTTGACGGCTTTCCGAACATGTTTCAGGCTTTGGGGCCAAATGCAGGAGTTGGTGCAGGGAATCTGCTCCTGATCATGGAGCGTCAAGTCGATTATGCCGTCGCAGCAACTCTGAAGATTCAAAGAGAGCATATCAAAAGCATGGATGCGAAGCCTGCTGCTGTCGACGATTTTGAACAGTGGATCGAAGTAAGCCCAACCGAGTCCTTCGCTTTATATTTGAGGCAGTAACATTTTTTCTTCTAATTTTTGCAGAGCTATTTCCCCAAGGTAAAACTTCACGTAACATTGATTTGCGCGACTTATCGAATCGATTTGTGGCAGACGGTCTTCGCGACCAAATGCCGGTCTTGGTATAAGGCAGGCAAAGAAGAAGGTCGCGTCGTTGCACTGTGGCCCGGTAAGTGTTAGCATGCTCATAAACCGCCTCTGAGTCCTTATCGTCCCTTCTACAGGTTCACCAATGCATGCAGCAAGAGCCCTTACGCATCCTCGTTGGGAGGATTTCGATTATGAATTTCTGGATGGTGCTACGAACCGCTGTTATTGGTTTGGAGATGGAAATTCTGTGGCGGATGTGAAAGAAGATGCTGATCGTAAGTAATTCCTGCGTTTATGTGGGGCAATGCTCAAAGATTTCTCAATTACTCTGTAGGGGCGTGGTATTTAAGGCCTGAGAATATTGACTATCCTCCTGGTAGGAACATTCAAATCATTCCACCATAGGCATACTCACATATTCCTTTTAGTCCCTGTCAAAACACAGCCGAAAGTCTAAGCCACGAAACAGAATGGGATCTAACTCTTTCCGTCTCATCCAGTGAATTTGATATATATATGCATGTCATCTATACTATTACAATGAGAATAAATATACAACCCGCGAATCTCGAAAAAGGGAAAAGAAAGGTCAAGAATAAATATAGAGTCAAATCATGCCCTCGTGCTGTGGAACGGCCACAGGTGTACGTCCACCCATGGAACTACCCGGACGATTCGCCGAGCGGGGAGGAAGAGGCACTGCCGAACTTCGGGGAACAGGGCTAGCTCTGGCAGAGCGAGGGGGCCTGTCGCGGTAACCCTCGGAACTCTCCTTTTCTCTGAAGCTGTTAGAACGGTCGCGAGAGCGATAGGGCGTTGCGCTCGCCGGGGGCCGAGGGGAAGGAGATGCGACAGGGACAGCAGGGACAGGAGCAGAGACTGGGGCAGGCGTCGAAGCGGAAACAGGCGTTCGGGATCGAGTTATATTTTGGCGGGCAGAAAAGAGCGGTGGAATAGAGCTATTGGCATCATATCGCATACTAGAGTATGAAGAGTTGGCGGTAGCAGGACTAGTCATGCCAGGTGATTTCAAGCCATCGAAAGGAGGATACAACGAATCATTATCGCCAGCAGGCGGCGCCGATGATGTCTGTGGGTTAGGCAACGCCCGACGGGCAGCTACAGGCGGAGGTGCTGCTGATATGATTGGAATGGGAGGTGCTTGCGGCAACGAGGGAGTGCTTTGTTCCAATCGTTTCGCTAGCTCCGCTGTCGACGAAGGTCCAGCCTTGGATAATCGATGTTCGCGGAAGGAAAAGGCAGAAGAGAATTTGGACTGCTCTTTAGGATGTTCCAGTAGGATATCATCTAGCAAATAACGGAAATCAAGACCGTACTCTTGAAGAAGCTAGAAGGGATGAAGTTTTTAGCAACGGCCAAAGAAATCTCCAACCCCCACTAACCTTCTTGCTTTGATGTTGGGTGATGGCAATGGCGTCATCAACAACACTCTGATCGACGTCTTTCGAATAAACTTGCTTCCTGAAGATCTCTGCATAGTCCTCTATCCGTTCCTTCGTCCATGTGATGAACGCTAATGAAAGCGTCAATGATACGACAAGATGAGATAAAATCTAGAAAAGAACGCACAGCTTGCTACTTCATTCTCCTTGAAACTGGCCAAATACCAATCGGCGCTATGTTTAATCCCAGTAAAATATACGACCGCAAGTTCGCCAATAAAAGTACCAATATGACCTTCAAAGCGTATCTTCCTTGTCAATGTGTGAATAACTTTGGTGCGCATCTCTAGAAAAGTGCTACGCGCGGCTGCGCCAGCTTTCAGCCTATTCAAAAGACCAATATTTGTAACAACGGTGGATTTTCGAACAGAGGGAAGTGCGAGCGATGCCAAAAGTGAGGTTATCAGCTGGCTTGTCAGATGGGGTAGTTTCGCTGCAAGTGGTGGCATCACAGCGACTTTTGCTTGACCTATGAACGCGTCAAAAGTTAGAACATAAATTGCCGAAAGAGAAGCACACAAAAATTTGACCTTTTTCTACAAGATCTACGGCTTTGCTCCATTCTTTGAGAGCAATTGCAACAGTAAGATCATCAGACCATTCACCCACCCAGCGTGCATCTCTTTCCGCCTTTTCCTTCGCGTCGACAGTGACGCCAGGAATATCGCCACCTTTTCGAGCTAGCTCGGCCATCCAGTCGGGTACAGGGGGTATAGGAGAGTTGCGCTGATTATGTACAACCAAGGTGAGTAGAACACATTTTCAAGATGCAAAGGCAAGACTTACACCACCAACACCAGCGCCGAGGCCTCCAGCCCCTTGCCACATACTTTTTCGCCGTTCATGCTCTCCTTCTCGTTCTTTTCTGCGTTTTTGAGAGAGTTCCTCGGCTACCTGCCGAAATTGTGAAAGGAGACCCTTCTTATCTGCGGGCGTTTCTGTTCTGTAGACATGCGTTTCTTTACCATGTCGAATTTTGAATACGTTGGTCATGCCTTGAAAGGGAAGAAAGATTCAGAAATATGCTTTAGATATATATAGTAGAAACGTACTAGGGGAATCCTTGGTGTCGAGGACCAACATTTCGCTCAACGGCCAGCACTTTTCTGCGACGAGTTTGCCTTCATTCACTGTTGAGCCGCCACCATCTGGGTTAGCATTGCGTCTTCGTCGCTTGGCTACAAGAACCGCATCATCCAATACTACGAATTTGACTTTGCCCACGATCCTGTATGTTGCAGCATTGAGGCTGAATACATTTTCGACCTCTGCCACTACATGACGTCCTGGAGTGGTGGGGACGAATTTGGAGGCACCCTCGATAGATGCATGCAGTGCTTGCATTTGATTGAAATACAGAACACGCAGATCGGCAACCGAGGAACGTTTGTAAGTGGACATTGTGGACGAGGAGGTTGACGTTGGATCAGGTATGTGCAGAGTGGAGGGCATAGACTTATAATCTGACAAGAGGTCTTTTAGCTCCAGCATCTCGTTTTCTAGAACGGATATTTCTTTTGAGATGAGGACGAATTCGGCGTAACTGAAAGTGCTCGAGTATTAATAGATGTTTCGCCATGGTACCAGGACTACGTACTTCTTGAAGACACTGCGTTGAAGCTCAGACGAGGTATCGGCAACGGCATTGCGAAGAGATGACTGCAATTCCTTCAATTCAGCTTCGGTAGAATTTGCTAATTTGAGCTTGAGATCTGCATAGATAGACATACGATGAATACAATAACTATCTGGATTGCAATGAAACTCACAAGCAGCAGGATCGAAGTCCTCAACACTCAACAGCTTTTTGTCATCAGTGAGGGCCTTTGCATCGTCTCTCGTACCAGTCCTGTCTCGCACATCCTCTTCTCCTTCTAGACCAGCATACGCTGCCTGGTCTCCGACCGGGATCAATCCCATGAAGGATGGCATTGGCGGCACGCCTGACAACTGAGTGGGACTAGATATGTCCGCATATCGTGTCGACATGCGCTTCTTTATTTTGTCATCGATGCGATTCTTGCCTCTATCGCGGGGAGTGACGCCCGCGCCAGGTTTCGCGAGTTTAGTAGGTGCGCGCTGGGCCTTGCGCGGAGCCTGCGACGGCCGGGTACGAAGAGAGACATCCATTGCGTTCTGGCTGGATTAACAGAGGGCCGGCAGGACAGGCGCGGTGGGGTGCTGCAAGCACGCTCTGAGTTGATGGTGGAGGGCGTGGCAGAGTACTAGATGGCTATTACGTTTACGTACACTTTGGCGCCTTGTGTCACGGCAACCTCTGCACAACCACCCCACCATTGGCGTCACATCCAGTGCATCAGCGCGGATAATATGTAGTCTAACAGGCTGGAATAGAATATCACAAATAAAGAGCGAGACTGGACGCAAGCACCCATTGCCAAGTTGTGCACCAAAATAAACTATAGGTGATCCAAGTCGCTCTGGTCGGGCTTGCTCTCCGCCACCATCATTAAACCTTCATGGCTGCCATGTATTCCCCCCAACCGCAAGGTACTCCCCCCCAGCAGCCATGGATCAACCAGGGCCCTCGCTCTTCTGCTTCCAGAGAATTTGCGCCACCACCGCCAGATTCCAGTAGGCAATCCCTCTCCAACTCGCGCTCAATGAAAGATCTTCCAAATGTGTCCGCCAATCGGTTCGAACCAGAACAAGAGTATTATGAAGACCATTCTCCAGAGCAGGAGGATGACAACGACGATTTCTTCAATGGACAGAACGGCGGGCTCCATCCCAACGGCCCCTACAATCCAGCCGTGGGCGACTATCGAAATGGCTCCGTAGCCACGCAGTCTGTTCGATCTCCGTCCCCTCCACCAGGTCCTATTCTCGACCACTCGCACTTGCGCCCCGGAAATCAGGCCTCTCTACTCTCCCATGAGCGTACTTTAGAACTTTATCGCGCAAATGCCAAAAAGACGCAAGACCCGGACCTCCAATTCGAATTCGCCGTATTCATGATAGACGCTTCTAAATCTATGCCCATCCCTGTCCAAACCGCCGGAAATGTAATGGACGTCGAAAAGGCGATTGAGAAGAGAGAAGATCTCATTCGGGAAGCGATAGGTCTGCTCAAGCGTCTTGCCGACAGGGGACATCCACAAAGTCAATATTTCCTGGCTGACTGCTATGCTAATGGTATTGGAACCGTCAAGAACAAGCAAGACTTCGACCGTGCATATCCCCTCTTTGTCCTCGCCACAAAACACAACCACCCTGATGCCGCCTATAGAGCTGGTGTTTGTTGCGAAAACGGTTGGGGTTGTCGACGGGAGTCAGCCAAGGCGCTGCAGTTCTTCCGGAAAGCAGCGGCCGCGTTGCATCCAGGGGCGATGTACAGGCTCGGTATAGCCGAGTTGAACGGCGAGCTTGGCCTTTCTAAAAGTCCAAAGGAGGGCGTGAAATGGCTAAAAAGAAGTGCGGAAAATGCAACGGCCGAGTTTCCTCATGCTTTGCACGAACTCGCTCTTCTTCACGAACGAGGAATCGATAATGTTCTTTTTGTGGATTATGAATACTCTACCGAGCTTCTTGCTCAAGCAGCCGAACTTGGTTATGCACCAAGTGCATACCGGTTAGGAGAATGCTACGAATACGGGAAAATGGGATGCCCTCAAGACCCAGCCTTGTCAATACACTACTATGTGAGTCCAAGTCATGAAATCCCGCTCATTGCAGCTAATTGTATGTCTTTCAGAACATCGCTGCGCAGCAAAATCATCGTGACGCGTGCTTCGCGCTGACAGCCTGGTATCTTGTCGGTTCCCCGGGCGTCCTTCCTCAGTCTGATACCGAAGCGTTCTTGTGGGCACAAAAGGCTGCAGATGGTGGGCTGTCGAAAGCCATGTATGCTGTCGGTTACTTCCTTGAGGTCGGTATCGGCACAACGCCCAACATGCCGGAGTGAGTTCACTTCCCTTTATCGTTGATTGAGGCTGTCCGTCCGTGTTGGACACGGGAAACTATTTATGTCAAGCAGGGGCTATTACTAATTCTCTCGTTTTCTTGACTAGAGCCATCGCGTATTACAAACGCGCAGCGGACCTGGGTGATAAACGTGCAGCCCAGCGTTTGCGTGGGTCTCAGAGCCAACCTCAACATCAACCTGGCGGGCCGGGCGCTGTTCTGCATCGCGGCTTAGACGACAGCGCCCATAAAGGTGCAAAGGACAAAGATTGTATCATCATGTAGGTTTGGATGGACAGTCCCGTTCGTCTGAAGGTGTTATTTATCGCTCTTTGAGCGCCTTCAAACGATCTTCCTCGCCTGCTGTTAATTCTGGCATCCTATGCGACCCAGCGCTAGTTCCATGGAAATCCTCTCATTTTTGGCCGCTGTTGACTGTCTACAAAGCATCTTAAACTATTACATCCATTCACTATCTGTAACCTACAATTCTCTCCCACTGCGCTTCTTCATGGACAGATTTGTAAAGTATAATCTTACATAGCACATACTCTCTTCTTGGCTAGATATCTGATAATTGAGTAATTATCGACTTCAACTTTGATACTATACAGTCTACTCCACCAAAAGTGGCTGATAGATGCCACCAAGTAGGAACATCACATTCGCAGCGATGGAACTTCAATGCGAATCTTAGTTCAAGTTTAGTGCCCGCAACTACTATACATGGGCTTTGCTTATCGCGATCCACCATATTATTCTTTCCGTCCGGCGGTGATGGTAAATAAGTATTCCGAGGTATCTTAGTTCCTGAGGACCTGCAGTTATTAAATAAGGATTTCTAAGGCACACAGCTACAGGCATAATAAGTAAGGATCTTTTCACCGCACTGCGAGTCGTGATTGCGCATTTTAGAAATGTATACAAGGACCCCTAGCTCAGTGGTAGAGCGTGAGATTCCAGCTGCGCGAGTAGTGATTCCTCAAGGTCATCCGTTCAATCCGGGTGGGGTTCACATTTTTGCGTCATTTCCTTCCGCTACGTACTGCTGAATCCGATGAATGATGTCATTGTCGACCATAGCATATGGCATCACCGGTGCGGTCCAAGTACGAATTCGGTTTAATTTTTGATTAGCATCCTAATAAAGTTCAGTCTTGTTTGTTTCGAATGTCTGCTCTTTCGTTGGGACACGCCATATGGTACGCAGCCTTATGATTACTGTGCAGTCGTCGAAGCTTATTGAGCAGATATCTTATGTCCAATCGCTTTGCGATTCTAGAACTCGGCGGGAGTTTCATATGATGAATTACAAAGCTCGATGATGGTGTCATCGTTCAGCTGGAACGTTTATAAATGCACCCATTGAAATTCCTGGAACCCAGGCAGAATTCACCGGAATCTCTTCCTATTTCTCTCGTCTTCGCTGTTGAGCATTATAGCTCCTGGACTATCTGAAAATGTCTACACACACGGCAATTGCTGCAATTGCTAAAGGCCAATTCGATGCTATCCAAGTTCCCACTCATCCACCAGTCGAAGGCGAGGTTCTCATCAAGGTCGAATACGCAGCCATGATTGCATTCGATACTTATGTTGTGGACCGAGGATTTTATATCCAGTCATACCCTATGACACTTGGCTTCAGTGCTGCTGGAACTGTGGCCGAGCTTGGCTCCGGCGTTCATGACCTGAAAGTTGGTGATAGGGTGGGTATTTGCCTCAACGCACTATAGTCGATTTTAACTGAACATTGGCCAGGTTACTTCGTTCTCTTTTGGAGAATCGCGCAACAAGGCCATGCAAGAGTACGTGAGTTTGTCAAGGACAGTTGTCGGGAAGGTAATTCCGTTCACTGAAAAAACGCATATATCACGAGCAAAATTCAATATTGGCTTTCGTTAGATTCCAGATTCGTTGTCATTGGCAGAGGCCGCTACTATCCCAGATAACTTCGTAACAGCTTTCTACACCATCTTTAACCAGCTCGGTCTTCCAATTCCCTCTTCGTTCCCTGCTCCTGCTGCCCCTCCTCTAGCAACAACTCCCATTCTTGTCTATGGCGCTGGTTCTACAGCAGGCATTTACGCTATTCAACTTCTTCAGCTTGCAGGCTATAGGAAAATTATTGCCACTGCTTCTGCGAAGCACCATGATTATTTACGCTCTTTGGGTGCGACGGACGTCTTCGATTACAAAAGTCCTACCCTTGTCCAGGATATCACAGCTGCTGTAGGTGGGGATGGGAAAGTATTGCTCGCAATCGACGCTGTCACTTCCGAAGCCACTCTGCAACAGCTGGGGAAGGTTATGAGTCCTCTAGGAAAGCTGGCTATCCTCCTTCCTATTAAAGAGGGTGCATCTGTGACCAACGGTCTTGATCAGGAGATGTACTGGGAGGTTCGCCAAGACAAGACACCTTTTCCCAAGGGGACAGAGATCATTCCCGTTAGGACTTTTTACTATCAACAAGTAAGTAGATCATCCATTACTATCAATCTCTTCCTCTGGCTGATCTTTGAAAAGGATGCAACGTTGCGCGATAAGCTAATGCCTCAGATTCTTCCCGCTCTGCTGGAAGCTGGCCATATCAAGCCCGCTCGTGTGCGCTTGATGGACAAGGGGAGTCTCAAAGAACGAGTTGGAACAGGGCTTGAACTCCTGAGAGAGAACAAAATCAGTGGGGAAAAGGTCGTCGTGAAGGTTTCTATCTGATTTTTATAGTAAAATTTCAAACCGACAACTTTATGTATTTGTACTGAGAGCAGCACTTATTATTCGTCTGCAGCAATTGCGAAGCCCCTAACTCGAGGCATTGCAGTTATGACGCATTACATGTTACAAGGTCTGTTGCCGGTCCGGGGAAAGGTAGTCCATCCACCCCCGCAAGCTCCGCCCGTTGAACGCGAACTGCTGCATCGGTTATCTACAATCCAACTTGAACCTAATCCTCTTGAAACCCTGCGCAAGCATATACCTATCACTTACCCAACCACTGCCGTCTCAATTTCTTGTATTCATGATACCCTCAAACCGCTCTATTGCTTCCAAGCATCTATCCAATGTCCTTGCCCGCTCTACCGCGAATTCAGGCGCGCACCGAGTTGCATCACGCGCGTTATCAATAGCTGCCAGGACGCCTGAAGCTCCTAGTAGTTCATTGCTTCGAACGGTCAACCACAACTCTCACCCCAGAGGTGCTAGAGCCCCTAATCGCTATTATGCCTCAGAAAGTGTAAATATTCGTATGTTGCTTGATCTTGATTCTGTCCCCTAGATAGTGCATTACTTATACACACAATTCTCATTAAGCCGTCGCATCACAAGCGTCGCCCTCACTTTGACAAGATCCTTATAGCAAATAGGTGTGCTCGAATCATGCCCCGCATTGCCGACGTCACTTACATCCTTCCTTAGAGGCGAAATCGCGTGTCGCGTCATCCGTACAGCTCATAAGCTTGGAATCAAGACAGTGGCGGTATATAGCGAAGCAGACAGGGACTCTCTCCATGTTCAAATGGTACATTTGATTTATACTGTTCGTGAATTCGACTCAAAGAAATGGTGCCAGGCCAACGAAGCATACTGTATTGGGCCCGCTGCATCCTCTGAGAGCTATGTCAGTAATAGCCCCTTCATTAATATTAATATGATTTGAACACGTAACTAATCTATATATCTTCAGTTAAATATGAACAAGATTATTGAAATTTGCCATCGCAGTGGTGCACAGGCGGTTCATCCAGGGTAGGTTTTTGCGAATGGTTGGGATGGGAATTTCAAGCTTACATATTTTTGAAAGATATGGCTTCTTGAGTGAAAATGCGGCGTTCGCGAAGCAGCTGGACCAAGAAGGAATCACATTTATTGGTCCTCCCGCTAGCGCCATTGTTAGTATGGGTTCTAAGAGGTACATCAATGTTATAAACTTGGCGAAAATATCTTCTAAATTTCATGCAGTGAATCCAAGAATATCATGATAGGCAAGTAATACCTGCCAGATTCTGACAACATTATCTCATATTTTGTCGCAGATGCTGGAGTACAATGTGTGCCAGGATACCACGGGAGTAATCAAGAACCTGCCTTTTTATTTGAAAAGGCCCAAAAAATAGGCACGTACTAGTACAGGGCCCAGAATTCCACTTCTATTGCTTATATCCTACCCACTTTATTAGGTTTCCCTGTCCTCATTAAAGCCATTCACGGAGGAGGTGGAAAGGGTATGCGAGCGGTTACAACACCCACTGCCGAAGCTTTCCAAGAGGCATTGGAATCTGCAAAGCGAGAATCTCTCAAAGCATTTGGAAATGACACTGTTCTGGTTGAGAAATACATTCAAACCCCTAGACATGTCGAAGTTCAAGTATTTGCGGACACGTTGGGAGGTGTGGTCAGTCTCTGGGAACGAGATTGTTCTGTGCAGCGACGGAACCAGAAGATCATAGAAGAGGTATGATGGATAATCTTACGTGAAACCCAGCAAATTATTGACATCCGGTTCCGGAAAGGCACCTGCTCCGGGGCTTTCTCAAGAGCTTCGAGAGGACCTTGGTGCCAAAGCTGTAGCAGCAGCCAAGGCGGTGAATTATGTGGGTGCAGGGACTGTTGAGTTCATCTTCGACAATGATAGCCAGAAATTCTACTTTATGGAAATGTGAGCCAAACTTCTTCATATGAAGTATATCAGATGATTGACTCAAGTACAGGAATACGCGTCTCCAAGTAGAGCATCCTGTTACAGAAATGATCACCGGCTTTGACCTTGTAGAATGGCAACTGGAAGTAAGATTTTTCAGAATTCAATGAGGCTTGGTCAAATTTTAACTTCGAATCTTTCTTAGGTTGCTGCTGGAAATGCATTGCCCGTATCGCAAGCATTGATACCCATGGTGGGGCACGCTTTCGAAGCTCGTATTTATGCTGAGAATCCTCGAAATAACTTCCTACCTGATTCCGGCAAATTTTATATTTGTCGACACCGAAACCCACTCACATTTTCGCCCCTCCTCACTCGCTTAATTCGTTATCGTCGACTCTTCATTGAGCGCTTCCGACATGCCCGACCCTTTACAGATATCCCTTCTTTGCGTATTGAACAAGGTTTTACACAAGGTTCAGTGATAGGAGTGTTTTATGACCCTATGATCGCCAAAGTAGTCGTTCATGGGAGAAACCGCACTGAAGCTCTCGAATGTTGCGCAAGGCATTAGATGAATATCATGTCGTTGGAGTGTCCACCAACGTAGAGTTCCTACGAACGTTGGCAGGAAACAAGGATTTCATTGATGAAAAGGTTGAGACCGGGTTCATTCCAGTGAGTCATACACTTTCGAACTTGAATATCAATTTAATGGTTCTCTACTAGAAACACTTCGATGAGCTATTTCCACCTGTGCAAGAGCCAAGCGCCAAAATTATTGCACAAGCAGCATTATTTGTCGCTCTACGTGACCAACAGAAATCAAGCCTCCCCAATGAGCTTTCCACTCCCTGGACATCATTGACGTCACGTCGTTTCGGTGCTGATGAATACCAGCGCACCATCAAGGTTCAAACCGAGGGTTTGGAAAACGAGATGTTCGCAAGTGTCGTCCAGAGAAGCCCAGGGGTATATGATATCACGGTCAAGACTTCAGAGGCCTCTGCTAGTTTTTATTCAGTTCCCGCACATATGAAAGACCAGAACACACTTTCTGTCATTCTTGACAAAAGTTATGAACACACAACTATTATTTCTCAACCCCCGCATCCAGCAACCCCCGCATCACTCTCTGTAAACACCATGGAGCATCTTCATGTTTTCAATAGCGGCCAGAAAACCACACTGGTCATACCTTCTCCTAATTGGCTACTTTCCCTTGGAGGTGATGTGCTTGCCAACAAAGGAGCACTGAAGGCGCCCATGCCAAGTCTCATCGTGGACCTGCGAGTCAAGGTTGGAGATCGGGTTGAGAAGGGCCAGGCTGTCGTTGTGATCGAGAGTATGAAGACAGAAACGGTCCTGCGAGCAGATTTCTCTGGGGTAGTGAAAACAGTGAATTGCAAAACTGGTGAGATGGTGGAAGAGGGTAGGGAGTTAGTCGACATTGAGGCGGAGGAGTGATGTCGAATGGAGATGCAAATATATATCCCCAGTTAATGTGACTAGATAATAATCGAGTGTGCCATGAACATAGGAATCATATTGAGGCATGGTTCAAGCGGCCATTGCCATTGGGTGTTGGGGTTGTATTTTCACGCCGTAGTAATGTAGCAGCCATTTTACCCATGTCACGGTCATTTGGCAGGAAGGGAGCACCAGAACTTGGGGGTTCAGGATTCTGAGTATCCTTTGGTGTGCTGAAGGCCGTGTCTTCTTGTGATACGGATGGAAAAACAATGGATTCTTTCTCGAAGACCATTCTATGTTGTCGGGGTGGGTTGTCTTCAATCGATTTGATAATTTCCTGCAAGTCTTCTGCGCCAGAACGGGGGCCCATCAAATCCTTGAGATGATCATATTCTTTTGCTTGACTGAGTGTTTGACGAAGAGATTGCGATTCTGCTTTGGTAACTTCCACACGCATACCTTTGAATTGGTTGACGCAGAATTTGGTTAAGCTGAAGTGATTTTGTAGATACTTTGACTATTTCAGCGAAAATGGTCAGAATATGTCAATACATTTCATTGAAAAATACATACCAGACGCAAATAACCAGGAATGAAGGTCTTCTCGACGTCCACCAGAGGAGATGGGGAGAAGCAAGACGGATTCGATTCTGCTCCTCGAGCAATCATGACAGAATCAGCATCAGTGACCTGTCGGACCCGTTTGGCGTCTTCCCAGTCCTTGCAATCGCCGTTCTCGATCACGGCAATGCCTTTACCCATGCCTCTAACAAAGTCAACAATTTCCCTCAGTCGCTCGATGACGGCTTTGTCTTTTTCTCGCATATTTCTTGTCCGACAATGGACCGTCAAAGCACTGATGCCGGTATTAACGATACGCTCGACGAGTTTGAGCGTGTCTTCCTGAGAAGGAAGCAGCCGTATTTTCGCAGTTACGGTGATATGTGGAGGCATTTCTTTACGGAGGGCCGTAAGGATGGAGCAAAGGAGATCGGGATTCGTAAGAAGGGCTGCCCCCATGCCAGCATGCGTAGAAAAAGGTTTGGGGCAACCACAGTTCAGATCAATCCCAGAAACATCTTGCATTACGGTTTTTGCTGCTTGGACGGCGAGCTCTGGGTCGGAGGAGCCAACTTGGTATATGAGATATGGTTTCTCGATTGGATGGGTCGAAAAAATGGCTCGAGATACACCATTGTATGAAATGACACCAGTAACAGCTACAACACGTATGAGATATGTAACTCAAATTAACATGAAGATGGGACTCACGATCGACCTCTCTAGTCGAGTGCAAGATGGCTTTATCAACAATCTCGGGACCCCAGACCAATGTTGCGCCGTGCTTTAGAGCAGATAATCGCGTAGGCACTAAGATGTTAGATATCAGACAATGCGACATAGCGCACAAAGACTGCATAGTTCTACGTACAGGCTCCCGAGCGAACCATAGGCGCCAAGAATACTCCGTTCTTGAAATCATCTAGAGTCAGACGGTCATCGTCGAGTTTTGGACGTTTTGAAGGTCGAAAAGGAGGGGAAGCAGACAGGGAGCGTCGAGACATGAACGGTATCAATGAGTTGAAGAAAGAAAGCGGCCTCAATCGTCCAAGCAGAGTCATGCAGACATAAACAGAAAGAGTCATTGATAATTTAGTGGCACAGCAATGTGTTTGTTTGTCATCAGCCCCAAATGCTAACAACAATCATCTGAATCCGCCAGGCATTCGCAGTCGCAGATTGAGGGTTTCCAGGTCGCAGACTTTGAAAGAACGCATTAAGTTAAATTGCCATACATACTATCTGCTTTTGAGTTGTAGCTACAATACCGACAACAATCCCCACTGAAAGACTTGGCTCAATGTGAGCTGGCCCACGAAGGGCTGCAATGTCACAGAACCAAGGAATGCACAAGCAAGACCTGTCCAATAACGCCCCATCCATCCTTTTCATCCGTAATAAGTTACAGTAGCCGTTTACTTGACATTGCGCTTCTTCAAGCCATCGTCTTTCTTGGAGTCGATAGCGGAGGAAACGGGTGCGGCTTCCGACTTTTTCTCTGAAGGTTCGGCCTTCTTGGCAGACTAGAAAAAGGGTAAATGTCGCGTTTTTGAGAAAGAGAGATGATAGAATTACCTTGGTAACAACGGGTTTTTGGGCGCCGCCAATGATGCTAACTAAAGCACCGAGCATGCCGAATAGAGTGAAGAGAGCACCAGCAAGAGCGGCACCAGTTTCGGGTTGAGTCTTGAAGGCCTGGAGAGGGTCAACCTTGGCAGCCTCAATGAATGCGAGGACGCGAGTGCGGATAAAGTTGATGGGGTCGTCCTTGAAGGAGATGGACTCGTCCTCGTCATCATCAGCAACAGTGGGCTTGTCAAGGGCAACCTCGAGAGGCTTCTTGACTTCAAAGGTCTCCAGAGCGAAAACCTTGGCATCTTCAGGAGAGTGGCCAACATAGATGTTATCGAAGAGGATATCTTCGGTCATGGTCCACAGTTCAATACCAATGCCACCCTAAATTGAAGATGGTGAATAAGATGTCAGCATGATCATAGTTGTATGCTCACAATCTTGTTCAAAGACTTGACAGGGGAGAGATCTTCGAAGTAATCAGGGTTGGCGATCTTCCTAGGTGCCCAGACACCCTTGTATGCGGGGTTGTCAATCAGAGGAGCTGACCATTTGCCCTTGAAATCGGGGTTGGCCTTGAACGGACGCTTCCATTCACCGCAGCCAGGACCTTCAGAGCATTTGGGGTTAGGAATGGTAGGAGCGATCCAGTCACCATCCTCCTCGTCATCCCATTCCTCAGGCTTGGTGGCATCTGCGACCGAAATGTAAGTAGTTATCTTCTCATCAGTTCTCTGAACATACCAGGATCAGAGATAGTCAAGGGCTCATCATCGAGCCAGCCTTCGGGCTTGACAGCATCTTCGTCGACAATCTCGTAGGGGGCATCCTCGTCCCAGTCAGCGGGCTTAACGGCGTCAGGATCAGAGATCATAGCATCATCAACCCAGTCGGCGGGCTTAAAGTCCTCGGGATCGTCGATTTCTTTGGCAGGATTAACAGCGGGTTCAAAGTCTTCAAGAAGGCTTCCTTTCTTCTCGCTTTGTCCATTGATGAGGACTTCGAAAGTACTATCGGGACTATAGAATTTGGGTTTTTAGTATAAATAGAACGTGAGAGAATGACATGGCATACTTTACAATGAGAGTGTAGAGATTGGTCAGTTTCTCAATGGTGGGACGGGGAGCGACTTTGAGGTGTTTCTCCTCAGTCTCGCCAGTCTTGGGGCTCTTGTGTCTGAAGATGAAGTGAACCTAAAAGTGAATTTGCATGAATAAAGAGTGACACGAATGCTTCTTAGGAGATTACCTTAGTTCCTGGACATGTTAGATCAGGTCCAAACATGACCACCCAGGGCGTAGTGTCAGAAAACTCCTTGCCGCTGGTCTGGAAACCATCTTCGAGGAGTTTGACGTAACCGCCACCACAGTTACCTCCCTTCTGGTACTTCACTTCATACTGAACAACCAAGGGTTTGTCTTTGAAGTCAACAGGCGACGCAAATGGAGCAGAGATAGCGTGATGGGCAGCTTTGCTCTTCGCAACGAGACCCTTCTTGCCCTCAATGACAGAGACGGAAGGGTCTTCGACCTCCCATTTACCAACGTAGCTGAAGGTTTCGCCTCCAACAGGCGTCTTCTTGGTGGCTTCCGAAGGCGTCCAGCGTTGTGACCAATCCTCAGTGAACTGTTCCACGAAAGGAGCCTTGACGGAAGTGGGCTGGGAGATAATATGTACGTTAGCGCGCATTGACCAGTGGCTCACAAGACTAAATGCATACAGTGAAAGTGGGTTTGGGGGCAGAGTCAGCAGACTGGGCCAACGCGCCAGAGGCAGCGAGGGCCAAGAATGAAAGCGCTACGCTTCGCATGATAATACGAAGGACCGAATACTAGGAAAGAAAGAGGGACGAGATGGATTGTAATTCCGTCACGAATACTTCGTTCCTAAATACGTCCAGCATACGTGGCATCACGCTTTCTCCCACACGTCACGTGCACAGCGACAAGGTACAATTTAGCAATGGCATTAGAGAAACTAGTACAACATCTCCTACATAACGCTCCGACTAATAAATCAGCAATGGTATCAACCGAGGAGATCAGCATGTCCAGACGCAGAGAGCGCGAGCTGCGGAGGTAAATCAGTTGCAGAAATAACGTGGACAGGGGATATAATATCCATACCACAAACTCATCGTCCAAATATTTGGAAACAGCGATCTGGTCACCCAGTCCTTTTCTTCTACGAGTTTTGAGCACAAGGTCTCTCGCTAATGCCTGCCCCGAAGCGGGTTCCAGTGGTCGAAGCTTGATACTTGAATCCGTGGGATCACCTGTTATTTTCTCAGAACTCACGGAAATTTCTGGATAAGATTGGAAATTTACTGACCTGGTACTATCGACCAGTGGTCGAACACCTGTAGACAGAATGCTTGTCCCTGAGTTGCCGTTCGCAGATCGGTTTCAAATCCGTTTGCGTCTATCACTGGAATTAGGGCTTTGACGGTATAAAGAGGTGATCCGGCTTTAGGAATATCTTGAGTAACATGCCCACGGCGTCGGGCAAGGACAGTATACACCGCTGATATGCAATCGGCTGGCGCTTGGACTTCCACGTAGTATACCGGCTCCATCAATCGAGGCGTGGCCTATTGACGAGCGAGAAATTGAGCGTGTACGTGTCAGCTAATAATAAACCACCAATCCAATTGCAAATTCTCACCATCAAGAACGACGAGTAACAGACGCGTCGAGCAGTGGGAACGATTTGGCCGCCGCCACGGAAGATTGGTTCTTGTGCCAGACTGGCATCCAATAACCGGAATTTTACGTTACGCATTGCTGAGAACGCCGATAAGCTCATAAATTTGGTATGGAGAAACTAGTCGCAACTCACGTTCATCGCACAGAGGTCCTTCACGAGCTCCCCATTGGAATCCTTGCTTAATATGCTCTTTGACTGTTCCAAGCAGTTTCTTGTCGACCTTGAACACATCCATTCAGTTTAAATGGCTGAATACCGAAGATGCTAGATTCGCCACTCACCTGTGATGGTAATGTATCGTCGAGAAGTATGTTGGGACCGTTTTCATCTGGCCCAAAAGCCCATATTGAACGCGACGCGAGCAAATCCCACTGGTACTTCTCTTGAAAAAAGGTTCCTCTTTCCTTCGCTGTCATACGCATGTTCACGCGTCCACGTTCTATGTCTTCGGCAATTCCGCGTTCCAGGGGTTCAGCAATCATGGTGAGTTTGTTTCTAGGAATTCTCATGAGCAATTCGCCTCTTAGTAAATATTCAGAAAAACCTACTTTTTGTTGGGGGTGTCAGCGTAGCATTTGAGCGCGCTCGTTTCTAGCACTGTTTCGCAGAACTTTGTCACAGGATCCGAGACCTTAATCTCAATCTCCGAAAAGAGGCGGCGTAAATCGTGCATTACACAGTCGAGATACAATTCGCCCGTTCCGATAAGAACGTGTTCACCACTTTCCTCCACCTTTGTCGCTACCAGTGGGTATGATTTGTTGACACTGCGTAATCCAGCAAGCATCTTCGGCAATTCTGAGGGAGCAATGGGCTCTATGGCAATCTTGAGAACCGACTGCGTCATATGTTTGATAGGTCGGAAGATGAATAAATCTTCCTCGATATTTGCACCTGCCAATGTGGCTGTCTTCGAGATAGAGGCATCGACGCCCCCGATTAAGACAAGATTTCCAGCTGGGACTTCATCTGCTGGGATGAAATATCTATAATACAAACCGCTTAACTGCACGTCACAGAGACGCGTTCAGTGACTCACCTAGATTCGCTAATCCAGAGATCGTCAACAGTAGCTCTCATCATGTCTTCTTCATCCTCAGGGGAGTAACCTTCACCCAAAACCTTGATTTCCATGCCCTTGCGCAATGTACCGCTAATCACACGACCGAAAGATCTAAATGACTGGGCATCCGTAGTATGGTAGAGTTTCGCAATTTGAACCATAACAGGTCCCTCGGGGTCGCAATTCTTCATGGCGATCGCCAATTCCGACGTCTGTGGCCCATTATATGTTCCTTCGACCTTTTTGAAGGAATACATCAGGTGAATGGTATGGTTGGCATTGGAATCATTGTACCTTATTTGCAGCACCTTCCACTGGAGAAGGAATATGTTCCACGATGACATCTACTAGACCCGTAGATTTGCCAAAAAATTGATCGAGAACGGCCTTTAGAAGTGGACGTACGTCCATCTTGTACATGACAGGCTTTAACTGGATACCCAGACCTTCCAACGTCTTCCGGAGGTCGTCGGTTTCTTCACTTAAAACGTGGCTGTAGATCTTGTATAAAGGATTCAAAATGAAATGAACGAAAGTCCGGTTGGATTCTGGGTCAGCCTGCTTGCGCGTAAACTTGCGAGTTTCTCCGTTGAAGTAGATATCACCCCATAGCCTGTCGGCAAATGCATTAACGTCCAGCGACCCTAAGATACAATGTGTAATGAGTGGAAATGACGATTGAGACGAGGTAATGATCATGTACCATATGTATCTGCGTACATCTTCGCGAAAGAGCGAAGTGTGAAGCACCAGCTCATATCGGTGCTTGCAAAAGCCACATTGCCGTTCTCGGGGCTCAGGCGTAACTCAGGATTGGGATCAATCCCGCTGAGAAAAGGTAAGCGCAGAAATTATGAATATTATTTAACTCCAACCTGATAAAGGTATTAATTTCCTCGATCGTGTGCTTAATCTTGTAGTACGCATCAGCAGGTTTGATGCGGAGTTCCAGGATAAGTCTGTCAATTTTGTTCACGACCAAGGTGATTTTGATGCCCTCTTGCAAAGCATGTCGCAGCACAAATTCAGTGCCTACCATTAGCTGCACACGTATTCAGCCCTGCAGCGGGTGAGAGGTAATGGAAAGACACTTACCCCTTCCACCACATCAACGACCAAAACTATACCATCCACCAAGCGAATCGCAGACGCAACCTCATCTACGAAGTTGATGTGTCCGGGAGTGTCAATAAAGTGGATTAGGTGTGATTTTCCCGCAGTATTTGACAAAATCAGGGACATGGGAGAAGATTTGATAGAAATTTCACGCTCTCGCGACAGAATATGTGTGTCGGTGTACCGCGTCTGTTGAATATTAGAAATATCTGTTATAATTCCAACGCGAAGCAAAGAGCTATTCACGAACCGGTTTATCTGCATCCCACGTAAGTTTATGCGTTTCAAACACAAGCATATCCATTAACGCCGTTTTTCCGTGGTGAAGGTGGCCAACGACAGCGACATTCCGAATCATTTCCGGGAAAGACATCATATTCAAAAGAAATCTGCAGGACAGTCAAAAGGGCGCAAGTAAGGGTCATTTATGTAACCTCACATACCCTTTATCAAATCGAGTTTCCGGCATGTCTTTTTCCTCTACTGCCCATTTCCTTACTTTAATTGGAGCAATAATTGGTTCTGAGAGAGGTTGCGCGTCTTCTTCTTGGACAAGAGTCTCAACGTCTGGACCGTATACATCCGCCGCCGAAGGATAGTATTGCTTTTCCTCGTGGAGAACAACTGCCCTATGTGAAGGTTCTGATATCTCGTGTTCAGTATTGATATTGCTCTGTACGAGAGTGAGCGCATACCGTTGTCAACTTCCATCAGTGCCATATCCTCTGTTTCCATTGTCACGTCGTCAAACCCTTCTAATGGTGCAGCAGGAGCAGCAGCAGCCGGCTCTTCTTCGTGGAGTTGCTGCTGTTGGGAGACATTCTCTTCGTCGTCTGAATCAAGGTCGGCGCCGATGTAGTTACCAAACTCATCGTAATCTTCAAACGATGCCATGGTGCGCGTGATGTAGTGACCGGTAGAAAGGTGCTGACGATTGAGAGGGATATTGGGGTTGTCCGAGAAGAGGAGAGCCGCCTTCTGCCATTCAAGCGAGACGCGCGAGATATTTGCAACTCCGTTTCGTGGCGCGATCAAAGGCCTCCCTAATTCTCCTCATCTTGATCATATCCAACTCTCGCCCAAAATCATGACATCTCTGCCGGACGATACGTTGCGCAAAGTATGCGCTGATATCCTACAACGTTATCGATCTTAATATTTCGTATTGTACGCAGATTCTCGTACAAATTCAACAAACCGCTATACAATCTCAAAGGGCCCTCAATGTTTCCGTACAACAAGCTTCAGCAAAGGAACGCGAACGCAGAATTCTGCAATTGACTATCGACGAAATTACTCAAATGAAAGGCAACGTAAATTTGTACAAAGGTGTAGGAAAGATGTATGTCTAACTTCGCCATTCTGGACCGCGATAGACGACATAACTCTACCTAGGTTCATGAACGTCCCTCGCGGTTTAATGGAAGACGAGCTCAAAGCTCAGGAAAAAGAGCTGTCTGACGATATAACTAGTCTCAACAAAAAGGTTCGATTTCATGGTCTTCCAGATTTCTTATATCTTACCCCGTCCTTTAGTCAAAATATCTCGAGAAACAATTCAATGATGCTCAATCACAACTCCGAGATATCGTAAGTTTTGATTATTGCCGTCCTCTGCAACAGCTTGTTCAATAATTGCACATGAATAGTTCCATCATGCACCAAAACAATAATTATAAAGCCATTGTTGACAATAGTAGCTGACAGACATAGTTCATGCCGCTCGTATCTGTTATCACCCCGCATTTTCTGAATTCTACGGCTCAAGCTATATCTTTGGTGAGCTCTAAGCGCTTTATGACGCTTAACGCAATATAGGCGGGCATCCCTCCGCTTTTCTCCAACCGAAGTCTAACCTCGACGGGTGGGTACTAATGTAGCACATTGTACAAAAACCACCATATCTCGTACATTCTAAAACCCAGGACTTTCGACGAGTTGTGGCGAAGCAAGCAAATCAGTATTAAATTCACGAAAGCCGCCGAGAATCTCGCCCCAGCTAATCTCATTAGCATCTACATGGTATATCATAAATCTATCAACTCTAAGGCCATGCCATCTATCATTAACGCGCTATCGCTTGTGGTATCGTAAATATCGGGAAGCAACTAAATGGTTGATGTTAGCGAGTCATTAGTTTTGTGAGGAGGATTACACTTACTGATAGTAATGATGAGATTGAAAACTAAAGAAAGTTATAATCGATAAGTATTAATTATATGGATCTCTTGGGGAGTAACTCACCGAAGAATGAAAACAGGATGAAGGCATCGCGCCACCTATGCGAGAAGAAGATATTCAAGGGCTCGTAAAATTGGTCGCCTACACGGTACTGGCAGTAGCGACAACGAATTGTATCCATTGCATTGTCCAGGTATCCTCCAGCAAGTTCGACGAAGCTTTGAGCCCAAGAGTTGCAAGTTTGCCCCTGGGGAGGGTCAAATATAGCAAATTCGTCTGATTTACATTGCAGGATAAGTCCACTACGAAAACAAATGATCAGCGCAAAGTATGCAGTGTAGATGGAGTAGACTTACTGTAATTCCGTGGATACCATGGCAGCGAGTGTACGGGTATAGGGATTCAGCTGGTATAGCCATGATCGCCAGAACTTGATCATAGTTGGGTATGGGAGCGTTGCTCCGCAGAACGTCGACAGAACAAGCGAAATGAACGGATTGAATAGAACGGCGACCTAGTCACGATGTTAGGTGGACATGTTTATTGGAAATAGTAACAGCGACTCACTTGAACACTAGGCGACAACGCAGCAACCATTTGGCCTAGGGACACTCCGAATAATAACATGAACAGAATGATAAGCAGTTGGAATCCCGTGCCATTTGTTCCAGCGCTGCCTTGACCGAAGCCCATAGGATAGACCTACCACCTGATCAATATCTTGCAGAAATATTAGACGAGACAGAAACGTACCATGAGAACCCAATAGAGGATACCACATATGATACTATAGGGAATCTCTCCAAGAAGCTGACCGATGGCGAAAACATAGGGCGAATAAATTCGACTGGATGATTCCCTGATAAAGGTTCCTGGTAAGGCCGGTTTATCAGCGTCTCGGGAAACTAGAGGAAAGTAAGTCGCATACTTCGATTGAAAATGAACATCGGCTCGATTTGTGCCATGACGAGTGCAGGTAGGACGACGACCCAGAAGCTGTCAGTGGTTCGAGAGTACATCAGAAAAAAGATTCAAACAGTCGCTGTCAGAAAATACATACATTCCGAATACTCTGAATTGCAGCTCCCTTATACTGTTGCCAAGTTGGAGGAATGACAGTGAGATGAAGAGGGAAATGAACGAGGCGACGAAAAGGCGACTAAAGATATAATCCGGAGACCTCCAAAGTGCCGTGTTGTTCCTTTGAACGACGATTTTCAATTGGTACCAGAAGGGCGTCGCATCTGTAGAAAGCATTAGATTCCATTGAAAAGCTAAAAACCACATGAACGATCGTGCACTCACAGGTCGACAAATCTGTATTGCCTGATTCCGGGCGTAAGAGTGCTTTTTCCTTGATCTCAGCAATTTCTTGCTTCGCTTTCTGTTGTTCGGGTGAGTCCAACCAGATGTCTTTCCAGTCACGGTCTCCAATTCGGGGAGTGACTCCTGCACCGATAGCTTCGAGCATGTATTCCGCTGGATTGACATTTTCCGGGCATGGCGCTCCATGGCGAGCGAAATAATCCCGAACAATGTGGGAATCTTGACCGATGTCGCCGAAGTAAACCGTTTCGCCACCTCGTTCCAACAGCAATAGTCGATCAAAACTCTCAAAGAGCAGAGAAGACGGTTGATGGATGGTGCATAGAATGGCTTGCCCTTGATCTGCCAATTTTCTGAGGAAACGCACAAGATTCCATGCACTGCCAGAGTTTCATTATCAGCAAAGTATTGCTAAGGCGATACGAGAAACTGACCTCTGAGCATCAAGACCAGACGTTGGTTCATCCAGGAATAGCAAGAGTTCAGGTTTGCTAGCGAGCTCGACACCGATTGTCAATCTCTTGCGCGCTTCCATATCAAGACTGAAGACTAAGGCTTCCGATAGGTTTTGCAATTCGAGGAGTTCGATCATTTCTTCCACGTATCGGTCTTTCTCTTCCTTGGGAACACTCGATGGCTGTCTCAAGTAAGCCGAGAATCGCATGGCCTCTCGAACAGTAGCAGTTCCTGAAGTGGATGTTAGTGATTATCTCACCAGCGTTTCTAGAACTCCGTACCTTCGTGGACGTCCATTTGTTCCGCTATTGTTTTGTCAGCGAGATCGATGAGACAAAATTGAGCAGTTGACTTACCATAGGCGGTGCATCTGGCGAAATCAGCAGGGAGAGGTCTACCATCCACCAGGACATCCCCGCTAACTACACCGATATTTTTGCGTTGGGCAAGCACATCAAGACAAGTCGTTTTGCCTGTCGAACCTTTATCAGTACAGCGAAAAGATATCAAAATCATTGTCACGTACCAGCTCCACTAGCTCCCATGAGCGCAGTCAGGGTACCGGGTTTAACGTACCCTTGAACGTCATGTAACAGACGGAGAGGGCCGTTGGGGCTGGGAACATGGTAATTGAGACCTTCCCAAGTAAACGTCTTCCTATATACAGTCGACTTCTCAAATCTGTTCAAATGTGAGAAAACGAAACATTGAAGCAAATTAATCGAAACCACTGACTTATCCTCCGTAATCGAGGCGTACTTTTCGTCCTTTTCATCTAGCTTGCTATTCTTGAGTAATTTCTTCTCTTGCAGCGCAGCATTGAGTCTCTTCGTTTCTTCGTTTTCTTTTGCAAAAATTCTCAAAGACAGGTTCAACCCGTATTGCTATAGGAATATAAGCACGAGGCTTCTCCGAGGTCGGCAAAGCGTACTCACCGGATAGAATTCCAAAGCACAAATTTGGGTTACTTGGAATAGAATGAAAAATCCGATCAACACAGGAAGATGACGGCGCCAAAGATCGTTAACATCTAAGTCGTATTGTGCTTTGATGTACGCAGTACCGGTGATGATGTTGCTTCCCGTTGCTGCTCCGAGGAGAGTGCAGGCTTGATTCGGACCAAGGCCAGTTCTGAAAATTGTGATGAATAACCAACTAATTGTCAAATGGATTCGCGTACGGATATTTGTTCAAACCGGGAAGATTTCGTGGCACTATGCTACTTCCATCGCAGGTAAGCTATAAGCATATTCAATAAATGATCAAGTGGAAAAGGAGCAGAACAAACCGAAATTCGCATGAACTCATTCTCCATACAGGCTTGCCAGGCTTTGATAGATGTTTGAGGCGTGGAACAGGGATATCAATATCAGAAAACTCACCGTAAGCAATGGGGTTAACGTAGTACTAGATCATTTATGTTAAATTTGCGCTTTGCTCGGAAAACGAAAAGCTTACAATCCAGAACAACCACCGTTTCATCCTGATCACTGGCAAAATATAGCCAGTATATTCAACACTGCGAAAAGTTAATTGAGCGTAATTCAGACAAAAACGAAGATAACTCACAAATTGGGGATGAAGAAGACAGCGAGACGGAAGGCGGAATCGAAGTTGAAGCAGACAAGGCCGAAGGAACGGAAAAATCCCTGCATCACCAAGTACGCGATATAATTAAAGAGATGGAACGTGAAGAATCCGCCTGCCGAGCGATGGAGACCGCTCATAAAGTAGACAATGATGTTGAAGATGACAATACGCAACGCGGATATCGGGATGTCAGCCAAAGTATTCGCAACAGCGATAGCTGAAGCTCTGTACATTCCATAGCTGGTCTGAAGAATGAGATGAGCGAAAAGCAAATAAAAACATAAAAGAATGGGTATCTACCTGTTTTCGCAGAATGGGACGTCCGACCATTTGCATGGGCATCTGTAAAGAAGGGTTTAAAATCATTGCACAAGGCGGAACGAGGAAAAGAATCCCTAGAATTACGTACCTCACCGAATGCGTCCAAACAGGTTGTCAAGAGTGCTGCGAAGACCACACTTCCACGCGTGAATGCACCAGCAGACGTTAAGGGTTGGTTGACAAAAGCAGCTCCAATGACAATAGCCAAGAGCTAGACAAAGCATGACATTCAATATCATGTTTATTTCTTTCCAAGAGGAATAGCGAATAACTTACCGTCGAAAGAAAATAACTCGTGGCCAGTTGGAATCTGTCCTGAAGTTTCTGTTGAAACTGGCGAACCGTCAAAGCCTTAACTTGACCAGTAAATCCAAGAGTATATGGGCTTTTTTTCGAGACGCCTTTCTTCTTGTCGGCAGCAACAGCAGCACGGAATGCCTCTTGATCAGCTTTTTCGGTTTCCATATACAATTTGTACTGGGCCAATTCGTTTTTATTGGTACGGGCATATGCAGATCGGTGGAAGGCATCATCCATGGCCTCCGGTGTAGCTGGAACATCCTGTGCCGACCTTCCCGGTGCAAACCGACGTTCATTGGGATCAGTGCAACCAGTCAAATAGTCGGCAGTGCTCTGGCGGGGGAGGGCCTGGAAACCAAGATTCTCGAAGTACGCGCGAGCTTGCGAAGGGGGACCATAGAAGACTTGGCGACCTTGATCAAGGACAAGAACTTTGTCGAATAATTCATAGATGCTTTCTCCAGCTTGATATCTAAAATAAAAATAGACAAAAAATGAGCAGATAAGCATTTCGCCCAATTCGTAAGGCAGGAATCACTTACAAAGAAACAAATGTCGTCTGTCCCAAAACATCGGTCATCACTCGCAAGCTCTTTGCAAAATCGAGAGCAGTGGAAGCGTCCAAACCGCGGGTCGAGTTGTCCCAGCACTGTACGCGAGCCCGAGTAGCCATCATCTCAGCAATACTGACGCGCTTGCGTTCGCCACCAGAAACACCGCGCACGAACTCGTCACCAACAAGAGTCTGCTTCGTATGCGATATATTCAACATGCGCAAAAGAAGATCTGACACCTCAGTATCGAATTGCTTGCGAGTAACGCCCGGTAGCCTGCCATTAGGACCGGGGGTCTTGCTGGAGATAGAAGCGCGTTAAACTTAGTGCACCCCATTCCAAGCGAAGATAAGAACCCACGTTGACAAAGCGAAAGCTAGCGTCTGAGCCACGGTCAAAGTTGCCATATGAATGTCATCTATTAATAATCTTGCGCGTTAATTATCACGTAGAAGGCAATGACTGTCGATACTGACCTTCCTGATTATAAACCACTTCGCCTTTGTAATATTTCGCCATCTCTTCGGCATCAATGCCTGCGTACAACACGTTTCCGGATATTTTGGCATAACCATCCCTTTGATTGGCAATAGTTTTCAGGAAGGTACTGCAGCCAGCTCCAGGACAACCGAGGACGAGACACATCTCTCCGGGCTTCAAGGCCCCAGAAGATCTGCGAAAAGGGTCACGTTCCATGAGCTCAAAAAAATCCTTCTGACAGTAGTCAGACACGTACTTGTGAAGAATTGTGCGGGTCGGAAACTCTTTTTTACCGGGGAGGATTTTCGAGAACAAGCCCAAAAGCCATAAGATGGGTGCCAAGACGAATCCAATCACAGCTCCTAGAAGCCAATAAGAATCGCAATAAACTGAGAACGTAAATGACTTACCTCCAAGGTCGCCCATGTAAATCTTTCATCGTTCATAGAACGAGATTAGCTAAATGTGAAAGAGAGGGTACAGCATGCTAGCGCACCTTGCTATCCAACCCTCCCATAACTTCTACTTGCAAATCATCCCAAACAACTCCAACATTCTACGCGTTTCGGTCAGTGGGGGTGTCGCAGTCTTGAGTGCGAATAATACACGTACTTTGTGCTTGATTCCTGCCTCTTGATTGGCATCGTTGGAGGATGTAAGATATTCGCGAAGGTCGAAGCGTTCTTGTTGTTCTAATGCAGCGCCTTTCTCAACATCGTGCGCAGTTGCAGTAGAGTCAGTCAGGCTCTGAACAACCTCTGATCGAATAGTAAGTTGTCTGGAAAGTTCGTTGAATTCTTGTTCGGCTTGAGCGATATCGACATGATGAGCATCGGGGTCTTCGTGTGAAACGGAGATTTGGGTATGCGCAGTCGTGTTCAAGCCGTTTTCCAAAGGGGCGCCTTTGCCTTCTGAGAAGTCAGGCATTTGGAAGAGGGGAAACGGATTTTACAGCTCACTTGGGATAGAAAGTTTGAAAGGTCGTTATATAGTATGGCATTTCCGGTGACCGCGATGCGAGCAGAAAATATAGCCCCTTTTGTAAAAGTATTGCACCTAATACTCCACCTAAAGAGTCAGAATGCAAGGGTCCAAGGATGACGGAGCCGGTCGATGGACCGTCTCCGAGCCAAGATGAACTGTGGGAAGGCAAAAGGGATTGCTGCTATGATGACATTCTTGCACTCTAGGGCAAATGTCGGGAGATGACAGAGATTTGTCTGACTAAATGCTGAGTTTTGGGTCTAGTTTCGCACCTAACAATGCCAAGTTGGCTGTGTTTTGACCTCTGGGGTACTCATAGAACCCTCGATTGGTAAGATATCTGCGCCATGCGACATTACAAACCCCTTCAACAAATTTGCTGCGTTGATGCTAGGCGCTCTCAAGTTTTGACCAGAACATACGCGCGCTGGAGCCGGACGTTACCAAAAAAAAAACATTAAATTCATCGACTTGAATGCCACTGCTGTACATATTATATGCTCAAGGTATCAACTCATGTGATCATTCGAAAAGGGCATGGACTTGCCAGTTGATCAAACCCTTCGACATGTCAAATCCCCACGTTTCGAGAGGATGCTTCGTTTCAAAAAATAGAATAACGCACAAAATACCCATAGAGAACGGGATCGGAAAGTATTTTGAACGATATCTTGGCTTCCGGTGGCCGCGTTGTTTTTGGTCGACGTCGAGCATGAGTCAGAGTGCGGTTTGGACAAGAATAACAACCCGGCTCCATCGAAAGAGGAAGAGGACGAACACGTATACCACCTGCCGATATCGCTTAGGTGAAGAAAAAAAAAATGGAGTTTGATTCCACAAGCGGAGTTCTAACCTTTACAAGTACATCCATGAGGATTAAGATCTTGGAAAGCTTTTAGCTCAGGTTTCTGCAGCTCTAAGACCCAAATAACGAGATAGATGACGAGAATATAGATAACGATCATTCAGTCAATATTACCCTTGAAGGTTTGCGATCCGATGGTTTGATAAAAAGAGCATCATAACATAGACAAAACTTAAAAGTATAGAGAGAACATGTGCGTCACAAGAGCATAGGGCGTTAGGCGGAATTAAACATATCGAAGGACCCAGGCAAAACGAGCTCAATGCACTGTGGTAGCAGTCGATAAACTAGGTGCTGACTTCCAAGATGTTTGACAGAGGTAAATGGACATGACCAAGAGCATCCAAGTATAATAGTAAGCAGGTGTTGCGAAAAATAGACGACCAATTGCAGTCCATCGATAGGGCAGCGGGCAGCCTTTCATTGTGTGCGGAACACCACACCTCGATTCGTAATTTCGTCTTTGGAGATAATCTAGAGCAGCGCCAGGCGGTTCTCATAGGAAACAAAGAGGAATGATACTCATAATGTCATCTTAGACGCGCAGGCAGGGTCCTTGAAGTCGAACATGAATTTGGACTTGATTGGCACTGATTACTAGTGCTTGGCTAGAGAGCCGCCTTACGAACGCCTTGTTCGTCTTCCCAACACCTTTATCATCCACCATCATCGCAAATTATCTTCATCACCGAGTAATTTCTCCCGAGCGGAAGGACGTGTTCTCTGTGTGTCAATTGTCAAAACGTGTCTGATTCACCAATGAAGATTCGGCGCAAAAATACGTGAACAAGGTACTACCAGACCGTGGGTTGCACTTGCTCTTGTTTGCACTTGGTGCCTGCTGTCAGCCTGCCTATCGTTGTATGCCGATAATCTATCTTGATGCCCTCAGGCAAATCCAGACATGGCACTGTCAGTTCATTCCGTTGAGTCCGCTTTTATCAAACCCACCCCTCGCTCTTTTATTGCACAGCTGTCGGAATCTAGCCTCAAGGGCCATATCAAGTGCATAGAGCGGACGTTGTCTTTTGATCTTCTGCTGACAACCTATGACTTCGGATAAGCTGGCACATCTTCCCCTCTCATGCTACAATGCAATCTCAAGCGGCTTCGTCTCGTTAGGACTGGTATCGAAATAAGGCCTCTGAAATGTATGCAGGTATGCTTGCCGTTGATAAAAGGACAGCGAAAATAGAGATTCTCTCGAGGTACTGAGGTATTGAGAACGCAAATCTTCCATTCCACATGTCCCCAAAGATTGCACTGCACGGCCGTGTCTGTGCACTTCATCCGATGGACAGTTCGCCCTGGCTCACATCACACGAAATGTCAATGTTAACGAAGTACTAAATCCATTCCGTTGATTCTTTTACAAAGCACGTACGAATACAAGTATGTAGCCTCCGAGCTGGCTTCGTTCCCCGCTCTTTTGCCATTCGATTTCTACGATGCTCGCCCGTGCATCTCTGTGGTTTTTCCTTGCTATTGCCCTAGATGTTATGGTCCATACCAACGCTGCCAACTCCACCGATTCGAATCCTTCTATAACAACTAACTCCCATACTGCAACCTCCGGTTCGACTTCTCGCAGCTCAACGGCTACGATTACTAAGACTTCTGCGAGTCCGAAACCTCCGCCCCCTCCAAGTCCTACACCTTCTAGCACGCAGTCTTTTACACATACTAGCACCAGTAGCACAACGTCCTCTGGAACTACTTCTATTATTTCTTCTACTTCTTTGACTACCAGCTCTTCTGCGACTACCAGCCCTTCTGTAACTGCAAATCCCACTGCGTCTACCAATTCTACTGCGACTGTGACTAATATTCCACTACCACTCGGTAATGGGACGAAAAATTCAAAACGCGGTCTAGGATATGCAGGATCTGTTCCAGGAGATGTCATTAATGCAAATCAAACCAACAGTGTATTGTCATGGCAATACAACTGGGCTAGCATCCCACCGGACTACCTTGCAACGTCAAACATTCCTTATGTTCCCATGCAATGGGGTAGCGTCGGGGCCTCCGATTTTTCCAACGAAGTCCAGACGCAAGGGGCGAAAAATATCCTTGTGAGTTCTGAAAAAAAAATTATTTGCGTTTTCTATTTTTTCAATGGCAGTTCAGACCTTCAATGAGCCTGACTTTGTCAATGAAGCCAACATGGACCCTGTAGATGCTGCAAACATCTGGATGCAGTCCATCGAACCCATGAAATCTTTGGGCATTCGCCTCGGAGGGCCGGCAGTTACGGCTTCTAGTACAGGACGTCCTTGGTTGATTAGTTTTCTCGCGGCTTGTACCAACTGCACGATCGATTTCCTGCCATTGCATTGGTATGGATCATTGCAATCTATCCTCTTCCTGCTTTTGACATGTCAAAATTAGGTACGGTGAGGGAGTAGAGGGATTTATGAGCTACATTTTCGATGTGCATACCAATTTTCCTCAATATCCCATTTGGATCACTGAGTTCGCGGATACCTCGGGAAACCTCACAGGTCCGCCTTCACACCGCTCTAGCTAGATTCAGTGCTAACTTCACACCGACACTATAGAGGTCACGGATTTCCTCAACCAAACCATCACCACACTCGATACACTTGACTGGGTTGAGCGTTACGCTTGGTTTGGTTACTTCGTAAGTCGGTTTTGTGGCAGTGGATACCCACGTTTGCTCACACATGTCGGCCTCTGTTTCAGCGTCCACGCCAGGAGATCAACTACAGTACGTCGTTTTTCCTCTTGGCGATATGGAAATCAGATTCTGACTGTATCTTCAGATTTCTTGAATGATGATGGCTCACTAAACACTCTGGGGGAAATATACCTTGAAGCTCGAACAATTCACACGGAGGCTTTGCCCAGTGGCCCCGCTGCGTCCAACACACAGAATGGCGCCGACATTCCGGGTCAGGCCCCTCCTACCAGCTGGCCTTCATTCAATGCTGCCATCAGTTGGAAGGCGACTGGCCCCGGTGTGCATTGGACCTTCGCTGTCATGATGCTGTCCAGCTGTCTGTGCGGAGCAATTTTGACCGTATGGTAGGGGTACATATACGGACAATAATCACGTAGACTGCTATATCTATCTTTGCGTTGGGCATACAGATGGGCAGAAATAGTACCCTGATGTATATAACACACTCATTTGGACTTTACCACTGTCTCTTGTTCTACACGTCTCTTTTCCTGTGGCATAATTATCGGCATATGTAGTAGGTTATTATTGGACAAGTAATTTAATATCTGCATAGAGGAAATTGACAATTTTCATTTACATAAGAGTGCTGCATATCTACTACGTGCGTCGTGCGCACACCGCCAATTGCTGAGTACAAGAACGAATGCAGTTGTGGGAATAATATGGTATGACTAAGCCATAGAGTGACATTATGGGCAGTTCAGTGCGACTTGGAGAAGCACTAGCACAGTGGCAGCTTTTTAGTAACCAGCGCAGGCAGCCATGTACAAGATTGTCTGTCTTTCGCTACTGGCTCTCGTCCAAGGCAGTTTCGGTCACGGTAGTCATGAAAGCACAGGGCCAGCTCAAGGCGAAACAATCCAAGAATATGCTCAGCGACACGTACGTCCCTATTGAGTCAAGAATACTGTGCTCTGCAATCTAACCTCCATGGAATAGATGTCCTCAGAACATCATATGTGCGCTAATGACCGCACATTATGAGATTGTCCTTGAATAATCTTTGTCTTTAGTGATTCCTTTGATATCCGGAGTTTCTTCCAACTGCATGATCTGAACAGGTAAGTACCTACAGGATAGTCCTTGGGTTATCACTTGACCGACGCGCTTTCAGGAATGGTGTCTGGGATAAGGACGAAATAGAAGCAATTTATGGTGTCCATCATGTGTATTCGCAGAAGAAGTCGAAGGCACGAGCCCGAATCTATCATTCCCGGCGTCCCCTGACAGTTGTCATTTTAGGACGAGGTTGAGCACCAGAATAAAGCGAAACACGTTGTCAAAAAAGTCCTAGAAGCATTGGATCTTAACAATGACGGTCTTGTTACACCTGAAGAGCTTGAGAAGGTCGGCCTTGCTGGTCTCCCCAATTTCGATGGCCTTGGAGCAGAGGGTCACCATTATGATGTTGAAAGTGGTACGCGAAACTCATGACTTTCTGCTATCTAGGCGTTCATCATTCTTCCCCATAACTCTTATAGAATTCTTCCTCCACCACGAAGGTATGTAATCATGGTGAAGCTCTTCTGATTCACACTAATCGCTTATATAGAGCAATTCCACTCAACACCAGAAACACAGACAGACGAGTCCTATAACCACCCCGAAGACTTGGAACATTTTGCGCACCATGCAGAAATTGAACACAAAGAGGCTGAACGCGAAGCAGCCTTCGAAGGCGTCTCTGTCGAGGAAGTCCTAGCATCTCTCGAAAAAGCTGCTGCCGCAGAGGCAGCAAATCAAAACCCAGACGGCTCGCCGAAAGCAGTCCCCGCCTCGAAGCCCGTAACAAGGATTACACCTCCGGAAAAGCAAGATCCAGCTATCAAATTCAAAGATGCTCAAACGGAAGGCGCCCGAAAGGGGGAATGGGGAACTGGATCAGAAGGTTACAAGCCACCTACAGACCCCAGTGATAAATTAAGGAAAAACTTGCCTTACAAGGTACTGTGCTCTGTTTCTTCCATCTTACTTTGAGTCTAAGAGCTGAAGCAGAATTCTCGAATGCAGTACAAGTTCCGTCGTAACTGGGGTGATTTCTAATGCATTACACGATATTTTGACATACCCATATATTTGGATAGCCTCCGCGTTTGACTGTACTTATTTTGAATTTTAAATTATCATGATATTTTGGATCTGGAGAGTGCAACTGTGGTGACAATTCAGTAGGTTTATTATCATAAACCTGGGTATCTTGCGATGTACATGACAATGGAAAACGAGAAGATACAAATATGCTTAACTCCAGCGACCTCATCGGCCGTCAAACATATCATCCATTATACTCTTTTCTACTGCCTCCCAATCGATGTTTCCGCCACTTGCGTATACGCTCTCGTACGAGGCTATACTGATATTGGAGAAGAATGTCAACAATTCTCGTATACTCTCGATTTGACGTAAAGACCCGAGGAATGGTCTACGCATGGCTCGCTGCTCTGCTGGAGTCGATATGATGTGGTCAAGCTGTCCTTTACTTGGAGAATCCTACATTGAAGCTTAGGTTAATGGAAAGAATATCACATGTGATCGGGACGCACTCCAACTGGCAAGTTACTGGCAATTTCAGCTAGCTGATCCATCATGGCTTCAGGGAACCATTCATCCGGTCTATAAACTGCATCGACAGTATCTGTAATAAAAATCCATTGATGACTGAAGTTTGGGGTCAGGAAAGTGAGATCAATGAGATCAATGACAAACTGACATCTGGAATTCTTCAGTTTGTAAGACCAGAAGGGTGTCCAAGCATTTGCAGGCAGCAAGAACAAGTTGGAGATCCTCAGAACCATCACTAGGTAGACTTGCCAAGGTCTGTTCGAAGATTCGATACTGTTGGAAGGGTGGGGTAAACCAATGTTACATTATAGAGTAGAACCACGACCCACCATTTCTGTCAAAACGACTGGCCAAAAGCTCGTTAAATTATGAGGTGATAGCCGGCATAGCAAAACTCTTATGCAAAGAAAAACTTCGCTTTGCACGACTGGAGATGTGACGCTACGGAAGATATCAACTAGTTTCTCCTGTATTGTTGGAAGTTGAGTAAGAAACTGGTTTTTCTCTCCAGTAAAGATGATATATGATAATCGTCGCAAGTTAAGAGATCGCAAAAGCATCTCGTACTCCCGGTTTGCGAAAATATTTGCCGAAGTAGCAGTTACAAGTTTCCCTGTTAAGGAAATGACATATTCAACAAGTTAGGTCTTTTTATGAAAATTGCAAAACAGACCTAGTAGCTCCGGTAATGCTGTTTTATCGGAGTCATATAATGCCTTGATGATCGGACGCCACTTCGCAGCATCGCTAGGATTGCAATTGAACAACCTGTTATCGTTGAGAAGATCGATGACAGGCGTTTTCCATGACTTAAGAGCGGCAGGTAGACGTGCCATTTCTTGCAGTATCTGGATGACTGTAGCATCGACATCCATAGGTCTGTGGCCCGAAGGTATGTCAGGAATTGTCGCAGGTAATACTCGGTATTCGCTGCTTACCTTGTCTTGCCTCTCAGGGCCGGGTTAACAATGTAGTAGATGATATTATTACATGCACTGATGATTTTATCGTTTTCCATTAAAAATCTTCGCAGCCCTGGTAATGCAGAACTTGCAACAAATGTGTTAATCTAGATCATTTTCAGTAAGTCGAAATGTGACAATTGTTTTGCGAGCATACCTGCCCAACAACTTCGATCGAGCCCAATCTGGGGGTCTCCAACAGGGCCGTACTGACTTCTGCTTTTTCATCCGGCCGAGAGGAAGGTTCTATCAAAGATATCAACACATGTTCATGAATGATAGTACTGAACCCATACGAAGAGCAGGAGACTCTCGACCGCTGCTGATCACGGATTCCTTAGTACTTCGTCGAATCCAAGACCCTTGGTCAGTAAATCGTCCAACGTAGATCACACAGGAATCGAGCAATTTTCCATAGCATTCCTGCATTCATATTTCGTGAGTGTTTCCAACTAAACAAGCGATGAATCACGCACTTGAAGCTCCTTCCGGATCTTCTTGTCGTCCATTGCCGTTGTTTGAGTGACCTTCTCGGCCAGAACACCAAGACATCTGTGAAATAAATTAGACTAAAGAGGAACATTCGGTATACCAGAACATATTTTATACCTTAATGCCGGAAAGTTGTGTGTTTTGAACTCTCGCGAGGCACCGAGGATTTCCTTCACTAATTGAATATAACGGCTCCACACTTGAATTGCAAGAGGGCCTTCAAGCCGACTAAGGTACTGTTCAAGGAATTTGAACAAGATGGCGTCCGTTCTAATATATGTCACACCATTATTCCAAAGTCATGGCTGTACAAAAACAAAAAGAGAGTCGCAGACTTACAGATTTGGATTTACGGCTTGCTTCTTGCTCTTTTCTGAACCCGAAATACGGAGCGTTATGCTTTCACATAACATGTGCACAGCCGTTTGTGCATTAGACACAAGAACATCAATAAGTTCAAATGCGGCATCTGGAGAGGTGGCTGAGAGCTGTTTACGTTTGATATCACTAAACATTTTTCATCGAGATTGCAAACGTACCGTTTGATCGCGATTCCACCAATCAATGATGGATTCGAAGACTTCCGTAGTTTGCATACGGAAAAGATGCTCCAACACTCGTCGACAACGAAACCTTGTCCGTGTGTAGATCAGCGACAAAGAATCATCTTTCGGTGACCACGATTGTGGCGCCTTCCACAGTAATGATGCCCAGAGCGAATACAGAACGCGAATTCCATCGTCCAAGGATCTATAACCAGGCGAACGAGACTAGCAAAAATGTGAGAAGCTTTAGATACTTTCGAAGATACAGTCAGCCGTACCGTTAATTGCTCCATTTGATTGGAAGCACTCGAGTCGGAGCTGAAAACATTGGAGACATAACCAAGCAGGCCACTCGCTTCTGATGTCGTTTTCTCGATCGTGTTCGAATCCTCCTCGGAGCTGTCAGGTTCGGATGTATATGCCAGGCTTAAAAGAATAAGTCTTTCCAATGCATTAAGAAGCATAATCAGCTCGGTATCAGTGACACTGGCAGAGATATCCTCAGCATAGGGTCGGAGCTCTGAATTCGTGCTTTGGATATCTCCCAGAGCAGACAGAAGTTGGCGGCATAAACAATCGTTGAGAGGCGCAACTACAGCTTGTAAAGCTGGTTGGAATTGAGGTAGTGCCATGAGAATAAAGTCAAGCCAATGCTGTAAAACCGGGCGATTGCTTCGCACCGATATTCCATCTACAAGCGTCTGCACTAGGAGGGGGTTCAGAGGATAACGAAGTGCAGACTCTGCGGTGTTTTCAAGCGCATTAATTGTCTCCACAGAACCATCGTCTGGTTTGTTTGCTACCGCTCTAGAAGATTCTAGGAGTGAAGTCGACACCGAGATGACGGAGTGAAGGAGGTGAAGCCACTTGTTCTGGAGATCCAGCTGATTCACGTGGATGGAAAAATAAAGTTTGCCAACAGCGATTGCTTCAATGCTGTCAACCAGGATATTGTCAATCTCTCCCCGAGAAACAATGGCCTGAAGTAACTCTATTGCAGTCGACTGAATAGCTGTGTTGAGTGGTTGCATGGAGCTTGTTCGCTGTGGTTTCGGTTCTGACTGAACGAATCTGAAAATGCGGATGAGAAATAGATACAATTCTAAGTGGAAAGGCGGCATACCGGAGGAGGATTTCTACGAGAGTATCCAGATAACTCGCGTCAGAATCAACCAAATTGCCTTGGGAACAAGACGTTACATTGCGAATTCTAAGCCAGAAAAGATTTGCATACAGTGAGCCACTCTCAATATGAGACCAGAGTGGTGAGAACGTTTGATTGACGTGGTCCTTGCTGCCTTCGCAAAACCTTGACCTCCAAAATTGACGATGGACAGGAGCGTTTCGAGGAGATGATGTACAATACGCTGATCAAAGGGACGTTCATATCGAAACCCAGGGAGTTCCCTTCCTCGAACTTTGAATGTCGTTGGACTGCGCAATATTGAGGGATCCAATAGGTCAAAAAAGATAGGGTCCAAGACTCTGTATATCGTGAGTTAAGATAGTTTGATATTATATCACACATTATGATATGATCTTACCTGATGTAAGATTTGAGGCTGCACCGCATCCATGTTTCCCCAATACGCCGAAGATTCACGTCGTCGCTTTTCAATGTATCCAAAACAGTCATCATAGGTACCTTGAAACAAAATCCAGGAAGGAGATTATCCTCTTTCGAAAGTATGATGAATCCAAAATAATCTCAACAGTTTAGTCAGACATACCACTCAATCGCCATAAAACGCCAAATGCTTCATATGCCTCAGAGACATTCCTGGACTCAGGAGAAGTCATAGACTGGGCTAAAATAGACTCAACATGCGGCCGTGTTGTTGATCCTTGTAGGCTCCAAATCAGGGTGACCGCGCGGACGTGGTATGCCGCAAAATCGGGTCGCAAGTAGTCCAAAAGTTTACTGACCATCTTGTACATTAGATGTCGTTCATCGATAGCAAGCTTGGGCTCGAGATACTGGTTTCGATGAAGACCTATCGCTAAACTGATTAACCGATCCACTACGGTAAACGTTGCTGTCTTCGAATAGGTCGTTCACTCTTGTTAGTAATATTTGACAAAAGAGAAAAAGGAGCTTACCTGATATTCCAGACTTGCAAGAAGAATATTCAACCATTCTTTTGGGTCCCAGGGAATATTCATTGGGGTAATCAATCTTGCAGCCAGCCGGTCAATGAGAAGTAATACTTTGGAAAACGACTCTCGCAGCATTAGTGCGTGTTGGGACTCTTTAAGACGAGAAGTAAAGGCCATGCTGAGGGATATCAAGGATTGGAAACATGATACAAAAGGCGTTGCCAAAATATCGAGCGTCGCTGCTGTCGGTATGGATTTGTCTGCGATCTTGAAAAAAGTACATGCGAAGTCGAAGGGTCGTTGAGAGCCACTTTCAACCTGCACGGTGATTTCTGGTCTTTGCAATAAGCTAGAATCGGGTATATGGTGCAAAATTTCATCTAGAAGAATCAAAGCTCTTCCAACAGACTTTGAAGACGCCTTGGTCGGATTGCTCTGTACTTGTGACTAGAAGATATCAGATTTGGAAATCCACGGGGGCTTGCAACTTACGCTTGTTAAATCAACGATAGCTCCGAAGATAATTGGAAGATGTATCGTTTGGATCTCTTCGTCATGTGAGAAGGTTTGGAGGATAAAACGAGCCAATTCAATTGCCTGTAATCATACAATGAAGACTCGAACATGATTTTGTCATGAAATAAGTGTACCTCAGTCTGGGTTCCATCACCCATAATTTCGTCAAATATTGAAGTAAGTAGATGACGCCAAAGTATTTGAGGTTCCACTGCTTCATAAAGCGTACTGGCTGTCATGGTCAACTGTCGATGATTGGTGAGGTACATCCTTTACAAGAGAAAGAGGATAACAAACATCTTGTCCACTATCTGTTGGATTTTTCACAAGATTCATGATGGCTTTGAAGACATCATATACAATGATCTCAGTCAAGATCGACCCAATTTCCCATTTGTCAAGTAGTGAGATGAAGATTTTGAACGGGCGCGACTCTGCATATTCTCCGGACGGGGAGACCATTTCGTTCTGATATGTGGTGATACGTTAATATACATTGGAATGATGTTGAAACAAATTGGAAATACCTTTAAAGTTGAGCTGAGCAGATCGAGTGCGTTCTCCTTGAGATACGCAATCTGATTATCCGATTTCTCATCTGATCCCAATAGCCAAGTATATAACCGGCGATTCAGAGATAAATCTCGACGTAAAACAACACCAGTAGCCGCCCGCATCAATATTGCTCGATCGTCTTTGTGAGCTTTACGGATAGCGTGACTGTTGACACGCATGCTTTGCAGAAGTATATCAAGAGCTGCTCTGCGTACAAGCAAGTTTTCATCTTCGAGAGCAGAGGCAAATGCTCGGATCATCAAGCCAATATCCTTGCCGACAACCTCAGTGAAATCTAGGAGAGTATGAGAGATGTACATGCTGCCAAGATTAAGTTTCATTTACCGTCGGTAGAATTCAAACGTGGAAGGCGGCGGGCAAGGAAATTGAGAGAAGTCCCTCGAGCAGAAGGCGTTGTAAGCATGATCAACCATATATTTTGGAAGAAGAATGACACTGATACAGCTCCCGACAATCGATCCAACAGACTGAGAACCTGAAAAAGAACAAGAATGCGCATCAGAATTACGATGAAGAATGTATTACCACCTACCTTTTCAAAGAATTCACCAGTTTCTTCCTCTAGTCCAGGAAGTAATGCGAGAATAATCGACTTCATTACTGGTCTAAGGCCGGATTGCAATGGAAGATAATGTGTGTCATAGATGTTGAGTAGAGTTGGCTAAAGATGATTTAAATATCATGAATAAATGATTGATGTCTCTGGTAAGAGGCGTTACCTTGACTGATGTAGCGGCGTATTCGAAGAACGGGAATAATCCAGATGACCACAGTGATAGATCGCGTTTCAAGCCTTCCACCTTTCATTAGATAGAAGGTCAGCGCATTTCTTGACCAAAATACAGTTTTACACACCCCCAATACAGCTAGAATATGAATGTACACTTCCAAAGCACGTTGATGAACTCCAGTTGGTAACGCTGGATTCAAACATTGGGCAAGACGTTTCGCGACGATTAACTTGCGGGGAATCTCTTTGAATTGCATATAAGATTGGAACGTCTATATTGATCAGGTAAGTTACAATATTTTGCTTCCCAATTCACTTGTACTGCATACCTTTAACAATTGCTTAAGAAATGCAATACAGTCTGCCCATTCGTGTACATTATCGAAAGAGTTGAGGCACTTCTCCACCTGCTGGGTATATTTCTTAAACTTTGGATCTGAAGAATAGACCTGTAATGCGATGGCTAGGGTAAGGTCTGTAAGATGTTCCCCATTATTCGAGGGGGAACCTCACCTCTTTCACTAGCCCTTGCAGATATCCAAGCAGAGCCCTTCTTCGCAATCTTCCCTGAACCTTCGACCTCGGATACTGCGGGGGTATTGATGGACATGACGGTGAGGACACCGATAATATTGTCAACGATGCAGCTTGAGGAGACAAGATAGCGCTGGTGGTCTCCGCAGTAGCAGAAGAGATTTGGTTAGTATGACTTCGGTATGACCGTGACGGTCGCGACTGCGAGCGCTGGACGTGTCGGTCACGAGCGTGACCGCAGACATGCAGATCGCACGACGCAGACCAAGCTTAGCAAAAGCTTGGTCGCTGATGTATTCAAAACTCCCCAGACTTCATTTAGATTGCATATACAATGTTCTTGACAGAGCCACAGTGGTGATGAATCCCAAGCGGTTGACCAATGCCAATAATATATCAAATACATAAATGAGCCAGCCACTTCAAGGCTCACTGCTCAGCAACTGGACAAAAAATTAATCCAGGACAAATACACTATGAGCTACCTATGTACATTAAAATTAAGACGGAGTAATCGTTAAACAGAGAGTCTGCCGACATGAGTTATGCGGTTGGAAGAGGAGCCATATCGGAGTCACCCCCTTCGGAGGACGGAGCGAGCTGGAGGATGCGCATTTTGGTGGGTGCTCTCACAGCACTTGCGTTGATCGGAGTGTCAGGAATGGCAGAAGGGGCTCGAGAGGGATTGGCAGAAGTGAAAGCTGAGCCAGATTTGGAATTCTTTAATTTGCTGAAGGCCTTGTGCCCTGAAATAGCGACAGAAGAAAGTTTAGGCAAAGCAACGCTGCCTGCTGCCTTGTCGTCGGTGGGCTTTATTTGCGCGCTTGTGACGTTGATAAAAGAGGCATAATCGGACTCCTTTTCACCCACCCATGTTCGAGCAAGCCATCTACCGCCAGCGATACCTCGTATTTCTCTATTGGCTTCGCGCCAATGCCTCACTTTCCTTCCACTTTTATCAAGAGGCAACAACGGTGCAAATCCTGACGCTATTTTTGGCGGAGGCTGCACTGGGAAGGGTTTAGTTGGAAGCGGATATACTGGGATCGCCACATTTTCGAGGTTGATTTCCTGACTTCCTTCGTCGGGTAGCGGAGCTGATGCAAGCGGAGGAGAACTAGGCGGCATATTGTCAGGCTCTGGTGAATTTTGTTCGAATTGTGCAGTGACAGGTGAAGATGCAGCCGTCCCTGCGTAACCTAAATGAAGTTCTCAGTAACTATCTGACTTAGAGGGAACATGCGTCACTTACTTTCACTCAAAGCACCCGTGTCCTCAAGAAGCAAAGGCGGGATGGCAGATTTTTTCCTGTCGAGTAAACTTAGCGTATAAGATAAGATTCTCTGCCAGAAAACCTACTTTGCTAGTTTGAGTTTTGCCCTCGGTATGGTTGGAGGTTTACGGGGTGAAACTTTCTTCTTCCCCTTCGAAGCAGAAGACTCAACAGGTTGATGTAGCGGAGAGCTAGTTATCATGTCTCCATCGACATGCGATTGCGGCGTTGCCTTAAACCATGACATCGTTGCACCCGTTGGTTGGGATAATTTCTCTTTTACCTTCTTTTCTTTTTCACCTTCTCCTAGCTTTTTGTCGCTCTTCCGTGGTTTGCGTTTTGTAGAGGATACTTTGCGTTTCTGACCAGATTCAGCGATGCGTGAAGGTGACGGTTTGGCAAGACTCCCATTATCCTCATCGTCAATAAGTTCATCAACGAGCTGATCTTCTTCTTCCTCGACTTCCTGCTCTTTGTCTGAATGGACAGGTGGAGGCGGAGGAGGCGCAACGGGTCGCTTTTTTACACTTGCCACCCTTCTCTGAGGTTGTGGGGGAGGAGTCATTTCTTCACGAAGCGTGGATATCTGAGGAGCATCCATATCAACGTCTTCGTCCATTTCGCTCTCTGAGGGTGCTGGTGCACGATTGCGGTGAGAGGGATTTGTCGGTTCGTAGGTCACCCACGGAGATGCACGAAACGATGACATGGCTTGATGGCTGCCGAGTGTTTACTTGTATTTCGAACCAAGAACGTAAGGCAGTTGAAGGCTAGCCCAGAGATGCCACCTTGTGTCGGTTATAATGTTGGGAGAGGCACAAAGAGTTGTTGCAGGCTCAACCTGCTGAACGACGCCAACAACAGAACACAGCATATGCTCCTTTTAGTAAAAACGATCCCTTGGCGACTTGGCCACATGTTATCTACCAGATCTACCAATCAACCCAACCTTTCTGATGCACCCTCGTAACCCGCCCATCTGGACAAATCGTCTTGAACATCAACCAACCGAGTGTCATAAAATATATGTGCCGTAGGCTTGACAGTTTCCCAGTCAACGATTTTCCCTCCTTCGTCGCGATCGAATTGTGCGCCCCAAACGCTCCAATTGTCAAGCTTGGTATTATGTGACGCAATCGTGCATCCACACTTCTTGCAGCGCCAACGTATTTTCCATGGTTTGGAGGCTACTGTGTAGGAATCGAGAACTTCTTGAATAGGCCCGGCATGTGTCCATGTAAAACGCGAAGCCGGGAAATGGGAAGTATGGATGAAAGCAGCAGCTATGGGACAGATCTGGTAGGCAATGTTGATAGATAACTCATGTTCGAATCAATTCTTACCATTTAACCTCTGGCATAGAGAACAATGGCAGAATGCGCTGAGAAGCGGCAAGCCCTTAACCTGGTAGCTTGCTAAGCCACAAAAACAGCCGCCTCGATGAACAACGTTGGATTCCGCGTTATCGGGAGATTGGGTACCAGAATTCGCCATGATGGTTATTATGTTCAACGAGCATGCGAATCAAATGGGAATTGCTATTCAGAGGTGCTCCGCATCCGGGTGCCCGAGGTATTGATTTCCGAAGGAGAGCTCTGGGAGACCTTGTAGTCTTGCTGTACTATTTATTTCATAGCGAAATTGAAATCGTGGTGTTATAGAATGTCATAAACCAGGTAAGGTATAACGAAAGAACCTAAAGTTGCGTATGGTTGCCAGGACTCGCAGGATTTTTTCGATTTGTTTTTGGTTGATGTCTACACGTGATATGTAAGCTTGATTTTCATCCTTCCTCGAGTTCCTCTCTTGACTCTTGATTCGACATCGTTGAACTGATCTACTCGCCTGCAGCGCAATCGATACGGCCAAAGAAACTGGATCCCCCTTCGTCCACTGTTGACTTCTATCAGCTGCTCTCGGTGCCCAAACATGCATCGTTAGCAGAGATCAAATCTGCCTATCATCGCCTTCTCCTCCAATCTCATCCAGACAAGCGCAATCCCTCCAGCCCTGGCGGTTATGTTGACATTTCCTTGATCAAGAAAGCCTATACCACCCTTTCCAACGAAGATAGCCGAGCTGCATATGATTTGGATTTGAAGCAGCGCACATATACCTCCGCCGGGCCGCGTCCTGCACAAGTTATTTCGTTGGAGGAGTTCGAGGATGAGAATGTCGAGGGAGAAGGAGAAATTTCGGAAGAAGGCCCTTGGAGATACCGCTGTCGCTGTGGAGGGTGGTACAAGATAAGCACTGTCTTGATGGAAAAGGGAGAACATTTAGTTGCATGCAACAGTTGCTCAGAAGTGGTATGGGTCGGATACGAGATTGTTGAATCATAATCAAGCAATGAGCAAGCAACGCATTATACACGTGGAAATGGATGGATGTAAGTACTTACAATTTATACCCCAGATACTAAGTATTAATTAATAGTCTAAGATACAGCACGCATATTCCTTTCTTTGTGCAAAAACGCAGTACAGCACATACACTGCTGCTCACGCACCGAAGTCGCGTAGCAAGTTCGAGGTCATTTTGCCCTCGCTTCTTCGCTCGCTCCGCTGTCTCCCACTTGATTAGTGGATTATCCACGGCGCTTACCTTCTCTTAGCCGAGCTGCACACGAGCTTCGACTACTGAAATATTGGGCAGCCTGATCGCCTCACGGACTTATGCCTACTAGTAGTTGGGTGTAAAAAGAGCAATGTGCTCGCTAAAGGCACCACTTTTGTGCGCTTACCCAAGACCCATCCATGCCTCCACCCTCTCGTCAACTTCTCTCTTTCAAATATTGCGCGATCGCGTCTTCATTGTATTGGCATCCGCTTGATATTGGCCCCATGATCTTCTTATGCGACAATATTCATTATAATACACATATCAAATCTTAGGTAGCAAGGAAGCTACCATGTCGCACTTCAGACATCCGTCGCTCAGGTGCGCGTCTTATCTTCAAGATTAACATCAGTTGATACCAAATCAGCAGACAATGCGAAGGCTCAAGCATATTTCCATCTTTCTGCAAACACCTGCTTTGTTACTTGCCACCACAGGATTCTTAGCAGGTTCCTACAAGAGTTTTATGTGGTCATGCTATTGTATGTAGGTGTCATCAATTGCAAACATCACGGACTTATCTGGCCAGCACAAAATATGACTGCATCAACAATAGCACGGCCTATTCAATTATCTTACCATTTGCCCAGGTCACCTAATGATGCTGCACCCTTTGCTTGCCTAGAATTATCCTGGCTCTACAATTAGAGTGCTTCTGTAAAATGTATTTGCAAAAATAATAGATTTTGTGCCACTCCAATTTGCGCTAGTGACTGGGGATGGGACAAATGTGCTTGAACATTGAATTCTGGTAAAAATTAATATGATAAAATAATAAGATTAGAACTAAAATATGTACCCACATCTAGTGAATATATCAATATATATCCATTTCATCACCCTCTTTAACTTCAACAACTCCAATATAATGATGTTGATTGTGGATGACTGGACGATCATCCTCGTCATCTGACTCTACCAATGTTGCACTTTCCCGCATGAGAATCCATTTTTTGTACAATGATTCTTGAAGCTCTCGCCCAAGAGCATGTCCAACTGGGAGGGGAACAGCATTCCCAATCTGTCGATGCATCTGTAATGAATTTCATTCAGTTGCATCCCAAGGGTTCATTAACCTGAGACATACAGTAACAACATTATTTCCGATTGATTCGAAGACAAAATTATCTGGGAAACCTTGTGATCTTGCCAATTCTCTAACGGTTAGCATCCGGTGGTCCTGACCATCTTCATAAATACCCAACACATGTTGAGAATGTAACACGTACTCTGGGATGTAGAACGCGACACTGTTTCGCCGTCGGGTCCATATTGGTCACTGTCGTTTGAAATATTGAATCTTTGTCCACGCGCCCATAAAGACCTACACCTGATTAGTCCACTAGATATAAATGAGGCTTGATGATGAACATACCAGGCCGATAATGTTTTCGTCCAACTGATGATGATGGATCAACGAATTGCCATTCAAGCATTCCGTTTGGCAGGTCTACCAAAATACTTAATTAAGATTATATGACGAGGCAAAAGTGGGTAACACACCTCGATAATCAGCGTCGACACGAAATGGGATATTGATGACCCTTCAAAAAGAATTAACAACTATATTACTGCTAAAAATACATGAATACCTTTCGATTTTCCTGGCATCGAAACATCTTGTATATTGTTGAATGTCTTTTGATGGCTTTGTACGAGCCACAAGTTGATAGCGGGTTGCAGGCTCGTGATTGTAACCAATTTCACCTCGAAGACCGCAATAAGGTTGATCACCTTTCTGACAGTCATGTGAAGGTATAGAATTTTCGCGTTCCCGTCGTTCCTTTCTGCGGCTTGGGGGTTCTCGAGAGGGATTGGGATGTTTCCTACAAGATGATTCAGTAATGTTGAATCAGAGTGAACTTGATGACCCAATGCATGCATACCAATCAAAACGAGGCAGATCAAAGATTGCGTCTGCAACGCTCACGAATGGGTGCTGTGCGATTCCATCGGCAAACCTTACCGGCATGAGTGAGTGAGATTTATCCTGTACTTTGACTGTTATCTGCAATGTCTTGTTTTCGGGGAAATCATGCGTCGGCTCTGGAAAATCTGGAAGGACCTGCCCTTCCTTCGCAGCAACAATAAAGAAGCGCATGCGTCGTTGTGGTGTCCCATAATGCCCCGCCTGTAATTGGCCAGTGCGAACTTGGTAGCTGACCAGATATCAGTTTGATGGGACAAATCAGATAAATAGAGGAATACTGACCCCATATCAAGCAATGCTCTCACAAAAAGCTTCAAGCCCCCGGATGAAATACCTCCCTTGGTTTTGTGGCTGTCAACTTGCTTTGCGTTGAGCGCGTATCGCAGGAACCCAGGAACATTTTCGAAGTAGCCAAATGACGGTGAGTAGTGATCCATATACGATAGGGTGGTCAAGATGAGATTGCTCTTCGTGTCTTCTGCACTCCTAAACATGTTTAACGTGGAATGGCTCTGGCTGTCATAGTATAAGAACCACTAAGGACATAATATTCCGAGTCAGTTCAATTGTAACTCACCAAGGGAAGCCTGCAGTGATAACGTCAATTTCGCCGGGCTTTGGCTGCACTGGTACTGGTGTTTTGTCGTCGTACTTGTGCTTAGGAACCTCGACCTGATGGCCTTGTTGTGATTTAATGATATACCGAAGCATTTCATTGGCACACTGGTTCGAGACCAACGTTTCCGGAGAATTTCGACTGTTAACATTTTCATGAGCAAGCAATTAGTGTTTACAAAAAAAAAGGACACATACGCAAACGTTCTTGCAGCACTGGGGCCTATTTCAATTGCATGCGTGATCTTGAGGCATTCACTTCCTTCAGCCAGGCCACGACTGAAGGCACCGACCCCACCAAATAGATCCAATGTGTTCAGTGGCTTTCGCTTTTGTGTCTCGAGGAACTGATACAAGAGCTTTCTTTTTTCTAGTCGCTCTTTGCAGCATGGCGTACATACGTGGAGATCTCTCCACCCAAGATGCTGCCTATGTGCCCAATCTTTGACTTTGAGTTCTGGGAATGTATACTTGACGTAGAAGTGGTCGTACGACATCGCCAGCCAATCTTCTAGGGTATGATCGGGTGGCTGGAAAGATTCCATGCAAGGAACGTAGATGATCTTCAAAAGATCATCGACCTTAAACATCACCGTTTCGTCGGTGAGGTACAATTGCCGCTATCAAAAGTCGTTAAGTATAAAGAATGAACGATAAGCACAAAGCAACCGAAGTAAGTACCTCATCTCTGAACAAGTTTGCAGGCATAACCCCCTTGAGATCTGAGATGCGCCCAACCTTTCTTGCTGTCACTTTCGGTTCTCTGATGTCTAAGTTGAGACCTGTGATGTATCCAATATGAGCAGGGCCTTTCTCCGCCCGATAGAGAACAAAATCTTCATAATGGTAGGTTGTGCCACCGAATGCAACGCCGTTCTGGTTTCCAAATTCGTCCTTGCAAACGCGAGGATCCATGTCGGCCTCACGCTGCTGCAGGAGAGGGCATACCGGACAGTTGTCGGGTGGTGTTTGGGATGCGAATAATTCTAACCGCGCATTGTCGATAGAAGTGAATGCACCTACACCAAGGGTGTGCATGAATCTATCCCATAACCTTTCAGCAAAATTTCACGGCGGAGAATAAGGAGGGCATACTTGCAAACAAAGTGATCTGGCTTGTCGGGAGGGGGAAGAGCAGGTGCGAAATGGACTTCGACTTTCGCAACAATGTCGTTAAACTTGACTGTATCGCAATGGTCTGCCAAAAAGAGCTCTTGAGGGTTTGCTAGCTCACCCAAAAACGTTTTTGATCCATGGTTAAACCACTGAACATGGGCGACCTGGTTGGCGACGACAAAGTACATTATTTTCGCAAACCTAGAGCCTGGATAAGGTAGAGTTCATATAAGCATAGAAAAACCAAAAGTGCATACCAAAAATAATCATATAATTGAGCATTTTCAGGGAGCAGACTCTCCTTCATGGGCATTTCCTCGTCGCCGGGAACCAAAACAACATCTCCAACCTAGGCCAGAAGGTGGAAGTGAGATAATCCTTCACCAACATTGCAAACCCACATACCCGGTAAATCTTCCCATCGACCTGCACCTCCGTATAGCAGTCATAATCCATCGACACCCTGTTGATCTTATTGGAGCTGACCATCTTCTTCACGCGCGTTAGTTCAATTAACTCCCACAGCCGTCTTCGTGCCTTCTTCTGTCTCCTCTCCAGCGCAGCTTTATCCACAGGCGGCGGCGCACCCCCCACAACCATGATCTCTTCGCGGAAGTACCCCTCGGCTAGTTTCGCAATGCGCGGCGTTACTCGTGTCGGGTTCTGGTTCTCCGGCCTCAGCACTGCGAGGTCGATATCGCGCCGCAGAGAGATTTTTGGCGGGGCTCTGGGCTGAGCGCGTCTCTCATGCCTGGCGCGCGAGGTTTTGGACCTGGCGGGAGCCTGAAGCAAGATGTGTTTGACGAAGGGAACGGCCATGATTTTGGACGGGTCGTGCTCCTCGAGGATAATGTCTTGAATCTGGACGATCTAGTTCAAAGCGCTCTTCAGCTCTAATTTATTTTATGTAGTAAAAACGCGACTGCGATGCTTACATTTTCCCATATGTCGCTCTTGACAAAAGTGCGGCCCATCAATGTCTTCGATTCAAATTTGTGGAGAAAGGAAGAAAAGTCCTCTCTTGGCCGCTCCAGCGCGCGCGATATCACAATCTGCGCAATCCGGTGTGGGGTGCAGAAATGTTGCCAATGTTCGCTGTATTTTTGTGACGGCGAGCGCAAGATATACCACGCGTATTGCGTCTCGATATAGAACGGCCTGCGCAAAGCGAAAATAATCAGCATACTAGTATCAATAATCCGGACGGCAGAAATTCTCGTCCAACTCAGACAGAAGTAAAAATGAACTGACTCTGCATCCATAGAATAATCCACCGAATATCTTAATATTGCACTCAAGTTCACATAAAGCGGCTCGGCGTCGCCATCCTCCTGCCCCTCGTCTTCGTCATTCTCATAGTACGCTGTCACCAGCCCCGCGGCCTCGAACTGGCGGTCCACGCCGTCGTCCTGCTCCAGCGCGTCGAGCGTGACCATCTCGTGGCCGTGCTTCGGGTCGAAGATGGCGAAGTCGTCAAGCAGCCGGATAGGCTTCTGACCGCTGTCTTCCTCGTCCTCGTCCTCGTCTGGATCCTCGCCTTGAATGACGAGTTTATCCGTCTCACGAATTTCCTTACGGTTATCGGGTTTGCGATACCGCTGGGCTATGTAGAACAAAAAAAAAACGACAAAGAAATCGACAAATAATTCAGTTAATGGCCAATGCAAACGGAACAACACGACGAAGAAATACACACACCCTTTGGTAACTGTCTGCGCTTCGGCCTCTAAAGAATACATTAATTAGTCCAGCACGCATAATATCTCGACCACCAAGTACAGTCATTATGATAAAAAAACACACCCCAACTTCAGCAACCACATCCGCCTTCCTCTTCCCAAGCGAACTGGAGGTAGCACTCGACGAGCCCACGGACGGGCTGCGCGACTGACCGTCGCTAGCACTGGCAGCCAGCAAATTTGCCTCCGCGGGAAAGGACACTTCGAACCAGCTCCGTCTTGGGGGCATTCCGTGCGGATTCCAGTTGTCGTATGTAGCAGCAGTTCTCTTATTTCAACTCCAACGTGGACTTCCAGTTATTCTAGAACACGCCTATGCGTGTGTATATTCTCGTAAAGGCTGGAAACTAGTTTTCAACCAGTTTTTCCAAAGAAAACACGAGAGCAGAAAGAAGTTCGGATTTTAGTGGTAGATAGCGATGCAAATCAGATATTAGATGTTCCAGTGTGAATAGAAACCAGCGCAGGCAAGAGCGCAGGTGGTATGTAACAGAGTCAAGGTAGACAACACGAACAGTATGTACGGTCCGTGCGCACAAGATACATCCCATATCTTCGCGCGGCGGATCAACACGGTCCGCTAAGGTCAGGGCTGTAACGCACAACTCTCATCCTTTGCAATCCAGCCAAATCGTGTATATCATTGGGCTTCCAGTCATATCATCGCCTCTCTCGCGACTACTTAGATACCTGACTAGAAAAGGAAAAGGAAAGAAACACGAATGAGTAATTTGTAGGAAATGGACTGGGGGAGGCTGGCATTCATTCTGTCGTTGACGGTTGGTTGACGGGTCGGACATCGTTGCAGTAGCAGGTCACATCGACGATTATGAAACGATAAAGAGTCGATGGGGTGAATGGAAGGATCGGGATATGGCGACGGTGTTCGTGATACTGGGGATCAAGTCTTCTTTCTGGTCAATGATATCCCAAGGTGTCAATAGTCCGTGTATGGTATGAGATTTCCACAGAACCCGTAAGGCTGGCCACCGTCCATTATCCATGAGTGACATGCCGTGCTGTGTCGTATTTTAGAATAATAGAATAAACAGAAGCCGCGGATATCAAGAAGGAAAAGAAAAAGATCGTGAAAGCGGTTAGAACGATACAGAACGAGGGACACGAGGAGAGTATGAACAAAACATAGTTGGTAGTCTATTTGGAAGACGCACAAAAAGTCCAGGGAAGAAAAGTTGAGAAGTAATGCCCCATAGTATTACATAGAATGATAGAAAGGAAGGTATCAAGGAACATATAGAGACGGCGGTGATTCGACAAGAATGCCTACGGGTTCGGTGTTAGCTTCAGAGTCCGGTGATTGTTTAATGTGTTAGCGTGATGCCATTCGGATGGATGGCTGGCTCTGACAATGCGCCTTCTGTGATGTCCGAGGATCCACTAACACCATCTTGGTGGAAGTCTGTGTAACATATGAGGGAATGAAGCTAAAACGTGTAGTTCACATGTCACGCACCGAGAATTTCATTGTACATCATGACTTTCCAAGTATCCACGGGAAGATCGGCGTCGTTGAAACTCCAATCGAATCTTTCGTTGGAAATAGGTTCATCGGTAGGATCATGATAGGGCGCGACGTATTCATGCGCTAGCGATTGAGTAGCGTCTATCCGTTTTCTGGGATCGAAAACGAGCATCTTCTCAAGGAGATCGATGGCTGTGCCGATGACGTAGTTAATACCGGGACTATACGAAAGTAAACATGACAAACCATCAGGATCGTTGGTACGGAGTTTCTGGCTGAAAGGGATGCGCTCGCGCTTTGGTAGGCTTTGTACGAATCGGAGGGTCTGCGGGAAAATAAGCACTCGTATATCTTATCAGATGATAGTCTTACGTTTTCGCTTGCAATGCTCTCAATGACATCATCAGGAGGTGTCCCAGCAATTCTGTGATGATCGAAAATTGGTTGACATCTAAACACGAGGTGAATAAAAAATTGTCGCGAAGTTTGTAAAAGACGCACGATCTTTTCCTGGGAACAAAGGTTTCCCTTCGAGCATCTCTGCGAAAATGCATCCCGTACTCCAGATGTCGACGGCAACGTCGTACTTTTGCCAGGTGAGCATGATTTCGGGAGCGCGATAGTATCTCGTCGAGACGTATCCCGTCATTTGAGGATCTTGAATACGGGCTAGACCGAAATCGCAGATCTGCCGAAATAGCAGTCAGTCAGACTAATCATACGTGGGTGCGAAGGATCCGCACCTTTAGATCACAGTTCTCGTTGACAAGAATGTTGCTGGGTTTCTAAGAAGCAAGTGAGTAGGAGCCGGGATGATAGAACCAGCAGAGTATAATAAAACGTACGAGATCACGATGAACGACACCAGCAGAGTGGACGTATTTTAGACCGCGCTAGACAACCAAGCTTTAGATAAATGGAGCGAAGTGTACGGACTAGTACATACCAGAATTTGATAGAGGAAGTATTGGATGAACTGCTTCTCGAGCGGTCGAGAGGTGAGCAGGCGGTGGAGATCAGTTCCGAGGAGCTCTGTGACAAAGTACCTAGAAAAGTGTTAGGCTGAAAAAGAGGAGTAGCGCAGAGTGCACGACGAACAGATCTTCGAGGGGAGAAATGAAGACATCGCTGAGGCTGATGATCTAGAGAGGACATGAGCAGCGGGGCGGAGGCGAGAGGAAGCGCAGACGCACATTTTCGTGTTGGATGTGCTTGAGGAGTTTGAGCTCGCGATAGGTGCGCTTGCTGAGGACTGGCGTGCTGAAGGGCTTCATGATCTTCTTAATCGCAACAGAGGCACCTGTGAGCTGATCCTTGGCAGAGCTGGGGACGGGGTGAGAGGTGGAGTGGGGAGTACACGCAGAAGACTAACCAGACAAGACCGAAGGCACCTGGGGAAAAGAGTGAGATGGAGCAGGGCAGACAGGGGAATAAGGCTCACCCATGCCGACGGGCTGGAGGTCGACATATCTGGTGGTGACCTGGGGAAGGGTGAGTAGGAGCGGGGTGGAGAAGAGAGAGACGGACCTCGAAGGACGTGCCGAAGATGCTGAGCTTGACGAAGGACATTGGTGGACGGTGGGGGTGGTTGCAAGTCAAGAGCCAGTCCGATCTGCTTTTCAAGGAACTCGGTCACGGCTCTGCGCGTGCCTCCTTTCTCACTCCCCACTTTTCCTCTCCGGCCCTCCCTCCGCTCCGCCATCCACACCCACTGCCCCCCTACATGCCCCCCGCGCCCATTGCCGCCGCCGCCGCCGCCGTGCCCAACGTCGCCAGCGTCCTGCAGCCCACGGCAGGGCGCTATATTGGAGCATCTATGACGCAATGGCTGATTTGCCGGACCCTTGTGTGAAAATTTGATCCCCAATCACGCACGTCGATGATCGCACGCACGCGCGCACTTGTCCTCATACCAAACATGTCATTATTCCTGCGATCGTCTCTCCGGACATCCAAGGCAAGTCTCTCTCACCCCGTGCTTCCACTCCATGCCTCCTGCTGATCCCCGCGTCCGCACAGCTCGCGTTCAGCTCTCGCTCCTACGCGACTGCCACCCCCGCCGCAGCAAAATCAAAACAGCCCCTCGTCCTTCTCGCTTTGGGCATCACCTCCGGAGCCGGTTACCTCTACCTTGACCGCACCGCGCCCCCACCCAAACCCAAGCAGGAGAAGAGCCCCCTCGACCCCCAAAACTTCATCGACTTTAAGCTAAAAAAGGTCGTGCCTTACAACCACAACACCGCCAGGTCCGCTGCCATTTCTGCCTTTCGAGTACTTCCGTTGCTGACCTCCAACTTTCCTAGCTTTGTCTTTGAGCTGCCCAACGATGAGCCTCGCTCATTCCCGTTGCCTCCTGCCTCCTAGTCAGAGCCAGCAATCCCGACGATCTCAAGGATGCCAAGGACAAGCCTGTCATTCGTCCTTACACCCCAGTTAGCCCACCCGATGCCCCAGGCGAGCTGACGCTCCTCATCAAAAAGTACGACACTGGCAACATGTCCAAATACATCCACTCCCTCAAGGTTGGTTTTCTTACTAATTCTGACGAATCTTGCTGACACTATTCTCGACGCGCATAGGAAGGGGATACGCTTGCTATTAAAGGTCCTATTGCCAAGTTCCCTTACCAAGGTGCGCAACTTGATGAAATACCGCACTGTTTCCAACACGTAATGTCGTTTTTAGCCAACGAGTTCGAAGAAGTTGCTCTAATTGGAGGCGGAAGTGGAATGTCTGTTCATTTTCTTCCAATCCAAGCTCCCCGAGACTCACGCTCTATATTTAATGCGCAACAGCACCCCTCTCTACCAAATCCTCACCCACGCGCTCGCTGACAAGAACAACACGACAAAGTTCAAGCTCATCTACGCCAACGTCACCGAAAAGGACATCCTCCTCCGCGAAGAGCTCGACACCCTCAAGGCCAAATTCCCCAAGACCTTTGATGTCGTGTACCTGCTCGACAAGGCCTCTGAGGGGTGGAAGGGCCCAGTTGGATTTGTCACTGCGGACATCATCAAGGCCAATGTCGGCTCTCCTGACTTGAAGGAGAAGGTCAAGATCTTTGTGTGCGGTAAGTGATCCTCTTAATATTTTTTTTTTTGGAGGAAATGGTTATAAACTGGTTCTTGGCATCAGGTCCCCCTCCTCAGGTCGCTTCTGTTGCAGGCAAGAAGGCTGGCATGAAGCAAGGCGAGATTGGCGGAGTCCTCAAAGAGCTCGGCTACACTTCAGACCAGGTATGTGCTTCCCTTGCATCCGCAGAAATAATTTTTAATCGCAGTATCTCTTCCCAGGTTTTCAAATTTTAATCGACACTCACATACCCACAAATTTATCCAATCATCTACTCATATATTGCTGTGCTAGACTATCTTTAAAGCTTTACATAAATAAAACATCTGAATAGAGTCGGAAAAATACCAACGCTTTGCACTCGCCGGCTGCTCGTGGAATTTCGCGTTGTGAGCTCAAAGCTATTTTAATTCGCAGGCGTCGACGTCATAGACCCGGGTGAGGTTCGGACTCGGGGACTCGGTGCGTCACCCACCCTTTTTAACCTTCAGTGAATTAGGTTAAATATGTATCAGAGTTCATATGATAGCAGACACAGGATACTGTGATATGGCAGTGCATTGGATCCATCGACATCAATCGCAGTACTACTATTTTAATTGCCATGATTCATGGTACATGTACAACCACAACGTCAAGCTCGTGTCAAGCTTTGATTATCGCGAACCCGGAGATGCTTCCAACGACGTCATACTTCTTCCCGAGTATGTAAAGCAAAAAAAAAACATGATGCCACTGCCATCAAGCAGTTCGAAATTGTACTCATCTACATCATCGTCCATGTCATTCCAACGGCGATCAACAAGTTAAGCAGGCTGTGTTTTGTGATGAGGAGGATGAATCGAAGTCGAACCCGGAGTCCGCCGGTAACTGTATATGTAGTCTCTCAAGCTTCAAATTCAAAATTTGAGTTTTTTTGGGGTGCACGCTGCCTCATACATCACTGGGCGTCGTCATACTATGCATACTTCCTGTCAATGGCGGAAATACATCCCAGGAGAGGAGGTGCAACGATTCGGCTGGTAAATTAATCTATGGAAGGATTTTTTTCGTCATTCTTCTGTGCTGAATTGCGCTGATTACAATTTGAAGTGAGGCCTTGAGGCCGATCCACCATCCATTTCAAAATTGAATGATGTATGCAGGCGCAGACGGAGGATTCAAGTATGCATGTATGTATAGCGCATATGATTTCTTGGCTGCCCCATAATTGAATGTGTTCAAGACAAACTTACAGCTGTTTGGGCTAGCTGGCATTGGAGCAGTATTACAACACTTGGTGTCTTATTGGTACTAGAACTTTTCTACAGATAAAAAAGAAAGTGTCCGCCGTGTTCAAGTGGATCCAAAGTGTCGCTGCTGTTGCCTGACGCCGCTACCAGGTACAATATTTAACAAGGGTCATACAGGTATCGACGGGATTTATGTGCTGGGTCAAGGATACAGTGTTGACCTCCAAAAGCTACAAGGTTGTGCCACAACATCTCCAAGGCAGAGTATAAAGCACTCGGTCACTCTGGCTACAGTATTGACATCTCCAAGCATTTCCAGCCGCAATACAAGGAATATTGCAAATTTTATAGTGACTTCAACACTACTACTAAGGTTGAAGTAACTTTCTACTGTGCTTGTAGTCATCGTTGTAGGACATCGATATCGAGGATCGTCGACAATTCCGGACAAAGATATCAGCTGAATAATTCTTTCAGTATTTGGGAACAAGGTCGACTGAATTTGAGATGAAGCACATCGCATCTTATCATAATGCCTATAGCCTTGAGGTTTAATGTGGGTGCCTTTGCATCTCTCTTCCATCTGCATATTAGGCGTCTCGTGTGAGATATCGAGCTCACGAGGCCTTTGCTAGTCGTTTTTCGGAAAAAGATCAAGAGAACACTGCAGGGGTATCAGTGTCGCGCCCGAATTTGGCCACTGCTTTGTGCCGGAAGAGGAAGGAGGGCGAGCTTCGCGCCGAAAGCGGACAAGGCGAAGGCCAAAAACAGACGCTACCTTGTACTCCCGCTAGACGGTGGGTGCGCGCTGGTCGTATATATACTGGAGGACAATGGGAGAGCCAGCTTCAACCTGCGCTGCCATCATTGATCTGATTAGGCACTCGCTACCCGCACATTGTCTTCACTTTCACCTCGAAGAGAGACCTTACCACACGCCTATTATTGGCCTGCTACGCGCGACGCGCCTGCTACTACACCAAACAACCTACCTCATACCCGCCTACAGACCCTGTCCCTGGCGCCTTGGCTTCATTGTCCACCAAATTAACATCAATACCATTACACGCACCGATTTTAAGTAATCACTATGCCGTCCTACTTCTCCGCGCCCTCCTCGCCCACTTTTGGATTCTTCCCCACGGGCACGACGTCACCCAACACTTTTGCCGGGTTCCACCAGAACCCCCGCGATGCGCACAACATGTACGCTACATTAGGATCGACGCGGTCGACGCAGGGGAGCCAGCCCGCGCAGGGTGGCAAGGCGGTGCTGAAGAGGTTTCTGTGGCTACTGTAGAGCGAGCCAACTGGAGGAAGAGAACCTAATACCATGATCAACACGAACGCTCATTACACATACCACACTCACTCACATTTTTCTTTTTCTTCATCCTCATATATCCTTATTGCATCGTATACTACCACATAGACATCCACTGTTGTATCCATAGCATAGCTCACCTTGAAACCAATGCCCCATGCCGGGTAAAACTTGCTTGACCGGGCCGCGGTGCTGCTGAGTTGATCTGTTTTTGGCTGGGAGGTGCACGTCCCTTTTGTACCTTGGCCGCCACCATGGACGACAGTGCGCCGTACTCGCTGGCGCTGCTCTCCGAGTACACCCACACCCTCGACTCGCTCCCCATCGACCTCTCCCGCAACTTCGCCGATCTCCGCGAGCTCGATGCCGTCCTCTCCTCCTCCGTCCTCTCCATCACCGCCCGCATCCAGAACCTCACCGCCATGATCGAGGAGGGCCGCGCATCCAAGGAGGACCGTCTCTGGCTCCTCACAGAGATCGCAGAGGAGGCCCAGCGCCTCAAACTCGGTGGCGAGGACAAGATCCGTGTCGCCTGCCAGGCAGCGGACAATCTCAAAGCCCACGCAGGCCACCTCAGGGCCCTTGCCGACCAGCTCCCCGGCTTCGACTCCTCCGTCCTCGAGCGCAATACCGTCTACCCGCACGTCTCCGAGCGATCGTACATGCCCGCCACCACTATGGAGACTGGCCGCCGTCGCCGCGGCGTCCTGGGCTCCATCATGACCAACCCAGACCCCAGCCCAGCGAAGCGCAAGCGCGCCCCCAAAGACGACGATGCAGATGTGGGCTCCTCACGAACCCCCAAGAAGCCCGCGGGACACGATGGGCACCCGCGTGCGCGCCCCAACGCTCGTGCCAAAAAGTGCGCCCTTTTTTCCTTCTCTGCTTCACCCCGAGCCCCGTCTGACACTCTAGCCTTTCCCCTCCGTACCCCCAGGACCGAACGCCTCTTGTCCCCCTCAGACTCTCTCGGCTCCGCCGCCCACCAATTCCCGCCGCAGGTCCCGCACTCTGCCCGAAGCGGCCACTCGAACGCCCGCGCAGGGGGGAGCGCTGCCTCCGGAAGCACGAACAAGCGCCGCGCCGGCGGCGGAGCCAACAGCAATAGCAACCGCAACCCCACGCCCCTCGCCCATGAAGCGTATCCCGCACACGACCCACACCACACCAACGGTTCGCGCCGCGGGGGCGCTGCTAGTGTTGAAGCGTACGCTGTGCCCCCATCGGCATCGCACCCGTCACTGCCAGCTCCGTACCAGAACGGGGTCGCGAATGGGGTCGTCGTGGCGTACGATGTGCATGGGCTGCCGCTGAGCACACAGGATTGGAACATCCCTCGCGCGACGCAGCTCGAGGGCCCAGGGATGCCCGTGCGGAGTACTTCGATCCACTCAACGGCAGCGAGTGTGGTGCCTCTCGCGGCGGGCGTTGCTGTGGATACGACGGATGCAGGTGATGGGGATGGGGATGGGGATGATAGGACGTATTGCTTCTGCGATGGTGTGAGCTACGGCGAAATGATTGCCTGCGACGATTCTCGCTGCGAGCGGGAATGGGTGCGTGTCTCTTATGGTCTTCTGGATTCCTTTTGGCTGACGCGCTGGTTTCTTCACTTCTTTTCAAAGTTCCATCTGGCATGTATTGGCCTTACTGTACCTCCAGATGGCACCTGGTACTGCGACGCCTGCAAGAAAAAGCCAAAAAGGGCGGTGCGGAATGCAAAACGGCGGGCCGGAGGTGCGAAGAGCTAAGAAAGATACAGGGCCTGCGTCCTGGTCTATTCAACTATCCCTCCTCCATTCCATACTTGGTTCATACCACATTTCCCCCGCTCGCTGCGTCGAGAGTCCCACTCATGCTACTAATTTACTTCATTATTGTAATATTAATTTTTTCTTGTCTGTGCTACCATCGGAGGATTTGTTTATTTCTTTTCGTTCGTCTTTTCTGTCCCTTGCCACACCTCTTTGTTCATACTAAAATTGTATTTATTGCAAGCCTGTTACACGGCTATTGGTGATTCAAACAGATGAAATGCGTTGAATTTGCCTCAACACATGCACAGCATTATGAGTGGTGTATTTTGGGGGATATATATATAAGTAGTAAGTAGGTACAGGAGTCAAAGCAAACAATTATCCCCACTCCAGCACTCAAATCAACGTCGTTTGAACTTCGAATATCGTCCATCCCGGCGAAATTCTTCGTTTCCTGTTGGCCGAAAAGGACGGTGAAATAGATAAAATCAGTTCAGCATTTTGGCGGGAAAAAATGGCCATGACACTGACCGACTGGATATCCGTTCCTCGGGCTCGCCGCTCGGCGTCCTCCGTCCCATGCCCTCCTTGCCGCCTCCGTAATCCAGGCCATCCACAGCAGGCGCATTCCCGTCGCGGTCCTTGTATTTGTTCTGGTTCCGTGGTCCAGTAGGGACGCCCGGTGGGAGAGGCGATGCAGGGCGCACAGGAGCAGGTGGAGGAACTGTAGGACCATATCCATATGCGAAAACAAAATAGAAAGAAAAAAGCAGTCAATAACACGGAAGAGCATAACGTAAACATAAACCTGGAGTAGATAGATGTACGTACCATCGCCACCGTACATGCCTCCTCGCCCTCGCCCTCTGCCTTGGAACCCACGTCCGCGGATAGGGCCCGCGACCCCTCGACCACCGCGGAAAGGCACTGGTGTCCCACCCCGCCCACCAGGCGCAGTCGGCACATTGGGTGGCTCCATCACGGGGTAGATTTGCTGCACCATTGTGTTTTGTTCCTTTTCAACGATAAATGAGGTGAGCTCGCGATCAATGGCTCAAGTCGCAAGAAAACTACAGACCTGCATGCCATACTCGCCACCCATGCCCATGTTCATCATGCCGCCGCCTGCGTTGGGGTTGAAGCCTTCCTGCATCATCCCAACGCCATTGACCTGCTCAGGTGTGCCTGTTCCGGGGCCCACACCCTGCTGACCCTGGCCGCCGTCCGCCATCATACCTTGCATCATCGGGTTGCCCATATGTGCACCCATCTCATTGCCCATGCCCATGCCCATCGGGCCCATCATGCCCATGTCCATCATCACGTTGGCGCCCATCATGTTCGGATTCGCGCCTGCACTGTTCATCATCGCATTCGCGCCAGTCATGACCATCGTCCGCACGTCGGCGGTAGGGCGATTAGTTGTTCCTCGGGCATCGCTGCGAAGTTCTATGCACATAGCGAGAAAAGAAGGAATGATAAATGGGTGACATAAGTAGAAATGGCAGATAGCAGATAGAGCACGCACGATGACATTCGTCTTCAGCACATTGGCCATCTCCCCTAGGTCGCGTCGGCGGTAACAATATGCCTCCCATGAGAGCTCATCGAAGCCATAGTTGAACCAGTCACTGATATCCGACCCAGGTCGCCTCCAGGGCTTGTCTGCCATTGCATTCAGATCTAGCTCGAGAATGGACCGTCCTCGAAGACGCCTGTCGCTGAAGGATCGATGTCAGGATGTGAGGTGGTGCTTGCACAGGAGGAAGACTGGAGGTATGACACCATCATCTGGTGTAGCGCCGGTGTGTTGCTGGTCTTTGACTGCCTGTATTTGGGCTTGGACCTGCGCTTGTACATGAGAGGGAGTGGCAGTTGCGGCTGGCGGTCCTTCTGGGCTGGGCTGGGCAGGAGTAACTGTCGCCAAGTTTTGCGGGGGCCTCCGCGTTGGATTGGGGTGTATTCGGTCGTTAATGATAGTTGAGGTGCTATGACAAAATGTCATTTGGGCGCTTAAAATACAGAACGTGATAGGTACCTTTCGGTGCTTGAGGTGTAGCTGGAATGGCAGATCGAGGTTGGGTCGGTCGATTTTGGCTTCTGGAACGGCGTTCATGAATGGCGATGCAAGAGTGGTAAATAAAGCTTACCGGAAGTCGAGCGAACGCGCTACTGGTTCCATGATGATTTCAATATCCTGGTTGATAGGTTCATAGCAGACTAAGACAGTGATAAAAATGATACCAGGGATACATACATCGTCTTCGGTCTCTTCTCCGAGATCTACCTCTTCTCTTCCTCCTCGTCCCCCTCCTGTTCGTCCTCCCGGCGGTCGGCTCCAGATTGTGTGGAAGCAACAATGGAGATTGCAGATGCTTCAGCCTCTCTTTCAAGATGAGCTACAAGGCCATTTGCTTCCAATGACACTCTGCAAGTCCCATCAATTGTTAAGGATAACCCTTCGTTTTAACAGGAGACTAGACTCACGGCTTGGGTTCTAAAATATTTCACGCAATTCGGAAAACAATTGGTTAAATCGTGTTATTGAGCAATTTTGAAAGATAGAATGGACAAAAACAGCAAAGTGAGAAAACTCCACGCTTGCAACACCCGCCGAAGTTGAAATAATAAGTCCCTAGTCAAAGCGCCTCACCAGATGTTACCGGTTGTGTGGTGGTTTGCGACGACTCGCCGTACAAGAACTCGTCATCGTCATCCCTGTATTATTTCCCGTGAGTAAGGCATAAGAACGATAAAATAGCTTGACGAACATCTTCAACGTTCTGATGTAATGGAGGTGGACGTTGAGGGAGCTGGAGAAGGAGAGAGATGTGACACAGTGACACCGACGCACCGTTACCAATTCCCTTTTTGGGGGCTTTTCGAGCTCAATTTGAGCTCAATACGGGTGCTTTTCAGCAACAGAATTGGCGCTCCTCAATGCTCATAAATTGATGGCGTACCAAAATATAGATGGTATAGTTCCTTAAATTTCTATGATTATGCTTATGTTGGAAAGAGAGAAGATGGAGTGCAGCGTATATCTGATGCTTGTGCCAGTGGACTGGCAAATACTCAATACTCGAGTTGCAACAGGTCATGGCGCATGTGTAAAATTTGAAATAGGTAGATTAAATATTGCAAATACGTGATTATGAAGGAGGAGCATTGTTTTCGGGCGATGACTCCTCGGGACCCTCTAAACTCTTCTTGAGGCCTTCCAACGTGCGTGCCAGCCTTCCTCCACTCGCCTCTCCTAATACTGCAGCGAGTTGTGCAGCAGGTCCACTGAGCAGGCCCACAATTTGGGCACGGAGCGTGTCTAATGTTGGAAGCTTGGACACTTCTTGCAGGTTTGGCGGCAAGAACACCCGGTTTTCGATGATAGCACCCATCAGTTTTAACTCTGGTATCCGTATTTGCCTCACGCGTTTCATCCTCCTTCCTGGTTGGGCTGGGTCCGCGTTCTTCTCAGCGAGTTCCTGTTTGATTTCTTCCTCTGTTTTAGGAGGTTTCGGAGGGACACTACGGTCCATGGCACGAAGGACAGCGCTAAGTTGAGGTGGGTGCAGTGAGGGAAGAGTTAGGACAGCGAATCTGCCCGATTGGTTGTTGAGCATCGTTTCAACTTCAGCAAGGTTGATGCCATCCAGATCACGTAGCGCTGCGCCGAAGATACTCGTGCGGACGACGGTAAGTGTGGGCAGGGTCGGGGACGTGCTCGTGGCAGACACAGGCAAAGGTGATGAAAGTGAAGGTTGGGTCTTGAGTGCGGCAGTTGCGATATCAGAGCGCAGCTTCTTTAGTCTCTGTGCGGTGAAGTCGTCGTGATGGAGAAGGAGGATTGGTGAACTGGTATTGGCATTCAGTATTCGCGAATACCAGTTGTATTGGAAAGCCTTCTTGTCTTTGAAGACACGAGGCATTTTCTTGTTGGGAAGAGGCTTGGGGGGCTTGACGGAGATGGCATAGCTGCGCGTCGTGGAGGGTATCCGAGCGAGTGTCAAGCCCGAACGGCTCTGGCAGATGGTCTGCATCTTGGAGACTGGAAAGAAAAGTAAAGTCACATGTTGCTCAGGTGAACAACTCCGGAGGCCGTTGCCAAATATAGAATCACTTCGTAGCACAGCATCTACCCAACATCTACCTCTCCAGGTTGTAAAATACACGTCCTCGAAACAAATGATCAAAATTCTAATGCGAGTCTTTGTCCTTTAGATAGAACTCCCATGTTCGATCTTCTCCTCCTTCTCCTGTTTTACCCTTGCCATGTGCTCGCTCACCTTTGGTCATGCGATGTTCGTACCCTTCCCAGATATCCCTGTGGAATTTAAAGGACCGCTGAAGGACGTACTGAGGATTTGGAGGCGTGCTTCCTAGAGTAGGGGGTGGCGGATTCTTCGCCAGACGCGGAACGTCCCTATAATCAAATGTTTAAATTGTGACATTGAATACGAAAGGTTCAACTCACCACTCCGTATATGGAACGACATTGCGCAGAGTAATGAGGACAGTTCCCCGCGTTCGAACATCGTTAGGTTGTGACAGGAATTCCAGTTGTTCTTCAGTATCGTCCAAGTCTATCGCAGCCGCAAAGCCATCGTGACGGATGATATCATCGTCATCATCATCCTCTTTACGCTGCTTTTTCTTCGATGGCGGTACAATGGGCTCTGGCCCGAGTTGCAGCATCTTGGCAGCAGATCGCAAGAACCCAAGAATAAGCATTTGATTCGATAGTATGTTCCTATCTTGATCTGCAATACCCTTGCCTGAAGGACATATATCACATACAGTCATACAAGACGGAAACCTCCAAAATATATCTACTCACCAGCATGCGGAAAATTCCACACAATCCGATCCCATTTTTTTCCTTTTAGCGCAGTGTGTTTCTCGAGGCGCGTCCCATCCACCCCAAATAGAACTTCGACACCTTTCTCCTTCAATAAAGACACAATTTCCTGTGCCTCGGGATACTTTTCGTAGCATTCCTTTTCAGTATCATACGCTGTCGCTGTAATGCTTCCTGGTGGTAAAGAGCGCAACTCAGCAGGCGGGTTTTGCACGAGTGAACGCGCGAAGGAGAAGTTTCCCTCGCCAATCAGAAGTATCTTATCCGAAAGTTTGAAGGGTATCAGAGGTTTCCTAGGAGGACCAGGAGTCATTTTTTGCTTTCCCTTGCCCTTTATGTTCGCCGTAGGTTTTCCATTTCCGCTGGTCCTGGATGACTGTGGGCCTGGTTTGCGAGATTTCAGTTCAGCAACTTGGGCAGCCTGTGCTACTTTCTCTTTTGCTTTTAGGCGAGACTGTGTGGATTGTAGGGCGGCCTTCAGGTTTTTCTTGGCCATTTCTAGAGCATGTGGTCAAGGAAAAGCGAAGCGACATACGATCTGGATTCGATCACGATCGCAACTCCTTGTTTAGGATAGTTAGCTTAGTCTCCGGAACCAAACAAAGAACCCCATTAGGACCGCTCATTAGCCATCTGGATGCATGTGGCGAAACCCAAAGCTGCCACGTTCACATTCTGTATCACAACCACGCCCATCGCATTCGCGTTTTCTCCAGACGAGACTCTTACAATTCCCTCTTGAATAATCCTTGAAACAAAAAATGGTGCGCAATCATGTTTATTTGAATATACAAGTCACTTATCATTCTCTTACATCATGGATCGTGTATAGCCTACCGAATTCGAGCTGAGACAGCGAAATAACAAATTCGCAAATGACGTTCGCTCTGGAAAAAAGGCAGTGAAGCCCTCGCGGCAAGATAAATTGGCACACAGAAGCCCAGTGGGTCTTTGGGCTCTTGGTGTAATTGTGTTCGTAGTGATTGGAGGAGGTGAGTAGATGGTCGCATGACATTCGGTTCTGCAGCTCATCTGCCTTGCTTGTTCAGTGCTCTTCGAACTAGTCAGAATCGTCTTCTTGTGATTCAAAACTCCCTACAAGGGATTGCTTTCCATGTACAGACAAAACATATACCCTTCGAACTGCAAAAGCATATTGTATAACACGACTATCATTATTCAATCTCTACATGGGGCAAAAACATTCTTAACCCGTCGACTAACACTAAGAGCACAATATATCAGGCATAAAGCAATTGTCGAACAACACCTAATCGTCTGCTGAGGTAGCGCTGACGCTCATGCTCTGACTTCTCAAACTACCGCTGCTTGCACTGGCTTTGCCTTTTTCGCCAGCCGTACTTTCAATACCTTCCATCGCATCATTTTCCAGTTCCTTCTCCTCAACCTTGACCTCATCACCAGCCCAGACGCGCATCGTTGGTTGCCAGACCATGACCACGTTGTCTTCCGAAGCACTTGCTGCAGTCCAGTTCTCTGCCTCGCCTGGTGCCCAACAGAAATCCGTGGGCCGAGCGGTATGTCCTAAAATGGAAATTATCACCATTTATATGCATCGGAATGAGAGATGCGCCATACCTCCGTGAATGAAGAGTAGCTCAGGTGGGCCATCTTCCTGGTCGTCCGGAGTCTGCTCCTGTCCAATGAGAGAGAGATCCCAAATGTTGATCCTCCTGTCGCTCGAGGCAGACGCAAATATAGTAGGGTTGTGAGGAGACCAAGCCAGATGTAGCACTTCGTCGGTATGAGATTCAAATGTGTGGAGCTTCTTAGTTGGTGCACGAATATCGTGCAGCACAACAGTCTGAAGATTTACAAGTTAGACATCTGATCAGTATGTTTGGGCACTATTTCACACCTTATCGGCACTTCCGGTCACCAATAGATATTCTTTGGCTGGGCTAAACGCAACGGAAAGAATTTCTGCATCGTGAGCCTGGACTTTGATGGTTGGGTCTTGAGGTGTTCTCGTATCCCAGCTGTACAACCCATGATCAGAGTTAGTCTTTTTCGAATACGGGAATCTCACATCATGAGCATTTTATCGTCCCCAACACTGGCGAAGACGTTCTCTTGTGTTGAATTCCAATCAACATCCTAGGTTCGATGTCAACTTTACGCCATGGAAAAAAGTTCTAGAAACATACGCCGACAACGGAAGTATGGCCTTTGAAGATATTCGTCGGTTCAATAGTTGATTTTCCTTTGGTGTAGGAATTGACATCCCTGGCACGACATATAAGCAATTAAGTACAACAAGGGCCACAAACTTACCAGCAACACACAGTCATATCCTCCGATGCGCCTAAAACTAAACCAGACTTGACAGGGTTCCATGCTAAGCCATAACTAATAAACAGTTGATATTCATTTTAAGAAGAAAACGATCGTAAGCGCGTACCCTTCACGATGTTGCCCAACCAGCCTGATGTCAGGTTTGCACAACCCGCCTCGCTCAGGTTCACTCGAATGCTTCGTACGATCGAAAATCAACACCTCTCCTGTTACAGCTTTGGTAGCGATAAGATCCGGGTTTTGGGGCATGTACCTCGCACGGTTGACCTCGCCATCATGGTTTATTTTCTGGATAATTTGTATCCGTGGTGAAGGAGGCAGCGTGTGGCCGCCCAGCTCTCCGCGTTCATCATCATAATCAGCTCGGTCGAGTTTGTCTGCACCAGATGCCGGGTTGTCGCGCTTAGGAATTTGCACAGTGGCGATTTGCAAGTAGTCCTGGGCTTGTCCTGAAGTATGGGTTCCAAGCAGAAGGCGGTGAGTGGTGTACGGCTTCGAAGGATCCCTATTTCAACCAAGATGTATTCCATGTATGGCCATATACATCGAATAGCAACGAAAACGCACTGTTCTTTGTCCGGAAACCATTGGCAGGTCAAACTAGGCCAGTCAAGGGCATGGGTGATCACCAGATCGTAAAGATACGGTGCATTCTTCTTCCTGGTCAGCCAGTTAGAGCTCCGCGTTCCACAGCGACAAAATGCGCTTCGGCATACCAGGTTTTGTATTCCTAGATATTGAGAACCTGGTTATAAGTCCTGCGGAAAGTGGCATGTTGAAACGCGTTTACAAACCTCATTTATCAACTTGTTTTCCTCCTCAGCAGCAAGATCGTCCTCCACCTCTTCCATGTGTGCTTTCATAACAAGGATTTAATAGCGTGAAATGTGATTTTTTTTGACGAGTCAACAAAGAAATTCAGTTCCAGGAGGGTAACAGCAGGCGGCCAGAGCAAGAACGAGGTTGATGTGGGTTGAAGGCCTGATTAAGATGCATTGTAATTGCGCATAGAAGACGCGACGCGCTGTTCTCACGGTTCGTCCATGTGTCCATAATTTCTTATAGAGAAATTATTCTCAACAGATACAAGCCAGAGTATATATAGGAAAAACTCGTTCTGAACGTGCTAAAGTTTCGGCTACGACTTGAATTAATGGCGATCTAATGGTATATAGCGCTTCAGTGACGACATCGAGCATCATAGGGCTGTCCAATAAATGTCGAAGCAATCTATTGACGGACAATACTGGATACGATAGAGGTTGTTCATGAGCTGTTTGCATACTTGGCTATCAGCTTTTCTAGGTCGAAGCGGGGATCCTCTGGGTCGGTCACAACTAATAGGCAGCATCAGTAGAGTGTTCTCGATTGCAACCATGAAGAATTTATAAAGGGGGAAAGACATGAAGGTTATGGGGTCATAAACATAAGAACATTGCTCACGGGCGTCATTTGCAGACTCCTGCTTTCTCTTCCATGCTTCCTTTGCCTGCGCAATCAACTGCTCGCGGTGGTGTGCCGCATTTTCTAGCTTGTGCTTGTCGTGTTCGGTTTGTAATGAACGGCGATGATACCAGCCATATGCCACACCAGAGAAAATAGCAGTGTATCGGAGAACCTAAGATGCGCGAAATACAGTCAGCATGTAGTGTGATAGGGACATACGGAGCTGCACACGTTGACGGTTGACGAGACCATGACGATGCACTATTATCTTTCAACCCGCAAGACAAGTCCGGAGTTGAATGAAGGCAATAGCCTATGCGCACAAACACTTTATGTTAGAGTGACAAACATTGAATAAAGACCGCGGCCACTGACCTGACTTTTGAAAGAACGGAGTGAGTGGTTTTGCAGCCCATGAGACTCAACGCGGAGAATTTCGGTAGTGGGTTACGTAATCTCTAGTACTGCTTATAGTCCCGCCCGTTTACCGGAATACGAGCGTCATGGAAAACCGCAAAAGGTCGGCACTTCCAGAATTGCAGCACTGTTGGCCCAAGATCACACAGTATACATCTGACTATGGAAACATTATTCTTTCTTGTTGATCATAGGAATCTCCATGATTTTTATACTTGTTCTTCTTGCGCGATCGTTGATTAATTATTACTTTGGGAGACAATGATAAATTCTCTCGATTCTGAAACCATGTGCGGGTTTAATCAAGTAGAAAAGGCTACATGCCGGCTTCTCATCTGAAGAGCAGCTTCACAGGGAAATACGGAACCACCTTGCCTGGAGGATAGACGCACTTAGTGCAGTATCCAGAGGAACATCAAACGCGCCGGGAAGTTAATGGCCATCAAATTAGGAACTATTTTCTCACGACTGAATTTGGTTTTACGGAGAGCAAGGAAGTGAAGTTGCAGCCACCAACACCAATATGCTGGGGCTGCTCGTCCGTCGGTGTAATCCATCACTAGGGGTACGTGCTCAATTATTATCGCTCATTTATATGCCCATGATTTCCTGTAGTGTCCCCCACAAACACGTCTGTTCAGCACTACCAATGCACTCCAAATCAGTCGCAAGAACGAGCCCAAAATCCGAACGCCCTCCAAAAAAGCATTGGCTGCCAAAGCTCGGAGAAAGGCTGCGTTGGCAGAGAAAGAAGACGCGCGTCTCCTGAAACTGCCGCTCGCGAGTGCTATTTCAGTGTTACGAGTATGTGCTACCATAAGGCAGCTCTAATGTCATGTTTACACCCAATTCTTTTAGGCAGTAGAAGTCGCCAACCCCAAGGCTACCTATGAGCTGTACGTGAAGACTGAAGTGGAAATGGCATGGCAGTCCCAAGAGGTCGTGTTAATCTTCCACGAGAGGCAAAAGCCAAAGCCGAAGACAAAATTCTCGTCTTTGCAGAAGGAAGACAGGCGGAAGACGCGAAGAAAGCAGGCGCGCACATCGTCGGAGGCCCAGAATTGATTGAAGGTGTACGTGCGATTGCCCCTTGCGTCAATCCGCTTCTGACATATATGCAGATCCTCAATAACCGTCATCGAGCAACAACCATTTTGTGTACCCCTGCACTCATCCGCACTATTACACCCCGACTGGGTCGTTTCCTCGGACCATTGGGACTTATGCCTTCTGAACGTAGAGGGACCGTGACGGAGGATATTGCTGGCTATATTGGACGCCTCCGTGGCACTAGCGAATGGAGAGCCGACCGGAAAGGAAGCATTCGTGCTCCAATTGCCACAGTACGTTTCTAAAAACTGCATATAAGTTTCTGCCTTTGAACGGACATGCTGTAGATGGCCTTCCCAATAAATGATGTTGAGAATAACTTCCGACAGTTTATTGTATCTGTCAAGCGAGCCACTGGCAATGCCAAGGACCCAGACGCTGTCGACCGTAAAGTGCAGAATTCCGGGGGTCGACATAGTACGTGTTCGAACCAATATATTGCATGGATAACTCATAAATATTCGCAATTCAGTTACACCCATAACAAAAGTTATGCTGAGCTCTTCTCATGGACCTGGAATTAGGATAGCAGACTGGTAGGAGTGGTGTATTATCCGAATTTTTACATCATTAAGGCAACATGATAATATTATTCCCCATTCAATCTTCACTTCACCCACAATTTCAATATATGCACCTCATTCCGAAGGTAAAGTTTGGTTCAGTCCTCAAGCCAGACTTTAGTGCCCTGAGTACGTGCGAAGTCGCGTTTGGAAAGTTTCTTGTGGGAACGGGTATTGTCAACGACTTTTGAATAGCCCGGTCGCTCTTTATTCTTGAAAACATCCTTTCTCTTGCCGATATCGCCCCCAGTTGCTTGGACACCGTTATGTTGTTTCCGCATCTTGGGTTGATCGCGTTCTAGGGGTTTGATTTTGGGCGAATGAGGAAAGATATCACCCCAGCTGGATTTGCGAGCATCATAAAAGGCTTGTTTGCCTTGGGACTTGGGTATCGTGAGTCGCATGATTTTGCCTGTGCTTATCAATTAGAAAAATACGTTGAAACCAATGCCACCAACAAACCTTCTGCGGTACAGCTATCGAGGATGATATGTCCACTACTCTTGATTGGAGGGAAAACCAGCCTCGGCCATTGATAAGCCTCCTTGCGAAACACTGCTTCTAGCTCTGAATGTCCTAGTGCATTGCCAGGGTAAACAATGTCAGTTGTAGGCCCAAATGATTCAACTTCTGGAGCTGGAATCGCCGTCAAGCCCTCTGCATGAATCTGGAGCTCCTTCGTGGGAACAGCAGCTGCTTTCTCCTTTTCCAATACACGTTTACCAATTGCACCAACTCTTCCTATGTCAGTCATCGCAGCGTCGGGTCGAAGTCCCCGTCGTATGACAACATAGGAATATCCAATGTCCTCATGTCCTACACCGGAGTGCTTAGTGCGACGAAGAAACTCTGGTCGTTGGATGCGTTGAGAGAAACCACAAATTAGAGGGGCACCTCCGGAGTGAAGCAATGGACAGGCGCCATCGTGAGGACACTACGAATTTTTGAGTTAGTATTATACCAACCAACATAACTTGAAACCTACAGGCGCTACCACATGGGCACCAAGAGTGGCCGACGGAGCCATTGAAGCGATTTCAGGGTCTTCGATTTCTGCTTTGCCCAGTCTTAAAATATATTCCCTCGCATGAGCGATAGCCTCAAAGCCTTGTGGGGTATTATGATCAATCAGGACCTATAAAATTACCGGCTTAATGAGAGTACGGTCTAGAAGTAATTGCCAGGCGTACTATGGTATCGGCGCCGCTTTTCCACATTTCTTGCGCAAGCGTTTTCTGAGCACCGAAGTGGTCAAGCTTGTTAACAAAAATGCAGATAGCGCGAGCGTTTTGGGACCATCTTCTCTAGAAATGTGGTGTTCTGTCTTGAAAGATTTGTTCCAGGTGATGTTGATGTCGCCGGTAGGAACATCTGAAAGGGTCAACCAGAGAATGAATAGTTGCCAGGGACTCACTCACTTCCAACAAGCTTCTCTCCAATGGCGATTAAACCGTCGCGTTTGTCAATACCCACGTAATTCTTATGTTTGAAGCAAGGGCTGTTGGATCGTCTGTGCTCAAGTCTTTTTGAAAGGAATATAGTGACGCCCTGTATTTGAATGTTAGAGCTCGTTTATTCTTTATCAATTTAATGTTGAAGTCACCATAAACCACTCCCTGTACCTGCACCCCAATCGATTATGTTCTCTGCTCGAAACTCCGGTCCTAATCTTTGTTGCAAATGACGCAACACCGAAGTGATAGCAGAGTAATGAGCAGGAAGAGCCACTGATGCAAATGCAGTCCCATCTTTCACAGAATGACGCGCGGTTTGTATTCGTGAGCGATATGCATCTGTATATTGGGTATCCCAGTCCCCTTCCGAGTCACCGGTTGTGCCAGGGATTGTGAATAAGCGCCTTGCATCGGAGCGAATTTCAGGCTTGTCACTTTCTAGGATGAAAATTAGCTCTAATTTGAATGCAAAGAAAGGATGCGCCCACCAGCAATAAGAAGATTTATGGAAGATTGAAGCTCTAGCGGAATAACGACCGCGCCTATCTGGCTTGAACCAAATAACGCAGCAGGAGATTTTCTATGTTCTTTGTCGTCTTCCTCTATGCGTAGCAGATTCTCAGAAACTGCATCCAGGGCTGTCCATTCCTCTGGCTTAATTTGATGAGCTTGGGATACAGATTCGCTTGCAATGACTTCCAATTCCCGATGAGGTGCTGATGACTGGAGTTTATGCTTTTTCAGGCTTATGTCAATATCTTGAAGCAACCTTTCATAACTTGGGTCGAGACTGAGAGCGCTATTTGAATGACCAGTGGATGCTCTGGATGACACCAATCTGCTTGTAGTAGAAGAAAGTGGTGGTAACAAGTGGGATAATTTACCAGTCTCAAAGACGAGACTTTGGACGCCCTGCTGAACATGGACCAAGGCGTTGAAACTTGAGAGTGAGATGGAGAATAGTAAGGGGTGACTAGACTCCGGCCCGGATTGTTGAAATTTTGATGGCAGCCACATTAAGCTGCTTAGGTAACCAGACAAGCTACATGCCACACTGACTCCTGGAATCCAGATACACAACATCGTTGATTCGTACTTGCGGACTCTTTGCCATTTCACCAATCTCATAGCCATCAGAATTCAGGACATAGCAGTGTCTCTGATACATGGTCGAACAAGCAAATAAACGTCACGACGACAACCAAGACGAATCAAATGAGGTCGAGCGACCTATAAAACGCGCACGCATAAATGTCGATTCAGCAGGCAAACTAGCTACTGAAGCTCGAAATACGTTGAGCCAAAATGACGCGTCCGAGATGGACGAGATAGAAGAAGACACGGTGAATGAACCTGAAGAAACGCGCCCATCTGACTTATACCTTGACACGGCAAGCTTACTTTCAATCATTACACTCCGAATGCTAACTGTGTAGAATTAGATTAACAGGGTGGTCCTAGATTTCGATTTTGAGAAAGTCTGCTCCGTATCCCTTTCAAATATCAATATCTATGGATGTTTGGTTTGCGGGAAATATTTCCAAGGCAGAGGTCGCAAGTCGTACGCGTATGCACATTCAATCCATGATGACCATCATGTCTTCATCAACCTGGAAACGACCAAGGTAAGTAATAGCACTACTCTTATTGGCTTTCCTAAACTGTTTGATATAGGTATATGTGCTTCCTGATGGGTACCCTGTGTCAGACCCTTCCCTGGAGGACATCTCATATGTTCTCGCGCCCACATTCACTCGGAACTCGATTGCGAACTTATCATCCCCTTCTCACCTTACTCGGCCATCCTATGACCTCAATCACAAACCATATCTATCCGGTTTTGTCGGTTTAAATAACATCAAGAGGAATGACCACATGAACGTTATCATTCACGCTTTAGTGCATGTGCCACCTTTGCGGGATTATCTCTTGCTTTCAAATTTCCATGGAAAGGAGTCTGAGCTGCTGAAGCGTTTTGCAGGGCTTGCCAAAAAGATTTGGAATCCCCGTTTGTTTAAAAGTCAAGTCAGTCCGCATGAATTTCTTCAGGAAGTGAACCGAAGCAGCGCGGGGAAATTCCGCCTAGAGGAGCAAGGGACCCTGTCGAATTCCTGGGCTGGTTACTCAATCGGCTTCATAAAGATTTGGGTGGGACAAAGAAGAAAGACTCCAGTGCGCCCCCTTTCTCTATTTTAATTCAATATGACTCAATGACATGAAAAGGCATCATCTTCCGGGCGTTCCAGGGGGAGGTTAGAGTTGAAACTCAGCAAGTCCTCGTTCGGCCAGATTCTGGACAGAATGAGAAACCCAAGTTTGATATTGACCGCGGTGAGTAATCGAAAAAAGACTCCGTGATGCCGATCTGAATAAGAATAATACAGATTCAAGAACTGCAGTGTCACCATTTTTGTTTCTAGCGGTGGATTTGCCTCCACCTCCTTTATTTCAAGATTCAGTGGAGAAAAACATCATCCCACAAGTCAGCATTCATTCTGTGCTATCTAAATATGATGGGAGAACTGCACAGGTTGCGAATCTTTTACTTCTCTGTTTTGGTATTATTAACATTTTTGTAGGAATCAGCCGGGCATCTACGCCGATATAAGTGTCAACATTTACCACCATACATCATTGTCCACTTCAAACGATTCACAAAGAACGCGTTTGTCGAAGAAAAAAACCCGACGATCATAAACTTCCCCTTGCGTGGCTTAGACTTCAAAGAATGTACGCCCGTAAAATGTTGCAACAACTCGGTTTAGATTGATCTTCTCACTCCATGCAACTTTCACAGACGTTGATGCACCTCCCGACAACATATCCACGCTCTACGATCTGATCGCCAATGTCACCCATGAATCAGTCGCGGGGACTACGCGAGACAAAGAAAATACCGTTTGGAAAGCCCACCTCCGTGCCGCTGGAGGTGGTGGGGATAATGAGAAGTGGTTCATGATTCAAGATCTGATCGTCGAAGAAACGCGGAAGGAAATGATATTCTTGGGAGAAACCATAATACAGGTAATAATCTTCTTTGTTACTTTTCAAATCAATCTGACGACGTCTATAGATATGGGAACGCAGGAAAGAAGCTCAGTGATCGATCTTAACTGCGAAGCCCGTCATGACCGTGCCTTGGTCATTTACATCCAGGCCAAACGGCGTGTACAGGGTAACGCCCGTCAACCTGGGAGTTTAACGGTATTTAACACCACTTACAATCACACGTTAATTTCCAGCGTTGTTACTGGGCAGAATTCTTGTCTTTGGGATGTTCTTGACTCCTTTGGGCGCCGCTCGAGGTGGGCGGAATCGGACCATGAGTTCTACATCAATGTAGTGCATTAGTATCATTAAGACATGAGTAAATCTGAGTGTCAATGCATACGTTTGGTCGACTTCTTGCAAAACCAATGGTTTGAAAATGTAAACCCCTGACGCGATACCTACAAACCAGTCTTGCGTATGGGAATGGCCTAACCAAACATTGATCACCGACATACCTGTTGCAGCTGCGACAAGGTAAGGAACTGCCCGACGCAGAGCTGACATAGAGAAGAATGTTTTCTGAACGCTTGTGATTGTCAAAATGTAGAGAAGGCAGAAGATAACGCTGTCGAAGTAATTGAGACAGTAGTTTTGTAGTAGTTTTGTTTCAACTTTGGGAGTTTGTTGAGAGTCACGCCTGCTCCAACTGGCTCAGTTTGAAACGGACTTTGGAATCAAAGTTTAAAGCCCGCGAATTGACGTACACCTGACACTTGTATTAACAACGACAAAGGTGGTGTGCCATTTACTTCAAAAGGAAGTGATAGAACATCATAGGGGTTACAGTAGATTATAATACAGGCGGAGCACAAAAATCGGAGGATGATTGATTTATCATGTCAAAATGCTCAAGCTTCTAACGATGTTCATCCTCTAAGAGCCTGGAGAAGGACCCAATCATATTAGTATCAGTAGCACTGATTATCTGATTAGAACATGCTTACAGCCAATGCCTCCTTCGCCGCAGTTTGTTTCGCATCGGACTTGGAGAGTGCGGCACCAGCACCTTTGACTTCGCCCCCGACTGACAAAAAGATATCAGACATGACTAAATCGGCGTTTATATAGGCATGATACCTACTTTTGCATTCGATGGTCCAAGTGGGTTGGTGGGGCGGCCCAGATGCTACCTCAGACCAGGTTAACAAATGTGATTCTTTCTTGTCTTGCAGGTCTGTAGATTCACCCTCAGTGAGTAACATATCTGAAGTCCTCTCAAGGAAGACCTACAGTTATTTAGCGAGGTAACGTAGTCTGTGACGTATTTCAGCATAAGAACAACTAGACGAGATGGTAGAAATAAAAGACTGACTAGACATAGTCTTTCGGCTTCAAAGATGTCAATAACAGTAAAGAGGCGTAGTTAAGTTGGGTAGGCTGTTGAATGAAGGAATCCCTCTTTTCCTACCGGCTTTTGTAGGCGCTCAGGACACATCCATTCGCCTTATCGGATGAGGTTGGAGTCCGGTGATACCGTTCCCAAAATATGCACAAGCTCAATGCTGTAGAGTAGTACTTGACGTATATTGATTTTTGGTGTATGCATTGACTATACCACCTTGGGGTTATTCGACCTATGCAGATACCCAAGATGCTAGTAGGACGAAGACGTAGAAATCGGGGTAATCAATATGACATTTGACGATGACGCCTTGAGCGGAAGATATACGGATCTCCGACCCATTTCATAGATCAAGCTTTGTTTAACGCCCGCAAGATCGAAGGGGTTTGGGCCTACAAACATTGGCACAGATAAGGAAGCTTGAATCAAAGTCCTTGTGTTGGACCTAAACTGGGGTATACGATCAGCTCCCATAAATCAATTTAAACACTCCCAGAGAACTTCTTGAGCCCCTACGCCATTCCAGGGATGTTATTTCTATCGTCTTCAGACCGTAGGACTCGGATGTATACGATATAGGTGATGATTATGATGGTTAAGATCTAAACAATCAGCCTATGAATCACCCAGCCGTGACGTGATGCATATTAGGAATTTGATATCTGGATAGACTCGTGTATCTGAACTGAATGAATGCCATGCAGCTTACAGGGAGCCTGGCTAGAGAAAATCGTCAAAAGCATAGCAGGAATACGCGCTGGAATACGCGCCCGAGGGTAAAAGGGAACCAGAGCTTTTTTGGTCGCGATGTATTCAGAAGTTCGTCGAAGAATCACATCCAACACATGAGAAAGTATATAAATGAATTCTGCGCATCATCCTAGTCACTGTACACGAGGCGGACCAAAAAAACCGCACTAGGTCTCACTAGAGAAAGAATCACAATCGTGGAAATCAAGGCAGCAATTAAAGCAGGAACGCACGGGTGTCATGGACTTTTCTTCTTTGATGATAACTTTCACTGTTGCTCTTGTGCCAGATACAGTCGGTGTACTCGTTGCAATGATTCAGGCTGTCAGGACAATAGGCAAAATGGTTATGGAAAAGGCATATAATTATTGCGAAAAAGAAACATGTTCCGCAGGTAATGATGATGATGATGGATCACGTTAGGCGTTCTGTGTTAAAAACCTCCAGGCGAGGTCGGCAGCTTCGTCCTTTGCAACATGCTTCTGCGCAGCGCTGGCTTCTCCACGATTATTTCCATCAACTAAATATCAGTGTTCATCACATGTTATACCTTTGGACGGGAGAAAATAATAACATTACTTACTTTTGCAAATTACGTTCCAAATCTTTGCGTGTGCAGGGCCAGTCCAAGATTCTTCCCAGCTCAGAGAGGTTTCTTGTTTCCGCTCTTGGAGATCTATCAATCAAGAGTTTTACTAAGCAAAAAATTGCATGTCGGCACAATCCCAACTAACACGAATTGAGTCGGGATGTACCTGTAGCGAAGTGAACTTGATGAGGAAAATATGAAGGTCAGAGTCGAAGAAGGCTTACCAGTCAACCCAGACATTGCTCTACTTTCTAAAGGTCATCCTCGACAACTGCTCAAGTTATATACTATTGGCGACAAAGGGAGGAATAATCGCGAGTCAAAGGTCTCGTCCAGAGATCAAGGAGTTAATGAAGCAAAAATGAAGTAATGACGTTCATTTCCCCTAGAATCTCGATAGCTCCAGAGAGTAAAGAATTTGGGGTGTACCACGGTGAATCCAACCGAGACAACATGGCAAAGACATGTAGAGAGATCGCGGACTGAGAGGTTTGAAGGTAGAAGTGACGGAGCGGAGACTAGCAACTTGTTTTCAGTTTCAAGGATCGCAGTCATCTTTACAGGCCTGTATAGAGACAGACAAACAGATCTAAGAAAGAAACTCCTGGGTTCTGGAACTGTCGTCAGGCAAGTAGCAAAGCAAGAAGGCCAGATTTTGTGCGGCAAAGCTACCACGAGGAGCACACGACCTTGACGGGCATCATCGATGCCCAGTAGTCCGCAAAATATACCCGTAATATTAGTGGAAATGATAACAAATGCTCCAGCCAGGTTGTGGGGTAGGATAGCACTGCTGCTTCCTGCATAATGCTGACAAAAGTTGTCTAGATATTTTCGCCACAAGGAATGCTCGCTTCGGTGCAGTAGCATGACTTTCTCGTGTGTACCAGTATCACCGCTAAAAAGATGCTGTGCGTGGTCATGTAGAAGCGCCGCGGGTTCGACCCGGAAGTCCGGTGCCTAGTTTCTAGGTTGGAATCGGCCTCCTGATGGTCGTGTCGGCGCTGACGTCTTTCAAACCATAACATGACCTACTCCATGCCAATTGGCATATCTGATGGGTCGAACAAACATAATATAAACTCGCACTCACATCTGAGATTGAAGTTGGAATTCCAATACAATGTTCAAGTTTACAAAAATTTCGACGGGAATCAAGTCTGGCCCCGTGGCGTGGAGAGAGGCCATAACCTTCCCTCCAACCACGTTTCAAGATTGCATCATTAAAAGTGATTTTAAAAAAGTAGCACGGAGAACGTACGGCAGAATAGCCCAATCGCTTCATTCGGGTCATTGATTGAGAATTATTGGCGACGAGGAGCTGCGCTCAAAAAAGGACATTGAGGCACCTTTGCTGCGGGGTTAACATACATCTCCGTTGAATTATGTTGAAGGTTTGTTGAATGATGTAACTCTAGAAGAATCTCAAAGGAAGTCTGAAACGGTTGTCGTCCAATTCAGCAGTAGAGAAGAGAATAAAGCAAGCATCGAATCCACTCTTGTTCGGTCTCAAGTTGCGATGTATCTTGCATAAAAGGGTTTAGGAGGTCATGGGTATCGAAAACACTTCAATGTGATGCTCACACTTAGTAATAAAAGTTCAAATGAAAAAACTTGAAGGATATGCTGACACCAGTGCCATCCGAGACTTTCGGATATGCTGTCTGAAAAAAAGGAATGTCAATGTGAGATAATCACGAAACGATTGGGTTTAACCAATACTCTCACCGGTCGTTTCAGTTTGGGGTGACCTGGGAATACGGAGAATTTTGACATCCGTGGTTTGCAAGATGTAGATAGTTAACACAGAGAGCTGCAAGTATTTTTGCAGATTACAAGTCCCAGCAATGATTGCCGTTGTGAGCGTGCCATCATTTTGCAGATCGAAAGGGGACCGTTTCCACAGAGCGAATTATCTGATTTGCAACGTAGGTTTGTTTATTTTTGAGATGATTGGTCGCAAATGATCAACGGGGTTTCTCTCTGGGATCATAACGTCTAAATCGACACTGGTCATTGAACGGCGAAAGTACATACAAATACTTCCGATGTCGTACCAATACCTGGGAGGACATAGCCTTTGAAGCGGTCCCTAGAATGAAGATCGACTGTGAGGATCAACTGACGTCCCGCTTACCCCTGGGGATAGATAATGAGGATTATTCTGAAGGTATTTGCGCTCGTCGTGGAGTTATAAACTCGAAATAATGTCGAAGGCCACATCCGAGTTTTCGAGCAGGTCATAGGACCTTTGCGCATTGTTTTAGCTGAGATATGCATTAGACCGAAGTTACTAATATGCCCCTCGATGAGACTGCTGACTTACTAGGTCGTAGTCATGTTTTGTATTTCTCTCAAATGTTGACAATGACAGTGCTGGGGCGGCCACCTCAACCATCCGCGAAGTATCCAAGGAGGGTAATTCATGAATTAAGTTGTCGGAAATTATGGTATATGGTCTGAAAGGCAGTCAGTCAGACTTCTTCGGGAATTATCGAGAACATAAGATAGATGTGATATGTACGGACATTTCTTGATGCAATTGAGGCGATCGAGTGGATTCAATCAGTCTTTTGTGGTTTGCGCCATCTTGGAGCCATCGCATATATGTTCAATTAACATATACTTGGAAACTAGAGCGAACGGGCGGCGGCTTTTAATAGCTTGTTAATAGTTGGTGTCATATACTTAGTTACTCACCGGGATCAGTGTTATAATGAGTTGCCACTGACCTTACTTAAAATGCAGCAATGGTCGGTCACCTTGAAACGGAGACGATCGTCGCTCACTCGAGGATGAATAGTTTGAAATTCGAAGAGGTAGTTGTGAAAATACGAGTGATATTGGCATGAGCCTACTACAGGCGTTGAATATGATGACATGAGCCGGAGAGATGGCATCAAAGAGACCTGGAAGGCGTGAGGGTGGCCTACCCGTAATGGAAATATTGAGATGATATCGCCACACGGTTGGCCCGTTGTGAATGGATGGCGCGCACAAAAGATGAAGATGAGCAGAGTATCTGGAGAGTATTGAGTGCTATGGGCGACGTGGAAGGGGCGGGAAGAGTAGAACTGGAGGAGGACGGCTGCGGAGCGTTGGTGGGCCCTAAGCGGCAAGTTGCGGAGGTCGCAAGGATGCCATCAACAGCTGTACAAGGCAACCGGGGTCATTATCGGGCGCTGTCCTTTCTCTTCCCACTCATCCCCCTTCCTCCTCTATCGTTCCCCAGCCTTCCTTCTCGTCGTCGTCGACGGCCTGCAACATAGTTTGCCCACTTTAGCCCTTCTGAACTAGTCGTTCCCACGCTTTCTCGCGTGCTCGATATTCCCTAACGGTAGCTGTTGCTAGCTGGCCTTTTCAACTTGCTTTCTAACCTCCATTTCCCCAAGCCCTTAGCTTCTTATCATCCTATCAGTACCTATTTCTCCCAACATGTCCCAAAACCAAGGCGATATCCAGGAGAGGATCGCGGCCGCACGCAGGGAGGCCGAGAGTTTGAAGGAAAAAATCAGGGCAAAAAGAGAATCATCAGCCGATACCAGTTGTTCGTACATTCATCCTCGTTTTTTAAAGCTTGCATGATTGATAGGATGCATAGTGCGAGCCATGGCCGCAGAAGTTGATGCACTACCCCGTATCGTGATGCGCCCTCGACGTGCTCTCAGGGGCCATCTTGCCAAGATTTACGCTATGCACTGGGCGGCTGACCGTCGCCATCTTGTCTCGGCCTCGCAAGATGGAAAGCTCATCGTTTGGGATGCCTATACCACCAACAAAGTCCATGCCATCCCTCTGCGATCAAGTTGGGTCATGACCTGTGCTTACTCACCATCCGGTAACTTCGTGGCCTGCGGTGGCCTCGACAACATCTGTTCGATTTACAGCCTCAACAATAAGGATGGAACTACAGCCAAAGGTGCTCGTGAACTAAGCGCACATTCCGGTTACCTCAGCTGCTGTCGATTCATCAATGATCGCCAAATTGTAACGAGCTCTGGTGATATGACCTGTATGCTCTGGGATATTGAGGCCGGTGTCCGAGTTGTTGAATTCAGCGACCATACCGGCGATGTTATGAGGTTAGTATGATTGTCTCAGCTTATACTTTCATACTCATTTTCCTTTCTAGTTTGTCTCTTGGTCCCAATCAAAATGTCTTTGTTTCCGGTGCTTGCGATGCAACAGCGAAGTTGTGGGATATCAGAAGTGGTCGAGCCACGCAGACCTTCACTGGTCATGAATCTGATATCAACGCTGTGCAGTACGTATCTTTTATTCCAGTCAAAATTCTCCCTTATATAATATCTCCGTTTCCACAAGATTTTTCCCAAATGGTGATGCTTTTGCCACCGGTTCTGATGATGCTTCTTGCCGCCTGTTTGATATTCGCGCGGATCGCGAATTGAACACATTTACGCACGATAACATTCTTTGCGGAATCACATCCGTGGCCTTCTCGATCTCCGGTCGTATCTTGTTTGGTGGTTACGATGACTGGACTTGCAACGTTTGGGATACCCTGAAAGGCGAACGCGTTGGTGTCCTCACAGGCCACGAAAACAGAGTCAGTTGCTTAGGTGTTAGTATCGATGGTATGGCCCTCTGCACAGGAAGCTGGGATAGCACTCTCAGAGTAAGTTGCCATTTTTCTTACATTCTACACCTTGACTCACTTTTCATTAGGTTTGGGCATAAACGCACTACGCTGCTTTGGGTCTTTAAGTTATTATGCTGCCATTCTCTTGTTAGAAGAGACTTTCCTTCCTTTTTCCCAGTCAATGCCTTGTACAATTGGGGCATCTGACATCTTATATGATCAATCTAGTACTTACCCGCGATGGCCATGAACACGATGGAACGGACGCTCAAGTCGGTCGTTACTGTTAGCCGTAGCATTTTCCCCTTTTTGATACCACTTTCTCTTCCGGTTGACATATATCTTCTTATTACCCCCGTCCTCTACTCATACCTTGACTTGCTTTTGTTATGTTGCTTCTGATTATATACTGGCGAATTAAGATTTTCTATTATATTGTAACTAACCCTGAAATGCATGCGGTACTACTTAAGTACGACGCATGTCGACACGTCAGACCTCGTGAATTGTGACGACCATCACTTCCGCTTTTGGCATCGACGCGACTACCACAGCTTGCATACCATCATACTTTACTACATAGCTGGTATACTGCATCTCATTCGCCTTGTTGGGCTCTAAGTAACACTTTCGAAGATGTCGGAAGATGACCGGGCAGCGAAAGCAGCAAGAGCAAAGGCTTTGGTATGTCTGCTGTCATGTATCATCTTCTGCTGGATATCCCTCATCAATATGTATGCATTAGCTTAAGAACGACAACAGAAAAAGGCTACAGAGTCCGTAAGTGCTCTAAACGGCTCGGATATCGCGTCTCCAGCGAGTCCTTCAAGAACGTTCTCCCCTGCACCACCAGAGCCCGCTGTTGAGCAAGATACACGGGATTTAGGAGACATGTAGGTGGCTACAGCCTAATTGATGTCCGCAAACGTGAAATATGTTTATGACATCTGGACGATCTCATGTAGATTTACCAACAAAGACACTTCAGACACTTCATGGTTATCCTCGTTGCCGCGGGTAGCTTCGCCCCCACCACCTCCTTCCCCTCACGTATCAACTCCGACGGCTCATCGTGTCTCCGTAACCTCCACTCTTGCTGCGACCGTTTCATCCGATACCCCGCCCAAGTCGACATCCCCTCCATCAATATTACTGCTTTGCAACATAAATTGGATACATTTTTGAAAGAGAATGAAAGTTTGGCGGCTGCCGTGAGTCGGTTGCAAGGCTTTGAAGCTGGTAGGTCTGTTAATTGGATCGATATTCTCAGTACTGACGATCCTTATGAAGCTGCGCAACAGGCAGAGGCCTTGCTGATCGCTGAACGTAAACGTGTGGAAGAGCTGCAACTGAGTTACCAGAAATTGCAGGATGACACGGAGATAGCTCTTCAAAATGAGCACCGCACAGTGTCCCTACTAGTCAGCGAGAAGACGCATCTTACGGCTGAGCTCGAGAAGCTAGAAAGTCTTCCAGACAGTATGTCAACCTTATATCACAATAATCACGGTCTCATTTCGATTTCATAGAGGTTCAGGAATTAGATGATCTCCTCGAAGCGGAACGAACCAAATCAGAAACCTTGAATGTTCAAGCTGTGCAACTCCAAATCCAACTCAACTCTGTAATAACTCGTGCAGAACGAGCCGAGGCCAAAGAAAAGGAAGCCACTGACAGATACAGAGAAAAGGTAAGTTATAAATCGCAAGTTTGACCATAATACTGATATAATTGTTGATAGGAACGAGAACTACAAATCACTACAGCCTCCGCTGCGGAGCTGCGGAAAGAAGCTGATGAATCACTGCGAAAGCTTCGAGAACTTGAAGAGCAGATACAAAGCGACGACCGAGTAGAGCGCCTAGAGAATTCCTTGAAGCACACTCAAGATCGTGCGGGCGAGTTGGAGTTCCAATTAACAAAATTGAGACAGGTGCTGCTTCTTTTTCTTAGGTTTATCCCAAACATAGAACTAAACAAATATAGGCGCACACATCGTTGAAGGCTGAGAAGGATGCCCTTGAATCCCAGGCATCGGAGATGTCTACCTCGGCGACAGACCTGCAGTCAAAAATATCCGCTCTCGACGCGTCCTTAACGGAGGCCCGTGATAAGCTCCTTGCAGCTGAGAACGAACGAGATGTCGCGTTTCAGGAGAAATCAACATCGCAAGAACAGACACACTCCCTTGAAATGTCAATCAAGGAGCATCAGGAACGGCTTAAGCAGGCTGCAGCAGCATTGGCCACTAATACCCGTCAGATCCAAAGCACCCAAAGTGAGCTGAAGAACGCGATCAGGAGGGCTGAAGATGCCGAGCGAACGCAGAAGAGCCTTCAGACAGAAGGGGAAAGCCTCATGCGGTCGCTGGATGAAATGCGTCCCAAGATTGTGGAACTCACAGGCGCGAAGCTTGATCTCGCTGAGAGGGTGGAAAGCTTGGAGCATACCCTCCGTGGCCGAGATTCGTTCATATCCCAATTGGAAAACGACCTCGGCGAAGCTCGTGATCAGCTTGAGCAAGTCGAAAATAAGTGGAAGACAAAGTTGACAGAGCAAGAGAAAAAACATCGGGAGATCCAGAATGGCAACACGGATATTCAGAAAGCGTATGCCGAACTTCAGGAGGAAATGGATACCGCATTGGCGAGCCTACGGAATATGGAGTCACAACGGGCAACCCAGCATCAGGAAGCCGCTCGACGCTTAGAAGAGATGGAACGTCTCACAAACTTGTCGCAGACACAAGCGGAGGAGCTGGATACCCTACGGAAAGAACTTGATGCGAGAACCAAGGCCCGCGTAAGTACTCGCTGATGTGATGAAATTGCGGCATCAGATTCTTACTTGTGTCCTTCAATTGTAGGACGAAGAACAGGATTTCCTGGAACGTGCACAGAATGAGATCGAAACTTTACGCGGCGAACTCAATGCGCGAGACAATGAAATCGAAGAGCTTCGAGAAATTGTTAACACGCCTGTATCGGACGCCCCGCGCTCGCTCGATGACGAGCTGCTGAGCTCCATCAGACAACAGCATGCCATCGAGCTCTCCGCCGCGACGTCACAGGTCCGGGCGCTCGAGAACACCATCTTCGACAAGGAGAGTCTGAACCACAAGCTGCAGAAGCAGTTTAGTGCACTGGAGGAGCAGGTCACACAGCTGCGGGCCATGAACGCGCGGCTGAAGAGCTCGCCCATGCCGTCGCGGCCAGCGAGTCGGGCGGTGGAGAGCAGCGACCTCCGGCGGTCGTCCTTCGGCTCGCACCGCCCCTCCGCGCCCTCGCAGGCGCCGCTCTCGCGGGCGATCTTCGACCACGGCATGTCGCCGGAGACGCTGCACAAGCGCAAGGTCAGCTTGAGTATGCTCAAGGCGCGCATTGAGAGCGAGACGCAGCTGCCGCCGTCGCGGGCGCTATCGCCCGTTCACTCGGAAGCGGACCATTCGCAGGCGCATTCGCACTCGCGGAGATCATCGTCGTTTGCTGGCGCGGGGCCCCGCTCGCCACATCGCTCGCAATTCCTGGATGAATCGCATGTGTTCTGGTGCAGTTCATGTCGCGGCGACCTTGTCATCCTATGATTGGAATTATTTCCAGATTGCGCGTTGCGCATGCGCAGAGGCAGGCTCCAGGTTCTTCCCGATGACTGTGATATAATACATCTACACATCATTACAGATTCTCGCGAATGAGATACATGGTTCTAATCCGTTTTTGCTGCTTCCGTACTATACCAGATATCCTATTACACAATCCAACCTCTTTTGCAAGAATAGGCGTGTATGTACGCATGTCAACGATCTTTGTGTCTGACCAATGACCTGTCATGCTATAAATCTTCGAGTGCGCCAAACCTGCGCCGCTGCCCCGCAGGTTCTACTATTGATATCGTCTATATACGCACGCCAGACTTCTCAGATTAATAGAGTTGACATAGTACTGTGCATGCGTGGTCTTCATTCAGGCGACTGCTTGTCTCATCTTGTTGGATGCTCCAGGTTAATGTATACGGCGCAGTCCCGTAGCTGATCTGACCTACTTACTACTTTGAATTCAAGGGCTGTTGCATGTCTCGATCCGTGGGTCCACTGCGGTGGTGATATACACCCTCTCGACCGCGCATTCATAACACAATTCTTGTGAAACTGTGAAGCGCTGTCCTTGAAAGATATCTATCCAATAGTGTACATTTCCATGCAGATAGTAAGTAGGTAGGTAGGTACATCGTCACCAAAAAATCATCGCCAATTAAATAGATGGCCTAAAGGTATCACTTGCTCATAGTCAGTTCGTAACATGTGTTCCGTTTTCTTATCCTGTTATCAGTCCGTATTCCAAACCCAAATCCTAAAAATCCTTCATATCCATGTCGTATGATATCGCGCGTGTCCTATATCATTCATCCGTCCTCGCTTCTAGATTAGGAGAACAGACTCGTGCGCTTCGTCTTCAAAGTGCGCAACCTCTTGAGCAGGTCCTGTAAAGCGCGCCATATTAGCAACCACCCAGAAGAGAAAAGAAGAAAAAAACGGAAACCCACCTCAATCTCCTCCGCGCGCAGCGTCCCGCGCGCGCCCTCATGCGCCACCCCGTGCTCGATGCTCTCCAGGACATCCGCGATCAGCTCGCGGTAGTTCACGCCGAAGAACTGCGTCAGCTTCGCCGCGCGCCGGCGGCGCTGCTGGAACTCCGCCGCGTCCGGCGCCACCGTGAACTCGGACGGCGCGAGCGAGGACAGGGACGTGCGCGCGGGGAGCGAGCGGCGCCGCTCGGACTTGATGGACGGCGCGAGGGAGAGGCGCCGCTCGACCGCGCCGGAGAGCAGGTCGACGTTGCTGCTGCCGGTGCCGGGGTCGGCGGGGTCGGCTTTGGCGGTGGTGGTGGTGGTGGGGGGTCCATGAGGGTGGGCGTGGGGATGTCGGTGCTGTTGAGGTACTCGTGCAGCTCCACGAGCGAGGCGCGGTCGTCCTAAGTATGTGCAGCAGTGGTTAGTTATCACCGAAACCGAAAATATAGAATAAAACACAACGCACTCTATCTAATATATCGCCCAGCGAATTCAGCGAATGCTGATAATGCGTATACACAAACGAGTGCCTCGGATCCGTCGCAGGAGGCGACTTTGCCCTCTCTCCTTCTCTCCGTCCTCGCCGTCCTTGGGTATCAACTGCTTGCTCGACTCGGCCGTGCTAGGGCGGGCGCTCTTCTTCTTCGAGCGCACCTTGGGCAGGTATGAAGCGGTGCGGTTAGTAGTAAGGGAAGGCAGCGCGCCTAGCATGCTGCTTGGGGTGCTGCTCCCTGCGCTGGATGGGCCGGAAGATGCGGCGGGGTCGCCGGCGGAGCGTGGGCGCGATATATTGCAGTGCCGTGTGTGATAGAGCGTTTGTGGAGGGGCAACGCCAAAGACCTGTGTCACGATTAGCAGTGATAACCTAAACGCATATGCAGTACGCACCTTTTCCATCTTGTGTGCGCGGCGCACATTGATGGCCTTCTCCTTGTCGTCGAGTTCCTCCTTGACCCTCTCCAGCTCGTCTGGGCGGAATTCCGATGGCAAGATCACCGCCGAGCTGCTTCTGCGGCGCTTGAGCCACGTCTTGCGCGTGCCCGAGGATTCGTCGCCGCCACTGCTCTCGGAGGACAGCTGCCGGGGTGGGAGGGAGGTGTCGACGGGGTCAAAGCCGAGAACGAGGTGCGCAGGGACGCGCGAGCCCAGGAAGCGATGTAGCTTGGCGAGCCGCTCGCGCTTGCGCCTGCGCTCTTCCTCCGCGAGATCGTCCGAGGAGAGGGTCATAATGGACTGCATGGACGCCCGCGAGCGCAGGCGGAGGCTCCTGTACCAGCAGCCCTCGCGGCGCCGCTGGTGCGCTTGGTGGTGTGCCTGGCAGCAGCAGCGGCAGACTCGTCGTCCGAGATATCGATGAATGAAACGGGCGACTCGGCCCTGGCGGGGGGCGCCACCTGCGTGCGCGGGAAGGCGGCGTTGTCAAAGTTGGGGCTGACGATGCTGAGGAAGGAGACGTCGTCTGGGGTCAGCGGCATGGAGTGCCTCCTTGGGCTCGCAGCGGCAAAGTAGGCGACATCCGCAGGTGTGCGACGGGACCCACGCGGGAGGGAGGTGTTGTCGACGAGGGAGAGGGCAGCGCGGGCACGCGAGAGGGGGTTCTGGGCGAGGACGCGGTTGGCGTCCTGCTGGGCCATGGCGTCTGCGCCGGGGGTCTCGCCGAAGACGCGGGCGAGCTTGCGGGTCTTGCGAATGAGGTCGGCACGCTCGTCGATATCGAGGAAGTTGGTGGTGGGGGGCCGCTGGGCTGCGGCTGGACCTGGAGGCGGCGGGGTGCGATTGGGCATGGGTGATCTGGATCTGGACCTGCGGTCGAAGACTGGCTTGGGGGTGGTGGGCAGCGGGGGCTTGGTGCGTGCACGGTCGTCGGGCGGGGGGTCTGCGAACTGGATGGGGGACGTGGGGCCCGAGTCGCCGGGGGCGTCGTTGTGGAAATTGGTGCGGAGGGGGGAGTAGAGGTCGATGAAGGAGTCGCGGGCTGAGTTGGGCTGGTTGTAGAGGGAGTGGGGGAGGGAGTGGGTGGAGCTGGCGGCATAGATGGTGCTCGAGATGCTGATGCGCGGCTCGTGCTCAGCAGTCGATGCCGGCGCGGTGGACCCCGCGGAGTCGATCGACGACACGGACGGGTGCGGTGCGTGGGACAGGAGGGCGCGCTGGCGCTGGCCGGGGTCGCTCGTCATCGCTGGCGTGCGCGGGTCGACTGCAACAGGGATGCGGCGACCCATCTGTAGCCATGACTGCCCTGCGTCACGGGACCTGCCCGTCCCTGTTTCCTCTAGCGACGCCCGCCGCCGTCCTACCAGCACGTCCTCCAGCGTCGGCGCCCGGTTGATGTACGGGTTCGCGCTCACCACGCCCTCTCTCCGCTCTGCCTCGCCGTCCTCGCGCTCCGGCGTCCGTCTCGGGCTCTCCGCCACCGCCCCAGTAGCTCTGTGCGGACTGCGCCCCGTCTGCGGCGACCGCAGCCCCGCCCCACGCCCCGTTTTCCGCGGCGGCGGCGGCAGTCCCGTGGGCTCACCCTCCTCCTCATCCTTGCCCCACCCCACCGCGGCACCACCCTCACCCGCCCCCGCCCGCGGCGGCGACAGCTGCAGCAGCTGCGCGCTCCCCGCCCCACTGTGCGTCGACTCCGGGCTGCGCGGCCGTGCGCTGCGCTCGCGCTCCTCCGAATCGTGCTTGAGCAGGGCGTCCAGGTTCGGCGAGATCACCAGCGAGATCGCCGCCGCCGAGCCCATGCTCTTGGCGCTGCCACTGCTGCCGCCCTTCGTCCCGCCGTGACGATGCTGTGGGTGGATATAGTGGTGCGGGTGTGCACTCGCACTGTGGTTTGGGCTGAACGCCGCACCACCGCCACCACTGCTGCCTATGCTCGTGCTCATGTCTAATCCTGTCGGCGATCGTCCAAGCGTCCTGGCAGATATGGCTACAGATACAGTCAATCTGCAGTCAGTCAAAAGAGGGTAGTCAGTAAGGCGTTTATCCCACTCCATATAATTTGGTCTCGACACCTACCCACACTCCGTCGTCAATTTTGCCGTCCCCAGGCGTAAAGTGTAAAACCGTGAAACCGTAATGGCGCAAATGAAGGCAACCCGAAAGTTCAGCCCAAGCTCCAGTATTAGTATGACAGCCGTCGCAGTTCTCGTCGCAATCCCAGTCCAAGCGAGGTGCAAGTCGAGTGCTCTGCTTCCCTGATTGACGTCCTTCCACCGCCTATATGATGCAGATATGGATGCCTGATGATGGCATTACACCCCACGTAGGTCCATTTCCCAAGTCGCCGGGCAGCCTAGCTCGCACCGCCTCGCACCATCCCCCGGCCCAGGACCATCGCCTTAATGCCCCCAGCTTCGTCCCCATCCCCATCGCATTTCATGTAACGTCTATTTCGGGTCTGGGGACTTTGTTAGGCGCAGGCATCGCCTCCCATTATCGTAATCCGTAACCCCTCCACTGCTCTAAGAAATCCTCCTAATTGTAAACGCCAGGGAAATGCTACACGCGTGTGTGTACACACATCCCGTCAGTGCCTGCTTTCACAATTTCTTCCCAAGTTTCACCCACGGCTCCGAACCCGACGTCAACGAACGACATTTCCACCGCAGATTTTCCACCACCTTAACAAGCGTTTTAAGTTTGAAACGCCCACTCTCGTCGAAGGGAGTCGTCTGACCTCAACTGCCTCCTACATATCCGTATAAACCAGAACGAGAAAGCCCACCAGCTGGTCCGCATCAACCAATACACAGATATGCGAACACCCCGCTGTTCTCAGCGGTTCGCACCAAGGCTGTCTACATGGCAACCTCTTGGCTGAGTGCATGATGATCTGTCAGCCTATTCTTGTTATTCTAGCATAAACCTTACAGCGTGCGCCCGCTGTATATTCAACGTACATGTAACATATACACACCGCACCACCCTGCTCAGCACATGGGAGACCTCGGAAATTATGGCTCTCAGATATTTTAGAAGCACGAAGAAAAGAAGACGCGCGCACGCGAGCTGAGAGAAGCATGAAAATTTTCTTTTTCTCCCCTGTGCTTCTCTCGAAACGTGTTCTGGATCCGTCTCAGTGCCGCGGCCATATGCATTGTACTGTACTGTATACCAATGATCTGCTAATGTGCCTTTGAGGACCATAGTTTTACGTGCATTGATTAAGACGCTTGGTTAAAGATAGTACCACGTACATACACTGCATAGATGGGCGATCATCATGGAATATTTGATAAGATCCTGATGTACTCCCGTTTGTCGAACAGGCAGCGGAGCAGAAGAAGTCGGGGTGGGTTGAATAGGCGGCGTCGTTTCATCAGTAACTGCCACCGGCAGTAAGTTGTCTGCAAAAGTTTCCAATTCACTCGAAAGCACCAGAGCTTCATCAAAAATTATTAAGAAGACCCAAGAGTCCAGAATCCAGGAAACCGGACTCCCCAGGTCGTAAGCGGGTGATCTTCATGGAATAATATACAGTGTAGGGTGTGCATGTACGGAGGGGTGTATGTGTAATGTGGGTAGCTGTGCAAGTGACAATAACAATGTACATGATATGAGATGAAAATGCATAACTAAGAACAAGAGAGGCGCCTGGACCGCCAAAAATGGCCAAGAATAATATAGCGCAAAGGCAAGAATGAGAAGAGTGAACATTTACACAGTGGCCTGCACTCTCCTAGGCGGCAGAGCAGGCGGCGGACCAGGAGATATCGTCGTCTGAGCACGAGGCACCACATCGTCGGCCTCCACCGCCGCTGGTGGCAGAGAATCCTCCTTCCCAGCAGTCTCCGTCTGAGCCTCCTCAGACCCCGCCTCAGACCCTTCATCCTGAGCCACGCGCCCGCTGCTCTCCGCGTCTCTCAGAGCAACCGCCTTGAGCGTCTGTGACGCAGAGAACGCGCTGCCATTGCCCTCCGCCGGCGCCGCTGCGGCGCCGATCCCATTCGACGCCGGGTGCATCACGGCGGACGACGCGCGCGGAGGCAGGGGCGGCGGCGTCGGCCTTAGTAGGGGCTGGGGTGCAGGTAAGGGGGCGCTGCCCGCCGGCGGAGACGCCACGAGACTGCCTCCTTTTGTGCTCGACCCGCTTTCCTCGGCGGCGGGGGTCCGGGCGAGCAAGATTTCAGGGGCAGACGGGCCCGCTGTATTCCCGCTCGCCGTGGACTGCGTTTGCTGGTTTTCTCCGTGCGTGCTTTCCGCCGTAGTAGGGCGCGACGTGCTATCGATATCAGCTGGTCCGGATCCTTGGCCCGCGCCAGGGTTCTTCCACAGCCTGTACACCGTCTGGATCGCGGGATTCTTGAGCATAGCATCAGATGGGCCCGTCGTCGACGACGACGACGACGCCGGCGGCGGCGGCGGCGGTTGCGCGACATGCCCCATCGACTGCACATCCCCGCGGTGGCTCACGTGGATCCCCGGAATCGACATCGTCTTCGCCACCGGCTGCACATGGATCGGCGCGGGCTTCACGGGCGGCGTCTCCACCACAGGCAGCTCCTGCGCGTCCGTCTCCATATTCACGCGGCCGAGCGACGCGGACGACTTCTTCGACGCCAGACGCGGCGCCGCGAGCCGCGCGGCGGACGTCACGACTGACGGGTTCGTCGGGGCGTCCAAGTAGACCGACCCGTTCGGCAGCGTGGGCTTCGACACGCTCAGCGCGCGCGCGCGCGCGGCCGCAGGCGAGGTCGGGCGCGAGGTGTCGGAGCCGTCGTCGTGGTGCGGCGTCCGGTCGCGCTCCTTCCGCTCTGCGACCGCCGCGCGCACTTCGGCGTAGCTCGTGCGCGCCTTGTTCAGGAACCCGCTGCCCTCGGGCTGCAGCAACGACCGCGGCGGGCTCGTGCTCATTTGGGAGGCGTCGTCGCTCGCCGACGCGTCCTTCTTGAAGCCGCCCCAGTTGACACCCCATTTGCGCATCGCCTCCTTCGCCGTGTTGCTGATGGCCTGCTTGTCCGCTGCTGCCGCCTTCGACTTCAGCGTGGAGAAGAAGGAAGGCGGGCTCGCCGGGCGTGCTGGCTGCGACGAGTCCAGGCTCTTGCGTGGAGTATTTGGAGCAGATGAGCTGGCGCCCTGGACCGTGAGTTTAGCGTCATCGTTCTGCACTTGCTTGTCACCCTTGACGGATCCATGAGACGAACTTGATCGTGACCTTTGAGGATGGAGATTCGGCTTCGACTCGGATGCTGGATTCTCGTATGGCTCTGGCGTGACTGCACGAATGCTCGCTGACTTCGGAGTGGATTGGGATCGGCCGGAATTCGTGGGCTCAGATGCGAGGGTGCGGCCACGGATTTCGTCAGGTTCAGAGGTGAAAAGCGAGTGCGGAGGTGGATGTGGAGGGGATGAAGCTACATCGTCACTCTTTGCAGAGTTGAACCACGATCGTCTCTTTGTATTACTGCGCAATGGGTCGTTGAGGTCATCGATTGCGGTCGCCACGGCGGAAGGTGTTCCATCTGTCGCAGAACGGGTCACAAAGTTCATGGGAGGTTCGTCAGCGGTCCCATTTTTTGAATCTCCAGAGGAAATAGAACCAGTGTCAGGCAAAGGAGCTGAAGCAACAGACTGAACGTCGTCTGGAACAGGAGGTAGATCTGGCGACGGAACATGGGTTTTTCTGCAGGTATCTGAGAATATTCCACCACGATGCTCATATGACCCGGTCTCGAAAAATGCAATATCATCCATGTTAGGCATGACTATTGACTCTTGCAGCTGTGAATATCCTTGTCAGTGACGTCAATCGATTAATAAAAGCGAATAGCTTACAATTTCCTTGAATTTGGATTCGATGGTGCCAAGAATCATACCCCATGTAATTTGCCGGTCGCTGACAATGGGTTCCACCTCCAAAACCATCCGTGGTGTTTGTGTGAAAGCATACCAGATGCGATTGCTCGGTGGGCGTTTGACTTTTATTAATAGATTTCCTTCCAATTCCTTCAGGACCGCTGCAAGCTCCAACTTCACAGTATACGATTTAAACCGAGCGCCTAGGTTGATGACAGCAGTGGCTTCGACAGTGATGCGGATTTCACCTTTGTATTTCATGTGGACTTCAATCGAGGCATCGCCCTCTTTCGTGAGTTCTTTGAGCATAGGCTTGCTGAGCATCGGTGCTCTGTTACCGACAGAGACTTGTGTGACAGCGATTTCGGTCAGGAAAGCCGGGCGCTTCACCTTGGAGAGCTTCTTCATTAGCCTCCCGATGATGAACGCTTCTAGATTGTGTGTTCGGTAATGGCTGAGGAAAATGCGTCCAAGAAGCGCGTTCAGCCATCGCATGGGTATCACGTCGGGCTGTTCGTCCAGGGTAGATATTAGTTGATCCATATGGGTGGGATCGAAGATAGAGCTGAGAGATGCAAGGGTAGGAGCCTGGGCCGGTTGTTCCGAGGCGTGTATCAGAGCAAAGTACCAGTCCTCCATCTCAATATTTGAGCGAACGAAGATAAACCATGGTGTAGATGGATCGTAAGCTTCTTCTCGTGCGACATCCTTGTCCTTCTCTGCCTCTAAGTTCGCCTCTTTCTCGGCGGCGGACGCACCCTCCATCTTCGCCTCGGGGTTTTCCTTTTCCAATTGCATCTGTCTTGTGACGCTCGGCATTTTGTCTGGTGTCTCCACGCGAGGTCGCAGACAGATAGCATTGCGTTTCGCAAAGAGCTCTGCGTCAGGCAGAGCTTCAGGGTAAACGATGACCTGATGACTGCTCAGCTCCACCGCCGCCTCGCATTCGGACATCTCCTCGTCCTCATACAAGTACAGGACCTTCCCTTTGAGGACCACATACCACATATCCTTGGGACGAGACCTTTTGGGGTCCTTGGAGCGGGAGTCCAAAAAAGAGCGAACGAGGGTGACATAGCCGCCGTCGCCTGCGGACTCTTCGAATGTCCGGCGCATAGTCAACCAGCCTTTGCGAGTTCGAGGAATATCGTTCGTCTCGGTCGTCGAGGGCGCCGCCTCTGCTATGTTCTCGTCCTCCGCAGCACTCGCCTCAAGGCGCTTCCTCGTCCGCTTAGTGACGTCGGCATCCCCGACTGGGACAGAGGTGTAGATGGTGATAAAAATGACCACGCCAATAACGAGAGGAATGAATGTTAATCCTCCTAGAACATACGCGTAAAGCAGCGCCCTCAGCATTCTCTGGAGCGAGGAGGGAAGAAGTGTGTTGTTGAGAAAGACGGCAGACGAAACGACAGCCTGTCTTGATCAAGACTCCCGTCACCCACAGTGCAAGGTCACGGTGACGACTGTACACGTGTCTGTGACTGATGTCGGATCCTTTTTGCAATAATTCTATTTTGGTTCCATTTGCCAAGTTCTGACTTCATGAAAACGGACGGGACCAATGACATTCGACACCAATTCTATGTACATAGTAAAGGAACGGCAGGTCGAAGTCATAATATGCAGGCTCAGCGGAATAAGCCTGAGTACATATCATTATAATACTTGTACAGATGGCGACGCGCCTCCAGGACGAAAATATCATATGGATACGGTGGCATGGTGCAGACCTGTAACGCCAATATAACACTGTACGTTTGCTGCACGCAAGTCATTTTGCGATAAGCCTCCGGGCACGCTTTGTTGAAACGGAGGTAACCACAACCCGGCTAAAGCGAGCCATGTGTATACCAAAGGGGATGGCCGTCGCGCGTCGCCTTCCTGTAGACTACCAGTAGGGGCTCACGGAGCCGGACCCATAAAGATGTCGGAGTAGCAGTAAGCACTGAGCATGCTTATATAACATTTACTGGGGGTTTGATATTGTTATGGCAAGAAGATCGCGAAGTTCTTCTTTTGAGTGCCAAGGGTCTGGAGAAGAGACCTTTTTTGGTTTGTTCCTTTAGGCTGGGTAGAATAGCTTCACAGTGTCCATTCACCCATCTCCACTCGTCAAGTTGAGGAAGAGTTGACGCCGCAAGCATCATTGGAGGGTGTACCTTGTTGAAAACAGGGTGGGATGGGACAGTGAGCAGGTTCCCAAAGGCATAGTCCTGATAGGGAACACGGCAGGATAGATTAGTCTCTCGTGACTGTGGCGGAGATAGAGTGATAACTATTGTTGGAACTGAGGGATGTGGGCTCGTAATAACTAGTGGCTTTGTCTGGGTATCATTAGGTCAGTAAAGACGGCAGGCCGATCAGGAGACGAAAATCCCTACGGGATGGGAGGACCGCCGGCGCTTTCGAATTGGACGCGTAATTGAATCATCTCGCTGGTCAGAAGCCGTGCTTTCTTTTGTAGTGAGGTTTAAGAGACCAACAGGCTAGGGAAAATGACGTTGATTGGTGATGGAATATACTATAAAATGAAATATTTTACTCACCAAAGCGTCTTCAAGAGGATCACGGTCATTAGATTCTAGGTCCAACATGAGTTGGGCGACATTATTTAAATCGGAATTAATCAGGCTAGCGAAATTGCTGCAAATGGGAGTCACAGCTCTAGTGCACGCTCCAGCTGCTCGAAACCACACATTGTTGGGAACAGGGAGAAATAGGCCGCGAAGAGCGTCCAAATCAACTATCTATGAGCAGAGGCAATGTTATCAGCGTCAAATGCGCATAATTATTGAAGAAAAACATACTAGTGCAGTCTCCTCGTCTTCAGTTTGGTAGATTGACCGCCCGGATTGCTCAATTCGCACATCGAGCAGACGTGTCGTGGACGTTGTAAGGCTGGCTAACATGCCAGAGGAGAGAACCAAAGGACGGTTTACGCTATGAAATGGCTAGTAAAAAATCCCTTTCCTTATGATACGGCAAAGAGGATACGGGAATGAAGGGACAGGATGAGGGTTCAGAGAAAACATAAGAGAGTCAGGTAAGGTGGCAGAATGTGCTTATGATCTCGGTTGACCCGAGAACCGAGTTCCGGTCACTCGATCAATTGCTTCCGTCAGGCCGGCGCCCCGCGGGGGACCGTCGCGGGTCTTACCCCGCTCTCAATTTCAAATTCCTATGCCCCATAGCCATAAGTAGGAGCTTTGAGCCTTTGACGGCCACGGCTACGATGTTCTAACGCTCTAGCTCTCATCCAACATCATTTCCTACTCAGATATATTAACCTTAGTTGGCGTTGGCTGCTGATTTTCTGGTGACCAACATGATTCAATCAATCTCCATACGGAAAGTACTAATTCGGGGCCTCGATCGAAGAGACATGCAGGCTCAACCAGTCATCATTAACTTTCAAGACCGATAAAGATTCGACCACCTCCAACTGCTAGCAAAAGGCAACTCAGACAGCTTGAAACTTGGAAGGTCAGAATAAACTTCCATCTGATGACTGCTTTTTCTCACAGTACCATAGCCATGATGTACATCTCAACCAATGACTATTCGCCGAGTCCTTACACAACTCTCCTCTTCACCTTTGGAACCATAGTATCCAGTTGGACGCATTGACGGGGACAATGGCTGATCCTTATGATGACCCTTCGGCCAACCTCTGGTCAACATATCTATCAAAATCCGATAAATATGATAAAACTATGGCTCAGAACTGGAAAAGCGATATGGATGCAATCCTTATCTTCGTGAGCAACACAGTACTTGCCATAGAATGCCCATTTTGACCCTATTTCTATTTGCTAGGCGGGTTTGTTTTCCGCAAGTGTAACTGCTTTTATAGTAGAGAGCTACAAAACCCTCAATCCAGATCCCAGCAATGCAACTGTCATGCTGCTTGCCCAGATCTCACAACAGCTTGCGATGGGATTAAACATCTCCCAAGCTCAGAGTCCAGACACAAATGCTGCTTGGGCACTCAACCAATTCGATCAGAGCAATTTCACGCCTCCAATCTCATCGTCAATTTGTAACTTCCTGTGGTTTCTGAGTCTTTCGTTCAGCCTAGCCGCCGCTCTCTTCGCGACTTTGGTGGAACAATGGACAAGACAGTATCTCCACGCGTCTGCGAACAGGCCCGCCCCTCAAGATCGTGCTCGCATAAGCGCATATCTCAATCAAGGAATCAAGAAATACAAGATGGCTGCTATTGTCGAGACTATACCTTTGCTACTCCATATCTCGCTCTTCTTGTTCTTTTTTGGCTTAGTCGCCTTCCTTATGCCCGTCAACCACCTTCTTCAGTATCTCATCCTCGCAGTTTTGGTTTGTTGTTGCTTTTTATATCTCCTTGTCACCACCTTACCGGTTTTCGACCTTTCCTGCCCATACTGGACACCCCTTTCAAACCGCTACTGGTCCATCTTTCGAAAGCTGAATCTTCTTCATAGACGTGACGCTGATGGAAATGAGCTACCTGTCCCCTCCCATATGTCAGTAGCACGGGAATTGGCTGCGATACAAATTACTCCAGAACGCGACCAACGCGACTTGAAATCAATGTGCTGGACCTTGAACGCCCTTCGAGAAGATAATGAATTCGAGCCATTTGTCCAAGTCATTCCAAGTGTGGTTTCGGGTTTCGACTACAGCGCGAAATGGCTCATGGATTCTCTCATGCACCACGATGATATTTCCATCAAACTCGGCCATCGTATCCCTGGGCTCCTTGCCACTTGCATTGCAATTCGATCGCATGATCCATTAACAGCGCAAAAACGAGCTGTTACTTGCCTCAAAGCGATTTGGTCTCTGACTATGCTTTCCCTCCCGAAAACCACGACATTCCAGAATCCTCGCTTACTCCAAACCTTAAGGTTCAAAGAAGACACTTTTGACCTTTTGGCCAATATACGGAGCGCGTTTCCTTCAGTTGAAACCCTGGGATTGTCTACCTCAATTGTCATCGCCAGAAGCTTGTTGGACATGTACGTTGATCGAGCTAACGTACTAGAAAGTCATATCTTGAACCTCCTGGAGGCAGGCCAACGTCCCGCGAACGTGGATAATCTGTTCATTCCATTTGCTGATAAAGAAAATCTCTTCAAAGCTTCCAAATCTAGGATCCACACAACGGAGGCAGGCATTTTAGCGACTCAACGACTCACTGAATCTGGTCCCTATGAGATGTTGGAAGTGCTAGCATTTCATCAGACACGACTTGTCGCACTGGCCTCGGTCAGCGACTCGATCCTTGCATTTGGAGAACACCAGGGTCTGCTTCTAGAGGCACTGGACTCTATTAAATCTTTCCAGGCAATCCTTAATCAAGTCGGCCTTAATATCAGCCTCCAGTATATTGAAAGTATTCTCCAAGCTGATACGCTCCCACACGAAGCCTTCAATACTCTCCGACGCACCTTCTTCCGAGTCAACAGCAGCATGAACTTCAACAGGACAGTTGGCGCTGACAGTCGGGTTTTCATTAATCACTCAGAGAAGATGACTTTCAGCAAGGACTCCCAACAACGTCTAGTGACATATTTGGAAGAAGCGGTTGAGCCAACGGCTTCGGGGACAACCACACTCCCACATACCATCATCAGCATTCTGCTCAACTTGACTGGCATCGTCGTGACATACCCTGCGTTAATCTTAAAAGCCATCAGTATCATCGAGAATTACACGAAGCTGAATACCAACAACAGCACTCCAAGAGCTCTCCAGAACCTCGAGCAGGCCTTGCCTCGTGATGTTCGGACCTCTAGGCCCCTGGATCTCTTCAGCTCTCATCTCTACGCAGATACGAAACCAAGCCGCCAATCAACGAAATCCAGGTCAAATACGATGTTTAACACAATCGAAAGCATGACTGGAACCGCAACAATCTCATAGTGATCTTCCGCGAAGCGCCAGCTTTCAAGCCTGGGTTTCTTATCCATCCCTAGAAATTCGTGGCGACCTATTTATTGGTGTCTTTAAAAGACACGATGGTGTTGCAGCGATATCCCAGCCGCAGCATTCAGTTAGACAACAAATCTATCAACCTGTTGTCGATGCATGGACATACTTAGTCCACATTATCCCTAGGAATATCAAAGATGGCACGTAAACGTTTCCGAGATTGTTAAATATGTGCGACGGAATGATGCCCTACTAGAGCTACAGATTAGGATAAGTGTCTTTGGGCTCTATTCTATGAAAATATGCGGTGGGATTGTATATTTTAGTGATATAAGTTCATGATGGCAGTCACCATGTACGATTCATGACGACTTCGGTGAGAGCCTCTAGTCCAAGTTTGCTATCACCATCGGGAAGGAGACGTAGCACGTCGCGAGCTTTGTCTGCGTAGGCTTGCGCGAGAAGATGTGTACGCTCAACGGCTGAGGTATTTTGAATGTACTCCATGGCCTACATCATCGTTGAGGTGTCAATAAAGAGAGTTCAGGGTTCAAGTGAATTTGAAGTATAAACTGACCAATTCTGTATCTCCAGGTGTCGTGAAATTCCGTTGGATCATTGGTAGCAGTTTGGAATTTTCTTCAGCGGCAAAGAGTACTGTAGCAGTGGCCAGACCCGGTTTTAGGTCTTTGGAATCCTCGTTATCTTCCAGCACCTAAATAACTTAGTCAGTCCCTTCCACGAGTCTATTTTCTGCTCAAACCACTCACCTGGTGTGCGATGCCCATATTTCGCCCATAAGCATATGCAACCTCCTTCCAGATGTCACCTTCTTGACAACCACCAAGAATAACAGCAGAACGGGCACCCTTCGCCATCAAGCTCGCCGTTCTCAGATAAGTCTTTTCGAGATACAGTTCCCACGCGGCCTTAAGACTTGTAGGTCCAGGTATAAGGCCAAGCTTTGGTGTCCTGACTTCTTCCATTCGCAAGAACTCTCCTTCGACCTGGTTTGATATCACGCTCGCGATCAGTTCAACGACTTCGCTCTCTCCCAAACGCGATAATGCTGTACTGGCGCGTCCTAGGAGGAAGTCACCGCCGAGAATAGAAAGTTTGTTTCCGAAGCCTTCTTTCTCCTCTTCTGGAGTTGTTACGATGTTTTCGTGGAGAAGGGACGCGACGTGAATCATTTCTACTATTTGAGCTAAGCGTATTTGCGATGCGAGTAGTGAGGGCGGCAAAGCAAGACACGGAGAAAGGCTACGAAGGAGTGGTGCGGATGATGGAGCGGGGGTGGTTTTGGACGCGGTATTGACTGCGGTAGGGCGAACACCGATTCGAAAGATGTTGCATCGTCCCGCATGCTTGGATTCCACTCATTGAGAATACTAGGAAGTGTCAGAGGACGATCCAGCTCCTCTGACTCGCCAGAATTTGATTCGCACGCAGCGTTCCAAGCTTTGTGTTCCCATTGCCCTCCCAGTCCGTTGGTTGCGCGTGCAAATAATAGCACTAGTAGAGAACGCAGCTGTTTTGAAGGATGCAGGAAATAATACTCTGCCATTCCGGCGAGCCCGGGGTGTGCAGCGCCGAGGAGATTCAACATGCTTTTCCGAATGTGTGTAAGCTCTGACGCGACGAGAATATAGGGATCTGGGAGTTGTCGGGCGGGAAGGGGTTCATGTTGTATTGGAATGGGTTCTGGTCGTGATCGAATAGCACGTTCGACTTGTTGAGCGAGGACGCTCAGTTTTCGGCGTTGACATCTCGTGACTGGTGTTCTACGCGCCAATGATCGACACAATGAGTGCATTGACGAGCCAGGGGTATTGGGGAAGGCGCGCGCGCAGGAGGTCGAGGGAAAGAACGGACGTGCTGCGGGCTGCGGCAACGACGAAGCCGGATAGTGGTGGTGGTGAAAAGATACTACACGATATTTCCCGCGGCGACAGCGACATTCACGCATTCATGACGCGCACTCGATGTACATAAATCCATTTAGTGCTGATTCCAATGCTCTAATATACATATTTATGCTGGCATGAAAAGTACATATGCGTGTTTGCTGTGTGTCTAGGAATTAAATATGTAGGAGAATGCAGGAAGGAAGCGAATGCGATGATGGCTATTACTATTGTTAGGAATATTATAATGGCACAATGAATCCGAAGTGAATGAAGATCAGAAAGATCTCATGTCCTTAAAAGCACTGTTCGAAAAGAGAAACAGAGCTCCATGCTACAGTCTTGTGGAGTGGGTGGCCAGCAGACTTAAAAAATTAAGTGCGCACAGGCACAGGGGAGGCGGACGTAGTAGAAGACGGCGAAGGTTTTGTTTCAGTGATATGTTCTCGGAATTTACCCAGGGGCTTTGCCAGATGCGTCGCAAGCGCTTTTCCCTATGAGAAAGTTTGACGTGGGCCTCTGAACGGCGAGGAAAAGAGCAGACAGGTGCGAACCTTGATCAGCAGTTCCTCCCATTCGACTGCGTCAGTCGCATTCAGTGCAAGAAGCATAAGAGGCTGGTGGTCATCTGAGAATACTTGCTGTGTTCCCGTCGAGAACTCATCTACTGGCAGCACGATGATTCTCCCGAGCTAACACCACGTAGAACAGGTCAGCGGTGTAGGCATGGTGAATTCCCTTCATGCGGGGGCTTCTCACCTCGCTATCGACCATTCCACAACCATACTCCCTAGTCTCTTGCCACACTTCCGTGCATAGGCCAGCAATGATACGCACTTGGTCCTTTGCGCGTGAAGGCTGACTTGCAAATGATACCAATTCACCGGCAGTTGTGAGAAGTACAGCAGTGTGTAGATCGGGTGGAGCCAGGACTTGGGAGAGCAGATTGTGCAGCATAGAGAGCATCAACATTTTGGATAGAACTGAGTCGCACAGGAAATCGCAAAGCAAGGTCCAGAGGCCAAAGATGATTGGAGGACTTGTGAGGCAATTTTCTTGGCACGTGGAGTTGCCCTCATTGAGTAGTGCCAGTGGCAGTGCTGCCCCAGCGTTGCTTTCAATTCGTTCATTCTTACATTACAATACTTTATGCATGAACATATGTGAACACCTTACACATGTACATAATCCTAACTTAAAACCCCACTGGGCCATGTTATACTCATACAGACTCTATTCGAGCGGTAGGCCCCGCTCCATTTGGCATCGTTGTCCGTATGAAGTCCAGCTTGTTCACGTCCACGACTGCGACTTGTCGAGACTCTAGTGCCATTGCGATACGATTGATACCTTCGTGCTCTTGCCAAGCAATCTCAAATACACCTGGCTTGTTGCCCACTCCAATAAACCATGACCACACGCATTCATAAGTCTGCATTTCCGGGTTTAGGAAGGATCACCATGAAGATAATAATGCGACGTACTCTGGTGCGGTAAATATGAAGCCACCCATCTCCACCCCCGGTAGCAACGAATTTACCATCGGGATTGTATGTTAGTGAGTAGAGCGGTCCTACGTGATCTTTGAATATATGTAGGCATTCTCCTGTTACAGAATCCCACAACCGTGCGGTGCCGTCAAATGACGATCTGCATGATGATTCAGTTATTTAGTCAATTAAGCTTAGTTGTGGCAAAGAAGCTTCTTACGTGGCTAACAGTTCATTCGTCCCTGCCGGATGATCGACGCACCAGCCAACGGTACTGACAGAATGGCCGTGTCCTTTTAAGATTACACCCTGTTCTGACAATAGCCCGGGAATGTTGTCCGTTGCTTTCCCAATATTATCTACCTTCCATACGTAGGCAGTGCCATCGTCCGAACATGAAGCTAATCGAGTCCCACTCTGATTAACTCGAATTTGGTTGATCTCATCTTTGTGACCACTGATAAAACCGTCATTAAGAAGTCGCTCTGTAAATCAGAATAGGCTCACTTCAGTGTTTTGATGGATTCATCCTCGTCCACCCGCATAATGAAGATACGCATATCTGCACCGGCACTGGCAAATGTATCTTCGCTGAGCCATTCCACGTCCAGGCAGCAATCTATATGTAGTAATTTTAGAAACAATTCTTAATGGAGCAAGGAGATATACCACAGACAATCACCTTTATGACACCGATATTGTTTATGCAGACGTTTTTCCTTCACGTCCCATAGACATGCCGTACCATCTAGACTCGCTGTTATAAGCCATGCACCGCTCTTCGAAAATCGTGCTGCAAATATGGGGCCCTGTAAGAAAGCGATGTTAATCAGATATACAGAAATGCCATAAGAAGCAAGCACATACCTGATGTTGTGGATGTGAGAAATACAGAGCTCCAGAACTTGTACAAACCCGTAGAATAGAATCGTATGAACCAATCGCTAATAAAGTTCCATCAGAGTTCCAGTCTAACGACGTTAGATCCCCCTGCGAGACTTTCGAAACGTTTTCCAGTGCCACAGGCTCCTCTGGAGTAGTGGCAAAGTCGGGGGAATTTGGTAGAGGCGGGTCAGGAAGGTTCCATACGTTTACAACGCCATCTTTTGAACTAGATGGAACAAAATCAATCCAAGAAATAGTGAATGGCAAGAAAACTAAAGCAATTACCCACCCAGAGGCTAACAGATTATGCATCTTAGGATTGAACGCACACACGAATACCTTACAGAATGTCAGTAAGTGCACCAAGTTTCCTAATAATGTAGCCTCTACCTCTGTTTTATGTCCCGGAAGAAGTTGAACGACTCTGGGATCCGTCGTAGAATCGCCAGGGCCTTGAGCCCTGTTGAGCTTATCGGACCCGGGATGCTTAGCGGCTATGGTCTCCCAAGCATCAGGCATGGACAACTCTGTAACTATTTGAACTATATAAAGGAATGTTTGGCATGCCATATCTTTGGAGAAGCAAGGAATTAGCTTACCTTCAGGGAGACTATCAATATCCATTTCCGTTGACATGCGCCTTGGGCGCTTCTCTACATGACCTTCTATTGGAACAGGAGATGTTTTCCGTTTGGCAGTGGTATCGGGTCCTACGGATGAGGGCGTTTGTGGTTTAATTTGGTCTTGATCTATTACACTCTCTCTTGAAGTACTCGTTTCAAGCGGTCTCGTTTGACCCGTCCTAGTGGGTAGAGGAATCTTTGCTGGCGATGATGGCGGCGGCGCTGCTGCTTGTGTTAGAGGTCTATCCGCCAACAGTTGAGATATATTCGCAGCTTCCATATGCACATCGGAGGGGGCGGGTGACTTTTCTGAGGGCTCTTCTAAAGAACATGTATGAGGTTCGAGGAGAGAAAAGCCAGCCTTGCAGTTAGTGGCCAATGCATCCGTCCGCCAATGTGATTCGACTTCAAGATAAAGCAGTGCCTTGCTAAGTAGATCTATAAGTTCCCCACGCGGTATGTGTTTCTGGAAATATGGCGAATTTTGTAAGCGGCCCTCATTGCGTAGCGCGAATGCGGAATGGTTGAAGCCTGGAGAACGAATGAATGAATGATCAACAATTCGTTGGGATGTTAATAAAAAGACGTGAAAGTTACCGGAGTCTTGAAAGTAGGAGTAGATAAGACAGTTTATCTCGTCTGCTGTTATAATAATTGGCGCGGCTGTCATGACTTGGGGATGAAGGGACTACACAGCGTCTAAGCCAGAGAGAAGAAGGTGACAGTTACCTGTCACGACCGGTCTGCTGTTTGTCCTGGCTTGGGTGAATCTCCGATCCCACGGTGACATCAGTGCCGTTCCCCAGACTGCTTAGTTATCCTTATCCTACCTCTCCCCACCGACATGGCAGACGCCAATGGCTCTCCAGACAGAGACGATGTCGGCTCTGACGAAGGCGGTAGTAGGCTCCAGGACATTCTAAGCAGTGAGTGCACCCCGATCGCGGCCATTCAGCTTCTCAGCTTATCTCCTCAAAGCCTTGTTCTCTGCTCAGTCTGCTGGGGGAACACAAGGATCGAACGCTCAAGGAGGGCGGGGCCCTGTTAGACTTCCTGCGATTACTCTGCAAGATCTGGCACGGTTAATGAGTGTGGGGGCTGCTACGAGGATAGGGAATAACCGCGTAACGATTCAGCCTGAAGACTTCGAAGACGAAGAAGATGATGGAGATTATATGGAGGAAGATGATGAAGATGTCTATTCCCCAGCTCACCAAAGTACACAGTGGTTTCCTCCTGTCACAGAACCACAACAAGCAGGATTGGACCTACTTGCTAGTGGTGAATTTGGACGGGTTGGAGTCAAACACAGGACGAGAAGAAATAACTTGAACATATCTAGAAGCGTGCTGAATCAATTTTACCAACCTATTCCTATCCCCAGCCGAGAGGACACTCAAAGCGTTTGTTCTTATTACTTTGAGGATTATCGTTCAATAACTCATTCTATTTATAACTTCACAGAATCTTGTTCCTAACACTAATGGAACCACTGTAGCAACATACGATGCGAATATGTACACAGCGCAGTTCTCGGATGGTGAGGGATCCTTGTAATCAGTTCTTGTCTCTGCTCTAATTCTTAAACTCAGATTCTTCCTTTTACTACACATGTGCTCAAGGTGCGCACGCTCTCACGTACCCCATACCATGTCGATCTGACTTCCGCTATTAGACTTCAAGTTGCATGTGTTCGACATGAGAGCCTCTCCCACATCCGTAAATGCTCCTAGTGTAGGGCTTCCCTTCAGTCGGCGGAGTCGGCAGGATACCAGTCTGACAACCCAGATGCCCTTACGAAAGGTCATTCAAGGTCATCCAGGGAGGTGGACCATCACAGACGCTAACCTCTCCCCTGATAATGAACGGTATGCTATCTATATGATCGTCACGTCCATGCTGTTAATCCATATCTATTGCACAGCCTAATTTATTCATCCATTGTAAGAGGATTAAAAATAGATTTTTCGAATGAACTTGGATTGAATTTATTATCATAGGCGCCTACAGTGTATATGACAAGCACTGCACCAGATGGTAACACAGCCCAAATCCCAATACCATTTGCGGATCCAGTCAGCAGACCGTCACCGTTTTTCGGTTATGGCGAAAGCTTTGGAATATGGAGTTGCCGATTCTCTGCTGACGGCAACGAGGTTGTTGCTGGAGGGAGCGGGAAAATATTTGGTGTGTCAATAGAGGTTCCTTCGAAGGAGGCTCAACGTCTGAATAATCAAAATACAGTATACGATCTGCTGGCTAATAAAAGAACAGTAAAAATCTCTGCTCATGAGGATGATGTGAATAGCTGCTGCTGGGCAGATACTACATCTGGGAATGTGCTAGTTAGCGCCTCGGACGACACATATCTCAAAGTTTGGTAAGCCTACACCTCATTTTCTAATACCACTCATGGAGCTGACGAATGGGATAGGGATCGGCGATCTCTGGGTGCCTCCAGGAAACCCTCTGGTGTGCTAATTGGGCATACTGAAGGTATCACATACGTGTCGGCCAAAGGTGACGGTCGTTATATTATCTCCAACGGCAAGGATCAAGCCGCACGTCTTTGGGACCTTCGTAAGATGCGTTCTAGCGCAGAATTCGATGCAGTGAAACGAGAACACCGTGACTATGGCATCTCAAACTTCGACTACAGGTGCGCACATCCTATTATAATTAATCACAGCTATACTTAATCTTTATTGCAACTATTTCACAGATATCCTCATTATCCAAAGCCAAGATACAAGGCTCATCCAAAGGATTGCAGTGTAATGACATATCGTGGACACAGCGTTCTTCGAACCCTTATTCGATGTCACTTCAGCCCGTCAGAGACGACAGGATCGCAGTACATATACTCCGGTTCAGCAGACGGCAGGGTACATGTGAGGGATAGATTTCTTTTCGTTTCATTCTTTGTAATGCCCATACCTACTTCTCATGCGACAGATATGGTCTCTTGACGGGCGCATCGTGCAAGTTTTGGATCGCTCAAAAACCCTCCCTGCAACATTTTCACCGTCGGGACCGGAACCGGAACCCTCAACTAGCACGAACTCTAATATTTGTGTACGCGATGTCAGTTGGCATTCAAAGGTCAGATTTTGGCGTTCGTCATGGATGATGTCCGCAAACTATGACTAATATTTTATTATATTTCAGGAACCTGTGATCATGAGTGCTGGATGGGAGAGCGCTCGAGGTGGCACGGTCATTGCTAGGCATGAATATAAAGGTCTATCAAAAATGCCCGGAGCTTTGGAGGACTGGGCAGAGAAGCAACGACAAGAGTCGAATGATACCACAAATGTCAGACGGTCCGCACGGCTGCAGGCCGGTCGAGGGCATTCTCAGTATCACGTTCCAGGGCATTTTGCATCAGAGGATGTCGATGATGAAGAGTTCTAGTACGGGTTTCCGTCTCCTCTGTTTCTCGTTTGAATCATTGATCAGGGATTTATACGAGATGTTATTCATGGTATGTGCGGTTGGTTGTATGTGTATATGGTATGTATGTATTATACATCGGTGTAACTTGTATCAATAGTTCATCAAGCGCTATCGTTCGAAGTTTCATCTTCCACTCCACTCAGGTTAGGCCGCTGAAATCCCATATGCTTGGGTTCAACAAATTGTTGTTGATTTTGAATGAATCAGGAATGATCGCGTATACTCTCTTGTATTAAGCCATCACAGCAAATGCTAGGATGACACTAATACATTCGGAATGGGCTTCTGGCTGAAAAAGGCGATTATTTAATTTCAGTCGTTATCAACCATGAATGCTCTGCTAATTTCTAAACGCATGCCACACTTTTAAGTAACTGTATACGTATCGCTCGCTTATGTATGACACATATTTTTGAGTTTTGCGCTGCCACTCAGGTTCCCGAAAATAGACCTGACTATGTATGAATATAAGTAAAAGTGGGATACTTACCACCGCCCATGCGGGCTCATCGGAAACATGTTTAATTTCTATCCGTGTAACTTAGTCAACTGAGATGCACCTGGCATGGGTATGTTCTCTGCGATGTACGTTCGTGCGATGCTACAGAGCGCTCCGATCTTAAATAATACATATGCGACCGAACAAATTACTTAGATATTTTCTGAGCTTCTTTAGAGATGTGGGTGACACAGCAATGATGTGTGGACTAGTAACAAAGCCTGAGAAGCATGTATATGTACATCAGCATGTCCCAACTTTGAAAAGATGCATGTTTTTGTTTTGTTTTTTTGTTTTGTTTCACAGTTGGATGGTCACCAGTCGACTTTCATCCCTAAAACGTACATGTCCTTCTGATATTGACAAAATGTTCAACTCCGATTTCAAATGCCTTTGCGCGACAACATCGCAATCGCAAAACCCGGATGGCCGGTCAGGAAAGGTTACTTACTCGGGAAGGAAGGCCTCTGAGGCAAATTGCATAGCATGGCTGAGAGAGTTTCCGGCATAGCGTTATTTGATTCGAACACCACATCTCTTAGGTACAAGGAGAACAGATGGCACCTGAAATGGGCATTCGAGCTCTAGTGTGGCAGAAGACGCGCGATGAGAGCTGCCAAAAGCTTTACGACAAGGAGGCTTTAGAACAATGCAACAGATGACTCGTGGAGGTAGAGCCGCAGCCCAGCTGCGCCTCTCTTCGTGTTTTGCGAGCCGGAGGAACAGACATGCAAGCGTTCTGACAAAGTTCCTTTACTGACTTCCCGTAAGGATAAGTTTATCCCCGGAGCATCCTTGATAGCCATCGGCGCGAAGGAAGCTGGGCTCTGAAAATAATTTAGAATGCATGCGACCGTCAGGGAAATCGCAAATGACGAAGTGATAGGTACCCCGTTCCAGCGATTTGAGTCGAATTGTTCACAGCCCGTCATGTAATCTTGGTGCAATATGACAGATGAGAGCACACATAAAGGGGTGTAAATCAGAAGATACTCATCAACAGAAGCGCGTGGGCTGGGTATCCAACGAACTTGGACATGGTGGATGCCACAGCTTTGCCCTTTCAGGAGCCGCTTATCGATATATGCGCGGAGATGGAAGAATATGAACGGGATTCAGCGAGACTAAATGTTTGCCTTAATCAGGAAGGCAATTAATCCAGAGACGCCGAAGGGCAAAATGCAGAGCGAAGAAGGCGCGATACTGGGAGGTCCATGCGAGGGATCGAGAGGAGTGAAACGATAATAACGCGAGGCGACGTAGGACGGTTGAATGTTGGTTGAGGACACGAGGCTTGCAGTGGCCACAGCATGGACTGATGCCACTGGAGAACGTGGCACTGCAAGTGGCGTTGGTGTGAATGTTCGCATGTCCGAATATAGGGAGGATGCATTTGTGCGATAATACTAGCGCTCCGGTCGTCAGCGGCGCAGTAGGTGGCGTACCTGATCTCCCTTTGTCCTTTTGCCATATAATTAACCTTTCAATATAACACATGCCCCTTGTGGCCAAGGAACACCGTAGAATTATCCTCCCTGCTCCACCATTTTTCCAATACGTGATGTGCATAAAAGCTGCCTAGCCAGCGCCTCTCCACCTTCTTCCCCTTCCCTCTGCACATCTCTGCACACCATGTCCCATTATTACCCTAATCCCAAATATCCATATGGCTCGGGCCCATCCTACGCCCCTTGTTTCTTTACTGCTCCGATGAATTACACCTACGAATATTCATCTAGTGGCAATTCCGAATCCAGTTCCTCCGCCTACACAGCGGATTCGTCTAATCATTCTGGCTGTCTAAGCGCAGCTCTGCCAAGCGACCTCCCCGACCTATATTATGATCAGTACGAGTTACCCTCGCCTCCCTCAGCGACATCTTCCAACATGATTTCGACGCCCCCACTGGATTGGGCGCAACCTTGGGTCTCGATCGAGACAAAGCCTGCATCTTATCAGCAGGAGCCGTGGCAATCATCTCCCCTAGTGTCGGAGCGCCCTATGGTACACCCAACTGACACCCATTGCAATTGGATATATCAGCAACAACAGTCAGGCGCACTGGAGCCATCTTCAATTCTTTTTCGAGCTACCAACAGCCCCACACGCATTCATCATCATTATTATCTTCATCTTCGCATGCGCTTCAAACGCAATTCGTCTCACCCTCGTCACCCGGCGCCGCGCTCTCTTCTTCAGCCCCTTTGTCCGTGTCTGCTACTATCACTGTTTCACCCTCGGCCCTTACGCTGCATCCAGCCGTATCTCCGCCACACCCTGCACCGGTAACGAGCCAAGTTTCTCTTAAACTTCATCAACCGCGTCCATCGCGTCGAATACCCATCGTTTCGCTTTCGAAACTGGCAATGGCATGTGACGACTTCCAAATCAATCCACAGCCAAAGGCACCGAAGGAAACCCCTTCTGCACAAGTCAATCTACCTTTTGGGACCAACCTTTCCAAGTCATATCATCCAATGGCATATCATTCAAGTAATCAATTCATCAACCAAAGTATACATCCCAAAAATGACATATACGGCACACCCTTCCCATCGGGAGCAACAAATAACACTTGTGGTTGTATGACACCATACGCATGTCACTAGCCTTCGTAAATACCTCAACGGGCATCACCTTCCGCAAGCTTTCGACCGCAGCATTCAATTTCAATTTTACGCATTATATATACATTTGTAACAATACACACACCTTCTCATCGCTACATTTCAAACGAACATTTTGGCATTCGCAGTTATCAATTCACAGTCATCATAATTTCATACAACGATACATCACATAGAGGCTACATTACAAATCAAGAGTCATTCGGAAGATAGTGGATACAAAAGGTTGGATGTGACGCAGACGGCAAACTTAAAAGAAAAGCGTATGATATGGATGAGGTGTCGCTTCGCGAAAAGAAGGCAGTGTAGTAGTCGGGAGTACGAAGATGGAGATATAAAATAGTTCTGAGGACCAACAGACAGCCGAGGTTGTAACAGGGTGGCGCGACGTTGAAAAAATGGAACCGGTGCTGGATTTACCGAGAATCGTTGTTATGAAATGAAAGGGAATTAAGTCAAGCCTGGCCTGATTTTTTCCAGATGATATTCGGAGGCCTTAACGAGATCGGTCCTGAGCCTGAGGTTGTTGATGAACTAACAAATGGCCATGAAAGGCTCACCTGTTTGCTCTTTTGCTCAAATACTTGCAACGATTTATCAGAGCCCATGCGATTTTGAGAGTGCAAGTTGATCAAGTCGGCACGTAGCATTTCGCTGGCAACCGTTTCAGTTCGTGCAAAACCATCTTCAAAGCTATCACGAATAGGATTGAACTCATGAAAATTCATGCCAGGGTTATAGAGATCAAGGTCGTCTGAGAGCCATTTCCGAAGATCAGGGATATCCATCGAGATCGGAGAACCAGTGACCATCGAAGAACAGTTACCTGCCTGCGCTCCGACTTTCGACTGCGCTCGGGTGCTAGTGTGACGAGTAACAGGAAGCACATGGTCGAAATAGGACCAAGATTGGTCGTTCGTGAAATTGGTGTAGGTTTCGCTGGAGTCGTCAGGGCCACCAACCACAGGGATGTTGTTATTTATGAGATCGTAAAGTTCATTCCGTTCTTCTGTAGTCAAAAGGCGGTGTTCGTCAACAGCCATTAGGGTATCCAAGTGGTCAAGATCGCAAGGAAGTAGGTTGTTCTCAATATCCAAGAATGATGACTGCGCATTGACAGATGAGGACTCGAAGTATCCAGCGACAAAGTCATCAGGTGAAGGCAAGAAATGAGGTAAATCATTAGTTTCCTTGACGGGACCAGTAGAGCGATTGCCAGGTTCGCCAGGTAGAGTAAAGTGAGGCCCAGTGGACATTGATTCCCAATCTGTATCAGTTCCAGAAGAGGCCACAGCGAAAGATTCGGATATATCTGCAGATAGCGAAGGTGTAACCAGAAATCCAGAACCACGAAGAGCCTTTGAAGTCTTAGATACCCGAGTAGCTGTAGTACGACGCGTAGTAACTGGGTTGCGGACTTTCTTCTCTTGTGCTTTGATTGTCCGTTTGACAATCCGGCCGCGGGGCTTCACCGGTGATTGGGTAAGTTGGACCAAGAAAGGACGAATGAGCGGGACATCGCAAGATGGACTCTCCTGTTTTACAACAGGATCAGGAGGAGGGGGCTATATGAAATATCAGATATATGCTATTGAATACCGATTGCCAACCAACTTGGGATATCGCTTGCAATTGAGCTTGAGCTTTCATTGCGCGTCCTCGGATCAAGTTGGTGTGCTTGTCTTCTTTAGCAACCCGAAGGCCTATATATCTTTGAACACAAGAATGGACTCTCGAAAAGAATGACGGCACCTCGAGAATGGAAGTAGTCGTAGATGTGCCTACGATCAACATTGTATCGCTCTTGAAAATCCTTCCGCACAACAAAAGTTGGCATTTTGGCACCTGGAACAATAAGAGCTTCCATCTCGGCGACTAAATCCGGCCCTAGACGTATGGCGAGGCGCTGTGGGTTGACCCTTCGAGTTTTCGGACGACCGTCGTCAGTGAGATCCCACTGCCCGTCGTCAAAGTTGTCCTCGAAGGACTCGCGAGGTCTCTTCCTGGTATGTGCTGTATCTGAAGACTCATCTACAGATTCCGTACCAGAGAGTGCCGGAGAGCGCGAGCTCTCCGCGCCAAGTGTCGCCATAGTACTATGTGAGTGTAAAAGTCTTAGAGAGAAGGGATGATAGAAATAACACCAGTAAATAGCGACGCGTCGCAAACATATTCACGTGCTAAGTAGGTATGTCACGGTCATGCTGCACCACCTGCTATAGTGTGACATTTATATTTAAATTTTAGACTTGATTAGTGACTTATTTTGAGGTGGTGTGGCTTGGTTATGGCCCTAAATAATGTTAGTCCGAATCGTACATACTGTACATGTATAAGATTTTTTTCCCTTTTCTTTGCCTTTTCTTTAAAAATATAAACTTGCAGCGAACACGACTATCAAAGAATGTTAGCCTGAAGAATCCACAAAAAATAGAATGATTCATACTATCTCTCTTGATTTTGATTTGTGACTCCTCCATCTTTTTAAAAAGTTCAGCGTCGCCGATGACGCGAGCTGCGTCTCGGACTTCTCGACATGTTTCATCCAGTCGAGTGATGACCCGAACTATGGTACCCTCTGCTACATCTGTTAAAGCTGTGATTTGTTCGAATGGCTAGAATGAACGGTGGTAAGTTAAAGAGAAGTGAATCTTATTTTAAAATTGTGCTTACCATGCCTTTGGCCCATTCATAAACAACCTCAACTAAACCGAATTTAAGATCTGACCTAAATTCCTCTGCCACTACTTTGTGGGAGTCCTGTATACGACCAACTCTCTCGCTGATGGCTAAAATGGCATCGCGACCTGCTTCCAACTTCGGCGATAGGAGTGGCTCAACATCTGTCTTCTCCTGGAAAACGAAGCAAGAGAGCAACGCGACCACCTCTTCAGGCTCATAGCCTGCCAGAGTATTCTCCAGAATCAATTCCGTCAGAATCAGTTCATTTGCAGAGTTAATCTAACATTGATTAGTAACCCTATTCACAAAAGTAGAAGAAGAAATTAAATTATGTACCTCACAGGCCACGCGTCCTTTGAGTTGTATAGTGGCGTTTTCGTCGATGAATTTCAAGTCCTTCAATACACCGATGCGTTGTTCGTAGTCAGGAATGAGCTCAAGATTTTGATCCGACAGAGCCTGTTTCAAGTATGCTATATTTGCTTGCAAAACTTTTTGTCCGTGAACGACTCTGTACTGCATGACGTTCGATTGAATGGAGACCAGCAGGAGAAGATAGGTTCGACTTACATGATCCGAAAATTCAGGACAAGTTTGACACACTGTACTTTTCAAGATCTTGACCAAGGAATCCCGCGATCGGAAAGTTTCCTGGAACTCAAGCGCACGCATTCGGCTCCAATCGACCTCTTGTATGGTTCCAGCTTCAACCCATTCGTCAACCGCAGATCGGAGGCCAGCTATTCCGTCCCTCATGCGAGATATTAAATGTCGGTCCACAATATCAGTCACCTCGACCTGTGCGTCCTCATTAAAACATTGCCATACTATTCCACACTCGAACGCACCTTGATCGTTCGATTCGTTACCATAACAATACTGGTGATTGGGACAGTTCTCAATTCATAAACACCATCTTCGATAGCCATGGAACTTGGTTCAATCGGCCATATAGGAGGTACTGCGTCTGTATCGATGTCTGTAATAGATTGTGCAGCGCATGAGTGGTAACTTCCATAAAATATCTCAACTAGAATTCACCTAGTTTTCGGCTCTTGGTATCTGGATGAACCAATGCCAAAACGAAGTATGTTTTGATTTTTGTCAGGATGCCACTGTCCAATGCCTGGACAGGAGCTTGCTTCAGAACAACAGCAGCGTTATTGTCGCGGAAATGCTAGGAAAGTCATTCGGTTTCCTGTTGTTTATGCCACATGGAATCAGAAGAACACGTACGGCGTCGCGGAGGACTACAACCCGACCACCAGATAGTATCTTGGAACCATGAGGATGGCCTAAAGAGATATCTAACATCTTCTGATTCTTCTCCGTGATAGCCAGAGTGGTATCATGATGGAGCTCGATGTCGGGTGAACATATCACACACTCGAATTTGGGCAACATGGATAAGAGTTTCTCACTCTGAAAAGCAGGTTGAAGGCGATAAGATTCAGAGAAGAGAAAAAACTCACCTCCGTCACTTTCTTCTGTTGCTCAGGCAGAAGCCGCTGTGAAGAATTCTCAGAAAAACTTCGCTTGATCATTTCCTCAACTCGCAGAGCTTCCACGCGTAACAGGTTTAATATCATATTATAGGTCAACCTGAACTGAGAGGAAAGTTTCCCCGGAGTACCCAGCATCATTGTATGCAAAGTGGTTTGCTAGAGGAAAAATCAGCAACATTGACATGAATGATTATACTTTGGCATACTTCAGGGAGAGAATCATTTGCGACGATGATGACCGTTCCTGTTGGATCAAGGCCACGACGGCCTGCTCGCCCAGCCATCTGGGTATATTCTCCAGGCAAGATTTCACGAAAGTTACGGCCATCGTGTTTGCGTATATTCGAGAAGACTACACATTTCGCAGGCATATTGACACCCTAAAAAAAGGAAATGAGGGAGGTCGATGGTTAAAAGTTTGAGGCACGAACCATTGCAAACGTTTCTGTAGCGAAAAGAATTTCACCAATCCACGGGCAAACAAAATCTCCACAAGCTATTTACATGTTCAGCTATGGTTAGACGTGGAAATTTTTTATGCACATATTTACCTCTTTCACAAGCGGCAATAGTCCACCGTGGTGAATACCAATTCCTCGTGAAAGTAGATCTCTTGTCCGAACTATTTGAGGAAGCTTCTTGTCAGAACCTTAGAGATACAAGTCAGCAAAGTGGGCGGGATAATTAATGAGACCAGACCCTACCTTTCAGCCGTGAGAGCGCTTTTTCTATGGCCACATGAACTTCGCTCTTTTCTACGGATGTACAGAGATCGGCGTTAGTCAAAGTTGCAGCGTTCTCTTCACAGCGTTTTTTGGAAAAGGTAAACACTACGACCGGGAGAAGGGCCTTCTTTCTCAAGTGCCCTAATAAGTGAACGTAAAGATTTTTGTCGGCAGCTGTATGCATAGTTCGGGGAGGTCCGCCGCCGCCTCCACCACGTCCTCTTGGTGGAGGTGCAGCCCCTCTTCCACCTCTGGCAGGGGCCCTCCGCGCTGTTGTCCTCGTTGAGCAGGCGCAGCACCTCTTGCACCGACACGTTGGACTGGCGGTAGCCCGGCAGCTTCTCTCTCTTTGTCTTGCTTCCGTCTCAGAGCTTCACCTGCTTCTTTGTATCTTATAGTACATGTAATTTGTTAGCATTGCTTACAAAACAACATATAATACAAACAGTAATCACTTACCCAAGCGCCAGGAAATTTCGCTGAGCGTCAACAATTTTGTACATTTCACGCCCTGCGTACAGGTAATGTTCAAGGGGAACCGGTCTTTGGGGAGTGGAAATGACATAGATATCCTTTTTCTTCGTCCGTCTGTTTTAGTTATCAGTATGAGATAATCAAGAGAATATAATTATTACCCAACCCAATCAGCGAACTCTTTCGTGTTCGGTACAGTTGCTGAAAGTAAAATGATATTGACATGATCCGGGAGCATGATGATAACTTCTTCCCAAACGACACCTCTCTAAAAAGTACTTGAGAGGATACTCCAATTCGAAAGGGTAAACGTACCTCAGCATCATTGACGTAATGAACTTCATCGAAGATAACAAATTCCACGTCGCGGATTAAGTCTGCCCCTTTGTAAAGCATACTGCGCAGGATTTCAGTGGTCATGATGAGACAACTGGCTTCGGGATTTATTTGAACATCTCCTGTCAGGATTCCCACAGATGAAGAGGAAAAAGTTTGTTTGAAATCGCGGAACTTCTGGTTTGAAAGAGCTTTGATGGGAGAAGTGTAGATAGCCCTTGAAGAACAGAGGTGTTTGTACAGAGTTTCAGTAAATAGGCGAAAAAGATCTACCTCGTCATATGCTTTTCTGCCAAAGCTATTGCATATTCTGCGACAACCGTTTTTCCAGCTGATGTGTGCGCTGCAACAAAAACAGAATCGCCCATTTCCAAATGATACACGGCTTGTTTTTGGAATGTATCTAGTTCGAAAGGGTACTACAACCGAAGATTTAGTAAACCAAAAAAAATGGTGTAAAGCCCGACTAGCCTTGTGTGCCATTTCTGGTACCAGTTCGTGGAAGTTTGTCAGTGGAGTGTTCACGTCAATAACATGCGCCCAGTCTCGTTTTTGTACAACAGGTCGTTTCATTCGCCGTTTCGGTAGTCCAATAGGCTTGAGATTAGATCTCTGAGAAATGTTCTGTAATGAGCATAAAATGAAACAGTCGAAATTTTGAATTTACCGAGGTCGGTAGCAGTTCGTCCACTTCTTTGCTTTGATCCAATAGAACCTCATCCTCGTCTAACGAATGTCCAAGTTCGGTATCCTGCTGTTCTTTTAGTCTCAATATAAGGACATGCCAGACAACTCGGCTCGTACCACATCTTCTGTTTCATATGGCCCGTCCAATTCTGTGCCATCAATAGCCACCAATTCTTCATCTTCAATCGGGTTTCCCGGAAGGCGCAGTCCTCGCGGAAGTCCTGGGGCAACCGTCCTAAATCCTTGAAAACCGGACCTAGAAATTTTTGTGTCGATGGGTTCGATGACCGCGTCGTCAAACCCTCCAGGCCAGAATGGCACATATCCGGATTTTCCTCGAACAAAATTCTTGTTTGGACCTGGAGCGCGAGTGAGAGATGTTGAGGTTAGACCATCTGCTACCCGCGATGACGGCGTCTAATCAACCAGTTCAGAAGGAAGAAAGGCACAGAGGGTGAGAATTTACTTCTGTATATCCTGTCACCCTTCCTTCAATACCAGATCGTATGAAAGTCAAGGATGTTGGAGGAGGTGCTGGAGCTGATGTTAAGAGATTTGGAATGAATATCTCGTGGTTCCAATGTCTAGCAGGCTATATATTAGTTGTCACTGGCACTGCAATGAAAGTCCGTCTCTAACACTTGGTATGATGGTAGCCAGTGATTCGGTAGGGTCTTTGGTGGCAATAGGAGGAGTTGTTCTATCTCGCCATGGATTTCTGAACTTGAAGGAGTGGATGCAAGGTGCAATTGTTGTAGGATATGAGAAGAATCTTCAGCCCTCGGACGAACAATTTGGTCAACAGCTTCAATGAAAAGATCCGGAGCCATTGCAGACGCGATGAAAAAACAGTTTGCGATTGATGTACAGAATTGGTTCAAGGAACAAGGCTGTTGCAAAGTGTACATAACTTGGATGTCTAGTGTCATCCAGAATCTAGTGGCACAGCCACCATCTCAATCATCTTCTAAATCAGACAATGCCGAAATCGTCGAGAAGTTCAGCTTCTTGTCAATTATCAAATACATACATCCCTCGAAATTGAACTGAAGGTGAAACCATCCTATAATAATATATCTTGTCATACTAATTCATTTTATAGGTACTCGTACGCAGAGAAGATGGGAATATAGAGCACCTAACGACAACCTAACGAGATTGTTACACAGGCCGGCGGTTCGGTCTAAGACGCACAAACCATGGTCCTTTGTCCATCCAGCCTCTATCCCATTCAACTCTTTCGATAAGCATAAACGCATTGCAATCGAGTAAACTGCGTTGTCGTTCTCTCTTCCAACTCCTGCATACAATTGGATTCCAAGTCGTTCAGAATCTCTTCTGCGAGCCCACTTCCAAGAAGTAAAGGACGACCTGCCCCGAGAAAAGCCTGAATTATATTCAGAATAAGCGATGAAGAAATTTCAGAGAACCAAATAAATCTCACAGTAATGTCTTCACTCATTTTTTGCTCGAAGCGACGCAAGTATTCGGTTTCTGTGAGCTTGTCACGAGGCGGAGGAACGACTGGTAACCAGAATTCTCGGTAGACGACGTCTTCAAAGCGAGGATTACTAGATATCCATTCGTAAAGGTGAGTTGCAGCATCGGTATCTCCTCCTATATTCTTGACGGCGGCATGCATATACGACATCCACTGAGCAAACCAAGGCCGCCCAGATTCATTAACCTGCAGTTCGATACGACGATGGTGTTTGTCATATAAATGGAAATCGAACTCTGAGACATCGATAAGGCCACCGGGTCGAAGGACGCGACTAATTTGGTCAATGAGAAGATGATAATCTTTGATCTGCTAAACAATTAGAATAGAAAGTGGTCTAGAAGATACTGACACTGACACCTGATGAAATAAGACGCGCATGAACTACATTGAAATCTCCGTAGAAATGCTCGAGACCCAGGTTTATGTCATCAATTTCACTCCTATATAGACACGGTGAGAAAAGATAGAGAGGCGCAGAAAAGGTAAAAACTTACCGAAGGTTTGGCGGCATCGATCTGGATTGGAAAAACCTTAATGGAAAACGAAAAGAAAAAGATATATATCACCACTTACGGTGATTGCATAGGTATCAAATCTACGGCAACGGCAGTGCAATGGGGAAAGTCATGAACAACATCTAGAATCCTAGAAGTGAAAAAGTGAAAAAGACATGTCCATGCTCCTGTTTGGTCATAAAAGTAACAATGGGCTTACCAGCTTCCGCTGCCACAACCAAGGTCCAGACATGCTTTCGTTTCTCCTGGTACGTTGTTCGCCATCACATCTGTCATTGGAGGAACATAGTTACCACCCATTATATCGGAGAGCAAGGTATGTTGCTTATCTTAAACAAGTAAATTAGCGGTCAAGCCATCTAGTCTTTGTCTAACGCAACTGACCAAGTCTGTCAAGCTCTTCGTCATCTGCTGGAAGACGATAAATATCAGAATAGTTGTTCAAGTTTCGCCCGTATTCCTTTCTGTAGCTTGCTGCTCGCATTGAAGATGACATCGAAACGACTGATACTGGAGAAACAGAGCGTATGTCGGGTTCATAAGAGGTCATAGAGCTGGCCATACTCCCAGAGACACTCTGTGGAGGCAGAGACGCCATAGAGAGCATATCGCTTTCAGTATCGCTGTCGAAGTCCATGGTAGGAGTATGTTGAATTGTAGTCTATCGTATTAGTTGATAATTTGAGCAGAGAAGAAAGCGAAAGACTCGGGGCATTTATACGATACCCCTTAATACAGGTGGCGATTTTCAATCGTGCGAGCCAAGCTCGGCGGAAATTCCAGTACCTCCCAGATTCAGAATAAGCATGCATTAACGTGGAAATCTAAGTATGCCGAGCCCTCCAAGGAAAAAGGATGTCTTCCTGTATCTTCATGATCAGCGTGAAAAGGCGCGTCTTCGCGCGTGGTTTGCGCGTGGTTGAGAACGGCGGAAATCGAGAATGGCATGGTCTGGCATGGTTCGGAGATAAATTGGTCAAGTAAACTTTTGATGCAAAGGTTCCACGAGTCACCTGCGTCTCTTTGACCTGTGCATAGCTTGTTTGCAGATAAATGAGGCGACAGTCAAAGCTAGGCTCGTAAGTAGAACTGATGTCTCTGTAGCCTTTGATTTACTTATGGTGTAGTGTAATAATTTTTAATCCATATCCTGCGCCAAATGCCATTCAATCATTAAAGTTGTCCACTGAGAGTTGCACCATTGACAAGGCTGCCATAAATACAGGTAACTCCCACTTGAATTTATGCTTGCTTCTTCTCCGCAGCTTATCAATATCCAAACAGAAAACCTACCGATTAATCCAAGGTGACTGTGGCCAAACTGTGGCTGGAACCAAATGACGAGCGGTCCCTTGTCGGCGTGCCTTTGCGTCGACGTTGTGGAGGTCATTAAATACACGCTATTATGCAGGCATATATCAAGGGCGTACCTTTCAATTTCGCCAGTTTATGTGAAGCTGGAATTTTCTAGGATTTTCTAAGCCATTATAAAGGAGACGTTGGGTTCTTGTTCAAAGAAGGCTTCTGAGCCTTCTTTGTACCCAGGAGTGCGCCACCATCTTGTAATCTTGGTGCACTCATCCCATGGTCAATTTTTGAAAATTTTACCCTCCATAGATCTCATTCATGAACTTGGAACACACATTCCAATTGCACGCATGCTCATACCTAGAGCCGTTTGATCAATCTCGGATTCTCTGTAAATCAAGCCCTTGTCAGGATTGTTTTTCCGTCCATCCAACAACTTGTCATGGACACCGTTCCACCAATCAGCGCTCAGTATCATCGGCCTTGGCTCTGATCTCGGGATCCATCAGATGCCCGCCAACTGTTTATCGACCGGAATAGACCACATCGAGACCACATATGTAGTGGCACATACGGGCCACCTTGACCTAGTCCTCCACGCTATTTTAGCAGTCGACAAGTCTTATTTGAAGGCTTGATTTAACCACCGGGAATATAGATGCGGTATGCGTTGGGTATGCGGTACATCGATTGGAAAGCAAATTTTCTAGGCATGTCTGATTCAATGTTTTTAATCGCCAAGGCTAGGTGTAAGTCATATAAGAACATAATATATAGTGTCAAGGGGAGAATATTTCAACATCAGTGTATGATAAATTATCTGTCTAGATTGGATGGATATACTGACTTAGAAAGAAGAAAGAAGAATAGATGTCCCCTCGATCCTTGCCAGGGTTTGTAGCGAAAAAAAAATACATTTACTTGTATATACAAATTCATACAGATATGGTATACTCATACACACTCCAGCGAATCACCGGGTATCCAAACATGTTGCAAAGGTATCGAAATACGTGGAAGTTCTCACTAACGCTTTTTCAATTGTGCAAAGCGCCTTGATAGAACTTCGAATTCATCTTCCACCGGGGTGAAGGAGTAGATGTAGGACCCTTCTTTGAATCCGACACTTTGGGTGTATCAGATGCAGTAGAACTTTTCGCATCTGTTGCCTCATTTGGTGTATCCACATTTATTGGAGCAGTTTCTCCAGTGGTTTCCTATAAGTAAGACTTCGTCAGTATCCTGAGTTTTGAGAAACTGTGTTTCGAAGGCACCTTGGTTTCTTCTTTCGCAGTTTCCACATTTTCCTCTAGTGCCTCTCCTGGAAGAGAGAATGGGACACCATATGCCTTAGTTATTTCTTTGATATATGCGTCAACTAGAGCAGGTGCAGGGGTGTCAACCATCAATTTGCTGGTCACCTTCATTGAATTATCTGGATTTCAGCACCGGGTACATTGTAATCGCCCTGAAGGCAGAGACTTACGCGTTTGCTGACACATCCGTCTCGATTTTCCATTACCGCGATGGAGAATTCGCGTCCATACTTATGCATAAGGATATCCCGCAATATATGCAATTCTAAGAGGATGAGAATTATTCACTTGGCTAGATCTTGGAAGTACCTTTGAGCTCGGTACGCTGTGCAGCATGAATAACAGCGCACACTCCCTCGATAATTCCTAATAAAATGAAGCAATCAGATGCTTTACAAGTATCTTATTTCTCTTGCGTACCAGGATCTGGTTCCCTAGTGCTACAACAATGAGCACAAGCCACTATCGGTGCAAATGATATATACTCACTTCTGATCAAGCAATCCAAATCTTGCAAGCAAAAGCTCGCAGTATAGTTCCATCACCTCCAAAAGTTCGACATATATATCTTCGTTGATAACTAGAAGGGTTGAGGTATTAGATAAAACCATATCCAGTTCGCGTAAGAAACGTACTCGATTCAACCTTGATCCGAGCGGTTTCGATTTTACCGCGTTCAACCAAGAGGGCGATATCTCGACGAGCAGTTTTGGCCTGTGCTTCCTTCTTTTGCTGCAGAGTCCGAAGTCGTTGGACAGAGAGCCTGCCAACAAAATAATATAAGCACTTAGATTGCGCGAAGAACAATGGGAGGGAGTGATACCGAAGTTGGACCTAATGACACAAAGAACGTGATAAGATCTCTGCTTGACTGAGCCAGTAGCGACGAACCGCAACTTTGATTTCTGCAGCTGCTATCCGGAGAGGCTCACCTTTGCTTTGGCTGAGTTCCACATAGACATTCTGAAGGGTATATGTTTTGCTGTGTCGAAAGGTAGATGAGTTCTATCCCGCGAAATTCGAACTGATGATTGTGCAGAGGAAAGGTCTGCCGCAGTTGGGCCGCAACTGCTCAATATGAAGTTCCCGGCCCGGCAGTGTTGTTCGTGAAAACTATCAGTGGCCAGACCTCGTATGTGAATCCCAGGCTCTATCTTTCCATGTCAATGAACCACATTCATGAATCATGCTATTGACTCATATTTCCTTTGCAGCGGTCGCCTGAAAGCCTGGAATTATTGAACTACATAGATACATACTTTCATGATGTTGCGCAATGCTGGAAACATGATTAACGTTAACTACCTTTCCTTGATATCTTGGTGCACTCATTACAAGCACAGGCGAGTACTGTAAGGCTGACTCCTGGCAAGTTTTACGCGTAGGTGCGGTAAATACCACCACTAAATACGTCTGCCAGTCGCTAGCGGTGTTTCCGAGGCCTGGAGTCGAGTGTTATTCGTCTGCTATGCGCATCTGGTAATAATTGGGATCAAGTTACGCTCAGCCGGAACATTTTCTTCCGTGTGTCAAGTATGAATCAAGTATGTTCAATATTACATAGAGCACATGAACCTGTCGGATTCTCGATGGCGCACACTGCCTGTGCGTGGAAAATGTATAGTCAGTTCGAGGTTTGGTACATGGACACGATTTGCCAAAACGAGCGTTGATGGTCGCCCAGACAGGAATTGCCACGGCAATCTTGGTTCCTCCGGACTCCCAGCCTCCTCTTTCCAGTTTCTGTAACCCTCAGATATAGTTCTTGGTCGTGTAATCGCCTTAGACGACGTGCGGGCGTTCTCCGACCCTCCTGACATCGCGTCTGATCTCGATAGCTATCCATCAAGGATAGCAAGCAGCATTTCTCAGACCCGCTCGCAGGCGGCGATGCGTCAATCACTCCATCTTCACATCGATCCATCTTCCTACACAACTCCCAAAGTCGACATTTCCACCCGTATACCATCGCCAGCCTTTAGCGCCAATATGTCCACGCGAAATGAAGTTGATAACTATAACTCATACTCTGGAGCTTCTGATATTCCTCTGTTCTCCGTCCTTTGCAAGTACGACTTCTCCTCGGATGAAGATGGCCTTCTGCCATTCAGAAAGGGCGAAATTCTTGAGGTAGTCAAACGTGATAACACTGGGTGGTGGGCTGCAATGCGGAAAGAGGGTCCGATAGTAGGCTGGATTCCGCAGGCTTTTGTTGTGCAATTATCACCCGACATGGTTGACAAACTACGAAACACCCGAAGAGAATGCCGTATATATGAATATGATGCAGAGCAGCTTTATAATTCTGCACCCGTTTCTCGTACACCTGCTTTGTTCGATACCGACTCTGCTATGAGCTCTCCATTACCTGAATATGAAGCCTACAGAGTAAGCATCATGCCATATCCCAAGTTTCTCTCATTGAACGTTTCCTGTTAGGCAAATGCCCCATCCATAGCATTACACGACGCCAAACGTGACCAAAACGTCAATCCTTACTCTAAATCGAATCCTTCTCGGCTAGGAGGCCGACTAGTTCCCCCTCCATCTCCAACCTCTCCTATGCCTCGTCCGCCAGGCCCATTACCAGAAAAAAAGTCGAAAGCCAATTTGGTGAATTCTGGAGCGGCTGAATCGAATCGAAACCAGGCGACTACTTTGACTAGCAAACGAAGCACTCGAGCAAGGGGCGTAATATTAGAGGACAATTCAACGCTGAGTCGAATGAACAGTCTTACCGAGTCTAAGACCTCTCGAGAAATCGAGAGAGAGTTCACTCCGGATACCATCAAATCCTCAGAAACACTCAAACCAATACGAATATCCAAACTGAAACGGCAGGCAAGCGGCTTTGCTAGGCAGAGAGAAACAATTATCCACATTCGCCCTTGGTATCTTCAACCTCAACTAGCAGATCAAATCGAAGAAGATGCAAAGGGCTACATTCGTAATGCATCCTTTGCGGCCCTCGTCGAACGACTGACAACGCATGATGCGCCTGTAAACTCGACTGGTACGCCAAGACGATTGATGTATCCACTGACAGCCGTCGCTCATCGAGATATCATGCAGGACAATCAGAATTTGACACATTCACTAAAGTCTTCCTATCAACATTCCGAACTTTCACCACCGCTAATAACCTTTTTGAAACGCTGGCCGAACGGTACAACACAAGACCACCCCAAAGCCTTTCGGAACAGGAGTATGCAGATTGGAAGGAAAGCTGGCAAGCACCTACTCGAAGACGAATCCTAGAGATTTTCAATAGTTGGTTGGAGGATCACCGGCTGCTGGAAGAGGAACCTTATTTGGCGAAGTCATTGACTACATTTTTGAGGACGATTACGAGGCCGCCTCATAGTACGGATGCCCAAGCCATCATCCAAACCCTCGAACGCTTAGTAAGTACTCAGCTCTCATGCATATATCATCAATCTGACCATTGCCATAGACATTCACCGTGCCTTCCGATGCTTCGCTGCAAACTACGCCGAGAAAACCAAGAAAGTCCAAAGCCCATAAGGGTGATCTCCTTAAGCTCGACCCAGTCGATTTGGCGGAGCAACTTGCTCTGTGGGAACAGGGTCTTTACGTGAAAGTAACTCTACAAGAATGCCTGTCATACGCGAAGACTCAAAGCGGCCCATCTGTTGCCAAATTGCTTGCATTTTGCCACACACATGATAACCTTGTGTCTTGGGTGAAAGGCAGCGTCTTAGGCCATGAAATTCTTGGGAAAAGGTCTGATACCGTTGATTTTTGGATCAAGGTCGCTGAGGTAAGATATCAAGCTCAATCTGATCATGACATACTCATATCCCGTGTACCCAGAAATGCCGGCTTCTCAACAACATCGCATCCATGAGCGCTATCATCATCGCTCTTTCGAGCACGGACATTTCACGCCTTCATTTGACATGGGCCCATGTCAATCGCAAATCCGTCCTTGATACCCTGCTGCGCCACAATGAACCCACTGGAGGGTTTGCGGGCTATCGGGCTATTCTGAAAAGTGCTGAGGGTCCTTGCGTGCCATTCATCACAATGTATTTGGCTGAAATCCTCCACGCACAAGAGAATTTCGCATATCAAGATACCGACGGACGAATATGCTTTTATAAGCGCGCCAGATGGTATGAAATCATCAATAACATGTTGAAATTTCAGACGCGCATATACAACATTGCGCTTAATGAAACAACCAGGCAGTTCATCGAAGCTCAGCTTTCAGTAGCCTCGACCCGCGATCAAAACTGGTTTTGGTCAAAGAGTCAAGAGGTGCAGCACTCAGAACTTGCGCATGCAGATATCAGGAAGGGTTTGGAGAGGGCCGGGTTCTAACACTCATGCTTTTGATTCAATACCCGAGGAGGTCATTATAATGTGTAATATTAAATTTTGCTCACAGCGTCGTGCCGAACATACAAATTCAGTATCGCATTGGCAGCACCGAGAAACACAAGATTCGGGGTGAAAATAGAATTATATGTCCCAGAAGTCCGAAGTAGAAGAAAGAAAAGAAAAGACAGAAGGAATGCTAATACGTTACAAGAGAAAGCAAAAATGCAAAATGAGATGCCATGACGATTCGAGCTGAGTAGAAATTGTGCGAATGGCTCAACAATTGCAAGCCTCAGGCTGACCTGCGGAAGCTGTCTGCTTGTTGAGATCGACGCCAGCTCTTGCACCTGGTCCCGCCCGTGCACCGCCTGCTCGGGCAGCACTTGGTGCAGTCAGGGGAAGTTTCTGGGCTATAAATTCGGGAATGTAGCATGTCAATACAACGAGTCATCATCGTAACCGAAGGAAGCGACGCACCGATAGCAGTAAAGATCTCTGTAACACCCTCACCAGTCTTGGCACTGGTCTCCGTCCACATTAGTCCTTCTTCATCGGCATATTTCTTTGCTTCCTCTTGAGATACTTGGCGGCGAGCGGACAGATCCAGCTTGTTTCCACACAAAGCTATTACTATCGAGGGGTCAGCCTGACGCTGTAGCTCCCTTATCCACGTGCGAGCCTTCTCCAATGACGCTGATTGAGTAATATCATATACAACGACGGCACAATTGGCATTCCTGTAGTACATGGGTGCCTAATAAGAGTGATCAGGACATGCGCTGTTGTTTTAGGGGTGGAATGAGCTACGCACGAGGGACTGGAGGCAGACGATATGTCAGTTACAATTGCAAGTACGAACGAAGAAAATACATGCCTTATAACGCTCTTGTCCTGCAGTGTCCCTGATAGGTATTAAATAAGATATAAATTCGAGGACGTACGAGAAGACATGTGGAGCATACCATATCTCAAACTTCACAGTCGTTTGATCATCGAGTGTCACCGTTTGCGTGAGGAAAGCGGCTAGAATAAGTCAGACATGGACGTATATGTTGTGCAGAGCTAGTGGTTACCTCCAATTGTACTCTCACGGTAATCGTCGAACTGGTCTTTCACAAACCGTAGCACCAAACTGGCCAGGTATTAGTTGACGTAGTTGTACAGCGTGTCGCACCCACCTTGACTTGCCAACCGCAGATTCGCCTTGTAATGCAGAGATAAGCATCTCATATACGCGAGAAAAGAAATACTCACCGAGAAGGACGAGTTTGAACTGATATTGCTTAGACATGGTCGTTAAGTCGAATGAAGCTGGCGGTGAGGGGTCCACACCGCAGCCTGGCCAGAAATGGATATTTCGGCATTTTCCGGGCGTCCATTTCTCGGCTGCTTCAATTTTTCCTGTTCTGACCTGCACCACCAACATCCTTATCAGTTCCCTCATCATCCCCCCGCCGCTTGAGTCCTGAGTTTTGAGCTCCGGCTTCTTCAGTACTTCAGAAAATATTGTGCAGTCAGCCGTCGACAATTTCATCATCTGCTTCCTGGCTCTGTACTCCACGTCACTGCACCTGCGTTGATCAGTCTCGTTGAGAAGTATGAACCGACATCATCCATATAATGCGAGTTTCGAGCATTCGCCTGGCCGTCGGGGCAACAACTCTCCCGGTCCAGGATCCGATAGAGGTCATCGATACCAAGACAGGGGCGGTGCCCCGTTCAGAGGAAGAGGAGGCTTTAGTCGGGGTCGAGGGGGATATGGAAATTATGACACGGGCATGAACAGCCACAACGCATATGATCAAGGACACGGCGATATGGTTCCTACAATAATTATGAGCCACCACCCAGCTCTCAGCAGTCATATTATGGAAGCAACCCTTATGCAGATTCTACACCCGCCCATTTTCCACCACCTCGTCAGCTCAATCAGGATACAGCCAAGGTTACTCTAAATATGAAGGTGCGCTGCAATTAAGACTGAATACAGATATAAAGATAGGCAAGGAGGCAGCAGAAGCAACGTTCGTCTCAGTATATGTCGAAGTTGAGGCACCCCGATATTGGCACCGCATCTTGTGGATATCATCAGCTACTGCGTGATATTACCTCTGGAGACCCTGTTCTATGGTCAACTTGAAATCGTGAAAATCGGTGAAAGTTTGCTAAGGGTTGAATTCGACGACACCGAAGTGTTCTTGAGACTCTTAAATGATGCCGACTTCGGGTGCTCCTGCTCCATGCTACGTCCTATCTCTGCTTGGTCTTCTGTGTATATGTTACCAAGTTTCTTACTCGTGTCCATTTACCGTGCTAGACGGACCAGGCTCATTTGAAGAAGATCGACGGCGACCAATCAGGAAGGAAAGAGATGATAAAGTTCATGACTCAATAATTGAAGAACGCATTCAACGTGAAAGGCCTTGCCGCACCCTTTTCATCCGTAATATTAAGGCGAGTCTTACGTTAAATTTTTAAGTTATTGAGATTCTGCGAATGCGAGACCCGTTCTATTTTTCCCTTTTCTTTCCGAATTGAGTATACTGACCGACCCATTAGTATGAAACACCCAGTGAAGATGTACGTCGGATATTCGAAGAACATGGCGAGATCAAGACATTCTTTGACCTAATTTCAACAAGAGGGATGGTTTTCGTTACATACGTGAGCGAGACTCGTTACATGTAACCACCTTGATTTTGCTGAGAAACTTTGTCGATATCAAGTTCGACCTTCGAGCAGCTGAGAGAGCTAGAGACCGCCTTCAAGGCTCAGAAATTAGTGGGCGACCTGTAAGTATTGGGATGCATCTTTATTATATCTCTGTTGCTTCATTGTTCGCTCTTTTCGTCAGATTGATGTCCATTATTCTCTTCCACGTGATGACCAAAAAGGAAACGATCGCGAGAAGAATCAGGTTCGTAATCAGTCTATTCGGTTACAAGTCAAGTACTATAACATCTACCAGCAATTACAAGGAACTCTCCAAGTTACTCTACGTAATTCAGTATCAGGGCAAGCTATTGACGACAACGAAGTCCGACGAAAATTCCAACAGTTTGGTGATGTCAAATCTGTGAAGACTGTCGGAGATCGTATCGAGTAGGTTTCTTTAATGACTTCCTTTCGTGTAATCAATCATATTCACTTTGACAGTTCACGATATGTGGAGTTTTATGACACAAGGGCGAGTAATGTCCCCCTTTCCTTCGTCAATGTTCTTACTGACACTGACATCCAATAGGCTTGTGGCGAAGCCCATGATCGACTCCGCCACCAAGGGCTACAAGACGGAGTAATGGATATTGTATTTGCATGGGATGAAACTACGTCTGCTACCCACCGGCAAGTCTGTCATTCTTCAAGTAAAATTTCCGTACTGAATTTATAACAGTGAAGGTAACAGAGAATGGGAAGATCGAGGAGGAGGGATGCGTGGGGGCGGAGGCAGGGGTCGCGGTCGCGGAAGAGGTGGAAGAGGTCGGGGCATGGATGATTATGATGATCGTCGGGGTGGGGGAGATTATGGCCGTCAAGATCGCGACTATAATAGGGGCCGTGGAGGCGGCGGCGCTCGATACGATGATGATCATCGCGGTGGAAGGCCTGGAGGATAAATGACAGATATGATCAGCCTCGTGGTGGGTATGGTGGGCCTCCACCTCACAGTGGATATGGAGAAGGTCCAGGATACGGTGTTCCATCAGGACATCCACCACCACCTTCTGCTGGTGTACGTCTTCAGTTTCTTCGTCTTTATTGACTGAATGCTCAACTTAAATTTCGATCTAGCCATCTGATGATCGCTAGAGCAAGCACGCAAAGTCCAACAAGTAAATTTCATTTAAAAATATATTATCAACGATTCACTTACATCTATTTAACAGCTTCTAGCAGCATTGAAGCAGCCTGCGGCGCCAGCACCTCCTCCAGCACCCCCTGCAATGCAGTCGTCGATGCCTCCAATGATACCGGGGGGGAATTCTTATTACCCCCCCCACCACCCGCGTCATATCCAGGCCTCCAGGGCCATACAGCTCAGTCCAGCAGCCACACCCGGCTTCGAATGGCCCTTCTCAACCCTTGGTGCCCCACCCTCCAATCCTGCTTTGGCAATCTACCACCCAATATCCTTGCCTTGTTGCAATCTGCCCAACAACAGCAACGACCGCCTGCCCCAGGTCAAGCATATGGAATGCCGCCCCCGCCCCCCCACTTAATGAATACCCCACCCCCTGGTGCAATGGGTGCACCAGCCGCCAACCCTCAATACCAGCAATTAATGGCCTATCTTGTGTGTATCGCTGCTTCAAATTTTAGCTTCAATCACTTACAATTTTCTTGTAGCAAACTCAAGCTGCAACTCAAGCGGCGGCTGGAAAGCAATAATACTCCGCAGCTTCCTGGCTGGAGCCTGAGTATCCTTGCTTGTATTATCTCAAAATTACAACGTACCCTGATGATGTTCGTTGACTGACTTTTTTTTATCTCTTCTTTCATGTTTCTATATGACTTGTGACTTTGACTTTGTTGCTTATCCTTATTCACTTTCTGAGATTGTTCTAAGGTGGCTCTTGAATATCTTTACAGTAGTTTCGAGGTGTTAGATAGATATGTAGCAAAATGTGTCCTGACGGAAAGAGTCGGATTGCGGTTGCCGATTGCCGGATACATGACGCATGGTTGCGTCACTGTCGGCATTGTAAATACATTGCGCAACTGCTCGTCCTGTCTCACTACTTACACACCACCATGTTGCGCTTGCCTCCATCATCGTTTCGACCGCTCGCCAACTCCGCCCTCCTATCCTCCGCATTCAGAAGGCCGCCAACCATTGGTCTCGATTCTTCAGCAATGGATTCGCTCGGCTGCCTCAGAAAAAGCCAACTAACTTCCGGAGTTTCCTCAATGGCTCGCGGACAATTATGACGGAGTTTCAACCAATGGTTCAGCAGTCCCAGCCATTTTCCTGGCAAAGATTTGGTCTTACTGCAGTAAGTGATCTTAAATTGGAACACTTGACCTCTGGTTTGATTGCCGTTCCATAGGCTGGTGTTGCAGGAGTTGTTTTCGCCCTCGACGCCATCTTGAACAGAGATACCCGGGATCCGCTTTCAGTGGCAGAGAAATCATTATTGAATGACAGCTTTAAATACACTGGAGGTGGACTGATTCTTACCGCACTTGCGGCCCGCAGTCTCTTTCGCTCTGGGGTGGCTTTCAAAATCATGGCTACCAATCCTTGTAAGTTTGTCAGTACAGTTGATAATTTTGGATGTTAAACTTGATGTCAAGGGATCGTTCTTGGTGTTAGCCTTGTTGGAAGTATTGGCACTATGATGGGTGCTATGTACACTCCACCTGAGAACACTGTGCAAAAGCATTTGTTTTGGCTGGTAAGTTTTGCCAATAACTGACCATGGATCGCGACCTATTAACAGGTATGATAGGGATTCAATGCCTGTCAAGCTGCTACCTTGAGCCCTCTATTTTTCTTTAGTCCTGCCATTCTTTCCAGGGCTGCTCTCTACACAGTAGGCATCGTAGGATCCCTCTCGTATGTAGGGGCCACTGCGAGGTCAGTGCTTTCTCTCTTCGTCATCGCTGAATTATAATCCCACTCTTATTTAGGAATGATAAATATCTCAACTTGGTGGTCCTTTGTTGGCCGGAGTTACTGTAGTCGCCCTCAGCTCTCTGGCTCCGATGATACTTCCCATGGGTATTCGATCTCTTGCTCTTGTTGAAGGAGTGACTCTCTATGGTGGACTCGCTGTCTTCGGTGGTTTCGTGCTCTACGAGTGAGTCTCAGTCTACATTATCAATGATTTATGCCCTTATAAATGTATTTTTTTTAGCACTCAAAAAATTCTCCAACACGCTCGTATGGCCGAAGCTGGTGTGATGAAGGCCGATCCAATCAACGAATCTATTGGTTTTGAGCTCGATATGATCAATATCTTGTACGTGCCATGTTTTAATTCTTTCGAAGCGGTCTAATATTTTCTTGCCGATAGTATTCGACTTGTCCAAATCCTTTCTATGCAGGGTAACAGAAAAAAGTAATGTTTCGCATTCACCGCTACACACCACTCACCTAAGTTGCCACTCACTATTTTCATTTTAACCACATCAATAACAATGTACCAAAACATACATACTCATTGTATTTCTATCTCGTATAAGTACTCAAGTACTCAAAATTTTGAACCAATAAAGCATCCGTTACATCTTCTGGATTTCTTCGTTGAGGACAAATATACACTAGAAATATGTCAGATCTCAAACAGTGCCTGTCTTTCCAAGGCTTTCCAAAATCTTGAGGAAACCTCCAGGATCCACAATTTCCGTTCCACCATAAGTCACTCGTTTACCTGACTTCTCTGCCCATTCCTCGAGGTTCCCATATTCTACATAACTTGCACCACCAACAACAAACACCATGCCATCAGCAAATACCATGCGCTTCGCTCTGTTAACGCCGCTGCTTCCAGGGACACCAGGCATACCGGCCGTAGCATGTCGAGGGGCACGCGGATCAAGGAAGATATATTCGTCAGTCACTGCTAGAGACTGGTTCGATGCGGCCGAGGAATCCATGAGCGCCTCAGTCAACCTGGTTACCGGGAAGAGCTTGTTGGTGGGCAAAAAGTTTTTGACTCCTGAAATGAGGGTATCGAATCTGCCGTCTTTCAGACGGTCCGTGAGCTATTTGAGCAGAAATGAATCAATAAAAAAATGACATCGCGAAGGTATAAATGAAAATTATACCCTATTTCCTAGTGCACTGAAACCTTTGAACAACTCTCCTCCCTGGCCACCTACGCCGCCTAGGCTGGGGGTGGCCGTACCTGTGTTGCCGGCACTGATAGAGGAAGTCATGCGCGATATCTCTCGTGTTCGGCGGACATATTCGAATGCCGCGACGTCTGCACCAGCGGACTTCAGCTCTTTTTCTAATTCGGCTATGTCGTCTTTGGTAATTGCATTATCTGGGGCTGAGAGATAGAAGACGAGTACAAGTCGGAGCTTGTCCCCTGAGGTCAGTTCTCCGTCTGGTCGCGGCGCGCGCAGGAACTCGAGGATGCTTGCTGTCGTCTAATTCGAAGCAGAAAGTGGTGAGATTGATTTGGATTATCCTTTCAAAGGACCCTTACCTGTCTTGAAATCGCTTCTTCGGTGCTGAACAGCTCGTCAAGACCGCGTTTCTTGATCTGTTCTAGAAGGGCTGTAGCGATGTTCATATGGGTATCCAGTGTTGCCTTCCTCGCAGTCAATTCTGGTAATTGTGTAATTGCCGTTTTCAGATGCGATGCATTAGTGGTTAGGTCTCTGCAAATTAATAATGATGAGGCTTTGATATCCTTTCCATACATAATCCTGTACTCACAGCTGTGAAATATCATTAACGTCGCTAACACCTGTGCTGCGCGTAATCTCTGCAGCATCCTGTTTATACTTGTTCAATTGTGCATCGATTTCTTCTGCTACTTGGGGAAAGGGCTAGCCGCATTTTGAGCCCAGAAGAAATCTTTTGAATCGAGATCGTAGGATTTCTTCGTGTTCTGTTGCGTTACGGTGACGCGGTTCAGCTTGATATCCAAACAATCTGAGACTAAGCTTGGTAGGTCCATCCATGAGCGAGCGTGGATACGAGATCGACGTTCCGGTCAAGGATGAGCAATACTAGGAAGTTGGCGTCAGTTTACCGCTTTGGGAAAATAGTGCTATAGGACTCACGAGGTCGTTGTAAATTTGAAAGTCCCGTCGAATCCTGAGCAAAGAGCGAGGTAGTGCTACCGTGCGACCGGGAAGCAGAAAGAATAGCATCTCTGATTTTGGTTTCTAATTTCTTTGCAATCATTTCGGCTGCATTGCCTCGTGGCGCACGGATAAAAGGTACATGTCCTATAGTCCTGGTCAAAAATGTAGAGGAAAGTGAAAACGTTAAGATGTACCTGTGGTGACTACTGCGCTGAACAATCCGTTGGCTACTCGCTCGATTTCTTCCTCTATTTGTTGCTCGTTGATGATGGTGAATTAAGGATGGTATAAGCAGAGACAGGGCCAGGTGTACTCGTTGTGGCAGGTGATGTAACTGAAGGTGGTGGTGGTGGTGGTGGTAGAAGAGAAAAGAGTGATGGAGAGGGCGCGATAAAGGACAAATATTGGTCGACAACCTACCCTCGAACGTTATATTCAGTAAATGTGAACTATGGCAACAACCCTGTAACGCACTTGTTCAACAAGTTCACCAGTGGCGTCTTGCGCTACAGAAGCTGCGAGCTCTTCCAGCAGTGCACGAGGAAGCGGTTCAACGAAGTTGAAATGGAAGGATTCATAGAGGTTCTTCTGGAGGTCCTGTGCTATCCTTTTGATGTTTGCAAGCGTTGGCGACACAAAATAGACAGCAGGAACATCGGGTAGTGGAGGTCGCAACGTATGCAGTTGCCTAACAATCACTTATGAACACGGCCGATTTGGGGTAAGAGGTCGAGAGACTTACACGTGGAGAGTCACCCCTGCGTCACGTAGATCCTGGACGCGCAGGACGGTCGCCAGTACATCTTTCGTCTGCTGGTCTAGAATGAGCACCTTCCATACGGGTGGGGCAGATACGGTCTGGGTCTTGAGGCCTGAACCTTTCCCCGCCGTCTGAGAGGCAGCTTCTACGGGCTGGTTGAGGTTGAGGAGGTTAAGAAGTGCGCTGGTTTGGGCTTGTTGGAGGGTTGTGGGTGCTGTGGGCTACTCTGCGTTCAATATCAATGGGAATTGCTGAAAGCGAGCATGAATGGTTTACCTGTTTCGGGTTACTCGCCATGGCGAGCCTCAATTAGATAAATCGTCCCCAAGATTCGAAAGAGTAGCAGTAATAGTAATACTAAATCAGTGACGCTTACACAATATTATGTGGTCACGTGCTAATGTCTCTTTCACGTTTCCTTAGCCTACATTTACAACTTTTTAATGTCTCTTTCACGTTTCCTTAGCCTACAACTTTTTATTTCATATGTGGTTAGCACTGTCAACTCGCGAAGGCTTCATGTTAGGTGACTGTGAATACAATGCATTAATGAACGTCATTGAAGAATTAAGAGGTTCATAAGAAGAAACCCAAATTGGAATATCGGAAGAAACATAGTATTTATCATTTCCAGTGTGTAATTACAGTATTGATACAATAATTTATTCAAGAAGCATCGCGGCACCATATAAATTTGTGTTGTTTGGATGATGATGAGGGTAATGTGATTGTGGTAATAATGATAGGAAATATCCAGCAAAAAAATTGGCAAAAGGAATACTAGAAGAGAAAGAGAATAGTCGCCCGTACTGTGCAGAGGGAAGAAAGATACTGCTGGAAAATATCCGCATGGTGAAGAAAGGCCGAGTCGATGCTATCGGCATTGAGATGTCGGGAGCACAGACACCATCAATGTCTTATTAGCAGGACCTGAGCGCGTCCATTCGTCGACAAGCGTTTTGATATTTTCCATGCCGGGAGAAGCTGGGTTTGGGGACGTGACATGCATCGCAGATGTGTTGTGTCTTCCATCGTCTTCTGTTAACCACAGAGCCGGTATATCCCTGCCTTTCCTGGTCTTGCGAGTCATCAATAGACCAGATGACAGTGTCCGTTTTCGCATAGATGGCGGAGTAAGAGTCATGGAATCTAGAGGTGATGTTGGGATTGTGAGAAATGGTTCGGGAGATATCAGCGTTGTCAATGTAGATGTCGAAAGTGAGTGGGCCTTAGATGGCGACTTGAATAAATTGAGGGAAACCCGACGAGAGGAGCTAGTATGATGGTGTTCATCGTCATGACTGGTCTGCAAATGAAGGGCGAACCCTGATAAAGCACTAGTAGATTGTATCCTTCTTGGGCTTGCTTGAGGCGGAGGCGATAAAGCAGCAGCAGGTGACTTCGGGGACCCAAACGACGAAGTCGATCTCATTGATGAGCTTGAAGAAGCGGTCGAAAAGGAGGGTCTCTTGGGTGTAAATGATTCTATGGTTGCATGATGAGGCTTAGGGGAACGTAGAGGCGGACATGCCAGATTCAGATGTGGAATATCTTGGAATTCCACATCTTCTATATGTTCGAAATCACCCGCGTCCTTGTGCTTTGCCTTGCCTTTCCATGATGGAAGACCGTGATTTTGAGAGGGCAAAACGGGCGACCGTACCCAGCCTAGTCCATCATTGTCATTCTCGTTCAGATGTACACCCTCTCCAATGTTACTTGCGCTCCTGTTTGTCCCAATACCGTTCTCAGTCGCCCCTGTACGACTTCCATAGTCTTGCATGGCATCGTAAGACAGAGGGGTTTCAACGCCATCACTTCCAACAACGACCGAACGATCATTAGTGATTTCTTCCTCCATTCCGCGTTCAGCGCTTGCAGCAAGGAGCTGAGGCGACCGGCTTTGATATTGTGGAAGTATATGGCGCACGAATTCTCGCATAGACTCGAAGGATCGGCGAGAAGCTTCCAAAAATGGGTATGCGTGGAAGACGTGTATCTGTCAAAGTTATTATGACTAGCATTCCGGAGTTGATGGAAGAACTTACGGCATCCTCATACAGTTCGTGCATCACTTGCACTCCAGCCAAGGTGGCTTTATGAGCTAATAGCGCGATCTCGTCTCTAAGTACTTCCGCATCACCCGCTTGAACTAGCAATGGTGGAAGGCCTTTGAAGTCTCCAAATAGTGGACTAGCGTATGGATGAGTAAGATATTCCTCCGTGTGTTCGCCGAGGTAAAGTGCAATTGGATTCATGTGATTATCAGCAGTCGGAAATGGCACAACGTCGTATGGGGCGTTCGAATCCCAGGACTCGCAACTCATGGTAAGATCTGTATACATAATTATCATGAGTAAAGACACTTAGGAGCGATCGCGGAGATGTTACTTACCGACCCAAGGAGACATTAGGATGGCCCCTGATGGAAGCGGATAGTCGTTGTCCCGAAGGTACATGAGTAATGCTAGCGAGAGACCACCTCCAGCGCTATCACCACAGACGATAATGTTTTCTGGGGGTATATGCAATTCTTCAGTGAGTCGCATATACGCGCTTACAACATCATGCAGAGGACCAGGGAAACAGGTTTCGGGTGCCAGACGGTAATCCAGAGCTATTTTAGGAAGCAAGCCGAATGAAGAGTCAGTCGTCGGGCTGATGGGACGCCGAAGGACGATGTGGGCATACCGAAAACGCGCGAGTCGGTGTATTTGGCAAGCGGTATGGAAATAATTCGTTGTGCTGCGGCACTTGACAGATAGTATGCACCTGAATGGTGCACATATCAAAATCATTGATACACCCATTTAAAGATATTATAGTAGCGCACCTCCGTGGATGTATAGAACTACACGTTCTTTTCGTTTCAAGAACTCTCCAAGAGGGTTTGCATCTGCGCTAGGGGTTGAAGTTCGACTTGAGGTTGGAGATGACTTCTGAGCAGCCTTCCATTCAGTCTGCATACGCTGCCATGTCTTGAGGCCTACAACCCATTCACCACACAACTCACGTTGGCCGGTTTCTTTGGCATCAAATTGAGCAAGAATTCCGCGAAGATTTCGTTTCTTAACACAGAAAGTAACTGGGGACACAAGAGCATCTGAAGGAAGTGGCACAAGCCCACCAATTCCCATAAGCATACGAATAGTTTGCTAATCCCGAGATCCCATCAGTAAGCTGTTCGGGCAGCGGTGATGTTGAGTTTGGCAGCTTACGATGTCCACCAGAGCACTATGACGCTCAGCGCCACGTATCAGGCTAGTGAGGATAGTCATTTCTATCCCCCAAGATTTTCGACGCGGGCCCCATATGTGATGCGAGAGGACATCGGAGGTAACTTCAGTGGCTAAGGGAAGATCCTTCAGTGAGGGTAGCATATGAAGGAGAACTGCGGTGACCTTTGGAGGCGACGACAATACCAAACTTCAAGTAGTCCCAGATACGCAATGGCCGTCGCGGTTGAAGCTTCAGCTTGGGGTCAACGCGCGCTGAAGGCGGAGGAGATCCGGTTTCATAGTGGAGTAGAGATTGGGTTGGCGAGCGTTGAGTAGGCTGCACCTGAGGAGGCTGGAGACGTTTGGAAGCAAAGAACCAGTACGACATGCATAAGATGGGGAAGAGAGATGGAATAATAAAAGGAGGGCTAGTACATGGCAGAAGAGAAAGAGTTTCAGGATTATGGAACACAGGCACCTGCACTTTTGATCGACTCCCGATCCGTCGCCCAAAACGGGAAGTCAGCTGATGGCTACCCCGCAGTCCGCACCGAACCACCCCGCAACGTCATATCTTTAGTAGTCTTCTCCCCGGCTCACCACCTCCTTCCTAGTCGGTCGAAGCAGAATCGTGTGCTCCTGCACAATATGTCAGATCAGAAATCATGGATAGATGTGATGCTTACGAATTGGGCTGTCATGGAACCGCGCTGGTCACAAAGTGGAGGATAATCCTGTACGATGCCCTGCTGGACAAGATGGTTCAGCGCGAGCAAGTACTTACTTTCCCCAACGCGGTCAAGGTATCGGCGGCAGAACGGTAGCGTGCCGAACTTGGTGTTGATTGTTTTCAACAGTGATTTTGCTGAGGTCAACCTAACGTGTAAGACTTGAACATGTGTTAAAGGAATTCTTTGCGAGGTCGACTACCCACCGAAGGGGTACATGTGGTGCATCAACTCTCTTCGCGTAATGCGAGCATTCGCCCTGCAGAACCCAGTTAATATTTACGTGATGAGGAAAAATGTTTTTACTTACACTCTCCACGATCCGGCCTCGTCCTGTAGAGCCAAAAGTTTCGATGGCAAAATATTCACCTTCCTCCATTTTTGTGTCGTCGTCATTCTTGACAAGCATAACCGACTTTCCACCATGTATTTGGTACTTGTTGATAGAATGTCCGCTAAGATTCTCGATTGGCTTGACTAAATTCATATTTTTGCATGATTTAGCCGATACATTAGTAGACCGGGAGAAGATACTGACCTGGATACACCTTGCCGCCCACTTCAACTTCATAAGATTCCATAGTTTCTTGGATATATCCAGCAAGTTCTCCAAGTCTCACATCTATGCCTGCCTCCTGTGAATAGAACTTTGCATTAGTAACATCGCAACGGTAATTGTCATTTACATACCCTAACACCCGTATCAGTTGCAGCCTTGACAGCCTCGACAAGTTTATCGTATGTATGATCAAATGTAAGTGTAAAAGCCGAATCCAAGATTCTTCCATTCACATGGACGCCGAAGTCCACTTTGAGCACATCGCCTTGTTGCAGAACTTCAGATTTCACAATGTATAACTGGTTAGCATGATATTCAGACAAAAAGCTGCAAATGAAAGCGCACCAGTAGTGTCGCCGGCATTTGGAGTGTAGTGCGCGGCGCAATGATTCAAACTCAAGCCAGTTGGGAATCCAACACCGCTCTCAAATCCATTTTCCTCAACAAGCGCTCGCGTACCATCTTCTATGTAATTCGCGATGTCCGTCATTGTCATTCCAGGACGGATAAATTTCCTGGCGCTCTGCCGTACTTGACGGTGTACCTCTCCAGCGCGTCGGATATCGTTGTACGTAGTTTCTGGGTCTTCATTCGCGAGTTTTTCATTGTACCGAGCTTCTTCGGATGTGGTTCGGTAAGCATTGCTGAATTGTAATCAGCATGATAATTAGTTACATCCGGTATTAACATGTACGCACTCATTTTTATACTCCTGTAGTTCTCCCTCCGGGTATATGCCACTAGGAAAGAGTTTGCTCAAGCCAACCCGAGGTGGGTCAGACTGTTCCAATTTTTTCTTCTTGGGTTTCTTCTTTTTCTTCTTCTTTTTGCCTTCGCCTATTGGATTTTCAAGATGTTTTAGACCACAATGCAGTCACTCAAGATATGCACGATATGTACTCACTGGTTCCAGCGCCTTCCGCTACTGCATCGTCATCGCCGTCGTCCTCTCCTTCAGCATCGACATCATCGTGAGAGGGTTCTTGCTGAGCAGCCTTGCCATTCCCATTCACTCCAGCAACAGGCTTCTGGGGGGTTGCATTTGGGCCATTATCGGCAACAGGTTGTATGGCCGTAGGTGACATTGTAGCACTAGATCGTCAAACTGAATGGATCGAAGGCAAATATTAGTAAGGAAACACAATTAGAGGAGTGAAAGACTCGCCTTCAATAAGTGACAAGCGATAGACGTCGTTATTAAGATTGATTAGTTGACTGCTCTACCAAGTGCAGCTGAGTGTAGTGTGAATTTACTTTATCGAGCCAAAAACCTTAGTAAATTCAATACTTACACGTGACACGCGTTACAACTTTTTCACTTCAAAGACTCAAAGTTGTACTTACTAGTTCTCCTTGAGTTCTCCTACTACTAAGTACTACTAGTACTAAGTATACTTACACAGCCGACATCTCTATGAACAAACTGGTTGCCAGAGAATTGCGATATCGATACTGACTAAGCTCACTCTCCTGCCAGTGGTTAAACCTCAATATCTTTCACCTGAAAACAGGATATTTTGACATTGATATTTATTATATGTGGTTATTAACGACGCAAAACAGTCCCTACTTATATATAATTATAGAGAGAGATATGAAGAGGCAAAGAGAATCACAAATCAGTCATACAGAAAGCGATGGAACGAAAATCATAGCGATTGACGAAAAGAGCAGAAAGGATACACAAAGACCAGTCCAAGAGAAAGGTTCATCAAGCATCCACCAATCTTTCCGCGTAAACCTTCCATATCATCCCTCCCACCTCTCCTACCTCAATAGTACTCGACCCAACCGGCAAATGGATATTCCATTCGCCTGGAGTGTCCGATTGCTCCTTGACCACGAAGTTATTCAGCTTCAATTGAATCTCGCTAACTTTGGTCGGTTTCTTCTTAGAAGCTTTGGAAGCTTTTGTAGCTGTAGCGGCAGCCTGTGCTGCCTTCGCAGCAGCTACGCTGGTAGCTTTCGGGGGCCGGCCACGTCCACGTCCCTTTCCTTTCCTCCGATTGCTCTTGGGAGAAACTGATCCTGATTCCACGTCGATATCCATATCGTCTTCGTTTTTGTCAGCTTCATTCTCATCCGCACTGCTCTCCTCTTCATCATCGTCTCCCAAATACAATATATTGCTGATGATGATGCTTGATTCTCCTGATCCAAGTCGCACAGCCCAGCTTTTGACGCCGTCACGATGATCCAGACTCAACACCCTCCCTGTCGGCTGTATTCGAAGATTGATAGACCTCAGTTGACGATTCAAAGGAAGAACTACAGGCGCAGGGGATTGTGAAGCAGAATATGAATTCAATACAGGCGGAGGATGGAAAACGGGCGGAGTTGTGGAGGTTGTGGCAGGGCCGGGTGTATGGGCGGGAGGCGGAGGAACATAAGGAGCACGCGGATAGTGCGAAGGAGTAGCGTTAATAAACGAAACCCCTTGAGCAGGCGCCTGGGGCGTCGGTACTTTGGCCGGTGGTTGAGCCTGTGATTTGGATTGGGTCTTTGGCGCTTTAGTAACTGGTGCCACCGTTTCAGAGGGCCCAGAAGTAGTTGGAATAAGCGGTGGATGAGTTTGTGGTGCAGTCGTGGACGGCTGAGGCGTAGCCTTTGAGGAGCTAGGCGGATGTGCAGCTGGTACTCGCAGGAAAAGAGATGATGAACTCTGTTCCTGTTTTGTCAACTGTTGTGTTGCGCCTGATGTTGCTGTCTGCGCAGCTTGAGGAGGCTTGATCTTGATCTTGTTCGACGGCTTGGCTGCATACTTGGCATAATCTGGCAGGGAATGGGGAGCTGGCATGTCCGACATGAGCTGTCGAAAGTAATCCTAAAATGAGAGTAACAATAATTAGAGAAAACATCGCATCAGGTTCAAAATTTGGTACCCTTAAGGTAGTTGCGTCGTTCCAAATGGTAGTGTGCTCTTGATTGAAAGTTAACGCATTGGAGAATACAAGTTCCACGTCTGCAGCGAATTGAGCTGCTGAGTGATATTCTTTGCGTTTAATGTGTTTCTGTGTACAATATGACAATCATAAAGTGAGAGAGAGAGAGAAGACGTACGTAGATGGCTTCGAGGCACTGAGGATGCTTGATTTCCTTGTAGTATGACGGCCAATCTTTCTTGGATGGTAGAACCATGAAAATGTCCGATAGAGTACGTCCTCTATATGTGCAAATTTTGAGAATAAGGCATTGAAATTTGTGGACAGACGTACGTGGCATCCTTTTTCGCCACCAGTTTCTCTAGCTTGCTTTTCATCAGGCGATTCAGGCTAGGAGCCTTCTTTTCATCTTCTTCAGCGCTTGGTACCATCCTACTATATGTTTTATGGACTAATTTCTAGAAACGGGCATGAGACGGGATTGCCAATAGCGTAAAGAAGATACCAAGGTTTGAATGCTCGTATTAACATACCAGGAGTTCCTTTGCGTCTTGGACGATCAAGCTTTCAGGCTGGTTATACTGCTTTGCATTTGCAAAAAGGAGCTCGAAATCGTTCTTGACGGCTTCAAGGGATGGGTATTCATGGCGGTCCAACTTCCTCTTGATGTCATCGAGGGCGATAGGTTGTTTAATGAGCTCGTAGTAATCTGGGTACTCTTTCTTTGGTGGTTTGCGCCAAAAGGGGCGAGAAATGGCGGCTCCACTATGAAGAGGATGAAAAAGAGGAGTGATGGTGGTTCGTGTCAGAATTGAGCGTGAACGTAGGAAGGACCAAAAGGAAAAAGAGGAGTTCCAATAAGGCAGCCACTCACTCTTTGTCCACCGCGTCTTTTACAGCAGTCCACAGCGTCATTCCTTTCTCTTTGATCTGCTGCGGACTGCTCTCGCCACCACTCGAATTGAAAGATTCAACCGGGTCCGACATTGTCACATCTACATCTGACGAGGGCTCTCCTTCTCTACGCCGTTTGCTATGTCTAGGTCCTTCGTCTCTCCGGTTCCGTTGATGGTTCCATGCTCTCGTTTCGACATTATCCGCACAGCTTTGCCACTCGTGGATAAGAACCTGCTATGCTTTTACAGGACAAGGAAACAGATAACAGGTGTGGAAAAGGCGAAAATGGCTGAGGTGCTATGGTATGCAGTCGGACTGGCGTTTATTGGGCAAGGTCACGTGGCATAACGCGTTGATATTAGCTCTGTGTGCGCGTGTGTACGCGTGGGCACTTTGTCTATGAAACGCTTTTCATAGCACTACAAAAAGACATGGCTGATAATCAGGTCTGGGTGCAGGCTTTCAAAAATAGGCGCGAACTACAGATATAATTTTTCGCGAACTGAAATACAGATAAGTAATGCCCTACAGTAACTCTATCATGTCACAGAATACAAACTTGAACACGAAGCTCATGATAGTCAAGCAACAAATTTGGCCACCCGCAACTCTCGCATGCGCCTCTTTGCAGAACGGGAGTGATTATTCATCCCTCCATTAAATGCCCTATCAGCTTCATACCACATTTCTCCGTCGCTCTGAAGTCGCATCGAATACCTTCGAAGGATAGCCGCACCGCCAGGCTAAAAGCAATTTGTATGCATTAGTACAGGAAATCACCCAGGTATTAACACTCACATGCTCTCCGAGATATGGGGTAGCATCTACTACAAACCCATTGATCAGAATGAAACAACGGCCAGTCTTCCTTTGGGTAAACTCTTTGACGCGAGCGATGTTCCAGACTTCTCCATCCCAGGAATCGACATCTAAATCTAGATCTACGAGATCCGCTTTCTCTTTCTCCTGCATATATCGGATTGCTTCGAGGAGATCCTTCTCCTCCGCGCGCCTCAAAGCAGTGACCAGACCAAATTTTTGCAAGACTAGGATTATCCATTTGCTTGGATCCCAGTCAGTTGGTGAGGGGCCTGATCGGAAATCATGTGGAAAAGAATGCTAGATGTGACATAAAAAGTACATCAACAGTAGTTCATTGGCTTTTCAAAGACGACTGACGTGCTGAAATGCTATGTTAGCTTTGGTTTGGTTACAATTTGAGATATACACAGTCGAAGAACTCACAAAATTATGATTTCCTTCTCCACCAGTTAGAAGTGCTAGTAACTAATAGCCATATTTAATAAATGATGGACACATTTGAGAATATTAATGAATATGGCTTACGAGATTGCCTCGGGAAGTATCTTCATCTGAATACGGTTGTAATCCATCCCAGTGAGCCATTCTTGTCGTCGGTCGCCATGGATCACTTTTGGGCAAAGATGCGAAAACAATAAACACATACGAGTTAACAAGAAAGGTACAGTGCCAGACTATCAAAGCTACATGTATTAGAGCGCGTACAGAATTATTCAACAAAAAAAATACACGTACTGAAAAGCCTTGCGATTAAACCTCCCCATATGAAACTGCCAAGGACATCGTTCCACAGGTAACCAGCAGCCGTAGGACAAATGAAGCCAAAAAATAATGCCAAAGGTACTTAGGAGTGAATTATTTGGGGGTATTAAAATTTACATTTTACTTGACCACATACCGTAGTATTTGTGTTGAACTCGCACCACTGAGAAAGACAGTATGTATTATAGAACACCCCCAATTAACAATTTCGAGAGTAACGCACCTGGATCATTTTCAAGGTCATCTCTTTCTATGAGAGTCATTCGCTCATACGTCGGCTTGTAAAATATCCAACCCATATGAGAATAAAAAAGACCTTTGGTAGCAGCGTATCTTGTGAATGATTAGAGTATGCCTTATAGGCACCAACTTGGACATACGGGTCGTGTATGGGGTCATCGGTGAACCTCTGGAAAACACATTCTATTATGAGTGACTAGACATAAGAACCGCTTTCAACTCACATGGTGTAGTCTGTGACGGAGACACCTAAGTAATGAAAAATCTAATAAGGTGACCCGTCCATCATCGCTAAAACCATGTTTACTTACCACCACTGCAGTAGCGACGCGTCAGAAGTCGTTGACTAAGTGTAGACAAGATTACGCACCTTGATAGAACCCTGGAAAGCCGCAGAACCAAGAATAGCTAAAGCGACCCGAACGCTTACTGCTGCTCGGAACGCCTTATGCGAATAGAGTCTATGATAACCAATGGTAATGCTAGCAACGTTTATTGGAGATAAACAACAAGTTTTCGTATAAGCACGCGCACGTACCCAAAATCTGACAACTGCCATGTCATAAACCACAGAACCAGTGTTTCCTTTTTGATAGACCAAGGGGGAGATGGTAGAGCCCAACTATAGCTGCTATGTGGACTAGAACAAAGAAAATCGCGTTGGACCACCATATTTGAGGTGGGCTTTGGCTTTGGCCTGAGCCTGACGGCACCACAGAGTGCATGACTGCGATGCAAAAAACTGTTAAATGACGTGAAAGCAGAAATCGACAGCAGAGCGAGTATTTCTATGCAGGCGCCCAATGGAAAGAGTGAGGTCAAGATTCAAGAAGGAGCATGCAGATGTCAACGTCGCGTTGTCCTGGCAAGTCGACAGATGCAGGGAATTTTTTGAATTATCGACCGCAAACTTCGATCATCATCTTTCCCTCCATCGTCATCGCATACTTAGCGTGGCAAGTATGGCTCCATCCGGGGTAGAATTCCATGCAAGTCTCCAACAAGACTTACAAATACTAGGCATAGTACACGGAACAAAATCTGGTAAAGATCGTAAAATCATAAATGCATGCCCTGGGCGTCGTTGGCTAGTGACGTACACGCCTAGACCTGAGAGGACACCGGTTTGGTATCAATCCGAGTCTATCGATGATATCGAACCAAGCTTGCATTTCTCCGAGTCGTTCCAAGCTCAGCTCAAGAATTAATAGAACCCACAGACGACAATTCTAGTGTCAATAGCCATCCAGCATGCCCCAAAGTCCTGAGAGACTTAAAGAACGAGGGCACACCTTAACCGCGAATCGCGATTTGGAAGGTTGATGATTTGATCAAAGGAAGGGAGAGGGACTTTGGAGGGACTCGAGGATTGATGAACTTGAAGCATGGTCACCAATTTTCCATATTACCTCGACAATCAGTAGTGAACAATCAGGCACGCCACGCCACTTGAACTTGCGCAATATTGTAATCCGCGACATAAATCGACTAACATTCAAACGCTATCTCTTCCTTCGACAACTCTTCATACGAAAATTATAATAAGGTGTTGTGGAGATAGAGTTAAGATTTATTCTTTTTCGTTGTTTGTGGTGGACGTACTGCAGATCTAGGGATATACTGTACACATCGCTGACCATTCCTCTAGCACTAAAATGCCAAACTACTTATGTGGGTACATGGGCTATCCTCTCAAGCCAGGCCTGTTAGAAACACTAAAAGTTGACCTGCTATAGTCCGTGCCGCACTATTGGCCTTGAACTCCCTTGATATGTTGAGATTTGCGCATATCTAATTAGCTGTCTGTAGTATAAGTAGTAGTTAAGGTTGTGAAGGAATGTTGATTGTGATTAACATCACACTTAGTCCGTATAGTGGAAACGAATTCCTTCCACATGATATCGCTGATCTGCCTCACTTCCTTCACCTCGTCTTCTTGAGTACACCATACGTCCCACTCAGTGTGTGATCTAATCCCATTCCCATACAATCCCTTCTGAATGTCATATTATTCGGCACCCATTTACCTCCACTGAGGTGAAATTCTCTCAGACCAAGAGGTAACAAGGCCTCGAGGAGAGCAGGAAGGGTCTTTCCATTAATACCCGAGCCAGGCATTACGGTTAGGCCCCAAATGTCGTCTTCTACCAGCTCTTCTCTTCTATTGAAGAGTTTTTGTAAAACAGGTAGCCCTTGTGGAGCTTTCCCACTAAGTCCGCTGCGTTGATGTATAAGACGAGTTTAAGCGCCCGTGTGGATGGAATCAATCTACCTTGTCAAAATCCGCGATATTCCTCCGATATCGGCGATGTCCGCCATAGCTGGGTAAATGACTCTAAGATAATGATTCCGGAAAAGAAAAAAATAAGGCCATAAAAACCTTGAATTGGATCCTGTGTCATATCGAATGCTCTGTGAAAGCAAACTGCCAAAATAGGAGTCAGAAGGGAGCATGAGGGAGGTATTGACTGATGTTATACCTTCCAATGGCAATATTTCGTCGACAATGCTGAAAAAGGGAAATGTCAACGTCATGAAATGACAGATAGACTTGGACCTGCTTGAACTTACATTTTCATGCGCTCGACATCAACTTGACCATCTTTGGTCAAAGCGCCTACAACGAACCCTCGAATGTTCCCTAGTTTCTTGAACACTCGGATATCTTCCAAAATAACTTCCAGTTCGTCATCTGAATAAAGAAAATCGCCAATGCGTGGCCGGATCATGATCTGGCGAAGCAGAAAATTTTGGGCATAAGCAAAATGGAATGAGAATCGTGGACATAAGAGTCCGTCGATCCCTACCATCAATGGAACTTCAACCGCCCTTTGGATAGATCTAACAAGACCTGATGTAGGAGTGGTTCCACCGCCGGCTCCCAGGTTTGCGCATATTTCTAGTCTGTCTGCGCCGGCTCTCGTAGCACTATTTAAATGGGTCGCGGTGAGATGGACAATAGTAACGATAAACTCCGAAAGGCACCTGATAGCGGACTGTACAGAGTCAACGCAAACTTCAATAATCAGAGATTCGGGGAGAATAGCCATGTCAAGGGGAAGATTATCAAGATTATCAACTGTGTGGATCGCGAGTGCCTGTCATAGCCGCTGGACATGATGTGTGTCCGGGACAATGTCCCGGATGCTCTCGTTGCCGTACAGACAAAACTATGATCATGTGATGGACACTTTCAATCTCGTCCTTCAGTTTCAAAGCATCGAGCATAATAAAACTAAACTATGTTCACATTCCTTTCTCTAGAGAACCGTCATCTTTGTTCATAAACTCATACTTCCCTGGATAAAACACGACCGCAATGCCCCCTATTAAGTGCAAAGTAGGTCCTTAAATTGCTCTTTTAGCGATTACGCATGGGATACCTCGCGGCTGAATGCTATCTACACAGTTTTTCGACGAGAATGGCAACATATTAAGTAAACGGCACCTCGACACCAAGTGCCCTTTGTCCACCCGGACAATCCGGATTGGAAGCGTGCGCGTCCCCTCAAACCTCGCCGAACTGAGTCGTACCCAGAGACATGGGCACCTGATGTGCCTACTCTCACATCCTCCAACACCACCGGTTTGGCTGCAACAGGAAGGATATGGGGAAAGAGTGCCGAGGACCATTCTAGAAGGCAATCCGATGCCCAGCCAGAAACGGGTCCCTACTCATCTAAGAATGCCACTACTAGCGGGTCATCCAGAGCAGAGAATAACCCGTCTTCCAGTAGCTCTGCTTTGGCTCCAAAGGAGAGTAGCCATTCTGGGCAGACGCCTTGGCAAAGGCCGCAGAGAAAGTGCTGTAAGCAATCCTTGGGGATCTTCCAGTGGCAACGAGCCTGGGGATCTGGCGGGGGATCTTGGGGCGGAGCCAACGATACAGGAACATCTGCGGAGAAAGCAAAGACAACAGATAGTGGAGGCCGGGGTACACAATCGGGCTCTGCCAATCTAGATCGACCCTCTACATCGGGATCTTTGGGCGACAAGGGCAAAGGAAGAGCAGTGGACCGGCAAAAAGACAAGGAAGATATTGCCATGCGAGATCCTTCTCCTCCATCAAGACCGCCACCATCCACTTCAACAGCACCAATTCCTCCACCTATTCGTGACGATCGCACCAAGAAGCCAAAGCGAGTCGATCTTCCACTATTAAATCCTGCAGTACGATCAGCGCGCGAGCGCACGCCTTCCTTTTCTCCAGCGCCTTTAACAGCTATTGCAACGAAGCCTCTACCACGACCTGTCATGCCATCGCTATCCAAAGCCACTTCGCCGAATCAGCGCTTGATGCATCGCAAGGTGATGAAGATGGAAGGGGTAAAATGTCCCGGAGTGGCACACCAACATCGGACACTGTCACAAAAAGCTACAAGGGATATGAAGGTCGCGCCGCATTATTCTCTGAAGTAGTATCGTAAGTCATGCGTTTCTCAATTTTATCGGAGTATTGATCAATATATGTAGACACTTGCAAGAAGCAGTTGTCTTTGAGATCGTCTATCTACGTGCACAAGCTGAAGCAATGCGCTGGAAGAAGACGCAATCTTCGGAGATATATGCACATACTACACGGAAAGCCCGCACTATCATGGATGATCGCCGGGCTCATTTTCAGAGCAAGATATCTGGGGCCAAGTTAGCCCGCGATCGGGCTCTCCAGCGTCTTGGATCATTACCTGAGCTTCCAACGAGGACCGACCAACTTGCAGCGATTAAAGTAGAAAAAGAAACAATTCGGGCTTATACCGAGGAACTCAAAGAATGGCTCGAGGAATTGGAACGGCACCGAAGCCTTTTGAAGGCTAAACAAGAGGCAGAAGAGGCGCAAGCAAATTCATCACATCCCCCGAGACTGTTTCAGGTATTCCCACGCAACCGCAACTTCAAACGCTCCAATCCTTTTTTCAGCGCGAAAAGTGGACGTGGAAGGACCTGAAGGAGGCCCCCTCTCTCATCGATTCGGCGATCGAGGACGCTCAAGCAATCATATACAGAGAAGACTACACAAGAATCAACGAGCTTTACTTGATGACTTAGAAGTCCTAGACGAACAATCCCGCCTATTGCGGCTGATGAAGGTACGCCGGTTATAGAGAACCAACGTTTCGTTCCAAGGATCGAAGCCAATGGGAAGAATATCGACGAGCTGGTCAACCGCACTACAGGATTGGTCCATAAAATCGATAGTCTCAAGGAAGAGATCGAAGAGGTGAAGAAACAAAGGGAGAAGATGGATAAGATATATGCGCAGGTACGGCTCCATGTTTTGAATATCTGTTTCTGGGGCGCTGATGAGTATTTGATTATTCGATCTCGAAGGCCGAAAAACAGTTTTCCGAGTGTGACAGCAACAAAGAGACCGAAGCGGCGAAAATTCGAGAACTGACCGAGCAACTTCAAAGCCTCAGTCTTCACAAAAGACCGGCTGCCAAAAACACCCTCTCACCAGTGAAGATCGATGACCTGCTGGAATATATTCGCCCTATAGTCGTCGAACGTGTGACGGCAGATCTGACCAAAATTGTACAAAGTCTGGCTATGCGTTGTCGCGAAAACCAAGATCGGATGGCAGACGAGATTGACGAGATGCTGAAGCCCGTCCTAGCGTCAACGGAACAATTCGCCAAACTCTTTATCCTTGTCAGCAACGTCCCCCAGCCAGCCAGCCACTGTCTCGGATACCATGTCCATAGCTTGACAATTTTTTTTTTTGCTCGTTGTCTTGTTATTCTTGTGGTTTGTTTCATTGTAGCCCCTTTCCGAACTCCTTATACACATTGTTCCATAAAATTTCTTCCGCATTGTTTTTATTGTTTTTCTACACATTGAATGCTCCAATTACTCGAACATCCTATCGGGCACTTACTCTTATTATGTACCATTTTCCTGTAATACTTTTAACCTACTAATATGGCATCCGAATCGCATCATGTATTTAGCTATCCTTACTCTCTTGATGGGCTGCAGCGCGACGACCACTCATCATTAAAATTACTTCGGTACATATATAACCCTCTTGTAATGCAAAAACGAAACAGAAAAGTCCAAGTGAAAATTAGTACAGAAAATCTATGGTGTACTGTTACAGCGCCCGCTTTTGATCAATACTATAGGCCAGCGGGGTATTATCCTCGTCAGACTCACTGTCCTCATCGACTTGAGGTATATATCGAATATAACGATCCGGCTGTTCGCCTAACTCCTCCAGGTACTTGCGAAGCATCTCCTCTCGCCCTTCTGGGCGAACTTCATACCCTTCTGATCCTTGTCGAACATGAGTTCCAAGTCGTGGCCGTCATCGTCCGAGTATCATCGTCGTCAGAATACTGCTGTGATTCATCGTCTCCTTCTTTGTAGTCAGGATGGTATGGGGGTAGGGAAGATGCGCCGGGAATGGGTCGACGTCGGCCTCTCATACGGAGTTGAGAGTTGGAAGGTGGAGAGCAGGATTTAATGAGCCATTTTCAAATGTCCAAGGTGATGCATTAGAGGGAATACGATTGTCTTCGGTTGAGGAATCGTCATCTGATATTTCGACAGGAGGTAAGATTTCCCCTGTAGGGCAAGAAATATTTGATTAGAATTCATTGATATAATGGGTAAAGCAAAGCTGAATGGTAAGTAGATGAAGATGAGCGCTTACAGTTGCCTGGATAGGATAGTCTACTCACGAAAACCATCACGCGAGGTGTGCAGTGTCCTCATGCCACCAGGGCCGTGATATGAGAGAGATGTAGCAACTCACCCTCCGAATTCGAGAGCTCATACCGCAATCCTGTTCCAGGCGCTTTGGTAGGACAACACCATAGCCAAGGACTAGGTCCTAAAACTGATTTGAAATTACGCATGACGCCAAGATCCTATAGGACATCAATTTTGAGCCAGAGTAAATGGACATTTGGAAGAAGAAAAAACATACATATGCGAATTTGACCTAGGTTCAAGGGGAAGAAAATTAGTTCCGAATTAGAACAAATAAAACCACATATACCTCGCGTGCTCTTCCCTTCTTAACTAATACAGATAGTTTATCTTTCTCCCATCCTTCGATTGTGGTTGTATTACCCATTAGGCTGTAGAAGTGATATAAACTGGAAGAATACGTCAGAGACGATCGAAATAAACAGACGAAAGCCTACCTGAAGCCCCCGACGGCCAGCAAAACGGGAATACAAGTGACATAATTCATTATTATCATGACAATCTCTACAGTGGATGGCTCGTCCTGTTTAGCGTTTACATAAGTCAAGGCGAACAAAGAGTTTCGAGAGTAGAAGCAATCTTACCCAGAATGTGCCATTCATGGAGTAGAGCACCCTTTTAGTGACCATTGCACAATGATAGGAGCATGCGACGTCCACAAAAAATAAAAAGCGGATGAAGTGGCCATAGTTGAAATGACCAACACAATTGTTGATCCAAGGACAATGATGATCTAATAGTGTCTTTAGCGCCTTGCGCTTCTTATTCAAAGACTTTGCGTACCCATCCTCAGAACGCATCTGCAAGGATATTAGCAAACGTATAGTCTACTCACATTGGGTCACATACCTATTGCACTGCCTGCAATGATGTGCTCGAGGAGGTTTGTAATTATCACACATGCGACAGAAGCGTGGCGCTCCCGTTAACTTCTTCACTTCATAGCCGTCCGCATGCGTATCAGGTCTCTATAGATTGGTAGCTTAGTTGAAGAGGTCGATCGCGAGTGACCGTAAACGCACCCATCCATTTGGTACGCGACCAGGGTCGGTGAACACGCAAAGAAAGTAGTTCCACAACAGAAGTCCGACAAGAATACTATGTATGAGCTGCTTTAGAGGAATTCTAGCAATGGACTGAGAAAGTACTGACTTGAAAGGCAGCAGCAGCTTAATGAGCTCAACGGACAGCACGCTTCCGTACCAGGGCCATATGATGAATATCTGTGAAGAGTAGGCAATAAAGCAAATAAGACAAAGAACGAGATTGACGATGAGGCGCCCAAGGAACGAATTCATGAGCCTGCAAGGCTGGGGCTGGAAGGAACGGGGTGTGCAAGGGCAAGTTAGTAGCGTGCGGCAACCGCGCTCACGGCGCCTGTCCCGAGCGACAACCTCCGAGAGATACACGGCCAAACACCGTCCGAATTTCTACTTCGCCATTTCGCTGCCAGTGCGTCCTTCTGCTAAGCTTCGCGCCATGCACCGCGTTGGCCGTTCGGCCCCTGCTCTACCGTGCACTGCATCCCGCGCCGTCAGGCTCTATACCACGCCCCCTCCTGTCAAGTCCAGGGTTCCCTTGAAGAAATGGGGAGATCTCGTCATTCGTGAGTCCAGAATCCGGCACACGAAGGCGAGAGCTAAATGTCGTATATTCCTGCAGCCAGTCGCCAGGAAGTCATTGACCTCAGGGCAAAGCGCTCGACTGCTGATATCAACTATCTCAAATTTGAAAACGAGAAGAGCTTGGCTGCCCGGCTGGCCCGTCCCACCATCGATCTCACGCTAGCCCGTAAACAGGCTCTGGAGAAGAACGCGCAACCTCCAGCGTCAGACGCCGCAGAGGCCATGCCCAACGCACCCTCAGAACAAGCTGAATCTCCCAGCCCTCTACCTACCCCTGCTGCCATACTCGAATCCATGATTACCCAAAGGAGAGAAGCTCGTCTCAAACGGGAGAGCGAGCGGCTGGCGCAGAAACAACGGGCGGAAGCCGAAAGAGCGGTATACGAAGAGTTGAGACTCGCAAGAGAAGCCCGCAAGAAAGAAATCGAGCAGGAGAAGAAAGCAAAAATCCATTCCGCTATCAATGAATTCCAACCACTCTCCGCACAACTTTCAACGTTCAAGAAGACAGTCGATCCTCAAGCCGAGAAACGACGAGAATACATAGTGAAACTGGCTGCAGACCTAGCTGAAAAACGGAAATTAGAACGTGAGGAACGTGAGAAAGAGTATATGGAGTCTGAACAGTCGACTAGGAAGGACCGGAGGCAATCATTTTCTTCATCCCGCAGACCGACATCCAGCCTGGTACAGGAAGACGAAGATTTCGAAAATGAACTCAGCGAAATAGAGCAAAGCAGCTATGAGGCCGAGGAACCTCAGTTATTACCCCCCACACCTCTAGTCGATTTGTTTCTTCGAGGTCGGCGCAAATCCGTCTCTGACCGTACTGAGGGAGGAGATTATTCCCTCTACGTCCCCCCATCAACTTCCTTCGGGACAACGCCAGATGAACTAGGCGCTGCTGGAGTTGCTCAGGTGGCTCTATCACATCGACGAGACGTTTCGCTCCCTCAACGGCATCAAAGTTTGGAATTGATTAACAAGGCATTGGTCCGAAAATCAAAGCCTCGGGCGGTAACATAATTTCTACTTCTTCGACCTTCCGGTCAATTTCCATGTTCCTTACATGTTGTGCAGCCTTGAAATATCTTTTTAATGGACAAAATGTCAAACAACATACATAAATTCAATAAGCTTATAACGCAACCGCGAACCATAAGAGCTACAACGGAGAACAAAATGATTATCGTTCGAAACCGAAATATGTACCTAAAAAGTTTATACATATAGGACAAGCCGAAAGGGCATGAGAACAAGTTGCAAGGTATAAAATCTCTGGGATTGCAAATATCACCATTCGAGCTGCTCCTCATCAGAATCTCTGGGATGAGAAAGCACCCTGATACCGACGCCAGGTTCTGACTCGGGTTCTGTTGGAGATCGCGTGTCGGCCTCCTCTTCGACTTCAGTAGGCTCTGTTTCCATCTGCTCATCCTCTGGCTCCGGGTCTGGCTCTGGGTCTTTTCAGTCGGAACCGGCTGTACGTCCTCGGGTGGGTCATCCTCTGCTTGAACAGGCTGCGGCACCTCTGCAGGGCCGGAGCTGGCACCTCGTCGCGCAGGGCGGATACCGGTATCTCCTCCTCTTCTGGCTCTCTCTCCGCCGGCGATGCAGGCTCCGTATGCTCTGGTTCCGTTTGTTCTGCATGGTCAGCGGTGCTCGAAGCTGGGGGTGGGTGGAGGTCAGGAATCGGTATCGCCGGCTCCTCGTCCTCGGGGTAATGCATCCACTCAGGGATCTCAAAGTCGTACAACTCTTTGAACAGGGGCGTTGGGACACCAAACGACGTGTTATGCCGCTTCTCCACGGTGCGCTTCGCGCCTTCGCTGCGTATCGCCGCCATCAGGAGCGAGCTCATCGTCCGGATCTCCTCGCCGGTGGTAGAGGATGTGTACACGGCCGACTGCTGCCTCTGGGCACGGATATCTTTTTGCGCGGGCGCCCTGTGGCCGTTAGGGCAGTAGTTGGCGGCGCGGAGGGTGTGCGTTCCGGTTCCATTTGGGCCTGTGCCTCTGCCTGGGCTATCGACCGTGCGCGGACCTTCCAGTGCGCCTTCTTCTGGCGCTTCGCGGGACGGGTGGAGATGGATTCTTCAGCAAGTAGGTCTTCTGCCGCCGGTTGCTCCTGATATGACTCATCAGCAAGGGCTTCTTGCTGCTCCATTGTCTCCATTGTAGAGGGCTCTGCGACTGCTGCCTGTTCCATCCGAGTCAACAACTCCCTGACCTCTGGCGTCACCTCGTCTGGACCGAACATCTGCGCATCGACATCAACCGTGGGAGCTTCGGGGCTTGGTTGCTCAGGTTGGAGTTCAGGTTTCTGGAGAGCCACCTCTGCCTCTGGTACCTCAGCGTGACCGTCTTCTGAGGGCGCTTTTTCTGACTCTCCGTCTTCCGCAATTTGTACTTGAATGGGCGCATCCGAGGTGCCTTGCGCGGAGGAACTTTTCGGGCGGTTGAACAGCTGCAGCTTCAGTGTCAACAATGTTTTGAAAGACATAAGTATCCTTCTGTGCCAGATTTCTCCCATTGGTCTGAAGTGCAGAAGTGGGAGGCTTGGGCAAAGGCGCAACCAACGCGGGAGGCATTTCAGGTACTTCGATAGGCGGCCCAGGGAGACCCGAAGGCGGGGGAGGCGGCGAGACCTGTCGCGGTTCCGGAGTTCGCATTTCGACATCGATATTTGGGCTGGAAACGGACGATACTTGATCAAGAGGTATGTTGTTTTGAAGTTGGCGTGCTTGTTTGCCCTGTCCTTTGGTGTATTTCCGTGGTGGTTTCGTAGCGGCAGGAGAAGACGCAGGGGTCGTAGACAAACTAGAACGAGCAGGAAGGCGAAATCTGATACTTTCGTTTTTAGAGGAGCCAGCTTGTAGTATCCTCTCGTTTTCTGAATCTTCATCCTCAACATGAATTTCCTGGGTCTTGCGAACCCTATCTGGTGGAAGGAGGTAGCTATACCGTCTCTCCAGACCTATGGCATGTTCCAACATCGCCTTCTTCCTCCTTTCTCCTTCAGTTGGCGGTATGATCCCATTGGCTTGGATTTGAGACTCTTCTGTTGTTTGGTCGACCTCTGCAACAACTTGCTCTTCCACGGGGCCGACGCCAAAGGAGAAAGGTAGAGCCATAAAAGCAGAGCTATCCATTGCGCGGAGTTGTTCGATTCTTTCCTTGAGTTTGTAATGTTCGTGCTTTAGTTTGTCCTTCTCTCGAAGGCGCTGGCGTTTTTCAAATGTTTCGAACTTCTTGTGACGCTTCTCATATGCGGTGTCAGATGTTTCTTCTCTTTCCTAGAAAAAGGGGAGGGTGATAATTCTGTCAGTCAAAAGTAGACGTAGAACATTTCGAGACACACATCTTCGGCCCCTCGAGGCCGGAAACGCCCTCCTACGCTCGAGGACTCGGAGATAGGCCAGAATTCAGGCGTCTGGATGATTTCTTGCTCGCGGAAGGCCTTGAGAACTTCCGGGCGATCGAAGTAGCGGTCATTTGCGACAATGTTGATACTGATAGCGGAATCGCCATTACTTGTCGAATCGCCGGAAACCTTTGCAGAATTGGTGGTGAGAAAAAAGGGAGTATCTGCGGGGATCAATGGTTCGGTTTCCACTGGAGGAACGGGTGAGAAGGGTGCTTCAGAAGTGTGGCATGCTGAATCCTACGTTTGCGTTTGTAACTCTCGAGAATCATCATGTCCACGTCGGAAGTCCCTACTCCGGGACCTCCACGCCTGGATCGCGAAGGGTTCGTGCGCCGGGCTTGAGCGCTGGTGGTCGATGAAGCAGCAACCTCCATGTTGAATGCAGTGGGCGGTGACTTGGTTGTAGCACTCCTGTTGATGCGTGTGCGAGACGAATCGGTGCGCAACTTGAAATAAACTGACAGATAGAGGGCACGTCGGAAGCGAGGAACGACGCGACGGGTGTGCGGTGAGGGAGGCGCGGAGGGGCGGAAGGAGAGACAAACAAATTTTCTTGAGAGTCGCGTTCGTGGCCTCAGACCGCTCGCGATCGTATTTTGACCGAATTGAGTCCAAACATGCATGCTCAAATTCCTGCCACACACGGCACAATACACGGCATCACTCAATCTACTCATCCACTACACCGTCGGTGAGGACACGCACCCACCGCTATCCCAAATTTAGCCCTTATGCGCTGCTAATTCCTTCTCGTTGCCTTACTCCCTATGGTCCTCGGCATCGCAGAGGCTTTTGCCTCCAGGTTCTTTCCGACCCAATACCTCGTCCACATTGGTGTTTCCATCTTTGCCATTCTGGTCCTCCGAGCCTTTTCACAAGGCCGAAGAACAGACCGAGAGAGGGACCTCCATGCCAGAATTGTGCTTGTCACTGTGCGTGCATTGCTTCGAATATAACTTGCCAATCTTATAGACATGAATTATAGGGTGGCTTCACTCCGCTAGGGCTTACACTCCTGCAATCCCTCGCCCAGCGCGGCGCCCACATCATTGCCCTTTCTCAGGATCCATTGACTCTCCAAATGTCAGCATTCTCATCGACCTCCTGCGCACGACCACTTCCAACCAAGAAATATATGCAGAGGAATGCGATTATTCGTCTCCATCTTCCGTCGGGCATTCTGCACAAAGTTCTGACAGGAAAAGAACAACGGCTAGACGCCATTATCTTCGCGCACGAGCACAGGCACATCGGCTCTCCCACTTCTTCTCTCCACGACCAAGGACAGGACCAAAAGGAACGTGATGCTGGTTCGCTGGCTACTTTCCTGATTACCACTCTCCTGCTGCCGGCTCTCCTCGTTGCCCCTCCGGAGCGAGATATCCGAATCGTCAACGTCGTCAATCCTTTTTATGCTGCTGCAAGTGGTCTGCCTTTTTCCCCAGCATTTTCACCCTCCAGCTCGGCGACCGTCTCCCGCAAAGCACGGTATTCCTCCAAGAAGGAGCCCGGTCCCTACGAACCATTGTCTTCACGCGGCATCTGCAACGTGTCCTCGACGCCCTTCCAAGCGCTGCGCAAGTCCCAAAGACAGAAGAGGGTTCTAGAGCTGTTCCTGTGGTCAATGCGAAACTCCAGAAATCGAATATTGTGGCCGTCAGCGTCTCTCCAGGGATCGGCAGGGTCGATACAGTGTCATCTCTTCTCAATGCCGATCTAATGTCTCCCACGGGATCATACTTTGGCCTTTTTATGTATGTCGCATTTTTTTCTCGTCATCCCTTGTAAACAACTAACTCATGCTTGATAAACAGATATCTCGTTCTTCAACCTCTTCTGCGGATCTTCACGAAGTCTCCATTCTCTGCCATACAATCCATTTTACACGTCATGTTTCTGCCTACTCCTTTCAAAATTCTTTCACAAACCACAGTCACCTCTTCCACTCAAAAAACAGGCGAGAATGCTGCCAAAATCCCTGTTGATGTCTCGGCATCCTCTATACCCGAGGAAATGTTAAAACCAGGCGCGCTCTACGCCGAATGCGCAGCTGTCAAGCTCAATGTCACCATTCCACCCGACATAATAGCGAAAGACCTGCAAGAGCGCAAGGAAGCTGCCCTGAACAAGAAGAGGAAAGGCAAAGGAAAGGCCAGCGACGAAAAGTCGCTGCAGGAGGAAGTCTTGGACATCGAAGACGACGGCGAATACGGGGGCGAGCTGGCCGGCAGGCTGGTTTGGGAGGAGTATGAAGGCGCGCTGAAGGTCTGGGAGAAGGAAAATCCTGGGAAGCCTGAGGAGAAAAAGCCGACGGCGGAGCCGCCTGTTACCCAACCAAAACCACAACGGGCGACGGTGGAGGAAGAAAATAAAGATGTGTATAGATGAAGCATCTCCGATTTATCCTTTCTCTTTAGCTGTGAACCTGCTGGTTATCATCGTAGATTACATATATACAGATTACAGACATTTATTTAAATGCTGATATCCCTATATCCTAATACAAACGCCAATATCCGGAGGCCTCCACTTTTCAGACTGAGCTGCGAGTCGACCGAGCATGGATGGCAGTTCTTATCAGCTTAGAAGTGCGTCATCCTGGTAAGCATGAGTGCCGCGCGAACTTAGCGCGTCCGCGATCCTTGAACCAAGCCACGAGGCTTATGGCTCATTCCTCCTTCTTTTGACCCCTCTTTGCTCAAAGCCGCGCTAAGCCTCCTTTTACTCCTTGCACGAATAGCCAGCCGTCTCTTTCGAGCGCTCGGATTGCTTCTGACAGCATCTCTGTAGGAACGAGGACATAATCCGTGTTCCTATTCACCATCATCGAACATGAATTCAGTACTCGTGAAAACCGTGAAAGAAAAAAGTAAACGACTCACCACGTTGACAACGCGAAGACTGGCACTTTTGCCAACTTCAACGGCGCTGTAAAGGACGCCATGATGCCCGTTAGACCTAAGCCACACAAAATCCTTCTCTCAGCAAACACACCAGTGGATTAAAGGGAAAACCATGCGTACTATGTTCCATCGGTCCTTGGATCTTGATGGCCATCCACGTAGATTGCTCCTTGTAGCTCGCAGGCATCCATTTATACGCCTCGCCAACGACAGAGACCTCCTCACTCGTGCGAGTGACGGAGAAAAACCCTCCTTTTCCGCTCGTGAGGTCCTTGAGGACACACGGCGCGATCTCCTGGTCCGGTTTGAGCTTGACGACGAAGAAAGGTTCAGGAAGCACGATGAGGTGGAGAGCGGCGCTATTGGATGGTGGAGGCATGCTGGAAGACGGGGATATAGATCGAAGTGGAGTACAATAAGCAATTAGCCTTTTCTGCGATGCAGACGCGCTGGGGTGTGCTGCTAATTTGCCATTCAGCGAAGCCCACGGATCCCTTATAATCCGTTCCAGATGTTGAATTTTATCCCACAAAAATCATTGCTTGGAAACGTTGCTGGCATGATTATCAGACAATGAGACATCGAAGGTCTTCGAAGAAAAGTTTCTTTCGGAGAGAGGCGGCGTTAAAGGGTGTTAAAGTGTACTCGAGTCACTCCATGCTTTACAGTCAAGCCTCACATGCAAGTATACATTCGTGGAAATGTCATTTATTTACAGATCCGTATGTAGACTTTGAGCCAGGAGCTATACATTGTTCCTACTTGCAAGCATATAGAGATGACAGATTCTTCTTTTTTTACGCGCTGACAATAGAAAGAGTGAAGTCATTGGTGTGGCTCGATCCAGTGAACACGGTGAACACAGTTGTGCCACTCGGAGAACCGTCACTGGAGAAGCTTGTCGAGCCACCAGAAGCAAGGAGCAAGTCACTCCCGGAAGACACCTACAGATTCCAACGAATCCCATTATAGATAGTTCAATGTCAATCCAACAAACGAACTTACTGCAGAGAAAGGTGTCTGGGAGACGCCGCTTCCACATGAGAAAGTCGAGCCACTGACACCGCAGTTGCCCTTGGAAGAGGTCATGGTGAAGCTGGAAGTGGTTCCAGAAAGGGTGTATGTGGCGAGTGTCTGAGTCGACCAAGTACCTGCAGAGATGAGTCCTCCCACAGTGGAACCGGAGCTGATGGCGTGGATTGTGGCCTTAGACGGCAAAGAACCTGGCGTCTGGAGGCATTGGGTTGATTAGAAAGTTTACATCATTTGGCAACGACTTTACTCACACCCGTGGGGGACTAGAATAACTTCAAATTAGAAATAAGAATATATTAGATTCCCTGACATTACTTACCGAACTCGAACTAGACTATGTTCGATTATTTCATTGTAAGCATAGACGACATTATCACTTTCAAAAAATTGCACTTACAGTGGTGCCTGTCTATGTTTCGATTGTTTCGTTGTAAGTATAGGCAACATTATCTCTGTCAAAGAATGGCGCTTACAGTGGTGCTTGTCTATGTTTGATTATTTCATTGTAAGTATATACGACTTTATCACTGTCGAAAATAACGCTTACAGTGGTTGACTACGTTCAATTATTTCATTGATTGTAAATACTTATAGACGACATGATCACTTTCAAGGAATAGCGCTTACAGTGGTGGTTGACTAGGAAATGCGTTCGGCGTCAGGAAAATCATTGGTTTCTTATTTACTGGGACTCACACCGCCGCTCTTTAGAGGATACTTTATTCCAGAAGAGGGGCAAGACCCAGCCTGGGGTGCGTCTGAAAATCGGGGTTAGCATGACCGAGGGATGGCGATACACGACGTCGGTTACAGCTTACCAATTGGGACAAATGTACCATCGACGATGGAGCCCTTCAAGTTGAAGTACCAGCTAATTGCGTTGAGTGCGCCGGAAGTACAACTAAGGGCAGGTGTGAAGCCCTACAATACAAAAATCCAGGATTACTTAGGTATTTAGAACAGCGCAGAACAAATACTAAGACACTTACCGACTGAGCCTTCAAGCAGAAGTCAGCTGCGAAAGAGTGAAGGTCTTCGAGGTGCTTGGTGTGATTCCAGCATTGGCAAGGAATGTATAAGTAGGCAGGGTCTATTCAAGCGGTGAAAAAGTGTGTTTTGAGTTGTAGGTCCAATGTTTTTCGGACTCAAGGCCACTCAAAACCAACCTTAAAAAGCTTGACAACGGTCTGGAAAAATGCGACAGCCTATCCACATTCATGTATGAGCGAGTTACGCAGAGAAAGAATTATGAAAACCCCTACCTCGGCTCCCTTTACGCTTCCACTTGGCAAGCAGGAAGGTTCGAGAGTGCTATGAGAAATTTTAGAACTGCTTTTGATGATAAATTTTAAATGCGTACCTCATGCATGTACCGTGTGTAGCCCACTCATGCTAATCAGATATAAGAATATGTTTCGCGAACTCGGGGACAGAGCCATAGCATACCTCCCAGAACTGTTCGTTTTTTCCATTGATATCTACCCAGTTCTAGGGTTGCGTTGAACGAAATCAATCGATGATAAAAATAGAGTCAGGGCGTTTCGGTCTTACCGTCTCCATGAACGCCAGAGTGTCGCTGGCGCCGTTGTCTGTCAATAACTGTTGATATTTTGGTCAGGATAACAACACCGTATGATTGGCAATCCAATATTCACCGTGCTGATCCCCGTATATGCACGCGAGGGGTCGCAATTCTCGGTGAAGGTAGTGTCGCAGCTAGTCAACTAGATATCAGCTTCAAATCGATGTCTTCAAGGAGTATCGTACTTATCAGGCCAGAGACCTGAGAAAACAAGTTAGGGACGGTGCCGAAACAAGAATCGAATACGAACCATGAATAGTCCAGCTGTCCGATGGCCCAGTAGTGGGGTTGGTATCCCAGAACTACACTGTGGTCAATCCTTCGAGGGTCTATCGAAGTTTGGTTGCCGGCCTACCTGAGTTTGCAACAAAAGACCCTAATGATCAATTGTGAATTAGTATTGCATATACATACAACATCAAGGAAGAGAACAAACTCCAGGAGCTTCAAAGCAGCATAAGTCGGAAACCGCTGAGGTATTATGGCACGACTGTGGCCCGGTGGTCGAGCAACCCGAACTAAGTAGCTGCGATCGTTCGAACAACTGCGAGGTAGGGTCATTCGAAGAGAAGAAAGGACTAGCAAGCGCGAGGCCCGCGAGACTGGAGACAATGGCGGAGAACAGCATACTTGCTGGGCTTGAGATACGATGCAGGGATCAAGATACGACACTCGAAGCAGGGCGAAGTAAGAATGTTGCTTTCTGCTTTGCCTCGCCCATTTTGATTAAATAGAAGGCGAAGTCCTGCATGGAAGCAGCATGATGTAGTTGTCCATGATGTAGCGAGACGGCTTGCAGCCGAAGAAAAGAGAAGCCATAGATGCCAATGTGGCTGTGGCACTTGCTCAGCTGAGAACAATATCGGTTTCGGATGAGATGATTGCGAACATGCAAATGCAGCAAAACCATGCATTACGATGGAAGACCAACGCAGAGCAATGCTGTGTTGGGAATATATTACCATGTGCTACGAAACGGGTTCGGACAGCAGCCAAGTCGAAGCCATGTGGGTCGAAATACGAGCTTCCGCGCGCTTTCATTTTGACGTCGACACAAGTTGAGTCAAAAATAAAGTCATTCTGGTGGTGTAGGTGGTGTATTCGGGAAGGGTGGGAATTGAATTTGGCAATAAGACGGTTGAGACGGAAAGTAATTGGAATATCAGGGAAACAGAATCTTCATCCATCATTCAGACGACAAGACCAGTTTGTGGGTCGGCATTTGCCAGAGTCAAGCTGACTGTATGCGATGTGTGGAATCCAGAAGCTTGAATCTTGATTGTCATGATCATTAGTAAAGTAACCACATGAAAATGAAAACAAAATAGAATCTTTTGTTACACGTTCGTCTGCCAGCTCCTAGAATAATCATAAAGGCCATGTATCGCTCTTTCGGAGCATGCAGCTCAAATTGTCGACCTGTTAATGTCAGTTGAACGAACATCTAAAAGGGTAAGCAAGAAGAATCTCCATAAAACGTTCACCGAAAGTGGAGCAATAAGAGACAACATCTAAAGCTGAAAATAAACCACGTTGATGCCTTTCTAATTGGCCGAAAAATCTCAAGAGCTCTGTGGATTTGTAGCACAAGGATTATCATTTCAGGATTTTCTGCTGAGTTGTGCAAGGATTGGGCAACATGGATACCTTGATTTGATACAAGGAACAGAAAAGAGCTGTCAGCCATGGACATGGACCTGGCTATCTTCAGCGCGTGAAAAGCAAGTAATGTGTTGCCAGCTCCCATAGGGATCATTTTCAGGACATTCTCAAAGATAAGGAGGGAATTTCGCAGGAGAGATTGCAAGGCATCATTGGCGGGCACATACGTGCGTGGGGTACACACGTGCGCGAGTGATTATCAGTGGCAATAGACTGTATGTTGCAGATGCTTCGAAGTTGATTAGTAGAGTCGACGAGATAGGTCGTCTATTTTTAGTGCATCATAAATTCAAACTCGTTTTTGAATGGGACATACTTATGTCCGTTCGCCGTAGGGTGTTCGCCTCTGTTCGCCGGCGCTGTGAGTATATAGGCTTTGAGTTATGGACAAGAATAGAAAGAAATGTCCTACATAAAATAATAAATTTGCTGGATCAGATGCATCAAGAGGAAGAAAGACAAAAAATGTGTGGCGTACCTTTAATCATCGTACCCAGTAGTGAAATAAGACACTTCTCAGAGAATATGTCCTCCATTAACAGGAGATTCTCCTAAAATCAGATAGGTGAATTTTGAAAGTTTTTGCAAGTTTTTTTCTGGCATTACTCTGTGTTTACAATAGGAGTGGGGATAAGTAAGCCTGAATCAGGACCAAAGGAAGGAAGCAAACAATCTATCTTCGCCACTATGATCGCTCTGCCTCCCCAACAGACCACTTCAAGAAGTCCAGCACTTCAACTCCACCCTCTTCTCCTTCCCCGACGAGGCCAGTGCTTGCAGACCACTTCTTCAAAGCTTCTTCCACAGGTAGGCCGTTAAATTCGCCAGCAAGAGTGATGAATGGCTGCGTATATAGGACTTGTTCTTCCGACGCATTTTCCGGTCTATTTTTAATAGACACTGTGTCGAAGCCGACAATTTGGCGCGCTACTGAGCGCTCGAGGAGGCTAAGTTGCGTTCGTGCTGCCTCGTCTCGGAGGAATTTGGAAAAATGGGGGGAGCGGAGATTTAGAAGGGCCAGAGAGGCTACGCGTCCGCAAGAGAGACCATGCAGCGCGCCGTGGACGTAGGATCCCAGACGGTGAGCGGTGTCGGCTTTCGGCGCGATAGGTGCATCTTCGACGATAGCACTGGCACGGCGAAGGGAGATGTTTTCACCAACTTTGACAATGGTATCGCGTATTGCAGTTGATACAGTGCCTGTGGGTGCTGCGCTGGGGTCGTTGTGGGACAGCAGAGGCGCGTCTCGCAGCTGTTCAAGGGAGAGGGCGGCGAAACGCGCTTGTCCCTTGTCCGTCGCCTCGGATATGAAGGCAGCTGTATGTGCGACGTCCATAGCAAGCTTCGCAAACAACTCATTCCGGCCTACGAAATCGGTCTCACAGTTGAGCTCAATCATGGCTGCACGGACGCCGCCGACGGTGTTGAGGCCCGCGCCATGGGAGAGAATAGACACCCCGACGAGGCCTTCATTCGTTGCGCGTGAAGATACTTTTGCGGCTTTTGCAGTTCCGGTGGCAATAGATCGTGTTGAAGCCATTCTAGGGCGCCTGGATGGAACCGTTGGATTGGGTGAGGGCCTCGCGGGCTTTTGAAATAGAGACGGTGGTCTGCTTGCGCAGCTCTGCTACGAGGGCGAGTGGGATCTTCTGGGAAGACGGCGGGGTAGCCGTAGAGTACGTAGACGAGAGCCACGAGCGTCCGGCGACGGAGGGGCGTTGGGCGAGGCGGAACATGGCTGCCAGGTCAAAGGTCAAAAGTGGCAGACCGGAAAGACGCGTGTTCCCGAAAAGGAAACATTTACTTCATCAAATTTTTTGCTCAGTTAGGGGTGTGTCTGACTTCGTCTCTGCGCCATGGACACTTTCAAGGTCCCCAGTCCATTCCCCAGGACCTTCTGCTCATACAGGAGCTTATTGGTGCTCCTCAGCCTCCACTTCTGTACCACAACCACCAGTTGAGCCGCCGCAGATCCCTAGCCCGAGCAAACCTGAAGCATCTCAAGACAACGACGATATCAGCAGCTCGGGCGAAGACACAGATAGCGAGGATGAGATAGCCACAGATCTCATTGCTGGGGCTGCCACTGATGAGGACGACCTGGCAAAAGCCACCCAAAAATCCTTGTAGGAAACGTTTTCCGTTTTGATAACGTTTTGAAATTCAACCTTTCCACAAAGGTCAGAGCCCTCGGATCTACTTCGGATTCCTCAGATTCGGACTCGGATTCATCTTCAGATGAAGGAGATGGCAAAGTCACACAAAGGTCATGCTGGACCTCGACGATGACGAAGAACCAGTCCCGCCTGCTGGTGCAAATACTTATTTCACCACAAAACACGAAGTGCTAGAAGCAGAAGTCCCCATTCCTGAGGTGGATGAGGTTGGAAGCGATGAGGTTTAGAGAAGGTTGGCGAAGTTATGAACATCGTCGACCGCCTCGCCATTGTGCGTGGATTACCTGCTGGTTCTCCTCCAGGATACCCAGCTCGTGGTTCAGATCGAGCGCTTGACTCAGATACACTTCTGGTCTTCGATGACAGGAAGGTCATGGGATATGTACGTCTATCTTCTTTCCCATTCCTCTGACACTCCACGATTCATTATACTTTGCTCATGCAATACTAGGACAGATTTACGAAACTTTCGGACCAACGATACAACCATTCTATCAAGTTAAATTTAACGCTGCATTCCCTCTCGATCCTGAAAGGGTGCGCGTTGGCCGTGAAGTTTTCCACGTCCCCACACGCAGTCGATTTGTTTTCGTGAACCAAATTAAAGCCTTTAAAGGCAGCGATGCAAGCAATGTCCATGACGAGGAACCTGCTGACGACGAGCTTGAGTTCTCTGATGACGAGGCTGAAGCAGCGTACAAAAGTCGGTTGAAGCGCAAGTAAGTTGATAATTTCTTCGATCATGAATATTCTCGAACTTCCTTTTCCTAGACGCGGGGAATCTCGCTCTCGATCTGTAGTGTCGTCGCGCCAATCTACGCCAAACCCCACACAAATGCGCGACCAAGAGCTCGCGGACGAGGCTATCTTAAGTCGAAATGCGTATGATGAACATGGCCCATACGACATTGACTATGCCGCGCCAGGACCGTCATCTAGACCTGCCCCTATACCATACGACGATCCATACGGGGACGATTATACAGCGCCGGATGTGGCCGATCGCGAAGCTGCTGCTGTGCCCACCACACCGCGGACCGCGTGGAATGCTAGTGGGTCTGGCCGTGGTGGTAGAAGAGGCGATGAAAGAGGGCCCGAGAGACGTGATGGACCAGTGAGAGAGCGTGAAAGGGAGAGGGGTCGCACCGGCGGAAGAGGAAGAGAAAGGGGTGGCAGAGGCAGGGGCAGAGGCGGTGGGGAGGGCGGCGGGAGAGGATCACACCAGCAGCGCCATTCAATTTCTTATGACACACAGGAGACATATGATGCGCGGCCTCTATCGCCAACCTCGCTGGCCATTGCTCGAGCGACGGGTCAGCCGAGCACATATACACCACCTCAGCAGCCATACCAGCAACATAGCTATGGTCAGCAAAACGCGTATCCCTCATCCCCTGTATATCCCCAAGACCCATCTTCGCCGTGGGGGTACCCTCAGATGGCGTCTCAGTACCTTCCCCAACAGATGCACCAATATGGAGGCGCTTATGGCGGCTACCAGCAGAACCAGGTATACCAAAATCAGCAGCGCTTCGACTTTGGTGGGATGGCCGGCGCGCATGGCGCACCATTTGTGCAGCCACATATCAACCCGCGGTTTGCATCCGCCTTCGGACTGGGTGGCCTGCCGCAGATGCCACAAGGATATGGGCCCAGCGCAGGGGGTATCTCAGGTGTGAGTAGTAATGATGCGTCTCCGTCTGTGCCCACACGCACACTTGGGTCCAGTGTGGCGTCGGTGGCACCGAGCATGGGATGGGCAGCGACGACGGATGAGTGGGCTGTATCTATGCAGCACGGTATCACGCCCGGGTCGACACGTCCTGGCTCTGCGGCGAGTGGGGCGGATATGGACGTTCAAAAGTAAAGTGTCTACGAGTACTCTATGATGGGAGATAGAGACGTCATATTTATTAGTACTTATAGGCAAGTCAATATAGAATGCAGAATCCTGTAGCACATATATGTATCGGTGCTTTCTGTTACTTTCTTGGTTTACTCTGTATTTTCAGTCGACAGCGTTACTTGGGTTACTGTATTGGACGCCGTAGACCACCTATAAAGATCATTATGATAAATATAGATCACATTTAAGCGCCCTCAAGCGCCCATAAAACGGGTCTACTTTGCATGGAAGAGAGACGTTGCATACCTCAAGAATAAGCCAACCACCAAGATTTACCCCACGCACTTTGGAGGTCCCATAAGGAAATCATAATTGAGGAATCGGACGACGTTGATAGCATGCATGATGTCAAGATTGGGCAGGGTTCCTTGCTAGTCGGAGTTTCGTCAATGCAGTAATGCCTCATATCAATTAGAATTTGTTGAGGAATTTAAATAACACCCGTACAACTGCGTATTAACATAAGCGCCCGTACGCAGGACTAGACGCCAATCAATTACCCGATATTTGTACTTTATACTTGTACACAGTACATACAACTTAGCCTAGTGTGTGGGATATCCATAACGCCTACCGCCACTTTTTTCCTCAAGTGCTCTTTGATGTACAAATCTATCCGTCTTCCTCGTCTACACCCCACACCGATGATGTTAGCTCTAGACGCTAACTCCAATCATTTTCAGCGACCATTGTGTGAGTTTGAGGTGACGCTGGTGAACCGGCAGAGCCGATTATTGTACTTTTGACTTTGTCCGTTTCACATGTGGCAAGCCCCATAGACGCTGGACATGATAATTTTTGGGATCGTCTTTTGTGCAAAGTGTGCTGGAAATTCGAAGATCAACGAGGTTCAAACAACCATAGCAAAACATGGACTTACACAACTGTTTAAAGGGCAACGCGAAATTAGTATGTTTCAATGGAGAGATAACAAGTGTAATGCGTGACATACATTGGATACCGATGAACATATAATAACTTCCCAGACCCGTTAATATATGCCACCAAGAATGACCTAAAACGAGCATCAGTTCTAGTATCCTTGTTCCCGACAAAAGAAAAGATTGAAAGGAAAGACGTCGATACGTACCCTCTAACAAAAAGGCCAGTGGCCATCCCAGAGCAACTTTCCACTCTGTCAATTGCGTGCAGAAGATATTATCCAAATTCCATACACCAAAGCCTACAGCAAATTGTACCGCTCCCGTGATGAAGAAATTTGCGATGGTCTCCTTCTTCTCTTCCGGGATGCGCTGGGCTGCGTCCGTATATTTTAGAATATATGTAATGCGCATGGCTGTTCCTATCACAAGCGAGGCAAAGATGGCTTGATGGTATACTGGATTGCGGTTTACCATGCTATAGAATAGTAATCATGCGAAGTGGAAAATGTAACAGCAAGACGAAAGAGCGAAAATTTGCGAAAAAAAAATCAGCGGATATCGCGGAAAAAAGGCGAAGCGTAACACGTACTAGCTCCATGTAAACAGCACATCAAAAAGTACGAGGAGTGCAATTAGCACTCGCGTGCGCCGAGACTTCAAGCCAAATCCAGGTTTGTTATCGAACAAGATGAACAAACTCATCGAGCCAACATAGATCATGGGCAATTCATCGGCAAGCTGGGCCTCAAACAACAGCGTCGCGTGAAAGAAAAAGCTTCCAATTCCAACCAAGGCGACTCCCTGCAAGGAAGTTAGAGTCAATACGCTATTCCTTACACAGGCGGAATAGAGCGCTCTGGGCTAGGGCGATTTTTCCGCTCATGCACAAAGAATTTGGGTTTGGTTTAGATGCGAGCGGACGCACCAGATAGCCAACACCATATCGTTTCGGAAGTCCTTCAAGATTGACCTCGCGGTACCCGCACGCGGCGAGCCCCACGGTGAAGAGGTTTGAGATGGTGTTCGACATCTCAGCGATATATGGCGAGAATTGGTGATTCAACTTCAAGCGAAAAGTCCGGCGATGAGCAATCAATTCGTCTTTTTTTTCAAAACATGGGCATGAACGGAATTGGAACAGACCTCGCACCAATCCAACGTAGCCGTTACAGGCCCATACGCGCCCTGATTTTGGAGCCACGGCGCGACTGTAGCAAGATTCAACATGGTGCGGAGGTATGGACGGTTTGGACCTGGGCGAGATGAGAGAAAGAGATTGAAAGGATGGATGGGCAGCGACTCGGAGGAAGAGTAGAATCCGGATCGCACTGACGCCTGGGCCTGGCTGACGCAAATACGTTGACATTAATTCTGCCAGTACAAAAATAGATCCCAGCACGTGCTGATGGCATCCCGTTTATCTGAGTCTCAGTGTCGTTTTGGACCTCTTGAAATCATACTTGAGCTGAAGGGGTTCGCATTGCGGTTTATTCATGTTTTGACAATATCGCAAAGATCGTTAGGTGCCACAGTCCGCCTTGGAGAAAGCGGACCGGTCGGTCCTGTGCGCCTAAATCGCTCCGCTAAAAATAAATTTCGAAAAGTCACTGCAGCAATGACTCATCACGGCATGCAGACATAGTTGGCCGCCTTAAAACGCACCCGCTCCAGGAAACTGAAGACACCTGGCCAATGTGGCTATACTGATCAGCTGCAAGGCCTGCGATTGGCACTTACCTACATGTATGCTTCATCTATCCTGCATTCAAAAGGAGTGATTATTCCAAATTATAATATATAAGTAGAGGTAATCGAAATGTGCACAACCCAATGAGCCCCAATCTCGTGAATCCCCGGCCTCCCAGAATCTGCGCTCATGATCACGCACCTGCAACGCCATACTTGGAAAACACCTCTGGCCAATTGCCCACATCCTCATGTCCCATGCACACCACCGTCGCCTTGCTCCCCGAGTCAGGGCTGAAGATGCGCCCAGCCACACGCTTCACATCCGCGGGCGTTACCGCGTTGATCTTCGCCGTCATCTCGTCAACAGGTATCTTGCGCCCGTGCACGAGGACTTGTCGCCCCAGGTCTTCCACCTCCACCGCACGGCTCTCGAGGGCCATCATTAGACTGGATTCAGCTGATTGCGCGCGCGGCTCAGCTCGGCTTCACCGACAGGTGAGTATATGAGCAGACTGAGCTGGTGTACCAGGTGTGGCAGAATCTGCGCGGGCGTGTTGCCACCTGAAACTCCTGATGCAGCCGGTAAAAATGAAGCGAAGAGGCCAAAGAGCGACGAGTCGTTGTAAATGTGGTGGAATGAAGCGCAATGGTCGATTTGGGTATAGTGATTGAGAATGTGTGTGTACAGTCTTGAGTACATGCCCTTGCCTGGGCCACCAGCAGAGAAGCTTCCGCCACCGCCTAATAACACTTGCATTACTGCCATTGCATAGACGTCATCGTCGTTGATTCCAACGCCTTCAAATGCTATGTAGAGGTGTCCCAACTCTTGATTCGGGTCATGAACAAATCGGTGGCCGCCAGTGTACGTAGACGTCGGCGACTTCGGCACTGATCCGCTTACTTGAGGTTGGGGGAAGAGATATGATGCCGCACGAGTGAGGGATTTGGCAACGCTGTGCGTGTTCGGATTAAGCATATGTGGCAGTGCTTGGGGATTGGCGGACGATGTGTTGAGCAGCCGCGATTGGTGGCCTTGCTGTAGTTGTTGAGTGATGGAAGGAGAAGGGGGAGGGAATCAAGGGGTTTCAAGGAAGAGAAAAACTTGTCCACCATCTCAACAAGCTCCTGGTGGGGCATACCGGCACCAGCAATGACCATCCTTTCCGGCCGATACCACTCTCTGAGACTGTACCGCAGTAGTGCTTCGTTCATGGCAGGTATACGTTCCTCGGGACATAACAATGGGTTCCCCAGGCCTTGATTGCCGTATGCGACATTGTGGACCACCTCCGGGATAATCATCTCCGGTTTACTGCTAATCTCACGAATCTCGTATGAGGCAGCATCCCTCTGGGCCTCAAGCTCTTCCGGTGTGAATGCGGGATTGAGAATGGTATCGGCGATGAGTGAAAGTGCGAGAGGGGTGCCTTTGTGGGCATGCGAGGATTGGTACATGATACTCTCGCGCGAAGACGAACACATAATCTGTCCACCGAGTGAATGGATGTCAGAGGCCATTTGCTCGTCCGTCCGTGTGGATGTGCTCTGTGGGTGCAGAAAATAAGATACATACGTCACGACAAGGCAGAGATACCTACCTTAAAAGCCATTCGGTCGAGAAAATGAGAAACTCCAGATGTCATTGGTGTCTCATAGCGGGAGCCAGCGTCGATGTACAAACCAACAGTGGAGAAGTGCCCTGGTGTGTTTTCGGTGGCAACGCGAATTTTGTTAGGGAGAGTCGTGATGTCGACGGAAGGGGGAACGACAGCGGAAGCGAGCTGCCGTCGCGGTGTCCGTGTTGGTCGCGCTGAGCGCCAGAGAGCAGCTGCTTTACGACTCATTGTCGCAGCTAGAGAGTAGCGCAAGTCGTAAGCCGCGTGAGTCCAGAAAACCAGCGAAGCTTGCAGGTCACATGATGGAAATGACTAACACCGTGCCGGCGTCTATTTTGGCTTCGAGGATCAGGCATCCTCAAATCAAAAATGACGTAGTGACTCTTGCGCGCTTACTATTTGCTCGACATTTCGAAATACAACATTGCAGAGTGAGGATGCATAAAATAAAGTACATGAACTAAAACATCCTTCAAAAGCGACAGGCCCTTAGTATCTATGTAATCAAATGTCTCTTGAAGCATCGGACATCCGCCATGGGCTTATTTGGTAAAGACACCACCAAGTTCATCTTCGTTTTGTACCCTTCCGTACGTTGAATATGGATATCCACCTGGCTTCGAGCGGTCCATAACTTAAAGTACCTTCTCCGCACCCTTTCCGCGAAATCCTACCTCCTCGAGCTTGTATCCTTGACTGACTCATTCATCTCCGGGCAAGGCAAGTCCAAACGCACGTCGATACAACGCATTGAGTCCCCACCTGCTCCAGAATGTCGCATCCGGAGCATAATGCGGCATCATTTGCCAGAAAATGACATGCATGCGTTCCCCATCTTTTGCGTGTGCAAAGACGATCGGGACGCTGGTGCCCGGTAGCAGACAATGGCGCATGAATTTGGCACAGAGGGACAGGGCAATGGGAAGGAGTGTTGTGGTGATTGTTCCAACAATTCAGCATGTCGTGTCTAATCAAGTCATAACGGCAGAACGCAGTCTAGGATCCATAAAATAAACAAAGATGTTGGCGAACAGTGGACAAAGAAACTTTGGAAGGGTTGATTCATAGAGGTGGACAATTCCTTGTGCGATGCGCTCGCTATTGTGAGATGGGCGCATTTCCGCGATTTCTTAGTTCTATCAACTCGTCAGAAATTATTCCTAGTTAAACTCCGGATGTACAGATACCTTGAAAAATTGCTCGCATTCTTCAAAGGTATCTGAGTTAATCATCTCAGGAATACCCATTCTACATGATTCAAATCAGGATTGTACCATTCCGTGCGAGCAGGTCTCATATATACCTTATTCCAACCTCCTTCCGAAAGATATAGCTAGCATATCTTTCCAAGGGGACGGAGGTCCTCCATTCATACCTGTCGATCCATTCCTGTAAAGTGTAGTCCGATAAATATGTAGCTATAAAGAGAACGTTGTGTACTTTCGATGACGAAAGTGTGGACGCACGAAGACTTTGCAAATCAGGAGGCAAAGAATATAGAGCATCTGAGGATAAAATTCACTCGATTAATCGATAGGACCGCGCGCTCGGAATCGAGAGGATTTAGGATCCACTCATTCGCGAAGACCACTGTGTCAGAATATCGAAGGTCTGGCTCGTCAACCATTTTCTTGGCCTTGATGAAAAGGTCTGCGATCTCTGTTATCCCAAAGGCCTAATGTACTTCTATATATGAATTTACTCACCCGGAGGAAAGCGAAATCCTTTGCCGTTGAGAAAAGCGACGAAGAGACGAGATATTGCCATCGGCCAGTCGACATTGGAAAGACGGGTAGGAAAAGAGACCAACGCCATTGGGTTGGAGATGGACTTCTTTAATTTGTTATGAGCTAGGAGCAAATAATTCTGGGGTTGTGGAATATTCGCATTATTCGATGGTGAAGTATTGATGCAGGACAGATCGGAAAAATTGGAACGAGACATGGTAGTAAGCCAGGAGAAAGAACTTGAGAAGATCTAGGCATTTGCCCTCTTTTGTAGGTCTCTGAGTTCGGCTTATAATAGTTGTCACCCTCGGATACAATGGTGGATACCTGATGATATTGATCTATTATTTCATCGCATACAACTCACATGGAGGTGCTGCGTAAGTGATTTTCGATTGACGGAAGGCGCTGTTCTCATTCCTTGTTATTAGTATCCCTTCCGAAGCCTGTCAAAAAATGAGCCGTTTGTACGGTCATGTCTTTTTTCTGCGTAGATCGCGGGCACTAAATTCAGCCATTGAAATAATTCCTGGGGGATGAAGATAATACTTATTGCGCCCTCAATGCGCCCACTAATGCGGCCAATAGCCGCGTGTACCCGCGCGCTGAACGCGTATGAATTAAATTTCCATAAAGACTGGAAGGAATATGTATGGTGGGTCTGTCTATCCGTCCTCGCAGTGATCAAGCAAAAACTTGACTCACCGCGTGTGGCCGCGCGCTGAACGCGTACGAACTAATTGGTATCACGTGATCTACATGAACATTTTGACAGTGACAGAGTCAGTCAGAGCTTTCATCTGGCAACTTGCCACAGCTTGGCCTCTTATCCAGTGCCTGTCGCTAATATCGCCTCCATGGTACGTTCGAGTCTTTCCCTTTTGGTCATGACACTACCAGTACCCTAACAGACCCTATAATTTCGAATAGCCATGCGTATCCATGTTCTTGGTCTAGGTCCCATAGGGTGTCTGCTTGCCCACAATCTCCGTCGCGTCCTACCAGCTCAACACAACATTACCCTAATTCACAAATCTGCCGAAGAACGCCAAAAAATAATTAAAAAAGGCGCGCTATGGGTAGACCGCAAGGGGGTGCCAGAATCATCATCAGCACAAGCGTTCTCTCATGAAGTCTCGGTCAAACAACTCCAAACGTTGAACAAGTCGGCGACTCCTTCCTTAACTGATGACGAGAAGGCACAACATGCAACTACTATCGACTCTCTTTTTGTTGCCCTGAAAGCTCACCAGGCTTTGCAAGCTGTGAAGGACCTTGCAAATCGTTTGAATGCCAAATCAACCATCGTTCTGTTTCAAAATGGCATGGGAATCTACGAATCACTAATAGCGCAAGTCTTCCGAAATCCAACTCAACGCCCGCAAATTGTCCTTGCCTCGAATAGTCACGGAGCCTTCGTAAAATATGACTATCATGCTGTCCACGCTGGAGTAGGATCTATAGAATTCGGAATCACCCCGGATCCCCGAGGGCGTGAATACGAAACTGGTCTCTATGACGAAACCATCTCTCCCAGCAAGCGCCGACTACGCATTGGTGACATCTCTTCTCCGGGTGAGAGAGATGCAGAGAGCTATACGAACTTACGGGACACCGTCGCTGCCCTGCTGCTCATGCAAGACCTCAATGTTTCTTGGAAACCCATGTCAGACATGCGGACGATAATGCAGAGAAAGCTAGTTGTTAATGCAGTAATCAACCCACTTACTGCAATTTTTGGATGCCGAAATGGAGATTTGTTCAAGAACGCTGGAGGTCGCACCCTGCTTCAACAAATCTGCCAAGAAGCTTCAGCGGTTTATGCAGCTGAAGTGAAGCACGACAACGAAATGGAACTTGGAAGATTACAGCAAGAGGGCGTCGACACCAGTCAATACCAGCTACAATCCCTTCCTGAGATGTTGACCGCGGAAGCTCTGGAGGAACACGTCCTCCAAGTCGCCCATCTTACGAGTGGGAACATTTCTTCCATGCTGCAAGATGTCCAACGAGGACGTAAAACGGAAATCGAGTTTATCAATGGTTATTTGGAGAGTCTGGGCCAGGAATACCGCGTATCAACCCCTGTCAACGCAACCCTTCGCAAATTGGTCAAGCTCAAGTATCATATACCTATCGACCAATTCATATAATATTTATATCAATCCACATCGACTATATCGAGCCCTTTAGATGCGCAAATACTTGTATTTTGCACGCGTACCGGGGTCAAGACTAGTGTAGGCGAGTGCTTGTGCTTTTAACTTTCGCCTGTGCATCGTCATGTATGATGTGCAGTACTTGCCATCCCAGCTCGTTGGCATTGCTACGTCGAATCTAACAAGTGCGGACTCTCACCTTTTCTCCTTCTTTTCTCTATCTACGTCTGTGATGGCGATCTTTAGTCCAAATTCGACATTCTCGAATGACGCAAATTCATGGTAACATGTATACTAATATGATCGTTTATTGTTTTGTAGCCGCGAAGTATGTTTATCTTGGAAAGCTTCAACATGCCACAGCGGGGCAATGCACCATGTAGATCAGTTGCGTACAATCCTTTCACGTTATTTTATTTTATTCTATTGTAAATGATTATACATAGGGATATAGGACTCTTCCTTTCAAAAGCGTAGGTGGTGTAAGGTACTTTAAGTCTCAAGATAATTTCTGTTCAACCTTTCTGATTCGGTCAGTGATCATCTGAATCTGGCCGGCCCCATCTGATTGTTCTAACAGCACCATCACTCCACGACTGAACCCGTCGACGCGCCAATGTAGACATTGTGGAGCGATCTGTCCCTACAAATCCCAATCCGCCTGACTGAATCGACGCGTCGATGAGAAGAGGATACCTGTTGTTCCAAAGAGTCATTGCTTGTCACTTCGAAGGAAGGAAAAGCCCAGGCTGCTTACCAGGCGCTGTAGTTCTGGACGGTCTCTGAGCTGTCAACCCTGTACCAACCCTCCTTTGCGACCGCTTCCCACCATGTTGCGTTTTTCTCATCACTTGTCATGATGACATGCTTCACATCTATCCCTTTACGCTCCGATATTTCTTGCTTAACTTCTTCGACTCTTCTTGCAATTACCGAAATCGATGCGAAACAATCGTCCACTGGTACTTCACCGCAATAACCGGCGAAGTCGCCATGCCTTATATGGATCGCTATCCACTGCGTTGAATTAATTTCAACAATGTTAAGTGAAGCCATATCATGCTACTCACGGGAGGTGTCTCCACTGTTGGCCCTGTTCCAAACGCTTTTCTGACATATTTGTCCGTCAAATCCTCGAGTCTTGGTGTCCAACGCATAAACTGTCCCACAAACATCCAAGCCGGACTGTGATCGAACTCGAATTCATATGGCTAAATGTATTCAACGCATGAGGGTGAGGCTCTGCTTCTCAATAGACGATGCAAGCGGCTTACCTGATGTGCGCAAACATAATACAGGTAATCATAGCATAGCATGTGTTCCTCTGGTGGGAGCTTGACATGGTTCTGTGGGGACTCTCTTGGTTCAATTGAATATTCTTTGCGACCCTCGGGGAAGGCTAGAACCGACAAAGAGGCGAAATCGGCGAACATGTCGTGCTCGAATTTAGGAATAAGTTTAATCCAGGAAGGTGCCTTCGTATACGAGATATCTGTGGACATACATCAAAACCTTTCCTGATCAATTTCGATATGAATTTACCAAGCTTCAATCGATCCGGCAACGAGGACCCACGCGGGGAATCCCCGTGGGCTTGCATGACCTCCCACACATTCCAACATCCCAGTTCGTCTACCGCCTGGCTAGTGCGATTTTTGACTTCGTGCCATTCCACAAGCGGTTTGTGCAAGCTTCTGCGGAGCCTAGGAAGATCGAATATCTCCCCAAAATCAATCGGAGGTACGTTGCCACCTATATGAGAAGGAGTGAACATAGGGAGTATAGGGACACGATTGGTCAAGATTCCGAGATAAATCAGGTTTATCTGGCGGCCTTCATTAGCTCTTTCAGCGGTATGTTCAAAAATGTCTTACATAGGTCATGACATCGTTCGCTAAAATAAAATCGAATCTTCAGAAAATACGACGAATAGGCAACATGTTGTAGGGACGCACTCCATCCTGCGGAAATCCATGAGGTGATGTATTGGACATCTGGCAGTAAATTATCTGAGAAAGAGCCAGCTCAACAACGAGTCCTACAAAATATGTTGATTTCCAAACCTCGATAATTCTCTCTAGGCGATCCTCTCAAATAATTGCTTGAGTCGAAGGGGTCCAACAGCGTGTTGCTGACCAAAGGGTTCTGACTTGATCCAAGTACCACCTTCGACTTGTCAGCGATGACGGTGTTCGCGAAAGGCTGCGCTGTCCGCAGTGCAGAGACGAGCAGACCGATGGTGGTGACGCCAATCAAGATGCAGAAATTTGTTAGAAGCTGCCGGCGGGTAGGTTTTGGCAAATGCACGCCGAGTGCCAACGACATGTTTCAGCGCTATTCCAGACGGCGAGGAGCACTGCTAAATGAACGCCGCAGAAATGCGAAGGGATTTGTGGTAAAGCGAGTGCGTTGATCAAGTCTCTATTTCCGCTGGGGAGTGGATATTGAAAGTTCTTACTCAGGATGAATGTAGTATCATTATGGGAACTTGGGATTGGATAAAACGGGTTGTATCGTTTCTATTTTTGGGAACGTCCAATATGGGGTTTGATCGATTGATCAACCAAGCTCAAGGATTCGACAATCTTCAGGTGATCTTCAGTTGGATGCATCAAGGTATACATACTGTACGTTCATGTTTACTTGTTATTCAGTACTAACTCCACTTATGGACTATTTCTCTGACTATCAGTAATTATATTAAACCCTATTGGGAGAAGAACTTGTGGCGCATAGGAGGCAATAGGATTCAATCAAACACTGTATGTATGTAAGTCGTTCTAGTCTCTCGCGGATAAATTTCAATATCTCACTATCCTTTAATTGCAATTTTTAAAATAATGTCCGATCCCCTCTTCACTGATTTAAATTTAGTAAGAGCCACTGTCTAATGAAGATCAAGTCAATAACGAGCTCCGATCGTGGCTTCAATCGAAACGGCATGATCTCTCGGAGTCAGATCCAAAGTTCTAACGATTGGGGTCTGAATGAGTGTTCTTAAATGTGGGACTAGTGACTTTGGCCGAATCGACCATGGTTTGTTGATTGTTCGCGATTCGCGGTATAAGGATCCGGTTCAATCTTAGATTAACCTCCCATTCTCGTTAGCTTCTGCATCTGCGACAGAATACTTAATAAATGAAATGACATGTATCCACGACTCCCAAGTTCCTTCGTCGATCTCTTCATGAATTCCTGCAACTCACAGAGATTTCAGGTGGCATGCGTAGTCGCCTTTTATATGTTTTCAGCGCTTATTGTGAGTTGATTACTTGTTGATTTCTCATTCCAGCTTTGACCGAACTTACTAGATGGTCTTCGTGTAAGCAGAGTACTATTACAGATGCAGAACACTAATCCTGGTTTAGGAATAAGGCTGTCTTGAATAGTTCCCCCGAAATCCCCCTAATTTTTCTCCTTTTGCAATTGCTGATAGCAGTTACACTAATGCATGTTTCTGCGGCAATCTGGGGGAACAAAATTGCGATACCTGCGCTGGATGTTCATGTTGCAAAGAAACTTATTCCAGTGGTTTCTGTAAATATTATCGGTTTAATCTTCAATACTCTTTGCTTGAGAGATGTCGAAGCATCATTTTTTCAGGTACGATTTCCCGATTCTGATATTTTTTTTTGCGCATGACTTAAAAGCGTGTAGATTGCACGAGGTTTAGTTCTACCCCTTACTATTGTGGTTTCTTCGTGTTACACGAAATCCACTCCATCCAGAACAGTGTTCACCGCTGCAGCTACGGTGACCCTTGGATTCATGCTAGGTGTAGCACCTTCTTCCATCCTTCCTGAACATGCCATCCCATCGAGCCTTTCGCTTTTTTATGGCGTACTTTCATCGCTCTTCATTGCCTTCCACGCCGTGCTTATCAAGAATTCTCTACCTCACTGCAACAACTCAACCATCGAGTTGGCGTGGTGGACAAACGCTGGATCTGCCATCTTGATTCTTCCATTTGTAATTCTAACAGGCGAGCCCCTTAAAATGTATGCTCTCGCACAAAGCGATAGCTGGAGCTTTCGCACATTTCTCTGGGGAACCCTCATTACAGGCTTCTTTGGATTTTTGCTTTGTGTGGCAGGCCTGTTGAGCATCAAAATCACGAGTCCAATCACACATATGTTCTCAAGCGTACTTGAGTTTTCCTCATAGTCTCTTATTTATTGGCTAATTAATAGTATGGATGTAGGCTGCCAGATCCGTTCTTCAGACTGTGCTTGGAGTCTGGATTTTTGGGGATATCTTGACAATGTAGGTGGATATGAAGTATAGCGGAAGCGTATCTCAACTTCTTATCATAGCAACAGAGCTGGGTCGATCTTGGTTATTCTCTGCGGAACTATGTGAGTTCCTGATATTTTTTCTGATCAAGTTATTTAAATGTTCAACTGTTAAACTATAGGTTATATACATTGAGTAAATCCGTTGAAGCAACGTCTTACAAGCCTGTATCCAAGGTCGAACCAGACGTCGAGGCGGCGAACTCAACCATCCACGGATCATCCGATTTGCGGTATAACAATGACAATATTATGCTGACCCAGATGGGGGAAACGGATGGTTATGCGAGGGAAAGTGTGGAGGTCGAGAGGTCCTAGCTATGAATCTATTTGCGGGGTACGCAACATATACCACCTATGGGGTAACACAGGACTACTTTTCTCGTCATACGAAGTACAATTTAATTTGTAGCCACAACCATGGAGATCTTGAGTATTAGACTCAGAAGCGCTCTCCGTAAATACACTTATTAACGTACAGACCGATCCAGAATCTACTTTATTCAATGGAGGCATAAAGCACGCGACATCGTTGCGGTCGGGCTGTTCCTCTTCGAGATTTATTTTACTCAGGCTGTGATGTGTGTATGTGCTACCACAGTCTACAGATTGTGGTATTAGTAGGACGAACGACGACCAAGAAGATTAGAGCGTGGACCCTAGTGGGATAAATTGAGTTTAATTGACTTGAACTGTTCATCTGTCCATTTATACTCGTAGAGAGAATCTGAGAATGGCTGAATTACCGATAGGTCTTCATGAAGATTTCCGGCGAAGTGTTTGAATTTACTTACTCGTCCCTCAATTGAGCTGAGCTACTAGCGCTCAAGCTCCTCAAAGTGTAAATACCGATTAGTTGCTAGTGTACGTATAGCCCGTCAAAATATTTCATCAACGATGTGACTTACAGCCGCATCTCCAAAGCAACATTTCGCTTTGAGTTTATTACCTTTGATTTCTGGCCACTTTATACACGTTGCCACATCTCAGGACTATTGCAAATTATATATGTCCTGCCTAGCCTTCCCAAGGTCCACTTTGTGGCTCTATCTAGAATTCCCTTCCACCTGGCCCGTTAATCATGGCCACCGCTGTACTACATCCTAGCCTAAGGCGAGAGCCCAATACATATGGCAGGAAGCATGCACAAGAGCCCTATCAATCCATACAATATATGCCCTCCTTGATCTCGTTAACAGCGGTACTCGAAAGTGCCCCTTCCCGTGTTGAGCGCAAATTAGGAGAGACTGAGGTTTCCTACTTTTTGCCATCTCGGGAAAGTGGCGTGAATGATATGTGAGCCACGTCCAAGCACGGGTTATTCGAGCTGTATATGTAAATGATACTTGTTGCAGGTATTTGCATTTGGGTTGTCAAGCCCCCTCACGCTTGGTTGAGCGCCGCCGGATTCTTGTCGTGTGGGCAATTATGCAAATTCGACACCCACTTCTGGCGTCAAAGGTTAAGATGAACACCTACGAAGACATTTTATTCACGTGCGTTCCATTGTGGTCTCCTCGCGAAATAGTATGACACGCACAGCGCCCATCTAGGTATGATGCGCCACATTCGCCAAAAGAGGCATTGGAGTTGGCCGATCGGCATCTCGAATATCGCAAACAGTCCAAAGATGGTGGGTACGATAATTAGACAGATAAATTTCAATGCAATCATATTAATGAATCAACAGGTCTCATTGATACCTATTTAAATGGCCCACGAACGTTATCGAATGAGCGTCTATCCTATCTCATCATTTCTCAGAGTGATGGGAAACCCAAAGGGGAGGATCAAAATATCGATTTCCTAATTTGCGCGACGCACTTTTTGGGTGATGGTATGGCGCTTCATCAATTCGCTAACGACTTCTTTGGGTTGCTTGGTAGCACTTTGAGTCAGGAAAATCTCGCCACTCAGCTGTCCGTTGAATGGTCTGAACGCTGCTCTAACATAAAGAATGCTGTAAGTATATCGTATTTAGTTGCGCAGGCAGTCGGGTGATACCTAATTTGGTGATTCTAGGCACCAAGTTTACCTTTACCTGTGGAGGATCGACTTCCAGCTTCTCCACCTGGATTATTCAGAGGTGTTGTTTCTCGCGTAGACTTTGATCTGAGTCAACAAAAGCTGATTGTAAGTCCTACTACTAATAAGACCTATATAATTGTAACGTTTCTCAATTCAAGGGAGGACATCATTTTCCTAGGCGGTCGAATGGGGTTCGACACACTATTGTGCCCACGATATCCATACCTTCACATAAGACCAAGCTGATCCTCAGAAACTGTAAAGATAATGGAGTTTCCATTTCCGCTGCTTTATTTGCACTTTGCAATATAGCATGGGCGAGGATACGCTCTGAAGGCTGGGAGCTCCCAATGTATGCATAAACCATACATCGTCTATCAACCCTGATAAAATTAACGCACCTCTAGCATGATATATTCCGCTCTGAACATACGGCCCAACCTCCTAGCGGACAAGAAATTGAACGACTCCTACTGGTTCCTTGCGATTGGGTACTTCAACGTCGTCTTGCCTTCCTTCTTCCCAAAATCGACCACAGGTACAAAAGATGACACGAAATTGGCCAACATGTTCTGGCATCGTGCGCGTGTTGCAAAAGCGCAGAGCACCAAAGCTATTAAGAGCCCCATGGGCGTTTCGCGCTGCCGACAGATGGCCCTCGAGCGTGCGGCGCGTGCACGCGCGTGGGCAAAGGAGGACGACGACAAGCTTGCAGGTATCGCGAGCAGCATGCCAGTTGGCCCTGTCCCCGCTGCAATTTCTCTCAGACCAAAGGTTCCCTCCACAGCTTTGATGGGCCTCTCGCTTCTAGGAAATTTGGACGGCATTTACAAGCACGCTAATTTCCCCGATATCAAATTCCACACTCTAACCACTGGGTCGCGCCAGCGCTCTGGTGGCATGCTTTTATTCGGGTATACGTTCGCCGGTAAACTTTGGATTAGCCTTGGATACGATGAAAATGGCTTCGAGGAGGTCACCGTGCAGAATTTTTGGAAGAATATAGTGGAAGGAGTCGAGGAATTCCTGGTGTTTGCCTAGAGAGGACCTTGGACATCAGTATGGTATTCATCAAATGATAGGATGCTTCACAGCTGATCTATTTATAAGTCCTAGCCATGCAAGATGGTATAATACAATGTCGCTCTTATTAATCTCTGCATCCTGTCGTAATGTATATGACACAATCTGTCGGCATCATTGGTACTCATGACCGTTGAGCTAGCTTAGGTTGGAGGAGAGCTGGGCTGCAGAGCAACCAAGGTCAAACATATATGGGTTATGATGTAATGAAAACAATATAAACATAGTACGTACCTGCTGTTCTTGGTCCTGTATGCTTGCCAGACAAAGCCTCCAAATAGAGCTTCAATGCTACCCCAAACTAGGAGACTCTACAAGGATTTAATTAGACAAGAAATCGTATGTGATCGTTCAAATTTCAACTAACCGTTGAGCGGGAGACAATGAGGTTGTACATATTGCTTGATAGTAGCGTTATGTGGAGTAATATATGTGCAATGGATAAGCTTTGATGGAGCTTTTGAGGCTCGTGGTTTATGGGATTGGGGCGAATTTCTTCGATACTTTTTCCACGAACTATTCGTGCATTTTATACTCGGGGAGGACACGAAGCAAACTTGGTCACTTGAACGTGAAGGCGGCCAGAACGTTCGAAACGGTTCCATTACCGTCCTCGACCAGCATCGGAAATTTCAGGAAACCGCTACATCTCAATGGAGAGCAGTTTGTTCTTGTGCAATACAAGCAGAACGCAAACGACATAAGCTCGACTTGAACTGGATTATGAATTTCCTAAAAAGGAATTTCGAGACCGGTCGAGGCTCTTGGGCAACTCTTCAGCGAATTTAAGCTTGGGCAAGCCTACGATAAGCCTGGATCGCAGCCTGGCCCGTTCAAACCGTTCAGTTACGGAGATTCTGATGGGTTACAGCCGGAATACACTGGACAAACGCCATAAACCCAAGGAAAACAGCACTTACTCAGAAAAAATAGTATGTACTTGAATGAATGATACAAAAGTAATCTACATGTCCGGGAGTTCCCTCTGTATCAGCCGTGTCCAAGTGCTTTCTTTCCACCAGTCGTTCATGCTGTCTATCCGCTCCCAGAGCGTCTCCTCGTCGACGCCATAGATCTCGTACTTGCCTCCGTCCAGTGGCCGACCCTCGCGCTTTGCGACGTCGATTGCGGCTTTGTTCTCGCCCCTGCATGCCATGCGAAAGAGGGAAGGGAAAAGCGAATTCGGAATGATTAATAAAGAACGCAAGTGACAGAAAATGTCAAGAAGCGTACCTGAGCAACTCCATAAGCTCCTTTCTATCGGGGAAGAAAAGCCGTGGCTCGAGCACCGCCAGGATGCCGAGCGCTGCGCGGTATATGAAAGAGTCGCCTTCAAGGAGAAGCACGTCCCATATTCGTGCACAGGCTTCGAACGGGAGGTGGTCGAGGAAAAGGGGTATCACCCAGTCCGGAAAATAGGCGCTCGGCGAGATTTGATGCTGCTTGAAGTTGAAGTAAACTTTTGATTTGATGGATGTTAGTATAGAAAGAGGAAACGTTATGAAGGAGGCGTACTCTTTGGCATCCCATCAGCGAGCATGGTGTCGAATATTCTTGTAAAGGTGTGAGTATTTATGTGACAGTTATGAAATTCGCACATAATCACCTGTAGTATGCCTCGACCTATACACAAAATGCACAAGACAGGTCGCTAAATTAGCCAGCTACGCATATATTCTGAGCTAAAAATACTTACATCGTCTTTCGCCCGTTCGCCGCCAAAGAAACTCCGCATACAATGTCGTTCCAGGAGATTGCGCATAACGATAAAGGCCTGCTGGTTTGGCATATTGAGCAAGAGCATCGCTGCAATCTTTGCCGCGCCCAGTGTATATCCCAGTCCCTCGTCACTCCGTGATACCACCCATGCGCATAGCATGTCCTTGAGGTCGACATACATGGGCCCTGTATCTTTGAGGAAAATATGGACGGAGGGGAGTGTTGTTGAGATATCTTGTTCCATCAGATCCAGCGTGGCTTGTGGGAATACCCCAGAGGAGAGAGCGCGTCTTGCTCGAGATAGACAGGTGCGATAATGATCTGAGCATTACAACGCATGTCGCAGTTCATGGCAAGTACCAGGACAGGGAAAGGCAAGGCAGAATTCGTTCATTCGTTCGTGAGCAAGCGGAATGATCAGATTTAAGCAATAACGGCGACAATGAGTAAAAATATAGACACGCGTTGTGGCCAATTGACGTCTACCTTTGCTCAAAGCTAGCCCATTACCCACCGCTTTTTCCCAGAGGTGTGCACGCAGCTTCGTTGGGATGCCGCGCCACCATAGTTTGCGCAGCTGCGCGTTGCGGTGCACGACACGCCAATCGGGCAGAACATCCCTCTCCCAGATGTGCAACGTCTCTTCGATCGCCTTCTCCCGCGCCATACGGCGTTCGTTTAGCGCTTTCCGTCGCTTCTCAGCTATAAAATAGGACACAACGAAAATTCAAGGTAAGGCTATATTATTTATCGTGCAAGCCATGCCACCCACCCATTATCCGGCTCTGCTGCATGATATGTTGCCAGTCTGCCATGTGCTTTTGGTCCTCCTCCTTTGGTTTTGGAGGAAGAAACGTCGGGCGGGTCTTGCTCATCACCTTCTCAAATGCGCTGGGACCCATAGACCGATGCCCTCGGCGCGTGGTGAAGGTCTTTTCTGTCAATAGTATGTTCCCATTTCCATTGCTATGGCCGTCCCCTTCTTGCGATCCCCGTGGCACTGGTGCAGTTGAGGGAGAGGAAACATCTTTCGATATGGAGGAAGAAGCGGAGCGCGGCGGCGGTAACTTCGAGACATCCGCAGGGGCACTTAGAGGCATTGGTGGGAGTGGCACTGAGCTAGGCGAGGGGCGTTTGCGATCGTGCGGCGGCGGTGAGGGCGGTGCCGGCGTACGCGGTGTTGTGGGTCGCTCGTGCTCAGCCTGCGCCTTGTGGCCGGGTAGCTCCTGAAATCCGTTGGTGTGTGGGACTACTTCTCCGTGCTCTTGATCTACAGGAGCAATACCATCATGTCCGGTGTTCATGTCATTTGAAAGTGTGCGTGTGTAATCTGAGGGGAAGGTGAGTTCAGAGTGGTGGTACGGATGCTCGTCCGCCGACGTGTCGAGCGAGATCTGGGAGAAGGTAGCTGACAGCGAGGAACCAAAGTCCTCAAAGCAATTTGCAGCTGCCGTCGCCGCTGCGTCGATGTCAAGCGTCGACACCGAGTTGTTATAGTCGTGCTCGTGCACTTCCGATGGTGGTGCAGAAACCGAAGAGGCATGCTCATCATCCCAAGCTTCCTCAGGATTCGGCATATTCCTTGCCATCTCTTCGCGGATGACGTCCGGGGAAAAGACGTAGGCATGCCCAGCCTGAGGATCGTCGGCCGCGTCGAATGCGTCGTCGTCATCGAATTCTGGTAAATGGAGGGGCGGAGGTACGTGATGGTCGCTCATGGTCGTGGTGTGGGGAAGAGAGGGTATGTAGTTATGTGCAGCGCTACCTCCCGCATGCCGTTAATCTTGCCGCGCCTAGGGACGTCCGCGCGCAACGGCCCCTTGCTGTGACTACGGAGCGCTCATGTGACATGCGTGTCAATTTAAGGCTCTTGCACCGCTCGATCTTCAAGAAGGTAATATTCAAGTTGTAACCAGCGCCAGCGCGCAGCTTTTTCTACATTGTCATGTTGTCCGAGAGCATCTTGTTGATATCAATGTCATACGATGATTGTGCCCCTGTACGATTTGGAAGAATCAGCTTTGTGCAAACTGAATGCAACACCGCCACCCAAACGAGAAAACAACTCTGCCACATATTTCACTGATGACTGGCTGCAGCGATGATCGCAGAAGTGCTGCTCGTCCTCGCCGGGCACTCTTCGTCTTTGTTCACCGCAGAACACACTCTCGCACCAGCTTTCGCGCCGCTACTCCATCCAGGTGAACAACAAACACTCGAGGCTCTCGCTCTCATCGCCGCGCGCTATAGCAGGATCAAGACCGCCTGCACTGCCCTGTCGCGGTCTCCATCGCGCTATATTTGTGCCCTTTGCGCGACGCTATCACATATTTTGAAGGAGGACTATGAATCTCTCGTCATTGCAACAGAGGCGCAGGTCCTACGACGCGATCCTGCGCTGGTGGCTGGCGCAGCATTCGTGCCACTCGCGGCAGTGCGTGCGGTCTTTGCCGAGTGGGATGCACCTTTAGCTGCCTTAGTGGCACTCATGGACGAGGTGGAGAGGGAGAAGGGGTGGAAGCCGGGTCCGCTCATTGATATGTTAGTTGCGAGGTCGAAGACGGGTGTGCATCGTGTGGCAGATATCATCAACCGTATCTCTATCGCGGTGCAACGCGTCTGGCGGACTCAGTTGACAGCCTTCCTCGTCCATGGATCATTGGCTGCAGTTGATCCACTTGCAGACGATGATCTGAAACTGACCGCCGGCGCGGTGCCCTCATGTGTTTCTACCCAGTCGAGCGAATCCATAGCCTACATTGGACGCGCGATCGCCACGGTGAAGAAGGTTAAATGGCAGAAACAACTACCGAGGAATCTCGCGACAGAACATACGGCCTTGTTGGAAAGTGTCCTTCCGCAAGAGCAACACGCGTTTGACCTCGTTATTTCGCAAATCCGAACGAATGTCGCCGAGTGGCTCTGGCTGAACGTCTTGACAAAGAAGGATGTGGACGATGCAGTTGATTCATTGTGAGTCCAGATGTCTATTTTATGCCATCTTGTGATTTATGGTTTTTCAGAGCAAACTACTTCCTTATCAGAAATGGAGAATTCAGCCTCTCCTTAATACGAGAAATCGAACGCTTGAAGATATCTCGTTTGACTTCACGGCCTGGGACTGTATCTATGATCCGCGAACAGGATCTGAATCTCGCTATCCTTCGAGCGTCATTAGGAACGACAGCCCAGCACGATTCTTACCTATCGAAATTGCGTTTTGTTCTTCCAGATGGACCGCTACGACCACTTCTTCCTTCACTAACAAACGACGCGCCATCACAATCGACTTTGTTTGACACAGTACTTCTCGGCACACCTCTTTTGCTATCTTATAATCTATCTTGGCCTCTGGATCTCTTCCTAGACCGTGCAGATCTCTCAATTTACTCTTCTGTATTCTCCTTCCTCTCTGCATTGCGCAAAACCCACACAAATGTACATACGTGTTGGACCTCACTATCGAATGCGCAGCGCGCCAGACGGCGGTGGACGGGCTTCGGCGAAGGCGGTACTGCGGAGGATCAGGACGTGCGGGTGCAGATGCTTCGCTGCGGATGGGGCGTGGTGCGCGACATGGGCTGGTTTCTGGACACACTGCTCGGCTATGTGATGATGGACGTGGTGGACGTCGAGTTTCGGAAGCTGAAGGAGATGTTGGCCACGGTATCGCATTTGGACTTCTCGACGCTGCGGACGATGCACACGAACTACCTAGGCCGACTGCTCGATGGCTGCCTGTTAACCAACTCGTCGTTGACAGGTGTGTTGCGGCAGATGCTGGATGTGTGCGAGCGGTTCGTGGCACTGGTGGAACGGTGGGGCGGCGACGTGCTGCCCGCACTGCTATTTGAGGGCAGTCTGCGGGGCGACGACATCGAGGTGGGCGCTACTGTCAAAGAACGCTGGCGGGTTGTGGCCGAGATTGATGAGAGCCTGCGCGGGCTGTTGGAAACCTTCTACGAGACCCTGACGCTCTCAATGGCACAACAACCATTTGCAGCACCCGGAGACGCGTCCAAGTCGGCGTTTATGGGCACGAGCATGGTGGGCCAGACGACTCATACGCGCTCCGGGCTAGACGGGGAGCGCGAGCAGAGCCGGAGGCATGTAGAACGCTTGCTGCTAAGACTTGACTTTAATGGAGAGCTGTCGAAGCCGCGGAGAGGGAAGGGGGGCGATATTCTTGCAGGCCTGTGACTATTTTTGTTGACCGCGCTTCATTGATGTAATTGTATCTTTCTCAATGTTGTTGTAGCACTATGTGAATAATGTGATGACTGCCTAGAGCCTGAAGCAGTAAGTAGTGCCACTTCCAAATTAAGGGTACGCGTCAGACACGTGGATGGCGTCACAGCTTTCCTTTTTTGGAGAGGTTGAACTCGGACTGCGCCGCTGCAGCCTCTTCACGACAGACTTCCACACACTGTGGTTGCCGCTCTTCTGCTACCTTCACGTAGCACCTATATATTTCGAACACCCTATCCATTGTTCTTTCCTTGATACCATGTCGCTGGAATCGACGAGTGATAATGTGGTTGCTAGAAGCAACGGCGAGCGGTCCCAGCCTGACTCGCCTGCATCTTCCAATGAGCTGCGCAGCTTTCCACCAGAGATTCTGTTGCATATACGTGCGTTTCTTGTCTCTCTATCTTCTTCAAAAACTCACCCGGTCAAAAGTCTCTTATTTGGACCTCCCGGACCTGGCCCTTATCGCGCAGGTCGTGCCAGAACTCGAGCCGCTCACCAGCGACCCTGTGCTGCATAGATACCGGATCTTCATAGTGTCTCCATCTCGTGTAAACCATAACTTTTTGCGACAGGACCGCAAGGCAAGCTTTGCGGCCGACTGTATCAGATCTAGTCCACCGCGGCGTGCTTAGGGGTATTGACCGGCAGTGGAGGACGGGCGCTTATTTCTATTCTAAGAGCGTACGTCAATTTCTTTCTCCATCTGAGATGTCTGTCACCTATCAATATGATATCGATGAAAAACGTGCTGATGCTCTTATTTCCCGTAGGCGATCATCCAATATGAGAACGGCCGGGAGCTCTCACGCCGTTGGCATCGAACGTGCTATCCATGCAGCTTCGCAGGCGGATGAAGACCAACGCTCTTCACTCGCGCCAGATGTGCCCCGACGTGGAGTCATCCTCGCCAAACATTGCGCGTTCGCTCCTACCGATTGTGCGCAAGCTTAAGTGGTCGCTGCAGCGCGATAGCTCGCTAAGGTGTTCAAGGAGAGCGGCGTGCCACTGGGCGTTGGTGCATGGCTGGCAAATGGTGAATACGGGCGAAGAATTCTCCTCGATGATGAGAAGTTTAGGTTGGCGGTATGTCCTGAATCGGGAAGGCGCGCGGGTTCTTCGAGCGGTTGTCGAAGATCTGAGTGAAGAATTCGTATCAGGGACTTTCTATGTTGGTTTTCTTTGTTTCAGTGTACAGTGTACTTCTTTCTCCTTGGACTATATTGATACCTCAAGATACGTCTATTATCCTGCATTCTCCATATATCCTGCTAGAGACACATCTCTACTTGTTACTATTCATGTATGTAGCCAGTCTACTTCAATATTCTCCAGTACATCTTAATATTATCATTGTATGTTCTAAATTTCTTCCTTGTACATGATTCTTACTTTGTGTATAGTTCGTTCTTTGTTGTTTGATTCTAAGTGTTGTACACCTCCATGAGCCATTATGTGACTCAATGGTATTGTTTGGTGTTGCCTGATTTTTGATGCTGTAACTTGAGAAGATCTGCAGGCATGCTGAAGGAATCCATGACACAGCAGGAGTAGTCAAACTATTCGTTGATAGCATTGATCAAAGGATGCGTGGGTCGAAAAATTAAAGTTGTCGAACGTCGGTGCAAATCTCGGGGACATCTCTTCATCATCAATTTCGAAGTTACAGAATCTTATTCCCCTCAAGAACGCCCCGATTTCTCCACAAGATGCAACGGACCCACCAAAATTGTCCTTTCCAAAACGTCGTACTCCAAATAATAGAGCTCCAAAGTTCTACTATCGTGGTGTCCACGTCGTCAGGGTAAAGCAGAAGCACGTCTTTGGCCCAATCTGGGTAACTGAAGACATGATGCTTGCTGCCTGACAGTCGGCTGCACTGTATTAGCTCTACAAATATTTCGCTCGACTCTAAAACAGGGATAGTGAGTAATAAAGCGAGCGATAACTTGTGGATGTGGAGGCTGGACTGTGGAGGGCCAACTGTATGCCCGCAGCCCAACAGCCGAAGCAAGATTGGGAGGAAGAGGTTTGGCATGGTGGCGGGGAGAATCTAGAGAATTTTTACGGTATTTACGCTTGCCTGAGCTCTGAGATCTAAACGCTTCCAGACATAGATGGAAGGCGATGGCCAATGGAACATGGTGGCCGTAGGAAAGCAAGATAGAACTGACGCGGTTAATTGGTCATGTGACCGCGTGGCAGTTTTTCTTCCCACACCAGACGAGACCCTCTCTTAGCTCTACTGCTATCTGCCCTCTCTGAGTCCCAACGACCGTCCAACGAATTCGCTCATTATTTTCTATCTGCGTACATCTTAGCATCGAAGTCAAATGGACCAAAAGACACCCAAAAACCGTACTTTTCAGGAGTCTTGGCTGGGTGAGAACTTATGCTTCACTTCCTGTGGAAACGGTCTGACTCGCTTTCGCCCTAGCTATTCCTGCTCGAACGCGTCTTGTCATATCGCTTGGGGTCTGTGTGATCGGAGCCACCGGCATCATGGTCTCCAATTTCCTTGAAAGAACGATGGTGCAGAAGCCTTCACTACCAAGCAGCACGTCTAGCTCGGACTCGGAAATGACATAATAAACTGGCTAGACCAGGACCATGCATGAAAATCCTTTTCACAAACACATACGATCTTTCTCTTCAGAATCTGTATTATTGTGATTGATGAAAGGCCATTTTCGTTATCATTTCGAGCACAATAAACGACTAGAAACATGAAAACACATATCCCTAACGGCATAGCGATATATCAACGAGGGACCCACGAAGCCGGAGTCGGACTCTCATCCACCATCCGCCCCGACGATGCAATGTGCGACCCAATTCCAATCGTGTCCTGCAGCAACTCGTCGCCGAGCATACGCAGCTCGCCAGTGGCCCACGATGAGCCATTCGCTGGGCCGGTGCCAAACCAAATAGCGTCTCCTCCTCAGCCCATACCACCACCACCACCACCAATGGGCATTCGCTGCGTTTCGAACCCATCAAAGGATTCGTCTTCGTCGTCAAATCCATCATCTTCCACAACAGGCCCTGACTGAGCAAACGGGTGGATGGGAACAATCCCTGTTGTTCCAACGACATCCTCGTCCGCAAGCGAATCACTGGAATTATTGGACGACCCAAATGAATTGTCATCGTCATATTGCCCGTGTACGCCCTGCGAAGCCATAAGGAATGCGGCAGATGGATGGGCCGTATTGTTGATCTCGTCTAGATCCAAAGAATCGGAGGAATCAAGGTCGTCTTGATGGCCTAGCATCTGATTATACACAGGTGTAGCTGGTTCTGAAGGTTCTGGTGAATAGGATTGTTGCTGTTGGCGTTGAAATATTGGTAGAGAATCCTGGCCTCCTAGTATAGGGCTTGCAGGGATGCGAGGGCGAATACGTAGACCAGGCGTAGCCATTCCGGGTGTAGCGCCGACATTTGGACGAATGTCATCGCGAATTCGTTGAATCATGCTTTCTAAGCTTGAATCCTTCGTAACGTTGCTGCTACTGCTGTAATCGTTGTCGCGTCTGTAGCGCGACAACGACGGTGGTGTTGGAACTGTGCTCATACTAGAGTCATAATAACTGCCAGCGTATGCACCTGCATTCTTGTTCCCACCACTTTTAAATTGTGCATCCCGTAGCAAGTCGCGTTGTATGCGTGCAGAGGCATCCCGTGCTGGTGTTTGCCCAAGCTTGATCCGTTCAAGTACAGCTGAAGACCTAGGAGGCCTCGCGGGAGACATCAGAACAGGAGGTGACATCCCAGGAGGTAATCCATCGAAAGAATCGTCGTCTCGTCATCCGCGAAAGGGGCCGCAGTAGCGCTCTTAGTTGACTTTCCTTTCTTCTGCGGTGTCAAAATTGAAGGGTCACGCAGGTCAACAACGCCACTCCACTCAGCAGGCGAAGCTGAAGAAAGATATGGGTTAAGGCTTTTGTTGATAGTGGGAGTCTTTGGTTTGCTTCTGAATTTGAGCGGAGAGACCGTTTTGCCATCGAAGGTTGAGTTGTCACTCGCTGAGTACAGGTTGTGGCGGAGGACATTGCGTAGCAAGGGATGAGAAGCATCTTTCCCTTTGCCTTTCTCGGACGCAGGTAATATGCTTGTGTCGTCTTGTCTAAAGGTGCTGTCGATAGACGCGTCTTGATCTTTCGCGGGGATCGCACTGCTTCCAGAGTGAGAAGCACCAGACTATCATCTGCTGTCTGGTTGGAAAACTCGTTAATCTCGCGATTCAGACGAACGAGAGGCGATTCTAAGGATGTCGTCCATGAAGGCTGCTCCGATAGTTCTTCCCTGTGAGTTTTGCTATTTGATTTCCCCATTCTCGATATAGCAGGCGTGGAGGAGAAGGCACCCTGGCCGGGCAGGAAAGACGTTTCGCTGTTCACCGTACTCGTCTCGTACGCGTCTTGATCCCTACGGATTGTCTGATCCTGTGGAGTTTATCATGTTGATCTTCTGAAGAGGCTTCAGTATCTTCGCGCTCTGATGTGTTTTCATTTACTGTAGAATAGTCGTCGAATGTTGGAATCCGTATTTGAGCTGCTTGTTCATAAATGATGTCCAGAACTTGTCACAGCGGGTTCAGAAATCAATCTATGAAACAAGGCATAGTATATACACACCTTCGCAGCCTCCCTCACCGGCTCTGTTCCGACGGCATAGCGTTTCACAGCAGGCAGGAGTTTAGTTGCCAATGCGTGATGAATTTTGAGAAATTCTCGTCGATATTCTAGAATTCCATAAACTCAGAAGTCCTCAGATTTGTGAAGATAATATCCTGACCTGAAGCTTGATAGTAATGAGCTGCTCTATCTGCTCTATTTGATCTGTAGTTGGTGCCTCGTGTCCAAGCCTGGAATAACGATTGATGCAGGATCAGGATTGGGCGTCCATCTTGGGGGATTGGGACGGATGGATTTTCGCGGCGCGGACATAGATTTAATGTTCCTCGTTTATAAGATGTAAAAATGGCAAGCAGGACTATTTGATGTTTAACGAGATTGGAATACGTAGCAAGCAAGTGCAAGTAAGGTTTGGCGTTGAAACGTTCATATCGATCCGAGTCCGAATCGCTGCTCAATATGGCAACCTTCAAAACGCGAAAAGCGTGACATACGCGTGATATTCTATTTATAGTCGCGTCATCTTGCTGTCCTGAAAATGAATGATAACAACACAAAGAATCGAATAATGAAAATATGCAACAATACAGAAATTATACGCGACTCAAATATCAAGAATCCGTCATAAATCAGCAACAAACACCTTGCTTAAACCGTGCCATTGAAAAAGCCAGGACTCTGGAATGTGAGCACCGTCACACTCATTGCAGGAAAGTGTAATTGAGGCGATCGGGGAGTGGAATAGCAAAGCTATTCGATACTGGGATGATGTTGTCCGGTTGTTCCAGTGTGTTAGAGACGTTGAAGAGGCCTGAAATTGGACTCAAGGTCGGCGAACTAATTGAGATCGCAGTGGCAAAACCGGTGATAGGGAACTCTAGGAAAATGTCGGCGGTGAGATCTTCCGTTCCTGCATTGGATACCTAAATATTTGGTCAGAATGCTGTAGATCTTCGGCTAACATACGTCTACCTTTAGGAACACGACATCCGTCTCGTTATTTGCGCTCGCGACCCAATAAAGTGGAGCTGTATCAGACGTAGAGGCTGGGGTAGTTGATAGGACATGTGTGCCGCGGTTTACGCTGAACATCTAAAATTGAGAGAATTGTAAGTCAATCTTTGACTCGATGGTAATCCCGGTGCCACTCGTTACCTGTTGGACATAGTAAGACGTTGACTTCACAAGTCTGCTAGCATCATATGTGATGATATCTGGAGTCCATGATAACTTTTGATGTGCTGAAAGCTATCAGAAGGTTAGCATTTGCAGCGGTTACATGGTTGGAGTAAATCTAGAACCTTGGAGCATCTTAAAAGTGGGGGCAGATTAATAAACGCCCTCCGTCAGCAATATACAACAGAAACATACATGCAGATGCAAAAACAACATCTGAATTGCGTTCCATTCCGGTCATGAAAGCAGCTTCTGCAACTGAACCTTGCAAAGTAGGATATGCAAGCCGACCGCTAGGAAGATCTCCTAGGACGTTATCGTCGTTTGTAGAGGTTACTAGTAGTGGTAGTCATTTGATCACGTCCTATACAGAAAATATTTGATATGAACATACCGGCATATTCACCTCGAGTTATTCACAGGATAAGGAAGTGAACTCTGAATATCAATTGCATGACTTACCAACGAAGAACTGTGTCCCATTGCGCGGATAGTCATCAAACATAAATGATGCGTTGAGAAACCACGATGGCGAACTGTATGTGTGGAAATCGACTGCAACACATAAAATTCATTAGTAAAAAAGGCTGGCAGCTGAAGAGATAAATTACTCTTCGTATAAGCTGGAGTGAGAGCTGTGGATGGAAGGCTCGTCGCAAGGCATTCCATTTGAGGATATTTTGCACCAATGGCATCAACAAACGCTTTCCATCTGTACCCGGCATACCTGAAATCTTTTGAATAAATGCGCGAAGTGATTTGATAGAATATACTTACGAATCTGGTTGGAACTAAGCAATGCCAAGAAGCTTTGCGTTACAAAGGAAGAAAAAAAAAGATAAATAGACTTACTTGATCCTCGTTTCCGCTGAGCCACGTAATGAGGATGTGATACAGATATTGAAGTTAGACGCAGGTTAGACGGACGCACATTTCAATGAATTTGAGCGCATAAGGCTCTGTACGGCCTAAGCTAGCCCGAACTTTACCCCATTGCGTGGTTTTGGCATCACCGACGATAAATTCGATTTCATTGAGGGCGTCATCGATATATGGTTGCAGGTTAGCTTCTGGAACGATGGGCCATGTCGACAAATCAGAGTAATTGGCGATGGAGATTCCGTCCCAGATTCCTACATCGAAGGGGTCAGCCTTCATCCATGTCTGTGAATAACACATAATAACCTAAGATTGGTTCCTGATATACGAATGTTTTTTAGTAGTGAGACGATCATGGAAAGAAGATTATCAATTTACAGCTCCAAGATCTTCTACCCAGTTTAAATATTCGAGAAGGCCCTACCGGAATTTTTAGAATGCTATCAAATATTCATTCCGAACGAATATCTTGACTTACAAGGCCGTCCGTATTCGCGTAGCCTGAAATACTGTAGTTAGTTCGGCCAAGTTATAGGCATCAAGTAAGCTGACCCCAATCTGCTGGTCGGCCTGGTCTGTCTTCCAGCCTAAAATGCTCCTATGAATTTGAGTCGTCAGAAGATCTTTATTCCAACAGACCGTCCAATTGTCTCATTCCATCTCCAACGAGTGTCAAAACTCATGCCCTGTAAAATTGAGTCTTCAGCCCAACGCTTGCAGCTGGCGCTTAGCGCTTACCTCAAGATTATTTCCTCCAGGGAATCGCCATACCGAAGGTTGAGTAGCTGCCAAGGCTTCGGCAAGGTCTATGCGCATTCCGTTTTCGCGACCTCTGAATGTCGGTGGGAAAAGAGAGAACATCCCAAAGAAAATAGTTTGTCCAGCAGCAGAGGCACCTTCCACGGCGACATTGAACACGTTGTTGTCATCCGTGGCCGACTCTGTTGGGGTGAACTGGAAAGAAAACTTTTTCCATGCTTTCGAAACACCTTTCACGGAAGCAGATGCAAATACTGTCCCTTGGGCAGATTTGAGGGAAACCGTAACTGGTCCAGTGAATGTATCTGATTTGGCATAGAATGAGCCTGTGTAGGTCCACCCTTGCTGTACCTTGATGCCTGATATAACGCTCTATTTCAGGAAGCAAAATAAACGGACAAGAAAACGAACCCCAGAAACCAGTGTTTTCGAAACCAATAGGTCCAGAGACTACTTTGGGAAATACAACTTCGAGACTATTTGGTAAGGATGCCGAGACGCCTGGTGTTTTCGATGTGACGGACAATCGAGGACCATTGAACGGTTGCCAAGCATTTAATCTAGTAGATAGTCAGGCGCGAAATAAAGTAAAGAAAGACGGTGACGCACGCATTCTGTGTTCCTGGAATCACGGCTTGAAAAGCACGGTTTTGGAGTAGTTCACCTGATGGGTATGTTTAGGAAAGATACAGTGTGTATAAAAAGAAGAGAAGGAAGCACCATATAGTCCACCATCTCCACTAAAATAAGAAATATTCAGCAACATTCAAAGAAGATAGAGGGTAGGAAAATACCTATGGTTTATATCCTAAGCCGCGATAATTTAGCATAATGAAGCTCTAAAATAATGGTTCGGGCCTACATACCTCCCACATATAGCCATACAATGTAGGTGAAATTTCGTGGGTTACATTGGCGGTCAAGTGCAAAGTTAACGCATTTGGAGCGACGAGAGTAGCCTCGGACCAAGAAATCAAAGGGAACAATACGCAAAAGAGAGAAAGCTTCTTGAGCCTCATGACAGCGATCGTTTAAGAGAACGGGGAAATTCTTCGAACGAAGTCATCGCTCCAGTTTATGACTTCCAAACATTCTGAACGGGCCGCTCGCTTCGCCAGCAGAGTGAAATAATGAATGCACTAACAGCGGTCCGCTCAGGAGAATTGAAAATCTGGACATCGAGCAAGGGCACCTGGCCAAAGTGTGCAGCATTACCAAAAAAGTTGTTATGCCTCACACATACTGTGGCCTAAAGAGATCACGCGAAAGCGGGGTTTGACGGTTTGAGAAGTTGAGAAGTATGTTGGCCACGGAAAAATAAATCTGTATTGATGGACCAAGCGAGTCGGTGAATTAAGATTGTGGCTTTGCTGTAGCTCTTTTCGTCACATTACTTTCTGGTCAACTCGGACTGCAAAATTACTAGTATGACATGGATTCCGAGCCGTCAGCAAACTTCAGACACAAATCAAGCGCTAACTCACTCTATTTCTGTCAAGTAGGACTCCCAAGTACAGCAGAATAAACTACTCGTGGACCAAACTTTGTCCACACGCAAAAGTCGACATGAAGAACTGCCGCATGAGGAGCAGCTGGCATGATAGCAAGTAGCAAGACTTGAGCAAGACGTCAAGAATTGGTCAAGAACCAGTGGCAGTGACGAGTACACAGAAAGCCTAATTGTTTGTTTACGCAAACTAACGACCTCTAAAATACACACATGCTAACAGTAGGGCGGCCAACTGATCTGGAGCTCTAGACTCGCTTGCCAGTCGTTCTGAGGGTTCTTCCCGCGGTGATTTGTTTGTCCTTTGTTGTGGTTCTGTTGTGCGGTCAAACATCAGGCGGACTGTGAAATGTCTGAGAACTGTCCAGCGGAGTTCGAAAGAAACGGATGGTCACGAGCCTACTGGAGCTCACCAAGAGCTCACCACTGCCTTGTCTACGGCCTCCGTTATGTTATTATGCTCATTATGATTGATCATGCTCTAAGACTCCTCAGTACTCCTCTTCTCCGGGAGAGCCACCGGCCGTACCCCGTTAATAAGTCTTCCTGACAGGCGGCATGACCAATGACACCAACGTGGCTTGGAGCCGACTTCGAGGATGCCAACCGCATGTTCATAGAGCTTGAAGTAGCTTTCTGGACCGATTCATACTTGTTGAATCAAGCAATAGAAGATATAAGATGCACAAGCTTAAGGTTGCTATCGACTCTGTCAAATCTGAATCTCTGGCTTGCCGCTGAAGCTCCTGCCAAAGCAACAATCGCAACCATGGCAGCGCAGCTGTGAGTTGATAATTGCTCGTATTTTTCAGATGATACTGACCGTTTTTTAATTTGTTTAGATTGCCTTTGTTAATGGCCTGGCCGCTGCGTTGACTTTCATCTACATGTCCCAAACCGTTTCGGCGCAAGCGAATGGCACCTTTGGGTCTGGCCGACGGCTTCCTTTCCTTCAACACATCTGTCTTCGCCGTTCAACTCGTGAAGGACTCGCAAACTTTATATTCCTTGAAGCCCCGAGTCAACAATACTGCTTTCGACTTCATACCCGCAGATCAAATGACGTTTGCGTCAAAAACAATGGAAACTATCATCTCGGTGACATTACCTTCCGAGTTCGGGAAGTGGGATCTACAACTTGGCTCAGCGGAGATACCTCCGCCGCTCGCAAACCTGTCGTTGCTTTACCTATATCAGGCTCAACTCTTGCCGCTGCAAATCTTTCACCTACCCTGCCTTCGAATTCTCTGTTGAACATAACACGACAATGGACCTTGGAGAAGGCCAATTGCAGCTACTCTTCGCCGTCCAAAATTCGCAAACCGCTGCTGTTGAAATCGGTGCTTTAGGCGCACCCTTGGAGTTTAACAATGTTCGCACCTTACAGATTACAATTACCAATCACCATAATAATGCTCAATTCCTTTTGTTCACAGATCTTTACCGGAAGGACAGCAGCTCAAACGAACGAATTATGCAGTCTTTTCGACCCATATATTGGCCAAGATGCGGGTTATGTCCAGCTGTCCACTCCTCTGCTGGGGACATTACCGCCGTTGACAGTGAATCCCGGTTGGGAAGTCCCCTTTGGAAAGGCTGGAGATTCCTCCCGGAGTCGACATCCGCAGCGCCGTATTATCAATCACAGACGTTTGAAGCCTTATATGAATGGCAATTTCATACTCTCGCCTACTCTCAGAACGAATGGGCCGGGGTCACGCCATGGAACGCGCCCACCTCTGCTATTTTGCAACCAGGAGAAACTCGGACATATGGCATCGAATTCCGCCTTGCTCCATCTATTCGTCAAATAGAACAAACTGTACGCTCTGCTGGTCGTCCTATTGCCGCTGGTGTACCTGGATATATTATTTCGGCGGACCAGACGGCTAAGCTCTTTCTCAACTACAGTTCACCTATCCAATCCGTCTCAGTATCGCCGTCTGGAGCACTCACTTGGTTACGCAACTCGGACGCGAAGTCGCCTTCCTGGATTGGATACGACATTACTGCCAAATCATGGGGTAGAGCTCGTTTATCCATCGTATATGCGGATGGAACTCTGCAAACAGTGCATTACTACCTTATCAAGGCTGCCACCGAGGCTGTTAGTGACTTGGGTTCGTTTTTAACGACCGCCCAATGGTTTAACTTGACGACAGATCCCTTCAAGCGGTCACCTTCGGTTATCAGCTATGATCGGGAGGTGGATGCTTTTGTTTCGAATGACCCGCGAGCTTGGATTCCTGGCTTGAGTGACGAAGCTGGCGCTGGTTCTTGGTTGGCTGCTGCAATGAAGCAGTACGCTCAGCCCAACGCGGCTGAAGTCGCGAAGATAGAACAATTCATCAATCAAACATTATGGGGGTCTATACAGAATGCAGACGGTACGTTTAAGTCATGCATGTCTTTCGTTTTGGTACTCATTATTTTCATCAAGGATCGGTCAAAAAGGTGGATATAAATTTACTTCCACATCAATTGCAGGTTTATTGACAACGTATTCTAGTCCGTTTACTTTTACGAACCGGCTCTTGTTCCCAATTACACGTACCCTTCGTCAATTGACTGGGGGAATTGGTGGTCTTGGAACCAAGCCGCATCGTTCGCAACCGACCGCGCATACGACTACATACACGTCACGGCGACGTATTGGGCTTCGTACCGTGTCGCACGCAACTACCCCGCCCTCGTCAAGACTCACACTTGGCAGTGGTACCTCAACCAAGCCGTCCTAACAGTTCTTACAATGACAAATGGGCAAGTGGGCTACGCTGATGACGGGCTCATGGGCGAGACCGTTTTGTTGTATCTCCTGGATGATCTCAAGCGCGAAGGTTTGGATGCGAATGCTACGTTGGTCGAGAGCCGAATGCAATCCCGTGCGACTGTTTGGGCAGGTGAACGGTATCCGTGAGTACGGAACACGTATATCTGGTTTACTCAACGTTTATGTTTCTCCCAGATTTGGATCGGAAATGGCATGGGATTCGACGGGTCAAGAAGGCATCTATGCTTGGAGCAAGTACTTTGGAAATAATGCGACAGCGGAGAATGCCTTGAACGCTATACTCGCTTACCAACCTCTTATCGCCCACTGGGGATACAATGGTAATGCCAGGCGATACTGGTAATTGACATTATTCTGTGAAGTATCATTGCCTGTTCACTAATATCTACTCCAGGGATAATATCTATGGCGGCAAATTGCAGCGTATCGAACGCCAAATACATCACTACGGCAGTGGCCTCAACGCCCTTCCCCTCGTCTCCGAATTTGAAACCTCTCCTTCTGATTTCTACCTCCTTCGCGTAGGCTTCGCCGGCCTCAGTGGGCCATTATCGAATATCGATCAAGGCGGCTTCGCATCGGCCTCTTTCATTCGTTTGCAGACACCTTGAAATGGGATGCGTACTCTGGCGATTATGGCCCAAATTTCTCAGGTCACGCCATGGGCATGGGAACATACATCATCAGCCACCCTGATTTCGGATGGCAAGCCTTTGGCGGAAATGTTATCTCAACTTCTCCGACGATTCAAGTACAGATTCGAGATTCAATTCGGCGACGCGTGTATCTTGCGCCTCTTGGTACTGGCATAGGCATCTTGCGCCCATCCCCCGCACTGTTCGGAGAAGCTGGGGCCTTTGATATACCCTTTACGAATGGCATAGGAAAGGTCATATTGTTCTCGACTTGACAATCTTTAAGTCATGTATGCACCAAATGTACATAGGAAGTCATGATATGTAAAACTAGGCTGAAATCGCAGCTGCAGTTGCGATCTCTTTGTGAGCATCCTCTGAGCCGCGTTTCTCGTCTTCCTCTCGTTCAAATTTCTCGACAGCCCTTTCGTGAGCTTGGTCACCGAGATGGGGCTTCCAATCCGCTGAACGCCAAGGCTTGACCTCGGATCTGTACATCTCGTCGACCTGTAAAGGTGGTCAGATTGAAAGATAAGAGAGAGCTAGTGATGAATTACCTCTTCCAAAGTGAGTCCTCTTGTCTCAGGAATGAAGAGATAAACATAGACGTATCCGAATGTCAACATGCCAAAGAATATCAACAAAATCAATGGACCGATACTGCAGAATGGGTGGATAAATGTTTAGACTTGGTATCGGTAAACAGAGATCACGCACTCGTTAGCTATTCTCGGAGCGAAGAACGAGAGAAGGAAGTTCCAAAGCCTATATATTTCGTTAATCCTGAAATATATTTAAAGAGATTCTCGATACGGACCAATTGGTTGCGCTACCCAAAGCAATACCTTTGGGTCGAACACGAAGAGGGAACGATTCGCCTAGAAAAGCTATCAACAAGAGTCCTATGAGAAAACCTGTTGCCAACTCACCGAGATACACCCATCTATGCGAGGCATAACATATGTCTAAATCAAACAGTCCATCATCCTGATTGTATGAAGACTTACGGTGTTGGGCCCCAGAATATTGAGAATGAGAAGACGTGGAGAACAGCGAATGCGATCAGGGTGTCACCTAGTCCCATATCATCAACTATTTGAGGGAAAAAACGAAGCTATGAAAATACATACCACCCCGTCTATTCCGCGCGGTGAGCTGGTCCTGTGGCGTACCGGCAGGAGCTAAAGTGAAATGACCAACTAGACCAGCCTGTAGACTGATTAATCAAAGATGATCAGTTAAAAGTGCGCATTTTTCACTCACAATGAGGGAGCAGCCCCCTTCTAAAAGGGCGCCAGTCAGGAGAGACTAAGAATTTGGGAGTTTATGGTAAATATAGCTCAGTATAGCTGAACAAACGCAGACTTACTCGGCGACGGCCCCATGACTCGATAAGATGCTGCGATTGTGTTATAAAAAAACTCTCGGAAACATGGAATATGCCACTCACCAATGCAGGGAATGTTCCGATGACCGATACACCACCCAGGATGACCTGAATCACGTATGGAGATAGTCTGGAGATGGTCACCGTCCGCCACTATCTAAGATATAGGTGAGTACTCACTGAGTACCGGCGCTTTTGAAGAACGTATCTCCATAGTAATCTGCGTTTGTGAAGAGAACACAAGTCAATGACGAGCATAATGAATTGAAAACACTGACTCACAGTAGAAGTTTTGTCCATTCAGCTGTTGGATAAATTGCAGCATCATGCCGTTCAAAGTACGCTTCCACAGATGGTTTCGAGTGGAAAAACATTCAGCCCATGTAGCTTTTCCGCCCTCGTTTTCAGCGTTGATAGCAAACTCAAGCTCGCCGACGAGTTCATCAACAAGACCGTCTTCTTCAGGTACACCATTCAGAGATGCAATGACGGTGCGAGCCTCTTCACGTCTGCCCTGCCCAAGAAGATGACGACTAATAAAGATTCAAAGATTGAGAAGCATCAAGGAGGACTATACGCGGCGCTTACGGAGACTCTGGAAGGAAGAAGATACCAGAGAGCAAGATGAGTCCCCAGACCAATTGCAGGCCAACAGGAACTCTCCAGGAGGCTGAACTCTTGAGACTATGAGTTGCAAGATCCAAAATGTAGCTCAAGAAGATGCTATCAAATATGGGCGTTAGGGGCAGTCACTCACAATATAAAATGTTGAGGCTTACCCAATGATAATTTGAAGTTGATAGAGTACCAGCATTGCTCCTCGCAATGCCTTGGGAGCGGTCTCTCCATTGTAGAGCCTAGAGAAGACGGTAAGCTATCGCCTCAACTGTATAAAAATTCACCCACGGGACGATAGCTGAGAGCAGGTTGTCAACATTGAAGGTGATGCCCTCATTGAATGTTATGGAAACGTACCTGATAAAGCCCCTACACCTAAACCCGCAATAAATCTACCAATAGTCAATTGTACGATCGAGAATGTTGTTCCCGTCTGGACCGCCACCCCAACGGTGAAGACTCCCGACCAAATGAGGATAGACCCGCGACGTCCGAAACGATCAGAAGTAAAAGCCTGAGCAAGCGCGCCCCTAAAGATATTCCCAGTCCTCAACAACCAGAAATTCGCATGACGAGATAATTCACGTACACAAAGGTGCTAAAAACATCGGTCAGACGACGTTAATGGGTGACTAAATAGTGTCAGAAGTAGGACATACCCAGCAGATAGTAGGGATGTGATGATTGATTGTCTAGAACTCGACAAGAAATAGTTGCCATCTGAATCAATCTCTCCAAATCGACGAATGAAGTCTGGCATAATCAGACATCCCTGGAAAAGCGAATAACCTCAGCAAGAGTGCAATAGAAGTAGATACATGCAATATACTCACTGATATAACACCAATGTCATATCCAAACAAGAAACCTAGTCAAAGTCCAGATTCGGTCTGTAGAAACAGAAGAGAAGTTTTTAGATGTACAGATGCATACAACGACGAAAGCACATACCATTCATTGGTATGTTTGGTTTGAGGAAAATTCTCACCACCTAACGAAAACCAGGATAAGTAACCTCAAGGAAGAGAGGAAATCAAGAACTTGCCAAAGGCAATGAATACTGCCAATTGTATGGCATAACGATTCGTCGGGATAGCTCTCGCCGCCTTCATGTTAAGAGGTTCTACCAGTTTGGTCGAGGGCAAGAACTTGAGAAGCCATCTGTGACATCAACTTCTCTTTTATTGGAGCGTAGGATGCCCGCCTCCTTTCAAAGTCCCCACTATGTTGAGAAGGAGTACCAGCAAGTTCATCATATGATCCCGGATATGGTAGTATCATGCGGGGAAGACGGTGCCGGCGGACCGCTAGGCTAACAGAGTGGGGCTAGTAAGTATACTGTATGCCCATTCACGCCTATTCACGCCCGCCAGCGGGTGCCAGCGGCCCCCACCCTGGTCTGGGTACATATTGCAGAGGTACAGCGATGACTGAGCCGGCAGAGAACGGCTTGTCGATTTGAGTGCGAATGTCGAATAGAAGCAATGATTGTTTTTCTCCGTATGCGTGGTACACTGAATGTGAGAAGACACAAATATACAGTGGGGTATGGGAGGGTATGCGACCTGTCGGATCCGGCCCTGCTGTGGGGCTCCGTGGGGTAGATATGCGCGACCCCGTATGACTTTTGGTAATGGATGTCGCCACTGGAAACAGCGTTGTTGTCTTCACGGAATGAAGCAAGAGTTGACTGTTGGAGACTGTTGGAGTAAGATCAAATTGATCGGCTGCATCCAGCCAGGTCACAGGGCTAATTATATTGCACGTGAAGTGACGCACGCGTCAATTCGGAATGATCAAGCTTCCACGGAAGAAAAAAAAAGTAAATATGTGATCTGTAAAATTTAAATATCTCTACTGCGCTGCTCAGGGGATTTCGGGAGAAGCTTAGGGGGATCAATATACGAGATCAGGACGAATATCGGAATAAGAAACGGTCAAACACCGTAGCCAATTCGCAAGGAACTTGAAAGGAGCGCTAGAGGCTCGAGCTTGAGCGCTTAAAATCGTAGCCGTCAATTATCTACAAAGTTGATTTTGCCACTGCTCAGCCACGTTGCGATCACTCGCGCGCCGAAATCGAATTGGATCTAATGAATAAGATTTTTTAGGAAGCGCATTATTCAAAGGGTATCATACGGTCCGATATAAGTACCAGGGTAAAGCATGTCATAATTGCGACGCATGCTTCGAAAAAGTTCTGATTCCGATTCTTTCCGATTCCTGAGCAACTATTGAATTCTAGGACGTTTGACAGGCACTGAGAGTTTTATAGCATGTAATCAGCATGTCGAGAGCATAGGTTCTCCGTACCCCGAGTTGCTGAATTGTCCCACGATCCTGAAGGTAAATACTTAAAGTCGAAGGGCAGTAAATATGTTGCTTCAAATAGACATTACTCGATATGGCGTATGCAATCGTATAACATACTTATCCGTTGTATTTTATTTTATTTCGGCCTAGTTTGGTTCAACATCCTCTACAGTAGCATAGAATTCTTTGATAATGCGCTTCTGTGCGTCAACGCCTTTCTCTTCCTAGAATTCACGATAGCCAGTCAATATGGGTGCTATATTCGCAGACGAGGAAATAGCTCACTGGTGTATCGGCAATCCCCCGCACGACGATATATTTCCTTCCTGTAAGGATCTCTTCCGTCACTTCGCCGAAGCTGGATTTCTCGGTGCTAGCAAAAACATTGTGAGAGCCAGTGACAACTCCTCCAGCTTCCTCTGCGATGACGATTCCAGCGCATACATCCCATGGCCAGCATCCGATCTCCCTGATAGATAGATACGATTGAGTGTCATCTCGAATAAGATGAAATGAAATCTTACCAATATAAATCAAGGCCACCTTGAGCAACTAGAGCGTAATTAAGCGCCGCACTGCCAACCGAACGGAGAGAGTGGGCCATCTTTCCGCCGACGATGCCCTGCGCTGGGTTCCCAGCCAGACGGGAGAATGAATCGGACTTGGCTGAAATTGTGCCCAAGCTACGATCCGATCCCCATTCCACGGCTAACATTACGAATTATTAGCTGGTGATACAACATATCACAAAGAAGGCCTCACCGATGAGTGCTTGATTGAGCGAAGGCAGTGGCTTAGGCGCTGATAGCGGGAGCCTCTGTGGTTCCGCAGCTACTCCTCCACGCGTAAGGAATGACCCTTGGCCTTTGACACCACTGTACTGTTATTGAATTTTAATCAGATAAAATAATTTTTGGACTGAGTATGTATCGAACTCACAAGATGATCAAGGAAGGGGTTGTAAATGACGCCAAGAACCGGGCGCTTCTTGTAGATAAGTCCAATGGAGATGCAGACAAAAGGAAATCCGTGAACGAAGTTAGTTGTGCCATCTTTAAATGTACTGAGCAAGAAATAGAGGGTCTATACCAGCATGATTCTTACCGATAGGATCAACACAGAAGGTAGGCGCGTCCGTTAAGGGAGGACGCGATCCGGCGGCATAGGATTCTTCTCCAATGCTATTTCCAAACATCAATAAATGACGAAGACATAGCTAAAGAAGCCCTGAGCACTGACAAGGAGAATGTCGGGAACTGGGTCTTCAACTCGTCTTGTACCAGTTTCTCGACTTTGACATCGTACTCCGTCACCAAATCGACCGAATTTTTCTTCTCGCCGACTCCGGACTCGTAAGATGCAGACCTGATGGCTTCAGATCCTTCAAGGATCAATGCACCTGCCCTGCGCGCAAGGCCTGTCGTAAAGGCTAGGATGGCGCGGAAATCCTGTCCCGATAATTCGTGTAGGTCGGACATGGTGATGGCGATGTTGAGGGTGATGTAGAAGATATCGACAAGCACTTGCGATCGAGCTTATAAGTGTCCTGGATAGCCCAGGGTTTACTTGAGATGTGGAGCAAGAGGTAGCTAGGCAGACTCGGAGTTGTCTACTACTACTGTCGTCCCGGTTCACGACCGTTCGTCGGGTGGAACCAATTATGACGACAGGGGAGTATCTCAAGTAAGATAAGATAAGATAAAGCAAAATTGATTCCCACGGCCTGGACACGCGTCGGGCCTAGTGACATACGCAAGCAGGTTTATAGTAATTACTCGACTACATCTCCTCCTCCATCCCAAATACCATGTTTTTGACGCGTTCTGAATACGGTAGGCCTCACAACTGCGTTGTATATGAATACATCTCTGATATCTTGTTAGATCGGGGTGTTAACACCTTCTCACCAGAAGGGCGTCTGTTCCAAGGTGCGTACATGACGCTGATCTTTATTCAAACTCGTACTGAGAAATTCTTACAGTCGAGTATGCCATTGAGGCCATCAAAGTAAAGACAACGTAGCTTCTTACAGTAACAGATGCTCAACATCTATCATAGCTTGGTTCGACCACCGTCGGCATCCGCACTCCAGAGGGTGTTGTCCTTGGCGTCGAAAAGCGTGTCCAGTCGCCCCTGCTAGAGGCCAGCTCCATCGAGAAGATCATGGAAATCGACACCCACCTTGGCTGCGCCATGTCCGGCCTCACTGCCGACGCCCGAACGATGATCGACCACGCGCGGGTGACGGCCCAGAACCATGCATTCACCTACGACGAAAGGATCAAAGTCGAGAGTGTGACGCAAGCCGTCTGTGATCTTGCCTTGCGGTTCGGAGAGAGCGTGCACGATGAAGAGGCTATGATGAGTAGACCGTTTGGTGTGGCACTGCTTATTGCCGGTGTTGACGAAGTTGGTCCTCAACTGTACGTTCTTTCCGTCATATTCGTATCTACTTCGCCTTTCTAATTGAATATAGATACCACACCGATCCCTCCGGTACCTTTGTACGATACGATGCCAAAGCGATTGGATCTGGTTCAGAAGCAGCACAGGCTGAACTGCAAGATAAATGGCATAAAGTACGCTGCCACATCCAATTCTCAATGATGCTTTAGTTGAACAGGTTCTTGCTTAGCAAATGACCTTACGAGAGGCCCAACTATTAACTCTGAATGTGCTCAAGCAAGTTATGGAAGAAAAACTCGATCAACACAACGTCCAACTGGCCCAGGTTCGTACCTTCTGCAGTAAGCATACATAATTCTGTCTGATTCACCTCCGCCCACAGGTAACGCCGGCGAAAGGATTTGAGATCTTGGACGAGACGAGCTTGAAGGAGGTAATCGAAGCCATGTAATTGTTGTATACTTCTGGACCTTTGTAATTTGCATTTTTCGCGTGCCATCCATGCGCCATCACGACTGAATCCTCAAGATGATATATCCCTCGAAAGATGGTTCAAGGACAATGTGCAAGATCTTGTTTCGACGATCCTCTACATGATTTTGAGTACACTTAATATTGAATTCTCCATTCGATTTACTCGTTTATTTCAAGCTATAGCAAGTGTTCATTAGCACGTCTATCTTAGCCAGCCATCCTAGCACATCCAATCTAAATCTCACCTAGCAATGCATTCGACTTCAACCAAGACATCCTTGGGCAGACGGGCGACCTCAACAGCCGAACGAGCGGGGGTGTGATTACCAAAGAACTTTGCGTAGATACCATTAACAGTGACGAAATCATCCATCGACTTCAAGAAAACCTAAACCGATCATCAGATCAGTAAGCAGCCAAAACCGAACCCAGCGAGAAACGAAACGGAATACTCACAGTAGTCTTCGCGACCTTGCCGAGCTCAGAGCCGCCCGCCTCGACGACGCCTTGAGGTTCTTCAGCGCCTGTTCAGTCTGCTCGACCACGCCGCCAGGCACGATCTGCATCGACGCCGGGTCGAGGGGGATGCAGCCGGAGCAGAACAGGAGGTCCCCGACCTTGACGGCCTGCGAATAGGGCCCAATCGCGGCGGGAGCCTCTGCCGATCGCCAGACGCGTTGAATTTCAGTGTTCTACGGTAGAAGGGGGGGGACTCACGGGTGGTGACACGAGGGTCAGCGAGGCGTGGGTGGAGACGGCGGATGCCATAGCGGAGGAGCAGAGAAGGATCGGCGGTGTGCGTGGCAGGCCAAGGTGGGAGCGTGCAGACGCAGATTGCGGGCCAGATTCAAGCGGTAGATTAGGGCGTGCCTCGGCGACATCAGGATACGTGACAAGTCGATTTGGGACGCGCAGCCACGCTCAACGCAAAAATGGTGGTTCTGAGGCACAGCGACACGCACGTAGTACGTGAGTCGAGTCTAGACCGCTATCGAATTAGCTTCAGGATGCCTATACGGTATCGCAGACTGCCAGCATAACTGATAAGAGTCCAATTCCCACATCACCTAAAAATGACACCCAGAAGCACTAGCATGACGAGACAAAGAAAAAAAACAGGTCTTGTAATCCAGCAATTGAATTGTTTACAGCAAAGCATCACGGTCACCATGTCGGCGTCCAATTAGAGCGACATCCGGACGCAATTAAAGGATGTCTTCATGTATGTATGTGAGGGTAAATGGTAAATGGGTGGCCGTGGGGAATAATGAACTTCGATGTAGGTACGTAGGTATTAGGTGCACTAAAAAAACAAGGGAGAAGCCGATATGCAGAAGGAAAGCGAAAGCCAAGGCGTTGTTCAGATGATCAGAATTAGGTCTACAGACAAAGGCACACAGACATGGAGAGGGGAGAAAAGAATGGTATCGCTGCGATAGAAGGGAGTTAGAAAATGACAGGCAGCATGAGAACTCGTCTCATGGAAGGGGGTCCAATAGGGGAGGTAGGTAGTATGATTATCAACAAAAAAGCGAAAGCGACCGCGAATACGAAACTTGAAAGCAAAGAAAGCCAGAAAACAAAACAAACAACGACAGCTCCTGATAATGCTCGCGCTGAGCTGCAGGGCCCAACTACGCTCAGGCAGTGTACGCGAAACCCATTGACAGCTTCTTTCCTGGAAGAAGGTAACGATTCAAATCATCCGATCGACATGCTTAAACCAGCTTCATATTCCGGAGGTTGCTTTTGATGATAATGTCTCGAACTATAGTGAGGTGATCACGGACCAAAGAGATGTCGAGAAAGTAGGAGTAAAGAAAGACAATATCAGCATAACGGCGCTTGTTCAGATGCCAAATATCAGAAAACTAACCTGCGGAGATAATCGTAACCGTTCTCCGCGTATCTGTCACAGCGGTAAAATGTACTGCGCACAAAGGAGAGGGGGAAAAGGGATGTCAGCTTTCCGAGTTTTCCCACTCAGTGACACAAGTGAATTCCTTACTATACAGTTCACGCTCTTTATTAGGCGTATATGTCTGGTGGATGACACCAAATTTATTTCGGAAATCTGGAAGAAAGAGGGGTAATTAACCTCCTAGGGAAACGAATAGTGTTTAATGTGCACGTACACTTCGACACAGAATCGTAATCATTCGGCCGATCACCGTATGAAATCATATATTGGTTCAGTTTCACTCCACCTCCAGCTTGGCCTAAACCCGACAATTAGATTCTTCACGACGCACCATGAAAAAAAAAATAGAGGGCTTACTAATAGTAAATCGCATTTATTAAGGAAGAGGACAATGTTGACTTCCGCGAGGAGTTTGTTGGAAATAACAGATTTCCACAGCGACAATGAATCTTCCAGCCGATTGATTCTATGGTCCTAAAAAGAATATTCTAGTTCTGGTTACGTCTGCTGTATAGGCCAAGTGCGAGCCCACCTCAGCTAGAACCTAAGCGGGATGACGTGATGAGTGTGTATAATAGGATACAAGAAAGAAAGTATAAAGCACCTGATCGAACACCGAGATAGGTGCGAGGAAAATAATGGCGTTGACTAAAAAAATTTAGGGGTGAATAATGGATGTCGCGTCAAGAAATTTAGGATTCTAGAAACATACCATCCTCAAAATACGGTGCCCACGCTTGTCGTTGATTTCGAGCGCCCCCAACGTCGTAAATCCGCCATTCCACGCCTCTATTACTGCCGGAAGGAATAGAGAAGGTGTGTTCTACGACGCCCATAGTTTTTAACCTAGCTTTTAATACATCCGCTGTTTCCATGCACATGAGAAGAAATTTCATATTCACATGAAGGCAAAACTTACCATCCGTAGGAATATATTTTTTTGCTGTAATTCGGGGGATCTCGTCAAGGTAACTAGGGGGCCATGAGAACACGCTCGGCAGAAAGAAAAACACGACTTACAATCCACTGCTCTCCTCCAGCCGCAGGCGTTTCTCCTGAGGAGCTTCCGCACTTGTTTGTCGCGCCACATCTCCTGCATTGCAGGTGCACATGCATTAAGGATGTGAACAGGATCGTTCGGATCCTCCCACCAGCCTTCAATTTCGCCTGAATGCGGGCTCAACGGGCTTTTCTTGTTCCCAAGCGCAAAAGGCTTCTTCCAATTACGCGAAGTATGGACAACGATTTCCTTGCCTTTTGCAGATGCACCGGTGAGGAATCCGCTGGTACTGACGGATCTATTAGACATGATAGCGGGGGTTTGTTTCTTGTGGGGAATTATGAGAGTAGGCGGGGCTGGGCGCCCGTTTGAATACGTGACATTATTGGGTGGGGGCATATTTTCGTTGCCTGTGTAGAGATTTGCGTAGACTTCCCAATCCGTCCGTGTAGGGCCAGATGTGTTGCCTCTTCCTCGTCCGGGAGGAGAGGAGGAGAATCAGGCGGTCCTCCAGTTCACGAGAGGCCCAGTTTCCGCGATAGTTATCGTAATTGGACACCGCGTTCCCAGGATGGCGGAGGGAGGGCGGCCACTGGCGGATATGATGAGGGAGGCGGGCTCTGGAAAATCGCCATCATCGTGGTCATCCAGGGTGTCGGGCTCTGGCGCCAGGGCATCCAGTATGCTAGAAATGGAAATACGCGGACATGTATGCGTTCAGGAAGCTGTCACCCGAGTAGATGAGTGTAATGCTGACCGTCTGACAGAACGGACAAGGTTGAGATAAATAACTGCCCTCCAGGCTATTCTCTCGGCATGGAATGCAGACGGCGAATGCAGTAGTTGGAATTCTATACACAGTGTCAGCAACATAGCCGCGGTATGGGATGCAAATAGAACGAGGAAGGGTGTGGACTCGGCGTGATAGCTTTGTACGCGGACAAGATATGCTGCAGAGCATATGCGGAGACGCGGCAGAGCGCGCCAGGGATGCCGGGGACTCACGCTTTAGGTGGTGCTTTTCCCGACTCCGACTGGCCGAGGAGGAGGACAGTGACCTCGGGCTTGGAACGCTTGCGCTCGCTGCGCTCCTGTCGAAGCATGTCGTCGATGGAGTCGGAGCGCTTCTTTGCATCGGTCTCGGCGATGAGACGGTGTTCGCGGGCGGAGGGCGACTCATCGACGGGGGAGGAGGGCGGCGGCGAGGGGATCGGAGAGGGTCCTCCTCCGGGGGATGGGATACTCGAGCTTGGTGGGGGGCATGACATGCAGTGAGGAAGAGAGAGGGAGAACAAAAGACACTAAGTTCATGGGAGCCTCGGCCACGTGAGCCAGATATCCTGCATCGTCTGGACAACTCCTCCTCCCCCAGCCCCGCCAATCATGGATCACCGGCACCACTCGCCCTATCCGCTTCCGTCCCACCCTCGCCGCCATAGCCCCGCATTCCGTCATCAGGGGCGCAGCGGCCTCTGGGACCCATATCTCGCCACCCTTGTCACTGACACTCCCTCCGACACGCACGCACACCCACAGACGTGCAGAAAGGAAGATGCGCGGGCGTCACCGCAAATCCCAGCTGGTTGGTACGTCCATCCACATGGACCGCATTGTTCTTCACATTCTGGAAATACGAGCTTCCAAAAGCGATCAGTTGACCCCCAGCCTCATCGGACAATACAATATAGAAATGTTCTTCCACTCCCTGACGGAATCTTCCCTCAACCCTGTGGTCCAATAAGGCTATTTATAGCTTATCGTCGGCGCTACTTCATTTCAATGCCGCGCATCCAAAGCTGGTAGATTCTGTTCTGCTGTGCCGCTTCTTGAATGCATATCGGTGACTGCTTATTTATTTATAAGTCGACACGAATTCAGTGCTCCCCTCCCAACAGATTCAGAGAACTAGCATTTTCAGGCTCTGCGGTTCCGACATAGCGCACTTTTTCTCCGCTTGCTATCGTTTCGCCGATGTTGACGCTCAGGGAGCTGTGCTAAAAAGGAACAAGATCGCTTGCTAACAGCTCCGTAAGGTGTCACGCTAGAAATCAACGACCCAAAGCCACAAATCGGAGGAAATAACTTTTTTAACCACATGCACTGGAAATGAAAGTACTGAAGTGTCGTAATGGAATAAATGTCGACCATCTTGTCCAAGCTTTCTGTCGCCGTAAACGATGTTCCGGGCCAATATCAAGAGCAAATCCGCTCAACCTCAAGCTCACGTCGGGTAATCACATCCGTAGAAATGAATAAGAGTCAGTCGATTTGGATCAATGCACAGACACTGAGACTTCTACCATCAAGGGAGGAGACACCTTGCAACCCAACAAAACGTCTTCTTGATCAACAGATTTCGATTGCCCCAGATCAGCAATATTCAGTACGGGCAGATTGGTATCCTGATCTGAGAGATTGCAAACAGGTGCATTGAAACCGCCTGTGGCTCATTACTCGATACGACTGAAGATTAACAACCCTAAATTTTCTATAACTTAGACCATAGAATTGTATGATCAAGAGTGCTCTCGCTTCCGAGATTTTGAAAGTGACGACCATCTGAGAGGATGAGCACACCACTTTTTAGTTGTCAAGACCTGAAACATCTGGCAGACATTCAAGGCGCCACCGACAAGATAAGTAGTCCATCATCAGCCACAGAATCGGAAGCATTAGCAGACTACTTTTAAATAAACTACTCATTCTCCTTTGAACTTGAATGGGTGGTGAAATTTCAAACTATCAAACGGTGGCCATTTATAGAGTACTATCCATGCTTTCAAAAACTTCAAAGCAGGGCTTGTTGTTTTTCGTGTCTTCCTGTAATAACTTCCTGAGGAGAGTTCGGCCACTTTGCAAGCGAATCTTAGCAGTGACGTTTTGAGATTTGTACGTTGTAGAGATAAATATATGACCGTTCTAATATTTTGGCGTGGAAGATTGTACCTCATGGCTGGATCTCGGAGCAGCCCGAGAAGAAATGCATTCCTTGTCAGAAGCAAGACCACTACCAGGACAGATGCACATGTACATTACAATAACCAATAGAAGACATTATCCCAATGGTGTAGGGGATTTAATTTAAGTTACATGGTGCGCACGTCATCAAAACCCCAAAAGCTGGGCAAATACGACCTACTTATCTCGATAGGCGCCGAGCGCCGAGCTCCGAGGAAGCTTAGAATACCACACCATAGATAGGTAGATAGAGCCAACGGCAGCTTTCTCGCTTTCAGAGGCATCGGACATTCCTTTCAGGTCACCTCCATTTTGCCCGCATGGGCGCTCGAAGCCCCAGGTCTAAATGAACGGCAAACGCATAATTCCCACGGACCGCCTATTTTCAGTCGCCTGCCGCAGTCAGTCAACCGAAAATAGCCTTTTGATACTGAACCCATCAGTCCCGTCCTTGTCATGCCATCTATTCCTCCGCTGCCAACACCCCACCAGCTTCTAGAGCATCATATTCTATGAATACGGATCAGAGCTGTAAGGAAGTTGGGGAGATCCGAGGAGCGAGGCACATTCGCTCACGGTGAGACAGAATACCGATGTCGGCACTTGGCCTGTCCACGCTGTTCACTGGCATGATCTGCTGTAGACCGTCATCCTTCTGGTTGAACGCGCAGCATAGTGCCTCGGCCCTTCGTTATGGATGGCACACTAACAGATTGGGAACAACGTCTCCCTGGTGCGCTTGTCCCCTCTTTGGCTGTTGATGTTGACTCTGCTTTCATCAACCCACAAAGACCCTGTGGCTTGCGCGATTCTGCCATTCTAGGATCATAGAACTCTGTTTACACTGGGCTATGACAACAGCTTGACCCTCAGCTTCCTGAACACAGACTCACTGCTCAATATCAATCTCAATACCGACCATTGTCTCTGTTGAATCACGTTGCAATCTGAACCTCCTGATTGTTCTGTAAGATGCGCTTCCGAACAAATCAGACTCTTCGGGACGTACAGGAAACACCTTTTACCTTTGCTCGTTGTTAAGCTCTACAACATGAACTTGATTCGAGAATCATGACGGCGATCTGTTGTGTATATCTTTTGCATTGCACGTACTGTATACCACTTGCCCGCTTTTTGTGCGTTCCTACGGCACAGGATGTCTCTTCTCTCTCTCTCTTCCCTCTTTCTGTGCGTTGAACTCTTTTCGACAATCCTGATGCCGGTCATCCAAATTATGCACTCAAAGAGACGCCTGGATCGACCTGCTGCCATTTCTACTAACACATCTGAGCAACGGTGGGTACACCCTTCTGAAACCAGTCTTTCCTTGCATACGATTCCTCTTACCTCCCAATCAAGGCGACCATCATCTCTGCTACCGGATTTCCTCTCTCTCTATTCTCCTCGACCACTGCCCACACCTCTTGTTCGAAACACTCTCGCATCGACCATCTCATCCTCGACTACCTCACTCTCTCAGCCCTTCATTTATTCTGCACTCTCCACGTCCTCGTCAAGCACGACTACATCATTTTCGAGCGAAGATACGATCTTTCCGTTCACGAATCTGAACAGTATGGTTCAGTCACTTCCAGAGCCCACGCCTTGTATCTCAACATTCACCACGCAATTATCAGTTTTCGATTCGGTCCCAAGTACAACTACTTCCTGTATTTCGTTGTCTTCCAAGACTTTTCTTCTTCCGGTGTTCGACCCTTGCTTGGAGCCTACTAGCGTGGCTCAATTCGGCTCAGTATTTACTCCCTTAAGCTCATCAAGTCCACCACTGTTCAAGACTCCCCATTTTCGTCACTCGATGAGTCCAACCACGGTCGTCAGCTCTTCGATGATATTGTCCCTCTCATCAAACACACCGTCAGATTTCCTTACCTCTACCCAGCCTACGCGATCGGTTCTTCCTTTGTCAACGCCTCCAGCCTGTTCGAACTTCACAAAGCAACATTCCAATAGTTCCACTTATATTTTCATGCCTTTCGCGACAACTACTTCTACGTCGGAACCAGACGCAGTTGAAAACTCACCGATAGCCACGGAGATGACAAGTCGGCTTCAACATGAATCTCGGACGACTCACACTTCCCTCGATCGTTCGAGCACGCCCAGCGTTCAATTCGGCAATGGGACGCAATTTGAGTGCATTTCTCAGCCTACTCCCACTTCCAAGAAGGATACCGTCCATTCGCTTATTGCTAGCTCCAAAAAGACAACAACGTTCTCAACTGCAGGGACGTCAACATTGACAAGGATTATCACAGTCACCGCAGCCCCCTCGCCTGAAATTTCTACCACGTCTGCTAATTCTGCTACTTCTGGATCTTCTTCAACTATTCCAAATTCAACGCCTCTCAACAACGGAGCTGCAAGTCCTACGCTAACAAGGTAAGATATCATGGACTACATGTGTTTGATGCTATTGCTCATTCGACTTCTGCTGTAGTTCTTCCGAATCTCTACCTCTAATTCTCAGTGTCGTTACAGCAGTGTTTGCCATTGGACTAGTCGTAGTACTGGCCATTCTCTATTTTCGGCGCCGCCATCAACAAAGGAATCGATTCCTGTGATGATATTGGTTGACCGTTTTACTGTTGCCATTGTTTGTTTAATTTTGGTAGATACAGCCCAATTCACGGGAACAAATGTGTGGACTTCTTTTGGTGTTACATAGTACCGCATTGTACATTATATTTTAATATGAGCGGAAATTGTGTCTTTATATCTACGAAGCTTCGAAGGACGAAGTCCACAATGAACATGAATCGAAGTTTGGTTCGGTGTACAGTTGAGCTTTGACATGTCCAGAAAGAAATTCGTTGAATACTTATGGTCAAAGAAGGAACTGGAGAAGGGGTAACACTAGAAGATAAAGATGTTATCATGACCTTGAGCATGTTCAGCTGAAGCCCTGTTTGCCGCTAAACGCCCCTTGCTCGGTTGAGTCGTATTCCTGACAGACTTATACGCTTTGCCCCAAGCTTGCCAGAAAAATACCTTCCTGGACCGCGGGAAAGTCCTACTGATGGGACACCCCAGATTTGGAAATTGGAATCGGCACTTCGGCTCAAACGATGAGCTGTAAATTCGTTCAAACTTCATCGACATCCTCTTTTACTAGAGGGCAGGGTCACTGGCCTACTTCGTCGAGTCATCACTGGAGCCAAGGTTGAAGTAACTTGAAACTTACTGTGAACTTCTGAACATCGGTTGTCTGGCCCCATTTTGTCGCAACACTCAAGAGTCAAACCGCTTCCAGTACCACCTCCACTCGATAGTGATCGGGCGCTAATCGTCTTATAGGATAGCAAGTACATCGATTGAACTATCATCGAAGTTGTTGACCTCATGTAGAGACCGATATCAGGAATCATTGATGGACACTCAAGACGCCGACCATGGATCCTGCCTCTCTTTCTATATGTTTAGACTTGAGATGCACAGAGCTGTTCTATGAGATCAGGCGACAGTATCACTAGGATCATAATGAAGACCGACGTCTGATAGATGGTTGTAATTCCCTTGTTGTGTCGGACATAGCTTCAGCGCAGAAGGTGTGGGCATGATGCGAAAGCTAAGAGCAATCAAAGTGAGTCCGTGGTCGGGCTTGTTTTATATTATCCAATTTCTAACGATTACTAGCTTATCCTCCTGTTGAAAGCATTCAAAAAATTTAAAGTGCAGTTCGGAAGGGAAGAACAAAGACGCCAAACGATTATCTTTCACTTTGTTGGTCTCCATCACTTCCGATAGATATCTGGCAATGTCGTCGATTAACAACACCTATCTGATTCCGTCGTCGTCATACTCCTGCATCTGAGGTACTTATATCCCCTCCCACCGTTACAATCTATTGAATTCTATTTGCAACAGACGATCATATGCCACTCACGATGAGCTATCTTCGTAGCAGAGATCTAATAATACCCATGCGTTATAATATCAAAGAGCTCGATTCCTCGTTCTTATATACGTTTCTCCATTCACTACGTTGATCCCCGCTATAGTGCTGCTAACAGTGACATTCGCTTACTATTCTCCGCTTCTACATGCCAATAGTCCCAAGGGCATTTCTCTCTCGGCCAACCGCTCCAAATACAAGTCATGGAGCACCTGTGGATTCCAGTAATCGAGCTTTTCTGACCACAAGAACGGCAAATCCCCCTCTACTGACGGCAACAAGCTTGCCTCCGCGGAAGCTGGTTCATACAGGTCCTTCCGACAAGGGCGCTATATCTGGCAGCAATTCCAAGGTGATATTATTGACCAAGACGTCCTCGATATCGAGCGCTAGCCGCTCCCCAATTCCTGGTCGACCTTCGCCCTCAAATATCGCGCTTCATGTTCCAGCTACAAAGACCACAATGAATCGATCGGCCCCAGCCTCCCAGCCATTTTCGCCCTCCCGTAAATCATCTCTTTTTCGGTCATTTTCTCCTCTTACACTATTTATTTCGCTAGGGACATTCTCTGCTCAGAGGCAATTCGGGACCACTACTGGGCCACCCAATGTCACCATTTCCTACACGGATACCAAGCCCTCGTCTTACTATTCGAAAAAATCCGAGATAAACTATCATCATGATACTGACATAACTCTGACGGAGGCCCAGAGGACTACAAGCCAGCGTTTACCCATATCATCGGCCTCTCCTTCAACTACTTCTCCGAAGTTTTTTTCAGGAACCGAACCGTCGAATAAATCCAAAGAGGAAACAGTCCACGCGAATACTACCCGAAGTTCCCCTCCAGTTTCGCAGCCACCTTCCAATTCAACTGCCCTATCCAATGCGGGCAATCCAGTCAGCATGGGGACGACTTCCAAATCCCACAAAACCATGAGTTCAGAGGGCACAGACCATACCACCTCTGCGCAGCCAGTACCAGCTTCGACAGGGTCAAGCCTGGTAGTTTCTTCGCCTCAGCATCCTAGCTCTACCAAAAGTCAGGGGACCAGCCTTTCCATCACCAGTACAACATCTGCTGTTAACACCAATGGGCCGCCCCAGTCACGACCACCTCAGCGGGAAAAATTGCCTACGAGCACGAGCTCCGCTGGGGACAATGACCAGACTGTTTTACCGAACACGGGGCTCCAACAGTCTTCTAGCCAAGGGGGGATTACAACGTCAACGAATACTATCTTTACCCAGGAACTTACTACTGCCAGCGCATATTTCGATACCAATGCTGCAAGCGCTCTCACTGTAAGCTTTTCGACATCAGTGTCTCCTGCCAGTACAACAACAGAGACTCGGCCAACTATGACAGCTTCCCCGCTATTCGTGTGGAAACTACTGGTGCGACAAGCTCGGGACCAGATTCGACTACCTCAGCATCCATTAATTCTTTGACGGTTACCCCCTCACCTACTACATCGACTTCCAGCAAAGATCGAGGTCCAAGGATTCCATTTAGCGCCTCTTTGTCAGCAGGGTCAGTTACGCACACGGATTCCGAAAAACCGAGCCATAGTTCCCCTGGCGGGGACGGTTCGACTCACGGGAAAGGGAAGAATAATGACGGAATGTCAGCGTGAGTTCGTCAGCTCATTTGATTTCTTTTTGGTCATAAGCGATTCTTTCACAGTGGTGAAAAGGACGCAATCATTGGAGGTAGCGTTGCAGCGGCAATTTCTGTCATCACGCTCGTTCTTGTACTTGTTGCTCTTCTGATTTGCCGCCGAAAACAACGCAGACAGCGCGCTGCATACCAGCAACAGCCCCCTGTAAATATGATGAATGCTTCGGGCGTTTCTTATATTCCTGTCTTCCCAGTTAGCGCCGCTCCACCGTATCAACAGGCCTTTCCTCTGCCAAATCAGAAAGCAGAGTTGCAAAGTCTTGAACTTTCAAACGATGAACATCACCCCTCTTTTACGCCGGTTTATGATGATGCTACCCAGTCTGTAAATGGAACCATCTTCAAGAATATTACACCCATAGAAACTTTCAAACCCGCGTCACATGTCGATGATCAAGGCCGCATGTACTCATCTCATTGGAATCAGGATTCAGCAACAAGCAGTGACATCGAATATGGTCTAGAAGAAAGGCCCTCATCTGGTCACGTTCAAGAGCATCTGGCTACAGAGTCGACCGTTCTGCTCCATAGGATCAAGAGCGCTAACTCCGATACCAGCGTTCAAGTAAGTGTATGCGCTAAAAATATAAACCGCGATATCTGACGTCTTTCAACAGTTTGGGGTTGCTCTTTAATTTATTACAAACACTCCGTTCATTTTTTTTTCTCTTCAATTTTCTGCATTTCTCTGACCTTATCATTGTTTGAGTTATCCTCATTGAGGTATTTGCTATTTGGACTTGTGTTACTGTTTGGTCATATATAGTCTTTGTTGAACCTAAATAAGGAAGACATGTCGTCATTTATTCTATCCCTTCCACCGTCATCATGGGCTGGTACAGTACCATTGCCGTATTCTCTACCTGTATCTCTCTGCTCGTTGCTGTTTCGCTCTATATTCCTCGCTCCTTTGGTCATAGACTAAGAATCCGACGTATCTCTATACGATGTCTCCAGAATATATCATATTCATCCCAGAAGCGCTCCTTGGACATCAAATCAATACGCGTCACATTTCATTGGCCCCGACGACTGTCACCATTCTGGGCTATCGTAACCGCAGACGACTTTAATTATGCGGACGAAGAATGCGATGTGGCGCTGAAGCGCCTGGAAGCTAAATTTTGGATATTCCCAGTCTTCTTTCGATTCACAGCGGGACCATGGATAGATACGACCCTCGATGGACTCAAGATCCATGTCCGCAGTTCGAACACCACGCCATGGTGGATAACTGACATACGCAATAATCTTTTGTCTACCGTACTCATTGGAGAGACTATCCGCCTTCACAACCTTACCACCAAAATATACCTCGGTTCCTCGCCAGCTCAATTACCTATAAACGACTCTGATATAGAGGACGAAGAGCCGAACGAAGAAGAACCGAATGAGGAAGAGCCGAACGAGGATTCAGAAGAGTCGAACGAGGAAGACAAAACAGAGGACCCTCCTATTGAAGAAGGAACAAATAGCAATGAGCTACGTGCACGCGGCGCTGCATCGCAGTGGCAGATGGTGTCGCCTTGGAACTCTCGCATATACTCTTTTGATCATCTTGAAGCTGAGCTTCGTCGCAGCTGGACCGAGGAATCCGGCTCGTTTTCCATGATCGCAATGAATAGTCGATGGATCAAAGTTCCTGCTTATAGCCGGATGGATGTATACCCCAGATCATCGGAACTATGGTGAGGTTTACCACATATCGAGACGCAAATGCACGTTATTAAACGTTTGTGTATAAGGCAAATATTCCGTGGAGTTTACAGGTTTCCTATGAATTTATTTCGGGTTTACTACGATCCTATGTCAATTCTTAACATCTCTGTCCCGCAATGCGACATTACCCTCGACAACTTCCGCCTTCGCGATGCGGAACTATTGAAACAGGGCGCTTTGAAGTTGAAGCAAGAGTACTGTGATTTTGAAATCCGTCATCCCGGAATCGTGGAAGAAATCGCTTGGGACATTTTTGTCAAAACCATTCCCTCCCTTTTTGAGGACGAATTAGATAAGGTGTAGACGAGCGTTGTAGAGATAGATATAATGTATACTTTACATTGTTGGCATCTTTGTGTACCTGGACATCTAACATGAAGCCCGCAAATTCGCATGTAATCGCTGGTACAGGTCGATCAGAATAAAGTAATTAATCATGTATCAAAGAGATGCTGAATAGATGGAATAGATATTTATTCTCCGGAAATGATAGAGGAAACCGTCGTCCACTATACGCGACGGTGAACCTTATGGCTCACATTACTGATGGCAGGTATGGAGCAACGGCAGATTCATTCCAAAGCAAAGTGTCGCTTGATCTAGGCTGCTGCTCGATATCCTCGTCCGGACAATCGGCTCCATGAATGACAAGTACATCGAAGCCTCTCAGCCATGAATAGTGCTGGCTTTCAGATAAGTGTAACTCCACCAAGAGGCAAACGCAGATGACGATCATGATCCAGTGGAAGGCATGGTACCAAGGATCGTTTTTAGGTTGGCCGAAAAGGAGCGCTGTGAGATCGTAGAGCAGGCACAGGCCGACAGTTGGATCTGGGCCAGAGCCTACCGTCTGCGTGATCGATCGGACATAAAGAAGTGAGATCAGCGAGTCTACGTGGGGAGGGCCAACAAAACCTACCATCAGGAGGAAGATGACGCCGCTGTTAATCATCTCTGCAACTGTGGGCGAGGTTATATGCTAATTTGATCACGTCAGCTGCGGTTTCTTACAAGAAAAGAGAAGATATCTACGTCGATGACGCCCCAATTCTTCCATGCAAAGAGGACTGCCAAACCGGCGTTGGTCTTCATGACAAGATGCGTCAAATAGTTGATGGGAGTGATGAATTCGTCTTGGTCGACGTGTAAAAGGAGAAAGACCGTGTAAAGTTGGACTGAAAGGTTGCCGGCTAGCAAAAACTGGGATAGGAGAAAGTAGCCGCTGAACCATGCAAGACTCCACGCGGCTGTAAAAAAAAAATTAGCAGATGATTAGAGGGCAAAAGAACTAGCATCAACTCACTTAAAAACATGCTTCCCGCGATGTGGAATGGCAAGCAGGTCACTTGTGCGGAGCTGAGACCATGGATTCTTGAAAGAGAGAGATGGGAAGGACTTTTTTCAAGAATGATAAGCTCGCTGGTATCTTCTTCATCATGCCAGCCAAACGCTAATGGCATCGTATCGCCGGCGTAATCCCATCTAAAAAATAATTGGCGCAACCAGCAGATATTGAGAAGTACCGAGGCGACAAAGTATGCAATGAGAAAATATTCGTTGGGTGAATAGATCTGCGATGCCTCGGGACTGGGGAGGTAAAGAATGTGGGTCTGCGAGTAGACGTAGGAAATAAAGCTAGCGACGGCTAGTATACGTGTAACCTCGAGGCGACGGCGGGAGATGGTGGTCGCTATCTTGCTGCCTGTAAAGGGTGCAGTGAAAGGTTCGAGCCACTTTGCACAGCGCATAGTGGGAGGAGAGACAATGCTACGTCAAAAGATTCCTTTGGTCAAGCTTCGTCATTATAAGGGTCAGAGTGCCGAGACATCGAGGCGAAAGGAGGAGTGGTGATCAGGACGGCAGTCTCACTCTTCGGGGTCAAATTTCGAAAATCGGCTTCTGCGGATCCGATAGAAAATCTGCCTAGGTCTGCTTGCACGCAAGGAGTTCTAGGTCCTGGCGAAGAAAGAAATTCTACTGATGCAAAGGAGTTCTGCCAAATGCCCCGAGAATGCGCAACAGTACAGATGCCATTTTTTGAGAGCAAAATGATGTTATTTGTGCGTATGGCCGGGTATGGGAGGACTCAGGAGCCGATCATAGCCCAATACAACTTGGTCCAGAACGCTTTTGACTTGCAACAGGTGGAGGTTCACGTTGGCGTCAAGCGGTTGTCGGGCTCCAAAACAGTCTTCAAAGTATGAATTCGATGCGAGTATTTCATGTTTAGACATAACGCATCAACTTTGGATGCGATAAAGTTTGTCAGAACCGCAGAAAGTCCATAAATCGCAGCAGACGAGAGGAGATCATGATGGCGGGGAAGCAAGAATTGCACGGATTATGTAAGTACAACACCTCTTGAGTTGTCCGTCTGACAGTCTTGCTCTCCCAATTTACGCGCCAATTTGTGGAAGAATGGAAGAGCTACCTCCCTCGACGCCCGTGCAGAGCACATCTCGTTTAATCGATGTTTCTGCCCTCACCGATGTTATTGCGTCCTCGTCTAAACTGCCAATAGAACAGCTAGCAAAGCCCAATTCCCAACACTATCTGTCGAAGCTGACGACTTACGGCCTTCAAGATCTTCTTTCTGAGCCAACAACCCTTCAAACGCAGTCGCATCATCTTACTTCAAGTCTAACATCCCTAACGCACACATCATATCCCACTTTCCTTTCTCTGCATCAAACGACAAATGCATTGACGACATCCTTGACCTCTTTATCAGCCTCTCTGGACTCCCTGTTAACTACAAGCCTGCCGGCATTGGAGGAAAGTGCTGCCGGTTGGAAAGGCCGCACGGACACGGTTTTGAAGGAACGGGGCAAGGCGCGAGTGGTATTGGAACAACACGAGAAGATCAGGGACCTGTTGGAGATTCCGCTGCTCATTGATACGTGCGTACGGAATGGCTACTTTGCAGAAGCACTTTCTCTTGTGTCGCATGCGAATGTACTCGCAACAAACGCGTCGGCGTCTAACAAGCCAGCCCCTCTCATCCTCTCGTCTGTTCTCTCCGAAGTCCATCATTCCATTATGCAAATGCTGCTTTCTCTGTTAAGCACCCTATACGAGCCGAATCGAAAGCTTCCTGCTCTATGGAAGGCAGTCAATTTTCTTCGAAAGATGGATGTCTTCGGGCCCTCATCACCATTTGCATCAGCTCCGCTACATCTTAAGTCCCTTCTCATAACGCCTGAACATGAAAAACTCCCTGAACCTTTAGGAGACGCCATCTCAAGCGAAGAGCAAATTGCTCTCGCATTCCTTGTTGGCAGGGAGTCGTGTCTAAAGTCGACCCTGGAGACATGTGGCGGTGATATCTTTCGGATGACGACCCACGGAGAACTGGACAACCGAGAGAAGGAAGACCTGGCAAGATATCTCAAGAAATACATAGACATATGGAGAGAAGGCGTATACGACGTCATCACCCAATATTCTTCTATTTTCCTTGAGAAGTCTTCTTCCGCAACAGCCAAGACGCCTACTGCGCAGGAAGTCACTGATACCTCAGAAACCCCGGCGACACAGGAATGGGCCCGTCTGCACACCTTGATCACTACCTACGCCTCTCGTGCGCTTACCACGTACCTCCTGCAAGCACTATCTCCAAGCCTACCCCTCCTCTCCATGACCCTCCTTCCATCGCTTCTCACACAATTAACCTACTGCTCAACCGCGTTCGCGCGTGTGGGTCTGGACTTCAGGGGCATTCTCTCCACCCTCTTCTCTCATGCAGTGACAGGGATTATCACCCAAGAAATGCAAACCGCGAGCGAGAAATTCATTTCTCGATTCAAGATACCCTCAATTACGCCCGCCTCTTCGCATTCCCGAAATATCAATGGCACTACCAAGCCAAAATGGGACCCGCTGCCCGCAAAGTGGCTTATTACACCTGCCACAGCGGCGCTGCCGCCTGTTCCCGTTACGCCCGCAACGCCTGCGGCGCCAACGTTCACGCACAGTCCCCCGCATATACCTCCGCAGATCCTCGCGTCATACCCACCGCTAGCGGAGCACACCAACGCGCTGCTGTCCATCCTCAACGGCCTACGGCTCCTCGCGCCGACGGGCATCCTGCCGACGCTGTCCCGCATGCTGGACGACGACGTCCTGAGCAGATGCGGCCAGGCGGTCCACGCGTACGTGAAGGCGTTCTGCAGTGCGCTGGATGGAGAGGAGGATGTGCTGCGCGCGCGGGTGAATGGGAATGCCTCGGATGAGGAGACGGACGAGAGCGAGAAGCAGCGGCGGGTGGCGATGGCGTTTGGACAGGTCTATTTCGGGATTTTCGTCCCCTTCGTGCGCAGAGCGTTGGTGGAAGGGGTGTATGGGGTCAAGCTGGACTCTTCATTCGAGCCGGCAGGCGAGTCGCTGCCTACTGTAGTTATGGATTGGCAAGATTATGTTCTGGAACAGGAAGAAGGGAGCGAGGAGAGTGATAGTGGAGACGAATCGTAGTCGCTGCGTATAGGCTTTAGCACTATGTAAGCTGCCTTTTCTCTCTATATTATCCTGCCGGGTGGATTGATACTTCGAATTCCAATTATCAATAGAAATCAGGGAACACCTGTCCCTAGGGGTAGTTGTTAATTCGATTCGAATTTCGGGGTTCCATAAAACTCGTCTACGAAACCGGCATTGATACTCGATGCACGGCGACTTACTCTAAGCTCAATTTGATACGACTCGGAGTTATCGAAGGCTTTTAAGAATCAATTGTGAGTGAATGAATGCCGAAATTTATTCAATTGACTGCAAATGACATGCTCAAACTCCTTATAAGTTTAAGTATCCGTCAGATACCGGCCCCAGGTTTCTGCAGTTTAAATATTGGGGAAGGTGGTGGCCCATCACACACTGCGTTTTTAAGTTTCGTTACCTGGGACAGAGTGCACACTGGATCAGTGAACGTTCAACGGCAGTTAGTCTCGTAAGTAGTAGTCAACGTCGACTGGCACCACCTCACACAACTAGCGATGGAGGGCGCCTCAGTCTGCGAGTGCTTGGAGACCCTGCCCTCACCCGATGTGCTTTTTGTCCTTTTTGAAGACCCTTACGCTTAGTGCTGGTTGGCAATTGCTTTAAATGTCCCTGATTGTCAAGTTTCTGGCGAAATTTGGATGCTCTTTGGAACGGCTATCGCTGACACGGGCAAGCCCACTTTTATCAATGTGACTTTATTGTATCAATCGATATCGACGTTGGAACATCTACCCGTGGGCTTCAGCGTCTCTGAATCGGCCCCGGCACCGAAGTATCTCTTGCTGTGGCTGGCTGAGTTTTCGATATCTTCCAGCGCTCCGTTCGTTGGATTTGACCGTGGACATGGACATATAATCATTTTCTGATTGAGACATGCTCCCAGATATGTTGATCGTCATAGATATGCACTTGAATGCGTCGCGATCTCGGGCCGTCCTGGGGCAACTGAGGATTTCCTGAATAGCATTGACGCGGTGACGCATAAAATGATTCTATGCTTGCGAGAGGCCGGTGTCAAATGGATAGAAATTAAAGGGCGAGTGATCATGGGATATGGTTGGCATGAGCTAAGATCAAATGGATGTATGTCCAGGAAAATGCGATGTTGATCTAGCTACATAGAAGCCGTCGCGTATGTCTACAATATTGGGATGATTCACATTAATCTTTGCGATCCAGGTGGGCAATGGTGGGGCTGGTGTAAACGAGATGTTAAGAGCTTGAATTGATGCGCGTTGATGTTTCTTTTCCGATAATAAATAATCGTATCAGGAGGTTTTAAGGACGATTGCAAAAGTAATGATATTTTCTATATCCCCAGTGGTCTCAAACAACACTTGGGAACAAGATAATGAAAACATCCAGTCCCAGGTCAAGAACAAGTCATATTTTCCATTTTGGGCGAACAATGGGATTTTGGAGGCGCTATAAATAGTGCAACGCGCCTTGGCTGTGATCGTAAATCTTCCGAGAAGCATCTAAATGGCAAACGTTGACCAGTACTCCTCATAACTGCATGGTACATGTCATGTTGGATGATAGGGATGACAAGATGAAGAACAAAGATGACCCCAGGTATGGATTAGATGGTTTTTCCGACGGTCGCAAGTGAGCTGGTAGGTGGATTACGGCCGACGCACCCACGCAGAGCCATGAGGAAGCAGCAAGAACGAGAGAACACATGAAAATGGGGTGTTTCTGTATCCAAGTGCCCTCAAACCTTGCTAATAATCGTTCCTGTGACAGTCGAAGCGCTCAATTGGAAAATTACAAGTTAAATTGGCACGTAGATAGCGGCTCACGCCGCTAGCCTGCCCTCAACATGCACTATGAATGTGAGTGCAAAAGCGATATTACGAAAATTAAAGCGGGAACGTAGGACTTTACGTGGTGCGAGGCTATCGTCACGATTAAGATTCAGATGCCTGTGAGGCGTGCCTTCGATCCTCGATGAAGCAAATAACGAAGAAGGCGGTTTGACTACGGGTATGTACGGGTCAATATCGCGGATGAAGTTTCCAATATGTATCTGAGAAAGCTTATGACGGCGGCCAGTGGTATAAATGGGAATGCTGGGATAAAATGGACGGAGATTCAGAGCGCCAGAGCGGGCGGATTGATACATATAGCCGCACCAGTCCAGAAGACAATTAACGACAGGAGTGAAACGGGCGGGAGGGCGGTGGTTACGATACTGTCGGTATTATTACATTCATTAGTTTAGACACGAGGATGGTCCGAGGAGTAATGCAGAGGAGGTAGGACTATCCGGACGAGAGTACAGCGCGATCCAACGTTCGATTGATACAGTTCGGGCGGTATAGAAGGAGCTCAGAATCCAGAAGACAATAAGCTCGGGTAAGTGAAGATATGGAGTTGAGACTCTGAGCCTGTGGAAGTTGTGGATCTGGGCGAAGGGGCATGACTCGATGGTGATATATAGGACATGATGCATATGCCGGAAACATGACAGCCAACGCCATGCCGTTGCCTCCATGTTTGTGGGCGTGTCTGATTGGCTGCTGGGAGGCAGAGGAGTCAGTCGAGCCTGTCGAGGGCGTCTGCGCTGAAACCTGGACCGAGTTGGGAATGCAGGGTGGGCGGACTATTAGATCCGACGCGGGACGAGAATAGAAGGACGGTGACCGGGAACGACCACACGGCGTTCGACAGCGTTCAACAGAGTATTGAATTTCCCACGGATCTATGTCAGGGATCTCATTAACGAAATTGGCTTTCGCGTATAAATACGAAGCTTTGGACAGGACCACAGCCAGGTGCTGTGTCCTCGCAAGCTTGTCGCCCATTTTTTTCCTCCCCGGGCGTCTCCCCGACCCATTAACGCTGCCATGGACATCTTCGACTTCCTGCCCCAACTATGTTCGACACGAGCTTGGCCTCTTCGAATGTTCTTGCCCGGCAGCCTGCCATATTTTAGCTTTTATCGTGCACCGAGGGCTATTCAACGTGACATTTCATCTTCGGTTTCTTTCATGACTACCTCAACTGCCGCATCCGATTTGTCCTGCAAACCCCCTATGCCTTCTCAGACATTGACCACGACCACCTCTCCATCTACTCAAATGCCCCTCGAATTAATTCTCTCCTTCATCGAGACCGCCTGCGCAGAAGCAAGCGACGAAGCGCGCATCAATTTGTTGAAGAGTTGCGCGTTGGTTTGTAGGACCTGGTCTGTCGCGTCCCAGCGCCTGTTATTTTCCAGGGTCACTCTCCGAAGCCAGCGGTCCTTCGAACTCTTCATGAATGCCGTCGATCGTACCATCCCACATACAAGTTACTTAGGGGACGCGGTGAAACACCTAACCGTCATTATGGACTATAACCAGCCGTCAGGGTTGCACCAAAATTCATTGGCGCTTGCCGTAACGGCCTGCCCGAATTTATGTCATCTGGGAATGTCCCTCTACGGATGTGCCGAGCCGGGCGACGACATAGTCGGAGCGCCAGATGTTCTGCGTCTTCGACGGGCAGCCCCGTCGTTTGATGACCATACCCTGTCCCTCCTCAAATCTGGTCCAAGTATCGAGTCACTCCAATTTGACAATTGGTCAGAGAACCAGCAGTCTATTTTTCAGTTGCTCGATATCTGGCCCTCGTTGCGCTTCCTCTCCATTGGTGGAACTTCGCCACAGCATCTGCAAGACTCACCGCCACCCTTCCCATGCGCTCTTCGCGGAGTACGATTTAACTTCCAGACCACCCCCTCCGCCGACTTTATGAAGTGGCTCCTGCACAACTCCACCGAGTCGCTCCAGAGCTTGCACTTCGAACGCGATCCCAGTGTCGAAGCATTCGAGTATCTCATAAATGCGCATGGCCAAAATTTGCGCTCCTTAACTTTGCCAGCGTTCGCGTCGCCCGCTCTCATGGCTTTGGTACCTCAAGCCACGCATTTGAATGAGCTGCGCACCGAAAATCCATCTTTACCATCAACTCACTATGCACAATCAACCTTTTCTGGCGAGATTGAGCACCTCGCTTTTGGCCTGGATCGAAACACCCCTCTTGGAAGCATCATCGACATCATCAAGACCAGGGACGCCTTAAAGACGGTGACTGTTCAGATTTGGGAGGGCGGTCTGCATCATGCTTTGTTGGCGCCGCTCAAGATCGCATGCATGTACCGGGGCGTTGATTTGTCGATTTCTGGCGAATTACGACTTTTCCGCACTACGCGAACATGCGATAGCGTAAGTCGTTTGCGTGCTCTCGATTAAGGTTGCCGCATGCTGACGGCCTTCATTTTATCCAGCCAAAGTTGGCGTGGTAGTTTCTTGGATTTCTCCTGGCACCTCACGTTTTTTTCTCTCTATGATTTCTATACATACATTCTTTACGAACTTCCACGATTCTCATTTCATCACGACCATGACACTCATGTTCCACTCCCACATTGTATCATTCCATATTCTTCTCGCAGCATGTGCTTCATCTAGACGACCATCCTATTATTATTACAGCCCATTACACACTATAATCTATTGCATAGCTTTCTTACTTATTTTTACATCTATATCCCTGCCCAATCTGGATTTCATCAGATATTTTCGCATACTCAGCATTATACTTTCGTGCAAGTGACACATACATCGATTTGTTACTCAATCTTTACCACATAAAAATACACCTCATTTTAATATCTTCCGGAACGATTACTTCGATTTCTAAACCATCCGCGCCTGCTCGCTCTTTGTAGTTTCCATAATCTACCTTCAGAGCGCGACATGACGGCGCGGGGTCGGATCTGCCACACGAGCCAAGCAAAGCCAAACAATTGACTCATTAGGAAATTGGTGGCACAAGTTGGCAACAACTCCATCAGACTCCGAAAACACCACCTGCAGCGAGCGGTCAGAGACAACCCCGCGCCACAGTGCCCTTTGCGCCATCCAAAGCATGGCCTCATCCTCACTCTCCTCGGTCGTCTCCAACCTCGTCCGTGCATCAATGGGCTCTTCTGTGCCCAGCACGGTCACAGACGATGACCTCGATCGTCATGTTGCAGAACTTATTGTTCGCGAGGCGAAGAAGAAGGCCGAACGGTATGGCCAGCAAGGAATCCGCGCATATATATCCAGTAATGTGTGCGTCCTCTTCCTCCCCATTTGTTGACCACATGCTGACTCCACCCGCTCCTTGGTGTGTGTCTTCGTGTAGTGACAGTAACGCCCCCAAACCTAACAAACGCTTCCTGAGCTCCATTATTAAGAGCACAGATGACCACAACAAGACCGTTCTCAGAGCCCAAGCGCTTGCCGCGCAAGAGATTAAGCGCGAACGCGAGGAGCAGGAGAGGAAACAGCGGCGGGCGCGTGCGGAGGAGGCCGCGGAGGCAGAACGCCTGCGGCGGTCCGGTAGCTCAAGACACGGATCGGGCTCAGGAACAAAGAGGAAGCGGGCTGCAGCGAGGGATGAAGAGGACAGCTGGGATCGCTGGGATGGCAGGACTGCGGAGCGGAAAAAGGTGACGAGGAACTGGGAGGCCTGGGATGGGCGGGATGAGGATGAAGATAGCGCCCAGACGAGGAAGAGAAGGAGGAGCCGCTCCAGGTCGACAAGCAGAGATGGGGAGAGGGCGGGCGGCTCGTCGCGCGGAACTCGTGCAGGCGACGAGGATCAAGACCACATGGATCGGCGGCGGCGCAGTCGGAGTGCCTCGCCTCGGCGACATAAGTCAGGCGAGGACGCTCGCCGCAAACGACGCCGAAGCCATGAGCGTTCTCATAGACATTCGCGTTCACACCGGTCTCGTTCTACTTCTCGTCGGTCGGCATCGCCTTCGTCCCAAAGAGAAGACTCGAAGGCGCAGCGACGTAAACGCTCGCGTTCGCCGAAATACGCTTTAGATGACATCCGTGACCATACACCACGAAGTCGCTCACATAGATCTTTGTCCCCACATTTCGACTCCACTACTAAACCTGAAATCCAAGAAAGCGACTCCGACCGTCGTACGAAGGAAATTCGCCATCGAGATACCCGTTTTCCAAGTCCACAACTTGCCGCATCTTATGCATCGTCCTCCAAGTTGAAGGTGGAAGACTTTCACAAGCCTGTTGCATCAACTTCACGACGTGCCTCATCTCCTGATGATGCGGACTCTCGGTCACCCAGTCCAGGACCTCATCCGCCAATCCAGCTTCCTTCAAAAATGGATCGGTATTTCGAGGAATCTTACGACCCTCGCCTTGACGTCGCGCCATTGGCTGCACCTACTGTTCCCGCGACTGGATTAATCGACAACGCGCAGTTCGAGGGGTGGGACGCGATGCTTGAGCTCATCCGCATTCGTCGGGAGGACAAGGAGGAGAAGAAGCGGCTGGAAAGGTTGGGCTTGTTACCGCCGAAGGAGAAGAGTAAAAGCAAGAAGAAAGGCGTTACGGTGGCGGACTCGGGGCCGGCGGTTGCTGATAGATGGAGTGGGGATGCGGTAAGTATTATGGATATAGAGTATAAGAAGAGAGGGTCAGTAAGGGAGTGGGATATGGGGAAGGAAGGTTTCTGAAACTATATATGAAGGCATATCACACACAGATTACTTTGAGATTACTACAAGGGGCTATATCTTTCAATGATATCAAGATTCGAGTCAATGTTCTCATTTAAAACTTGCAGCCGGTTATTATTTGCTTATCGCTAGTGTCCACACCCCTTTGCATGAGTTATAACATGCATTGAACACGCAGAACTTTCATTGACATCGTTATGTCATTAGTGAAGTGTTACACGAAACGCGTCCAGCACGTGGCGTTACGCGTTACACGGTACTGATAATATTTGCTGCGAACTTGAATGAAACTCTGACTTGACCCCGTCGTCTCCAAGATGAGCACCTCTGAAGTCGCCCAATGTCTGACCGCCACCCTCAGTCCATCTACGAATACACGTGTCGCTGCGGAACTACAGCTCTCTGAGCTTTTTACACGTCCAGGCGCGTAGTCCACTTCTCAGCAATTCGACCACCCGTGCTTATGCCTTGCGCGATCTAGATGTTGGAATCTCTCTGTCACAATTGATACTTTCCAATGAGGTCGATATGTCTCTGAGACAGATGAGTAATTTGTTTGTATTCACCATGATCTGGATCTTGATGTTTCTTTCTCTCTTACTCGGCTAGCATCGCCTTGCGCAAGTATGTTCGGGAGAGATGGTCGCCCTATTTTTCTGGCTTTAAAGGCTCTGCACCTCCCGTAGAGGTATATTTCACCTAGTTCTGGCTATTTTTCATGCACAAACCTTCTTATATAGGTCAAAACGCAAGTGAGAGAAGCGGTGCTGCGTGGATTGTCGGATGAGAATCGCAAAATCCGTTCACTTTCTGTGAGTAATGAACTCTGATGTTTGTGTATTATCATAACTAATATGCTCAGGCACATACTCTATCCTCGATTGCCAACTGCGATTGGCCTGATGAATACCCAGAGCTGTTGTCTTCTCTCATTGCGTTGTTGTCGTCGGGATCGCCAGCTTCTGTTCATGGCGCCATGCAGGTCTTCACAGAGTTTATCAAATCAGATTTATCCGAAGATCAAATCCTCCCCGTTTTGCGTGAACTTCTTCCCGTATTGCTCCAAATTCTTGGGTCATCAGAGGTATTGAAATCGCCCCTTCATCTGGATACGTGTTTGCTGATGATATACTAGTCCCATTCTGCGCCGACTCGGGCGCGTACTGTATCTGTTTTCCGACAATGTGTGACTGCGCTATTCATGGTCAAAGATCAACACCCACAGGCTGTAAAAGAGGCCACCGCATCCGTTCTTCCTGTTTGGTTAGAGGCTTTTAAGGTGCTGCTCAACATCGATCCTGCGCAAGATGTGGCCGACCCATCCAACTGGGATGGTTTGACAGTCAGGATACAGATCTTTAAGGTGCGAACTTATGGTTCATCACCGTCTCAATGCTTACCAGCGGGAATTATTTATCCTAGACAATCGATACCCTCCATACATCCTTCCCTAGAGCCCTCTTACCATATATGCCTGAATTGCTTTCGGCATCTCTTAATCATCTACGCGTTCTTTATCCCACTTTCTCTACCTACTGCCTTTCCGCTACTGAATCTGCACCAAATACATCGGAAGACGAATCACTCGAACTGCCCCAATTACTATGTCCTGTTATGGACTTTTTGGCTGCAGCCATACGAGGAGGAAGAGCTCGTGATTGGTTGATAGACACGAACATCATGTCCTTGGTGTCTTCCGTTTTTGCCTTTGTTCAAATGACAGACGAAGATGTACTTGTTTTGTTATCTTCTTGAAATTGGATCTAACTAACATGTCCTTTTAGGTAGACACATGGGCGAACAACGCCAACATCTTTGTCGCTCAAGAAGAAGACGAAACACAGCCTTATAGCGTGCGAGTAGCTGGATTCGACCTCCTTGGTGTACGTTCTATGTCTTCCTCCTCTCGTCGCCTGTGCTGACAGTTCCTCAGTCTTTGATTGAAAGAGCCCCAGTCCAAACAGCGAAATCAATTCAGTCAAATATCGAGCAAGTTATCATTGCGTCTGAGAATGCGCGTGGCTCTGGAAATGATGACTGGTAAGAAGGCCCTTCTTTTTTGCACTTCTATTTGGTTCTTAGTTGCCTGTTGAAACCCAGGTGGAGACCCCTTGAGGCATCGTTAGCTGCGATTGGATCGCAGGCGGAATCCATCTTGGATTGCATCGAAGATGAAGAGGAATCTGGCCGACCAAAACCCATTGATATTGATTATCTGCTTGCGAATGTCATTCCACCGGTCCTAAGCATATCAGGTATGTATTCAGACGCAGAGACTTATTGACCCTTGTATTCGATATGCTGAAATGTTTTCCAGAGTTTCCATTCCTGCAGGGACGAGCATTCGTATTCTCCAGTCAGTATGCAAAAGTACTTCCCCTTCAGTCAGCGGGCCATTACTTGGAGGCTGCTGTTCAAGTTCTTGAGTCAAATGAAGCTGGTGTTCCTGTGAAAGTATCAGCAGTGAAAGCGGTGCATAAGTAGGTTCATTCCGTCAGATGTCATAAAAGACTTACTCATGTGGTGCAGCTTTTGCCAAGGCGGCGAAGACTCTGCTCTCATTCCTTTCGCATCTCGCATTACTCAGGATCTAGGACCCTTCTTACTTATCACTTCCGATGACACGCTTTCCCTTGTTCTGGAAACTCTTTCGGTCGTTCTTGAGGTGGATCAAGGCCAATGGTTGACACCCGAACTTGCGCAATCGTTGGTATCAGCCTCGTTGGAAGTCTGGAGCAAAAATAACAAAGGTTAGAAACAAGTCCTTAAATTTTACCTGATTGACGTGAACTTTTAATAGATCCCATTTTCATCTCTATATTGAGCGATATCATTGAGAATCTTGCATCGTCTCCAAAAAGGGGATCTACGAAACAGTTGTCAAACAAGCGCTGCCCGTTCTGAGCGTGGCCATTACCTCTGCCAAAAAGGAGGAGTCTTGGATTGCCAGCTCAGCTATCGACCTCGTTAGCAGTCTCGCGGAAGGTGCTCCTGAGAGTGGTCTTGGAGAAGGGTTCGTGCAACTTCTGGCACCCAATTTGTTTGCGTGCTTGGCGACTGCGGAGGACAGGGACGTTTTACAGGTAGATTCTTTCGGCACCAACGTCATTCCATATGCTGATGATACTTCAAGAGTGGCATTGGATGCCTCACACTTATCATTCGGAAAGATTGTAATCAGCTGCTTTCCTGGACGACTCCAATGGACGAAGCGGTATTGAATGGGTTCTTACACTGGTCGCCCAAACCCTTCAAAGCGAGGATGAATCTGGTGGACTACAAATCGGTGATTTGATCATTCATCTGTTGAGGAGAGCGGGCGAATCCGTCCTTCCTGTGCTGCCCGAACTTCTGCGTGCGATGGTTCTCGTATGACCACTGCTAAAACCGCAACCTTCTTGCAAGTGAGTGGGTGCGGTTTTCCGCTGTCAGCTGTTACTGATCTATCGAACAGTCTCTTGTATTCCTTTCGCTTTCCTGATCAACAACCAACGAGACACCGTGCTATCGCTTTTGGAGCCGATGAACATCAATGGCCGCACTGCGTTGGACATCCTATTGCAGACCTGGTGCGAGAATGCAGAAACCTTCCAAGGTTTCTGGCCCTCTCGCGTCAGCACACTGGCTCTGACACAGCTCCTCGTCTCTGATCGGCCAAGCATTCAGAATTTGGTCGTCAAAGGAGATATTATCATCAACCCAAATACTAAAAACAGTGAGTATTTTCATCTGCGCTTCGTATGGCCGTTAGATACTTATGTGGGCAGTCATTATGACGCGTTCAAAAACGAAGACCAGTATGCATACCTGCACCGAAATCTATCTGTTGGGCTTTGACTGACCCTTTTGTCTTTTTCTTTTCTTTTTTTGCTTAGCCCCTCACGAGTTTACCAGCGTCCCCTTCCCGGTCAAAGCCCTGAAAATCATCCTACACGATATCCAATCGGGTGGGGAAGCAGCTAGCATGTCTGCCCAGGGTGGTGTCTTTGATGTCGACTCGGACGACGGGGTAAGTTCTCCATTTTTATATTATCCATGGAGTAAGTCTAATGGAAGTAATTAGGACGAAGACTGGGCAGAGGAAGGAGGTGACCATGCTCAACCCTTCAAAAAAGATGAACTAGCTTTCCTGTCGGATCTCATCGGTCCTAAGGGCATGGCCTTTGATAATGACGAAGTCTTGGACTCTAACGACGACGAAGATTTGCAAAATGATCCCGTTTCTCAAATGGATATGCAGGTATGTGAATCAATATCTCTTCCATTATTGACATTACTCATTCGACTGGGAAATCAAGGGCCATTTGTTCGGATTCCTGCGCGAATGCGCCGCGCACAACACTAACAATTTCAGCGCTATAGTCGATCAGTTAGCGCCGGAAGAGATTCTCGTTATTCGTCGCATTGTCAGCGGAGGTATTTAGGATAGAAATTTGGAATTACAAAATAAGTAGAGGCTATGAGTGGCTCGAATTCTAATATACCTGAGTAATGCTCATTTTTGACCTCGGCATTTGTTTCTCTGCAACTTTGAAATATGAGGGACCTAAAAGATTGAACATCGAATCCATGAAATAAAATGCTAGATGAGGACCCAAGTAAACACTGAAGAGACTTTCAAGAGACTTTTCATGTCTGTGATAGTCAAAGGCCGTGGGAACTTTCTAATTGTCAATCAAGAATTTTCTTGAGTTGGAAATAACACATCTCAATTGAATACTCCTCCAGATTCTGGGACAGATGGCTCCTACGAAGAAGGCCAATGGACCGTCGAAGACGAGGTCCTCCTCCTCGTCCGGTGTCTCGCTCGCCAAGGTCAAAGGAGAGAACTTCTATCGTGATGCAAAGAAGGTCAACCGACTCAAGATGTTGACCGGCGGCAAGGCCGTCCGCGACAAGGATGGCAAGATCGTCCAGGCTGCCGCTTTCCAGAAGGGCGAGGACGAGACGAAGCCCGGTCGTGTGCAGCCCGACAAGAGGTGGTTCGGTGCGTCATTGCGTCGTTGATCGAGAGAGACACCGCCCAGTGGACTGATTTGGTCGATTTTTTCTTTCTTTCTTTCCAGGAAATACCAGAGTTATTCGCAAACTGCACTGGACCATTTCAGGACGAGTCTTGGGGCGAAAAAGGATGATCCATATTCGGTTCTGCTGCGAAGAAATAAGCTGCCTATGGCGCTCCTCGACGATGCTGCTAACCCCGCCCTTCGCAAGGCGAGTCGGGCTAAAAAATCCTTCGTTTGCATTGATCTAACTGGAGCATGTAGCGTCCTCATATTGTAGAACTGAACCTTTCTCGGAAACTTTCGGCCCCAAAGCGCAAAGAAAGCGACCAAGGGTGGCTGCGGGGACTTTTGAGGAGCTCGGAAAATGGGTGCTGAGATGGCCGAGGAAGCTGAGGTTGCAGCCTCAGCGTCTGGAACCGTATCATTGGTACGCAAATACGGATCTTGGATAATGGCAATCTATATATTCCTGCAGAACCCCTGGCCTCCACTATTGTTGAAGCTCAGACACATGCCGACTTCAACGAACCCATTTATGCCAAGGGTACATCACGCCGGATTTTTGGCGAGTTGTACAAGGTCATCGACTCATCTGATGTGATTCTGCACATCCTCGACGCGCGCGACCCATTAGGTACTATGTGCGAATCCGTCCTCGAGACGATCAAAAAGGAGAAATCCCATAAACAAGTCGTGCTGGTAATCAACAAGTGCGATTTGGTACCCAATTGGGTCACTGTAAGTATTATATGCAGTCTTTTTCCCGCACAGAAGTCTGATTATTTTCTTTCCAGGCGAGATACATCAAGCATCTGACACCTCGCTACCCTACTATTGCATTCCATGCTTCTCCCAACCATTCCTTTGGAAAAGGCTCACTCATTCAATTATTACGACAATTCTCTCAACTTCATGCCGATAAAAAGCAAATATCTGTCGGTTTCATTGGATACCCAAACGTTGGCAAGAGCAGCGTCATTAATACCCTCAAAAGTAGCAAGGTCTGCACAGTCGCCCCAGTACCAGGAGAGACCAAAGTAAGCACTCCGATTATATGCAAGTTCTTCTAATTCTATATGATTACAGGTGTGGCAATACATTACACTCACGAAACGAATCTACCTCATCGATTGCCCGGTATTGTCCCGCGTCCGCGAACGACTCGCAATCCTCGATAGTCTTGAAGGGCGTCATCCGAGTAGAAGCTCTGCCAACACCCTCGGAGCATGTCCTGCTCTTATGCAACGCGTAAAACCTATATACCTTTCCCGAACATACGGTATTCCCCTTCCTAACAAGGACGACATTACAATTGGCTGGGATACTGAAGACTTCCTCGACCAATTGGCCCGCAAAAAAGGTCGTCTGTTGAAACATGGCGAACCCGACCTAGACTCGGTTGCTAAAATTGTTCTTACGGATTGGGTCCGCGGACGCATTCCTTTCTTCGTGCCCCCGCCTGAAAGGTCAGAAGAGCTCAATGAGGCGGAGGCCAAGATCAAGAAGCGTAAGGAGAAGGGCAAAGGAAAGCGACCGTCCTATGGAAGTACCAGGCGTGAAGCAGAATCTAAAAACGCTGATACAAAAGAACACTTTCTTGCCTGAGGATATTGAGAAGCTGGATGAAGAGGAAGAAGCTGTAGGAGAGGGTAATGAAGGCGAGGCCAGCCTAGTTGAGGAGGACCAGGACCAGGATGGAGAAGGAGAAGAGGAAGAGGAAGAATTACGATGGAATGATGTCTTTGAAGGTATAAAGACAAGCGAACCTATGGTGCCCAGGCGAAGGACGAGGACGAGGAAATTGATGCTGATGTTGACATTGACGCTGATGCTGATGGTATGTCAATCGTCCAGCTTAACTTGTTTTCTATATTTATCATAATTTCTCAGATGATGCTTCGGAGACTGAAGCAAAGAAGGAGGCGCGCATGAAAACAAACAAGGTCGGTATACTTTTCAATGCCTTTGACACGGCCACGGGACTCATATCTCACAATTCACAGCGTAAAGCCGAGAATTTCTACACCTCAGCCAACGTCAAGAACAAGAGTCGGTCGAAAGCGGCTTTAATGAAGTCACTACCTGTCGGCAAGAAGGGAGGAAGCAAAAGCAGGAAAGGCTAAAAGATTGTAAGTATGTCAATCAGTATGGTAAGTCATGAATATTTTCCTGACTTTTTGCAAAGACTTATCGGTAGGAACTAGCCTTAGAGATTTTATATGCCATATTTTGTGATCAAGCTAAATGTAAATTGAGAGAGTGAGTCGACAGTGCGTATCGCCCTCAGTGGGCCCCCCAAAAGGCCTGTCGGGCTTTGATCGGAAGCCGAAGATTGATGTATCGAGAATTATCTATACCTCCTCCGTTCATCGTGGGAAACTTAGGACAGAACCTTAAGCTGATTGCGCGATAACTTTTTCGTCTCCCCATCCTACACTCCATCCACTTATCATGTCCATCACAAAGATCCAAGCCCGCCAGGTAGTCTTCATCGATATCCCTCACCACTATTTTTCACTGAGCCATCGATTAGATCTTCGACTCCCGTGGAAACCCCACCGTCGAGGTCGATCTCTACACTGAGAAAGGTCGGTTGTAAGGTATTGTCTGTTTGCTCTTGCCTGACCCTCGACCAGGCCGTTTCCGCGCTGCCGTTCCTTCTGGTGCCTCCACTGGAATCCACGAGGCTGTCGAGCTCCGCGATGGTGATAAGAACAGCTATGTTGGCAAAGGTACTTTTTTCGCCTCTTTGATAACAAAGGGATCCATGCTGAATTCTATCGACGCGTTGTAGGTGTCAGCAAGGCCGTCGCCAACGTGAACGACATCATTGCTCCTGCGCTTATCAAGTCAGGCCTCACTGTTCTCCAACAAAAGGACGTCGACGACTTCCTCATCAAGCTCGATGGCACCCCCAACAAGGGAAAACTCGGTGCCAACGCTATCCTCGGTGTCTCGATGGCTGTCTCTGAGGCTGGTGCCGCCGAGAAGGGTGTTCCTCTCTACAAGCATCTTGCCGACCTCGCCGGCGTCAAGGCTCCTTTCGTCCTTCCCTGCCCTGCTTTCAATGTTATCAACGGTGGCTCCCATGCCGGAAACAAGCTTGCCTTCCAAGAATTCATGTTGTTGCCCACCGGTGCTTCTACCTTCACCGAAGCCATGAAAATTGGTACAGAGACCTACCACACTCTCAAAAAAGTCATCAGCGCCAAATACGGAATTGATGGTATTTTTATCATTTCATCACACAACGCATAGATGACGATATATCTTATTGCAGCCGTCAATGTCGGAGACGAGGGTGGTTTCGCTCCCAACGTTTCTGGTGCAGAGGAATCTCTGGAACTCCTTTCTGAAGCCATCAAGAAAGCTGGTTATGAGGGAAAGATCAAGATCGCTCTCGATGTTGCCTCCTCCGAGTTCTACAAGGATGGCAAATACGACTTGGACTTCAAGAACCCCAACTCCGACCCCAGCAAGTGGATCACTGGAAAGGAGCTCGCAGATCTCTACCTTGGCTATATCAAGGACTACCCCATCGTTTCCATTGAGGATCCCTTCGACCAGGATGACTGGGAGGCCTGGACCCATTTCACCTCCGTCAGCGGCATCCAGATCGTCGGTGATGATCTGACCGTCACCAACCCCCTCCGCATCAAGACTGCCATCGAGAAGAAGGCTTGCAATGGTCTCCTCTTGAAGGTCAACCAGATCGGAACCATCTCTGAGTCTATTCAAGCGTATGTCAAAGTAATCTTCTGTCTTGTTATAGTTTGCCGATGTTGTTTCCTCTCTTTAGTGCTCAGCTCTCTCAGTCCGATGGTTGGGGTGTTATGATCTCTCACCGTAGCGGAGAGACCGAAAACACCCTCATCGCCGACCTCGTCGTTGCCCTCGGTACTGGCCAGATCAAGACCGGTGCCCCTGCCCGTAGCGAGCGTGTTGCCAAGTACAACGCTCTCCTCCGCATTGAGTACGTTTGTCAATTGTGTTTCCAACAAAACAAAATTGTTGATTTTTGCATAGGGAGGAACTTAAGGACACTGGTGCTATATTTGCCGGTGATCGGGGATTGTCTGCTGGCCTCACCCACCCTGCTCTCCTCAAGAAGTAACCAGCTAGAAAATGAGAGCGATACTTGAAAATGTACTGTGTACTGACCCTATAGACTTTAACTGTATTAACGATTGCGAATCGAACAATAATAACGACTGTTGTAAAAAAAATCTCGACCAACATGATGAATTTGCTCTCAGTGGTCTCAAGACAGTCTATGATCAAGCATTTCGAACAGCCGCTCAAAGTCGCAGGTCTATAAATAGATTGACTTATAAACAGATTTACTTATAATTATGCACCACTAGAGCGCGCGCCATGTCTGATTCCCAGCAAAATGCATATCACTCGGCTTGAAGCTAGACAGGTATGAAGATTATGAAGATGTTTTGTCTTTTTTCGGTGTTTGGGCCTAATTCCAACATTTCAGATCTTCGATTCTCGCGGCATCCCTACTGTCGAAGTCGACTTGTATACTCAAAATGGTGATGATACTGAATTGACGATGTCAACTGGATTAATGATATGAAACCTTCAGGACTATTCCGTGCCTCCGCACCCGCTGGTGCATCAACTGGCGTCCATGAAGCTGTTGAATTGCGGGATGGGGATAACAATGCGTACATGGGCAAAGGCATGTATTCATCTTACATTCCATTCTCTCTCCTTGACTCTTTTCTTTCCACCTTACAGGAGTCCTTAAGGCAGTCGCAAACGTTAATAACATCATCGCACCAAAGCTCATCAAGTCGGGCCTCGACGTCACAAAGCAGCTCGAGATCGATAACTTCCTCATCACCCTCGACGGTACGCCGGGCAAATGCAAGCTCGGAGCCAACGCGGTCGTCGCCGTGTCTATGGCCGTTACTATGGCTGGCGCATCTGCATCAGGCGTGCCACTATACCACACATCGCCGCGCTTGCAGGCATCGAGCCGCCGTACATCCTCCCAACGCCCGCGTTCAACGTTATCAACGGCGGCAGGCACGCGGGCAACAGCCTTGCGGCGCAAGAGTTCATGATTATGCCTGTTGGCGCGACATCGTTCGCGGAAGCGATGAAGATGGGTACGGAGACGTATCAGCATTTGATGAAAGTCGTTAAGAACATATATGGGTTGATGGTACGTTGCGCTTATTGGCCGCATTTGGGAATGCATGAGCCATTTATGGAAATATCAGTGCTGATTCATTCTGTCTTAATGTTTTGGCAAAGCTGCGAATGTTGGCGATGAAGGCGGTTTCGCGCCGGATTTGCAGACCGCAGAGGAGGCGCTGGGTCTTCTGGTGCTCGCCATCAAGAACGCAGGTTATACAGAAAAGGTTAAGATCGCCGTCGACTTCGCTGCATCCGAGTTCTTCGACGACGGCAAGTATAACCTTGATTTCAAGTCACCTAATCCCAACCCCAAGAACATGCTCGATACTACGCAAATGATCCAACGCTATCTAAGCTTCCTCAAGAAGTATCCTGTTGTATCCCTCGAGGACCCATTTGCAGAAGACGACTGGGACGCGTGGTCCGATTTAACGAGATGCGCGAGGACGCAGGTCGTTGCGGATGACTTGACAGTGACCAGCCCGAGGCGCATAGATATGGCGGTCAAGAAAAAGGCGGCGAATGCGCTCTTGTTGAAAGCCAATCAAATTGGTACCGTTTCTGAGACTATTGTGGCGTGCGTCCCCACTTCAATGCATATCATGATTGAAATTGATCTTCTATGGCGTAGGGCGAAGGTTGCGCGAGCTGATGGCTGGGCTCTCATGGTCTCACACCGCAGTGGCGGGACAGAGACCACCTTCATCGCTGACCTCGCAGTCGGGCTGGGCGCCGGCCAGATCAAAGCAGGCGCCCCGGCGCGCATGGAGTGCGTCTCTAAGTACAATGCGCTGATACGCATCGAGTGAGTCCGCCAACGAACACTGCCTACTTAACAGTTTTTGATGCATCGCACCCCTACCACAGAGAGGAGTTGATCAAGTCAGGCAAAAATCCAATTTACGCTGGTATGACAAGCTTTTCCAAGGGCACTGAGGCTCCGCCGATGCTTAGAAACTAGAGAAAGTAACGGCATACAGGAGGTACACACGCCGATTTCCTAGATTTCAAATTTGAACCATTTATCTTGGCCTGACATTTTTCTGTGCTTTTGGGGTTAGAGCGGAAATGTCAATAAGTTTGCGCGTGTCCCAACGTCGGACATGCTGCGCAAGCAGCGCTCAGCGGTTAGCGCCCAAACTCTGCTCCCTACTCGCCTATTTCTACTCATCTGATTGATATCATGGTGAAATTCGCAATATATCCTCTTTCATTTCTAAAATCTCGACCGGCTCCTCCAACATCTACACACCGACTGAATCGGCGAGGCAGAATTATTTACCATCAGCTTCAAGTTGACCTCGATGGACAGTTCCAAAATTGTCCGACGTCGTGCCACAGAGCAGCTGTTACAAGTCTGTTTCAGGATTTATATGTAGGTCACATAAATGTGAGTTTACTGACCGATGCCACCCCGTGGCTCCACGTATGCGTGCGTATTGAAACTGAAATGGACATTCACTTCAGGTGTGTTATTTACCGTTATCGTCAGGCAGCTATTTTTTCTGTTCTTGGCAGATCTTCACCAGACGGCTGGCTGCCCTATTTGTGAACCATCAAATTACCTGTCGCAGTCCACTATCAGTGTCACAGAACGATTTGAACGAACACACTAGAACTCTCTTGCTAGAGGGTGTCAAAAAAACTGAATCAACTTTACTAGTTGACATCGCAGATGAAAGTTGTCGTAGAAACTTTTGAGATGTGAGGAGATTAGGCGCCTTAGCACTGTCTTGGTAATTTGAAGTCCCCAGCGTCAGGAATCCAGAGAGCTTAAATGGAAGGAATGGCGAATATTTTTGAAACGCCAACATAAGCATGAGAGAAACGTCTGGTTATCGATCTTGGTTGGGTAACAATATACATAGAGCCAAAGGAACTTTACCGGCGCTTGAAAGCATGAAAGGTCGTCTTGACATTTGTGTTTACTAGCTGAGGATGGGGTTTGCGTTTGGTTTGCGTCGTGCAAAGATCTCGATACTAGCGGATTTTCATGACCTGCTGAACTTGAGTCCGGAAACAGCATGCCACATTGTCAGCTGGGTGGACCAAGGGTGGACTACATAGTACACCCTGCCTGGATGCCCTCTAATTGTGGTCGCCCGATAATACCGACAGCATTGTCTGTTCCAAGTCAGAAGAACGGGAGAGGTATAGACGTTGATTGTACTATAAGTAGTAGGTGAAAATGAAAAACGGGAAGCCGAGTTCGTGAGAGGAGACTAGCGGTGGCTGATTGTTGCGATGGGAATAAATATTCGGCTCTGCGAAGAACTGTCCATGTCACTCTCTCCTTCATAGCGCCTGCACTAGCATGGACGCTCCAGCTCTCCTTCTCATCCCTCCCAGTCCACTCGCCTTCGATCCTTCCACTCAACCCCCGCCTCCCCCACGCCCGGAAAGAGCCCGGCAGAAGGTCATCCGACGCCATATTCTCAATATATTCCATGTACGGCGATGGTCAGCATAGGGCAAGTACCGCATGGTCAAATCCGGGCCACGATCGTACACGCTCGGGGGACAGCAGCTACAGTGGAGCCGCCCCCAGCGTTCGACAGCGGGCGTCGCTGGCGTCCTCTAGTCGCATTTCGTCTGACCTGGCATACTGCACTTCCGAACAAGAGCCGGAGCCCGCGCCTCCTCCAACACCAGAAAAGTCTGCGGTCTCCCGCCGATCTTCACGAACTTCTGCGCAACGTCTCTCTGCGGTCGATCACGAGCTGGGTCCGCACAAGGCACCAATGACAGTCAATGGGAAGCCAGTTCCAGCCAGGGTGAGCTTGCACTCTATCAAGGTTTCACTCGACGGCGAGGCTACGGACGGGACTATATACAACCAATTTGAGGCTGTCGGCGTTAGGGGCGATGGGTACGAGGTAGGCATCGACCGCATCCGTTCTCATACCGGCACCAGCCGTATCAGCCAGCTGCAGGCTGAGGATGCCGAACAGGGCAGAACGCGCAGCATGGATGCGCGGGAGCTAACAAGAGACAGGTCTGAGCTGGGCAGTCCGCGTGCATCTCTTGCCACCGCGTCCTCGCTCCGCGCGCCGTCGAGCTATGCTACTCCCTCATCCTCGCGCCACACGCCTTCTGACCTCTTCGACTCCGCCCCTGCCAGCGCCGTTCGCAGTAGCGACCTTTCCGCTTCATCTTATGCTCCAGCGCCATCGCTGACAGCGAAAAGAAGAAGTGGGTCCCCACACTCGCGGAGATCTTCGCGAAGCTCACCGCACCGTCTCTCCGCGGCCGACCACGAGCTGCCTCCGCTTCCGCCCTCCATCCAGTCACACCATTCCCATTCTCCATCTCCGACACCGCCGCCCGAGAACCAGCCGCCGCGACAACCCTCCCCATCATCATTCTCGCCAGCACCAGTGCATCCAGTTCCAAACAACCCACAAAGTTGACTTGGAAGCACCCACCATCCAACGTCGACTCGCCCTCCAGCAAGGTCTCTCTGGTCCCTTCTGAAGGCGAGGACATGGATGGCTTCCATGTGCGCAACACATATGCTCAACTCGAGGCATCTGGCGTCAAAGGCGACGGGTACGAGGATGGCGTCGAGCGCACGCGTGCCCGCATCGGCACTAGCAGAACGAGCCAGCTGCAGGCGGAAGAGGCGCTAGGCGACGGGCAGGAAAAGAAACGCAACCTCGATCCACGCGAAATCCAGCTGTTGCAGAGCGTGGACCGGTGAGTATCACCTGCCATGTCCCGAGGTGCACTGATTGATTGATTCAACGCCAGCTACGGCTTCTTCTCTATCCCTACACACGACCGCCTCATCCTTCTGCCCGCCGCTCCCTTCCTCAAGAACCTTTCTCCCGTCGCCGCGGGGCCGCCAAGCCATTCACCAAACGCCGCTTCCGTCAGCCGTCTGCCGCCCGTCTCAGTGCCACTGAAAGAGTCCGCGCGGATTGGGAAGTGGACGCGCATGCTCGTTCCGCAGATGAGCGCATTCGGTAGCAACGTTGAGGCGTGGAACGTGCGGCCGTCGAAGGAGGCCAAGCTAAGGAATCGCACGTACAAGGGTATTCCGGATCGCTGGCGGCGCGCCGCTTGGGATTTGATGATGTCCGCTCCCCGGGCGTGTCGCCGGCAACGTTTGAGCGCCTCGCGGCGGAATATCGCGAGGCGCTCGATCGACCGTCGACATACGACATTCAGATTGATCTGGATGTACCGCGGACGATCAGTGGGCATATCATGTTAGGACGAGATACGGTGCAGGGTAGGTCGCTTCTCTTTTTTCTACTTCGCAGGCGCTGATAAAGTACAGTCAACGCTCTCTCTTCCATGTGTTGCACTGCTTTTCGCTGCGGTGTCAGTCCTGCGGTTACGTGCAGGGCATGGGGCCCATCGCCGCTACTCTTCTATGCTACTTCGAGCCGGAGCGCGTGTACGCGGCGCTGTGCTGCTGCACGACGCGTACCGGTACACGACGTGTTCAACGCGGGCTTCCCGGGGATGCTCGAGGCGATCTACGTGCAGGAGCGCGTAATGCAGACGACGATGCCCGCGGTATACGACGCATGCCGCAGACATATGGTCTCGACGACATCATACGCGACCAAGTGGTACATCACTCTTTTTGCCAACTCGGTACCCTTCCAGACGCAACTGCGGTTCTGGGATGTGTTTCTGTTGGAGGATATGATGTCTTTGTGGCAATTGCCGTCGCTATCGTGTGGGTTATCGAGGTACGTCGAATTTTTTGGATATTCATCCTTATTGCTGCGTGCTAAATAGGTCTGGTATTGTTTTGTTCATAGACCACATCACGTCAAGCTCTGCCAACTTCGAAACTATCCTGTCTTTGCTCTCCTCATTCTTTGTAGCGGAGGATGAGGATGCACTGCTGGGCTGGATCGAGAGCATGCTCGGCGACAAGAGCTGCGCGCGAATATGCACAGTGGCGGCGGGACTGGCAAGCGCTTGTAGCCGCTGGGAAGGACGGCGCGGCGCTGCTATAGCACTTCGGCCGATAGATGGCCATACGAAAGCGGGCTTGCTTGGTCGACATGCGTACCGCACTATCACCGTCTATGTTATCGCCCAACCGACCGCGCTTTTTAGTTTCTCTCGTTTCCCCCTCATATGCCACCATCTGTCCCCTCTGGCAATCCTTAGATGCCACATACGTAATTCCTTTTACCGGGACCCCATCAACATTTATACTCACCAGCATATCCATCACAACAACATGTGCGCAGATCCCAAATTCTCCTGTATTATTATCGTTTCCTTTATCGTAATGGGTTTCATCCTTACTCCTATACATCGCATCTGATATTACACTTACACCATGTCACATACACTCACTTGCATCTTATTCCTATTCTCTTTTCCGTCTCCCACTCTTACTCACTTACGCAACATACACAAGGATTTTTGGTCTCGCTCACTCGTCATTAATTATAATTGATACCGTTTACTTACATATATATTGTATCTTCATAGCCCATTTTCGCCGGTGCATGACGCTTATGTCCCGCCGTGACTGCAGGATAAATATACATTGCGCCTTGCAGTAAAACTCCGTGGTGCTTAGTGTTCCGAATTGCCTGCGCAAGACGTCGTAGCTATAACTTCCAACTCTGTATTCAGATCTAACTTTATGTCAACGGTACCTATGAAGCGAAACATGTAACGAAACATATCTTCGGCTTATTTTCGAGCATATTTCAGTATTTTCTGCAATTCTGCAGAAGGAACACGGAGAGTGACGAAGTGTGGGAACATTTCCAAATCAAGCGCTCCCATCAAATTCAGGACCTGCTTTCACTTTTCCAAAACCTGTTGTCACCTTCCGCACTGCGCCATGTCCCTTACCTCTCTCCTCCGCTCGAGCAGGAGCGTCAGCCGCTGCACATTCCCCACCACCACCCCACTCATCGCAGTACGACACTATGCCGCCCGGGCCAGGACAGCACCGCTGGCGACCCCAAAAAAGACATCATCCGCCGCGTCCTATACCCAGGCAACGTCAAGAACCGGTCAACGCCCATAGGCACATGGCGGCCGGACGTCGGGCGCGCGATACAGCGCGCCATCCCGTCAGCGCAGGCGCACGAGACGATCGAGCGCGCGTGGCTGTTGCACCGCCGACACGTGCGCCAGCAGCGCGCGGCGGAGACCGAGCGCAAGTTTCTGAAGATGAAGGAGGCGATGGACTTGCTGCACGAGGTGGACCCGCGGCTGTATCTGGAGGCCAATAAGAAGGACGACCCGAGGGCGCGCTCGGCGGAGGAGATGGAGGTGGTGAAGAGCGGGAAGACGGCAGAGATCCGCGCTATGGAGTCGAGGATACGCGGGCTGTTCCCCCGCGAGCTGCGTATACCCACGGAGACACCTTCGCGCACTGGGTGGAAGTATGAGTGGAAGGCGTTCCACAGGCCCCTTTGATTGTGAGTCGGTGGTGCTATGCATGTCATTGTGCCGTTTTCTCATGTCCGTATTATATCCAGACCCTCACTTAATCCCCTTATACTATGCTTGCGCATAATCCTGATGCTCCATGGGATGCAGATGGATAATGATATCTATCCTTTAATATACAAATTACAGAAAGCAATGCAAAAGACTGTATTTGGACTATGTGCGGGCGCTCTCAACTCAACTCCATCTATCCGACTCTCGCAGACCGAATGCTTCACTCATACCCGGAGGTTCAGAACCCCTTGCAATGTTTGCTGTCTTTCCCACCACGGCAACATGTACGGCCTCGAGCGCCTCGGTCCACTTGTTCAACGCCGCGTATCGTTTCTTTTCCAGGCTTTGCCTAAAATTAAATATTGTCATTAGTTGCCTGTAAAACACTGGTAAGAAATTGGAACTGACTTTCGGTCCAATTCCAGCCTCATTCCAACTTGGTCGATTCGGCCCTCCACCTTGCCTTCCAAAATGAGACCAATCAGGAGTTCTTCGACTTCTTGAATGTCAACGTTGAGTTGCTATGAAAAAGATGAGTATGTGCACTGGTGGGAGTTGGTAATTTTAATCACCTTGGCGAGGAAGGCAAGTTCCAGCCTAGTGTAAGGTTTAATGAGGTCGATGAGGTATTGTGTTCTCAAACTGCGAAGTAGTTCGCCGATGTAGGACCGAATGAAAGCATCGTCCATGATTGTTGAACGGTTGTCTTTGGAGTAAAACAAACCTAAGTTCTATGGGAATAAAGAAACAATATGGAATAGATTTACCTTTCAGAATTTTCTCTGCGAGGTGTACTTCACGACGTTGGTACGCATCAACGAGATCCGTCATGGCCTTGATTTGAGGATCGGCTTTGTATCTAAAAATTTGAAAGGTTGAGACAGCATCAAGTACATTTGCCAGGCTACGTACGGTTTCGTTTCCTGACTGTCGAAAGGGTTGACTTCGCTGCCAGTAAGCATGTTCGCCAGCACAAGGTATTTGAGAACCTGGATTCTTTGGGGTGATCCTGCTTCGTCGTAATTCCTGAAAGACTCGAAGAAGTCTTCGCTGGCTCGGTTCCATTGGCCTTGAGAAGAAAAAATAAGCCATTGATAGGGACAATATTCAGAAGGAGCCTACGTTCGCCCATCCACATTTTCCCACCGCACTCTTTGATGACGCCCATAATTCTTGGATGGGGAATAGCTGACCTAACGGCATTACTTGCATTGTAATTTCCTAGAAGTGAAGTTAGACAGCCAGAATTTTGAGTATAACTCAAGAAATGAACTTGAGCTTCTTGAAGTTGCGTGTTTCATTATACATCTGAATCTCAAGTGCATAAATTTCCAAAAGCTGAGTGCCGCGTTGCGATTGATCGTCGACTTCGCTTGTCGCCGTTGTTGCATTATGGAGCTCTTTGATCAGCTACAATGAATACAAACTGAGTGTAATAATTTGATGATAATGCCAGCAAGTCGGACCTTGGAGAGACGAGAATATTCTTTGCGATCTAGCCACAGCTTAGCGAGCTTCAGATTTGTCTTTACTGAGAGGCGCTGCAAATAAAAATCAGCGGGCGGTATAGACCAGCAGCAAAATGGCTAGGTCATACCTCATTCTTCGCTTCTTCCAAGGCTTTCCTCGTCGCTTGATAGAACTTCTCAAGGACATCCACTTCGACTACTCCACCCTTTCCACCTCCAACATAATCCAAGATCCCATTGATCGACTTTTCAGAGTAGTTCCGTGTCACGGCTGACTTGGTGTAAGTGAGGAGCTCGGTGTATGTCTTCAGCGCGTCGGTGGGTCGGTGTAGTTCAAGGAAGAGCAGCTTCGTCATTTGTTTAAGTGCTTTGAAGCCCCTAGTTCATGCTGTTCAGGTTCTGTTCGTGATTCAACAGGCAAAGCAAAAAGTACCAGTCGCCTTTTTCCTCTTCTTGGTCTACAATAGCGCGAAATTCTTTCAATGCCTCGTCTGGGTTGTCTTCTTTCTTGGCTGCAATAGACAGTCAGATCTCATCAGTTATCGCATGGAAGGACTGCCGCACATTTGGCCTTGTAATACATGTTCTCCACATCGGCACTCGCTGACTCGTTCGCATCTTCGTTATCAGAGTAATCGAAGCCATAGTCCTAAGAATTGTGTCTGGTTGAATAGTATGCCTTCTTAGGATATTCAAAAGACATACTTCGTCGTCGCTTCCTTGCATATAATCGGCGTCATCGTCATCCATGATGGGTCTCTAGAATTTCGATGTTTGGTAGTGACCTAGCTTTCACTTGGTTTGATCTGAAGGACAGAGGCGGGCCAAAGAGAAATGTTGTACTATCAATCACTTGCGTACTTAAGTTAGTCTTTCAATTCAGGTCATTTGACCACGTGTGGATAACACCAACAAATACTTGTAGCCTTGAACACACTTTCTGCAGGCCGGTAGGACTTGTAAAAATGATGATCTCCGATCTTTACAAAAATGACGCGAAATGAATGAGTAAAATAATTGGCACCTGTGCATTTCCTTGCGCTCTCGCCATTGCTGCGCTCGGCATCCGGATCGAATCAGATCAAATCCAGACGTCAATTACACGTGACTACAGCGCTGATCAATGGAAGTGCTAATTCGGCGTCTGGTTTACCAAGTCGACTATGCCCCATCCACCCATACTCCTTACAACGCTTGAGGCGTTCTAAACCATCTTGACAATGGAATCTCCACACCAACGTCGCCTCGAATGGGCTCCTCAGCGGGCAGTCTTCCAGATCTAGGAGCAGTACCAAGTTGACGGAAGATATACCATCAGGCCTCATCTCTTTCAACCCCTTTTCCGAAGAAGACGAACATGACCAGTCCTCTTATACGCTCGTCACATCCATACTTTCGCGCATGAAGAACACACTGTCTGCTCCATTATCGTCTGCTGCTGCTGTTTCTACCAATGCCCCAGCGGGGAACAGTCAGAGCAACACTGCATCTGGCGCGTCCGAAGCTCGCCGTCCGTCGTACTCCACAACTTCAACAAATACTTCCACTTTCCCAACAAGGACAACCGTATCCGACCGCCCAAATCCACTCTTTGCAGCCCCCGTACAAGCGGCTCCACCTCTGTTTCATTGACGCCAGCGCAGTCCGAGCTTCCAACATATACCGTCGACTATGATCGACCGGATAACAAGGCACTTTATTCTCCAGGCTACTCTCCCAGATATTCTCCTGGGCTAGAGACTGGCGAAAGTGCTCCCTTCCAATTCGGGACTTCGATTCCTGGATTTCCTATTCCAGATGACGCCCGAAGCATCAAAACAGCAACAAGTATGCATAGGTCGGGTTCAGTTTCCAAAGTAATGAGACGGCTGAGGGGTGAAGGTAAGTATTTTTTACGTTGTATCGTAATGCAGATAATTAACTTGGGATAAGGTTTATCGCGCGATTATTGGATGGATGACGAGAACTGTAAAGAGTGCTATGACTGCGCAAGCGAGTTCACAACATGGCGGAGGAAGCATCATTGTCGTATATGCGGTACTGTCATATTTCTGATATCAAGCAACTCTGGAATCATTTCACTTGATTATAGGTCAAATATTTTGTTCTCGTTGTGCATCTAATATCATCAAGGGCGCGAGATTTGGGTCTGAAGGGATGGTTCGCGTTTGCAACCTATGTCTGGAGAAGCTTGCAAAAGTCGAAGACGATGATGATGACGATCGCCGGTCTGTTACTTCGTCTATTACCAATTTCCCCGCGCACCAACTAGGCATGGATCCGTTTACGAATTTCGCTCATCCGCAATCCCCCTTTGCAGCCTCCCAGCTCTTTGGGCAGGCCAGCGAACCTTTCAACCTTTATTCCATTGCCGAGACCAGAAAACCCATGTATGGCTCAGATGGCAGTATCTCGCGTCCTATAACTCCCATGGATGGAGAAGAAATCCAATGGGGAACATCTATCCGAGATAATCCAGCGCCATTCAGACGAGGACTTTCAGACGAGGAAGCCGGCCCAATTTCCTCCACTTTCACTCCGGAAAACTTGACGCCTGGATCAGATGGCAAGGCCAAGGTTGAGTTTCCGAAGGCGTCGAAACCAATCAATATTGAGCCAACTACTAGCTCTATACAATTTCCTATTGGTTCTCCGGAGCACCTAGGATCTCCACTGCGGCTTTCCGGAATGCCCAGGATAGCAGGGACTGCGTATGGAGAAATTGAAGTTGCCACTCCTTTCATTCGGAGTCGGGTGCAAAGTAGATTGGATCCTCCCTTGGAGGCGGAACCGAGCTGGCGCATGAGGCGCGAAAGTACAGCGTATGTCTTTCTATCCGACAATCTCCAGAGTCATGCCACTGATCTATTGTATCATAAAGTTATGCCCAAGAGCTTAATCTAGCTTCGATGCTGCATTTGAAGATTATGCTCCGTCAGATGCTGACCAGTGAGAAGATTCCTAATATGAAGGAATGGGAAGAAACCTTGCTTCGACTGGCCCTTCGCGTCGCCAAAGAAATGACATTCACCGCTGTTCTTCATCGGCAGGGACAAGAAATGGATGTTAGGCGCTACGTGAAAATTAAGAAGATCCCTGGTGGCACGCCCAAGGATTCCGAATATGTCACCGGCGTTGTCATCACGAAGAACGTCGCGCACAAGCAGATGTCTCGACTTCAGCCAAATCCGCGCATCATGCTAGTGACTTTCCCCCTGGAATTTTCACGTGTCGAGGGACAATATATGCACTTCGGGCAGATCGTGCGCCAGGAGAAGGAATATCTTGGCAATCTTGCAAGTCGAATAGCGGCATTGCGACCTCATGTCGTTCTTGTTGAAAAGTCGGTGTCGAGACTTGCTCTCGATGCACTCGCAAAGCATAATATCGCTGTTGCGCGTGGAGTTAAACCATCGGCTATCCAGACGATATCGAGGATGACACAGTGCGATGTTTTTTCGTCTATGGACCGGCTGGCGTTGGAACCACGATTGGGGCATTGTGCTCGATATTGCATTCAGACTTATGATCACCCACTGATACCTGGCCGCCGAAAGACGTATATGCGCTTTGAAGGTTGCAACCGCGACTTAGGGTGCACACTTATTCTGCGAGGTGGCGACCTCGATACGTTGAAACGGATCAAAAAGGTTACGCGTTTCCTGATTTTTATCGTTCGCAATCTCAAGCTCGAGACCCATGTGTGGAAAGATACCCTTACCAGCCTGCCACAGTTTAATGAACAAGGGATTCCAGTAACCATCAGCCGCTTGTTACATCCCAATGGCTTTTCTGTCGTTGTCCCTTCCTCTAGTTTTTCTGCTGCCAAACTCCTTTTCTCCACGACCGATGTCATTGAAACCTCACAGGAATCTCGCTTTTCTGAAGAGAAAGAAGATTGCGTTGCTGTTGAGGACCTTCCAAATGAAGATGCAGAACAATTGAGGTTGACGAGAAGGATAGATGAGTCATTGGAGCCCTACGTGAAAACTTTCATATCTGTTTCTGCAACATTGCGCTTCCCTCCTCCATACCCTATCCAACGCATGAAGGCGCTTGACAATATGTTGCTAGAGGCCAAAAGGGCATGGGAAGATGAGGTCGTTCGAAGAGAAGAACGCGCAACCTCGATGCACAAGCAAGAAGAGACAGTAACTGCAGGTCCAACACTGACCCAACAAGTTCCGCCACCTGAAGAGATGCAAGAGGGCCAAGAACGGGATGACATTTTTGCTCAAATCGAAGCCTTGCCGGTTCTAAATTTACCTTCGACGCCTTTGACTGGAGACGGATTCCCGAGGTTGACTTTAAACGATGAAGAAACTTCCTACTTCACGCTTAGACCCCTGTCCTCCTCTACTCCTGGAACACCCAACTCTATTGGTACTCCATCCTCACTGCCTCCGTATACTCTACTCCCTCCTGAAGAACCGGAAGTTTTGAAGACGACGACTGATATATATTTCCAAAGTCGCTATTCGTTGTTGAAATGGCAACATGAAGACTTTCGACGGATCTGGGAATGGTATCTTCGCAAGAACCTGGACGACTTCGTTGTTGAAAAATATCAATGCATCCATCTAAGAGAGTATACTATTCCCATAGCCGATCTTGGTACCGCCCGACCATGCTTTGCTCCGCGCCTGACATATATCAAATTCTATGGCGAGAATGACATGGCTCTTGGGCAATTTATTGAAAAGGCTATCAATGATACCCTCGTTCAATTTCTCGATCCAAATGCCATTTGCACCGGAAAAGGTTGCGAACAGCCTCTTGCCCGACACGGCCGAGTTTTTGTCCACGACCAGACGACTGTGTTTGTCGCCGTCGAACAATGGGATGGGATTAATGCTGATCCTTCTAAAATCACGACTTGGAGCATTTGTCGTGTTTGTGGTCAAGCCACTCCTTTCCTCCCCGCTTCTGATGAAATGCAACGCTATTCCTTTGCGAAGTTTTTGGAACTCCATTTCTACCCTGCAGAAATTCTTTCGCTGGAGGGCGCAGGATGCCAACACAATATGTACCAGTATCACATTCGGTACTTTTATCACATGGGTATGACCGTCCGATTTCAGGCCGATCCCATCGTGCTCCATGAAATCGTATATCCACCCTTCCGAATCCGAGTACGACCCGAAACGCAATTGGAACTCAAGAATACAGACTTTGAAAAGCTCCATTTTCGGAATATGCTTTGGTATTCACAGCTGATCGACGATCTGAAATTAATCAGCATTGACGCGGCCACAGGCGACGAATTTACGGATGCGCATTTGTTGGCAGACATTAATATCCTTATTATGAGGGCAGAATTTGAGCGAGAGGATATCAGTCGACTAATAAACCGCATATATAGGGAGTCGGCCCTACAGATACGTTAGCCCTTAACCAGGTCCATGCTTACCGTCAAGACAAGATTGTCGAATGGCAGCAGGATTTCGACAAGCTACCGAAGCCTCGTGCAATTGCCAACAACAGGAATAGCAATCGAACTTCGACATTTGGTTCCATGAGAGGAATATGGCCGCAAAGACGAAGCGACCTGGCTGGTTTATTCGAAAATCCTCAACTTCCTTCGTCGAGTGTTTCTGAAGCAGAAGAAGGGCCTTACAAACCCCGAAGGGGTACTGCAGATGCATCCGCATCTCCAGCTTCTGATGCATCGGAAACATCAAGTATTGAAGGGAACGAGACAATCGAGAAACCACTTGAACTTCCTAAACCTGCTTTAGATCCTACAGCTTCATCTGACGTAGCAAGTACGAGTGAAGAACAACCAAAATCGGATCCTGACAGCGATTCTACCATTGGCGCAGTTCGTGAAGAAACGCTCCCTATTGAAGCGTCGTCACCGTCATCCAAGGTATGTGCATATGTTCTTGGCAATATTTCTAGCATTCCTGATTGATGTTACAGCAAGAACCTGAAAGCTCCGGCGATGGTTCCTCGCCAAGGATATCTCGATTGCCACGAAGAGCTGCTCAAAACCCAAGCGTCGCTGAGCTCGTCAAAAAGTATCAGGATTTCCTTCCTGCTCAGGGCATTCATGATCTTGCACAAACTGCTTTCGCACCAAAGCCTATCGTGTCGGAAAGCGAACAAGAATATCCCCCAAGGTCGCAACTTATCGAACGCCCAGCGATACGCAGCAAGAGTCGACATCGCATGCCTATTCGAAAACCATCTACCTCTGACTTCGAGCAGGGTTATGCTGCGAACGTAGCACCAAAATATCTGACTCATAGACGACCCGTAGCCGCTACGAACGGCAGCCGCATTCCTGGACCGAAGACACGCCCTCCTGAATCCCTTGAATCATCCCGGAGAGCTTCACCAGAAAAGCGATCCTTCAGTGTCCAAATGAAGGAAGGAGCTCGTTCCAGTCGCCCGCCTTCTCCTCAGAACAACAAATCGACTTTGCCTGGCCCAAAGTACCCGAAGAACCGTGTTGTAAGTCGCGCTAAGGATAAATCAGTAGCCCGTCCCACTGTTAGTGCCATCAACAAATCGACAGCTCGAAGACCTCCTACTGGTACGGGCAGCAAGGTTTCCAACATTGCTAAACACTTCGAACGGTTGGGTCGCGATGCCGAGCGTTCAAAAAGTAGATACGCAGTGATTCGTGGAAAACGTGCCCGTCCCGTCGCATTTGCTCGCGCCAAAGTTGAAGTTCTGGATAGCGTCAAAGACGCAATTCGTGACGATTCTGAGAGTTCTGATTCGTCTAGTGAGGCCGACGACGAAGATGAAGGAAATGATGAAGATCGTCCTCCATCCTCTGCCGAACAGCAGCGTCCGATCAGTTCAGCACTTCCTTCTCCCGACCCTGTATCTCAGACGACGGTGCCTCCAACCGAACCCTCCCCAATCGTCATTGTCGATGCCCCAGATAATCAGCAAGAAGCCATAACTCAACCACCTCCGGGGCACATCTCGCTCCCATCTTCCCCATTCTTATCAGCAATGAAACCTAGACAAGATACCCCACTAATGTCGCCAAGTCTTGACGCGGAAATAGTGGGTGAACGACCTTCGCTACTTAAAACTCTATCAGGTTTCTGGCCTCAACCTACTCGTCAGTCGATTGAAGGAGACGATCTACTGAGCGACCCAGAACATATATTTCGCGACTCGTCTATGGTTGTACGGCTTGATGAGCCCACATCCATTATTGCTTTAGCTTTGAAGTAAGTCTCTACTTTCTATATTCATTTCGACATTGCTTGATAATCTGAAGTTCTCCTCAATATCGTGACATGCTTGCTAAATCACGAGCCGAAAAGAGAACAGCTCGCGAAGCAAAACTGACAGAATCTGGTGAAGCCTTCATGCCAGATGATGGATCAGTCGCCGAATCTACATCGACGTGGGGTGTCGTCAATGTGGATTCCATCGATTCTGCAGATCCCACGGAAGATTTGCGAGTTCCGTCATCCAAACTTCCATGGGCTATCAGTAAGTTCGCCTCCTTCATGATCTTCGTGACTATTCCTCATTTCCTTTATTATTAAAGGTTTTGAGAGTGGTGGCTTGACCATAAGTTGCACGGTTCTTTACCCGGAGCAATTTGATGCGCTGCGTCGAACCTACGACTGCGAAAAGAGCATGGTCGAGTCGCTCTCACGGTGTATCAAATGGAATGCCAGCGGTGGAAAATCAGGATCGGCTTTTTTGAAAACACGAGGTCGGTGTTTTGTTTCAACTTGATGTAATGACTAATATAAAGTTTGGAAAAGATGATCGCTTCATTGCCAAAGAGCTTTCTAAACCAGAACTACAGACAATGGAGACATTTGCACCAGCCTATTTCGACTATATGTCGTCCTCTGTGTACGCGGACGTGAGTGACTTTGTCCATAGAATCGAAACCTGCATTGAACTTATGTTGACAGAGACCAACGCTCTTGGCGAAAGTATTTGGATGTTATAAACTAACTTTCAGAAAAAGTGGAAAGGAAAGAGGACCTGGAAAATCGAAATCAACGCAAATGAACCTCCTAGTCATGGAAAATCTATTTTATGACAGACGATTTACAAAAGTAAGCTTGATTGATATCTATGTATAAGATTGGAGTCGCAATAATTTTTGATGCTTTGTAGATATACGATCTCAAAGGTTCAACTCGGAATCGGCATGTACAATCGACTGGTAGAGAGAACGAAGTGCTCCTTGACGAAAACCTTGTAGAGGGTGAGTCAAAACGTTCCAACGACTCCCATCCATCACCAACCGTAATAATCAAATACAGCCGCCCATCAAAATCCATTTTACCTTCGCGAACATTCGAAGCGCATCCTCAGAGGAGCCTTGTACAACGACAGCAAATTCTTAGCTGACATCAACGTCATGGATTATTCGTTAGTTTGCGGAGTACGTGCTTTTTAGTTTTCAAATTCAAATACCAAATTGACTTTTAATCTAGGTCGACAGTCAAAATAATGAATTAGTCATTGGCATCGTTGGTAAGATATACGAATAAATAAATAAAAATTAGATCCTGACCGTAAATTTCAAGACTACATTAGGACATACACTTGGGACAAAAAGCTAGAGAGCTGGGTTAAGGAATCGGCATTCTTAGGCGGAGCTGGAAAGGGAGAACCGACTATCGTTACTCCTCGTCAATATCGACAACGATTTTTAACTGCAATGGAAAGATATTTCCCTTTGGTATGTCAGTCCGTTTCCAATGAATTATTGCTTATCTCACGCACAACGAACAAACAAGATACCTGACCGATGGATGAAACAAACAGATGCGCCAGAGGAAGACTCTGCTGTCCTTTCAGAATTGTGGCCTGATTGGTAGATGACGTGAATGGACACCCTTGCCGCATGACGTTTTCTTTTCAGTTGGCTGTACACTTTTTTTGTTTGACTTTTCGCATTGATTTCACTGTATATATACTTACATTCATTCCTGCAAACACTCACGTAGTCCATTTACATCACGCATTCTATTGTACAACGTTAACAAAGCGACAGACGAAATTAGGAAACTGTATAATGTACGATAACCCTTCATAACCAATTCATGACATAGCTAAATCATCCAGTCTTGACCTTCTTCGACGGTTGAGGAGTACCTGAATCACCATCCTTTCGCTTTTTGGTTGCTCCCGATTTCCATGCATTCAACAACGCGCGGAAGCGGTCACCACAAGCGACAGCTATGAGCCCCACTTCTGAGTCGGCACCATTGAATTTGATTGCGTTGGACAACATGAGGTCTACATCAGCTTCAAATGCTTCTGTGGTGTCGTATTTGTCGCTGTCCAATTTCTGGCGAATGGTCCTCAGATCTCGAGCGTCTTTCTTTGGTATAACTTCGAAGTAAGTTGGAATACCCAAAAGAACGGGATCAACGGGTTCGCGAAAACCCAAGAACTAGAAGATAGTTGTTTGTCAAATGCTTGTATAGCGGCGAAAGGAGACTTACACTGGTTCCTTGACAAGTGTTGTGAGAACTCCCTGTAAGCCACGTTTCTCTATCCACGACAGTTTGCGTTCCATAGCTTTTGGCCATTCTTTCTTAAAGACCTTCTCTACAACACCTGCGCAGAGAGTAGGACCTGTTCCAGGAGGATTAAATAGACGGCAATTGCTGAAAATAAGTTCCATGTCATCCTTGAACTCTTCCATAGAGTGATATTTTCCTTCATTCAGCTTGTTTGACATGGTGCCGAAGTCCATAGGATGGAGAATCTCTTCATAATATCTGTAAACAATATCAAGATTAGAAAAGTAGACAAGAATAACTCAGAATATATTTACGTGGGGCATCCATCCAACACAGGATCGACAGGTCGCAAAAATATCTCTGCTTCTGGGAACTTGGTCAAGATCTTAAGAAGGTCTTTACATTTCTTCTCGTTGATTGGTGTCGCGTGTATAGGTTTGCGTTTGATTTGAGTGGGATGAGGAACTGGCGCAGGGGTGGGGGTAGAATCGGAATTGAGGGCAGGAGCAGGAGACACATGAACTTCTCTTTCTTTACCCTTGAGAGAAGAAACAGGTGCTTCAATGGAGGGACGCGAAACATGAACAGGTTTATCCTTTTTGAATTTGATAGGAACGGCCGGTTTTGAGATCGAAGGAGCAGTTTGCATAGGAGGTTTGCTAGTAGAAGGTCCTGGAGGTGATGGGCGTTCCTTCTTAGCTGGGGTCGCCAAGGCCAAAATGTCATCTTCAACAGGGTCTTTCTTCCGTTTGCCCGGAGGAAGGCTCAGAACAGGCCTGTCCTTCTCGACGACTGAACGGTGACGTTGTTCGTTCTTTTCACGTTCGATGGCCAGGACTTCTTGCAAAATATCATGAGACCCATCATCCACATAGGGCGGCGGGGGAGCATCGAGTACCAGGCTAGATGGTGAATCTGAAGCCTTCGATTTGTGTTTCTTCTGCTTTGTTGACGGTGGCTGAGGAGCGCGCTCGGGTGGTTTATTGTTTTGCGATCCAACCTTTAATTTAATCATAGGCCGAGAGGTGGAGGCAATAGGGGGAGTGTTACTGGACTGATCTGAGACAGGATGTGGTGTAGAAGGCCGAGATGAGGGTGCTGAAGGAACTGTATCTGAGTATGGTTTGCGGATAGGAGGAAGAACGCGATGAGTAGGTTTGACCACAGCCTGAGGGGGAGGGGGAGGAGGGTGGGCTTTGTCCGCAGCTTCCAAAGTCTTGTTGATGATGGTCCATTCTGTAAACGGTCAAACTATCAGAATCTACGCAAGGCGGGTAAATCGGCATATACTGACGTTTCTCGAAAAATGTTTCCAAAGCGATGGCTTCATTATGAACAAAACTGCCCACAAGATTGTACGTCTTGGCGTTGTTGACCATGAGGCGGAAATCTGCCTGGAAAGCGAATCGATCTTTATACATTCCTTCCTCTAGCTTGGCTCCCATAGTACTAAGGTCCATTGGGTCTTTGATTATGTCGAAGTAACTGGGTAAAGGTAGCGCAACAAGTCAGCCAAACTCTTATAACGAGGTAAAAGTCAACATACTTAGGAGCATGGTCTCGAATAGGATCAACGGGCTGGAGGAATATAAGTGCTCGCTTGTTTGTCTTAAGCTTCTTCAGTGCGTTGCGACAAGCCCTGAGGTCATTTATAGGCATCCCGCCTGATTGTGCTTTCGGTACATGCGAAGGGCGTTCGTTGACTTTGGAAGGAACTTGCTTGGTTTTGACTTTCGAAACTTTGGAAGGCAGCTCCGGTTTCGCAAACACAACCTCCTTCTTCCGTGTATCCCCAAGAGGTACTAGAGGCAACTTCGGTGGGATGGCATCAAGGTGGGGACTAGCAGGCAATTTGAGTTTGGTCGGAGGGTTGAATGGCACAAGTGGACTCTTGAGTGGCGGACCCCCTGTTTTGATCACTCGAGGCACTTGGGTGGGACCTTGACGGCGGGTAACGGAGGTGCTTGTTCAATGACAGGTGTGTGAGGTATGTGAATTTTGACCGAAGGTGGGGCTTCCTCCACAGGACGGATGAGCAGGTCGGCGAGTTTGAGGATACACCATCTAACTTCATGATCAATGTCCGGATTCCTATGGTATTCGCAAGTCAGTTTAGGGCAGCCAGGGGGGCAAAATTACACATACAGCGCTATAGGCATTAGGAATTCCCGTAGAGCTTCATTCTTGCCCACTTCACGATCCTTGCGTAGAATCTTGATCATAGTGTCCATCTCACTCTTCTTTGACTCCTTGATTTTTTCCTGGGAATTTCCGTCCTCTTCAATCAAAAGAGACTCGGTTTCCTTTGCGTTGGCCTTCATTTCGCCCATTTGCACCAAGAGCGCCAGACTGTAGCAAGCATTGCGAGCAACATGGCGCCGAATGACTTTGGAAGGATCATGTGCCATGACTGCTAAAATATAGCGCATGATTTGAGGCGTATACCACTTTGTTAAGAAAAGACCATCGAATGCCGCAATCCGTACTTGAGTATAATTGCCCTCCCTGTAATCGTGTTAGACAATGGACGACAATTTGAAAAAAAAAAAAACATAGTGTGCTTGCCTAGTGAATGGAAAGAATGTCCGAGGATGACTGGGTAACAAATTGGCGATACCTAAGACCGTATAAAACTGGAGAAAATGAGTCCAGGCTCGGTGTAAGGGTTGTATATTATCATACCTCTAGAGCAGCAATTGTGACAATATTGTGCGGTGATGGGATGAGCCTGTCCATGCTTCGATATCGGTCCACTTCGGTGCGCGTTTGCTTGACAAGATCCATATCCTCTGGAGTATAATCCATCCGAGTCTCTGAAGGAAGCAGCTCGCCACGTTCCGGAGGGGCAGTTGATACATTGGCGCAAGCTGCAACGGAGATTATGGAACTTATATAGAAGCCATCGGAATACTACAAATAGCAAGGTCAAAGGGAGCATTGCGAATCGAGAACTATAAACTTACGGGGTTAGAGGTATTATCATTATAGCGGAGCTGGTCGATGAAGAACTGTCGTACAACCGATGGTGTTTTCCCATTCTCGAAGCGAACTTCCGAAATGGCAGAAATAAGAGCCTAGCAGACCAATTAGTTCATGTTTCTCAATAAACGACACGCACATACCTTGCGAACGAAGTATTCTGAAATGTCAGAGAAATCATTGGGCTTGGGAACATATTTATGCGAGAATAAGTCTTGGTTCGGGTCTTCGGGATCATAGCAATACCGCAGAAAGAGCTTGAATAGATGGAAAAGACCCAGGAAATCAAGTTTGCGAACAGCACACTGCAACGGACCATGATCAAGACTGGAATGTTGCAACTCTGACACAGATAACTTACATTCACCAGTGCCATAGCAGCTTCACAGCGGATACGGAAATAATAATTCGAGACCAGTATTGTTTTCGTCAACGTACTCGACACAATAGCAGTCGGCTTTTCAGCCAGTGCAGTCACAGCCTACGGCGAAAAAAATACGTAAGCTTTAATCTTGAAAAGACAACGCAAACTTACCTCAAGTTGGGCAATGACATCTCTGTCCCTTTGAAGCTGCGAAACCCACATGAAATCAGGCTGTTCGAATTTAATATTCGCGATCCATTCGAAGTCAGCATCCATACGGATCCACTCGTATGTCGCGCCGCTCATGATCCCTTCATCCTCTTCCGTCCAATCAGCTACTTTCCAGTTCTCGCGCTCTTGTTCCTTTTCCCAAATTTCGAGTCCAAAGCCCATATCGACCATACCCATAGCCTCGGCAGCTTCCTGATCGCCTTCTGCAGCAGCTTGGGCGGCAGCTTGACGCGCAAGGTACCGTTTGGTATTCCGCCTAACCCGTTTGTACTTCGTGTTGAAAGGGACTTCGTATCGCTTGAAAGGATTTCGAATATCCAGGACGTGTTCATACGGCGTTCCATCGGCTTCGTGTATTCGAATGGTCATTTGACCCTAAATAAACAGTCTCAAAATCAGCGTGACAGATAGTTGGGAAGGACCGCACCTCGAAGAATGCGACAGGTTTCATCAAAACCTTCTGCACCTCGTTATTCTCCATCGCCATATAGGCCGGAGCCTCTTGCCGCATGGTTATCTCCACTGCCATTTTCTTGCGGTTGAAGGAAGCAGAAAAGGCAAAAGATGGACAACCACTGCCATAGATCCATTGTTCTGCGAAGCTTCGTGGATCAACTCCACTGACTTTTCTGCATGTCCGCAGGAACGTATGGTCGACAAGGCGTTATTTTGCAGCTCTCCGCTAATAGCGGACAAGAATAATTTGGGCAAGACACGACTTAGCCCCAAAGAGGTTCCGGATTTGCCAAGCCTTCGATCGAGAATATGCAGGACAAGAGGGGATTTGAGGTTGATAAAGGGTAACGTCACTGCGTCCGGTGGATCAAGGACCTGAGGTTGACATATTGGAGGCATGCCACCTATATCCCATTCGACGACGCGTAACATGTCTTTCTTCAGTCGGAATCGATAATCATTATTACCGAAAAGTTTGCGCATGAACAGCCCTGTGATATACAGCGCTAGACCGTTGACGAGCCAAAGGTCCGACCAACTCTTTGGAATGATGTTAATTCCCGCCCATTGACAGGCAAGAGCATGGCCAAGAGCTTGTCGGGTTTCTACTGCTTGTTCTATAGCGTCTTCGCCATGCAGAAGGTCTGTTGTGACCAGAGAAAGGGTCGCACTGTCGAATCGTTGCGTTGGCAAGCAGTCCACGAAGACCATCTTGTATGATCCGAAAGGATATGAACCACACTCGGAAGTGTAGAAAGACATAGCCGAACGTAGAGATGATGTGGAGGCGCTGAGCATTTGCTCCTGTCCTGGCAGGCAAAACGCGTACATAAGAGGCTGAGAAGACCCGGAAGGTTCTTCTGCAGCTGTATCGGGGGGAATAGAAAGCAAATGAAAGGGACCAGCAGCGAAAGCAATATGTTGAACAGAGGTTAAAACGGCTTGAGAGAATAAGAATATTGTTTTGTTGGAATTATATGGATGCGCAACCTACACAAAGTTAGTATTGCGATATCTCCTTGATGTTGTAAGGGACGCACCTGTTCCACAAGTTCACCACTGCATACGACAATTGTAGGACTTGCGTCGTTCGGCTCATCATCATCTCCATGTACAGTGCGTTCTTCTAAGTAGCGGGATACGACGAACTCGAATTCCCATGTGCATTTTTCCCACAAGTTATCCAGGCAGGGTACCCAACATCTCGCGGAATCGGGTGATGAAGGAGTCGTGTACGCATGAGGAACACGCTTTGATGGTTATGAGCGACAATAGCAAACTAAGCCGAAAGTGACTCACAAATGGGTAAGCATCACTGGGGAGCACAAACTCAAACCCGTCAACAGGATTTCGCAGACTGTAGGCGATGTTGACGATTATAGGGGCAAACTCTGGCACGGCTGGCTGAGTTTGAGGATAGCCAGGTGTTTGAGGCTCCGGGGTAGCAACTAGTCATTGTTAGTATTGTTCGACCTATAGGTATGACAGCAATACCTTCATTCGCGAACGATAGACCGGAGGAAGAGTGGGACGATTGCTTGAGAGGTACCTCCGCGGGAATGGCGATGGATAGCTCTCCCTCGTCGCTTTCTTGCATAGCGGAATAGATCTTCCGCTTCAGTTCAGGATGGCGGTGACAGTCTGCTGCTTCCGCTAAACCTCCCATGCTGATATTGCTGAGCGGATCCAGATGCGTGAATTCAGCTGGGTGGCCTCCGACGGTGACGCTATGGATTGCTGGAAAGGTATATATCAGTTGTAGTTGCCACATTAAAATGGTAGACGACATACTGCATTGTCGAGAATGAAGATGGATAGTCCTAAGCTCGCTGCTGGTGGGTATGATGAGGATCTCGGTGTAGCCCTGTGGCCGGTAAGCGCCTACGACAAAGAGAAAGTTTGGGCAAGAAAGCGCGTACCCAAAGAGCACCTGCAAAGTCAATCTCAAGAACGACCTTTTGATGGCTAGTATATACGAGAATGATTGTCAGTACGAGGAGGAATAGTGAACGAGAGGAGAAGTGACTTATATAGAGAAACCACGTCGAATATGTTCGCGTTGAAGACTAATTCGAGATTCCATGGCGATTGCACAGGATCACTGAGGTCAATAAAGGCCTATGTCCTGGTTGAAGACGGAGAAACGAGGATCCGGGGAGAGTTGCGACTTGGGCGTCGTATATGGGCGGCGGTTAAGATGGTGGTCATGCAAGACCAGCCTTTGGCTTATGTAACACACTCGCTTCTCCCTTTGTGACTGCCATGCCCTCTAAATCGATATTTCGCCAGCCTGGGGCCACACATTTTCAGCTCGTCCATCGCTCCCAGAGAGATCCACTCATAAATGATCCTGATGCGAGTAAACATGTTCTGAAGCCGTTTGAACGCGAAAACACGAAAAAGGTGTCTAGTACCAAGTTTTCTATTTTTCAAGACGCATTTCTAATTAACGAGATCAGGGAAAATCTCGAGCTGATTTAGAAACTCTTTTATCACCCGAAGAACTTGGAGGAGAACGCAACAATATTGGGGAAGCCAGTCTTTATGGCGTCTACTTCGATGATACCGATTATGATTACATGCGCCATCTTCGATCTGTGGGCATGCAAGAAGATGGGGTAGAAAGCGTGCTGCTGGAGGCACCATCGACATCCCGACAAAAATCGAAAGCAAAATCTAAAGTCAAAACGGGCATTGATCTCCTCGACCTACCAGATGGCGTCTTGGCCTCTGCATCTGAACTACCTCGAACATATGAATCGCAACAAGCTATCCCAGCCAGCATCGCAGGCTTTCAGCCTGATATGGATGCCCATCTTCGCCAGGTACTTGAAGCCCTTGAGGACGACGCTTTTGTCGAGGATGAACTTGAAGAAGATTTTTTCACTGAATTGGTAGCTGATGGAGAGCGAGGAAGTGATGAAGAAGTCGATTTTGAATTTAGAGAAGAGGGGGTCGACGAGGACCAAGAAAATGCGGAATCTGTGAACGAGGACAATGCCAGCTGGGAGAAGAGGTTCGCGGATTTCAAAAAAACTCAAAAGGGCGCCAAACGATCCAGCGACGACGGATATGATTCGGAAGGAGGTGACACTGTGGGCACCTTACCGGCCATGTCTGTAATTGGAGGCAAGAAGAGAAGAAAGGGTGCTAGCGATGCATCTGGCTACAGTATGAGCAGTTCATCCATGTTCCGCAACGAAGCCCTTCAAACTCTCGACCAACGTTTTGATCAGGTTATTTCCCTTTATACACCTCATGCATTCCGAGTACTAATTATATAGTAGATGATCTTGAGAGAGTACAACGAAGATGAAGAGGACGAGGAAGATGTACAATCTCATGATGGAACAGACTCGGACGAGGCCCCGGACCTCATAACGTCCCGCGACGATTTCGATTCTATGGTCAATACCTTTTTAAACGATTTCGAAATTCTCGGACGCAAAATGAAACCAAAGATGGAAGGCGAAACTGGAATGGAAAAATTGGATGCATTCCGCCGTGCTATGGGGCAAGATGAGCGCAATCGCATTGCGAATGACGACGAAGAAGATTCTCTCGATGACCTCTTCCCCGACAAAGATAAAAAAGATAGATGGGATTGCGAAACGATCTTGAGTGCGCACAACCATGACTTTTAGCTCTCCGGAGTCAGAGCTAATATTTTTCACAGCTACCTACACAAATCTTGAAAACCACCCACGTCTTATCCGTGCTCGAGATCCTAAGCCAGTGCCAAAAATAGTCCTTGATCGCAAAACGGGCCTTCCTTCCGTACTCAGCAAAGCAGAAACACCAAAAATCAAATCGCATGGTGTATCTTTCGCAGGATCGGATGATACTGACGGCTCAGACACAGAAGATGGCCATGGTGGGTTGTCCTAAATATGGAACATATTTTCTCAAAGTCTTATGATTTTGAAATTCATAGGACGCGGTCAAGCAGTTGGTAGACCGCGTAACGAGACCAAAGAAGAGAAGAAGGCGAGGAAAGCAGCTGTAAAAGTTGAACGTCAACAAAGAAGGGCAGAGAAAAAATCGACGAAGGAACAATTTGGTGCTGAAGTCAAAGATCAGAAAACCAGGATAGGGAATAAGGAGCTCAGATTGAAAAAACTATAGGCTGACCTTGGGCTGGCAATCTGTGTATGTAGAATGATAGATCGATGCATGCCAAGCTTTGTACACAACAATGACATCGACAGCTAAGTATCAGATCAGGCTTGGCACTGGCTAGATTATCGGATTTGCCCTTCACAACCTTCACCCGCAACCAGCATCTACTTACAACTTCATCCTCTTTTGCTATCAGTTGTACCACATACTACTACGAGCAGCATGGCGCTCACATCAAACTTGACCAATACCTTCTTCTTGCTCACGATTCTCGTCGTTCTTCTTCCTGTAGAAACCTATGCCTTCGGGGCCGGCGATATTCCCGATTTCGCCTACTTAATGGTTCGTGCCTCAGTCTACCTCTTGGATGCATACACAATTTGACCTTTTCGGTTGTTTTTTAGATAAAGCTTTCCGCCACGGTGACATCGAAAACATTCTTGAGACCCTCTCCAAAACTTCAGGAGCAGCGATCGGCGGTTCCGGACTGCTCGGTTTTGCCTCGTCCATAATGAAGCAGGCATCGGGTGGTTCGAAATTCTCAAAAAGTGATGTTAAGAAAGTATACTTTGTGAGTTTCATATCCCATCTCAGTGACATGAGTTATCTTGACTGACTCAACTTGCAGGGAAATTGGCTCCGCGATTATTCGCAAGCAATGGATATTGCAGGACTTAGCAAGCTCTCTGCTGATACTCTTGTTCTGATCGTTGCTGTTCTTGGCTTCATGGTATATAATTGGATTTTCTCCACGGTTAGAAAGTATTCAACCTTTTCATAGACTTTCGGTTTCTCTTCCAATGAATTCCAAGTCACTGCTGATCGTCTTGGCGTTTATCTCCCGGTTGTGAGTTACTCTTCTGAAAGACAAAACCTATCTGCTAAAATTAGCTGTATATAGGAACACATCGACAACCCAAAGTAATACACCTAATTATTACTGAAAAAATTCCGTTGACTAACGTTCCTTTACAGAGGCTACGCTGAAAAAGAAGGAGATGCCCGTAGCTTCCACCCAAAGCTGCGACCTCCTGTTTCCCCTCGTGAACTAGAGATCGACCCGCACACTGGAATGAAGGTATTTCCGCGTCATACATGCTCATTTTTGTATCTCAAAGCCCGTCCGCATAGAAATACATCGCAACAGAAAACCAAGGCTGGGACACTTCCACAGCATTTATCCGGAGGACATTCAGATCCTGTATTCAACAAGGTCGTCGAGCTAGAGGTAGGGAAGGAGCTGATCTTTGGGAGGCTTATCGCCTTCTTGGACAAGGCCTTCACACTATGGAGGATTTGCTCGCCCACAGTAACTGGTGCGAGCTCGCCCTGCGTAAAATGGGCCATCTGGAAGTCTTTTGTCATGTCGGGGACAATGGTTAGTAATTTCTCTGTGAAGAATAGCATTGTCATTACTAATCAACTTTAATACCATCCAGTTACAGTCAACACCCCGAATGGCCGCGCTCCTCCTCTTGTTACTGGTACATTTGGAAGTGCGTACCAGATTTTCTTTGTGACAAAGGATAAAATACTCATCGGCTTGTTAGGTGCTGACTTTATCCACTCTCTTTTGGGAGAGCTGGAGAGTAAGTATTTCAAATGTCCAATTAGTTTGCAGTAATAATCCCCATTTATAACAACGCACTTAATAGTAAATTGAGTCAAGCCAGTGTAACCGACCTCTCGGCCAAGATGGACAACGTGCGTGTTGCTGTTGACCTCGCTGATCCATACTTGCACTGATATCGACAATTTTAGAGTGCTCAAGGCAACGGACCTGACTTGTCTATTTTGAAGTCAATCCTGGGCAAGTTAGGCGGCGGACAGGATAAACTCAATCAAGCAGAAGAGATGAAGCAACAAGCAAGGCTTACGATTTCAACCCCAACAACGTTGCTCCCCCAGAAGTTCAAAAACAACTTCTCGATTTGCTCAAGTGGCATGACGATATCCTCAGATCCGTTATCGAGAAGATCGAAATGATACCGGGCCTTTCGAACCTAATGGATGAATTTTCCAATACGTTGAACGAATGTATGTGTGTCGGCCATTAGTGTTCGGCCATTCATAACTTTTTTTCAAATAGATATTTACACTGTCCTCGCCCCATATCTTGGAGTACGTCGTTATTTTAAACTAGTGTTGACCATAGGATCTGACTTCCATCTGTTTAGCCTATCTTAACCCAGGCTACCGGTGTCCTCAATGAAGGGAGTAAGGCGGTTATTGACAAAGATGATCAATATGAAGTATATTCTTTTCTCCTCGTTTGAATTGTTTGTGGCTCAAATTCTTTTTAGGTTTTCAATAACCCAAATGCATCCGATCCATCTCACAGTCTGCTCTCGAAAGTGAGTCATGGTTATCAGTTGTAGGGCTTTGCTAATCCAAATGCGGCAGGATCACTTCGGCCTCATCCTCAACGAACCTGCTGGGAAAATCGCCCAGATTGTTGTTACACATAGCGTCAACCTTATCGTTGAGGCATGGAGCAACGACAGCGACGCTGACACAGTCATTACACAGGTTAATTGATATTACTATTCTGTTTTCTCTGTATCAAATTGTCTAATATTTTTTGCGCAGATTCTTGAAGCTTTCCATCATCCTTATTATGCAACAGGTCGTTCAGAGATCCAGCAGAAGATGTTTGATCATATGGAACGCTGGATTGGCGGTCTTGGATCCGAAGCTTCAAGCATCATCGAGTCCTTGACCAAAGTCAGTCGCGCTTTCCTATCTCAGCACACATTCCCTTACGCCTGCATGTTGTTTCTTCTAGGAAAGTGTCCGGGCCCAGAAGAATAAGCGTCATGGACTTGAGGATACCGAAGAAGCTGGCTATGGCGGGTGTGGTCATGGTTATCAACCAAGCAAGCCTTCTGGATACGTCGGAAGCTCTGGAGGTAAGAGGATTTGATTTTGGCGTGGATATTGTTTCTCATTTACTGTCAGTTTCGCAGTCATACAATCAAACCAGCTATAAAACTTCAAGTAGCCAAGGTACAAATATGCTCTGAATATACGAGTCGCTGATATTGATCTATGCACTGATGCAGGCTATCAAGCATCCTCGATGGAATACCAGTCGGACACTCATGGGGGAGGTCACACAAACACATCTGGCGGCTATAGCTCCCAACGCGGTGGTGACGACAATAGCTATGGCAAACGATACGAAACTGCAGTCCAAGAGACTACAAGCTACAGCGGACGGCAGGAGACTCCAGGTTACGGCTATGGCGGACCTCAAGAGACACCAAACAACGAGGAGTCTCTGAGCTATGGTGTGCGGCAGGAAACACCGAGTTATGGCGGTCGTGTCGAAGATGGTGACAATCGTGGCTCTACACGCACCTATAGGGGCCAGTCGCAACCTGACTATGCAGTCCAATCTGGCGGTTATGCCCCTTCTTACGGCCAATCTGATATACCAAGCTATGGCAGTGGTCAAGGGGAATATGGGGGGCATCAGAGCAGCCACGGTAAGAAAGATCATTCCGAAGACAAGAAAGAGTACGGGTCGAGTCAACCCAGCTATGGAGGATACGGCAGCCACGAGAATGCCAGGCCCAGCAAGAAAGACGATTCTGACGACGATGATGATGAAGGCAAGCATCGCAAAAAGCACGGCCATCATCGCAATGACTCGGATGATGACAAGCCTCGCCAACATCACGGGGATTACTCGCAGCAAGGAGGTCAACAACAATATGAACAGCCAACCCGTCAATCAGGATATGGGCAACGCTCATACGGACAAGAGGATGGTCAGCGATCGTACGGGCAACAAGAATATGGTCAGCAGGAATCGTATAAGCAGCAAGAATATGGGCAGCGGGAATCATACGGGCAATCAGGATATGGGCAGCCACAGCATGGACGATCGGAATATGGCCAGGAAGCTTCTGGATATGCTCCCAGCTACGAAGGTCGTGACGAGACCTTTGGTGCAGAAAGACTCAACATCGGCCTTGGTGAACATAATCGCAATGACAGTGATGATGACGATGGCAAGCGAAGGCATCACAAACACCATGGTGGCGGAAACAGATATTGAACGTTTGCTCCTGCCTGGGGCTGGAACACTGTTGGATGAGCAATTTAAAGAAGCAATTTAGCAATGGACTTGAATGGACTTGACATCTAGTATAAAGGAATGCGTAGGATTTATAGCCTGGTATCGGTAGCAAATTCCACACTAGCATGATTGACAATTGTCGAGGTATGGAACATATTTCCACCATCCGGAGAGAAGGCAGAGCGTGCAATGCGTGCCTGGGGCGCTGGGCGTTCATAGGCATCTATTACATCCGGGATTTTTATTCCTCCCTCGTTCTCATCTTTTCGGAAGTTCGTTTTTGACCAGCTTTATTTGGTCGTACATGCGGCAATGCCGCCTTTCTCTCATAACTTTCTCATTGACTTCTGGACTTCTTACCATACATTTATACCTGCGTGCATAAATTTATAGTACTTATTCGTATTCATAACTAGTTCTGTGCCAGCGGAGCTACCTACCTCGCCTTTTACGGCAAACCTTGTTGAATGACTAGTGCCTATGAAAATTGGACACAAAACTACTTCATGACTGAACGCTGTTTCAAGCATACATACCACGGTGACTACCGCACAAACCAAAGTGTACGTGTGTTGTAGTGAGCGTTTTTTCGGGTACACATTATACGCCAAGTCCAAGCTAAGTCACCGTCTGCCACTGTCTGGCAATTTTGCCATGGTAAATTCATACCATAGCAGTATATTGCCGCATGGGCTCATATATGTATCATCGAATTACATCACAAATTGAATGTGACTATTACTTGTCTTCCTCTGCCAATGACCACCACCACGCCATAAGCGCTACGCAACATGGCTTCTGCCGCTGAACAAGAAGTAGATGGCTTAGATATTGATCCCATCTGGACTACGAGCCGTACTGCAAGGCAGATATATGCGCTAGGAGAGGTTGACAAGGTACTGCGGTTTGTCCTCTGAACTATGAATGAGCTCATTATCATCTAGGATATAACACGTCTCTTGGCTCTGGCCGCATCGTCAATATCGCTGTTAACCCTTCCCCAGACGGACGCACCAGATGACAATCTACCTCAAGGAGAAGAACGATCCGAGCAGTTCGTCCTTGAAGTCAGCGAATACTTTGAACGCCTTGACGTTCGTGGAATCTCATTCTTTGTTCGACACAAAAACTAAAGAAGCATGCGGGCATTTCTAGTCTATTCAAGTCGCGATACGTTCATCATTAGCTCATATTCGACATTCTCGTATTGCCCCTTCTGCGATCAATGCGCCACCGCCCGGCTTTGTACCACCATCTCTCGGGGTAGGGTTACCCTCTGACGGCAGCACCACACGCAAAAATCGCGGACTGCAGGAAGAAAGAGTTGAACGAGATGCTTGGAAGGGCATTCTTGCTGCTCTTACTCGTATTAAAGAAGCTCGGGATCAAGAACTGAAACGACAAGCCTCGGATGAGATGAGCATGGAACAATGAATAAATTCCTGTTATTCGGATATTAGCTTGACAGGATTGAGGTATATTTCTAGTTGATCTAATACATTTGTCAACCTATTTGTTCTGCTCCGTTTGTCCCCAATCTCATAGCGTACGAAACCAGGCCACATGTACTGTCATAAGATCATCAAAGCGTGGCTTCCTCGATTGTCTTCTCTGCTTTGATGAGCTCCTCATCTGCCGCCAAACCAGAATCTTCCTTGGCCGATGTCTGCAAATAGTAAAGATCAGGGAGGTGTTGATTGGACCGTTGTGAAATGACATACAATGAGCTGCTTTAGTCTGCGACGGCCTTATCCAAACGCGTCTTGGTGTCAATGATCATCTTGTCCGATTCCTCTACCATTTTTGTCTATTTAATAGTTTATAGATTGAGCCTTCAAAGAGCACAAGGCTATCGTAAGGACTCACGGCGTTCTTGATATCCCACTCATCAGCCCCGTCCGCAACCAACTTGTCCTTCTTCGTTACGAGCTGTGTAGTCTCTTTGGCGTAGAGCTTCGTTTCCTTCCCAAGCCTGATGTCGCGTTATCGTCGACAAGATCGTATCAGTCCAGTCCATGATGTAATGTAATGTCGTGGCTTAGGCAAATTGAAGTGTACGCACCTCTGTACGACACCGGACTTGATCTTGAGTTGTCTCCGAACAGCAGCAATGTCACTCATGATTATGAATGGTTAAAGATAAAGATTGGACGAGGAGTTCAATAAACGATCAAAAGCGATGGGATGTTGGAATCGGAAGTCACGCTGCTGTAGGCCTTTTCTTGCTCCAACGATCATTGAACGATGAACATGTTTCTTCGCTCCCGTAATGCGATATCGGTACCTCTTGAATGCCTCCAAGCATCTAGGGTAGTAGTACACTGAATACCCCGCGCGCGCTCAATTGTGATCAGTCAGTCAAGAATCAATTTTCACAACATCGCAAGGTTTTTTTAATGGGGTTTCATTGCGTCGTAAGATATCACAGAAATCGTACTACAGCTTAACTATGTAGACTACAATCTCAGATTGAATGGGTCATGGCGGAACGTGAGGTAGTATGTATGTTATGTATGTGTTATAGGTGATGCTGTGGACGGAGAGGCGGCCGATCGCCTTATTCATACGCAAGCGCATGAACAACAAAAGCGGAGCCCAACGAACAAGGATAGGTAAGGACGAATTGACAGGGCGTGGAGGTGGATAATATGATCAAGTGGGCGTAAAGAGGCATTAAACATGGAATCGTGAAAAGGAATTACAAACACTAGCTAGCATGCAACATATGTCGAGAACACACCTACAAACCCCCAAGCGCCGATAAACCGAGCTAGCGGGTCGGCAAGTGCATGGACGAGTAGGAAGGGCATCGAGCTCTTCAACAAGCGGAGGCGTCCCACGGTCTTCAGGTCCCAAGGATCCAATGTCAATCGACGAAGGCGAACTGGCGATGCACCAGCGACCGCAGCGCGGAGCCAACCCGGCCTCAATTCAGCAGCTCATATCGGGCGGCGGCGAACAGACGGACTAGCCGAAAGCGCGGCGGCGGCGAAGAGGCGAAGGGCGAGGCGAGGCGGCGCACACTGACCGCACCAGGCAAAGGGCAGATGGCAACGTCGGCGACAAAAGGGTTGGGAGGGTAGGAAAGTGGGCAATAGAAGGCGTCCTCCGGGTGCTGGGTCCAACCAGGCATGAGAGCAGATGGTGTAGTGTCCTCTTCGTCATCGAGAATCCCACCCCTCGCGCTCCATATCCAAAATGAGCCCAGGCGTTCCACCTTTGTGTACGCTGGGTCCGCAAGTGTCCATGCGCAAGCGCAATGGTACGGCGATGCGGCCTGGGAAAGAGGACAAGTCGGATAACATGAACATAGTGGGCGCGAGAGAGAGAAGGGAAGGGAACACGAGATGAGAGAGATCAGAGGAGATAGAGATATGGGAGAGTGGTAGAGAGACGCAGATGATCGGATATGATGAGGATCGCAATCACGGTTGTTGATCAGACAGAGCCGCAGAAGGGATCAGGGGAGATGTCGTTTGGTAGATGAGTTATGGTGACAGATCGATACAGATAATAAACAATGCTGGTACAAAAAAAAAAACAATACAACAGGACGTCGGCGGGAGGCTGAATAGGAAGGGTATGCTTTGAACGCAGGCAATAAGTTGACTTCCATGTATGAAGCTCTGCTGAGTCTCGAGGTGAATGTCGCGAGGACAGAACGATGCCGGTGTGTCGGCTACAGTGACGAGGCACGGAACCACAGTGAAGTGGTCGTCGCCTCAAGCCAGTGATGGATGGGTGAGGATTGGGCTGGGATTGCGATGGGGGCAGTACGACGGGAAGTTCAAAAAAAAAGATGGAGGACAAGATAGCGCCCAGAAAACAGGCGAGGTATGCACTCACACACACTCAAGAGTGGGGAGATATTACGCCTCAAGCACTGATCTGGGTCTTGTGAGAGTGTCGCGCCCTGGCCATGCATCGACCAAGTCCGGGAAGCCCATTGTCGTTGTCGGATTCGTGATGTTCAGCTCCACTTCGCCATATCGATGAATCCAAGGCAGCACAAGATGACCGCAGGTCAGAGCTCGCCCGCAATTGAACCCACAGTTAGGTGAAGCGTGCAGCGCGGCTGCAAGAGATAGTGGGGAGTGCAGAGATGAGGGTGGGGGGTCATGATCATGGAATAAATATGTCGTCGAGACATAGCCTATAAGCAGGAGTTCGTATGCAGCGTTAGGCCGACGTGGTTGAGAAATGATGATGCCGAAAATGATATGCGTGATGAATAGATAGGATGCGGTGTCATAAATCAAATGCAGTGATAGAGAAATCGAAGCTCGTGTCGGGACCGTTTAACCACGAGTTTTTGATCAGCACAGGTAGCGGTCAGAGCGACCCCACGCTGTGCCGAACAGGCACTCAGTTGAAGTTGTTGATGCTGGCGCCAGCTCGGTTGAGCATGAGAGCCTCGTTGACGGTGCGGAGGCGGTGCACTTCGTGCTCAGCGCCCTTGGCGCGCTCGAGGAGATCACGGTTCTGGCTCTCGATGGCCCGAATGTGGGCGGTTGCTACATAAGGCACAAATAAGTCGATGATCACCGAAAGATAGGAAGGACAAACCTCGGTCAAGAAGAGACACCTTAGATGTCTTCTGGTTTGTCGAGGGGAGGGTGGTCTTGAGACGGTTGTACCCATCCCTGAGCTCGTCGCGACGGCGTTGCTCGGACTCGATGCGCTGCTTGCGAACGGTTTCGCGGCGCGAAGCGCTAGATAAATCATCAGATCAGAAGGGATTCAAAATAGGTAGCAAATAGGTGCTTACGAGTCGCGGGGGCTGCTGTCGGCGGGTTCAGCATTGTTTCCAGTAGGTTTGAATTCCTCGTCTCGTCTTCGTCGGAATCGATGTCGTTGCTCTTTGAGGACTTTGAGCGCCTGTGCGACGCTGCGACTTGCGCCCGGGTGGTGGGCCTGCTAGCAGGCACAGCAATCGGGTTGAAGCGTTGCGAGCGGGGCACGTTAGCGCCGAAGTTGGCGGCACCTGGGGAGCGCGATCCGCTGCCTCGGCTGACACGGCCGCTGGCAGAGGCCATGCCATCGGACATCTCACCACCGCTCAGGCCGTAGAAGAGGACCTGAGGGGCGACGCTGCCGTTGTTCTCCTCTTCTTGGGAGGAGAAGGCATGCGGAGGCGAGGGCGCGAACGTTGACGATGCGTAGCCGTAGTCGGGGAGGGACGCGAGGGTGTGGAGGTCCATCGTGGGAGCGACTTGTTGGGGGACTAGTGCGGTGATCAGACTGGGAAGGCTGCAGATGCGGGGAATCGAACTTACGACCAACGTTGACGGGCATTGGGGAGGGAGGATACTGGAAGTATTCGAGGCCGCTTTCCATGTAGCCGAACGCCGAATCGAAGGTGGGTTCGGGATAGGGCTTGTGGTCGGCGTAGTCCATGACATGTGAGCGGTCGACATAATGCAGGGAGCTCGGACAAAAAAGAAGGCTAAAAAGCTACGTGGGCGTTAGCAGGTGCAGGGCGAACGATGGTGCAAGTATTACCTGAGAAGGGGGGGACTGCAAAGATCTGAACGGGGCGGAAGGCGGTGGCGGGAGAGAGGAATGGGGAATGGGGACTGAGAACGAGAAAGAGTTCGCCCTTTTATCTGTGGGTGCTGGGTTCCTTGCCTCGAGGCGGTTTAACCCAGTGCCCTGGCTCTTTTTCGTTTGTTTCCGTGTCCACAATCGTCTGGATCGCCCCGAAATCCGCGCCACGCACCCTATCGATTTCGTTTTGGGCACTCTATCTCCATTCAAGATCCGAGTTACCGAGGTCACTCGGGCAGTCTGGGACGATATTCTTGTCATATCTCATCAGACCCCCCTGCCGACTATATCCCAAATCATGAACGTTTTTTTAATCATCCAAATCTACTCATTTGCCTTTTGGTCCGATCACACTCTGCGCAGCAAAGCAGTGAGAAGTCAGATTCAATACGCCCTTATGGTCGTTCACTAATTTGCCCACACAATGTTTTCCCGCAATAATAAGCATTCCATTCAGCCCAAAGAAGGTCGTCATGTAATCTGCACAAGGCAGTGTTCATAAATCGTGTCGTGATGCTCGTAAGATGGGTCGTTAGTAGCGAAGTGCAGAGACAAGGAATAAAAGAAAGAAGTATAGTGTCCGTGGAAACAAGGTAGCCAATGCTTAGGCGTTGTAATATCCTACAGTAAAACAAGTGTCAGCTTGTTCCGTAATCGGAGTATCCTTGCTCACCTCCATAAAAGGGTCCTTTCATATTGGAGTAATGTTCCAAGCGCTTCGAGAAACGCCATGTCAAGAAGAACATGTAGAACTAAGAAGTTTGATTTTCTCTTATCAGCTTCCAGACGAGCAGACTGGCCCGTTACTTACTTGACACGCAAGGTCCACTAGAAGTGATATAATGAAGGCCGTGTTTAAACTAGAGAAACCCGAGGTACAAAAAGCGCTAGGAAGAGATCCAGAATTTGAGACCCCAGCAGTTACAGAGCCGGTCCAAAGCTGGCCACCATTGTTACATTCCCATTGAATCTCGTCCCGTCTAAGGGTGACGTAGGAGATTTAATGTCGGCGTAAGTATTGTGATTTTATGACAAAAGGGTCAACAAAGATGATAGGTGACAGTGCTTACCCTCGTTGGAGTTCAACGATCATGATTATGGCTCTGACAGCGGAAATCACAATGATAAATGGCCATATGAACTTGGAGACTCGTATCCAAATGTACGATCGCTAACATACATTCCATTACCGATCAGCATTGGAGTACCAATAGTGAAAGTTCCGACCAGAAAATCTCTTACGTTGGATAGAGCAAACATCGTGATTACTGCAGCTGCACCAACACCTAGACCGATACCTCCGTAAATCTGCCTAGAAGAAGACATGAACATTAGTTTGTACAAGGGCCTTTGCAAAATGGGACATCGAGAAGAGTATTCACCATTCAGGATAGACAAAGAAAATATATTGACCGCGTATGAGCAGGAAGATTCCGCCCCGATACTGTAAACCTAAATATACATAGTTCGAGGACGGAAGGGTCAGCAATCCTTCCCGAGACCGAGAAGTGTATATCTGAGAGAGAGTAAGAGCTGCTTACAGCGACCAGTACGGCCCAGGCAATGGCACCAGCCCTCTGGAAAAACGGAGTGAAGGGGACGGATCAGTATATCTCGCTCCGAGCACAGGAAGGAAGGATTCGGAGCGCACAAGAGGTAAAACGAGCAAGCAATTGTCACACCTGCAAGGCAAAATAAACGCAGATCATCGGTTCAGTTCAGCTCAAGTTCTTTCCTTGATTTGGTCCAAAAAAACACGCACCACATTGCAATTTGGATAAGTATATAGGGGAAGAGAGTTCTGTAGAGCGTAAAAGGTGTCGCAGATAAGATGAAGCCCTAATTAAAGAATCGTCTTAGTGTCCTAGGTAGAGCCTATCCAAAGGTGTGGTGTCGCGCTGGTCAGAGATGTGCAGCTGGGGCTGCAGGGCGTCGCCTGGCGTGGGGGAAGGAAGGGGGAATATTGCGTGACACTATATCATCGTGACAGATCGCTCCTTGCTTCCCCAGAGTCTCACGTGAGCAGCACGTCACACGCGACCCTAATGCCTCGGGATATGTTTTCTACTGCTCCCCTTCAAACCATTTCTATGTTTTCTGAGAATGCTGCCCGCCTAGAACTTTGAAACATCGCATAAGTTCTTCGGATCTACTCTCTACCTTGATGCGTGTCTTCAAACCTAACGCCCTGAAATTCTTAATTTTTTGCCTCACAGATAGCTCCACCGGAGCTCGCTTTCCAGCAAGAAGCGGAATTCAACTGTGTAGAACAGCTTTAGCCTACCTTCAGCCAATGCTGCTGCGGTGTGTTTATGGGCCAAGGCTATAATTACATTCTATGATTATACAACTTACTCAGACACATCCAGATCAATGTTCTTAAAGTCTCCCTGGTGCCTCTTTCCATGAACGGTCTCACAGAATACTCTTTTGGTAATTTCGTTCTGACACTTGGTATCTGTGGGCATTCAAATCTAACATATCTGCTTATCGTCGGCGCCAATTTCTGGATGCTATTCTCGTCCTAATCCTGTGCCATTCCAAGAAGAATATCTGCCAAAGACATACGCCTCGGACTCTTGTGTGGACTATAAACGCCACCTCTCGCATTTAGTTTTCGGCGCTTGGGTAATTTATCGATACACATGATCCATCGTTGTCCTTCTTGTGGGGAACCCCCTCGCCTGTCTATCTAGGATTTCCTATCCAGTGATAGTTATTCTAGTGTCATTACCCCTGCTGCGAGCCATTTCCTGTCATTCCCCGCGCTCATTACGCATCTGGCCACTGCTTCCCGAAGGAAAACCGTTTCCAGCTCTAATAGGATGCCCAGAATAAGCTCGACAGTTCAAACCACGCCTCTTCATTCCGCCCACTATTCAATTGTTACGGCGCTATTATTGATGTTCATCTGGACGTCTTTCTGGCATTGAGAACGATACACTGCGAAGGCAGGCAGTGCATACGTTGATCTATATTCGGAACAGATTAGATTTGCAACGTGCCCTTGCCAAGTTACTCCCTTATCTGCAACGTTTAACCCAGTGGCCTGGCTCGTCGCGGTGCCCCCGATTTTTTGTTTCTCCGACGACAGGCAATCCTCTGTGGACCTTACTATCCATTCTGGGGACTCCCCATCTGGGCTTCCTCTGTCTAGTCCAACCATGAGGCCTTGCCGATCCTCCGCTTGCGGGGATGAATTGTTCGCCATCGCTCCTTTCCCACTGTGCTGTGAACTCCAACGACATAGACTATGGATTTACTTGCCATCGGTGGCTGTACACTGTGGCGCATTAAAGTTTTCGTTAACGTGCTTTATCCTCTTTGCCTCCAATTACGCTAGTGCACGGTCGCCGCTGCATGTCCTTGTATTGGGAACAAATGGTGACGCCGACTCTCACGATATGTGGCGGCGCCCGACGGTGAGCGCGGGAAGTCAGTCATCGGATTACTTTGTTCCCACTCCGGGACATTAAATGATTAATTGCACCATCATGATTCGGGATGGGTCACTGATGGTCACTGATGGCGGTCGTAGGCCAAAACATCTGGCCACAGTCTCAGAGGACGGCCTGTGATACTTCATGAAACCGATGTTGAACGTGAATTTACTGATTGATCTGGAGGTTACCATCCCCCATCGACAATTCAGGGATTCTCTGGGGATTCTCTGTCGGCCTCTCCGCTTCCGGCTATGGAATCAATTGATGTCACGCAGCTCCGATGCTCTCACGTTTTATCTTTCCTTCGATAACCCACTATTAGTCTGTTCTCAAGATGGTCTGTCCGGAAACAAATTGGGTTACTCAGAGCTTGAAACGAGTCATTATTCTCCGTAACAGGGTTGGACGAGCCTTCAAGGTCCTGTGTCAAGGACTGTGTCGCAGTTGCGGCGACCTAAGGCCTATGTACCGTTCCGGGAGAATTCAAGACAACTTAGATCCAGAAGTGGTCAAAGGGCTTTTATCAACGGTTACGAAAATATCACGAGCGGCTATAGATGCTGTAACGTCGGTCAGTACATGATATACCGGGGGGTGTGCACGCAAGGGGGCCCGACGCCCCTCCAGATGATTTTCTGTGACCTTGCATTCGCGAGACCAGATGGACCTTTAATTTTTATTATAATAGGACTATGTACAGAGTTGCATTCGAATCAAGAGAGTTCTTATGTTTTCTGATAGCTGCTTGTGCTTCCTTGTACATGAATAGTAATGCAGATGCCATTGAGGCCGAAATGAAACGCTTCTACGGAGAAACAGCTAAATCCATGTACCCAATTATTTCACTTGTGTTTCGAACTGTGGAAAACTTGGGCCAAGATTGCGGGATGATACCTCGATAAGTAGGTTTTGTATAGGATAGGCTTGCTGGGACGCAAATGCCTCAGATCCTGATGTTGCAGACGATTTGAGAACTATGATTACCGCTATAGACACGAGGCATGAAAGTCGCGAGGCGCGCGAGCGACAGTATCGATGTCCATTTTATCGATGTTAATATGATGTTCCTATCCAGTGTCCGTCTCAGCCTAGAACCTGAGACTTTGCCGGATGTCAGTAAACCAAGCAAACGCGAGTGTTCGAGTAGGACGCGGTTCGACCTTCGGGATTCTAGCGCTTTCAAAGCGTCCCAGCAAATCAATGCGTAGTGCGAGGCGTTGAAACACAGCTTCTTTCGCAAGCGAGCCATAACAATGCGTTATACACGTGTATGTTACCAACAAGTTCTTTCAAATCCATCGATGACTTGACATGTCAATGGCAATTCAGAAATTGTTTTGCCTACTTCGTAGCTAGAAAGTCGTCGGCGATAGTATCAATCCTTCGGATAGGATTTCTATGAACCTAAGACAAGCAGCTGACAATTCATCCTGCATACTAAAATGAAGTCAGATAGGCAATAGATGTTTGGACCGTTCTCGCTTGGGATCTGGGTGGCACGCGGTGGACACTTTCGACTGAATTTCACCCACCCATTGATTCTCAATGCCGAATTCCTATTGAACGGCTCGTCGAGGATAGAATTCCGGCTTCTTGAAAAGAAGAACCAAATTATAAATCTAGAACTATGAGCGGTTAGGTACAGAGTATCTGGGCAAGTAGATGGATGACTCGAGAGCAGAGAGTAAGACAAGACCCGGGGCGCAGGCAAAACGTAAGATCCCTTCATATCCAGCAGTCCTTCATGTGCACCGCCCTCGTCCAGCAGCTTCGTCAGAGGCATCTCATCAAGAAACGCGCTGCTTCTTGCTCGGGTGGGCGGGTGCAGAAGGTCGGAACCAAGCTTTGGCGCCTGTGGGGTTGTCGGAGCTCCCTCTCCCCTCTTCATACGGGTGGTTGTATAGCTAGATACATTTTGCGCAGCGATGAACGCGTGACCCGACCCGCACGAGACAAAGAAAGAAATGGTCGTTTTGCATTCGTCAAGAATCATAATTATTCGTGGGTCCTTCGTAAAGGAAGTTTGCTGGGTGAGGGGTGTGATGGTGTGGGGTAAAGTATATGTCGCATCTTGAGATATCAATAGCTTCATCGCGAAAGAGCCGGTTGGATTTCCTCGCCCCCTCGTCCTTTCTCGTCGAACAGCAGCAGTATTGACGAAAATAGAATTAGACCAAGATATCAAAAAAGGAATGTGTCCATGGAATATGCAAAATTGGGGCAAACATGTGTCCGAGACATATTGGTTGTAGGATAGGATCCTCCTGGGATATCTATTTTTTGTCCTTCGAGGAGCAGCACGATGGGACGATAGACGATCGTCGATCAACGAGATTGCGTGTGATCATTAAAGATTTCGCATGTTGCAGTCGTTCTGTCCGTATCGCAGGCAGCAGGCAACGTCGAGTCGCCGAGTTTTTTCCTCTCACAGGAAGCAGGGGCACAATATCGATATGACGGAAAGCGCCAAACGCACGGCGTTGACTCGGCATCTCCGTACTGTAGGACCCTGCTAATGGACGGGAAAAACAAGGATTAAAGTATAGAACCATTCCTCCGAGTGGATTGCCGCAGAAAATAAGAATGTAAATGTGGTAAGAAGATGGCAATGGATATGAAAGGAAAAAAAGGGAGGATAGAGTAAGATGTGAAATTGGAAGCAGTATGTTGATTCAACGCGGAGGACACGTGTTTCAATGACCACCTTCTGAGGCGGATGGGCTTGAATGTTCAGAGGGTGGCTGTTGCCCGTGGACCGACGCAAGAGAGTGACTAGGAGGAGCACTGGCATCCGGAGTAGGGGATGTCGTCCTACCCATCGCGTTTTCGGGAGAAGGAGTGCCTTCGGTGCTAAGGGAAATCTTCTCATTCAGAATACGAAGCCTCTTGGCCTCGGCCTCGACCGACGCCAGTTTTTCTATGATAGCCTTTTTTTCGTTCTCGAGCAGTATAATATAATTAGTCGCTAAAGGAGGCATCTGTGAGCGAGGATTGTAAAGTATTGGAAAATAGTTCCTACCTCGTTCCAATAACGAAACTTTGCTGCTCTTTTGATTGGACACAGGCAGGGCATCTTTGAGTTTGGCGTAGCCTTCGCGAAGTTCATCGCGTCGACGTTGCTCGGCTTCGATACGCTGGCGCCTGGTGGCCTCTTTGCGTGTGTTGGCAAGATTCTCTACGTATGAAATGCCCATGTCGTCGTCGTCTGAATCTTGGGAGCGACTGCGTCTACGTCCGGAAGAACTGGTTGGCGAAGGGGTTGGATGATAGCGATTGTCCCTACGGTGCACAAGAGAATGTCCTCTGGAAGAAGATGGCGAATTTGCACCACTACTGTTGGAATGGTGGTATATTCCGTCTCCTGATGTGTCTGATCCGGAAAGAGGTGGAGAGAGAGGGTCATACATTTCAGGGGAAGGGGGTGGAGGTGAATTAGCCAACGGCAGGGAACCATGAGGCGGTGAGGTAGAAAACACGCCTGCTGATTGGTACTGATGTTGCTGCAATCCTAGTGTGTTTAGATTGTGGTAGGGTTGGTGCTGCATATCCGGCACAATCTGGGCTAAAAGCACAAACGAACGATTATCAGATCGACACGCGTAACGGCGTTGGCGACGAGTGAGAACATACTGCGCGCACCCGCGTGCTGCATCTGGGCAGGATAGGTGTTGTAGCCGATCCCATAGCCAGGGTCTTGGTCGCCCGAATAGAAATACGGCGCTTGGGGGTTGATTGCATTGTCGTCGTTCATGCCTGGATGCTGCTCCATTGGTGTGTCGTGCGGAATCGTGTTGATAGTCGTAGAAAGAGGTCGTGAACGGAAAAGAAGAGAAGAAAAAAGGAAAAACAATGGGAAGGCAAGAAGGGACCGCCGGAAGAGTCCAAACTCAAGAACCAACGATTGCGCGCCACTAGCCTTTGGCCCAGAACCTTGTTTGGCACAATCCTCAACATCAATCCGAATCCCCGCTGACATCTCTCCTCCGCTTGACATTTGGCAACCATTTTATTCTACGTCCAGCCCCCGCTCTTCCTCGTGTAGACAGTGAACACCCGAGCCTGCATATGTTTTAACTCCCAGAGTACTGACTGGGTGCTTGATAGTGTAACTTGATAAAGTTTGTAACCGCGACAGAACAAAATTCCGTCTCCCATAGGCAGCTCTCTATTTATCTATGCCGATAATAAATGCCCTTTGAATGGCCTTGTACTCTCGGGGCGCGATTGCCTGTGAAGCCATGACGCGAATTGCGTTGAAGCCTCCTGCGCGGTCCGGGTGCCAGTTCTGGGGAGAATTGCCGAATTGGGCGATATATTCTCACCCCCAAGAGGCATGGTCCACGGGGAGAATGATCGTGACCCGTTTCTTGTCCGTCTCGCTGCTCGTCGATCTGCCCGACCAGCGCAAGGACATAGACCGCGCTGAGTGCATTCGCTCAGCCCCTTTTGGTTTACGATCACGACAGCCACGGTTCAACTATCAACGTCAACGACTATTCTTATCCTCTGTTTTGTTGATTAGTGAGTTCCAGCTTTCAACCAACTCTTGATGTGTCGTTAATGATTTTTATCTCTAGACCAGAACCAATGTTTCAACATTGCATATAACGCACCTCTCGTCGTATACTACAGGCAGCGGCATCTTTTCACTCAGCATAGAACCCAGACGACTCTCGACGTACATTCATTATGCCAAACACCACGAAAGAGAATGGCAATCCGACGCCGCGAGCTTCTCATTTGTCGCCCACATCTACATCTGCTAGCACTCTATCTCCAACATGGAGGCCTCCGAAGTCACCCCTTGCTCCCCATCGATTAGCCAAACTAGCAAACGCTCTCGGCGTCTCAACTCCAGCTCCCGCAGGCGCTCCCTATCTATCACGTTCTTTTTCCGAGTCTGCAAGTACTGTTGACCATGCGAGACGGTCGCCGACACCCTCTTCGGCCATGTCTTCATCCATGGGCTTCTCATCGCATTCAAGCACCCCACAAACCTCGAAATTCTTGCTTCATGTCGTCCCTCCGTTGCATCTACCGCATGATTCCAATACAGGCGACGATATGAAAACCGTTCCACCGCCAAATACGCCAGGATACCACACGCAATTTCGCCGCGGCACGCTCGTCCCTGTGCATTCGACGCTGCAGGCGCAATTAGGGGCTATCGCAAGGGAATACGCCTTGCCCAGTTCAGCAGGCCTCATACTATATTTGGTAACTACACCAGCACCGCAAAGCCCCGCCCTGCAATCATTTGACGCCATGGACGAGCCCGGACCCCGCTTGTCAGAGGATATTTGGAAGCACCTCTGGACGCGGGTTTTACGAACGGAACAGCGAGACGACGGGCTCCTCATGCCATCACGAAGCCCGACCCCACAGACCCCCCATACGCCCCGCTCGCCTCTGATGCTACGCCTGGCGCCGGCTGCCCGGTCCACACCCTTTTTGCCGCAGGAGCAGACGGCGCATCCGCGTCCGTTCATTTCATCACCCGCAGAACCGCCGCCGCATGCGCCACAAGCCACCTATCCGACCACAACTGCGCCTTCAACGCCAACGTCCGTATCCGACCGGCAGTCGAATAATAAATCCGCCCCGCCCTCGTCGACATCCGTCTCCCAATCCGAGCCAGGCACGCCCGATACTTCCGTCGAGGACATGGTTCAGCGCGCCAATTTCCTCGATCTGCCTGGCCTCAATTCGCCGTCGCTGATTCCGATTCTGGCAAGGTTGAGTTCGATATCGATCGTAGGAAAGCAGCATGGTATGAGCCTTGGGTGCGTAGTCGAAAGGTTAACCATGCCAAGCGGACGGAAAGCAGGAAGAGCAATAGACGTCAGGAGTCTGGAAGTGGGGATGAACCGGCGCCTAGAGAGCATGTACCCATTGAGCTACTGACTGGCAAGAAGAAACGGGACGATCCGTTCGGGTTGAAGACGGAGCCGCAGGGAGATGAGGGTGGCTATGCACGTTTGTCAGAGTCACCAGACGACTCGGACAGCGACTCGGATATCGAAGATCTCGGCGAAGACGCCACTGCCAGAGTATCTGCAAGTTTAGTCGGCGGTAAGGACCCTCTGGGTGACGTATTTGGGACAGACGCCGATGCGTGGGCGGAAATACGGGCAGAGGGTGGCCCGCCGCACAAATACAACAACCCCAATGTCGTCAATCTAGCGTTGACCGCGGCCGAACTCGACATGCTGCCGAGCGAGGAGTTTGTAGAGCACGACGACGATACGAAATCGACAAAAGAGGAGGATGAGGTCTTTGAGATGCTCGATATGATGGGCAAGCCCAATCTGGTGGTATCTATACCCTCAGCTGCAAAGGATCCTATCAAACGTTCCTCCTCGCCCTCAAGCCGAAAAATCCCTCCGCCTCTGATGCTGAGATCGAAGGACAAGGCCGTTGAGGTGGCTGCGCTCAATGGACGAAACCCGTCAGTGGATTCGCTGCGGCTGGCGTATTTGGGTGGGATGTCGGAGCTTGATAATGACGACGCAGATGATCTTGGAGAATATACGACGCGTCTGCGTCGCCCGTCCGAGTCAGAAAAACGCGTCGGGGCTGTATTTGACGACCTTGACCTTGGGTTGGAGCTTACCGAAGATGTATGTGGTTTTTATTCTCAGAAATGTCAAAGGGTGCTGGACTAATTTTTTTTGTCAATTTAGTTTGACGACAATGATCCTAATGATCGACGTAGAAGTCAGTATCTTATGAGCGCACAACTTGACGCGATTGAGAAGGTGTGTTGTAGTCTTTCTCTATTGAAGGGCCTAGCTGATCTCTTTGCAGACCATGGCTTCTCTATCTCCTCGTTTCATGACGACCAGTTTACAGGAAGACCACAATCTGAGCTTCAACTCAGCGACGCTCTCTCCAAGTACGCCGGCCAATTTGTCATTGTCATCTGGAAGAAATTCCGACTTCTTCCCCCCGCCATCACCGAGATTACCTCAGCATCCCGACCCAGAGGATGAACCGTAAGGCTTTTTTTCTTGTTTAGTTGAAGTCTTCTAATTTTTTTAAATAGCTCCTTGGCTGGGCAAAGTTGGCCGGCTGTTCCTTTCTCGTCGATCAAGGAAAGAGATGCGTTGCCTGCGAAAGACGCACCTCCTTCGCCTCCGCGCTTAGCTCTCAATGGCGTTTCGACAATGGCTCCGAAGTCGTACATGCCCACCACCCGTAATACGGAAAGTGGACCTACGGAAAGCGAGCGTCGGAAAAAGGAGCTCGAGGATGAAGAGGCTTTGTATAACCCTTCGAATTTCAAAAAGGAGAATAATTCGCCCATGGAATCTCCGATTATTCCCTTGTCTCCAGATCCATTTGGGCGACACCCATCGACTCCAGAGCCGCCTGCATTTCAGGGTTCTGGAGCTCAGTGGGATACGATGACCATTGGCAAAGGGCAAACTCTTCCAGAACAGTCAACCCCGCCTCCCGTGCAAGGGCGAGCACGCTCGGGTACTACTACCAGTCGTTTCTCCGCCGATTCTTTGAAGGCAGATCCCGAACCCGCTGTCGTCACTGCAGCTGTCAAGACGTCGAACAGAGCCACGTTGATATCAGTGAAGAGTATCAAGAAGCTTTGGCGCAAGAGCAACAAGGCTTCGACCGCAGAGCCGATGCCTCCTTTATCAACATCAGCCTCGGGCAAATCGACTCCTACAGTACCTATTCGCCCAGAACGTCCTTCGGAAGAACAACTGTATCTTCCTGACGTGACGGACGGTCCTCTGCCAGTAACTTTGGGCGATTATCCCCAAATGTTCCACCACCTCCGCATAAATCACAAGACCAATTATACCCAGGACGACGTTCCATAGACCAGCAGAGCGGCCCTGCTCAGCAACCTGCGAACGTGGGACGTTTGTCCCCGATGATGCCCCATCTCCTCATCTTCCATCGCAAGAACAACTCTTCGCATCTCGTCGGCCTTCTCTCGATCAGCACAATGGTCCTCCGCCGGTGCCGACAAATGTTGGACGGTTGTCACCGCAGCTTATGCCTCCTCCAATGTCTTCACATTCTCTCGATCAATTGCTTCTGGAAGCCGGCCATCTCTGGAGAAACAAGGTCGCAGACCGTCACAGGATCAACAATTTATGCCGCCTCCGCCGCCACGGCCGCCACGCCAGCAGTCATTGGAGCAGTTCGTACCTCAACAACAAAATCCCCAACCGCAACCCTATGTTCCTCCACAGCAGCAACAACAATTCCAACAACTTTCTATCCCATCATACCCTGGCCGCAATCCTAACTCTGGCCCGATAATCACACCATACATGAAGGCTAGTAGAGCAGCGTCAAATTTAGACCGCCTTCATTTCGATCAAGAATCGCCTTATCCTACCCACCGTAGTAGCTCGATCAAACAATCGCCTCGTCCACCATCTCCACCCCCTTTACCGCAATTCCTGAGCAAGAAAAAGCCCCTGATCAGGAGATAAATGGAGGACGCAAGTCAATACTGAGGTGGAAATCAGCAGCGAGTACAAGTAGCAACAGCAGTACACACTCGGAGCCTCAGCCTCGTGCAAGCTTGGATCGGTCGAATACTAACAGCAGTGGCGGCACCGGCGGCACTAGCGCACGGAGGACCAGCGGCGTTAATTATGGCTCGACACGTACTTCTGTAACCACTCCTGAGCTTCCGCCCAGTCCTCAAATACCCGGCCAGTTCGTCAAGAACGGTGGATTGGACCATCGGACATCGCAGAGATCGAAAATGACGACATCGTCGACGGAGTCATCGTATTCGCCGCCGCAGAGACAAAGCTCGCTCGGAGCAAGGTCGAATTCGCCTGAGAGATCGATGGCTTCATCCCGGGATTCGCATGGCTCGCGGCCCAGCTTCGACACATCCGGATTTGAGTTCGTCTCTCCAAAAGCTGACATGCTAAGCTATCCATACAATACTCCTGATGAGGAAGGATAGCTTACTTTGCTCCGGATTATCATACATCCATATTTTTTTTGCATTCTACATATTAACACATTCATACCCCATATCTTCATGGATTTTTTTTTTTGCAGTGTAGTTTAGTCTTCATTAATAGTTATGTTCTTGGTTTTGCAGTCGCACGTTTTATTTTGTCCTTATACTTCGTTTCCTTTTTGGACCTTCTGGACTGCAATTCGTTAATCTTATATCCGCGATCCACACCAGTTCATGCCAAATCTAAAAGAGAATAGAGCGAGCGCCATGGAGCATATATATTTGAAACATATTAAAAGCCTCATAAGCAAATTTCAACCCGAACCGAAGTCAAAGGGCAAGAAAGGGTATGAAAGGAATCCCAATAACAGCAACGTGTAGCTAGATCGCGCAAAATCAATTTGCGAAGGGGGGGTCTTAAGGTAAGGTATAAAACTGGTACAGGTGAAATTTCCGAAAGATTGGTAGTGGGGCAGAAGTATTTATGAAGGCACCCTGATGAATAGTCCGAGATTACAGAGCGGGCAATGTGAAGAGTAGGCATCAATATGCTCAGAGTCCAACCAAGCGGAAGACGAGGTATAAGAAAGAGCCAGTGAAACGGATTGCCGATAGACCAGCACTGCGAAAAGGAAAGGAAGAGAGGCGTTTCAGCATTCCATTCAATCTTCAATGAAAGCAAGAGCGTGATAAGAGCGCATGAAAAAAACACGTACAAAGCGTAAAACAGGAAGGTCAGATAAGGATTGAATGCGGTGTTTCCGCTGTTCGTGACATGCTCAGCCACCCAAGTCGTAAATGCGGTCGATGTGAACACGACGATCAGGATCCTGTTTTTAGAAAGAAGATGAGTCGTGTTATTATCATCATCATTCGAACGCGTGCGCCACGTACATGTTTGTGCCCACCCAGGCAAGGACGACATTAGTTCTGCTGTTCCTATCGTGATCAGCCTGCTTAGTCGCGGCATCGCGATGCTCCTTCTCCTCCGGGGGCTTATTCCTGAGAGCAGCTTTGGACGCGGACCAAAGCTGATCAACGTCTTCACGCGCTGTGGGAATTTCGACCTCCATGACCTCCTGGCCGTCCTCGCCCTTAACTTTCTTCGCTCCGCCGAGATCTTTCGCAGCACCGTTGTCTCCCTTCGTACCCCATGTGACATCATGTAGATTGCACATGGCGTACATCATGAGAATGTTGACATACGAAGGGAGGAGGAACATGTATTGTATGAAACTCGTGAACATGTGCCACGGCTCAAAGTGCATGAATGAGCTGATGAAGTACAGTCCGTAGGTGGCCATCAATGCGACAGTAACATCTTGCAGGGTCTTATTTTCCTTGAATAATCTGCAACATTAAAAAATACATGTTAGAGATCAGCTTTCCGAGTTCAACAGCAAGAGGTGGAATTGTTTCAACGCACGCTGGGAAATCCTTCCAGCCCGCAACGTTATGGGGAACCGTCAGGTAAACTGTGAAGCCGGCACACCATGTCGTAATGATGTTGCAAAGCCCGAAAAGGAACATCGCAATTGTATATGCCCATTTCGAACCCTTTCACAGAAGGTTTAATAATCTATAGGTTTCAGTGAACTTCATACACTCACCTGCGGTCGATTACCCAAAGAACAGACGAGAACGAGGAAGATAAGACCAATGTAAAGGTTGAGGAAGATTTCAAAGATCGTCTTTCCGGCACCCTGGCCAAGTAAGTTGAAAGCGCCGCCGCTTGTTTGTTGACTTGTTGCCGATGAGACCAACTTTAAAAAAACGGGTCAGCAGACGTGACATAATCTCTCCGATTCCATATATATAGATCTGGGGAAAACTCACGAAGAAGAACGCGAGGTAGAAGTTGGCGAGAGACGTCCATGTGAACAGCAGTTGAATCGCATTATAATGAACTCAATCTTTGGAAAGATTTCTCATCAGTACCTCGTGCAAACCACAGCAAGGATAGAGTCGCCCGTTACTCACCTGTAAGACGATTTTGCGGAAAAAGTTCTGACCGGATGTCCAAATTCTGAAGAAGAAAACGGTAGCATGGATGGACGCAAAAAGGGAACCATTAAGCCATCGACGACGCTGTGAGATGAATTCCGGAACCTAAAAAAATTAAAGACTCGATATAAGCCTCTCATCCGACAAAGAACAAGGCCACATAAAGATGACTCACAGATGCCGGAACATCAGTCGACGCTTTCGCGCTCTTGACGTATTTCAGGCTGCAAAACAAAGTTTAGCATCACACCGGGCGAAAAGACCACAATACAAATTCTTACACCCAGCCCTCGCGCTTCTTGGTCACGATTTCGAAGCAAAGGATACGATCTTCAGCGAGGTACATGTTCCTCTCTGCCGGCACAAAATTTAACTCAGAGACCCGTTTAGATAAATGGAGGTCCATATCACTTACCAAAGAGTCCAGCGTCGCTTCCAGCGGCATGCATCGTCTCACCCTTGAAGTACGACGCGAGCGGGCCTTTGCCATCTGGCCCGTTCTGCAAGGCCTTGTACCGATAAGCACTGAATGCTCCGGGCAGCACACTGATATAACCAAAGACGCTCTAAAGCAGCACCAGAATAAAAGATCAGTCACCTGAACCGCATCAAAAAAGGGTATATAAATAGCGGACCTCAAGAGGCTTGTCCAGAATATTTGACATCTTGTACTGCGGAAATAAAGATGCACGTGAGCCCATTGGTGACAACAGAAAGGTATGCCAGCGTAAACATACCTCAAAGTTTTGCGATGCTACCAGCGGCGAGGCGAGGATGAGAGAACACCCACGCCCACCATCGACGCAGATTCTGGTAAGGCATTGATATCAGGAATTCTGTGATCGAAGAAAAATGGGTGGCTTACTCTCCGCAAGCGCCACCAACGTTCTTTTGCTTGTCAAAGCCTAAGTCAAATAAAAGCATTCAGTATGCCATAAATCAAGCACACAATCGAAGACCCACATTTCCAGAGCTCATAGATAGAGGTACCCGTGGGTTTTGTGCCGACATCCAGCAGCACACAAACTATATCAAGGAATCGGATGAGTCGAGTTGAACAAGAGGAGACGATGTGAACGAACCATTGGGCTTGAGAAGCGGACCAAAAGCGTTGAAGAACCACCTGTGACTGTTCAATTTCTTCTTGTTCTGTTCCTTGAGGCAGAACAGAACCTGTACAGGGCAGGATCCTGGGAAACTTCGCCAGAATCTGTAACAATGACATTGGTAGTATACCTTCGAGAGAAAAATTATCAGATGAGCAAATTTGATGGAACGAATTGATGTTGGTAAAAGCGCACTCGAAGATGTGGGCCGTTACGTCCTTTCCTCCGACGGAGTCCTTTGCGATACCTTCTTGATAGCATCCCATCTGATAGAGATGATAAATTAGAGCGCCAATGGTACAATGGGCTCAAGAGTCGTACCAGGCTCAGAACTTGTAAAGTGCGCTTGTTGACCTTGCTTCGTCCATCGGAGACGACACACACGACGATCTTTTTCCACCCTCAGGGCCCCAAGTCTTGGATTTGGTCCTTCCACATAGATGTGCGATATTCTTGATGACACTGTAACCACACAGAAGACAGCATCAACACCAACACTTGCGATCACCCAACCCCCGCACATAAATAGAACAAAAGGTGAGATACATACGCATTCATGGTCTTGGCAAACAGGACCTCATCTTCGTTGTACATAGTCATGACGATAAACAGCTCAGTCTGGCGGCCCGAGAGGAACTGGCGCAGGGAGTAGCGCGACGCCATGAATTCATCAGGGTCGCACGTCGCGGCGGTGTAGCGCATCTTGTTGAACTCCTCGTCGGTCTTGCCCGCAGGCACGATGTGCGTCGGGACGGGGACATCGAGGACGAGGTTGCCGCGGAAGAGCTGCACCTGCTTGACCGAGCGGCGCTTCATGAGCTTCTCCTTAGCGACGGACCAGCCCGCGCTGCTCTGGTCGCGGTACATCTGCGGCGCCCGGCCTGCTGCGGCGGGGGGTACTGCTGCTGCTGGTACGGCACGGGGGGCATCGGCGGGGTCGCGACGTTGACCTGGGACATCTCGTATGGATTCAAGTGGGCCTGCGAGCCAGCGTAGCTGCTTGAATAGGACTTCGCGTCCCACTGGTCTTGATCGTTGCGGTACCCAGCTTGCGTTGGGGGGGCATATCCACCGTGAGCAACACCAGTGTTGCTTGCGGGCGGCGGTGGGGGCGCGTAGGCGGCGTAGTTGTCATTGGGAGGCGGAGCCTGGGGGTGCTGTTGTTGTTGTTGGTAGGGCGCGTTGGCGTAATAAGGATCGGGGTTTTGGCGGTAAGCCATTGGTGCTTGGGGTCAAGCGGATATATAGTCTAAACGAGGGTATCTGCGCGCCTGGGGGTGGAGGAGGGAAAAAGGAGGGGACGGGGGGAGAGACCGTGGCAGTTTAGGACAACCAACGTTTGATCAACATATGTGGCCAAGTCTATAAATTTGATGGTTCTTATTATCTGCCTTGTTATCTTACTCGTCCATCTTTTTCACTTTGCTGCTAGTCTGCATTGCGATGAAAACCAACAAATACACCTCTTCTAGCATCGTCGAAATTTTTATGTCCTCAAAAAAAAAGCATTTCTGTTGATGTATTTTAATGCTACCTAGATGTATGTTTTCCAAGAATCTCCGGGCCGCCTACCATGCCTACTTGCAATGTCTTGCATCAAGTCATGGGACTACGACGAGGTAAAGACTACAAGTTTTTCCCAGTTGCTATAGATTTGGAAGGGTAAAAAAAGTGGAAGGCACAACCGGGTTACTACCTTGGTTTTATAGAAAAAGATGATAACAAGTCGTATTTCTCCGACGGAGGTTTTGAACAAGTGATCAACTTCGGCGAGGCTGTGTCAGCCGCAGTGCGGCGCGTCGGAAGTAGAAGGACTGATGAACGGTACATACGGCGAATCGGCGACTGACATATGCGAGAACTATGTATATGTTTTGGCATGTTCCCGCCGAAGACTTGTTTCGAGGCTAGCGCCAAGAGTCCCAAGACAGAAAGACGGGAGTGTCAGGCAGCTTGGAAGAGGAACGAAGGGTCTGATTTACGGCGTAGCACACCAGACATTGCGATCAAGAAGTCTTCATTTTTCCGACACCAACAAGTGAAATTGTGGATGTCGAGCGGATGCCAGCCAAAAATGAGTCTCGGGGTGGTGTGACTGGGATGTAATAGGATGTAATTGAAACGGAGTGCCGGTGCGACGGCGGAGGGGGGACGTGGGGGAAGTCGCTGGCTTGGAAATAACGGCCAGCGTGGGTTTCTATTGCAGAGACAGACGGACAGGAGAGAACAAAGAGCAGGATTTGATAAACAGCATCGATACAAGGGTTTCAAACTCCGCCCACACAGCTTGTTTGGCCCTCGTTGTCTGGCCTGCTGCTCTCCTCCTCCAACGCCCATCCTCCCCTCCACCCAGCGTCCATCCAAGGCAAGTCCCCTTTCTCTGTCCGAGCCCCCGTCCCAGCGCCCCTGTTTCCGCGCCCGCACTGTGCGGGGTGGCCCACAGGCCCTGCATGCCGCACGCAAATTGGCCAACCTGCAGCTCGCTTTGCGCTGCATCTTGATGGGCGACACAGCGTTGTCTGTGCTCCCTCGGTACAGCAGGGTCAGCCGCCCGCACGGTGACGTGATGTGGCTGCCTCTGATACACATGGCTGCCACTATTTAGTCAGACCATTCCCTCCATCTTTCTTCTTCCTTACACCCTTCCCCCGACTCCTGTGCTCATATTTTCCTCTAGTTTCCTTCCATTCATCACAATCGATGGCCGACACCTCATCCCACAGACTCGATCTCAGAGTCGGCGGCAAATACAGGCTTGGGAAAAAGATCGGCTCTGGTTCTTTCGGTGCGTCTCTTTTTCGGTGGCAGCCACTCCTCTGCTGACGTCTTTTCCCATCTAGGTGATATCTACCTCGGAATCAACATCATCTCGGGCGAGGAAGTCGCCATCAAGCTTGAGTCTGTCAAAGCCAAACACCCGCAACTCGAGTACGAGTCCAAGGTCTATAAGACCCTCGCCGGCGGTGTCGGCGTTCCGTTCGTCAGGTGGTTCGGCACAGAATGTGACTACAACGCCATGGTCCTTGACCTCCTCGGTCCTTCTCTCGAAGACCTCTTCAACTTCTGCAACCGCAAGTTCAGCCTGAAGACAGTCCTCCTTCTTGCTGACCAATTGGTACGTCTCTGCGTGGCTAAATCCCCTCTTTGTTGCCATCTAACTTGCTATCGTTATCAGATCTCCCGTATTGAATACATCCACTCTCGAAACTTCATCCATCGTGATATCAAACCCGACAACTTCCTCATGGGTATTGGCAAGCGGGGCAATCAGGTCAATGTCATCGATTTCGGTCTCGCGAAGAAGTTCCGTGATCCAAAGACTCATCTCCACATCCCTTACCGCGAGAACAAGAACTGACTGGCACGCTCGTTACACTTCCATCAACACTCACTTGGGTGTCGAGCAGGCCCGCCGAGATGATCTTGAGTCTCTCGCTTATGTCCTCATGTACTTCTTGCGTGGTGCCCTGCCGTGGCAAGGCCTCAAGGCTGCTACCAAGAAGCAGAAGTACGACCGCATCATGGAGAAGAAGATGACCACCCCGACCGATCTCCTTTGCCGAGGATTCCCCAACGAATTCGGATTTTCTTGAACTATACTCGTGCTCTTCGCTTCGACGATAAGCCTGACTACTCCTACCTCCGCAAGCTCTTCCGTGATCTCTTCGTCCGCGAAGGTTACCAGTACGACTATGTCTTCGACTGGAGTGTCCAACGTGGCGCTCAGGACGACGGCACCCAAGGCTCTGGCTCCAAGTCAGGGGCGCCTAGGCGCAAGGTCGTCCAGGAGGAAGATGAACACCGTGCCAGCGACCGGATGTAAGTTTTATTCTCGGGATACATTATTGTGGGTGTTGATCTTCCCTTTGCTCATACGTCTCTCTCACAACGCAGGCTTCGCTCTCACACCCGTCAGGCGCAGCAGGCGGCTCCAGCAGGAGCAGTTGGACAGCAACGGGGTACTACTCGAGGGCGTGAAGGGGAACTTTGGTAAATGGGCACCGGATGATGGGTTGACGACTCCTTTTCGGTTGCCTGTTTGTTCGGTCTGCGCGTCCCAAGAGTACCGGGCGAAGTGGGGGGTGGAGGGTAGAATGCATTGTTTTCGCTCGGTTTAGGGGTCGGGTCTCGCCCTCAGCTAGTAATGGAGGCTGAGGGATCACTGATGGTCTCGCGATGGTGGTGGTTATTGGTATGGGTATGGGTGATTTATTGGGGATTAGAACTCGTTTTCAGCGGTTGGGGCACGTCCGGTTCAACATTTCACGGGAGCCAATTCTCTCGATGAAGGGCATACATCAACTCAAGTAAATCGATATCGGCCCCTACTTTCCGTGTTCTGGATCTGCGTCTTCAACAACGTCGACATTGTCGTTTGAACCATCCCGCCCTCTCAATGTTTCGACAGGAAGCAACGAGGCGGACATACTCTTGTGGATGCTTCCTTCCCCCTTCTTTTCCTCCAAACGCCTTTGCTATATTCACGACAACATCACAACACCTGAAGCAAAGTACTACGGCGAGGACTCCACATACGTGTTACGACCATTGACTTGTACAACGGCTTGCTACTACGACTGGCTCAGATCAATAACAACCAAATTATATTTATCGAAACGGACGCTTTTTTCTTTTCATTTTTACAGGCAGGACTGCCTTCTCGCCCTTTGGTTTTATATCTCTCCCTATAACGCTTCCTTCCGTCTTACGCACCCCTCGTTAGTTCTCTATCCAGAACGTCGGAGGCAGTGGAAGCAGCGAGCGATATTTGCTAGCTAGGTGAACGCCCTGCCTTATCCCTTCCCTTCATCCACACCACATGTACAATGACAGATCACGATACGCGCCCGTTTTTCTTACCATTTTTTTTTCCTTTCTTATCTTTGGATATTATTTCATAGCTTCCAAGAGCCACTTCACAATTATCCATCCTCTCCACCACTGCCATTGCCACTTTTTTACGTGTTTCCATGCACACGAGTCTCTGGTACAACACCACTCTTTATACACAATCCACTCCATCATCACTGTTCCCTTTTTTCTGCTCTTTTTTTCTTATATTTTTGTGTCTGTTATCCCTTCCTCATCCACATCCCACCATTTCTGCTCCTTACCCATTTGTCTGTCTACGTTCCATCTCGGTTCCGTCTCGCCAACACGCCTTTTGTTGTCCTTTTATCCCCCACCTCTTCCTGGACCCTCGCACGCGCGATGTCCCCGTTGAGGGCGAGTGGGATAAAAGAGGGCGCCGGGAGAGTGCAGCGGTGATACGTATATGCGTTCCGTGTCGGAAGCGCGGCGGAGGAGGAGGTAGAGGAAGAGGGGGGCAAGTTGGGGTTGGTCCGCAGGGGCTGGCTTGCGGTAGGCGGGTGGGATGGTAGATACAGTGCAGTCAGCTGGGGGGGTCGCCATTTCGTGGGGTGGGTCGTCATAGATTGGCTGCTCGATGCAGACTCGTTGGACTGTGTTGTCAATTATCTTTTGGCTGCGTTGCGTATCGTTGGAAAAATACAACTACATATTTGTTTCTACTATCGCGAAATGAATGTATTCTTTCGTTTACCAAACGCTAAACCTATCTGTCTCTTGTTAGCAAACCTCTCATGTCTGCCTGAAATATACATCTCTGACGAACTCATTGACCGGTAATATTGAATATTCACCCCGGTACCGGTACCCGGCACGCCTTGGGCGAAGCCTGATAGCAAATGGAATCCACTCCACTTCATCAACTACCACGATCGAAACTAAGTATAAGTGGGTACATCCTGGACCCTACATAGAAGCCATCTTACGAATCTTACTCCTGCTGCATCGGATCCGGGAGGGAGTAAACTGCGTTCAGCAATTGAATTGTCAATACTACTGAGCCATCATAGTACACACACCATTGACAGTCATCGACTCGTGTAGACGTCAATGATATCAGAGCTCGAACGCAGCAATTGCACCATCTATGAGCATATATTCGCCTTGGCGCCACGGCGGCGGCGGTTATCGATCATTTCCGATAACAGTATCCAGACAGTATCTACTGCGAACAACAGCTGAAGGAAAGCAAGGCAGCTGCCCTATTCATGAACGATAGATACCTTGGATACCCTGGTGTCCGACTGCATATCTCATCGGCGAGGTAGGGACTGAAATTTCAGCCAGTCCCAGCTCTGGCTCTGTCGCACTTGTACGCTAAGGCCGTTGTGCTGGCGAGTTAGATCCGGACGTTTGACGTGATTATCCACATACATAGCCTGGACGTCCCAAAAATAAGCGCCGGTGAGATCATGGTGTGCGTTGATTTCTATTTTTAGAGCGGGCTTTCGAGCCGAAGCTCCAACGTCGACGCTTTGCGGGCGTTGGTGTTCTGTATAATAACATGAAGAGCAAGGGAAAGGGAAGGCCTGATGAACGTGGTAATCGGAGGACTGAAGACCTTCTAGGTCATTGAGTGTATTGCGCCATATATGTATACTGGCCATCATCACCCCGCAGGGACATTGTCTCGATCCGATGCTTGTTTTCAAACCTCGAGTATTGCAAAGTCGATAAGTTCCTAGAAGTGACTGTCGCCAATACACTTTGCCACCCTTCCATGCTCCATTATTGGGGACTTGGTCGTGCGAATCATCTGGGTGTAGTAAATGACAAAGTAGCTCGTGCTTTGCGGGGTACAGTGAGCGTGAAGTGGGGCTCTGGCTCCAGTGCACTTGATACAAACAAACCGTTCTGGATAAGGCGTCGGTGGGTTATGACGTTGAATGCCCAATTTAAAGGCGGCGAGGCTCGGGGCATGTAGATTATCTTTCCTGCCCTTCACCATACTGTTGACACTTGCACTGGGCCCACTATTATGGGAAACTATCGCTACTGATTCTCACCATGTCTTTACGTGGGACTGCAACGAAGGAGATTGCGACTGCTACTGGAGTCTCACCAAGGACGATTTCACGAATTCTGCGCCTTTGGAAAACGACTGGCCAAACAGCAAAACACTCATTGGACAAGGGCAGGCCACGAGCACTGACATCACTCGAAGTATCAGTATGTTGTCAGAATTTCAATCAACAAGAGAACGGAACTAAAAATTGGCTGGTAGTACCTTGTAGGTCTCGTTGAGCGAAGGCCCGACATCTACGTATCAGAGCTGCAACAAGCCCTGTTCGTTGCATATGATGTTGAGGTGGACGCGAAACGGTCACCCGTTCATTGCATCGTCGCGGGTTTTCAAGAAAAACCATGACTCGCGAAAACAACAAACGAGTTCAATCATAATAGTTTATTGAAGAAATGTCCAAGAACTCAATTAAAAATGTATATATAGAGAGGTTTGTTCAATAGTTGATCCCGAGGAAGGTTTTCCTGAGGGCTTGTCGCAAGTTTTTGCAGACGGAAACAGAAGGAAACGAAAAGAACTCGAGAACTTAAAGACCAAAATTCTCCCAAGGCGGCTACAAGTCGTCATGTAGGACCTATTATACCACAATACTATGGGGTATGAGGGGCTTGAGAGTTTAGCCGAGGATGCTGAAGAGTTGCGCAGTGGCTCGAGGACATGGGACAACGAATCTGCACCACTGTGCGCCTTACCTATAGTGTAGATTGCTTTCACTAGTGATACACATACGATTGATGATAAGAAGCACGCTTCCTTTCTTGATTCTATCGCGCAGGTAAGTAGATGACGAGCACGACGACCAACGATGTAGACGATCTGCGTCACAAATTCAAATTCCGACATACGGACGCTTACGGACTCCCTCAACCGTACCGTTGGTAGCTGATCAATACAACGCTGATCTTCAAGGCGTTCGAAGTTGCAGGAAAATTAAAGTAAGTGTTGTTCAGGATGCGCATATCTAAATGCGAAAGCCTAGATGCGATCGAGCGCTGAACGAGTGGGAGGTAGTTTGTGCGAGAGAGCGCTAATTCAAGTTGATCGCCACGTTGGACCAAACAAAGATGTGGGCGTTGCCAAACAAAACTTCCACGTCCGCAACAGTCGTCTCAAGGCATTACACGACCCAGCACACATTCTCCAAAATGGCCTCTTTCGCCATGGTCTTTCCTTCTAAGAAGGAGGATGAAAGCGGCCTGAGCTCCTACTATAACAACAAAACCACGATTATCCAGGAGGCGCGCGTTTCAATGAATCCCCCATCAGCCCAAGGAAGTGCAGGGCACTCCTTACGCGCATCGTTTACCTTCTCTATGTCGGCGAGACTTTTGGAACGCAAGAGGCGACGACGCTATTCTTCGGCACGACTAAACTCTTCCAACACAAGATGTGTGTACGCCCACTTGCAGAAGACGATACAGTTCGCTTATACCCATTTAATTTGTAGAGCGCATTGCGTCAAGCAGTCTATCTGGCGATCAAGGAACTGGCAACTACTGCGGAGGATGTTATTATGGTTACGAGCAGTATAATGAAGGACATGCAACCCAACTCGGAAGTTATATACCGCCCAATGCAATTCGAGCACTGTGCAAAATCATCGATGTATGTGGTCATACTCACTGAATTCCGCGTAGGAGCGTCAATGCTAATACTATGATGTAGCCATCCATGGCTCAAGGTGTGAGCGTTTCTTCAAAGCAGCCATTGTGGACCGCAACCCTTCCATTGCCTCCGCCGCCCTTGTCTCTGCATACCATCTCTTCCCCGCCGCCAAAGATGTCGTTAAGCGTTGGGTCAACGAAGTCCAAGAGCCGTCAATGCCAAGGCATCTGCTTCGTTCTTCGGAGGTAGCTCAGGCGGAGGCTACCTCGGCTTTGGTGGAGGCTCGAGTCAACCTTCTGGCCTCAAACACTTCCATCTACCAGCTATATCGCTCAATACCACGCTTTGGGTCTTTTGTATCTTATTCGCCAGCAAGACAGGATGGCGATCACCAAAATGATTCAACAACTTGGTGGAGGAAAATCGGGTGCTGGCACAACCTTGAAGAACCCAATGGCGTTATGCATGCTGATTCGATATGCTGCAAAGGTCATGGAGGAGGATCCCAAGTATGTGCTATCTTTCCATTTTATTTTTAATTTTGAGTGTCTTGTCTCACAATCATTTCCTTAGTGTGCAACGCCAAATCCTAGAACTTCTCGAAGGTTGGCTGCGTCATAAAGCGATATGGTCAACTTCGAAGCTGCCCGTGCGATCTGCGAGATGAAGAACGTTTCCCCTGCTCAACTAACTAAGCCCATTGCCGGTAAGTCAACATGCTTGCTTCAGTCGCATCTGTCCTTTTAATATTATTATTGTAACGTAGTTTTGCAGGTCTTCTTGACAACCCAAACCTGTTCTCAAATTCGCCGCGCCCGCACCTTGGCCGCCTCGCTTTGACGCATCCTGCCAGTGTGGCCACTTGCAACATTGACCTCGAAACCTCATTGCTGATCCTAACCGCAGCGTGGCCACCTATGCATTACCACATTGCTCAAGGCAAGTTTCATCTGCTAGGGAAACGCAAAAAAAAAAGAGAAACTAACGGATGATTATAGACCGGTAACGAGGCATCTGTTGATCGCCTAATCAAACAAATCACTGGATTCATGTCTGAGATCAGCGATGAATTCAAGGTCATCATCGTCGATGCCATCCGCTCGCTCTGCCTCAAATTCCCGCCAAGCATGCATCTATGTTGACTTTCCTATCCAGCGTGCTTAGAGACGAGGGCGGATACGACTTCAAACGCGCTGTTGTGGAAGCGATGTTCGACATGATCAATTTATCCCTGAATCGAAAGAACAGGCCCTCTCCCATCTGTGCGAATTCATCGAAGACTGCGAGTTCACGAAACTTCCGTGCGCATTCTCCACCTCCTGGGCGTTGAGGGCCCACATTCTCCCAACCTGCGAAATATATCCGCTTTATCTATAATCGCGTCGTTCTGGAGAATGCTACAGTGCGGGCTGCGGCAGTCACCAGTTTGGCCAAGTTTGGTGTGAATTCTGCAGAACCTACTCTCAAGAAGAGTATCACGGTCCTGCTCAACAGGTTGATTTTCTGCCAGATTTGCCGTCGATTTGATGGCTAATTCTATATTTGGGTAGATGTCTGGACGACGTTGACGATGAAGTTCGCGATCGCGCTGCTTTGTATCTAAAGTGTTCAAAGTACAGACGCTGGCGGACACATACGTCAAGGAAGGTTAGTAACTAGCTATTTACGGCTTTTCGTCTCCCTTATCCAGGTTTCTGACGTTGCGCAGAATCGTCTTCTCGCTTGCCGCATTGGAGTCGAAATGGTGGCATATGTTAAGGACCCAGCGGCGGCTGAGCAGCCCTTCGACGTCTCAGCGGTGCCAAAGATCAGTCGTGCCCAGGCGGCGGCAGAAGCAGCACGTAAGTCTCGCGTTTTAATTTCCACTTTGGTTCCTTTAATAGTGTATGTTAGGGCCGAGCACGCTCGACACATTGGGCGCCGATCGAAGAAGGCTGCCGATGCGCCTGCCGCTCCATCAGCGGCGGAGAAGCAGTCAGAATACGCACAACAGCTCTCCGAGTTCCCGAGTTCGCCCATACGGTCCTGTCATCAACAGCAGCGCGACGCCCGCTCAGCTCACCGAGAGCGAGACTGAATACCAAGTCAATTGCGTCAAGCATATTTTCAAGGAGCATATCGTATTCCAGGTTTGTTTATGCTGTTTTCTTTTGCGAGAACTAGTTAGCTAAAGAAGGATTGGGTTTGAATACAGTTCAACATCTCGAATACTATTCCCGATACTGTTCTGGAGCAAGTGTCGGTGATCATGGCACCTCAATCGGAGGACACGGGGCTCGTGGAGGATTTCATTATCAATCTGCCCTCGCTGAGTGCGCGACCTCGCCTGGCATCGTCTACGTGTCCTTCACACGCGAAACCCGAGCTATACGCGATTGCCTCCTTCCAATGCACACTCAAGTTCACGAGCAAGGAGCTGGATCCATCAACGGGTGTGCCGGAGGAGGAGGGCTACGAGGACGAGTACCAGGTCGAAGAAGTGGAGCTCAGCGCAGGAGGCGACTACATCGTGCCCAGCTATGCGTCGTTCAGCACGGAATGGGACCGTTTGCGGTCTGCGCCTAATGCGACGGAGACGTTTGCGTGTCCGCTATGGAAAGTCTCAAGGGTATGTGGCGCATTTCCGTTTGCACCGGCGTGGTAATCTTATCACCGCTTTCTTTTTCTCCTTGCAGCTGCATGTGACTCTATCATCGAAGTACTGAACATGGAGCCTCTCGGTGGGTCGAAGTGCCCCAGTCGACGTCGGTGCACACACTACAACTGTCGGTCTGGTAACGGGCGGCGGCGGTAAGGTGCTTGTGCGCTGTCGCATGACGTTCTCGCGGGGCCAAGGGGTGACGCTGGAGCTGGGTGTGCGTGCAGAGAAGCAGGAGGTGTGCGACCTGGTGCTGGCGGCGGTTGGCGGTTGATAGAGCACGTATTTACCCGTAGAACCTTTCTGTGTATATTTCTGGCTGGCGGTGCGGTGCGGCGTCTGGATGTGTAAGTTTCAATACCATTTGTTGTGGATCTTCTCGTGGGGGGTGTGAGTACTAGTGTGATCGCACGAGCGAGTGAGCGCGGCTGAATATGAATATGGGATTTGCAAACGCTGGGCGTGGAGAATGCGGGGCAGGGAGAGGGGTAGCCGGTTGTGGAGGGAGCCGCGCCCGGTTATTGGATGAGCAGGGCGTCCGTGTTTGGATTACCCAGCGCCGAGATGGTCGCTGCGACAAAAGCGTAAATCGTATGATATGCATTACTCAAAGATGCAGATGTAGCTTGCTCTGCGACTACAACATCCTCATGTCTTCCAACACTCCCTCGCTGCCCTCCGCCAAGGTCATCCATGTCGACACCCGCGGCGCCATCATCCTCTCCGAGGAGTCCCCAGAGGTTTGTGTGCTACTTGCTCACCGTTGCCCAGAGTCTAATGACGTGCAGACACGAGATAGCCGCGGGATCTACCTGCCGAATTACATCGAGCCCGTCTCACATATCGCCGTCGATGTGCGTTGTGCTGCGCTGCCCCTTTCTCGTGCTCACGCGTTGTCCTTCTTGTGCTAGGTCGGCGGCTCGCTAGCCAAGGTCGTCTACTTCACGCGGTCGCCCGAGCCACCGTCGTCGCCTTCCATCATCGCCACGCGCGGTTCTGACAGCAGCACCAGCAGTCTGTCCACCCCGCGCTCCGTCTCGCCTTCTGATGACCACGCAAACGGTGGGTCCTCCTCTAACGGATTGTCTACCAATAGTCATCCCAAGCAGAGCGGCGCCCTCACGCCCCTCGTGCTCGAGCAGCCCCACCCGAGCACACCCTCCGCGCTCGCCAACGGGCTGCTACACGACTCGCTACTGCGGCGTACTGCGGCTGCGGCTGCAGTGCAGCACTTCCCTGGCGGCTCGCTCAACTTCGAGCGCTTCGAAACAGACGATATCGGCGCGTGCATCGCGTTCATCCAGGCGCTCATCGAGCGCTCCGCGCAGGTGAACGGTGTGCCCCTCGAGGAAATGCGCCGCGGCGTGAAAATTATGGCCACCGGCGGCGGCGCGCACCGCTTCTACGAGCTGTTCAAGGACTCGCTGCACGTCGAGGTGCGGCGCGAGGACGAGATGGAGTGTCTCATCGAGGGCCTCAAGTTCATCACGCTCATCCCGGACGAAGTGTACTACTTTTCAGACGAGCTTATCCAGAGCGTGTCGCACCCGACGCCCTCGGCCCCCTCCGCGCCCCTCCCTGCTTCTGCTGCTTCCCTTTTGCCTACACCCACGCCCTCATCGAGCACTACTCCCAAAGCCATCGACCCCGCTACGCCTGTGCCCCAGCTGGAGAGGCCCAGTCCGGATCCGCCCAAGTATGGGGTGACATTTGAGAGCAATCCGACGCCGCAACTGCCATGTCTGCTGGTCAACATCGGGTCAGGTGTGTCGATTATCAAGGTAGATGAGGATGGCGCGTTCGAGCGCGTGTCTGGTACTAGTCTGGGCGGAGGCACGCTATGGGGCTTGCTGAGTCTGCTAACGCCTGCAACGACGTTTGATGGTGCGTGCACATTATATTTGCCACTCTTCATCTGGGCCGTTGACTGACGCTGTTTTCCCTTTGGTGCGTTTGATTCATAAAGAGATGTTAGCCTTTTCAGAACGCGGGGACAACTCAACAGTGGACATGCTCGTAGGCGACATCTATGGGCAGGACTACAGCAAACTCGGGCTCAAGTCGACGATGATTGCGAGCACGTTTGGAAAGGTGTTCAAGAAGGGTGGAGAGAAAGGCACGTTCTCTCCGGAGGACATTAGCAAGTCGCTCCTGTACGCTATGTCGAACAATATCGGCCAGATTGCGTGAGTAGTGTATGCCTTACTCTGAGTGACCCCTGGCGCTTATGTCTGTGCACTGTAGGTATATGAACGCGGAGAAGTATAACCTGGACAGAATATATTTCGGAGGATGCTTCATTCGAGGTGCGCACTCAATGACGTCTTCTATTTAACTGAAGTGTTAACTCTGACCTACTTTCTTCATTATGTTTCTCTCGTCCAGGGCACGCAGCAACCATTGCAACTCTCTCGTACGCCATCCGGTTCTGGAGTAAAGGGACGAAGCGCGCGCTGTTCTTGCGTCACGAAGGATTTTTGTCTGTCCACTCTCGCCCGATATTCCATAAAACCACTATAACTGACTCTGCTCACATTTCTAGGGGATCAATTGGCGCGTGGATCAGAAATATCGATTCGGCGGCTGAACAGGACGTGCTATCCGACCACGACTCACTCAGCTAGTCAACTAACTAGCCAGTCATGAGAGGGGCGTTTACGTGCCAAAAAGCGATCCGTTATTGACTTGCATTTACTTCGCCCTATTATATCCCTTTAATCCTCTTTTTCTATTTTTCTTTCTTCTTTTTCATGTTTGTTCCTTTCATCACCCATGGATAGTTTGTGACGACTAGATCATTGTATCATTATATGCAGCATAACCCAAAATTCAAAGATGAAGATACCCATCACACCCAACAGAAGTATTAAGTGCTATCTACTATTTTTCTCTTCTTTTCATCCTTGCGCCTTTGACGAACGCGCTGGGCGGCGCGCACCCCGCGTGTCGAAATCGAGCACCAATTGCAGGTCGATCGGCGTCGACAGTCAGAGCCTGGGGGGGTGATGCAGCGCGCTATCTATCTATAAGAATGGGAACGGTCGAAAGCCATTGCGGTCTATTGAGCAGAGAACGCAGACCAACAGCCGAGGCCTGGAGGACGGGTCCTGTCTGTCCTGTCAATTATCATCATCATGATCGTGATTGTGCTTGACATGTATATGATCGACGATGGCACAACTCTACATCTGATCGTCATGACCTATTTACTTCCGCTCACCATATCTAGTAAATGTTGTGTGCAACATCGGGGATAACAGCGGGAATGCCCGCTGAGGTAGGGTCTCATAGTGTCTTTGTTTTTGTCTAAAAATGACGTTTTTTTGTATTCTGACTTTACATGTACCGGATCTGATTTGCATAGATAGACGCTGTTTCAAAAATGGGACGGTTGTTTTCCTTTGCTGTCTCGGTCTAGACTCTAGCCCTGCCGGATTTGGATCCAACTTGGGTCCTTTGTGGAAAGACGATTGGTCTAATTGGAGCGGGAGTCGCTTGTGAAGAATTAGACGCGCGCTAATATGTGTAGAATCGTGGTTATCGGCCGGCTCTAGCAGGGTCGTTGTATTGATAGTGTGTATCAGTATTGGCACACCATTTGCATGACCACTGCATTGCTCTGGTGTTACAGATATCAAAGTATTCCTCTAAAGATGATCCCTTGAGAAGCGGATATTTTTAGCGCCTGATGTTGTTCGCGAATTGAATATTTGATGGCAAGGGTCTTGCAAGGGTCTCTTATCCTTAATTATCGAGCGCCTGATATGGTCATTCAGGATTAAGCAATGCCTTGTAGTATGACCTTGCTTTCAAGAAGCTGCAAGATGTTGGCAAACTAATGGTATGTAGACACAATTCTATTGACTACTGACCGATCTAGTCTAATTAAGGCCAGGGTAGTGGAGAAAGCATAGCCTAATTACTACTGTTATTATTCATTCAATCCATATGTTTCGGTGGTCAAAAACCATAAGGGTATGTAAAAAATTGCCGCTAACGAATGCCAGTTTTTATTTCCACCTCTATCAATCAGCTCAGGGTGATATGTCGCAAATTTGGAAAGTGCCTTACAATCTACAACGCTTATATTACGAATCCTTATAACGTGCACACCGTCACCAAATGTGCAGTTATCTGCCTCAAACACTGTCAATACTTTGAATGAGGATATAGCTATACAATACACTCTGAAATTGCAATTGAACAAATGCAGGAAGAATGAATCAAATAAAAATCATAATCGATTGTTGTGACCAATGTGATGCCTATAATGTCACATAATTAGTGTGTCTAGCTTAGGCAAACAGACCCTCGAGCTGAAATAAACTATAGTTTGACATTCTATATAGTGTATTCACATTCCTATGAAATTGAGATCAAGGAAGGTGTATTGACTGAGATATGCAATTATAATGTGCATGTGACATTCGTAATATAAGCGTTGTAGATTATAAGCATTTTCAAATTTGCAATAATGATTGGATAAGGCAAGTAAATTGTATGGCGCAGACATAGCATTACCCTCGCGTTGCAGTGCCCACAGCGTGGCCATCAATTACTACTTGCAGCCTGGTGCATCGGCACTCGCCCCTGCTGGAATAATTGCCATATCGATGGGCCAAAAATGGACTGACATCCGGAAATGATTGCGATTTTTTACACGGTGGCTGGCTCACACATACGGTCGGAAAGAAGGGGGCTTTGACTTGTGCCGAGGAGACCTATCAATGGCCAATAGAATTGGGATAGAAGAGAAGGTTATTATATACAGTTTCCGTTTGCAGTTCGAAAGGCATTTGCATTCAGTACAAGCTTGCGTGGGGCGATTCTAGCTCTGTGAGGATGTGGCCGCTTTCGGGCGATAGTGTGATCAGACATGACACCAGAAGAAAGTACAAGCTACACGACGACTTAAAGTGGACAGGCACTATTTTGGGCAGGATGCTGTGGTGAAAGAGGCTGGCATGATGTGTAGGAACATTCATCTTGCGGTGAGCTGCCGGGTGGACCCTAACCTGATTTGGCAGATGGTGGGGTGAATTAAATGAATTGGAAACAGGGAACACTATGCAGGTGGATGATGATGATATACTGTGTACTCGTTGCCTGCGTCGGCGATGACGATGGTGTGTATGGGGTGGATGGACTGTGGTGAGGACCGGAGATATGCAGGATGAGACAATATGCAGACGTGGGAAGATTGGTTAAATGGAATGTCAACCGATCAGTCATATGTAAAGTTTGTAATAATCACTGAAATCATAATCACTCTGCATTCAAAATCGCCTTCTTCCCTCCCTCCAACACAACAAAAATGCCCCCTCCTCCCGACATCTGGCCTGCAGATCCGCCCCGCCCCCACATTCCTCCGCTGCCCAGCAGAGCAAGAAGCCCAGGCATCGCCATTCCCCCGTCCAGCTCGCCGCCCTCAATGAGCTCTTTGACCAGAACGAGCATCCCCCCCTCGACAGCGCACTGCTCTTGCAGATCGTCTTGGGATGTATGTGCTTTTTTCTTTTTTTCTTTGTTTCTCACTCACGGATCCATCAGGGAGACAAAGACCGTCAATGCATGGTTCCAAAATAAACGGGCGTCCTCAAAGAAACGAGTCCGTAGTGGCCTGCCGTTGCCTACGATGCAGCCCACTCTACAAATACTCCGCCCGTCCTGAACACTTCCCCCGCTGCACGGCCCCACGATTTTTACCACCGCCATCAGGACATCGACGATATTCCTGAAGACGAGTATTCGTCCTTAGACACACAACACTCACGGTCTGCCTCCGTCGCTCCATCAGACTATCCGCCATCCTTTTACGCAGGCCACCCGGACCAGGCTCACTTTTATTCAGAGTCCGACAATATGCCCCGTCGCATGCGCATGCGTCCATCCTCTGAGCAGACAGACGAGCTCAAAAAATTATACAACATCAACCCCCACCCAACTACAGAGCAGAGACAGGTCCTCTCTGCCAATATCGGAATGTACGCTATTTTTACTTTTTTCTGCATATCTTTGATCTATTATCACCTTCCTTTTTTGTACATTGTCTCCGAGGAGCGAAAGATCAAAAACAAAAAAGTCTGACTTCATATTCCGTTTTTGTAATACAGGCGTTATCAGAGTATTACAAATTGGTTCCAAAACCAGCGGAGCCTCGCGAAAAAGAGAAAAGAAGATGACCCAGAGCCAAGTCTCTCTTTGCCTGCTCCCAAAGCCGAGTATCCCCACGACTCACGGCACTACTCGGCATTCCCCCCTCCTTCCCATCCGCATCCCTCCTTAGGCCTACCCCCACCAACGAGCCACCCATCGCTCGTCCATGCCTCCCTTTTGCACCGGTCTCGCAGTATCTCACCCGCTATGGAAGATCGTTCCCCGCGGAGATCATCCTCGCACCGGAGTATAACCCCATATGGAAGCAATATGTCTGCCAGCTTTTCTCGCCCACGACGCTCGCGTCCTGAACCATACCAGCTTGACGCTTTGAAAGAGCTCTTCGCAAAAACGTCCACGCCGACCATCGAAGAACGTTCAGCACTTGCGCTCGAGATCGGAATGTACGTGATGCCATTGATACGTCTGTCAAACTGTTCCATTAACCCCGGTGTCAACTTTCTTTTTTTGTTGCTCTCTTTGTTTTTTTTTTCACAGGGATGTCGGAAAAGTGACGAATTGGTTCCGCAATCTGCGGCAGATGGCCCGCAAACGCGCAAAGAAATCAGGCAGTGGGGATGATGAAGACGATGACAGCTTCCTTGGACGAGATCCGTACTCGGCGTCTGTATCGCGCTTTGGCACACCTTCATTCGGTTCATCGTCTTCGTCCATGAACGACGACTCAATGGACATGGATGCCGACGACTACGATGTAGATAACGGCAGCGAGGACGAGTACCAAGAGGCCGTTACGCCCTCGCCTGAGACTTCGCCCTCACCACCACCAACGACCGCGGTCGACAGTCCACCGAACAATTTGTATAACGGCCGCCTCGATAGGCTCGACCTGCAGTATGCCGTCCAATTGGACAAAATCTCGGAAAAGCAGTTTAGCGGAATCCGGGTTGAAGACGCGCTGCTGCTGCTTAGCTTCCACCACCACATCGTGCACTAGTGTGGCTGTTAAAAGTATCTTTAGTCATCTCATTGTAAGTCGCTACCATCCTATCATCCCTTTGATGGTGGATCGCTAATGGTGTGTCTGATTGTTTTAGAATGCTCTCCATCTATTTATCGACCTATATATAAGTTTACATGCTTCAAAAACACGACTCAAAAAATTCATTGTAGGATACTTGCGACAACCTAGCATCGGCAAAACGACGTCTCACAGATTGTACAACCCGTTCGTTCTCCTCCCTCTTCCCTGTCCATTTCCTCTTTTTGCTATTCCTAATTTCTACGCTGTGACGACGAACAAAGAAAAACTGTATCTGTGACTGTCCCATCTTCATGACTTGGCTTTGTTGTTTGATGTAGCTCTTCCTACCAAATCTACTTCCCTGCGCGATCTCATATTTTCTGCTTGCCATCTTCTATACATCTTACATCTGCTTTCGCCATTACCGGTGACGATTGATAGATCCAGTTTTTCTTACATCACGCAGATCTTTATACATACGTGATTGCTTACTTGTTCACAGACTTACACACGAGTCTTTTTGTTCCGTTTCGTTTCTTGTTACAGTATGACTGTTTGCCTCTGGTGCAACCTTCAAGTTCATCCCTTCTCTTTCCTATAGCAGTAGATATTATGTAGAGAATCAAAGACAGAAGAAGAATAAAAGCGAATTGTTTTCTGATATCATATTATCTATGATCTTCGTCGTTGCCACAAATAGGAATGATGATCTGCATCTGCTGATTTAAATTTACACAGTACTTCGATAAATGAAGAGTGGAGTTTGGGAGTAGGTCTGCTCCTAGTGGTGTGCCAGTGCATGGCAAGATATGGATCCAAATTGCCAGGGTGCACCGACCAGGAGTTCTGACGTATTACTCTACTACAACTCTAATATCACATGTATTACAGTGCTGATTATCGCTTATTCTCTTCCCCACATCACGACGATATGATATCAGATATGATCAGGTTACATATACGCAACGTCATTTACTTTGAACGGCAACAACTTGAGGCGCATTCAAGATGCATCGTCGAATTTCCGAGCCGTCAAGTGTTCTTCCTCAAACGCCATCGCGGCAGGATCGACCGTTGGAGCTTATTTTCTTACTCTTATTTCGAGACAGGAGGCGACGTGTAAAATTGAATCCGGGGCAGACGACAGCGGTGCGCAAATAAGCCATCCGGGATGTGTGTAAGAATACGCAGCGCAAATGAACGCAGGAATGAAGGAACGAACGGATTCGAAGTCGAACTTGACTTGCGAAGCTTCGCCGTGCTCATTTGTTGCCATTTGCCACTACTACTGACATACTGTTCGAATTCCATTGTCAAGGCTCGAGATAGCGACGTGGTCAGCTGGGCACAAGTCAGGACGAGCTAAACCTCCTTCAATATGGCTCCTCCTCCTCCCCAATATCTCGTTAGTTACGAGCTGTTACGAGGATATAGAAGCGCAAAATGACCTCATTGACTACCGAGTCTCGGGGACTTTTACTTGTAGAACTAATACATAGTGGTTAGTCGTCGACTTCAATTCAGATCAATCGAATTCCGCGCTGAAGCCCTATATTGCGTGAACGCCAATCATCAATGAGCGATTTCTCGCATGAAGCTAGTCATTCAGAGTCGATTGGGAGTCGAGTTCTCGCAACGCAGATGCACAATCACCCACCGGCGAAGCTGCCCCATCATGTTCCTGCCCAGAACCTGCGCAATTCGAACTCGAAGACCTCAGCGGATATAATGACGATCATGTACCTGGTGCACCAGCGTCTCGTCGTGTCCAGATCCCATGAAGTTGCATGCTATAATCAATTACTTCAATAGATATGAAGAATAGGGCTAAAACGGTAAATCCTAAGAGCTGCTTATCTGCGCCCCGTAGCAGATCAGACTCTGAGAAGGCTGCAAAGACCTTCGGTGCGTTTTGGAGGATGGGAGAGGCCGGTGGCATTTGTTTGTATGTGGGCGGCAAGGCGACTTGTGAGACGCTCGCGCGACGATCCCCCTGTACTTAGGCGTATCTCGTGGTGGCTCATGATCAATTCGTGTTCTTGTGCCGCTGAGAATAGTCGTATGGAAAGCGAAGAGGAACAGGATGTAGACTTCTAAAAGGGTTGACAGAATACTGGTTATTATCATAATGGCGGATTACACCCACTAATTATGCTGACATCCGAGTCTAAGTATTTGCCGTTTTCTTGGAGTTGGCAGGGTTCGGTTCAAATTTGGGTAGAGTACAAATACCTGACAGTTTACAATGTGACATAACCTTCGAAGAATACAAATACAGATTGCGCATGGAGAATTTTAGGAAAGAAAAATTCTGGAGGTCGGAAAAGAGTGTGGCGCACGGTATCTTCAAACGACGTGGTCTCCATGCGTAATCTAAAGAAATGATGCAGTATGTCATGACTGCTGGTCAAGGAACCTAAATATCAGAGAATACAATTGTAAGCTACGTCCATCCGTTATCAAATGTGGGTAGAAAAGATTCCAAAGTATACATGCGCTATGTATCTTCAGGTTGTTAGGAGAACACCTGGTAGATAAGTATGTCAAAGCTCACTCATGATCATCGATCCTCTATCAGAACATCCGATATCCTCTTGGCCGTGAGTAAAAGCAAAGAATGGTGACTGCGAGTGTGGCGAAGGTGATAGGAACAGAAAGACAGGCCAATGCTAATGAAATAAGGAGAGGAATAGTGATTTCGTTAGGTCAACCATATCCTGGCCTTTGTAACAATCATTCGGAGTGCTTGGCCAGCGAAGAAATATGAAGGAGGTATCAAGTGAGGACCGTATGCGTTGAATTCGTTTGTGTAGTCAACTATGAGGCTCATTTCCCTCACGGCGCGATGTAAAGTGCTTGAGCCTGCCAATCACGTTCCTCTTGAGACGCGACCTGCAAGCTTCGTGCCACATGCTGTAATGGAAATATTTGGACAAGGTCGCGTTGGAAGTGGAACTGGCGCCGTATTAGACGGGTACGCGAGCGTATTGGATCGTCGCGTTCGCGAAGGGGCTCGCAACCATAGTCCAGAAGCATAAGTGAAACGACGTTCCAAATAGAGTCGTCGGTGTTAGGTATTGGCCGAGACCTCGAAGTACCCAGCTGGTCAACTTCACGGGAGCTGAAGCGCAGAGCGGCCTCGCGTGATAGATAGGATTGAAGCCAATGGCTCGCATCTAAAAATTGTTTAGGATTAAGAATGCCTGGTCCAGACGTTGTCTTTGCTTGGTGACTTGGAAAGCTTTGCTTCGTGAATCCAATAGAATTTCGAGAACCAATGAGAATACTTGTCTCGACTGGTTCTACACATGCACATGCCCCATTGAATTGTTCCCACTGCCATATGTCTGGACCATATATATCGAGGTTATATGAGATGCAGTCCGGGCAAAGGAGGTCGCGTAACGATTGTTCGTATGACATCAATGCAAGCGTCGATCGTCTGATAAGCTGAGCAGTGATGATAGGAAGTAGACATTCCGGATGAGAAGGAGGAGTTCCGTAGGCAGCGCACTTTTGTCAGGGATTGATTGTGTGTACGCGTTGAGAATGATATCGTCCATCGTTTCGAGCTCTGGCGATATGTACGCGAGAGACGTGTGCAAAAGTGTCGATTTCGACACGAAAACCGAATGAGGCGGAGGCATTATGATATGGACGTTGTCGATGAGAAATCTAAATAGTGATTCAGCGAGAATGAACCTGGATGTATAAAAGAGCGCGGACATATGATAAACATACCTCAGATACCCGGAGCGGACCTAGGAACTTGAGCAGAGTACGAGAGTTGAGAACAATAACTCGGGATTAACGTGACGTGCAATTCTAGCGGGTGGAGGCAGGGATGTTATTTAACGACTCCCAAGCTCATCGCGAGATATAGGTAGATCCTGCCAGATGGCCTCATCCCATACATCCTTTTGTTGCGAAGAACAGGAAATGAACAGTCGAGAAATAGAAGGTTCACAAGCGCCAGATTGGGATATCTCCAGGGAAGTCATGGCACACGTCAAGAAGAGCTCGTCCACTGCCCCCTATGCTTCTAATGACCGCAGGAACAAGTAAAACTTCAGTTTCGACATCAGCCTCTAAGCCCCGTCAGACCTTGTGGCTGAGTCTGCCTGCCTGCATCCATGCTGCCGGCACGAATCATGGCCCCGTGAGTCATGACAGGGCTTGGTTTGCAGTCTAACCTTGTACTCTTTATGTCATTTTTTGCATTCCATGGCAAAGTACGTGGGTTGAGAAAGGGACTCCGTTCATACGATTCGACCTGCAAGGGACACGACAGAGCAGCGACAGAGAGAGCCGATTGGACCTGTTGATGCTGAGATTTCCCAGGCCTAATACACCACGCGTTCTTTCCACCAACTTTTGATCCGGTTCATTTTTCACAGTCGAGTCAGCGAAGTCAACGAAGTCACCGAAGACGAGATATCAGAGATATCTGTGAATTACATTTTCAATCTCATTCTAACTTTTGAAGCTTGGGATCGATCGGAACTAGCCTTAAAGCTAGAAAGATAGCTAAGGCTATCCTTCTGCCTTGAAAGATCTTCTGCACGCTATTGCACGGGAAATGACAAACCTCCGAAATGATAACTGACATCCGTGCGCTGGCCATGAATTGACCCGCAGAGTTTGGCTGCATCATGAATCTGGATACATTTTCTGGAAAAGACCTGTAAAACAACGTGTACACGAAGCAGAGCTGGTTAGTTGATGCATAAGTATATCCTTAGCTTACTCCTCCTCATCTCCGCCAATCTTCCAAGATTCGATGGTCCTCATGCCTTTATCAAACTTTGCGAGTAAGTCATCGTTTTGTGCCACTCTCGCAGCAGTAGTCGAATACGAGAACACAGGTGGATATACTTGAGTTCCGAGTGTTGAAGGACCCTCTTTACTCCATGCAACGATCCTTATGTGCAGCAATTGAGATATCGGCCCACGGGGAGAGGCAGTGGGACTTACTGTTCACGGATTTTTTCACTTTAATAGTAAAGTGTGATGCAATGACGTCCTGAACGGCCAAGGTTTCATAAATCAGTCATTTTAAAATGCCTACAGAACGTTAAGATGCGTATACGTACTCGCCAGATTCCGTTACAATGTTTATCTTGCAGCCAATCAACAATCGCCCATTTCACTGTTTGCAGCGAAATGTTACGATTATATGCGATACTGACAGGAGATTTCACATTAGCTTGACCGTGCCCGGGCCTAAAGTGAGATAAGTGACGTGGCTTTATTGTAATTCGGGTCTGCTCAAGACGTACTCATTGTAATATGGCGCATCTATGAGGATCATGCTTTGTATGCTTACAAGCACTTGTAAGAGGGTCGATTTGGGAGACCATTGTTCTTCTGGTCTGTGAGATTAAGAAATATCAGGGACTGAAAAAGCAAACAGCATAGTGCTCAAGATAACTCACCGACCCGGCCAGGTTCCAAGAAGTGATAGGCAAACTTTGCCGTTGTTGTACAAATTCGGGTTGAATCTAACCTGACCACCGCCTGTTGTTCTCAGATGCATCAATAGCGGAGTATTAGGATATTCGATTGGAATGAAGCAGTCGAATTCGAACAACCCTCCTGCGTAAGGCGTGCCATCAGGACCTGCAATCATAATTTTGCTAGCCAATACTGAGTCAACCCACAGGCAATACAAGAAGAGGCAGAAAGAACTAACATGGCATCATTTCTGACTTCATCATCGCGAACCCATACACCAGGAGGCAAACTCGTAGCTGTCACCGCCAATTCTTTCAAAAGATGAAGACGGCTTTTAGGATTGCGAGTCGAGTTCTGGGTTGAATTGAGCTGGCCTGCGTAGTTATAATCGGCGTAATGCAGTCCTCCCGTAGCTGTAGCGGCGTTCTCTGCCAACGATACATATTTGAAGCAGAGTTTCTCACAGGCTTCCTCGTATAGTTTGTCGACGTGAATGGTAAGATCGCGGCCCTTCCCTCGAGTCGCGCGACGGGTATGAGTAGCAGTGTCAGTCTGATCCTTCCGATTATCGCGGTCCACGCTGGAAGAAGGTAGCCCAAGGACGGCAATGACCCTTTCCAAGTCATCTCGCGCCGCTATAATATCACCACAAAGGGATGTACCTTGTATCACCGTCTCGTCAATTTCATCTCCATTATCGCTTTCCCCGAGCATTTGCGTCGCACCCGCTAAAAATGCCTCCGACTGCTTCGTCAGCTTCTTAAAGTAGGTATAGAGAGGAGGCAAAATTTCGAGGTCGCCGGTGCTGCTCGTAGTCCAAGTTATTTCCCCATCGTCCCACATCCAGTCTTCGAGACCGCAAGTAGTAGCCGTCTCCCAGCGTTGTCCAATTAAGCACTGTATAGTTAGCTCACAATCCGCCATCCGCCGCAAGAGAGATAGCATAGCATTATAGGTTTCCTTCCGCGCTATCCAATCGGTCACTGAGTCATTCCGCAATAAAGTAGCCAATAGTGTTGGAAGTTGAGAAAGCGAGATTAAATGCCCAATCGATGCATGAGGGAGCATATCATAGACTTGCGGATTGTCGGTATAAGGAGATGGTAGCAATTCTGCTAGAAGATCGAATGTACGGAGAATAACATTGTCCCAATGGGTTCGCTTCTTCTCTATAGTTTGTTCCGGAACCTTTTGTTGAGACTTCGATGCTAGTGAATATGCAGCAGGACTGTAATGGGTAGCGTCCGTTCCATATCCAGTTCCACCCGGGCCAACAGATTTGCTGGTAGACTTTTTCTTCGACATGGCGAGGGCACGCGAATCGGATGCCGCGCGTTCAGACATAAACTGGCGGTCGAAGCCACCAAGGGTTTCGAAGATGGCGACAGCGCGAACTTCAGCACAACAAGTGAGAATGTTACATTTCGGATTCCTCGAGGGACCTTTGCAACTTTTCTGGCAAGCAACTGGACTGAAGCAACCCCTGCAATGGTTAGTCTGGCATGAAGTACATGGCGCATGCAGCAGGTAGGCCATACTTGGAGGGATGGACGAATCCGAAAACACGACCTGGCGATATTCATCATCGAGAAAACTGGAAATTTGAGAACATTCCACTTACGCATCCTCTCGGAGATTTCACTTCAGTCCCACAGTTTGAGCATTTTCTAGTCTTTGTAAAGACATTGCGGTAGACCCGTAACGCGTCATCGGGTTTCGCAGCCCTGTTTGAGGCATCGGGATTGAGAGATTTTCCCTCTCCACATGTCGATGACGACCCAGCTCCTGCGGAAGAGGTTGACCTTTCATCGATGGTGGACTGGGTGAGCACGTTATCTTCTTTTGCCCATTCTTCAGCGAGTCGTTGAGCTATAGCAGCGTCAGCTTCCATGGAAATATCAATAATCATTTTTCCATTGCTCGAAGACGATTCATTATATCCGTCTTGGAGTTGCCTCGCAAGGCGTTCGCTATCCTCCTGAGCTTTAATCTGAGCTAAAATATCTTTCAGTTCAGGGTCTTCATCCGGCTCAGAGTCGTCGATTTCGATTATTTCGCTCGGTAATGGTAGTTTGACATTGCGGAGACGTTTCGAGGAATTTCCTGATGGTTTAGAAGGAGAGGCCTTGCGCTTACCAGAGCGCGCCGTAGGCATTATGTGATTGAACAAACGTTGGAAGTTCTTAACGGTAACTTCAATGTAACTTCAGGAACTTCAAGAGACTTCAAGTTGTTGAAAGGATCGCCAACCAGTGAGGCAGAAGCTGTAGCCAAGTAGGAGCAAATAGCGGGCCACCGACTCCCGAATGCCGTTGAGCCCGCTCCAGCCCGCTCCGAGTCCTTGCTTCCAACTTGTAGCAGCTTATTGGCCTGGGTGAGCTTTGCTTCCCCGCAACGAACACATATCCAGCTAGAAAAAGTACAGGAGGTATCAAGCGACCGTTAAACACCGTCGGACACTGGCACAAACATAGTCCACCGAGTCCAACCGGCTTTCTTAGAGTCTACAAAACCCCTATCTACACGTGAATGACTCTGAGAACGAGTTGAATATTTCAGAATATCTCCTTCATCACACTTGCAAGGTTAAACGCGTTCAAACGTCCAACTCGAAGTGTTATAATGCTTCGTCTGCGAGTGAACCAAGGAATTATGTCCTTGGGACGAAGCACAAGAACGATGTCATCAATACCAGCATTACCTCTCCGACCCCGTCTCTCGATGAAGAGGCTGCTCAATTCGAGGCGCGGACAAAAGAGATGGCGGAATTCTTCGCCCAGCCCCGATTTGCAGGAATCAAGAGGCCTTATACCCCAGAATCCGTGGCTTCGAAGCAGGGATCACTTCCAGTCACTCCTTTACCCTCCTCTTTATTAGCCGACAAGCTGTTCAATTTGCTCACTGTGCGAGCTAATGAAGGGAAGCCCATACACACTATGGGTGCCATCGACCCCGTCCAAATGACCCAAATGGCGCGCAATCAAGAAGTTGTATATGTTTCTGGATGGGCATCTTCCAGTGTTTTGACCACAGGCAATAATGAAGTCGGACCGGATCTCGGGTGAGTGAGCTTGATATCTTCCGACGGGGTTACGCTTATGCTTGCCTTCGAAAGTGACTATCCTTACACCACTGTTCCCAATCAGGTGCATCGTATCTTCCGTGCTCAGCAACTGCATGACAAAAAGCACTATGATGAGCGAGTTTCTGCTACTCCCGAACAACGAGCGAAGATGCCTTTTGTTGATTATTTGAGACCTATTATCGCAGACGCTGATACTGGGTGAGCGACAAAGTTTCTAACTGTATCCGTTTCTTTAATTATCTGTAGCCATGGTGGCCTTTCAGCTGTGATGAAACTTGTCAAATTGTTTGCAGAATCTGTCAGTATGAATTCATGCGTATCTCTTCGGAATTTGACGCAAAATCGTGGTAGGGAACATCGGCAATTCATCTTGAAGACCAGCTACACGGTGGTAAAAAGGTACGTGCACATTGGCGTCGAGAAATAATCGCTTACAATTGACTTTATAGTGTGGTCATTTGGGTGGAAAAGTCCTGGTACCCACTTCTACACATATCTCCCGACTTATTGCGGCCCGGTTCCAACTCGATCTTATGAAATCGACCATGCTTTTGATTGCGCGAACGGATTCGGAGTCGGGCAAACTAATTTCATCGAACATCGACATTGCAGATCATGAATTCATTGTGGGGACAATCACCCAGGGTACAAATTCATTGGCACAAGTCCTCTCTGAGGCCGAGACAAAAGGTGCAACAGGAGCCGAAGTCGATGCGCTCGAACAACAATGGACTGAGTCTCATGAAATGTGCACTTTTAATCAAGGTGCGACTATATTTTCCGAATCCTAAATGCCACAACCGGTTGCTAAAGTTACATCATAGCCGTCGAAAAGGCGATTCAGAAATCCAGTATTAACGACAAAGAGGCTGCATATAAGATTTACCTCGACGCTGTATCCGGCAAGTCCAACTCTGTTGCGCGTGAGGTTGCCGCAGACATTTAGGAGCACCTGTCTTCTGGGATTGGGATGGTTAGTAGTTTCTATCTCTCGTCCACGTAGCGGGATTAATGCTTTCAATTATAGCTCCACGTACTAAAGAGGGTTACTACCATTATACCGGTGGTGTTGAGGTATAATATCCTCCTGTGAATTCTATCCCAACTCCAATTTAACGTATGTTGCATAGGCCGCAATTAAACGAACCAAGACATTCGCGGAATATGCTGACCTTTTGTGGTTGGAGACAAAGAGTCCTGACCTCGAACAAGCAAAATACTTTTCTGGAAAAATCAGAGAAACTTATCCTGGAAAGTGAGATTCATTTCAGCGGTTTCATAAATCCCACATCCTTAATCGTCTGTGCAAGGTGGTTCGTTTACAACCTAAGCCCAAGCTTCAACTGGTCTCAACATGGATTTTCGGGTCAGTCATATCTATTATACCAAGTAACGTTTCATCTGACCGTCAAATCCAGATGCTGCTCTTAAAAGCTTTATTTGGGATCTGGCTAAGGAAGGGTAAGGCCTTCAAACACTTGTGCGGATGTTCGCTATTGACACATCGGTTTAGCTTTGTACTTCAACTCATCTCTTTGGCAGGATTACATAGCGGCGCTGTTACAACAGGTACAACGCTTTATTAATTTCAATCGGCAAATTTTTGGTTGACCCTCATCCCGAACAGCCGAACTTTCTCAGAAATTCAAAGAGGACGGCATGCTGGCGTATGTTAACCTTATCCAGCGCAAAGAGAAGGAAATTGGTTGCGATGTTCTGACGCACCAGAAATGGTTCAGTATCTGTTATTCTTTCTGGCTTCCAATCTGCTGACCCTCTGTATCAGGAGCGGCGCGAATTATATCGATAAGATCCTCTCAACAGTTTCATCGGGATCGTCTAGCACTTCTTCTGTTGGGAAAGATTCAACAGAACATTCGTTCTAAATTCATCAAGCGATAAAGATCTTGGCGTCGGCTACGCTCACTTACGGTCATCGATAGTAGTCGATAGTCCTGGTCAGATGCAATGCGGGAACGCTCGACACACACGTGTGTCCGAATCCGGACTGTAGTTGGAGGCTAGGATTTAGCCAAGATTTAGCTAAGACTCCGACGATGCATGGTTTATGTGTATTTTCGATATACTGAAATATATATCAATTGAGTGGAGGATGTTTTCATCAGAGTGGGATAAGATGTGGATAAGATATGATTGTGTCCAGTACATTTGCCTCATACAGTTGCATACAGAATGATCGTTACGTCATGGGCTGCTGTGAACCTGGCGGACCTGATGTTCCGAAAATACAGCTTGTTCCTCTTCCCTTCATCCTCGCTTACTTGAATTACATATAGATAACCACTCTTTTCTCCGACCTTTCTATTGTATCATCTCTTTTCGTGACCGCTGCTCGTCAGCGTTGCAGCTCTTAACTTGTCTTCCATCCAACGGCCATGGACGCCGAACCTGTCCTCGTCGAGGCCATTGATCGCCATCCACTTGTATCCTTAGTGTCAGCTTGCTTTTGGGTTATATGTATGTTTTGGTGAAACACGCTTCTTGAATAGGCTGGCTGATTCACGGTTCATCAGTATGGTTGTTATCATGGACGAAGTCGCTGGTTGCGTTTGTCACTATTACGATCCCTCGATTTGTCTACGCAATATTGTCGTATTCTATGACTCTGACAGTACGCAATCCGGCTTTCTCGTCCCTGATGTATATTCAACTTTGCTTTATCGACAGCTTGGATTCTGGAACTTCGCCATTCTTTTCATATGTTCCGCGGTCGCCATAAACTACTGGATACGCTTCAAGTACCTCAATGACTATATGCAACTCAAGGAGCCTCCTCTTGTTAAGCCAGATGTCAATGAACTACACCCTGACGTCAATGTCAATAGTGGTGAGTTGCTTTGTGCTAGCGACTAATATTTGTGTTGACGATCGTGCAGAGCCTCCGCCAACGTTCCATAACTATTTGGACGACTTCTTGCAGGCTGTCAGGGTTTTCGGTTTTGTGAGTTACACACAGCCTTTTGTTTTTCTCGCTCTGACTTTTTTCCTATACAGTTAGAAAAACCAGTAAGTCGGCATTTTTTGGTTGCATAAACTATAAACTAACTCGTTTGATGAGGTGTTCCATGAACTCGCGCGTCACTTGCAAACTAGGAGATTGATCGCAGGAGACAGTCTATCGCTTGACCAAGACAAAAGCTTTTACTGCGTTGTAGAAGGGACTGTACAAGTATTTGCGCAGACGGACCATCGTCCCGAAGTGCAGCAGAGTTCATGGGATGATGAAGACATGAATGGTTACCAGTTGCTCAATGAAGTTGGCAGTGGTGGTACCCTGTCTAGTCTCTTCACTATCCTGAGCTTGTTTACCGAAGAAGTCCAAATGAGCTGGCAAGACGAATATCCCGATGTCTCTTCTGATGACATGTCTGCCTTCGACGAAGTTATTACAACGTCCAAAGTTCCAAACAGACACAAGAAAGCAGATTCCGATGTCTCGCAGTTTGAGCTTGGAGCTCATGCCCCTCTGAAAGGCAGGCGGTCTTCTGTTTCCTCAACTGCCTCAACTATTCATGGCACCGGATTTCGATTTCCTCCTCCAAACCCAACCGTGGATAATGATGACAACGATGATTTTACGCCCGTTATGGCGCATGCACCTCTGCCTCGAATGCATATCAACCCACCTGAATCAGCCAGAATGCGAGGAGTTGTGGCGCGTGCTACAGTCGACACTACCCTTGCTGTCATCCCAGCTGAAGCTTTCCGCCGTCTGACGAAGAAATTCCCTAAAGCTACTGGACATATCGTACAAGGTTTGCGACGTTGTCGATTTCAAATCACAAAATAATGACATGTTCTTTGACAGTTATTCTGACAAGGTTCTCTCGTGTAACATTCAATGCGGCCCATAAATATCTAGGTCTGACCTCTGAGGTGCTTCGCACCGAAAAGGCCATCAATGATATAGCATGCCACCCGCTTCCTCCGTCTTTCTACGAAGGAGGCGGTCTGCAATATCTGCGACACCGGTTCGACGGTGCTAGTTCCAGTAATTCAGAATCGGATAGCGATTATTTCGGCTTTAGCCCGTCGCCTTCACAGAATCCCATTGTTCTTCCAAAAACGATACCTATATCTTCTTCCACTGCATCATTGGGGAAAATCAGTGATAACCCTATTCCTCTCAAGTCCTCGTTCTACCGAGGCTTGCCCCGCGCTGGATCGACAAAGACTTCTCGCCACATGGTTCAGGCAGGTGATTTGCTCATTCCTCAAGGAAGCGTCAGCGATTTCTCCCGCACGACTCGTGGATACGGCGTTCTCAACACACCCCAACTAGCACAATCCTCGTTCAATGACATAGATCACGGAAAGAAGATGAAGGCTACTCCAAGACGATGGTCTTCCGATGACTTTGACCTCCGAGAAGCAGTCATGTCATGCATTGCGAAATCCATCGGCCTCTTACAGCCTCCACTGAGCCATGGAGATTCAGATTCTCCCAAATCGCCACCGTCAGAATATCGCAATAAAAGCTCGACACATACTTTTAGTTCTCCATTTGGGTCACTTTCGCTCCTGGATATTGGCGATGACGTATCTAGCACGGCCGCATCGACTTCCTCGTTTAGTACTAATAACCTCAGCGGCCTTGACAACGAGGTTGAAATCTTGTTTTACGCCGCTGGAACGACCTTGGCGAAAGCAGGGGAAGTAAACACAGGTAAATGCGATATTATTTCGTATGTATGCGTGGCGCTCATGAAAGAGAATAGGCTTATTCTACGTTATTGAGGGCTTTTTAGATATTTTGCTGCCACTATCACCGGAGGATGATAAAAAAATGCGCCTCAACCGATTCCCAAGACTCCGCGCCCTTCTAGTGACCCAAGGGATTCTGAATTTTGGAGGTCTACATCAAGTAGTGCCAACAAAAAAGCAGAACAAAAGTTACTTTTTACTGTCAAACCTGGTGGTATCGCTGGTTATCTAGGTCAGTGCATTCCTAAGTGGTTAATTTTTCTTTCCATTTATATGCTAATTTCTAATTCGCAGCCTCGCTGTCGAATACTGCTTCTTACGTTGACATAAAGGCTAAGACCGATACATATGTCGGGTTCTTACCTTTGCATGCTCTTGAGAGGATTCTGGAGAAGCGACCCATTGTACTCCTCACCTTGGCCAAACGTCTTATTTCCCTACTCTCTCCACTTGGTAAATCTGATCTTCACTTGACTCTTTTTTTCTCTCTCTCATTCGTTTGCAGTGCTTCACATCGACGCTTCTCTGGATTGGATGCAAGTGAATGCCGGACAGGTTCTTTGGCGCCCACAGGATAAAAGCGATAGCTTTTATATCGTGATCAATGGTCGTTTACGGGCGATAACCGAATCTGAAAATGGCGAAGTTACGATTGTAGGGGAATATGGTCAAGGTGATACTGTTGGAGAATTAGATGTTATCACGAGCTCTCCGAGACGAAATACTGTACACGCTATTCGTGATACAGAGCTGATTAGGATGCCACAAACATTGTTCAACGCTATATCTGCCAGGTACGAGTGCCTACATTGACCAAGGTATAAAATTTCATACGTTGATGTTTGTCTGCCGCATAGAAACCCTCAAACAACTGCACAGTGCGTACCGACCCTGGATTATTTAATATTGTGCAATTCTGATATCCCTAATAGGCTACTCCGCATGATTGCCTCTCGAGTAAGAGACGAAGTGGATAATAAATCAACTGGTCAGCAAAGGAAGGCTGGCATATCCGGCGATCTTGGTTATAACAATACGAATCTCAAAACCGTTGCTGTCCTGCCTGTGTCTCGGAACGTCCCTGTTGAAGCGTTTGGAAAAAAATTGCAAGCCGCCTTGGAGGGAATTGGTGCTTCTACTGTATATCTGAACCAGGCCACTATCGCAAACCATCTGGGCCGACATGCGTTTACTAGAATGGGAAAGCTTAAGGTGTTTTTTCTTTTCAACCTATCCTAAATTAGTTTGAGCTTATCATTTGGTGTTTTTAGTCGGCTGGTTGGCTTGCTGACCAGGAGCAGAGGTTTCACACTGTCCTTTACGTTGCTGATTCTCCAGTCAACAGTCAGTGGACCCAGACTTGTATTCGGCAAGCAGATTGCGTCATGATCGTTGGTATGGGAGATGATCCTTCTATCGGAGAATACGAACGTCTGCTGCTTTCTATGAAGACCACCGCTCGAAAAGAGCTTGTTCTTCTTCACCCGGATAGGTCAGTAACTCCAGGAACAACACGCCTTTGGCTCAAGGTATGTTTCATTAGCCAACATGCAGGCTGCCGTTTGACGCTTCGTTGTAGAATCGACCGTGGATTCATCAGCATATCCATGTCGAATTGCCGGTAAGATTAAATACCCTTCGGATGTTTTATGGCGCTCAAAGTCTTGTATAGGGTCTGGTGATTCCGATAACCAAATCTACTCTCCCAAAAGATCCAGACGCAGTTACAGCGCTGAAGAATCTGCGGGAGAAGGTGCAGATTGAGATCCAAAAGTTCCGGCGAGGTACAGCAGACATTCGGCCACAACGCCTACCTCATATCAACGACTTCGCACGGCTGGCAAGGCGTATTTGTGGAAGGTCGATTGGACTTGTGCTGGGAGGAGGTGGAGCTCGTGGTATTGCGCACTTGGTAGGGTATACCTTTTTGTGCTACATTAAACCCACTCAGTTTATTTGTTATACATCTAGGGCGTTATACGTGCTCTAGAAGAATATGGCATACCAATTGATCACATCGCTGGTAGGTCTCTTTAGTTCTTATATTGATGAGGCATGGAAATTTAATATTCTCTCTAGGCACGAGCATTGGGGCATTCATTGGAGGCCTGTATGCCCGTGAAGGGGATCTTATTTCAAGTACTGCACGAGCCAAACAATTTAGCGGTAGGATGGGGAACATCTGGAGAATGCTCTCTGATGTGACATACCCTATCGTCGCTTATACAACGGTGAGTATGTTAACCAAGGTTTTGGGTCACCCATCTGATACCTCTGTTTTAGGGACATGAATTCAATCGCTCTATGTACAAAGTTTGTCCTATTTAATTGTGACACAACTGTCTGCTAATGCTTGAACCTAGGCGTTCTATGACCTTCATATTGAAGACATGTGGTTGCCATATTTTTGTAACACGACAAACATCATGACATCGCGCATGGAGATCCACGAAACTGGCTATGCATGGCGCTATATCCGTAAGTAAACTTCACATTTTGCCTCGACTCAAGCTTATTTCATTTCACAGGTGCTTCAATGACCTTGGTGGGCCTCCTCCCTCCGTTATGTGACAATGGTAGTCTATTAGTAGACGGTGGATACAGTAAGCATTCCATTCTTTCTTTATATTATCATAGACTAAAACAATTTCTATAATATCAGTCGACAATTTACCTGTAATATGTTTTCTCCAGTCCTACATGCATTGCTTCTAAACATATTTCGATTTTAGGTGGCAGCTATGGCGTCTATGGGTGCAAGTACTATATTTGCTTCTGACGTCGGCTCAGTAAGTTATCACATTCTCCTTTCAATGTACACAGACAACTTTTTCCCCGAATAGATCGACGACAATTCACCAAGAAACTTTGGAGATACGATATCGGGTTGGTGGCTGCTACTAAACCGCTGGAATCCCTTTTCAAATGCAAGGCACATTCCCGCCATCACGGAGATTCAAAGTCGTCTTGCATAGTAAGGCAGTCGTTCACTCACACACTCATATACTAAAATTTGCAGTGTATCCAGCGTGAACACTCTGCAGCAAGCTAAAGTCGCAAAGAACTGTCTTTATTTGGCAATGCCTGTGCAAGACTACGGGACGATGCAATTTGGCAAATTCGATGAACTGTTGAAGAAAGGTTATCACAGCGCCATCGACTTCTTAGAAAAGTTCGAAGATGATGGACGGCTCCCTTCAGCAATAATTGAAAGCAAAGATGGGCATATTTCAGGGAAGAAGAAAGGCAGGAGTGCAAGGCGCAATTCTATCTGATCTCATCCAAGATGGTGATGGAAACTAAATTTAAATTTACTCAGCCAGGGCCCAAACATGTGTAATATTCATATCATTGTAGGTAGTAGACACTTTATCATATGTATTATAAACTATCATGAGGCGGAAGCTCGACCTGTGGGACTTGGAGCTTGAAGCTGCCGCTGCTTGCGTGAAGCTTGTACATACCAATGGGCGTCGTCGGGCCGCTCCGGCCGTGCCAAGAGTGATGCTTGCTTCATACCACTGACCTTGATTGACCCCTTGGTTGAACACATACTCTCCTCCTCTCAAAGTCCTCTGGTCTCTTCTGACAATGCCTCCTGGGGATCAAATTCCATCATTGAATGCAGAGTCAGCGTTAGACGTGAACGTCTTGAAAGAAATAGCAAAAAGGACCTAGTAGATGCCCTTAATTCAGTACGTTGCAACTGCCTCTATTGTCAATGCAAGTCTCTAAATATCGACACTTCGGTTCCAGGTAAATGGCGCCAAAACTCTTGTTCTGGACGCCTCTCTTGCCGGACCCCTTGGTCTGGTCACGGAAGTGTCATTACTGAAGGTAGGTTTCGAGTAACATGTGTGTTAACTTAAGCTGAATAGGAAAGTATAGCACCACGGCGTCGATAAGATGTTCTGGCTCGAGCCGGGTCCTTTAACTTCCTCGACTGCGAGCATCGTGTATATCTGCAGACCGCGGATTGGCCATGTAAAGATTATTGCAGGTGGGTTCTCATGTCAATATGCTATACGTTGCTTGACATCGCTCAAGATCACATCAAAAGACACGCTAAAGAGTCGAGGAAACATAACTATACTATATTACTGGTTCCACGAGTATCGACGTTATTCTCTCGAATATTGGAAGAAGAGGGTGTCCTGGGGGACGTTACGATTTCATCATACAACCTTCAATTCATCCTATCGCCGAAGACGTCATTTCTCTGGAGCACGAGAATGCCTTAAGGGAATTGTGGGTTGTAAGTGAGCGTTATGTGTTCTCAGATGAACCAGATCACTCATATTCTATGTCGTAGGATGAAGATGAGACGATTATATTTGATTCTGCCCAAGCTCTTTTGACACTGCAAAAGTTATATGGAGCCTTCCCACAAATCATAGGCAAAGGAGACTATGCACAGGCAAGCTACTAACCGATGTCAGGCTAAGTCTGTGTGCTGATAATGAAACTACAGCGGTTGGCAACTCTTCTGACACGCAGTTCCAAGGCAGCGAATAGTACAGGCGCGGATGGACTATCGGTTCAAGAATCGATTCTTTGATCATTTTAGATCGTAGAGTCGACATGATAACACCTTTGCTGACACAACTCACGTACGAAGGCCTCGTGGACGAACTTATTGGAATTAAGAACTGTGAGCTCCCTTTACAATTTCCATTACGGACTCTCAAGGAATTAATTATACACCCACAGCCCATGTGGAACTTCCTTTGTCTTTGTTGGCCCCCCCTACGGCCGGACCTTCTAACACTGCAAGCACTTCCACTGCACCGGCGGCTAGTCTGTTCCTGTTGTTCAGTGAAGAAAGACACCAAGAAAAAACACCATCTAACCACAGCTACAGACCCTCTTTTTGCCGAACTAAGAGACCTCAACTTCTCATCTGTTGGAAAGAAACTCAACAAGTTGCTCGACGACTAGATGAAGATTATAAGGTCAGTCTGATGGATATGTAATCAGCGGTCGTTTAATTCCCTTTAAGACGAACCTCCAAACGAAGACCGTTGCTCAATTACGCGACTTCGTTGGGAAACTTGGGGGGCTCCAAACTGAGCACCAAGCCCTTCGACTCCGTGAGTTCACAGTTCCTAACCCGGTCATGCCTTTCAATTTTGGGATAGATACCGGCCTTTCCGAGTTGATTGTTCCTCTCACTCGGACGGAAATATTCAATAAATCGTTGGAAATTCAGCAAAGTAAGGCATCTCGAGTTCCATTTCATTCAAGAATATACTAACACTTATCAAGACTTACTCGCCTCGTATGAAGTCACCGCACAATTGAATGCAATCGAGGATTTGATTGCTCAAGGTGCCGAGATGCAGATTGTCTTGCGATTGTTATGCCTCGCAGCTTGACCGCGGGAGGTGTCAAGGCAAGAATCTAGAGAACATCAAGCGTGAGATTTGCAAGTTTGTCTGATTCCCACTTCAGTCACAATGTCAGCTTCACTGACTTATCCTCGTTTCCCCAGGCCTACGGATACGAATATCTGCCGTTGCTGCTTCTTTAGCTGCACCATCACTCGGCGTATTGCTGCCGAATCCGCTCCCCCCTTCCACGCCGTCAGTAGTCGCTGGACTAAAGTATCCTTTTGTGCAGCTGCGAAAGTCGTTGCGCCTACTTATCGACGACAATCCAGAAGCACTGGACGAGGTGGAGAACGATATCAGCTTTGTTTATTCTGGGTACGCCCCCATCAGCGTTCGGCTGGTCCAATGTGTGGCACAAAAAGGCGGTGTCATCAGTAATCCCGCTGAGAAAGAGAAGGCTGGCGTCGATGCGAGCAATGCAGCAGACCCGAAGAAGATATCTATGGGCAAAGTCCAGGCACATCCTATTGTCGGGTGGAAAGGGTTTGAAGATGTCATATCCGCAATTCCGGGGCAAACAGTGGAAATAACTCAGAGAGCGTCAAGCAAATGTATCTCGGTAACAGGTGAGGATTTTCAGCCTATAGGCAGTCTGTCTGGGCCATTGACCTTATCTTTTGCAGGGTCAGGACAAGAGACGACTACGGTTGTGTTCTTTTTGGGAGGCTGTACATATACCGAGATCGCAGCTCTTCGATGGGTCGGGCGCCAGAACAAAGGTGGATCATGTACTTGCTCTGCTATGCATCTTGCTGATTTATCAATATCTAGGTCGCAATTTCTTGATAGCTACCACGGGCATTATTAGTGGGGCCAGTATTATAGATGGCATTGCCGGAATCGCTACGGCAGGCTCCAAAGACCCGGCAGCAACTGTGTAGGAGAGCACACGAATGCTAAAGCTTCTCAGCACAATCTCCCAAGGATGAGCACATGGCTTGGGTTACTGTGCTGTGTTTAGAAGGATGAATGATGCAAGTTCAAACAACGTTCCTGATCGAGTTACGCGACGCGTTTGTTTTGTTTACTTGTCCGCTCCGTGGACCACGGTACCCCCGCCACCCTCGGGATGGGATTGCTGGTAACGGGAGGCGAGGATGATGCCGAACAGGACGACAACCAGCGCGAATCGAGTTCAGAAGACAGTACCACGAGTCATCGATAGAGGTTATTTGTAAATTGGAGGAATAGCAAGAAAAATCAACGTGATCAAGTGCTTTGGCTTAGTTCTGGACCGGGGGTCTTATAGTGACTAAACGGGTTACCCCTGCCACTCTGTGTGCACAGATAACCTGATTTTGGCGCCCGGACGGAAGGTGCGCGTTTACTACGCGCTCCGACGGACAGCTCGGGGTATCTGGACGATGTCGGGGCGGCTGGTGGACTATCGCGGGCGATGGAGGGTATTGGGGGCGAAAAGGAGATTCGGCAGAGAGCGAGATGCGGGGGGTGGCCGGGGTCGCAATTAGACGATCGAAGACCTGTCATTTGAATGCCCCTCGTATAAGTTCCGTCAACTGAACCAAAATGCATCGCTGACCTTTTCCTTGCACCCACATTGCGCCCACTTAATCCAGCTCACCACCCTCTTCGTACGTCCACTTTTTCTTTACTTTTTTGTCCCCGCGCTCATTTTTATTATCCCTTGCTTCAGGTTGCTACCATCTCCTTTCCCCCGCTCTCCGACAATAATCGACGCGTCCCCGCATTTTTGGCAATTTATATAACAGTAACCATTATGCCTCCCCGAGCTGCTGCGAGCAAAGCGGCTGCTGCTGAAAAGCCCGCCAAGAAAAGTGCGTGATTTTCATTTTAATCATTAGCGATGCGCTCAACGGGTTTATCTGCTCAGCCAAATCCACTGGCGGTGCCGGGGCCAAAAAGAAACTCTCTGCTTTCAATAAGTTTATGGTGCGCTGAGTCTCCGGCCCATCGACCATAGGTTCTTGACTTTTTTTTGACCCTGTTTCATTTTATAGCAACACGAGATGGCGCGTCTGAAGGAGACCGAGCCTGATATGCAACACAAAGACAGGTGCGTGTCGCTATCTTGCTTGACAAGTGGCGTCTGATCGCTCAGTGGTTGGGCGTATTTTAGGTTCAAGCTAGCAACATCCAACTGGAAGACTTCCAAAGAAAACCCCAAGAATGCTTAAACAGTGGTCCAATGATTCATCCCTCCTTTTCAATGTACCCCATCCTTCCGACCTTCCTTTCCCCACTTTGCTCTTGGTTTACATTTAATCATCTACAAATTTAAGCCTGTGTGCATCCCGCTTTATCTTACTTGGTTGTGCTATTATGGCTCGGGTGTAGTCTTGCTGTCATTTTGTTCCCCGCTTTTCAGGGTTGCTGTCGTTGTGTTCGCATTTTTATTACATATATACATACATATGATAAATAGTTGATGATATAGTGTGCTGTTGTTCTATATACCCTTGCTCTGATACGATACACGAGTTTGCGGTGCGTGTGCCATGGTGCCAGCTGGCAGGAGTGTCTGCTGAACATGAGCCAGTGTGCGGGGTAAGAATAGAGCTGATCCTGATCTGATCTCGTGCCTCATTTGCGTCACTGCTGCTCGTGCCCCGCCTGCACGATGTAAGAGCCACCCTCTCTCGGCGACTTGACTATGTGAATCAGTCTTATCGGTTTCATTCTTTGTTCTTAATCTTCGCCAATCTCCTAACCGCCTCATCTCGAGGCTTCCCACCATGAGCACGACACATGACATCGATAACGAGGAGTCTCTCTTCCAGTTCGACCCTACGACGAGCAGCCAACCTCTGCCTCGTCGAGCATGTATTCACGCACCATCGTGTCCCTCCCAAAGACCGTGCCTCGCTGCGATCGCGCTCTCACATCCCCGGAGGAGGACATAGCCGTTATGGACCACGACGGAGATAAAGGAAAGAAAGGTCATCGACAATGCCCATGCCCATCCGATCTTCTGTAGCGGTGCACGATCTATTCGACGCCTCGTCTCCCAGTGTTGCATCTACATCCAGCTATGGCGTCTCTGACATCGCCTTCAGCCCCACTCGTCGTCGGGTTGCTCCTCCTCTGACTTTAATAATAGATTTCGTCATCGCACCCTCTCCATCGACAGTATGGAGGGTATGCAATCTTCTGAAAGCGACATCTCTTCACTCATGGGCTCGCCGTCAGGGAAGGGTAAGGAGCGGGAGTCGTTCCCGTGCTGCCTCCCCTCACATTCTCTCTGATGCAACTGGACTACAACCAAATCATTTCGTCGGCGCCTGGGCCATCGTCATATGGAGCGCTGTGCAGTAGCCCCCCTCCGACGATGGTGAACTTGCCCCCATCTCCGAACCGAACGCACAGTTCTGAGCCTCCACTTCAATCTCCTCCACCTGAGTCCTTGCCCGCAAAGGACCAACACAATGTATCAACCTCGCATGTTTCACGCAGTCGGTCTCTATCTAATCTATCTCAGCAATTATCTCCTCTGCATGGAATTGTATTACCACCAACCGAACCGGATCTTCGTTTGGGCAACCACATCTGCCCAGCAATATTTCTCGCCAACTCATCCTTGAGAAAAAGGATAACAATAATATTGAGGCCACCGACAAATCTCCAGAATCCTCCGCGATGCGGGCGGATTAATGACCCTCGGTTTGAAGGAACCTAGGAATTACCCGCCGGCATGGTACACCGTAGCGAAACCTCTAGCGCTGAGCCCGACAGTTGCGGCGCACACAGTAACAGCACCCAACCCATCTCCTTTTGGCACCCTCAGATGCAAGGGCCGATCCAAGTCATCGCCCTATCCCATTTCCGCATTAGATTTTGTGCCAATCACTTCATCAGACATCTTCCAGCCTCTTCCTATCGTGGTCGTCAATTACTTTGACCGCGTGCTGCCGAGGGAGTTGCGCCTGCGTATCCTTGCCGCCCTCGTGGAATTGCATGAGCAAGACCATGCACGTGCCATCGCGGAGGGGCGTTGGACCATGGCCAAAGCGACGTCGTCAAAGGGTCGATGGGTCGGCAGAGACAAGGGGATTAGAGAACTGTTCAAATTGAGCAGAGTATGCCTCTGAGCGCGCATCTTGTTGATGATTCGCTAATTTTGCTCTTGACTGGCACAGGTGTCAAAAGGATGGCAAGCGCTTGTTTTCGATGGCGCACTCTGGACCGATATTGACTTCCATTCTTTCCCGGACTTCCTTCGTGTATTCTCCTCCGACTGGTGCAAGCCGCTGGAGGTTTTGTTCGAAGCTTGAACCTCGCCGGACACGTTCAACTGCTTCCTGACCCTATGTCTGATATCACTAATGCACTTTGTCTCAAGGTTCCCGAGGCGCCCGTTTCATACACGCAGCTAACCAATATCAACCTGCAAGGATGCACGTATCTTACCACGAGGTCAATCCACCACCTTTTGGTGCGGTGCAAGTCTCTTCGCGTTCTTTCGCTCAAGGGCCTCGCGACGGTCACGAACACCACATGCGACATCATCGCCAACTTCTGCGCAGCCCTGACGTCGCTCAACCTGAGCCGGTGCCCCAACGTCGACGGGCATGGGGTTTCTGCGCTGACGGTTTTCGCGCTCATGCGCAAGGAACATTTACCGTTGAAGGAGTTGCGCATATCAGGCCTCAAGTATATTACGGATGGCATGATGCAATCGTTAGGCAAAGCCATGCCCCATCTCGAGGTCTTGGATTTGAGCTACGCGCGGCACCTGCACAATTCTGCGCTAGAGGCGTTCGTCGCGTGCGATTTAGATATAGAGAAGAGCCCTCATGCATTGGAGACCGTCGTCGTATCAGCGCGCGACCTAGGCCGTGAGGCGAACGAGTCGGGCAAGTTCAGGAGGCGCGTCACCAAATTGCGTCACTTGGTGCTTTCGTCGTGTTTCATGCTTACGGACACAGCGTGCGCGAATTTGGCCTATTCGGTACCAAAGCTGGAGTTTTTGGAGTTGGCGGGTCTTGGTGCAGATTTGAAGGACGACGGCCTCATCTCTTTGCTGAGGACGACTCCGAATATCCGTCGTCTGGATCTCGAGGATGCAAGTGGGATAAGTGATTTCCTGCTGGAGGCGCTGACCCCCGATCCGCCTTCCACGACACCCCAAGGTGGTTCCGCTATCCCCAAGCAACCTGGTCATGCACTGGAGTACCTCAATCTATCATATGCCTCCAGCGTCAACGACGACGCTCTCATCGCGCTCATCCGCAACTGTCCGCGCCTCACCGGCCTGGAATTGGACAACACCCGCGTAGGCCCCGACGTTCTCAGAGAATTCGTGAAGCTCAGCCGCGAGCGCAAGCTGTCCAACGCGCGCATCGTCGCCGTCGACTGCCGCGGGATCAGCGAGGGCGTGGTGAAGGAGCTCGCGCCGCACACGCGGCCGCGGCTGGGCTGGCGCGCGCACGGCGCGCGGAAGCTGCTATACCTCGACGCGCGCGACGGGCACGAGGAGGAGCTGAAGCTCGGCCAGGACGAGTGCGACGCGGCGCGGGTCGTGCTGAAGACGTTCTACTCGTGGCAGACGGTCAACGCCGTGCAGGCGGCGAAGGAGAAGCGCAGGCTGAAGGCCGCGAGCAGGCGGACGGCGAGCGAGGAGTCGGTGGAGGCTGGGAGTAATGAGGATGAGGCCGGGACCACGTTTCGTCGGTCGGCGCGGTGGTGGTCGCCTGGTGGGCGACGGACGACGTTGCCCACTATCGTTCGGGGAAGAAACACGCCGCCTACTATCACTCAGGACCTGAATAACGATGGCTGCAGGGCGATGTAAGTTATATTTTTTTTCGCGAAGCAATTTGTCTGGTCGTGCTTGCACCTTTCTGTGTATATTTTCCATCCTCGCCATCCCCGTTTTATGACTCTTTCATGATATATCCTCACGATCTTTATTTATCTGTTTTCCATGCACAAACTATTGTGTACTTTGTAAATATCTGTGTATCTATGTACTCTTTCACTCTCTCACAGCGGTTAACGTTATATGTTCCGCAATGTTCAATCCTGCATGTAACCATATATTTTAGTGTTTTATTTCGTCCCCTGTATTTTGATCAAACTTTTCCACTGTACTTCATCGAATTCATCAAGAGGACGAGGGCCTCTCGACATTATATATCATTTTGATCCCAGATCCCTCGTCATTCCATTATACTTACTTTTAGATAGATGTATGTATCTGCCTTCCCGACCGTGCACACATACGCGTCGTGCGTGCATGGTCAGTATATAACATGTAGAAAGAAATCCAAGATATCGTTTATTGCTTTTTGCTCTTTTTCTTGGTCTTTTTAGTGCTGCTGTTAGACTTTGACGATGAGGCGGGCGGAGTAGATGAGCTGGAATTTGAGAGTTCGGAGGGCAGAGGTATTGTCGGTGGTGAAGGACTTGAAGATTTCACCCTTTTCATCGATTCAGTGGCGTCTCCCTCATCTTTTAAGCCTGAACAGAGAATGTGTGTTTAGAAGATATTGATGAATGGAGTAAAATAGAAATAACGTACCTGTGAAGGGGTCGATGGCGGGTCTCCGACGTTTATTTCTACTCGGTGGCATTGTATCCGCCGGAATTTCTTTACCCTTGCCCTTCGTCGAGCGGTCGGCCATATCCACGTCCATCTTGTCATCCTCACCATCTTCAAACACCTCCAGCTCGTCGTCCTCGCTCCCCCTTGCATCCTGCTCTTTCACCTCCTTTTCATATTCAGCGCGCTCGCGCATCTTTTGGGTGATCTTCGCCGGGACGCGGGGTGCGCTGCTCGTCGCTGCGCTGGGGCCGTCGTCTTCTTGCATCTCCTCCGCGGCGGTCTTCTTCCATTGGGCCTGCGCGATGGCGTGTTTAATGAAACGGCTTGCGGCGGCTTTGTCTATTTCTGTGCGCTCTGTGATGGGGCAGTTAGATAGGTGCAGCGGGAGGGTATGTGGAGAGGGAGGGAAAGGAAGGACTGACTGGCGGGGGGATTCTCGGCATTGGATATTTTTTCAAAATATTGTCGGATTCTGTCCTGATCGCGGGTTTAGTCGCGGTGTTTGGTTGCATGACAGAAAGACAGATAACACACAAGTTCTGGGATGACAGGGTGTGTCTTTGGGTCTATTCCTCTTGACTTGAGGTAAACTGGGTGATCGATGGGAATGAAACGACAACGAAAAGATGTTTGACATTAGTTTCGTGATAGAATGGCAGTTTCTGTGAATTGGACGCACTGAAAATGAGGTCGTATACGAGGTATGGCAGGACCGTTTGCAGCTTGGCCTGCTGGAGAGGCTCGAGGCCCACGAGGGTCTCTGGCAGCGTTTGGGAGAAGAGTGGCTCGAGCAGAGCTTCTAGGTCGTCGAACGAAGACGTGAGCGCAGCTAATTTTGCTTTTGCTTTATCAGTGCCTGTGGCCATTTCTGCGCCTAGAAAATGCGTCGGTGGCCCTCGTTGGATCAGAGGAAGCAAATATTTCCAGAAAAGGAAGGAGTTGCCTGTCTGAAGATTTGGCCCTTGCGACCGCAACATCAGTCAACACACTCCTTGTCATGGTCCGTCACCCCGTTTATACCATTTTTGCAAGAAGCTAACGACCGCTACGCTTATGACAGTCTTCTGAGCTTAGATACACCGCTAACACGCAATTAGAACACTGTGAGTTGTCTTGGGTACATATTGGCTGTTCATACCATTCCTGACGATTATGCCATTTCTGCAGTGCATGCGCGATATACCGGTACTGGTAAGTTATTCCTAAGTTTTTGCAGGCTGTGGAAGGCAACGCAGGCTGACTTCTACCTTAGGCCATGCCGATCTATCCAAATAGTACGTTCATTCAATACCAACGACGTCTGTCTGGCTCAAATGCATCCGACCGTAGTGAATGGCTTTCGCATCAACACCGCGACACGCTTGCGTCCATTGTGGGCCACCCCACGCTGACCTCTTTTCTTGCCATTGCAGACGGAGAATCCATTGGCAGAGTCAAGTTCGAGATGACAGAGGTACGCGCCGTGGAGATCGCTTTCTCGTGTCTATTATTCGTGGCTCTGACGATTTTGGAACCCTCTCTAGCGGATGCTGCAACCGTGTGGACCCCCGCCAAAGAAGGACGATGATTGATCAACTTGTCCGATACTTATAACCTGACACATTGGTGTATTAGTGATGGGACTGCTTTGATGTATTCTTGGATTGATGAGTAGCTCGCCGCAGTTTCGTGATGGCGTTCGGGCATTCGACCCCCTGTACAATGGACATTGGACTCGCTTGTTGCTGAATAGCTGTGGAGATGGGATTGGGGATGCAGGTTCAGGACAAGGACAGGCTGGTGGGAAGCGGGCCGGGGAGAAAGGAGTGGCCGAAAGGAGAAGAAGGCCGCTCCTGCGCTTGGTTTCTCTATACTGCCGGATGTCGTAGAAAATATACATACCTCGGGTCTCACGCACCTCTTTCTGCTACCATCATCTACTATTTCTTCTCATTCAAGCACCGGCCATTGCCAACAGGCCGTGCCACCCGTTCGCAAAGCGCAGCACGTCCCTGGCCCGCTTGGATATCCACCTTTCATCTTTAAAATCCGGCCATGGCTGCAATGCTAGTGGCTCGCCCAGAGTCACCACTTTTGCCCGACGAATGCGACCTCTTCCTAGAATCCCCCACCCAGTGCAACAGCGCTTTAGACCACTTCCATCCCCGCCGACCCGCGTCCGAAGCCACTATCGCCCGTTCTCGACGCTATACACGGAATCTCCTTATATAGAGCTCGATACAAAACCTGCCAGCCTCAAGCACTCTGTATCCTCCGGTGGCTTGCAAGCTCTGAATGCCATGGGCATCAACCTCAAACCCAAGTCCAAGAAAGACTCGCCGACGTCCCAGAGGGCTTCGCCGCTTCCCCATCTCTGCTCCGCTAAAATCGAAAGGGAAAAAGAGCCCCGGCCAGGTCGAGCGGCCGTCCACTCCTCGGGGGAAATGCGCGCGTCACCGACTGTCGTGCAGATGAAGAAGAAGCGGTCGATGGCTTCCTGCTTACATTTTCCGGCGATGCCACTGCAACTGGCGGATCACTGGCAGGTACGGAGCCCAATGCGCCGCACCGACGATCGCCGCTAGGCGCCCGTCATGTGATTGACCCGCCCCGATTTGGCACAGAAAGGACAAGGAAGACGTCCGACTCCGCAATAACAAGCCTATCCCATTCGATAACTGGGAGGATGCACGAGAACTCAAACGTCCCAGCGGGTTTTCCTTTCCAAGCATGTATGGGCGAAACGCCATAATATGAAGCTCCATCCATACCATGAAGAGATCCCTTACATGCAGGCTACGATCCTATTCTGTTGGAAAGGTGCGTACATTCGCGCATATTGGGACTTCTGTCGCTAATAAGCGCTCCTTTGTTCCCACAGCGACCGATACACGGACTTGCTACTACAGCGCCTCAGCCATGGTCAACCGTCGTTCCACGACTTTGGCAAAAGGCAACCTGCAACAGTTCTTGACCTGGGTTGTGGCCAAGGCCACTGGATCCTCCATGCTTCAAGCGTGTGGAAGAACACCGAAATTACTGGGTTGGACATAGTCGATATTACGCTACCTGCATTTGAAACAACGGAAAACATTTCTTTCGTCCAAGCAGATTTGTACGTTGGATATTTATTATTGCTTTCCTTCTACTGACGTTATTTCGCTAGCCTTGACATACACCTACCATTCGCTGGCAAAACCTTTGATTTTGTCAGAATGGCAAACCTCGCTCTGTGTATTCCAAAAGACAAATGGGAAGCCGTGTTCAGGGAAGTCCGTCGGGTTCTGACGCCAGGGGGTCGCCTTGAAGTCATAGACGACCAAATTCAATTCCCGTACGCCAGGATGCCATCACTAGATTCAACTGCCAGAACCGAATCCACGTCGTCTTTGGATGTGGATGACGAGCAAGATGTGTTTGACGGAGAGACTCTACATGGAGAGGAGTCAACGGAGACAGAGGCGACCCTCGTTAGCGATGGATCACGGCCTTCGTCCTTTGAAAAAAACTCTCCCAGCTAACCGCATCACCCACCGTGCGCCCATCCGACACGAGAGGGCGTTCCATGTCCCAATACCTCCCCGTCGCGCCGCAATATACTCCACACAAGCAGGCGCCCAGAAATACGTCCGGGAACACAAACCGTACGGGTCGGAATCTCGTCGGTTGGCTGTCGCGCAGCAAGCGCACGCCTCCCGGGAGCTTGAAAAGATATTCCGGCTAATGCTCCGGCGCCAGTTTGGCATCTCGTACCGGCCTGCAGACCGTATTGTGAAGTACCTGCACAATATCTTTGGCGAGGAATCCGCGGCAAGAAGTTCAGTTTCCACATCAAACTCGCACCGGGCGACTCGCCTATCGGAGACGCGGCGAGAGTCGATGTTGTGGAGAGGGACGATGTCGCATCTATCAGAAGTTTGTCGTTCGGCGCGAGTCCCCAGACCCCTTTGGAGCATCCTGCTGAGAAGAAGAAACATTGGATTGGAGGTGATCGGGAGAAACAGAAAGCCAAGAAAGCCGACAAGGAGAGGAGAAAGGCGGAATTGAACAGCACCGACGCTGAGGCTGTCAGTAGGAGCTCAGCGAGCGCTCTAGCTTGGACAGTCCGGCGCCGCTTACGCCGTCGCCTTTCCCCGCTTCGATGAATGCGAAGGCTGCTAAGCGTTTGGGCCTGACCCTCCCACCCACAACACCGAACGGGACTATTTCTTTGAAAGGCGCCCAGCTACAAGGCCTTTTCTTCCAGGAGGATTTGACGACGCCCACCCAGGCAAAGTCACCTTCTCGCCGGCTCTCGACGTTGCTTTCACCGTCTGCTGTCCCGCCTGCGACACCCCCCGTGTCTACGCCTCCCATTCCTATCTACAGCGCGAAAGTGGCCAACCGTCTGGGCGTCAACAGCGACGGCACCCCTGTACGCATCGAGATGCGGAAGCGGAAGCCCAAGAAGAAATCCCCGCTGGTGCAGTCGCCTGGCTTGTTGGTGTGGCCATCGGTATATCTTCCTCTGACCCCTGTGGAGCTCGAGATGCATGCGTGCAAAAACATCCACACGTTACTTGGATGTCGGGCGGCGCTTGCTGATTTCTTCGCGACGCACACTGATAAAGATGAACAACGGTTGGTCGAAGACGATGAGTTTGATGATATCATGTGGGAATATGAGTGGTGAGTTGCACACATTTTTTAGGGTTATTAGTTCCTTGTTTTATTTATTCACGCTTGTATTCCAGTTTCCGACGGAGACGTCTCAATTGGCCGTCTGAGATCACTGACCCATATGACGACGACGAGCTCAACAATTCATCTATGTTTTCTTCTGATTCCGTACCTCATAAGCACTCTCGGAAATCTGGATCGCCTCCAACCACGCCTGCTGCGGACTCTGATTCGTTCAATGGACAATATCGCCGGGATGATTTGACCCACGTCCGCACGATTCGTGTGTTCCATGCTGTCAAGTCAGGTCCTCCTTCATTATCGAACGTTCTCTAGTCACAGCCATTCGCCACCATCCAAATCATGATCACCACTCATTGGCCTGTTCATCGTCGCGTTTTCATTCCCCTTGCATCACTATCATTAAGCATTTTTATCATCGCTCTATCTCCCAAGCTTTGCGCATCGTTTCGTACCTGTTTATTTGGTTTATTTGGGCCATCGGACACTCGCGTTATTCGTCAATGCACACACGACCTTCCTTGCAATCATTTTTACGCTTTTCTCATTCCTGATATCAGGCCTTCCCTTCCTTCATCTCATACCCTTCACGACCAACAATCTTCAATCGTAAACTGTACTACCATCGCATCGCATCCGGAATTTTGAACATCATCATCACGGCTCTTCATCCAATCTTCATCAGCATCCTTTTGGTTTTGACTGTTATCCTGTCTACTTTCATGTTCCTTTCGATCACATCTGCTCATTTTTCATTTTCATGAACGACACAAGCCCACATTATCATCGCCACCGTAGCTCCGATCGCCGTACCGAGGTTACTTAAGTTGCCTGTTGATGGACGCCTCAAAGCATTGTGGGCATCGGCATCCTTTATCCCATACATTGACTTCCGACTCTCCGAGCCCGAAACGTGTTTTGTCTGTCCGGCGTGTGGGCGTTTCGATCTTTCGCCCCGGACCCATTACATTCATTCATTCATTATCTGGTACTGGACTCTATGTTTGTACTCTACTCTACTCTGCTTGTCTTGCTATACCTCGGATTTGCACTCTTCTATTGCTCAGTTGTACTGCTAATAATTCATATCAACTACAAATGCTGTCTTTCCTTGTGTTTCTCGTCTTTTTACTCTATAACTACAAACTAGATTTTTACTTTAACAAATGTATAAATGTATGCGTATGCTTGTACAAAATTGAGGAGATGTGGATAGGATGTGTACTCGTAGAATTTAACCGAATGATAAGCGGAAAAGAGAAGAGGTATCTGCATCCCCGGATGTGTATGCGTCGTTTCTATGCAAGGGAAATCTGGTCTGAGTGTCGGGGGATGTCGGGAATCTTTGGGAGTTCTCGTGGGAGTGGGATCCTGGGACTGCTAGAAGGAGCCGTCTGTACGTCCAATTCAAGGTCGCTACTTGGAACAGCGGATACCATGCTCCTCACTTCTGCATTGAATGCAGGATCGAACTCTTTGAATCGGTCCCGGAGGTGGAAGAGTGCGAATGAGGGAGGGGCCACCGAGCGTGGACAGGGGATTGCTGGAAAATGTTGGATGACCGATCCCAAAGTCGACACCGAGTTCACGAATTGACGCCCTTTGCCTATAAACATAAGTGAGCCAATGATTCCGAATGCATGAGAGATCTGTGGCGCTGGTTACCGGTTACACACCATTTCGTCGTTCGTAATTGAGCCAGTCTTGTGTAGATCGTCGTGCTGCTTGCCGTCCAAAGACCGAGCCCGAGAGTACAGTGGATGCAGTGGAGGATCGGCTGAGAGTTTGAGATGAAGTCATCCCTGTACTAGATCCATCTGATGGACATGTAGAGTATGTCGATGGCGCATACCGCTGGGTGTTCGTGACGATGATGATGGGTGTATAGTGGATGGCAAGACATCACTTTGAATAGAGTCTCTGTGTGCTCCATTGATCAGAATGCTGGGTATTCGGCGAAGTGGGCTCAAGGGTGGAAGTTCTTCATTAATGGTGCCGCTGGCCTCCGCCCACAACACCGCGTCCTGGAATGATTGTCTATGCATGCTGGCCATACATTGATGAGTTGCAAGCGGCTTTGCAGGGGTTTGGGAGAGTTGCCTGAAGTCTTGGATGTTCGGGTACCTTTGAGTGAACGGTTCTGCGGGAGGCTCATCGAGTGCCTGTCAGAATTTCCTTCTTTATATTCTCCATCGGACGACGGTCGGATGTGTAAAACCTCTGGGCAGCCGTCCCCCCACGAGTCGTCAGATGCATTTTCTATGTCTTCCGAGATAGAAGGGACAGGTTTTGGTAACACGATACCCATGCCCGATCCCAGAAGAAGGAAAATTAAGGAGGTCGAAGTCAGCCAAGTACCATTTCCTATTTGCACGGAGGCGTTGGTGTTGGCAAATGCCTTCCGTACTGAGAAAAATAGCGCGAGATCGACAGTGAGCGACGCGATGACGAACAGGCCCAACAGAACAATGGTTTCGACAATCCATCGGCCCAGCGAACTGTTTTGGAAATTTGAGCACAAAATGATCGTAGCCGTTACAAGAGCGAGGACAAACGCTACAACGTGCAGCGTCAATCCCTTAGTGAGTGTCGAAGAAATTTCCGGAAGTGGTACAGATCCCGTGAAAAGGAGATCATCTAGGTAGTTCGATAGAAGTTCAGTTAAACATCGAAGTTGTTTAGAGTGTATGATAGGTATGCACCTAATTGATAGCCTGTTACTCCCGGGGAGCATTCCTTCGCTCCGTCCAATTCCAAACAAAGCCCAAACGTCCCCAGAGTGACCACTTCGGGAATGGAATTGAAAGTTATTTTCACGAAGTAGACTGTGTCGATATAGGGATACTGAATGCGGCGAAAAACAGGAGAAAGACCGCAGAAAGAACGAAGACAAAAACGGTGGCACGGAGCACATTGAGCCGAGAACGAGAAGATAGCATGTCGTTGAAAGGAAGGTAATTCATGGCGAATGAGCGGTTTGTCCGGAGGGATAGTGTAGGCTGTCGTAGGGGATGTGTGTGCATCTACTCGGTGGTCGGCAGCAGAAACGCAATGGATGTTCCAACCAATCCTTTTCTAGAGAGACGATTGTCGAAAGAGGATCGTCCGTCAGAGGTGCGCTCGTGGGTTGTCGGGGAGGAAACCAGAACAACAATTCGCGGCGTAGCCCTTCTAATTATACGGCTAAAGATTGTCTATATCACTTATCGCGGCCATATGCAGGCTGTAGTAAGCACTGGCTTCCTGTGATTGATATATGATTCGTCTTCAGAATGATATATCTGACTAGCTGAGATGCAAATGCGGCACAATCCAGTGCCCATGTCAAGCTGACAACAGATGATATTGTCCAGCGACCGTATTTTGTGCCACTGGCAGACATTAGACGCCAAAAATCATGATGGGCTCGATTTATAATGCCCAGGAGGAAGTCGCCATTTTGCATGCCGGCGTTCTAGTGCGAAAGCAAGGGAAGAGATGATCAGTCAGACCATTGATCGAAGATATACAGAATCTGGGGATAACTCCTTAGCTTCTAGTGGCACAGTGAGTGAATCTGGTGGCTTACTGGCTGTCCGGCGGAGGCCGACGAGAGCATGAGGAATTATGAACAGCGCGAATGCTTTGAGTCGAGTCAGGATGTCAGCGCATATGTTATCGAGAGCGCTCGAGTCCTTTGATCAATAGGAAGGTTGATGTCGCCCTCTGGCTAGGCTCTGGCTGTGTGAGTTGGTGTTCAAGATCAGTCGCATTCGTGAATTGATCCGTCTGTCGGACATACCGAGTTCCCATTCCGGCAATGTCTGTGCTCTTCAAAATGATTCTGCGCTACCTGTGAAATGAAAAGCTCTGCTGAAGCCCATAATCCGCTTTAAAATGCCACTTTGGCGCCACTTAAGGCAATGCAGGCAAGATATTGCAGCCCGAGTGATGCACAATTTACAGGACCAATCAATAAATCAAAGTGAATACACATACACCACGCATGCTGGAGCCTTGCCAAAATGTAGCACCAAGCACTATCTCAAAGATCTGCGGGTGCTTTACTGAAATATCCTCCACGCAGTCAGTCAGGATTTCCGTCTATCATGTCCTTTCAGCTGCAATAGATGGTCTTAGTGCATTACACCGGAGGCAAAGTAGTGATCTCTGGAAGAAAGAACAGCCCCTTCGTCCCTCAAGAGCGTTGTGTCTTGTTGACATGGAGCATGGCGTGGAGGGGCCAAGGCTGTTGGGAATTTGCAAATAATCGAGTTTAAAGATGAAAAGGAATAGGAAGCTCGTCGGAGGCTGCGGAGAGCCTGTAGTGGATCTTTGCCTGTATTCAAAGCATTGAACAAATAATAGCTAAGTGGCACAAGGTTTTACGCACTGGTATCTTCCTTTGGAATAAGTATGTGAATGCCGACGAAGAGGCATATGAGCTAGGGGTAAGCGGTAATGAAATATCGCGCCCATCGAAGACACTACCAGAGTAGCTTTTACGAATTGGTGACACATGCATGACTAGGGGTCTCGATATTACTAGTAGGCGCAAAAACAATTTCAATGGGACCAGGTCCAAGAAGTGCTGACATGGCCTTTGGTGGTGCAAATCGAAAGTCGAGTTGGAGGAGATATATCGATGGAATGAATAGTGCGCCGAAAACTGAGAGGAAGAGGAAGAACGATGCGATACATGTCCCAATGAGAGGGAAAATGTAATATCTGCCCTCTGGTCCTATTAGTATCCGGTGGTGCAAAGAATCGATCATAGGGGGAAGGATCCAGAATCATGAGGAAAGAACGAAAAAGCGGCGGACATTGGGTCGCTATCAGGGATTCCAAACTTATAGTGTGTCGTCGAGGTCGTTCTGAAGATCATCATATGTATCCAAGTATGAAAAGAGATATTGGCTGTTGGCAAGCAAGGTGGCGTCGGCGTCGCGCAGAAAGCATCACCGGAGCGCTTATTCAGCCCCGGTTCTTGCCGAGGGCGATCCGGCGATCCTTCAATAAACAGCCTTGCTTTTCCAAATTTCCATTCCCAATCGACTATGCACGAGTTCGATATCGTCTATCAAAGCGGCCCTTTTACGCTATCTACTATCTTCTACTATCAGTGCGCATGCACGCACAACAAACAACAATTTCACATCGTATCGGGATTCGGCAAAGACTTCTAAATAAAAGCTCCTTATCTTCGAACCAACTTGAGAGAGACACTTGGACCTCAAGATGTATCATCCTCTGAGAACTTTGTGTTGGCTGCTGTACTCGTTCGAGCATTTGGACACCAGCACCATTCAGCCGATCCGCTTGATTCGCAGTTGCCTGTGTTTGTCCAGGATCCTATTCTTGCCAGGCAACAACCATTTACAGGACCGACTTGGATAGAGAAATATGGTCCACAAATTGACTCTACCTTCTCCGGTCCTCTGTCGTTCTCTCATTTGCCTTATACGCGATGCTTGGACAACGCGACACCAAATATGACATTGCGATTCTTGGCCTACCGTTCGACACTGCAACGACCTATAGACCTGGGTATATTGAATTCTCCGATTGCCGTTACATTCGTTTCTGAACTCGTTACTTATTAGAGCTCGCTTTGGTCCATTTGCCATCCGTTCTGGTAGTCGGAGGCAGAGAGATGCCCGAGGATACACCCTATCTTGGGCTCATGATCCCTTCGCGGCAGGGCAGACGATTATCGACTGTGGAGATGTGAGTTCATAGTGCATCTCTGCCACTACATTGGTTTGTGATCGTATCCTAGGTCCCAGTAAACCCTTCGATAACGCGCTGGCTATTGATCAGATGGAGGTGGCATATTCCACGCTCCTCGCTCGAAGTGCTGCGCGCGACGCTGAATTAGCACCCGTCACAAGTTTATTTTCCAAAGATGGGCTAGAACATCCGCGGATTATCAGGTAACAGTGATATGTTTCCTCAGATTCCAGTGCTAAGAAAAGTTGACCCCAGTCTTGGAGGCGATCATACTATTGTGAGCAGAGGCATGCGATTGGTCCATGATGTTTTGATACTCATTGCCAATCTAGGTACTCCCAATTTTACGCTCCTTGAACAAGGTCTATGGTCCTATTTCAGTCATTCATTTTGACGCCCATTTGGTGAGTTTCTTGTATTGACTTTGCGAAAGTGTTGATCTAAACTACGCTGTAGGATACCTGGCCCGCCTATCCAGGACAAACAACCGATCAGTCTAGAATCACTCATGGAACCTTTTTCTATATTGCTCAGGAGGAAGGTTTGCTGGGGAATAATAGCATCCATGGAGGAATCAGATGCAAACTTGCAGTAAATCCCTTTTTTCAATATCTGATTGACAGTTAATTAAACTCTCTAGGGCACGAGTGACCTTGACAATGACGCGGAAGTGGGATTCCAGGTAATCTCGACGGACGATATCGATGACTTGGGAATTCCAACAATCATTCGGAAAATAAGACAGCGCATTGGAGACAGCCCGGTTTATCTGAGGTATTTTCCATCTACTTTCATAGCAAGCAATGATTGACACATACACAACCAATAGTCTCGATATTGATGTGATAGGTAAGAAGAGTCTAATCGCAACCTTTTAGTCGCTTTTTTTGCTAAGATAATAATTAATCATGCAGACCCTGGTTTGGCGCCCGCTAGTGAGTGATCCATATCTTGCATAATGCACCTCATCTGATCAGCCACTGCGTAGCTGGTACCCCCGAGGCCGGTGGTTGGACAACCCGCGAACTTAACGAATTATCCGTGGTCTTGCTGGACTCAACTTTGTGTGCGTACATCATATTAACTTTACCAATCAGTTCTTTTGTTGATGCAATTCCTATCCATACAGTGGTGCTGACATCGTGGAGGTGGCCCCTGCCTATGACAACGGTCAGTAATTCTTGAAAATTCTGTCAATGATGATCAGAAGGGTAAACATATCGCATTTACAGCGGAAATTACTGGAATTGCTGCAGCAGACTTTGTGCACGACTTCTTATCCATGCTTACGACTAAAGCGCCTCCGACGAAGCCTGGCCATCATTAGGCCATGACCATCCGGCGTCCCATTTTCCTCTGGGAATCTCCTTGTGGAGGGAAGATCTTCTGCACTCGATGGCATCCTCCTCCCAATGAGCAAATTACTGTCATACATATGTAAAATAAAGATGTGACTTTACAAGCCTGAAAGTGTTTGCTCGATCGAACTTGTGGCAACGGATCCAATTTCAAAAAGCAAAGTAAGTAGCAAAAGGAGTTGATTTTCTTGTACTGCAAACTATTACAGTTATTACAGATAAAAGGTGCAACCTGGCAGTGATAGACGACAGAAATGAGCGAAATATATATTCCAAAATAGCTTCGTAAGTAAATGAAGTCCATGGTCGTTGTAAAATAAATAGACAAGAAGAAAGATCATCATCATCGTGTTCCATCCTGCAAGATCAAGATGGATGTGGTATCAAAGTATCAACAAATATGTAGTAATATTTATACATCCAAGCGTCGCAAAGGCGACCAGAACAAACGTTGTCTGGAACCAGATCAAGGACATTGTGGATAACTTATACTTATCGCTTGCCCCAGTTTCCAGTGACGCCTGACGCCCCCGTCTCGTAACCAGGCGGCGCGTCTTCCTGCGATGCGCCCGGCTGTGCCCGAGGCCCGCCTACAGGGCTCCGTAGCGGCTGTGGTGAGTACGCTAGGCCGGTGTTGATGGGCGGAGGCGATTGGGTGAGGGTAGGTTGGCCGTAGCCGTATCCGCCTGGCGTGTTGTGGTCTTCCAAGGGCGGGACGTAGTTCGAGCCGTAGCCGTCGCCGCCGAGGGTGTACCCACGATCATGCTGTGGTGGGGGTGGGGACGTCGATTGATGGTTTAGGTATGGATTAGGTTGCACTGGCGCAGCAGCACCGTATGGATCGTGGTAGGATGAGGGCTCCGCATAATGGGACTGTTGTTGGGGTTGGGCGGAATATGGGTCGTACTGGATTGCGGTTGGGCAGGGTAAGGATCATATGAGAGTATGCAGTAGCTTGCTGGTTGTGTCCCACAGCTGTATGATCTAAAGAAGAAAAAAAAATCAATATGGAGAAAATCAAAAGGATATAGATTTTGACATACATGACGATCCGCCCGCAGTATGACCATATCCGGCTCCTGGATATATTGGCCCGGAACTGCGAACGTCCACTAGGCTTTTCAACATTATTGTACGCAGCATAAGGCGATGCGCCATAGCTATCTTGGCTGGGCATCGACTGCTGTGGCCCTGGACTGCGCCGTGCATTGTTGCTGTAAACCGAAGGCGCATATGCGCTGGGCTCTCGGTGAGGTGGGTAGGTGTTGCTGCTTGGGGTTTGAGGTTGCGAAGGTCCGGCGTAGTAGTCGTCGATCGTACGTGAGCCGGGCGCACCTTGACGTATCCAGTCGGATGTACTTGGGCGCGTCCTGCCATGGGAGCTGCTGCCGCAGCAATGGCAGATTGACTGTCGTGGTCATGGTCGTTGTCGAAATAGACCTGGTCGCCGTCAACATGGCCTGTAAGTGGTTGGGCCTCATAGAATGCGGGTAACCCAGTTTCAGAGGGTTGTTTCTGTCGGGCCTTGCGGTCTGCTTCTGCCTTGACGGCGTCCAAACGCAATTGTTCTGCATACTTGTCGGGGCCTGGTCCTGGTTCTGCATCTCTGTTCCACTGGTTAGACTTTCCAGGAGCCCTTGGTCTCGACGATATACAACATCTCCCAAGAGTATAGAAACATCCACTGAAGAATAGCAGCAGCCACGCAGCCAGCGTTAGCCAGATAGCGTTGCCAATCTGCGCGGATCCTACGGCGTTGATTCGTGATTTGGCGACGAAGAAAAGGACAAGATCGAAGATAAAGGCGAACATGGCAACAACAGCGGCGAAGCCTGACACGAAGGTGCTGCAGCATGTCATCGACATTTCGCGGACATGCGCCAGCAGGCCGAAGACAGCAGATACACCGGCCCCTGCTAGGGCAACAATGTGAAGGACGAGGGCGTATGTGAGCCACTTCACGGCAACTTGAGGAATCTGACAGGAAAACTATTTCCAACCAAGCTATTGATATCTACATGAAAAACATAAAATTCTCTGCGTTAGGAGTATGATCTAGCACTTACCCAGCTCGTATCCTACCGTGGGCTTCGAACATGTCGTATTCGCCGGTAATTCCAGACAGTATCCCAATGTCCCGAATGTGATGTTTCCTGAGTGGCCATCGACTGAGATTGAGGCTTTGAGGAAGAAAACGGATTTGAAATAGGGTACACAGAAGGAAACCACAGCCAGTAGGACGGTCGCTACCAGGGTGACGATGAAACCCGGTGTCGCTGGGCGTATGATACCCATGGCTCAGAATATAGAGTTGGGCTGCCGGAGTCCTCTCTGCTGCTGGGGGTGGTAGGGGAAGAAATAGAGAGGAAGTAGAAAGAAAGGAGATGAAGGTGGAGAAAACGCTGAACCTTGGCACACTCCCATATCCGGACACCACCAGCCGCACGCACCGCCTCCACCCGCGGCCCCGCTCACCGCCTCACTAGCACTCCTGATCTCCACCTCCACCTGAACGCATTCCAATTTTATGCAATTGAAACCGCGGCTCATACCTAATGCGTTTATGTTGAATTAATAGGCCGCAGTCTTGGAATCTTGCTATGGCCACTGATTCTTCAAGCAGTGACCAGCAGAATGTTTTATCGGACACTTGCACGAAACATTTCATTGAGGAAAAGTTGTTCACTGAGGCTTAGTTGTTGGCAAGAAATCATGGTCAAAAACATTTTAGCAGTCAATTATTTTCTGCTAACCTCTTGGCGCCAATCACTCTGAATGGCATGACAGTAGGAGTTAACGCAGCAAGAAATACATATTATGAGAAACCATAGTATGTCATATAGAAACGGAAGTGAACAGATAAATCGTAACAAGGCCCTCAGATTCCACAAACATATAAACCATTACATGACCTCTGCCATGCCCGTATATCCACCCTGTCCGGTACTATGCGTAGACACAGGTAGCACATTGGGAACGGCAGCATATCCTGTATGTCCAGTATTGTGTGTGGAGATTGGTTGATTGGAAGGGAAGTACCCACTGTTAGCTGCGGGCGATGGAACGCTGGAATACATGCTCGTCCCGAAAGAACCATTATTTCCTGGGAATGTGCTAGGATCGTTGGGGTCCTATAGAATATTGAATGATGAGCAGGCTGTCTTTATTTCAACCACAAGGAAGTCTCACATAAAGTTTAGGCGCAGGGGTGTTGGCAAGAGTCGCGGCTTCATTCGGAGAGCCGTCAGAGACCATTAACTTTTCGTCGAAAGCTATCGGAGGTGATCTTTGTTGGCGACGACTGCGAGAAACGAGCCATGCTGCAAGCCCAGCGATGATGGCAAGCGCAGCTATCCCTCCAACGACTCCTCCAGCGATGGCTCCGGCATTGCTTTTCTTCTTAGATTTCTGGCCTGTAGCGGTGGAACCATTGGAGCCCGTCGAGCTGGTTGGGACAGCAGTGTTAGTAGCTGAAGTCGGTTGCGGAAGGGCAGTCGATTCAGGTCCAGCTATAGGAAAAATATTTATCAGTTGGGGTACAAAAGACGTAAACAAAGGTATTATGTACTATCTGCCTCTGCAAGCGCTGGGTTGAAGGTATCCATTCCATTGGCCTTGGTAAAGCAAGTGGTATGTCAGATAGATGAATAAAAGCTGATGTGAGCAGGTATACCGTTGGATCCAGATAGGCATAGTGGGGAACAGGAAAGCCGGAGGGAATAGGGAGTGGGAAACTGTATGATCGTCAAAAATAGCTTCAAGTTCAATAGTCTTGAGCCATACACTGTCAGCAGCACTGTAGTGCAATTCTGAGCGTAAAAATTCCACCTGAGAGATAGACACAAAAAAGGTGAGCGTTGAGTACACGTCAGCGCTGAATAAACATACGTAGATATTATAGCGCCCTGGCACACAGCACAGGCGCTCAACACGTCGTAGAACACTGAACTACATCTACATTGGTTCGCAGCCGTAGGGATGGGACCTAGATAATTTTCCGTAGCATCCAAGGGTGGAATCGGAAAATCTGATGCGATTTTGTTTAATTCATGATCCCTGTTCAGATAATGAAGCTCGAGACTCACCAACACCAGTGCATGCTTCCCCAAGAGCAGACGCAATTGTGCAAGGACTTTGGTTCAAGGAGTTGAATGTCTGGTTGCCCAAATGATATGATATCAAGGACCAATAAGAAAGGTGATCATCCACAATACACTACCAACATACCCAGTTGAATCCTGCGTTGCAAGTAGGAACTGAACCGAGCGCAACCACAGAGGAGGGCAAGAAGAAGCCCAGAAGCAGAGCGACTGCTGCGAATTGGGTCATCGTTCTTCAGCTGGCAGGGAGCGCTGGCGGGTAGAGATGAAGGCAGGAGGAAAGAGGCGAGCCCTCCGGACAGGTCGGTCTTTGATCTGCTTTATTTTGTCACTTGTGTGGCTGTCTGTCTGCCGAATCAATGCGACCCTACGACACAGCCATGAGAGAAACGCCCTGAAACAGTAATTCGCATCAATCCCCACCTCATGTGGTCCTGACGCACTTAACGAGTCAATTAAAATGAACGCGAATGCATCCCGTGCATTGCGTTCCACAAAGGGTCCGTCGAGGTCGGTGTAGGTACCATCCAGCGCCTGCACGGGTGCTTCAAGTTGGCTTAGGGGCACATGCGATTGTCCGTCGTTCCAGTCATGGGGGAATGCATGCTTCGATTTAGCGCCACATCCGCCCATTCACTTCAATGAAGTTCAATCACGATAAAGATATCTCGACGACACTCGGCTTGGTTCTGGATCTGAACCTTGGAATAGATGTCAATCAGGAGCCAATGAGCCAGTGGCCGAAGAACGGCTTGGGACCTGACAAGACAAATTTGTCAATATCGTTCCAGGATCCTTAAATACTTTATCGACCTACATCACACATTTCTCGTTCTCTTCCTGTCTGGGACGATTCTGTGAGCATCTTTGGAGTATCATCCTGTGAGGCTGTGAGGCTGTGAGTTGGCTGTGGTTCGTGTCAGGCCAGAGTTTTGACTGGTGCACGATGAGTCGATTGCGTTCCTGTTATCTTTCCTTACCAGCGATAATCAAAAGGCGTGCCTACGAACTTTTCATCGCACGAAAAGCAAATGCAAGAGGTCAAGCCTTCAAGCTTCAAGTACATAGGGCTTCGAGCTGAGAGGCATATTCAAAAGTTCGGCTTATTTTGGTCTTTATCGGTCCGGTCGGCGCGCGATGATCCGATTCCCACGCTGATGAACATAGGCGCCCATGAGAAGCAGAATCATGAGCAGGGATATCTAAAGACCAATTACAATGCAAGTGGGAATCCATGTTCGAAATAAATTGCTGAGATGCGGCCGCGCAGCTGGCTTTATTATGAAGAATTGCCCAAGGATGTCCTTGCAGTAAATTTATCTCCTCTTCAGTGTGGGACTGTAAGCACAATCTTTTCAAGGTGCATTTTCCAAGCATGTCTCTTTTTTATATATAGGCGCCCGTAATTTTGCTACCCAGGGACCAGAGTCACAAGTGCGTCGCGTGTAGCTAGTCCTTCTTATACTAGTACGAATGTCGATTGTATTTTCTCCAGATCCTCGACGATTCGGAGTAGTTAAATCTAGCACAAATAAGTATAACACTAGAGCCTTTCAGCTGATGGCTTATGTGTATGTACTATGTATATCTGAGAGTTCGAAGGACCGCGGTAGTTTGTCAAATCTTTTTCACCAAATATGGTACTTGTGTGTGATACTAGCAACCCCATGCAAATAGATGACTAGATGCCTTTTTCAGTGAAGCATGGTAAATCTGACTGCATGAAGGCTAGGTATCATGGCATCTCAGCATTTCCGAAACTATAAGCATTATTTGATATCGGCCTCGAGATTTAGATTGATCCTTCTCCCAAGTTATCCCAACGGAGTTTCGTCTTACGGGAACCTCCAAGCTTTCGGTAACTCCTATCAAATTGAAATGGGTAGGCAGCTATGAATCCGAGGTTCAAAGGATCGGGAGACGGTATTCATAGTCTGTCAATGCCTTGATTTTAGCAACACTATAATTCTTAAATCCCATATCAACTCCTGGACCAAGTTGGAGGCACCTAGTTGCTGTATGCATCCCACTCAGATATCTCGCGCGGACATGAGTAATCACCGGCCGATCATCTCATTTCTGGCCGGAAGTCACATAAAAACAGAGCGCCCACCGGAATTCATGTGCCGAATCTACACGCAATTAATGTTACATGGGTTAGTACGCGTTTACAGATATTTATTACTTATCCTTGGAAGTTGTAACAAAATATCTCCGGGAGTAGCAGACGCAACTAAAACCAGTTGCGTCGCACATTATGCGTTCTATTTTATTGCTGTATGGATCGACAATAGATAAATGCCTTTTGCTGGTACGGGTACCGACTACTTTCCGATCAACTGTGGCCGTGGGAATTAAATTGTGGCGCAGTGGCCTTGCCGGAGCAACGCGCCGCCACACCATGTCCCAGACGCCGACGCCCAGTAAACTTGTTTCACGTAACCCATGGGCGGCGCTTACCCCGCTGAATCATCGTGATCTCACTCGTTTTTTTTCCATATATCATGAACGACTATGGTGCACTATTCACTTAGTTCCCGCATGCACCAGCAGCCCGCCTTGTCTGCAACAGCACCGGTGCGGCCGCCCATCACCGCCTCTGCTGTGTCCTTTGCTGCGCCGTAGGCCCGCAGGTTCACACCGCTATCATTTTACCATCTGATCTGGTTGCGCGCTACGCAGCGCCCGAGGTGTGAGTTTCAAGTCGCCGAGTTTTGCGAGGACGTCAAACTAGATCGCAACGCCATCAAATTCGACGCTATCCGGATCTGCCTATAGTTCCACGCCGACTCGACTTTGACGATTAATTTCCTTTCCCTCCGTCTACGACTTTGAAAGTCGAGGATGGACACGGATGCTGCCGCTCGTGGTCAAGGTGTCTTCGTGAATATGGCGGGGTTTGTCTACGCGTCTTTTGGGTTTTCATTGGTGAGCGCTTGATTGATTTTGATTGCTATATGGAAATGGCTCATGCTAAATTAAATAGAGTGTTATCGCAGCCCTACTTAACTTATTATTCTACAGCTTCAACGCTGAACACGAACACACTCTGACGTTGCCTCCGCGCTCCAAACCTGCCCATCCTCCTAGACCACATGCTCGATCCCGACAGTCTATACGAAGTTTGTCGGAACACCCGATCAAGGTCCTATCTGATGTACCGGAACCATCTTCTAGTGGTCAAGGACCGCAGGCATCTCCTTCAGAGAAGAAGAGAGTGATCTTTCACCAGCATAGCCTCCCTTCTACCCCCGTGAAGATCACCCACCACACCGGAGAGACGACTGCAATTAAGCAATTGCCAGAGCCACCTTCCAAGGGCCGGGGACCACACTGCCATGGACGCTCCCGTTCAATTCCTACCATGATGGTTGATCATTTTGACTCTACCGAACACATATCTCGGACAAGTCCTGATTCCTCCCAGGCAGAACCCCGAATGTCTGGCCCCATCGCACCCCTCCCCCAACCTCAGTCTCTCGTTTCCCCTCCCTCGGTCCAGACCACCAGCACTACCAAGTCAAATTCTATATGTTCAGCTGTGACGACCGCAAGGCCGAAGCCTCGTTTGTTCGATCCAAAGTCTTGGGGAAAGGATAAACGGCTCAAAAGATGCCAGTCGTCTCCGCAGCTGTGCAAACCGCCGGAAATGCCCTTTATCACATCCCTGTCGCATAAGTCCACTGGTAGCGATCCTGACATTGCAACCCCGCCGGCTGCTATGAAGAAGTCTAAATCGTGGAAAACCCTGCACAAGGCAAAGAGTGGTCCAATCAACGATAGTAAGAGCCACTTCTACTATCATCAAAGATGTTCATTGACCATGATTATCTTAATAGCTTCCCCGAAGGTCGACCGAAAGTCTGAAAAGAAACGATCCCAAACACTGAGGACGCATCCGTACGAAGCGCCCTATTTTGCTCCCCCTCCAGTACCGTCATTACCAGTACATATTACATTTATATCTGATCATACCAGTTCCGAGTATTCAAGCTCAATCGACTCTTCACCAAAGTCTTCATTGGACAGAAGATCCTCTAGACTTTTCAGAGCGAAATCATAGCATTTTCTTAACCTCGGACTCATGATTTACTATTCGTTCTTTTTTGTTCATGTTGACCCATGTACTTATATCTCTGTTAGTTTCCATTTGGTTGCCCACACTCGTTTATCTCCCGATATCCACTTGGATTGTACAATAGCCAATGTCATGTCTTTTCGCTGTTAGCGCAGGTTAGCGCCCATGTATGACTCGTTCAAGCCGGTTACCCGGAGCATGATCTAATCTAATCTTGGAATTATCACATCTTGTTCCGCGGCGGCTTTGTTCACACGGATATTTGCCTCCGCTGGGCGGGCCATTCTTGAGCTCGAGCTACGACGTGCAAAAAAGAAGAGAGCCACCGAATGCATGGCTGAAGCGCTGAGCGAGACGAAAACCGGCGGAGGCGGGGAGATAGAAGGGGGCGAGCTGGGGAGTCGGCTGGCGGCCCTGGCAGACAGATCTTCGGAGACGAGATCTATTTTGGCCCCTGCAAGCCCTCGCACACACCTCTTCCCTGCACCCACAACAGACCCTCTCGCAGACCCCGCCCTCCTCCTCCATGCCGTCTCCGCCTCGGGCGCACACGTCGACATGAACCCCGCACCCCAAGAACAACACCACACCCAGGCCAGAGACCGCCGACTCCGCCTCCTCTGGCCAGCAGCGCTCCCCCGAGGTTGCGCGCCCCTCAACGTCACCGACGCCCTCAGCTACCTCGATGCCGTCAAGAACCAGTTCCACGAGAGCCCAGATGTCTACAACCAGTTCCTCGACATCATGAAGGACTTCAAGAGCCAAGCGTGAGTACTCCACCTACCAGGGCGCCCCGTCATCCTGTTGAGCTATGCCACTCAATGCCTGCCTCTACACAGTATCGACACCCCGGGGGTCATCGACCGCGTCTCCCGGCTATTCACCGGGAACCCATACCTCATCCAAGGCTTCAACACCTTTCTGCCGCTGGGATACCGCATCGATATCTCTGCAGACCCCTCCGACCCAAACACCATCACAGTGACCACACCACTTGGCACGACAACTCAGAACACGAATGGCACAATCTTGTCGACACGGCCGACCAAAGAAATCTCTGCCACCGTCCAGCCCCCCAACCCAATGCGGGCATGTACCCTATCACGACGCCTCTCCTTCAAAACGCCCCCACCGGCCCGAATCGCGGTCCATGACCCCTTGGCACGGCCAACCCGTTTTCGAGCCACCACCATTCCTCTCTCCCGGCCCTCCTAATCTACAAACCTCTGCCGCAGCGTCCTTTCTCAACAATCTCAACGGTAACAACAACAAGAATACGGTGGAGAGACAGCCGCAGGGAGAGTTCAACCATGCCATACAATATCTCAACAACATCAAAGCGCGCTTTGCCGACGACCCCAATACCTACAAACAGTTCTTGGATATCTTGCAGACGTATCAGAAGGAGCAGAAGAACCCCCAGGACGTGCGTTGTGGATATATCTTCATTAATCAAGTAACAAACTGACCTTTCGTAGTCCCAGGTCTATGGCCAAGTTCAGTTGTTATTTAAAGATGCTCCCGATTTACTTGCAGAGTTCAAAAAGTTCTTGCCTGATGTTATCCCAGCTAGCCCTGGGCCCGGTGTAGCATCTTTTCCACCGATGGGCCCGGGTTACATTGGTGCAGGCTATGCAGCAGGGGAATCGAGCCCTCCAAATCTCCCGTCCAAGAAGCCACCGCCCTCCAAGCGTAGCAGAAAGCGGGTGCCAGAAAAAGAATCGACTCCCGTTCCGCCGCCGAAGGCGGCACCGTCTAGGGTATGTCTCCTACCTCCCGCTGCATATGATGATATGTTCTGAAAATGAGAGTATAGCAAACGAAGAAAGTCAAGCATACCCATAATCAAGACAACGAATTGCCCTCCTTTTCACCTTATGGCGGCCATTCCCCTCCGCCGAGCCATGTCTACGCTAATGGGCAGGCAGGACCGTCAAATCTTTCCCACGTGGGGCACCCCGGTCATCATGCGCAAGACTATGCTGGCAACCCGTCAGCTGGGAAGCTCCTCTTCTTCGACCGAGCAAAGAAATCTCTGGAGAACCGCGAGGTTTATGAAGAATTTTTGAAGCTTCTGAACTTGTTTTCCAGGGACGTTATTGACGTGCAAACTCTCATCGATCGGACGCGCGTGTTTTTAGGCGATGGGGAGCTCATGGCGGAGTTTAAGGATCTCGTGGGTTACGACGATCGAGATAAAGTGGAGAAGGGGCCCCCAGGCAGTATACGAACTGGACCACCCGAACTGCCTTCGGCGCTTCCTGTAGACGATGGCGAGGGGCCTAGCTATCGACGGCTTCTTCCTAGCGTATGTCATTTCTTCATTTACCTGAATTCCGGTTTAATTAATATATTCATATATAGGAAACACGATTAGCATGTTCCGGACGGGATGAATTATGCCGTTCGGTGTTGAACGACGAGTGGGTTTCGCACCCTACCTGGGCCTCAGAAGAATCTGGCTTCGTTTCACACAAGAAGACCCCATTTGAAGAGGCTGTCCACAAGAGCGAAGAGGAGCGACATGAGTTCCACGTGCAAATCGAGGCTCTCGTCAGAACGATAGCCGTTCTAGAACCGATCAATTCTCGAATTGACGAGATGACGAATGAGGAGAGGTCGACGTTCAGGCTGAAGCCGGATTTCGGAGGCTCTGGGATGGCTATCTATCATCGCATCATCAAGAAGATATACGGCAGAGATATGGGGTTGGAAGTCATTCAGGCGCTGCAGGACTGTCCAAGTGTCGCTGTTCCGGTCGTTCTCAACCGCCTCAAGCAGAAGGACGAGGAGTGGCGGCGAGCCCAACGCGAATGGAGCCGGACATGGAAAGAAGTGGACTCCAAGAATTTCTACAAGTCGCTCGACCACCAGGGCACAAACTTCAAGCAGAACGACAAGAAGAACATCACCGCGAAATATTTCGTCGCCGACATCCAGGCGATCAAAAAGCAGCAGCTGAAGAAAATCGACAAAAAGAGCAAGCCTTTTGCACACGCTTCCGTCGGACACCAGCTGGAATATTCGTTCAAGAACACCGCGGTGTTGCAGGACACGCTCAAGATGGTGTCCTCGTTCTTGGAACATTCTCAAGCCCAATATAGCCCGCAGGAGCGCAGAGCAGTAGAAAAGTTCCTGCGGGCCTTCGTGCCAATGCTGTGCGCGTCATCCGAGGCGGAGTTTAGGGCCAGCGTGTCGGGCGAAGGAGCTGCAGGCGGCGAGGACGACGGCGCCGGCGCACACGACCACGGCGACGGCACGCCCCGCAGCGCGAGCGGCAAGCGGTCTGCGAGCGGCGGCACCCACCCTGGGGCGTCCGGGGGAATCCCGGCGAATGACCTGCGGAAAAAGCTGCTCAAGACCGCGCAAGAAAAAGCGTCCAAAAGGGAGGGGCCGGGGGGCGCTGCTTCTGGGATGGAATCCCGCGCGGCCTCACCGCTGTCTGGCCATCGATCTCCCCGTGTTCTCCGCCAGGAAGAGGATAGTTTGGAAGCGCGGGACATATGGATAAAGGAAGCCGGTGCAAAATCGGACACGGAGGGCATCGCGTCAATATCCGACAAAGACCGTCCGTTTTTTGCCAACACGACGTTTTACACCCTGCTGCGACTTCTAGAAGTAAGTTATTCTGGAGTAGTTTTCCTGCCGTCTAGCCTGTCTGCTGTGCCGTCGACCTGACTGACTGATGTTCTTTCTATGTTTGTGTTGTCAGTTGCTCTATTCTCGGTTGTTGATGTGCTACGGAATCGGTGCGCAATACGCAGCGCAGAAACACGCGCCCTTGCTGGCCAATCGCGTGGCGGTGGAATTGGGGCTGGACGATCCCAACGGGCCCGCAACGGTGCTCGCGCAGACCATGGAGCATCTCGGGACCCCCGCCGCGGAGGACACCAATGTGGTGTACATGTATTTATTGACTGCTTGTGAGAAGCTGTTCGACAGCGAGTTGGACCAGGCTACGTTTGAGGAGCACATGCGATGGTTTTTCGGCACGAAGGTGGGTTTACTTTTAATTTCCTTCCGAAGATGTTATTTATGCCTAGAACCTTATTTATAGGCGTATACCCTGTTCACTCTGGACAAATCCATCATAGCACTCGTCAAGCAGGTGTGTAAATATTTAACAGAAGTAGAGACGCTTTTCCACGTTTCTACTTCAATTTCTGTCAGATGTCCGTCACTAACGCGATGGACACTCTAGGTGCAAACTATCCTGTCTGATAATAAGTGTCAGGAGCTATGGTCGCTATTGAAAAGCGCGCAGAACTCCAAAAATATCTCCACGCAGGATATAATAAGATATCGCCGAGAAGCTGAACGGCACGTTGGCCAGGACGACCATTTATATCGTCTTCAATGGGTATGTGTAATTTTATCTCTGGAGCAACTTCACCGTTCATCTGATACGACACTATTTTTGAGGTCCGGGAGTCTAGGTGCATACGTGTGTCTCTCTGCGGTCCGGATGAGCCCAGCGTGCAGACGGATGGCTCGTCGCTGAGTCGGTGGCGAGAGTACGTGAGCACATACGTGATGACGCACCCAACGGAGTGGCTACCAGAGCGCAAGAAGGCGGGGAGTCCAGTGTTTTTGCGAAGGTAAGAATTTCTATTCGGGTCATCAGAGGGGTCTTCGTCGGTTAATCTGTTTGCTACTTTTGATTGACTCTCTGCGTATTTATAGATGTGCGCGTGTGGCTACAGAGGGCACAGCCTCGGTGGTAGAAGATCACATGAAAGTCCGAATCAGTGTGCCAACGTACAAGCTAGTGTACGAGGCGGGATGCGAGGATTTGATCTGGCACCGGTGGCCAGAGAAGGAGGTGGAGGAGCTGGCGAGTCGGGCGCGGGCGCGGGAGGAAGAACGACGCCGGATTGTAGAGAGCAGTTTTTAGAATTGTCCGTGTAAACAGGGTGACGAAATATAGTTCGGATATACTGGGACGACCACCCCTTGATAAACGCAGGAATGGATGTCTGTTTACGGAGGTTTGTCGCCTGGGAGAATCCTCCTTAATCCTGGATTTCCTCTGACCGTCTCCCTCCTCCCATCCCCCCTGTCCACCCCCGAAACCCACCCTCGCCGCCAGGCATATCCGCGCCCACTTTCACCCACTTCCCCCGCAGGCGCCGCTGCGCCCCCAGCACCACTCCAAGAACATTGGCGGGGCGTGGTGTAAGATTTACTTGGCACATACACAAACCTCAAGCCCCTTTACTGCATTATGGCCAAGCCATTGCAAATCCAGCTTGCCAGTTTATCCAAACCCCGCCTTTTAAAACACCAAGACCCTCCGCCATCGTCTTATCGTTCACACCAACGTGGCCATCGTTCATCAAGACAATCGTCGCAAAAGGCTGGGCCATCTCCATCCCTCTTAACGCTTCTGGCTTCACTAGCCTCGGCTTCGACGGCATATGGCAGTCCAGCGCCCCCTTCTTTCCTCTGCCCTACACTCGAATCGGGAGATGTCGCCGACTGCGCCCTTCCCAGCCGACCGTCGACCTCCCAGACACCTGTCACGACAGTCTCTCTTGCCGAACCCACACAAACTGTTCTACCCCGACATGTACCTGATCGATACAGCCAACAGGACGATGGAATGTGGAGGAGAATAGATTCATACACATTATATGGGTCGACAATGCCTGCCTGTACCTCGGTAAGTAATGGGAATCCATACAGTGCAGCCCTCTCATCGCCCTTTTATGTGTAGTCCTGCTCCACACCCACGCCTGCTGTTTCCCCTATGGACGATCAAATACAAGTTGGCGATTCACCAACAGGCTCGACTACGACCTCAGCCGATTATGACATATCAACAGACCTCCCTCCAGGCTGGAAACCAATTCAAAAGGAAAGCCGGACAGCGCTCATCCTTCTCATCTCCCTCTTCTTGGCTTTGACAATAGGTACTTTCATTGCCGGGTGCATGTTTTGGCGGAAACGCAAAACAAAGGGAGCATCGCGTGATATTGAGGCAAAGGCGAACCGGAAACGAGATAGCATCAGCGAGGCAGAGGTGATATTGGAGAAGGAGATAAAGGCGAAACAAAAATTATGGGCTAGGGCTACGGCGAGGTGGAGGTCGAATACTCGGCATTCTGCTCGTCAACGCCGCGGAAGACGCATCAGTTCTCGGCTACCACAGGCGAATCAATCGTCTACCTCTCTTGATAACTCGCGCAGCTACCTTGCTCGGTCTTCTGCACCTCCATCCAGGGCTTCATCTCGACGATCATCTACGGCGTCTCTAAACGGTCAATTCCATAGTGAGAGTATACCCACCCCATCTCCTACGTTGCAGGAAGACGACTCAAGCACGACGTCAACAACCCCTGAAACCCCAACACGTGTATCACCGCCAGCGTACCAACATCATGGCGAGATACCGCGTATCATGGTTTCCGCGGGAGATTCATCGTCTATCAATCATTCAGGTTTGTCGACACCCGTTGGGACGGATCGTTCACGGCGGCCATCGCATTCGTCTGCATTTACATCTTCAACCGACGCATCCCAAAACAACACGCCGATGTCTCTGCATGCTGCACATGTAGCCACCGATGACAAGGCCTTGCTTGCTCGCCTCGCTATGCTTGCAAGCGCTCCACCCGAAGACGAATCTGACACTGATCCCGGATCCTCTCCCCAAATTTCTGCACCCGAGTGGGAAGACGAACCCCTTGAAGACATCGCACCCCATCTCGTGAATTCATCCTCAAGCAACGCATTTTCACCCATGTTCCCGCCGCCCCCCCAATCACAGGAAAGATTAGCAGCTGCCGAATTCTACGATTATCTGTACGCATTCGAGGACATGACGTTATCTGATCTGGAAGCAGGACCTTCGGCACCACCGTTTGAGGAAGCCTCATCACCTCAACAGGAACTTGTACCCTCTGCACCCCCTTTGTTTGAGGATGACGATTTCGCACCGGATCCCCAGCCAAGCGCACCCGGTTGGGAATCCTCATCAGAACCCGGGAATGAACCTCAACAACCAGATGTCTCCGCGCGAGACGGCGACCGGGTAAAGTCTAAGTCGGTTGACACAACTTCCTCGTCGACAGATCACGGTGCATCTTCAGGCCGTTCTCCAGTTAGAGACAGCATCGTGCTACCTGGATATCAACCATAGCAAAGACGGTCCGTACCGTAGTCTACGGTCGCCGCTCTTTCTCCCCGAGTCCCCTTCTGTGCTGCATCGCTCGCTCTATGGTCACGCTGCCACCTCCATCTGTACATCGACATTTTTCATTGCATTCGAGGGCATACCCTATGGTACTTATATCACACTACATATTGTTTCTTGAAATTATAATTTGCAACGTGGGCTAAAATTCCCAAGGTTGTTTCTGCCTGAAAACTATCGATTTGGCATAGAGTTCTATGAACACGTCTGTCTAAGGAGTATTCTGCCACAGACTCTGGACTGATACACGGTCGACTGGTCAACAGCAACTGGTGTTCAGGGTCCTGATAATCAAGGTCCGGACCGCAGCCACCGGCGACCATAGGGATAAGTGTACATCACGTGCGTCATTTTTTTCAAAACGCGATCGAGGAAAAGAAATTAATCCTTGGCTGCACTCATCTTACCATTCAATCTACCCCACTATCAACATGGGCAAGTCACAAAAGAAGAAGGTAATGCGCAGGCACAACCCTATGCGCGTGCCGGACTCGCATCTGCCAAAAGGCCTTGCCTCAGCGTCGGAATCGTCCTCCAAATCAAATGAGATCCTGCCAATCCTGCAAAGAGTGCGTGCTTCCTGCAACTTCGGTCAGGTTCTTGAGATCAATGTTAGATTTATTGTAGATGGAGAACGCAGATGCTTCGGAGCGCAAATGGGCGTGTGTAGCCGTGTCGAATTTGATCCAGAACGATCCATCGACGAGACGATTGCTCCAGGGCAAAAACGTGGTTGGCGCGTTGATCACTAGATTGACTGATAGCGAAGAGGAGGTGTCCGTTGAAGCTGTTGGTGCTCTAAGGTATGTGCGGTTGTGGAAAGGTGCGGCGTGAAAAGCTGATGGCGTCCAGGAATCTGTGCATCGATGGCGGATTCGATATTTGCGCTGAAATGTACAACAAAAATATCCTCACTCCATTAAAATCGTTCATACCCAAGGTGCGTCGATTTCCTGTCGAAGGATGTCTTATTCTCATATTGGTAGCGAGTAGATTTCGACTACTCTGTCGCAATTTCTCGGGGAACCAAAAGGCGCTGCTGAAGCCGTCCGCAGAATCGTCTACGACTTTGCCGATAATGTGATTACGATCCTCTGGTGCCTTTCGTGAGTACGCCTTCGGAATGCGGTATTCGATGGCTTGCTCAAATCCGTAGAGAGACTTCAAATAAAGCATTGAATGCCATCAACGAGATACGCCTCGTACCTTTCTTGATGTCTTTCCTCGCCGCTCGGGATAAACTCCCATTGTCCACCGTCACCTCAGCAGGTAGGCCTTTCTACTCCAACATTCCCATGAGATTTTATTTATTGGATCTTTATTCATTCAAATAGCACAATCATATATGTCCTACCGACGACAACTACCCAGCCATCACAGATGTGCGAGCGGATGGTAGTTATCTCGCGACCCTTTTATCCATCGCGCGCCAGGAGCAACCCCAGTCACCTGAGGTTAAAGCCGATCCCAGATCCACCACATTAGCTGTCCTTGCCGCTGGTACATTGCGCAACGTTTCGCCCATACCACCCCCATCCTCGGCTTCATTTATAGATATCGACAAGGATGTCGTTCTTCCACTTTTGCAGCCTGTTATATCCTCGATATCCCTTCAGGCACGTCTAACGCCGTTCAAGAGCTTATCCAACGACAGGCTAATGAGCCATCTCTCGAGAACTTGTCTCTCAAAAATACCCCAAAATCTGACCACAAATCAACCATCGAGGTTGAGTTGGAGCTATTGGAAGCTAAATTGCGGACGGTGCAATTAGCTCTAGAAATTCTTACCGGTACATGTGCAACCCTGCCAGATCCTGAGCCTGATGTTCCTGCGAACCAGGAAGCTGGTGACGACGAAGGTATGCAACTTTTTCTGTACATAGCAATCGGCAAATTAACGGCTTTCTCAGAGCTGGAATTTGAGGATGAGGCTGTCATTGATGCAGATATGAGCATGGATGAGGAACCTACTACAACACCAACCAACTCAGCACCGTCATTCCTAACAACATTAGTGGCCCCGCTTATTGCACTCATCCAACCGACCGCTCTCTCCTTTCCTCCACTCGCTGCTCCCTCTATACATCCTCCAACAACGTCCGCCTGAGCGCGGTCCATATCAGCGCCCTCGAATGCCTCAACAACGTTTTTCTCTCGCTGACAACTTCACCCAACCCTAGCGTCTCAAGCGATATCATGCCGGAGTCACCGTGTGGAACGGAGTCTGGTCCGCTCTGGGTCTTGTCGGGACCCAAAGTGGTTTGGGCCAAGAGCGCCGTCAAGAAATGTGGGAGATCTCTACTGGTGTTCTTTGGGGTATCGGGCGGGTATGGAAGGGAGCCATTGTAAGTTTGAATGATTGCATCAATTCTTTCTACATGTAATTAATACCTATTTTTCTAGGTGCCCAACGGAGAGCAGGTTAATCTGTTGATCCAACTTTCCACCGCATCGTCCAATCCACGGCTTCAAGTCAAGTGTATTGGCGCTTTGGAATGTCTCGCGCAAAATCCAACGGCGATTGAAGCCAACCAGGTATGTTATTATTTAATCGCAATGCTCTTTATCAGACTAAACGTATCATACAGATTATCTCTAACTATCTCATCTCTCTCCTACCGAGCGCCACTAACACATCACCGGTGGGCACAGAGCCCATGGTGCAAGCCGCCTCTGCTCTCATCGATATCTATTCGGACGAAACATTCCCTTATGATGTGAACTTCCGACAGGGTGATTACTTGAGCAAATTAGCGGCGAGCGTAAGCAGTCTGAAAACTGCGGTAAAAGCCATCGATAGACGCAAAGAAGGTGGCAAAGAGCTGAGGCGGAGAGGAGAGGAGGTTTACGAGAACTTGCGCGATTTCGTCCAATATCGCAAGGATCTAGGACTTTGATTGTATCTTGTGCTTTGATTACTTGGAACCTAGATGTTTGTTCTATCTCTTATGACCTTGTGGAATCTGTAATCCAGATGAAAGCGGCTGTAGGTTATTTAATTGTAGGTATAACATGTACACCGAAATCCTGTCCTGTTCAACGATTCTTTCCTCAGCCCATTAACCTCGTAGCTAAATTGACATTGTGGTATATGGAGAGGGAGCCTACTTATCATGTTTTTCTTTTGCTTCCTGAAGCTGATGGGATGCATTGGAATGAAGTGCTAGAACAGACTCCGCGACTCGTGAGATTTAGAAAGCCTATAAAGGCTGAGATCGATTAGATCATGGCACATCATGCACATAACTCTGTAAGAACCTCATACCAGGACAACGACCATACGCTAATGTCCGGGACTGTGCAGAAGACGTTCGTGTACACACCAGATGCTGTCCCACCTTTACCTATCTTTTGTTTGTGTTTTCCTCCAGTGTCAAGTGTCTTCGAACGTAACTTGCTAATGCCTGATTTGTCGTCGCCCTCGATCTCTCCATCAATATAGCGCAAGCAGTTGTTTCGAAGGGTATGGTGTATGCTTCGGGGAACATTGGATGTGACAACCACTATAGATTAGTAGAAGGTGGTGTTCAGGCGCAAACCGTAAGACATTATTTCGAATCTGGCTTGCACAGCACCTTTGCTAACGAGGTGTACCAAAACCAGCAGGCTGCGCTTCACAACCTCTCCATTGTACTTAAAGAAGCTGGTTCAGGGCTTGAGCATATTGTCAAAGTCAATGTGTATCTCACAAACATGCTTCGTGACTTCCAACCGATGAATGAAGCGTATGCGGAGGTAATTGCAATCTTCGGTCATCAATACCGACACAAATATCTGACAGACATGCCACCCCGTCCCAGTTCTTTGAAGCAGGAAAATGCCTGCCCGCACGTGTGTCGGGGTAGCCAATTTACCTATGGGTGCAGCTGTCGAGATTGAGTGTGTTGCTGAATTGGCGTCGACTTCGTGAGATGTCTGAATTGCAGAATGCGATGGTGTGAAGACAATAGTTGGGGCGCCCGGAGAAATTATTCGCGATATCTCAGATCGTTGTATTCGAATGGGACCTCGATGATAAATCACAGGCAAATTCGGTACAATATTTGTGTCCTGGAAAATCCTTCAGCCACCAAAGACGTGTTGAGAATCAGAGCTTGGTATTATAGTGACGAAAAGTCTTCGACACACCCACGATTGACTGTTATAAGTAGGCAACACATGCCAGCAGACGGTGCGCAACTAGAAATAAATCACTGACGCCAATATTGATCCCGGATGAGTGCTAAGTACTCCAGGTTGTCCAGTGTCTCTGCAGTGTCTCTACACCGGCAAGGTCATATGTCCAGATTTAACGAATTAGACAAGCTTTTGCAGGAGATCTGCGCGAGTGTTAACATATGTCGACGACTCGGAACCCACTGTAAAAATTTTGAGAGAAGCCTGTGCGGACTAAGATAAGTCAATCGCTATATTTAAATTTCACTTTCGAGTGGGTCTTCGCAGGAGAAGCAGGCTCAAGGATTGAGTAGTCAGAGTAAGGATTACTTGAGGAAGTCAGTGGTAGCGGGACGAAGTGAACCTTAGTGAACCCGACTCTGCTGCACTGCCACGGTACCTTACCGCAACACCACGTGATGATGTTTCCAAATCGCGACGATGAGGTTACAGGTTCATCCAACAGCACCGCTGCCTCAAGTCGTCCTCCATTGCAAGTCAATGGGCTCGTCCTGCTAGGCCACTTGCCATTTCTCCCAAATCCTCTTATAATCTATGGCACATCAACAAGCATACCAGGCTTATCCGCAGAACAAAGGGACACTTATTCCTGGCCAAAGCATCTCCGTCAATAATTATACAGTTCAGGTAGAACGATACCTCTCCCAAGGTAGGCTTCGGTTCTGATAAATTCTAAAACTATGTAACCTTATTTCTACAGGTGGCTTTGCCCATGTGTATCTCGTACGAACCCCTCAGCCTGTGTATAACACGACACATCATGTCCTCAAACGCATCGCGGTCGCTAACGAGTCAATGTTGACGGATGTAAAGAAGGAGGTGATATTATGGTGCGCCTGCAACGACATATTTTCTTTATCACCACATTTACCTGCCATTATCAGAGGCTATTGAAGGGACATCCCAATATCGTGCATCTCATCGATGCTTCATGGCACAAGCTGCCCAATGGAACCTTTGAAGTCTTTATTCTCATGGAATTCTGTCCTGGTAAGTCTTTTATTGAAATCTTACGCATTGGTTTTACTGACTCCATATCCATATAGGTGGCGGTATAATCGATATGATGAACCGGAGACTACGTGAACGCCTCACAGAGGCCGAGATTCTCCAGATTTTGTAGATGTTTGTGAGGGCGTGGCTTATATGCACAACTCACGGCCACCACTACTACATCGCGATCTCAAAGTGAGAACATCCTTCAATCCTCTCCTACCTCCTTCAAGCTTTGTGACTTTGGTTCTGCTACTACTGTGTCCAATCCACCCACCAACATGCAAGAAATTCGCGCTCTGGAAGCGATCTCAACAGGCATACGACCCTGCAATACCGCGCTCCTGAAATGGTTGACGTGTACTCAAACGTCCGATCAACGAGAAGAGCGATGTATGGGCGCTAGGCGTACTCCTATACAAGTTATGCTATTATACCACGCCATTCGAGGAGCACGGTCCTCTGGCCATTTTAAATGTTCAATATCGCATACCCCCATACCCAGTGTATTCTCAAGATATGAATATGTTAATTGGTGTGTTTCTGCCAATCTTATAGGCACAACAATTTGATTACTATATTTTGCCTAGCTTCTATGTTGCGGGAGCACGGTGCGCAGAGGCCCACCGTCTTCGAGCTTCTAACCACGTACATCGCTGCGTGGTACAAGATCCAAGTTCACCTACAGCATGCCATCCCCTCAACCCGCTCTATCACGTTCGCAAGGATATGGAAAGCCTACCCTGTGCCATCTCCCAATCCGATGGAGGGTGTGGTCACAGTCGGTGGCGCGCCGTCGTCAGTACCGAACGTCGTCCTGTTAACCAGGGCATTCAGGCCAGAGACAGGGTCCTCGAGGCTATCGCCCCATGCGGCGAGGAAGACCGGCTGTTCGAGGGAACAGAATGTCATATCGAGGCCTGCTAGTCCTCAAAACCTGACCAAGTTCGCCCAGCAAACCAAGAGAAATCTCGAGATGCATCATATAACGATTTCACAGTGGAGCAAGAAAAGGCATGGAAAGCAGCAATGGAGAGATCAGCTCGCAAGCCAACTATATCAATGTTGATGATGCTGCATGGAGTCTCGACAAACCCAGCTCGGATGCGCGGAAAGCGACAAAGGGTCGCCCCTGGTTTGGTGATGATTTCGCGGAAAGCTTGTGGACCGCCCCTGATCCTAACTTGCAAGCGCCTTCGCGACCAAGGCAGAGTCCCAGTCCCACAAAGTCACCATGAGCGTTCAGAGGACAGCTGAGGCCCCTTTGGCGTTCACTGGAGGGAGTAGGATTCGGCCAAAACAAGACAGGTTGATCCCTGCCAGGGATAATAGGGACAAGGACGCGTTTGAAGGTTAGGACTCATGACGAATGTCCTAAAACGGCTCCAACACTAGGAGAAGCTAGGAAGTTGCGCACGGGATTGGCATCATGAGTACCCCTGGCAGTACTCCTCAAGGCGATTATGTTCGTGACAGCGACAGCAAGCTTAGGCCTACCCAGCAACGGCCTACGCCTTCGCCTCAGTTGCAACCTAGATACCTCTCCACGTCACCGCTCATTCCACAATCGGTTTCTCCTGTTCCTACGCCTGGATCATCTAGCAACCTCTCATTCAGATCCTCGAACTCACCTTCTGGGTCTGGAGCAGGCCCGCCATCCGCGGCAAGTGAAGGCAACACCATCGAAGCTAGGTTCCCTTCTTGGAGGAATTGGATGCACAATTCAGCCCGTCTCACAATCCTCTGTATCCGTCTTCAATCAATGACGCTACTAGCAGTCAAATGGCGAAGCAGACAGCCAACCGCTTGCAAAATGCGTCGCGTATCACCAACATCGGCGCCTCTGGGACCGGCGGAAATTATCTGAAGCCTGCTATGTCTACCACCATGGCCTATGCGCTTGATGGGACGCGTTCAGAGCAGGTGACGGGCATCGCTATGCGCGATGCGAAGGACGGGAAAAGGTTCCAGAGACCAATGCTGGTGCGAGTTGGACGCCCCCTGAGGCTGAGAGAGGAACGCCCCGGAAAGCAATATATCGCAACGAAATGGGATTATCCAACCGAAACCGCTTATGGTACGCAAGCATCGCAGTTCCACTTCGATGAAGCCTTCCTTCTCGGGCACTGGCAAGAGCTTTGAGAATTCAGAGAGCCAGTCGAGTATTTCCACGTCCAACGACAGCCTGGCACCTCCAAAATTGCCTGCAAGGCCTGCGCCGACCAATGCATCGCAGCGAGATTGGCTGACTGGTGATGACCAAGACCACGAGGAGATCAAGGCGCATCTAACGCCGGATATTCCTGTTCTCCGTGATCTCCCAGCAAGCGCGCCTCCCTCATCGAAAGCAGCAATTTCAGGATCATCTCTAGTTCTGCTGCTCAGCATGTCGATGCCCCGGAACGGAATGTGGATGACCTCCTTCCGCAGACCTGTCGCCTACTGTGTCCAAGTTCAAACGAGCTTTCCCTGCTCTTGAGCCCTTCGACGCTGACAAGCTACAGTTAAGTTTCTCATTAAACCCGAAGACGGATTCGCGGAGTCCTGTTAGGAAGGAACCAGAACCTGACTCATCGAGTGCGGATGAAGGACCTGAGGACCCCAGCATTGTGTCTACCTCTCAGAAAAGACAGGCGGCGAGGGCGCGAGGCAGGCAAAGCTCTGTTCATGATTTGGTCTATCAATATGGAGGTGGTTTGGTGACAAAGGACAAGGACAAGGAAAATGACAAAGATACGGAAAAGGAAAGGCCGAGGCCTGCCGTGCAGTACAATGTTGGTGCTAGTGATTATACGCCTCGCAAGTCTCGTCCGTCGATGCCAGGGCTGGCTCCTCCAGCTAACCAAAGGCCGACACAAACGACGCCCTCTCCTACGAGTACCACCTCTAAATTTCTCCTTTAACGGCATACAAGCATCTTCCCGCCACTACAGACCGACCACAACCTCCACCTCCTGCAACCAAACCCGTGGCGCCCAATAACATCAAACCCTCTACATCCGCACGCTCGCGCCCTCAATCGATGTTCGTCTTTCCCTCTAAATCGGTCGATAGTTCTTCGACCTCTACAACAACTACAATTACACCCACAACCAATAATCTTATACCTCCATCGGACCCGCGACCCCGCGCTACTCGCAGGACGTCAATCTCGGATATGGTCCAACGATACGAAGCCATTGGAACCACGGGCAGGCCTGGAGCGTCAATACCACCTCCGCCACCTTCGCCTATTCATAAACCAGTTGCCTCCAGAGCAACACCAGCGGCCGCTGAGAGCAATCGGGTCGTGAAGCCTTCAGACACTGGCAAAATTATCTCGGCGAAGGTGCCACTGGCAAATGATAGCTATGTGCCCTCCCACAACTATCGTTCGAAATCCCGATCGCAGTCGAAGGACTCGATCCGAAGGGCAAACAGTTCAACTCGATCGCCGTCGAAGGTCCATCGAAAACTGACCTCAGACAGAGAAACGCCAGCCGCGGAAGACAAGGACAAGACACCGCGTTCGAAGAGAATATCGTCAGAGCGGGGCCGTCCATATCCACTTTGCCTTCTCGGGTAGAACCACCAGCGCCACCACGAGCGACGAAGCCGGCCACTGTGGTTACTTCCTTCGCGCTTAACGGTTCGCCGAGGAAACCTCCGGTGTCTCTTGTAGATGATGTTCCTACCACCACTTCCAAGGCTGAGGAGCCTCGATCACCATCGCCTGAGCGGCCATATCAAGGTGTTGGGAAGTTGATTGACCAGTGGCAGAAGAAATCGGCAGAAGCAGATCAAAGTCGACCTGGCCTTCAGGGAAACGGGGAGACTTGGTGTCAAAACGAGCTGGGATGATCCAAGGAGAGAAAGATAGCGAAGAGAAAGTTTGGGTTTGCATTGCTTTTTATAATTAGTTGCATTTTGGATATACGGATATGTGGAATGTATTCCTATTTATGGACCACAAGACGACTTTTCTATGATACAGACCCAAGTCGAAGGTTATTAGTAAATAGTATTACAGAATTCGAACAGCTCAGTTAGATTCAGAGTCAGAGTCGATGAGAAACGGTTGCTTCGTGGGGGAGAGTCTTTCCTAGCACCAACCAACATCTCTCGGGCCAAATCTTTGCCTTTCCCAATTTCCCAAGCTGGATCTTCCTTCGTATACGAATACCCTTTGACAAGTTCCGTATCGCCTCCGATTCCCAGCTCCAAGGCGGCTGCATCGGCGCGTGCAATATTGGATTGTGCAGGATGTATGAAAATGAATCGGGTTTGGATTTGGATCTGGGCCGCGTCTGGATAGATTTGGGAGGATATTTGCGTTCGTCCTGCTGCAGGAGCGGTTGAGAATCTGAATCGTAGGAGTGATTGGTATTGCGGGTATTTCTGAGGTGGTTTTAGCATGGAATATCTGGATACAGTGGGAAGGCAACATACCGAGAAAACTATTGATGATTTAGGTTTTTTCTGTATTTCAATGGTGAATTGTGCTGCAGAGAGCGTGACAACCTGGAGGCCAAAGTCAGCGGTTCGTGCACTGCAAAAGTATGAGATGGGTGCTTGTGCTTACAATTGTAAATATCAGCCTAAGAAATCATTCGTCATTCGTTAACAATGCGAAAGTAGTATAGATGGAGAAACTGACCCCAAATGACATGACATTGCAACAAGCATATAACATCTGTTGATGGAGACATGAGTTCAACGTCAGATCTTTATTGAATTGAAAGGATCGATCATACAGTCGTAGAAACGTTGTCACAGAATACAGCCCTGTTCTCCATAGGCAGTAGATATTCGAGACCGCCCAAGTTGACGCGGTACCCATTCCTTGTCGAGTAGGAAAGTGAACAATCTAAAAATAGCGCGTTTCAGTGCTGAGAAATAGCCGTCGTGAATAACTTATAATGGCGACGAACCTCTCCGATATGCATATGACAACAACAACGATGCAAGCGGCCAGGAAGCTCCCAAAAGAATGCAGAACAAGCGAGGGAAGCAGGATGTGTTCGTCGTTGAACGACCAATGAAGATGCGGCTCAAAGCCCATAGCGGACGTGTTTCTTCCACCAAATGTGTCAGGAGAATGAGAGTTGGGGTCAAAGGAATGACGCATGTGGGGAAACGAGTTGGACGGCGCAATAGTCGCGCGACGGATGTTGGTTATTCCAAAGCTGTATGTGACGCGACTGAGGCAGGCCGACGACAATAAGCCTAAATAAGCAACAATGTTGCTAAGAAACAGCAATGATGTAATCTCCATTTATAGTAGTGTAATTTACAGTCTGAAGTTGGTCTGAAGCAGAAAATGGCAGCAATCGAAAAAGACCTTCGTATGTTAGATAGTAAAATAACAATAAAAATTGTTCAGCATCTCGTACAGGTACCCAAGTTTAAGGAATTAACAAAAAAAAATTCCATGGATCCCTGTAACCAATATGACCGTATAAAACTTTCAACGCAAGAAACCATTCAACAGATCCTTTCTAAATCCTAATATCACGCCTTGATTCTATTGCTATGCTCCAGAGCTTTTTCAGCTCGCCACTCACAATCCTCAGAATACTCACATGACCTAAGTAGAAAATGAGAGATGCTCTGGAAATTTTCGCTGAAGGAGACTGACCTGCATCTGTATGATTGTTCCAAAGACACCCCTTCAGGCCGCCGTTCGCCCCGCCACCACTTCAACACTTGGGTGAGATACGTGTCTAGCTCTAGATCATCGTGGAGGAATGTTTTCGTGCCGATGATTTTGAAACGACGAATTCCCATATCGTCTTCCCCTTTTTTCCTTTTGATTTAGATTTTCCTTTCCTAGTGATCGGTGGGGCAACGGGACTTTTAGAAGTGCTTTCTATAAACGGAAAGTCAGCTCAAAGTCTATAACCTCTCTTTATTCAGATTATTTACCCGATATGTTCGGCGTATCAGGACAGTCCGCTTGAGGAAGGATCGACTGCTGAAGGGCCCATTGTAGCTGAATATCGTCGGAATTAGAGACTTCATCGGATGAGTTCTGCAAAATTGTTGCATTCTCGTTAATTGGTTCGATGACGTCCTGAGCAGTCACAGAAATAGGTTCATCCAAATTTGACGGTCCAGCCACTGGTGTTTGTTCTCCGCTATCCATGTCTCGCAAACTTGCCGCAATGGCTTTGGCGAGGTCTTCGTCCTCGACAGAAGATTTGTCATCGTTCTGCTGCGTTTCTTTATCCTTCCCCTTTCTATCTTGCTGCGGTGGTTGCAAGCGATAGATCAACTCCAACTGTGGGTCAACACCGACGACATTGAATTCCTTTACGAGCTTGTGCCACGAATTCACGAGATCATCCAGACACGCCGTCTTGAACTGGTCGCTCTCTTCGATCAACTGTGCCTGCACGAGAAAGCGCGTCGGAAAAACCTCAGTTGAATCAATGCCCAATTTATCCCAGAGACGCCGAAAATCGTATGGCGGGTTCGTCGAGACAAGTTCCGAGAGAAGTCTTCGGTAGATCATGAGCTGGATCCGACCTGAATACATGTCGGCGTCTGAAGGGAGAGAATCGCGCTTTCGTGTCTTGCTGTCTTTGATATACAGCGCGTAGCTAGTAGACGGCTCGGAAATTGGCGCTGGGCCCTCCGGTATTGAATCGTCTGATGTTGTTGCTTTTCTGGACTGAAGTACTGATCTAGATTCTGGGAGGGCGGTCAATTTTTGTTCGCTTTGTTTTTTTAGCAGATTGTAAAGGATCTGGTGTCCTCTTGGAGTGTTTAGACTCCGGACTTTGGTCGGGATGTGGAATTTCCCCTTTGACCACCTCATCCTACATGTACGACATCAGATAGTTCACAGCGGACCAGGCTTGTATTAATTCACCATGATCCCCACAACGACTTCATCGTGTATAATCCCAAAAACAGGCATTTCGCGCTGGATATGTATGTCAGAAAACAATTCTAGAAATGCGTAAAGCTTACAGTGAAACCGGTCATGATTCCGCGTAGGCATGCGATCATGTTGACCAGCCTTTCGAAAGTGCTCAGCGGATTGAAAGGAAAAGTAAGAAAAGGATAGATACCTCAAGGCCCACCGCGTTTCGTCAGTCGTAATTTCGACTTGGAGCTCCTCAAATTTAACCTCGCGCTCGAGTTCTTTGTGAATGGTCTGTAGATGGTATCAAGGTATGATGGTCAGTGTTAAACCTGAGGAGACCCCATTGTCCTGAAGCTTACCTGGCCTTGCTTTGTGATGATGTCGTTATTTTGTGCAATCGGCACCGCTGGAGATATTGTTTTTCCAGAAGAAGACAGGAAGCTCCTGGGACGCTTAGCAAGCGGACGAGAGCGCATCCCTCGCAGGCCATAATCATATTGGACTTCACACCTTGGTAAATCAATTTCCAAAGATTGGGATATCAAGTGCTGGTACATACCATGAAGGCGCACATAGGTCCGTCACCGAAAGTGGCTTGTAAGAACGAAATTGTCGAAGGGGAGACTTGACTGGCGGTGATTCTGATTCGCTACGGAGGAGATAGATATCGCGTCCTCTAATTCAATTTGTATTGAAGGAACACTTGTGATTGACGGCAGACTTCCAGAGGTTGCGACGTCGATAAGCTCAAGTTCTTCAGCACTCAACGTGCCTATGTTGAGGTCAAACGCATCTGAGGCAAATGATGAATTGAATGTTGTATCGTCCACGTTATCGACAGGTATTGTACTAGTCTGAGAAGATACAACATCCTGCTCAGTCAGCCCTTCTGCGGGAGACGAAGCCGTATTGCGTCCACCTATTTCTGTTGGCAAAGACGCGTCGCCTACGCATTGGTCGCGTTGAAATGCAGCTTCGATAGAGGCGTCTATTTTCGTCAAATCTTCCGTGGAAAAGGAGAAGCTCAAGTCAAAGGACTCTTCAGAAGATGCATCCGACATCTTTACACTTTTGCCAGGAAAATTCAATGCCGTTGTGGACTTTGGCCGGACTTGAAGATTCCTGTTCAACTGCGTCGTTCGGGGTTGCCGCAGACTCAGAGATTGTTTAGAAAATGGGCAAGAATAATCGCAGGCTCATTGGAGATTTTCGTCGTGAGTCGTCGTGATTGTGTCAAGCAGACATGTCGCGTATATAAGTATAAGGATCAAGATGATTGTGGTTCATCCAAGGAATGGTTGTCGTTGGTTGTCGCAGGATTGGAACTCTTGGGAAGCTTTGCGTGACAATTCAACGTCACTCAATTTTAATCTCCGCTACCTTCATTTGGCATCCAGAAGATATCCACGATTCATGCAGGCTCATCCTGGACGTGTCCTACCGCAGCCGCCCATACGCCCAGTTTCCCCTGCTGAACTGCTGAATTATTGAATGACTATTGTGATAGATCCTCGGATGCTCAATTAAAATCCGTTTGCAGTTACCCCTTTTGCTTCCGACATCCGTTTCCGCTGCGCTGCCGTGTCAGTTGAGTCGGCGGAAATCATCGAGTGCTACGCCACTGGGCTAGAGTCTGTGCCTCCGCTGGACTTCTGATCTCATGTTTTGGAAATCTCTACTCATGGGCGCCTTCATCCAATTGCCCACAATGTGGTCAGTCTGTTGTAAACACCTTATAGCTAGCCAATAGCTGACATTGCTCTAGACTAGCGATCATTCTTGGGTCCACATTAATGCAGTCACTGCGGAAGTAAACGTTAAACTTGGTACAAAAAAGCGCGGCGGAATTGACAATCATAATACCTCCTTAAAAACAAATCAGCTCCGCAACGCGGCATTCTCCTGATACGCAGAAAAAACTTTCTGCCGCATTTTTGATGAGCTCAATCAAAGGGCTATCAAAGAGAGGTACCTTCTGTTATGTCTTTGTTCTATTAGGTTCTCTACCTTTCTTATTTGAGCTATCTCTGCTCTCTCATTTTCCCCCACACACTCGTTCAAGATGACCCTTCCCCGTGCTTTGATCACTCTGGCGCTTTGCCTCTCTGCATTTGCGGCAAACGCTCCCACTCCCAGTATGGTACGCGACAATGTTAAGTGCATAATGCTACATGCTATTTCTACATACTTAGCTTCATTTCTTAGGTGTTGAAAGCAAGGGAATACACCGAGGAGGCGAGCACAGGCCCACCCCCTCCTACCGTCCTTCCCCTCACCGCCGACGCGCACAAGCTCTCAATTCGTTGGCGCCTGCCGAAATTGCGGCCGAAATCTGCCCCGACGACCTCTACGGCTGCCCATCGCAGAGCCGGCTCCCTTCGTCTCTTCCGAAGACCTGTCTGACTGGATATCCGGAGGATACGAATGCATCGACCCTCAAGCCGATCTGAGGGCTTGCGGAGGATGTGCTAGTCTCGATGCCAAGTGCGTATCTTGATGTGGCCTGCAGTTTTTTTTGCCTTGTGCTCATGATTTCTTTTCTTGAAGACATGACTGTACGCTTATCCCCGGCGCTAATGACATCTCATGCGTCGCTGGGGCTTGCGTCGTGGACTCTTGCCTTGACTCGTATAAACTTGATTCCGACAACAAGACCTGCGTCCCGAAATAGATCATCTGCATCTCCCAGACTGATTTTCACGGGTTTTTAAAGACGTCGACTCGGAATCTTTTCATCTCACTTGGTTTCTTTGAAGGACAATTGTTTCCACAAAACTTATTAGTATAATAACTAACCGTTTGGACTGAATCGTTAGACCTACAATCATAGAATACTCCCTACGACTATAAACGAACTATATATTACAGACCATACGGCTTCACAATCTATGGCATCTTTAATATAACGTAATTATGGCCAACTGACGAAAAAGAAGACCATTCATCAAGAACTTCGAACTCCTGACCTGTTTTTTCTCTCGATATATTCCTTGAATATTAGCGAATTATTTAAATCAGCCTGCGTTCCATGCACCTTTCGCTTCCTTCGACATCGCAGCTGGGAAATATGACATCTGAGCGAATCAGCCATATGTCGCATCTCGAGAGAAAGCTGAGAATCAAAAATACGCCGCGTAGGTCGCCACACATTTCTTCGCCTGAACCGCGATGGTCACTTGGACATACAAGAATGCGGTTCCTCAAGGCCGACAGGTCAAGTGTGCCCCAGCACCACGAGGTCCCGAATTCAACATTTTGGACTATAAAGATAAGAGATATTTCCTCGTTTCTTCATTAATTCTGCGCCATGGCTTTGATGAATGCTTTCCGGTCCTTGACTATTCTAGCATTGCTCAGCCAGTCTGCGGTAGATATACTTCACATCTGTGAGGCCGAAGTATGATTGAGACTGATAACATCATAGGTAGCGTGGAATAATGGTGTCCAGAAAACGCCAGCCATGGGCTTCAACACGTATGTGAATCTCGCAGAGAACTACCCCAACACGCCTTATTTAACATAGTACGCCCCGTACAGGTGGAACCGCTTCGCATGCAGCATCGACGAAGCCCTGATCCGCGACACCGCGACACAGATGAAAGCGCTCGGTTTCCTCGACGCAGGCTATAAATTCATCAACATCGACGACTGCTGGCTCACTGCAGACCGAAGTGCGAGCGGCCATCTCGTTCCTGATGCAACAAAATTCCCGAGTGAGTTGTGGGTCTGATGCGAGGGCCTGTATACAGAAAGGCTAATTTTATGCTGGATGTGAAGGCGGCTTGAATAATCTCACCGACTTCCTGCATGGTCTCGGATTCCAAGCTGGGGTAGGTGGGCGCCGCGGCCTTGTCTCGTATCTTGTTATTCAAAGGTTGTTGAGCTGATCGGCGAACTGGTTGCGCATAGATATACGTTAGTCCTTCGTGCCCGAGTACTGTTGATACCATCTATTGATGCTTTGCGCTCAGGAGGACCTAGGAACGCATACAGTACGTACGCTTCATAAATCAGCGTGATCAAACCAAGAATCTGGGCTTACTTTGTTGATCAGTGCGCAGGATTTGCAGGGAGTTTGAACCATGAAGCAACAGACGCTCGAGACTTTGTAGACTGGGGTGAGTGCTTCCTCGACAGTTATTTTTGTCCTTCAATATTGGCTTACTGAATACATACCCGCTGTAGGTTTCGATTACGCAAAGGTGATTGAACATTATTGATTGACGCCTTGCATTGCCGAGTTAAAGCTTATTCATCGTAGATTGACAATTGCAATAGCAACTTCAATGGGACAAATGAGGAACGATTTCGCCGATGGACTGATGCTCTAATTCAAGTCCAGAAAGATACAGGAAAATGATGTTTTATTCGTTCGTCGAATGGCAAAGTTTCGACGCTTGGGTATGGGGAAACAGTCTCGCTAATTCCTGGAGGAGTAAGTAAATGGTGTATGATGTCGTTGGAAATGGGTTGCTCACATATCTGCAGTGTACGATGACATTCAAGCCAATTGGCCAAGGATCACTGGTATTTTGAACAACGCGTCCTTCATCGGAAACTTTTCCAATTTCTGGGGACACAATGATCTTGGTAATTATATGCTTCATCTTGTGTATTGATGATTCCGTGCCAGAATAACCATGCATCTATAGATATGCTCGAAAATGGAAACGGAAATCTCACCCTCGATGAGCAACGGAGCCACTTCACGGCTTGGGCACTGAACAAATCCCCACTGTTGGTTGGAACAGATGTAAGTGATGGGTGACCCTGCCTTGTTGAGCCACATCTGATGATCCCATAGTTTTCCAGCCTGTCCAACGATTCGATTGAGATCCTCCTCAACCCAGAAATAATTGCTATCAATCAAGACACTTCTATCGGCGAGCCTTTGAAGCCTTTCTTCTGGGGAAAAAATCCAGATAACACATGGGATCCGTGAGTGTTCCAGTCATATGAGAGTTGTGATATCTTCCACACCCATGATCCAGATCTTTCCCGGCACAATATTGGAGGTATGAGAACTTGCTCTAGATCAGATACACCAGCTGATGTATTCGAAATAGTGGATATTTCCAGGACGAGAAGCACACCGCGATCATGTACATCAACTTCAACGAGCGAACAGTGGATTTGAACTTTACCCTGTCCCATTCGCCTCACCTCAAGGCCAACAAGAAATACGCAGTGAGGGATCTTTGGAAGCACGAGGACAAAGGGATCGTTGGTAATTTCTTCTTTGACGGAAGTATTGCATCGCACGATGTCCGTGCGTACATCTTTACGGAACAGCCCTAGAAGCCGACCTGGGCTGAAATTATGTCGTGGTCATAACATTGCGAATAAAAATAAATCCTGTGTCTGAGCGTGCCGTGTCGTGCGATATTGAAAGTGAAGATGTGCATAATCAGATGGTTCGAGATTTATGGCTAATTTCTCGAACCATATAACGACGACATTTCCTGTCGGTACGAAGTATTCGAAGTGCATCGTCGCCAGACCAGAAGGACGACGATAGCGAAGAGCCCAGTAGTGCTGACACAATAGCCTGAGACGCGGAGCAAGAGCGAGCAAGAAGGAGAGATGAATAAAGGCCGGGGGCGGGGATAGCCGTGTCAGTAGTGCTTACGCGAATAAAGAAAAGTGGGCTGACATTGTAGTACTTGGTTCATTTGCGCTCTTATGATTACTGTCAGAATATTAAACATGCCATTGTGTTCTGGTTATAACTGCTTCCTTTGACCCCTCCTGCTTAGCCGCCCGTTGATGGGTCCCAGGAGATTATGTCCCGCTTCTGCATCATTGTGCACAACCATTTTTCATCCACGTATCTTGCCTTTCGTATGCCTCGAAAAGTCCCCAACGAAGCCACAACCACGAATCCAACGACCAGTCTGAATAGAACTAATGACGATTCCCGGGCTTCTATTCTTGTTTTCATATCTGCTCAAGCCATTGGTTCAGTAGGCTTCGCCATGGTGCGTCACTTTATCGTGTATTTTTATCTTTATTAACCTCGTCCTCGCCTTGCTTCCAGAGCATACTGGCGATTTGGTTTGGATGGCTCCTACCGGCCTCGATCACTGCCACTACTGCGCCAGAACCGATGGAAATCAAGAAGCCACGATCACCGCCACCCAGACACCATCGACGTCCTACACCTATTATGATGCCCCCGCCTACTCCAATGCGGCGCGCCTCTGCTCCTGTTCATCTCACGCCGATTCTTTCCTCCAATTCAGAAGATGTTACTGCCACTCCACGCCATGTTTATTTCGAGGACTCTTCAATACCACCACTTGTTAGACGTAATACCCTGCCAGCACCTGAACAAAGCCCTATGTACTCGGACATTGCTCCTGCTGGTAGCATTCCTTTAACCATATCTCCACTTGCGACTACGTCCGCACTACCAACGCAAGACGGCATAGACGACATTCTCGTAGAATCGGACACCTCGCCCCAGTCTTCGAAAGCTTCTTTAGTCAAGTCTTCATCTCGCCTTCACAAATTGAAACTGTTTGGGCACGGCAAAGCTACTTCGCGGCTTGAAGTGCTTGATAAACCCGGTGATCAGGCCTCTATTGCAAGCACAGGTCAGCATTTTTTGTCAGAAGTCCCGTAAACACCGTAATATGACTAACGTCCCGTCTAGAAACCAGTAGTTCTGAAAAATCCGCAAGACGCGCAAGCGGGGGTTTGTGGCGTCCTGGACGTTATCACGAACACGTACAGCGCCGGATGTGGCTTCGGTCGAGTCCCACACCCCTTCTCCGTCTCGATTGTCTTTTGCACGCCGTCTGTCTCCGGCGAGACCGCCCGCGAGCCCCGCACCGGTTACGCCGACGACGCCTCATGCCGATATCTTATCACCAACATTTTTAACACGTAAAAAACAGAACAGAGTCTCGGCGCCCATACCACGCACGTCACCTTACGGCGCACCATATTTCGCGGCACCGCCGCTATTATTGGACAACAATTATCCAGCTTACCTGAAGACGCTGCCGCAATTCGAGGATGAAATGCATGCCACAACTTCACGTGTATCGGATAGTGACGAGCCGGAACGAGGACGAACGGCAGGTATACGACGAGTAGACGTGAGCACATCGCGTGCTCCTGTACCCAACAAAGGTCAGCGAGTGTAGACTGGACGACGAGAACCAACGCAACTTCATGACAACACACGCCAAACCTGCATTTAACTTAACATAAATCTGTGAGTAATATCGCCAGATATTCTTCTTCGTTTGCTCAATATCGTTCTTGTTGCCCAGATTCTTATTGCCTGGTAATTTTTAGAGGGCGTGATTCTGCCGTGTGGCATCGAATTGAGAATTCGCAATGTACTTGTATATGATTTCAACATCCACTCACTACTCCACGTCCATCGTGCTTTGCTATTATACATATTATAACCGTAAATTATTCGCATTTGTCTTCGTTTTTGCATAGGAATTCCATCCGTATCTTTTGATCCAACGCATTCAGTTATTAGTATCGTACCTCAATCAAATTTATCTTTTTGAAAGGCTATGTAATACTTGGAACATCTTTGTCCGCCTTAATTAAGTAGACCTCAGTAACCTGCTCTCACCTTAGCAGGCGCTTAACTGATGCTCTATAAATAGCCTCCAGTAATCACACGTGATCTTATCCGAGTCCTCGACGCTGGAGTAATAATTTTGTTACGAACACGATCACCATGAGCACATCGGTACCTCCTCAAAATGAATCGCTGGAGCCGAAGGACAGGCCCACCTTTGTACCGGCGCTCATCGTCATCGATATGCAACACGATTTCGTTCATGGCTCATTAGCTGTTCCGGGCGCAGAGTCTATCATTGGCGAGATAAACGCCCTCCTTGACTTGCCTTGGAAGATTAGAGTCGGTACTCGCGATTTCCACCCCAAAGCGCACATATCGTTTGCGGAGACACATGGCAAACCACCCCTGTCGACAACTCTGATCTACCATCCTGATGATGTGAAGAAGGAGAAGGGAGTGGAGCAGGTGCTGTGGCCAGTCCATTGCGTGGCCGACACCAAAGGCGCCGACTTCGTCGAAGGCCTGAACTCGACCAAATTGGATGTCGTGATCCACAAAGGCACCCATGCGCATATCGAATCTTACTCCGCGTTCAAGGATATCTGGGGACATAAGTCAACCGAGCTTCCTGGAATTCTTGAAGAACGTGGAGTTACAGACATCTTCTTTGTCGGTGTTGCGGGTGATTACTGTGTCAAGTACACCGCCATCGACGCTGTGAAATCCGGATACCGGACGTGGTTGGTCACAGATGGTATCAAGTTCATCTCCGATGAAGAAATTGCGTTGCAGCAGCTTTCGAACAAAGGCGTTCGTCTGACGACGTCCAAAGATGTCAAACAGCGTATAGGACAAGAGCCACCCACTTAATGGCATCACTTGAGTTCTCTTGAGGCGAGTTCTAACAAAGATTGATAAGGGCAATGTTCACATCGTATTGTTCACATTCGCCACGTCCTTGATTTGATTGATGCTGAGCGTTTAAGCATGGCCAATATGCAGATTGCCAGTGTGTTTTATTCCTTTCATGTACTTAGTACTATCTAAACCTATTTTCTAAAGCTGAAAGTAAATATAAGCGTTGTAGCCAGCAAAAAGGAAAGGCTCAGTCACAGGAAAATATTGAGTTTGTGTGAGCGCTTATGCATTAACCTTTTAAACGCAGATAACAACAAAGCTTGATGCATTCACGTCTTCGGTTATGTCTGAAATCCTGCGGGGAAAAAAAGTAAGGCAACAACATGAATATGCCGCAGCTGGGACAAGTCTGAATTACTTGAACGCCGAATTAAATGCCCATGCGGACTCGAGCCACTTCCGAAGGTGGCCGACGCTTTCACATTTAGTAAAATTTTTGGTAGGCTAGTGTAGTAGAGTGACGTCCAGCGCGATGCCCTGAAGAAAAGTCAAGGCAGCCCTTTATGGACTCAAGTTTCCCAAACACAGCGAAAATCTATTTTCAAAAAGAAAGAAAGAGAACCCGCTTGCCGCGATCGAGGAGTGGGTTCCGAACACAGCCGAGTTTTGTTTTGAAGTGAACCGATTTGAACCGATCGCCCTTCATAAATAACCGACAGGGGCCTGATCAGATTGCGGACTGGCGGTTTGACTCAAAGCGAGCGCCTAGTTTCTTTGCTAGCCAAGGGCGATCGTTATGGAGGCTGCCGCTGAAGTAACGATGTTGTCGACATCGCAAACGCCAAGTCCCGCCACCGCAATGGCAGAGGACAAAGAGAGACTCGGCGCGCAGCAGTCCCCGACAGTCCTGATCCAACTGTTCGCCCAGATAATGACGGGGCTCCATTTCCTTGAGGTACGGGCGATGCTCTTTTAACCTGTTTTTTCCCCTCAGCTTAATAGGGTCTACTTCAGAGTGTAGGCGCGACGTTCATCCTCTGGCTCTGCCCCGCTTTGGCGCCAGAACCACGCATCCACCAGTACATCGCTTCCGTGCCCCAGTCGTCTAAGCACAACCACCATCACCGTCAGCACCACCGCCATCACAACGTTAACCGTAGTGAGAGCAGTTCTCGTCGCCGGAGTACATTTCCAGAAAGAGCGAGCGACGACGAATCTGGCGCGTACATGAATCGAGACCGGAATGTATCGATGCATGGCTCAGTTTCGAAAGTCCCAATGGGGTTGAGCACCAGCCTTGGGCTTGAAGATGAGAAGGTGGAGGCAAGATCAAGGACGGAAAACTGGGCGAGGATGGAACGAGAATTGCTGGCAGTTGCGAAATGATTGCGATGGTTAATGATCTCCAGCGGCACTCGACGAGCCATTTAGTAGGGCGAGCAATCATCATTGAATGGCGTTAAACTATATACCCTTCGTTTATAATATCCAGTAGAATTCCAACCATTGATATCGGCGATACATGGCTTGCAATAATATCGGGTTTGTAGTCAGTGTGTTCTCTTTTCGAGGAATAATAGCTAGACGCCTAGATCCAATCGGAGCGCATATCAACACTATATTTGCTCTGTTTTACCGTCATTGGTAAGGAGAGCCATGATTGCATGGACAATTGGATTACCAGACCCAAGAGTGAGCATGGTTCCATCTTCTATTGATTTTTTCAACTGCGCATCTAGAAGACGGCTATGAAATGAATGAGAAAACATAGCATATTGAACATTTATGATCAAAACATACCGAAGCTGATTGACCAGGACGCCAATACGAGGAATGGCACGAAGTTTGATGTAATTGTCTTTTGTCCCGACGGTAAGTCCACCACGAATATGATCACTGACAGATACTGATCCACCGAATAACAGAATAGCATATACGGGTACCTTTCAACACAGAAAACAATCAGCTACATGGTGATCATTTACAAGACACGGGGTGCCTGACCTTGGTCGCATCACGAAGGAATACTTTGCTGGACAAATGCTTGTGGAAGTAAAAAAGGAAAGGGGGTTTCCAATTTGACGTTCCGAAGAGTACACTTCCAGGATGTAAGAAGACCCTTCCTTCTTTCAGGTCAAACATCTTGTAATCAGTAGCGATATTTTCCCGTCGAACAGTACCTCCAGATACTTTGTCATATTTGATATTTTTCTCCGGCAGATGGACTCGAACAATGCGTGGCCAGAGCCCACCCAACATCGCAGCTTTGACGAGGTTGATATTATCCGCCGAATTATTCAACTCTGGCGTTGATGGAGTCGCATTGAAAGGGACCAGACCAATCTCTGCCAAGGAGGATACAAAATCTTGCCTCAGTGATGTTATTTCTCGAAGCAGGTTCGCATTGATGAAGTTCTAGAGGGAATATGAGAAGTTGCCATCTATTTGTGTTAAAAACTTGTACCTCTTCGCAGAATGATCTGATAGCACTTTGGCCCTGTCCTGCTGAACGCATTTTCATGCATTCATCGTAAGCTTTCACATCAGTCAGAATATCACTATCTCCTATGGCAAAGCGTGCCCGAGCTCTGAAGATGGAATTTTAAGTATCGGAACATTGTTGATTTTGTTGATTACATACGCATTGGCCTCTTCTCGCTTTTCCAGAGGATTATTGAATATCGGCTTTGAAGAAAGAAGGGCCGCGACAGTAGTGATAGGTCCAAGGCATTGGAAGACGGTGCCTAGTACAAGCATCTGCCCGTAAACTTTTAGCCTTGGTCCTTATACAAATTTCATGCAACGAACCTTTCCTAATCTCACGTCTACAGGGAGCATTGCCTTGAAAAACCAAATTAGAAAGGTGAACATTTCGAAGTGCCTGTGAATATACTGTCTACTCACCATGTACCTGCCCAATGCAGTCAAATTTCCTGCATCGTCTACTGCATTCAGTTCCTCCAAAGTGTTCCATGCACTGTCTAATGCAGCAATAGAAGGAGGATCGATCGTCTGGCGCAAGAAGTACTATATGCAAGCAAGTTAGATTCCAGTAGCACTTCATAGCGTTTGTAACAATGAACCGACCTTGACATCCTGGTCTTCTCTAGCGGCCTTCACCGAAAGCGAGATATTTTCCAAGGGAACGCGGAGAATTTCAGGGACAGGGAACTTGGCCATCTGCTCTTCCTGTTTTCGCGTATAGAGTTTGTAACAGACACCCGGTTGAGTACGTCCTGCACGACCCCGTCTTTGTCTTGCAGCAGCGCGTGTCACCCACGCCTCCACCAACATAGACAAGCTCGTCTCGGGATCATATTGAGTTTCTTTGACTTTTCCTGCGTCGATGACATACACAACATCATCGATAGTGATTGATGTCTGATTGGCGGAATGAGCGTGACTTTCAGCATATCAGAAACTGAAATTCGAACCTCCGCGACATTTGTGGCAGCGATGATCTTCCACGATTTCGTTTGTTGGAACACCCTTCGTTGTTCTTCATTGGAGAGGTTGGCGTGAAGAGGGAAAACACTAGCGCTTTTGTCTTGAATGGTCTGCCTGATGGCGTCTATGCATTGTCGTATCTCATTGACACCAGGCAAGAATATTAGTATTCCGCCTTTAGTTTCCACCGTGGAGACGATATGATCGACAAGCGAAGCAATGAGCTAAGGAAGATTTATCAGATAACGAATAGTCGATGCTCGGAATCTTCACACCTGATAGTCAATCCTATTGGATAGGATTATATTCTGGATGGCAGTAGCGATGGAGTCTGTATAACCCTCGGCTTGATATTCTTCACGTATGTTACGTTTACTGGCACCAGCCTTCGGTTTTCCGTAGGATTTCGGAGCCTGAGGTCGATATTTGATGACAGAGAGTACATCCTCTAGGTATCTAAAGAACTTGTCAATGCAAGATAAGTATCTAATAAAAAAATCTCGACAAACCTATCTGTGACTGGATGTGTAAACCCAGGGATCGTTAAAAGAGGGGCGTTATCGAAGTATCGGACGAATGTTTCGTGATTGATGGTAGCCGACATAAGAACTACTTTCAGTGTTGGATGCGTCTTCAATATCTCCTTTAACTCGAGAAGCAGGAAATCTCCATCCATGGAACGTTCGTGAACCTAGTTCAATAAGTAAGATGCAGTGAACGCGAAATAAAAAGACGCTTTACCTCATCTACAATGATATGGGACACATCTTGGAGATTATCTCCAGTGCTCAGCCTCCGAAGGACGACACCCGTTGTGCAAAACAAGAGTTTTGTGTCCTTTCCTCGTTTGGTTTCTCCTCTGATAGTATATCCGACGGAACCATCTTCAACCCGCTCTTCGGACACTCGGGCAGAAACGGAGATGGCAGATATACGCCGAGGTTGTGTTACGAGGATGGAGGCTTTTGAACCACGCCCAGATGTGATCATGGAATCTAATATGAACTGTGGCACTATTTGGTAGTTCAGAAATTGTTTAGCAGAGTACCTGATAAGATTTTAATTGACACCTACGCTGCGTTGTTTTACCACAACCTATGCGGATGATCCACGTTATTGCTGGCATTAGCGGACGTATGGAATTGAAGGCATACCAGTTTCTCCAACGACCACAACCACTCTATTATTTTCTAACTTCTCTAAAAAGTCTTCTCGTGCTTGAAAAGCCGGGAGTTTTTGTCGTTTTTCTAAAATTTGTTGATACTGTTTTGACGAAGTTGTTAAAGATTCAATGAAGTACAGATGTCGATCCAGTTTGGCGTACCTTTTTATTTTGAAGAAGAGCCTCAAATTCTTGCTTGATCTGAGTATCGGTTTTTGTTTGCGGGCGATGATTTCCTCTTGTCTTCGAGATATTAGGAGCGAGCGTCGGGTTGCTTGTCGAAGCGTCAAAGGTTGGAGTAGGTCTGGGCGGCCGACGGATGATGTTCTTCAAGACTAATGCAATATCAGGTGGTCCGTTGTCTTCGATCTCTGCCCACGCTTCTTCGACGATACGCATTACAGCCATACAGAATCCTTCACCAACTTCTAAATGTGGAGAGGATTGCATCCCTAGCAGCAGCCGAGAGAGGAGGTGGAGTCGAACATATGGCGGAGCAGTTGCTGAAGTGATATAAATCGGCAGGTAACCTGGTCTAGGAAAGCGTTTGGAATCGGAGAATAAAATGTGAATTTCTATCGGGGCGCTGAATAAGGGCACTACAAGATGCCCTGGTTCTGCTAAATGGGCACCGAGAGCTTCATATTCGTCGGATTCGATGGAATACGGAGGATGGTTGTCATCGGGATCGAGGTCGCCGTCCTCGAGGCCGATGAGCTTGCGTCCGAGCTTGACCATGAGCAAGTCCCAATTTCGTAGCACTTCAGGCGCGACCGTACATTCCTTAACAGCTTGCAAAGGCCATCCAGCTTCCTTCACGGCTTTATCCTCTATCCATCTCCTTTTCAGATCGTCTTCTCCGGAATGGGCTGAGGTGATGAATGGGTTTGAGGAGTTGTTCGATGGCAGGAATTGTTTAGGAAGATCGCATTCGGGCACATGCAGGATGAGATATTCGATACAGGCTTGCAGGGGCGATTGTGTGCTTAGAAGATTCCAGGTAAGCGTCGAATCCTCCGATAGGAATTTTATAGCGTCTTTAATTTGAGATTTGGTGAAACCAAGATGACCCAATTGTTTAGTGATATCAGGAATGCTATCTGCAGATAGTGTCAAAGTTACGCCGTCCTCTCCTTCCTGGTTCATTTCGTTGGCCTGAATAAAATGCATTCAATTTCAAGAACTGGACAGAGAATAACTATCTGGGCGCACCTGCTTAATGGCATCTTCGACTACTTCTCGTAAGGAAGTGGCCATGATTACTTCAGGATATTCAGAAGATAGAGCTCCGCTAGATTTATAGACATTCTGATGAACATTTTCGTTCGATCCTGAGGCCTCGTCTCTTTTCTGAGTGGCTTTGGCTTGACGTTCTTCTACCGCCTTTTTGGCTTCGAATGGATCAGCTTCGTACATCCATTTCTGATGTTCTGGAATAGTCTTGTGTTCTTGCATCAGTTCCATCCAGTATTCGCGGGGACCAGTTGGAAGAACGCGATTCAGTGATAGTCCATTGGAAAACTGTCCAATTTGATAGATTCAGAATGACAGACAGGTGAATACGCGAAGTGTTGGGTATCCTAACTCGATAAAGTGCATAAGTCGCCCCCCAATGTTTTGCCTCTATGGCACTGGGTCTGAAATAGGGTGGATGGGGCTCCATTCTGACGGTCTCTCGTTCGGATTTCTTTTGATTCCATCTACTCAAGGTCACTACGAAGGAGAATTTATTTGTGCCATGGGAGCGCTTGTGAGGGCATCAATCAGCAGTGGAGAGTTCTTAGAGGGACAATAATGCTTACTGTGTCGACTGTTGCCTTTTCCCAACCAAGCTTTTGGCATCTGGAATTATCATGAGAGTAGAAGAGGCGGAAAAGAGAAGCATTCTGACCGTTCCTGGAGGATGGACACAGGGTATTTTGAACCTGGAGGAAATAAGGGTGGTGGTGCAGTACTTGTTGAGGCTGCTGGCGGATTAGTATTCTTGTCTTTGGAAGTAAAGGCAGCCCCGGATTTGACGATGCCTTTCTTCGGGGGCATTGAGTGTTAGAACGTTCAACGTTTAAGCTCAAGCTCAAGCTCGGTCTTAAATCACAGTCACTGTCAGAGGAGTCGACCGGTCCGGGTCTACAGATGTGCTTACATAATATGTCATGTGATGCCAAACGCTCTGGAATGACTTGACACTGACAGCGACAAGCCCATCTTGCCTCTCTTCATCCTTCCCTTTCATGGCCGACGCGGACCTATACCAATTTGAGCTCCTGTCTCTGGTGAATAAAATTACCCAAGAGATTAGCAATCATACAGGATACAACGACAAAACTCTCGCCGAATTTCTCATCAACCTCCATGAATCGCACAAAAGTTTGCCCGAATTCAAGGCCAAATTAAAGGAGCTTGAAACGGGCTTTTCCGACTCCTTCGTTGAGAATGTCGATCGTCTCATTCTTAGCCTGCATCCAAAGTACAAGAAGAAATCAAAGTCCGCAAAAGCAAAGGGAAAAGCGAAGCAGACCGACGACGAAATATCCGAGGTTGAGAGGCAGAAGCGAATGTTCCCGGGACTTGCGTTGAAGGACAAGGAAGTTCCTCCTGCCGTGTCGGACGATATCTTTCTGAAGGAACTGGGAGACTTGGTTGCTGGCAAAACACGGCCGCGTGCTACAGACGATGCAGTTCAACCTCCAGCAAAGCGACAACGGCGTAGTCCCAGCCCTCGAGGTAGAGATGGTAGGGATGAACGCAGAAGTCCCAGTCCTCGTGGTAGAGATGGTAGAGATGGACGCAGGGATGACCGATACGGCAACAGGAATGGGGCTCGTCAGCGCCAAATTGATGAGAAGCCCATTCTTTTCAAAATCTATGAAGGAAAGGTGTCTGGCCTCAAGGAATTTGGCGCATTTGTCACTCTCGATGGGGTTGCCGGCAGAGCTGAAGGTATGTTCAGAATTTGTGCTTTTGTGACGTTTTATATTTAATATAGTTTCTAGGAATGGTACATGTATCCAATATCCAAACCGGTGCCCGAGCGAACTCTGCTGCCGACCTCCTGAGCAGAGGACAGCCGGTCAAGGTGAAAGTCATGAGTGTAGTGGGGGCTAAAGTCGGTCTATCTATGAAAGACGTTGACCAAGCAACTGGCCGAGACTTGACACCTCATTTACGCATCAAATCAGAAGCCGAAATGGAAGAGGAACGAATACAGTCCGCAAGAGCCGCCTCCTCAGGCGCTAACGCCATGCCCCTCCGAGCGAAAGATACCGCCCCCGTACGTTCGGCGAAGCGTTTGACATCACCTGAAAGATGGGAAATCAAGCAGCTTATTTCATCGGGAGCTATTGATGCCTCAGAATACCCTGAACTCGACGAGGATTTCAATAACCCAATGGCCCATGCGGAGATTGAGGAGGAGTTGGATGTGGAAATTCGGGAAGACGAGCCTCCTTTCTTGGCTGGCCAGACAAAGCGAACACTCGACCTCAGCCCGGTGAAGATCGTCAAAGCACCTGATGGTTCGCTGAATAGGGCCGCGCTTGCTGGCGCTTCGTTAGCGAAGGAGCGACGCGAGTTGAGACAGCAAGAAGTCAATGAAGAGGCTGATTCTCAAGCTCGCGACTTCAGTCAGCCTTGGTTGGATCCTATGTCGAAGGAAGCAGACAAAGTGTTCGCCCAGGATTTGCGCGGTAATCTCAAGGGTCAGAAAGCCGGAGAAGTGCCCTCTTGGAAACAAGCGAGTTTCAATAAAGCCACGACCTTCGGAGAAATTACAAGTCTCAGCATTCAAGACCAGCGGAAAAGCTTGCCCATTTACAAGCTCAGGGATCCACTTCTCAAAGCTATTGATGAAGTATGTGTTTTTGTACATTTCTTCATGATGCCATAAATGCTCACAACTACCTTCAGCATCAAGTACTCATTGTCGTCGGTGATACCGGTTCCGGAAAGACAACGCAGATGGTTCAATATCTTGCAGAATCTGGATATGCCGACAGAGGTCGCATTGGCTGCACACAACCTCGTCGTGTGGCTGCTATGTCCGTGGCCAAGCGTGTCTCAGAAGAAGTCGGTTGCAGATTGGGACAAGAAGTTGGATATACCATCCGTTTCGAGGATTGCACGAGTCCAGAAACACGTATCAAATACATGACGGATGGTATGCTCCAGCGTGAGTGCTTGATCGACCCGCTTTGTAGCAGCTACTCTGTCGTCATGTTGGACGAAGCTCACGAAAGGACGATCGCTACTGATGTTCTGTTTGGTCTTCTCAAAAGTATGTACCATTTCTACGCTCTGTTTTTAGGCAAGTCCTAACAGATAATTTTGCAGAGGCCGTCAAGCGGAGACCTGACCTGAAGCTGATCGTCACATCTGCAACATTGGACGCCGAAAAATTCTCCAAGTACTTCTTTGGATGCCCCATCTTCACAATTCCAGGTCGAACCTACCCCGTCGAAATCCTATATACCAAAGAGCCGGAGACAGACTACCTGGATGCATCTCTCATCACCGTCATGCAAATTCACCTATCTGAACCCCCTGGCGATATCCTTCTTTTCCTCACGGGTCAGGAAGAAATCGACACGTCATGCGAGATCTTGTTCGAGCGAATGAAAGCCTTGGGCCCCAAAGTACCCGAGCTCATCATCCTTCCCATCTATTCCGCCCTTCCATCGGAAGTGCAGTCCAGGGTCTTCGAGCCTACGCCGCCGGGTGCCCGTAAAGTCGTCATCGCCACGAACGTCGCCGAGACCAGTTTGACGATTCCTGGTATTTACTACGTCATCGACCCCGGCTTCTCGAAGCAGAACGCCTACGATCCAAGACTGGGCATGGACTCGCTCGTCGTGATGCCCATCTCGCAGGCGCAGGCACGTCAGAGATCCGGTCGTGCAGGCCGTACGGGTCCTGGAAAGTGCTATCGCCTTTACACCGAAGCAGCGTATCGCAATGAGATGCTGCCCAATTCCATTCCTGATATCCAACGGACGAATCTCTCGGCCACCATTCTCCAATTGAAAGCTATGGGCGTCAACGACCTCCTTAGCTTCGATTTCATGGACCCACCCCCCGCTCAAACGATGTTGACTGCTCTGGAATCGCTTTATGCACTGTCTGCCCTGGACGATGAAGGTCTATTGACGAGACTAGGAAGGAAGATGGCCGATTTCCCTATGGACCCTCCACTAGCGAAGATGTTGATTGCGTCAGTGGATTATGGGTGCTCGGAGGAGATTCTCTCCATTGTCGCGATGCTTTCAGTCCAGTCTGTGTTCTACAGGCCAAAGGAGAAACAAGGACAGGCGGATTCGAAGAAGGCCAAGTTCCATCAGCCGGAAGGCGACCATCTGACCCTTTTAACTGTATACAATGGCTGGAAGGCGGCCAACTTCTCAAACCCTTGGTGTTATGAGAATTTCATCCAGGCCAGAAGTATGCGTCGAGCTCAGGATGTTAGAAAGCAATTGCTCGGTATCATGGATCGGTATGTTCAGTTTGATCGTCTTATTTTCTACACAAGCTTATATGAATTCTAGGTACAAACATGATATTCTCTCTGCTGGTCGTGACTTTAACGTCGTCCGCAAGGCCATCTGCTCTGGCTTCTTCCGTAACGCAGCCAAGAAGGACCCGCAGGAAGGCTACAAGACCCTCGTCGAAGGCACCCCTGTATACATCCATCCATCCTCTGCTCTGTTCAACCGCAATCCCGAATGGCTGGTATACCACGAGCTGGTCTTGACGACGCGCGAATACTGCCACAATGTCACTGCTGTGGAACCCAAGTGGCTCGTGGAGGTCGCGCCCCAATTCTTCAAGGTGGCGGATGCGAACAAGATCAGTAAGCGGAAGAGGCAGGAGAAGATCGAGCCTCTGTACAACAAATACGAGAAGCCGGACGAGTGGCGGTTGTCCAAGATCAAGAGGAGTGCTCGCTCAGTGAGTATTGCTTCTATGACACCTTCCTTACGTTGTTTGCTAACGAACCTCTTCAGAGTCAAACTTTCGGTTGATTGCCTTTCGATGGACTTTTCACTTTTATTTTTTGTCTGCAATGTAGAAATAATTGAGGGCGAATGCCTTTGTTGTACACAATCATCAAATTGCAAATATCTTTACACTCTTGCTTCAGCTTTGGCATGTTACGACGCTTGATGCCACCATACTTCCTGTCCTGCGCCCAAATGAATCACAGCAATCTTTTTCAGAGTAGTCATGAATGATGCTCGATATACCATGGTTGTCAACTAATATACAATACACGAAAAAATTTGACGGGTCAAATTCTGGTAAATACAAAGCTTGGTATTGATCGCGATTCGAGAATTATGTTAATACACGTGAGATTCAGGAAAATATAGAGAGATGAATGGCACTGCGTGTGTGGCAGTGGGTATGTGATAGTAATTGAAGATGGATGTCTAGTACTACAAAGCTTCAAAGTTCATAAGTTAGATCCAGAAGAACATGAGGCGCTGAAGAAGACTCACAATATTCTAACCAACAAAACGCAACGCGTCCGCTCCAACGTAGTATTTTGCGACTTCTCCTGGCTTCGAAGGCGGCGCGAGTGGGTCGGGAACAAGGATGAATGTTTGCGAAAATACGCGTGGGTGGCCTTCTGGCGAACGGATGGGGGTGTCTGGAGGGTTCGCGGATGGACCAGGTCCATGGGTGACGTTTCCGGAGACTGTGATCAGGAGAGAAGGCGGCTGTGCTCCTGTGGACGAGGGCGGTTTGTCAGAGATGGAGCGCCCACAGAGATGAGTCAGAAGCCGACGCACCTGGTATTGGATGGCAGTCGAAGGACTGCACTTCGTGTTTTGTGGCGGGCATCTTGGCCACCAGCTCCTTGAGGCCCTCTGCGCCCTGGAAGGGCTTTCCATTCCACGTCAGGGACGAGGTGGGACGGTAGAACTGGGGGAGGTCGGCGAGGCGGGTGTCGGAGTCATAGGCGGTGTAGTAGATGCGGGTGAAGTGGTCTGCTGCGCGTGTTGCGATGTCGATGCTGTAGGCGGAGAGAAAGAGAGAAGCTAAGTATGTGCAAGCGTGGAGAGGGAGGGACAGAGTGGAACGCACTCGCTCGGAGTCAACGGCGTCGTCGCGGTCATCGTTACAAAAGGGTGCAGCCGTGACGTGACGCCTTTTACTTCATTGGCCAGTCACACCTGCGTAAATATAGCACCGCGCTTCCTGCTCGGAAACGGCCATGCCAGACGAGGCCCGCATCCGTGTCCTCACTCTCAACTGCTGGTCAGCTCGCTTCTGTTCCTTATACACACTTTCTCTCTGATCTCTCTGCTCAGGGGTCTTAAGTATGTCGCCAAAAAGCTCGACGAGCGCATAGAAGCCATCGCACACGAACTTGCCAATTCCGAATACGACATCATCGCTCTCCAAGAAATATGGGTATTTGCACACTATCAGCGGGTACAGCAGCGAGTGGCAAGGCGCCTGCCTCACTCTAAATTTTTCTACAGGTAAACATTCTTGCATGCATGATGTGAGTCCACAAGGCTGAAGTCGTCTGCGTGTGCCTCGTTGTAGCGGGGCTCTAGGGTCGGGCCTTGCGATATTCACCCGATACCCTATTATATCAGCTGCTATTCACCCATATTCCCTAAATGGAGCGCCTATGGATGTTTTGGGAGGAGACTGGTTTGTTGGCAAGGCCGCTTCGCATGTCGTAATTCTCCATCCCCTTCTTGGACAGGTCCAAGTCTTTAATACACATGTTGAGTACCATCCCCATTTTCCATCTCTGCCTCTAATTAAAATTTGTTTTAGCTTTACGCAAAAGGAGGCGAAGACGGACCAGAATACAACAGAGCCCATCGTCTCGTCAACGCATGGGAATTCGCAAAGCATGCTAGGCAAGCCGCTCAACTGGGCAGATATGTCATTGCCGTACGCCGTCATATATTTTTTGACTAGTTCCAATGCTGACCCAGTCTTTTTTAATAGCTTGGAGACTTCAACAGCATTCCAACTACTTTGCCTATGACTATCATTACGGAGCATGCTGACCTACAAGACGCTTGGAAGGTCACCCATTCCAGTGACGTTCGCGCTTCCCAAATATCCAGTCCCATCGAAGCTATCCAAAGGCTCGGAATTACGGCCGACTCTCCATTCAATAGCTGGTCAGCCGCAAAACTTTACGCACGGGGAACATGGGGCAAGCGCCTGGACTATATCCTATACCGCCAGCCCGACAGGCCAGGCCAACCTATTCCGACCCTGAAAGCCGTGGAAACGAACGTCGTGCTCACTAACCTCGTCCAGGGACAGATGTTCTCCCATTCTGACCACTTCGGCTTGGAGGCTACTTTCGAAATAGAAATAGCCAGCGAATCCGTCGACGAAGGATCCCGGATCCCACCAGTCCCATCCCCAAGGCGAGAACTGTCAAGCGTGGCTGCGACGACGACCATCCAGGCGCTGACGGCGTGCTACCGCTTCTCGCGTGAACGGTCAAGTAGGGAGCTCATGATATTCGGTCTGTGTATCTTCTTCCTAGTTGGCATCATCATTGGCACTGCTTGGCTCCCTCATTCTTGGATAAACCCCATCTTCATCTTCTTCACAATTTTTATAGCATGGCTAGCGACGACGATGCTCTATGAGGGATTCATCTTCGGTAATTGGGAGCGTAATGCGTTGATGAATGTCATTGAAGAGTTGGAAATTCATAGGAAGGGGCTGGTCGTTCAAAATGGGCAGGTCTCTCGGGATTAGATATACCATTATCCTATTCGTAACATTGTTTGTATGCATACTTACCCTATTTACCACGATAATGTACTAACAGTATATCCAGTTGTATACCGATATAAATTTTGCTATGGGATACAATGTAGAAATTTGCAAGTCAAGACCTCAAGAAAAAGAGGTCGCCTCAACGCAAAGTGTAAATGGCAGACAGATATCCAAAGTTTGCCACTATAACTGAGCTGAAAAGCTAGGGCAAGCTGCCTTGAAATATCTCATAGGACTCAAGAGATTGAGTTCATGCACAGCTCGTCAATTGCTGGTCGAGTTTGGGTCAAATTGACCAGTATACTATTTTTCGGCACCGTCGACGGCGTCAATGTGTGAATGTCTGACGTAATATCGATCACAATTGCCTCTTGCAGCGCACGCAAAGGGGCACACACTGACACAGCGTCAGCGGCCAGTGCTCACATTGTTATACATCTGCCCCCACGCCGTCCAAGAGCCAAGCCTACTATCCACCCACACCTTCTCCTTAATGTCTAGCTACGACCAACTACACCGACAGTGCCGGACACTGGAGAACCTCTTCGACTCGAAACTCACGTCATACTCACAGCTGGTAGCCGCCATCTCGCGGCCGGGGCAGGACATCGAAGCTTCAGGCTCGGGCGAGCGGTGGCGGGACTTGGAGCTGGAGCTGGACGATCTATCTGCGAAGGTGAGCGTTTCCGTGCGTTTATTCTGCTGTTGCGGAGAACTTAGTGTGCGCAGCTGGAAGAAATCAACGAGCAGCTCGGGGAGATGGCGCGAAATCCGGAACTCATGTCGAATTCGATGCTGCGGGCAATTCAGCGACATAAGGAGCTGCAGCAGGATAACATGCGTGAGTTGAAGCGGACAAAGGTGTGTTACTGTGTCTAACTGGGATATCCGTCGCGAGGTTGACGCGCTGCGCGAAGACAAATGTCAAACATGCCCTAGACCAAGCCAACCTACTTTCTGGTGTGCGGAACGACATTGAGTGGGCAGCCTCTGATTTGCGCGTCAAGGAGCTGTATAATTGACGTCGTTTTGTCACTTCAGTGCATACAAATCTTCGGCTGCGGATTCATTGTTGGCAGAACGGGGACGGATTGACAGCTCACACCAGATGACGGACACCGTAATTGAGTATGTACCTCTCGTACCAATAATCCTCGTTTGCATCATGTACTCATACCATTCGAACCTCCCAACAGGCAGGCGTATGAAACACGGTCAGAATTCTCCCGACAGCGGACATCGTTGGCTGGTATAAATAACCGGATGGTACAGGTTATTGGTATGTCACAACATACCTCCTTTCCAATCCGCATTCTCAATGTGCATTAGGTACTATGCCGGGGATTAACAATCTTGTTGGCATGATCAAGTCGCGGCGGCGGCGGGACTCTATCATAATGGGTGTAGTTATTGGGGTGTGCTGCATCATCATCCTGTCCTATCTCTGGAATTGAATGATTTATGGCCCCCATTTCCATTCAATGGTCTAATCATACGCTATTGACATCTCGAAATTTCGAGATGCTATATATTTCCACTCGGAGACGCAGGCTCTCAGCCTGCTTGCCTTGCTTGACGTTCTTCATATGACGTGGACAGACTTTGGCCGATATAATGCACCGAACATATTTCTATGCTTCCGCGGCATCTCTTCGATTAATGTAAAGTTATCATAACTTAGTAATTAATAGTGACAAACTTACCACCTATCCACTGGCTCAACGTCAGATTCTTCAGAATGATAATCCGGCCTCTTCTTTTCTTTCCTCGTCTGTCGGGCAGGATGTCGCCCATTCTTAAATCTCGTCCAGTTCTTCTCCAATCGGCGGACAACACCCCATGTCTCCTCCGACTCTAGGAGCTTAGCGTCGTCAACCCATTCGGTCTCAATGGGCCACCCTTTCACTTCGGCTACTATTTTAATCATGTCCCAGGTCTGCGGTGTGCACATTTCGACATCGTTGTAGTCTGATTCGACGAGGAGACGATCGGGAGAGCATTCGGCGATAAGCGCTCGGTGGTTCGCGTGGCTAAAGTTGATGACAGTTGATAAAGAAAGGAAGGCATTCTCGTGTTTTTTCTACGCATGAAACACAGGCAGAATGGTAGATCAATAAGATTGGTCGACGAGGTATATACAGTGAAACCGAATATACCTCAACATCGCGCCAAGACTGGGCACTGAATCCACAGCTGTGCATGTCCACGCTAAGCTGATTCCACCGCGCGCCGTATTTCTTCTTCATCGCGCCTAGCAGATCAATCGTCGCCTGCTGCGCCTTCACACTGTGAACGCTGATATTGCGCCCCAGCTCCACCGCCATCTCCATCTGCGCTTGCAGCACGGCAAGCTGATGGCCCAGCGGGATGTGGAAGGGCGTGAGGACGCGCGGGGACGCGGCGTAGTCGATGGGGACGCGGAAGACGCGGTCCACCCCGACCTCGCCGAGCATGGCGTTCGGGAAGGAAGTCAGGTTCGCGCGGACTTCGTCGATTACGGATAGGAGCGGCCGGGGGTCGGGGAGTGCGTGTAGGAGCTGTTGGAATTGGGCTTCGTCTGCATCGGACTTTTTGGGATTGGCAGAATCAGAAAAGAAGAGTGAGCGGTAGTGCGTTTCTTTGTCGATTGGCAATGAGGGCGGTGCGGTGGAGATGAGATGCGAGAACCATGGATGATAACCTATTGGGATAAGAAAAAGCAAGACAGTATATGTTTAGCGATGTGCTGATCATTCAAAGCGTAGCGTATATATGTACGCGATGCGACGATGGTCATCCATTGACATCGTACACATCAAATCTGTCCAGGCAAGGCAATACTCACTGACCAAAGCACGGCACGACTTTCTCCGGAAAGCGCAGCGCGAGCGCCTTCACCTTGTCCTGATCGCTCTGCATCGTGGCCATGGCACAGATGGTAATGCCGAGCCGCTCCATGGAGGCGTCAGACACGCCGCCTGGGGCGTCCGTGGGGTGACAGTGCACATCAACGATGTGGCGGAGAACGTCTGCGTTTGGGGTGCTTGTATTTGGAGTGGCCATTGTGTGCTAGGGGAGATGCTGAGCGTGTAGTGTCGCGTGTGTCGAATTTGGAACCCGAAGCCTGTAAAAGCACAATAGTATACCTGTATTAGGGATAGAAACCGATCTCGGGACCGCGCTGTAATGAGAAATTCGTCAGAAGTCGCCTTGCTGGCTCGTTGTGCAGACAGTAGTGATACTGATAGATCCAAGGTGTCGAACAGAGGTGGCAGTTGATGATAAGTCTGATGTGACACCCAAGCAACGTTTTGGGGTACAAACGGGCCCACAGGTTTAGAAACAGGTCGCGATTTGTGTATTCAGCTGAGAGATATGTGGAACAAGTCAGGAGAAGACGGCAACCTATGATTGGATGTCGAAATAAAGCTTAGTCAGCGACCATCACGATCAGAGCGCTCAGCTGAGCATTTGTTCTCTGCATCTTCCTGCATGCTCCTGGCACGAACGCTGTTCGCCAAAAGAGCACCAACCTTTGTCTTGACCATGTCTCGCCACCTGTATCTCGACGCTTCTCCGCCACCCTACACGGGCCCTAGAGATGCCATAGACAAGACCGCCTTCCGCAAGACTTTCTCGGTCCTAGGCGCGCGCGTTTCGCCGGAGAAGACGCGAGTCCTGCTGAGAGCTAATGAACTGAAAGAGTACGTGCTATTCTGATTCTTCATGTCAATATGGAATCTCATTATTTCCTTTTAACATGTAGCACTCTGATGGATCTTCCCAAAATCCGCACGGTTGTATCTGATCCATCGCAGCCCGATGGCGACCGTCTAGTCTTATTGAGGATGGCAGATAAGGGTATGTATGAAATATAGAAATCTTGGCCTACGTAAAATAACAAGAAGGCTGACGATACGTGACAAGCCAGCTGATATTCCTGCCGAGGCACAACAATTCTTGGACAAAGAAGCGAAGGGTCTGCAGGAATATAAGGTTGATTTGGACTACGATTATTGGACTGCAGGTGCGCTTTTCCTTGGTTGTTGAGTGTATTTTGTATCAGAGGGATATTAATGTGATTGTCGATGGATTATAGAGGAATGTCTACATGCTTTTCTTCCGGAAGAACTACGAGAGGGCGCTCCAACAGGTTTTGCGATGACAGGGCATATAGGTGCGTTGTACTCTTTTGACACGCGAAATGTTGGCGACTGATTGGGGTGCTAGCGCATGTAAACCTCAACGACGAATACCTCCCGTATAAGCATGTCATCGGCCAATTGATTCTTGATGTACGTTTTTCGCTTATCCATTGTGTAATTGAATACTGACGCATCTGGTACTAGAAAAACAAGAGAGTCAGGACGGTCGTTAACAAACTCGATTCGATTGACACACAATTCCGTTTCTTCAAGATGGAACTGATTGCAGGAGTTCCAGAATATGTTGTTGAACACGTACGTTTGATGGGTCAAATACATTCAACGGAATTCGTCTAACCTGCGATCACAGCACGAAGCCGACTGCAAATTCACTTTTGACTTCACGGAAGTCTACTGGAATTCCCGACTGCATACCGAGCATGAACGCCTAGTCGAGATGTTCAAACCAGACGATGTTATTGCGGATGTGTTTGCAGGTGTGGGTCCGTTTGCTGTTCCGGCTGCCAAAAAAGGATGTGCTGTCCTCGGAAACGATCTCAATCCAAATAGTGCCAAGTATCTGTCGAAGAACGTAGAAGACAATCGAGTACGTGTTCACGAGGTGTCTTTTTGTTATCTTTCGCTAATGATTCTCGAAGGTGACAGACCTTGTACGCGTTTCGTGTGAAGACGGACGCGATTTCATCCGAAGCAGCGTATCGGGTCTATATGACAACCCTTTTCCCGCCTACACCGGTCCGAAGCCCAGCAGGATACAGGAAGAGAAAGAACGCAAGAGGCTGCAAAAGCTCCTTGCTGCTGGGCAACCAATCCCGCCACCGGCCCCTAAAGAGGCTACCAAGCCGCCACGGCGTCGGATCTCACATTTCGTCATGAACCTACCCGACTCTGCCATCACCTTCCTCGACGCGTTCCGAGGTATCCTAACCGACACTGAAGGGCGGAATTTGAGTGGGATTTACGATGAGATGCCTATGGTCCACTGTCATTGCTTTACGCGCGAGCTGGAGCCCGCCAGGGCGGAGGCAGATATCCGGCAGGTCGGTCCTTGGAGTTCCGGATCCGTGAATGATCGCTGATCGTTTATTTGAATTTTGCAGCGGGTGGAGGAAAAGCTGGGGCATCCCCTGACGGGGGAGGTGAAGCTGCACCTGGTGCGCTCTGTAGCGCCCAACAAGGAGATGTACTGTATTAGTTTCCGCCTCCCACGGGAGGCGGCTTTTGGTCTGTAGATAGATAATTTAGAGCGGATATGAGTGAACGGAAGGAAACAATGTCAAACGGCCGAGGGAGGCGGCGGTTCGGCCGTGGCCCGATGAGGTGAAATGGCCGGCGTTAACCCCGCACACAAAAAAGTTGATCCTGGCCTGTTCAACGTTGGGGCTGCACAGCTCTGCACATTCTCCACTCTCGCCGCCACCTCCTGCTGGTTCCTCCAGCACAGATATACCCGCTCCTTAATACTTTCACCCCCAAACGCGCCCTCTAATGTCGCCGTGGACCCGCATTCTCCCGACCGTGCATTGTGACGCGGAGCCCCAGCCGTCTCTCACAAAAACGGCCCTCCAGACCGTCCGCACCGCCGTCGCTGTCCCCGAGAACGAGCTCAAGCGCTGGCGGCGCACGTTTGACGCTAACGCAAAAGTCGTCAATGGCGAGAAGTGAGTAGCAGTCACATGGGACGGTGAGAGCGCGAAGGGGCCTGGATTGCTGACTTGCGGCCTTTCCTTGCATCGTCATATTAGGTACCTCGACACAGAGAGCTTCGTAAATGCTATTGCGCCCAAGGGAGACCTCACAAGGATCGGGCGCTCGCAGTTCGCCATCCTCTTCCGCATCGCCGACACATCCCGACGTGGCTTGGTATCATGGGAGGACTTCACCGTCTTCGAAACGTTGCTGAAGCGGCCGGACGCCGACTATTGGATGGCCTTCCAGTATTTCGACGTGTGCGTGCTCCCTGCATGCCTATCGCACATGTTTTCTGATCTTCCGATACAGCGACCTCTCCGGATACATCGACTACAACGAGTTCAAGACCGTTTTCTCTGCCAATCTCGGTCCGGATGCGATACCCTTTGATTTTGACTGGTCCGTCGCGCCATGCCTCCCTCGCTCCCTTATCACCGCACTCACTATCTGCCTGCAGCGATTGGATAAAACTATACCTCGGAAAGAAGAACGGCTCGCATGTGTTAGGATGTAAGGGCTTCACTGCTACCCGAGGATCGGCGCGGAGCTAACGGGCCACCGCTAGATAATGAATTTACGCAGCTCATGAAGGGCTTGCAGGGCGAGCGGCTGCGCCAGGCCTTCAAATATCTAGATACCAACGAAGACGGATTTATAAAACCAGAGGAGTTCAAACGCATTATTCTAGTATGTCCCCTCGGTTTAATTTCGCGACGTAGAGTGAATTGATTGGTTTGGATAGGAAATTGCTGGTCATAAATTATCAGATGCTGTTATAGACCGGCTGCCCACCCTGTGCACATTGAGCCCAGGGCAGCGTATATCTTATTCGGAAGTCATTGCTTTCCATAATGTTATTAGAGGTGAGCCTTGGTGGTTCCTAGTGGATAAGAAGTCCTTTCTTATGTCTTCGCCACTTCAGAAATGGATATGGCAGAGAGGTACGTTGAATGAACTGTGCTATTCAATACCGAGATTAACCCGTTTTCCTTTCCACCAATAAGAATCATCCGAGAGGCCATTGCCAAAAGCAAGGATGGACGGATAGACCAAAACGATTTCCTCAACTATGCCGCCTCCAGCTCGCGCTACTCGCTTTTCACCCCAATGGAGGCGAACATTATCTTCCACTTTGCCGGACGCGGAATTGCCGCGCAACGTCTTAGTCTCATTGATTTTGCACAATTGTTAGATCCTAGATGGCGGGCGCCTCATGAGGACCTGGCCGAGACGAAGGCTCCTCATATTTCTTGGACTCAGAAGTTTTTGATGTCGGGTTATGGCTTTATTCAGGGTGGTAAGTGTAGAGTGCATTTTCCCAATTCCTCTATTTGACGATGGTCTGGATAGGTTTCGCTGGAGCTGTCGGTGCCACTATTGTATACCCTATTGATATGGTCAAGGTAAGGCATTTTTGCCATCGGTGTTAATATCGTTGAACTTATATCCTGATTCGCAGACTCGGTATGTTTTATTTCGCCAAGATTAAAGAACCGTTTTCCCATGTGTTTTCAGCATGCAAAACCAACGTACCACTGTTGTGGGTCAGATGCTCTACAAGAACAGCCTTGATTGCGCCAAAAAGATTTTTCGTAACGAAGGCTTTCTTGGTTTCTACCGCGGTTTGGGACCACAGCTTATTGCAAGTTCCATTTTTATTTTGGTGTTTGATCATGGTGGTAATATCGGTATATTATAGGGTGTCGCTCCTGAAAAGGCTATCAAGTTGACCGTCAATGATTTGGTGCGGGGGCGGGCGATGGATCCCGAGACGGGGCGCATTAAGATTGGTTGGGAACTCTTTGCGGGTGGTATGGCCGGTGGATCGCAAGTGGTGGGTATATGCAATGTTTTAGCGGAATACCCTCAAGACTAACTCCGCGCGCGTGGTAGATTTTCACTAATCCTTTGGAAATTGTGTACGTACTTCCTCAATTTACTATATTGACTTTTCTCACCCTTTTTTTTTGCAGGAAAATTCGCCTCCAGATACAAGGCGAAGCCGCCAAAGTAGAGGGTGCCATCCCCAAAGGCGCTGTGCATATCATTCGCCAGCTTGGTATCCTTGGTCTGTACAAAGGTGCCACTGCATGCCTCCTGCGCGACATTCCCTTCTCCGCCATCTATTTCACCGCCTATTCCCATCTCAGGAAGGATGTGTTCCAGGATGGCTATAACGGAAAACAGCTTTCATTTTTGGAGACTTTGAGCGCAGCAGCAATCGCGTGAGTCTTATCTTCTATGTACATTCGGCGTGGCAGCAACCTGATGTTATCTTGTGATGGACTGTCAGTGGTATGCCTGCGGCATACCTCACAACGCCTGCAGGTGCGTGATGATGATTTTCCCATCCAAGTTAAGCTTTCCGTGGACTCATGGGTGCGGCGTGTTTTAGATGTCGTGAAGACAAGGTTGCAAGTCGAAGCGAGAAAAGGACAGACTCACTATGCAGGTCTCCGGGATGCGTTTGTGAAGATCTGTAAGCAGCATTACTATCATTCATTTTTTTTCCGATCGTGAGCTGATCATCTTTAAACCATCAAGATCGAGAAGAAGGATTCCGTGCTCTGTTCAAAGGAGGCCCCGCTCGAGTGATTCGAAGCAGTCCTCAATTTGGATTTACCTTGCTAGGTGAGGTGGATAGTATCAATAAATTGGCTCATTGGCTGACCGAGTGAACGATTTGTAGCCTATGAAACGCTCAAGGACGTGGTGAGTTGTGCTATTTTTAGATCCTTTGTCATTATTGACTGGGCCGCGATATGGAACTTGTGGTATAGTTACCCGTAAGTTTTCCTCCATCTGTATCGTTGATAAGTGACATAACCTCAGTCCTCCTGTAGTACCCTTGGCAGGACAAGCCAATCAAAATGGAGACCGCACTCACCTCTCGCCCAGACGAAATGTCGAAGATTCGTGCGCGGAATGCACTCAAGATCTTGCTCGATGTTCATGGAGACTTCGGACGCCGTGCAGCGGCATTTTCTGGTCGACAGCTATCACTGTCCAATCCAAAGTTATCTTCGTCATGATTGGATCATCATCATTAGAATAGTACTTAGTTCCATCTGTAATAGATTTATATCCGGGACGTATAGGACATGGCGTATTTTGTTACTGCTCTGTCACTCGCGAGGCTGTTCGAACCAATCAAACGAGAGTCTGGGGGACACAAAGTTCCCTGGCGACCCATCGGTGTGCGTCACGACCGAGATCTCCTAGTGAGTAACCTTGCCCGACCCGATGGAATGTTGTTGATGCGGAAGATGATGAGGCCTGCCAATGGTTGCGATGTGGGTCACACGATGGTGACACTCAAATACTCTGTCCCTCTTGCCTCTTCTCACCCCCTTCTTCGTCTTCGTTTTCGTTCTTCCTCTCTCTCTTTTCTTTCTTTTTACACGGTGAGCTAGCCCTCTAATCCCCACATTATGCCTAATTTTTATTCATGGGTGCGCAGATAGCTCTCGAGCTTTCGTTGTCTCCGTATTCCTCGACTGCAAGACAGTGTCAACGTTAGCGTAGACCGCTTCCACCTTTCGTTCTTAATTTCGCCCAGGATTCGTATTATTTCTTGCACACTTTGCAACAGCACCCACTATCTTTTAAAGTCACGATGAAGTCGATCATTTTTGGTCTTTCCCTTGTGAGCGCGGCCGTCGCCCAGGTCAGCGTGGTCGGTATGTCGATGGTCTCCGTGCCTTCGTCGTCGGCAGCTGCTTCCTCTTCTGCCTCTGCCTCTGCCTCAGGCCCTTCGGCAGGTTCTAGCTCAAGCGGCCCCGCGATCACTGCTGCGCCCACCCCCGCCCAAACCCCTGGAGGTTACGGAGGTGCCGCCCCATCCGTGCAAACGGCTGCGCCGTCGTCGAGCAACTTCTACACCGTCATGCCCTACAGCCAGTACAGCAGTGGAGGATACAAAAGTTTGGACTGTGGTTATGGTTGGTACAAGGGGTCAGATGGTTCTTGCATGCGTGAATCTTGGGTGCGTGCTTAAAATTTTAGACTTGGAATTCGGGCTCTTATATTTTTGAATGGAATAGTATGGCACTGAAATTGTCGGCTGCTACGCTACGACGATTATCAACGTCGAGAACAAGTGAGGGAGAATTTTTACGCCAGAGGTTTTGCAGTGACTTACTGCTTGCTTGCAATTTTCAGCATTTGCGACAGCAATAGTTACAACAACGGCTATGGCTACAACAACCAGTACAACACAGTTACAGTGACAATGACGGAGCACCAGACGTACACTCAGGTTCAGGTATGTTGTCCTTTTTTATTTATTTGGATTTCATACTGAAATTTTGCGGCGCAGACTTACACACAGACAGTCCCTACGACGATTACCATGCACGAGACAGTCACACAAACGCAGACCGATACCATGCATGTTACCCAGGTCGTTACGTCTGTCGAGATGGTGCCCACCACCCGCGTCTGGGTCTCCACCGAAATCATTGACAACACCAAGACCGTCGACCACACTCTCACTGCTTTTGAGACTATGACGCAGACCAACGTCTACACTCAGACGCAGACACAGACCAACACTGCGACGGAGACCTTGAAGCAGACGATGACTGACTTTGTCACCCAAACGTACTTGAGCACCATCACCCAACCAGTGACATATACCAAAGTCTGGGTCTCCACTCAGGTCATTGACAACGTAAGTGGATTTTATTTTTTTCCGAAAGGCCGAAATTTGATTGCAAGGGACTTGTAGACCTTGACCGTCGAAAACACCATGACTGACACTGTCACCGACGTGATGACCTCTGTGCAAACTGCGACCGTCACTGATACCATGACCGATCGCATGACTGTCACCCAAGTCTCGACCTACGTACAGCCCACTACCGTCACTTCCGTCTGGGTGTCCACAGAGACCATCGACAACGTAAGTTTCCTGCTTTGAAGCATTTGGCCTTGTAAACTCACGAAGGAATTACAGACCAAGACTGTCGAGCACACTATGACTTCGACTAAAATTTGGGACCAGACTCTCACCCAGACTCTCACCCAGGTCTCGACGGCCACTCAGACACAGATCGCTACGCAAACAGAGGTCTCTACCGCCACCGCCACGCAAACTGTTATCCAGACCCAGTTGTCCGACTGCCTCTACCAGGTTTGTGTACCTTACAATGCCCAATCCAAGTTGCTCTACTGACATATTGTCCACAGTGCAAGTCCAAGTACTGGTTGACTCAAGGTAACAGCTGGAACTCGAATACCTACGCTGCGCCCGCCTCGACCACATGGGCGGCGTACTCGTCGGCGAGCACTGCTAGCAGCTCTTCAGGCAGCGGGTATTCAGGCTCGAGCAGCGGGTACTCTGGTTCCAGCAGTGGATCCTCAGGCTCGAGCGGCTCGTACGGTAGCTCCGGCTCTGGCTACTAAAGAATCGATTCTTTAGACCGTTTCCTGTCTTCTGTGCATCCTCGTACTAGTCATCATGTCGTTCACGTCGTATATCCTAGAGTTGTCTGGCCAGACTTAACCCATACCACATCCACGGACCTTTTTCATCTCTTCACATCGGACACTCTTAAAAAATCTTCGTTTCCCTTCATCGCCTTCAGCTGGAAGGTGCTATTCATATTTGGTGCCTAATACGTTTTTTCCAAGGCGTGAAATTATTTTCCCTTGTTGACAGGTTCATACGGATTATCGCCCTCCCTCTCTCCCTACTTTCGCACTATTTATTCCTTATTTTCATCCTGCCCGTTCGGGCACTGTCTTTTCACTACTCCATCTTGGGTCATTGGGATAGTGTTGCAATGGAATGCTTTCGCAAAAACGCTATTTAATAACATAGATGGAGTTCTGTGAGCATTCTGCATTGAGAAGGCTTTGAACTGGCTTTGATGGAACGAAACTTTGCCTCATCCATGTACAAGATGACATCATCATCTCATATATGAGTGCTGCCCACAATCTTGACTTGAGCCCGTTTCTCCCCTCCTGCCTACATTCACCATGCCTCTGTACGAAGCTGATGGATCCATTGATCCTAGAACTCTGCAAACAGTACCAGACCGCTATGTTATCTTCTACTCATCCGTTGTCGATGGCGAGATGTGGTGTCCAGTAAGCTCTTTTGATCTAACCCGGGTAGAATCGCTTGCTTTGCCTGCCACTTATTTTGCACATCTGCAGGACTGCAGGGCAGTGGAGCAGCTCGTGAAGGAAACCTTCTCGGATGAGAGCCTGTCCGGCCTTATCGTGTATGTTGGCGACAGGACACAGTGAGTCCTTTTTGGATTATGAGTGCGGCCTCCCGGAGGCGCATTGTGACCCCGATTTAAAACAACGGCATTCGCATGCTGACGACTTCTGACATCTCGTTATCTAGGTGGAAAACGCCATCGAATATCTACCGCCAAGAGCCATGGCACATCACCAGCGTCCCAACAATCGTCAAACAGATAGACGTGCGTTTATGCTGCTACTCCTCTGTGGTGTGATCTGTCGCTAAGGTGGCATATTTATCATATACTTTCATTTATTCTAGGGTAAGGAGGTGGGTAGGCTTGAGGATGATACTGCGATCTTGAAAGACTTGAAGAATTTCGTAAAGTCGGGATAATGACATTACTCTACTGGTAGCAAGATTGTGCAAGGCAGATTGTGGAATATAGATTGCTCACTCGTTGAATAAAGATTGAGAGCGCGTCTCTTGATTACTTAGCTGTGTGATCAAATATCCTCTTCCAAGTGCGAACATTCCTTATTATCCACAGACGACACAGCTTTCTGATTTCTGATTTCCGATTTCACTTTTCCCTCACGAAATCACCACTCCGGCCACCAGATTTCCGTACAACCATAATCTCCCCAATCTCCATCTCCTTACCTGCGACGGCCTTTAGCATATCCCATACAGTTAGTAAGCCCACGGACACTGCGGTCAGGGCCTCCATCTCGACCCCGGTCTTCCCTTCGCACGTCACCGTCGCCGTGCACAGAATGCTGTACCGCGCACGCGCTTCAGTCTTCGAAGCACAAGGTACAAGGCTGACCTCGATCTTCGACAGCGCGAGGGGATGGCACAGTGGAATCAGCGCCGGGGTCGCTTTGGCGCCCATGATCGCGGCGAGCTGTGCGACCGTGAGAGCGTCGCCCTTCCGCCTCGCCTTGGCGAACGCCGCGGTCTCAGAGTTTGCGTTGTCTTGCGCGCCCGCTAGTTCCGTTGGGTAGGAGGAAGTCACCAGGGCGTAGGCGCGTTCTGGGATGTAGATGCGGCCCGATGCGGTTGCGCTGCGCTTGGTTGGCTGTTTGTCACTGACGTCGACCATGGAGGCGCGCCCGTGCTCGTCGAGATGCGTCAGGCCGCTGGATGAGGTGCTATACGGCCTGAGGCTGGTTATTGGCGTATTCACAGATGGCGGAAGCAGCCAAGTGCGTCGAAACTTAGAGCTGGTACCCTTACGATTCGCATTCCTCCACGCACGATCTGTGAGAGATCCGAAAAAGACGTTGAGAATACAGAAAAGACAGGTAAGACCTATGCTCTACATGAAGGAAACACTCATCCACCTATGAGAATCATCGGCCGGTTCGTGACGACATCGATGTCTTGCATGCCTGCATGCTTCTCTTTCTTCCCGGATACAGCTAGGCCAATGGTCTCGAGGAGTTCAGAGTCGGATGCTCCCGCTCGCATTTTATCGCGTAGGGATACTTCGGTGGCATCGAACAAGCAGACCTGAAGAGTTTATGAGATTGGATTTTGACGTGATCATGCAGTTCATGCTTGCCTTGATCTCTCCATCCGCCGTTAGACGAAGGCGGTTGCAGGATGCGCAGAAGTGGTCCGACATGCTGGAGATGAAACCAAAGGTGCCTTTATGACCCGGTATCAGCCACGATCGTGCAGTGTCATTAAGTTCGTCTGGCGCGCGCTGGACGGCCGGATATCGCGCTTGAATACGCCCCAGTAATTCGGACGAAGGGACCATCTTCTTCTGATCCCATTTATTCCCTATAAACACAATTCAGATTCCAATGTCAAGGTCAGCAAAATCATCCATTGAATATCTACTGACCGGTAAACGGCATGAATTCAATAAACCGAACGGATATAGGCTTATCTTTGGTCATCTCCACGAAGTCGATAACTTCTGAGTCGTTCAAGCCCTTAATGACGACAACGTTAACTTTGACTGAAGTCAGGTCTGAGGCTAGTGCAGCATCGAGGGCTTTTAACACCGCTTCGTGCCTCTTCGTCGGGTTATCAGTTCGAATTTGAAAGGATCCAGCGTGTCCAACTATACCGGATCGGGCATTACTTTGGGGAGGAGGTCCATATTAAAATTCGCCTTAAGTTCAAATGCGTGAGCCTTTTCCACAAGTTGAGGTAGGCGACGATGGAGAGACAATCCATTACTTGTCATTCCAATCGATTGCAGGCCATATTGCCTGAGGGTATTCAATTCGGCTGGATTCGCTTATTGAATTTCCATGGAAGATAAACGGAAGGTAGTACATACTGATAATTTCCGCTATGCCCTTGCGAACCGTAGGTTCCCCTCCAGTGAGTCTGATCTTAGTGACCCCACTTTTCACAAAGAGTGTGGCCAGGCGTAGAATCTCGTCGTTGGTAAGTAATTTGCCGTCGGAGAAAGATCGATGCCTTCACTGGGCATGCAATAGAAACCTAAGATATGGAAGAGATTAAGCCTCAGACTGTAATGGGGGAATAGTGAGCTCACATCGTAGGTTGCATCGTTCCGTCAACGAAATCCTCAGATAGTTGTGTCGTCGACTGAAGGAATCAACGAGATGCTTTGAGAAAGGCGCGTAGAGTCAATCTCTTGGATCTTTTCCTGTTCTCATGGTTAGCCAACACCTCTGTTGAAAGGTCAGCCATAGTGCATACCGAACGCGAATCTGAACGTTGGTTGCAGATGAACTGAGCTGGCGAATGCGAGAACTGAAGGCGGGACGAAATGTCGGCCTGATGTATCTCATATCTTGTGTGAGGTATAGTGGACGTGGATATTCAACCAGATGGAAGGAGCATCGGGGATGTCGCTGAAGCTGCCGAGCCTGTGTCAGTGTTCCAACTTGCAATGCAGCGGCCACGCGCGGGGAACTGAATGAATGGAACCGGCTCCAGCGGTCCGTCGACCTCGCGTGACACTGTTACAGAAACGACGCGTCACCTCCAAAGTAGCAATGCAAGTCGACGCGTAATTCTCATTCTCCCTCTTCCATATACCACATCGCATTCATCCAATATGGTGCGCTATGCTCGTCGTTCTGCTGGACTTGCGCTGATTAGAATAATAGTCTATCATGGATCATAACGGTGGCTCCGTTATAGCCATGGTCGGGAAGGAGTGTGTGGCGATTGCGTCTGACCTGAGGTGGGCAATCAGGCTTTGGGAATCTCGTCAAATTTCCAAGGGTGTGTGCTGGATACGATTTACCTTTCTGGAATGACCACAATATCTAGCGCAGATATTCCCTGTCACCGACCACATATATTTCGGACTCCCTGGACTCGCAACCGAGTCTATACGCTGCAAGTATCATATCCTGTCTTGAAATAACGCTTTCTAAACGACTGATAAATGCAGACGAGACCGTATCCGTTTCCGAGTCAACATGTACACCATCAAAGAGGAGCGGAGATCGCCCCAGAAACATTCGCCCACCTTGTATCTTCCACCTTATACGAACATCGATTCGGCCCTACTTCATCGAGCCTGTGATGGCTGGCCTCACCAAAACGCCAACAGGCGGATACAAGCCTTTCATTGCCGCGACAGATCTCATCGGATGCTTGAACTTCGCGAAGGACTTCGTCGTGGCGGGAACTGCAAGCACGAAGCTATACGGAGTTGCCGAAGGCCTTTGGGAGCCTGATTTGGAGCCTGAAGATCTGTTCGAGACGATATCGCAGACTCTGATGAACGCGGTTGATCGTGATGCATTCTCGGGCTGGGGATGCATTGTGCATGTTATGTTGGTGGTTCTCTGCCATATTTCGAAGTACAGACTGATCTTATGAATATTTCTTTCTATAGCACGAAGGATAAGGTGGTCACTCGTACGCTGAAAGGACGGATGGATTAATTACGCTACGCTGTTTGTTCATTTCCCTCTGTAGACTCAACTGAGCAATGTATTCTATCTCGCTAAGAAGGGCAACAAGTTCTCACGTCTCCGATGATCATTCGCGAACCTTCTCGATTCAACCATCTTTCAACGCGACAACATCAACCATCCCACTAATTGCGCGGTGCTTACAAAAGCGATGCTCACTTTCTTCTACTTTAGTGCTCTGATTGGTGTCATTTCCATTGTCTCAATTTTTCTGGACGAGAACAGAATCCCAAACCGTAGTATCGCGCCCACAAATGACTTGAACACTACCGTTGTCATTCTGAACTGGTCACGACCATTCAATATCAATAAAATCATCTCGATGATTTGTGAAAACCTTCTGAAGATGTCATTCACAGCGTCATAATCTGGAATAACAATCCAAAACCGATGTCCTTCGAGGTGCGCCATCAACATGGTATGATTTTAGAAAATGAAATCCAAGTTATTGCAGAATAATTTCTCAGATACTTCATGTCCAAAATCACGCATTCGCATCATTAATTCTGCAGAAAATCTGTATTTTCAGGCGCGATATATGGCCTGTGCTGAAGCTACCACCCCCTATTGTTTTATTCAGGTGAGTATCTTCTCATTCTCTTTGTAGGTCCATCAGAGTCAAAATAATTGTAATATTGTTAGGATGACGATTACTTGATTCTTCCAGAGATTATTCGGGCTCTAGCTCATCGTATCAATGACACCCCAGACTCCGACCCTTCAATTCATTTGCAACCTGCACACGAGATGCTTTCTAGTGAACTGCGAACAATTCTCATAGATCAAACGGTGCATACAACATTTGCGTGGTTGGGATATGGCACTATTATTAAGCGCTCGCGCGCGGTCGACTTCTTGTCGTTACTAAATGCCTTGAATCTTTCTGACGACCAACATAAGATGGCGGACAACTATTTCACCATCCTGAGCAATGAAATTCCGGAAAGATGGTTCGATGCTGGGATCGAACTTGGTGGTGGCCAGCCATTTACAGTTGGTACAGAAGGGGAGCAGAGAAATAATCAACACATTGTTCGTCTTTTTACTTTTGTTCCCCATAATGTCTCATGCTAACACATGTTGGACCTAAAGATAGAAGCTTCCAAAATATTGGAATCCATTAAAACCTATCAAGTCACATTGGGTAATGCCACCGAACAAAAGTTTCCCTATGTCGAGTTCCAGCCACGTTCTCTGCCTGTATCGATCATTTCGCGAGCGCCTTGCCATGGCAGAACTTGTGTCTTCGAAACTTCGATAAAGCTGCTTCCTGACAGCGTCTACGACGTCCCGACTCCCTCCGTATCGGATATCCTTGATTTCGAAACACAACGACAACGGAGGTTAGGGGAACGGAAGATATCGGAATATATACGCTTCCCGCCTTCGAACGCCGTCGATGGACATGCGTCTCGGCCTTTCGAAGCCCTGAAAGTGGGTCATATCTTGATGTATGTTATGTTTTTCTCAACAGCTTTCGTTCTTGGGTATACATAGATGCCAAACGGGGCGAGTGGATTTCGCTGGATCTCACGCGCCGACATCTCTATGATAAGTTGGAACTTGTCCTGGAAGTTGATCAGCAAATGGAAGCCGTCCTCCATAAGTCCGTGTATGAATCATCAGAAGATGGTGCGATTTGGGTGCGTTTCGATCGTTTCGTCTACCACGCGATGAATCGCGTGTTGCTCCTCAGGCTCACATAATTGTCCCCATACATTCATCTATGCAGGATGCGTGGAAGCAAGAAGTCAATTGTACGAGCGTTTTCCAGGAGGAAGAGTCTCCGTTAAGGATTTCTCGACTCACTTCTTGCACTAATTTTGCTGAGAATGTTCGCGCGCGTTATTTTCGAGTGCGCTTAACCGCGGACGTGGACTGCAAGTGGAACATTCACGAAGTCTATATTAGCGCAACATAGTACAAGGTGTCTTCTTTTTTGTCATCGTATACGATAATTTTGTTTACATGCCTCGTTTTTCTCTTTCTAGAAAGCTTCTCGTACAAAAATAACTGTGGTGGCATTGTGCTGTAACTTACTTCTCAAGGTCAACCACGTCAATTATTAGGTGCAAAAGAAGGCTGACAGATACATGTCAAAGTAAAGATCAGTTCTCTCAGCAGCTGCTGGGAATATTCTACACTTCAATAACTTGAACGGACTGGTTATGCGAGATAAAATGTACCCCTATGTGATACCTTCGAGGTCCAGATGCCTTTGGTCGTGGGATCGTGCTTATTTTTATTGCTATTACTCGGACTTACACTGTCGACTTTTTCAGCCAACGCGTGAAGCGGTTCTTTTTTTTGCGTTTCCTGATGCTGAGAGACTGCAAGACCTTCATCAGACTGCATTTTGACGGTCAAATGCGATCAAAGTGCACCATCAAGGACACATTACGGGCGCTTGGCGTCGGCGGAATTTGAAGGCCTAAGAAAAGGACGCGTTCATAGATATGAGTTGGTTGAGTATGATAGCATATTTATCGAATAGGAAGATTGGAGGGTATGTGGTTGGGCATGTATTGGGCATGTAGCAAGACGGAATTTATTTAGCAGCCAATCAACGCCGCGGGGTTGATCGTCTCCGCTTACGTCATTGCCAGGAGGCCCCTGCAAGGGCCGCACGCTCGCGTGCGGCGATGAGCTCTTACGCCGCTCACTCCCTCCCTTTGAACTCATTCTATACCCCAGTGATACCCTGGCTCTCATGTTAGCCTCTGTTGTTCGGCGCTCAGCTATACCTAGCGGGCTTGGTTCTGCTAAACGTGGAATCTCAGTGCAGGCAAGTGTGGGGTAGGGTGGATCAATTGGACTACGAGATCTCATGTTCGTTGGCAGTCGTTGTTGCACGGTTCACCTGAAGCAAAGAAGGCCGGGGACCTTGAAGTTCAGCAGCATTCACGAATTGTAGGAAGGGGGAAATACATCCATGGCTTTGAGAGTGAGTTTCATTGGGTGCTTTGCTTCTTTCCCTTACTGAGCTCGAGGTTCCAGCGCACCGTGTCAAGCCAGACAAGAGGGAAGAGTACAAGAAAGCTGCGTGAGTGTCTATGATTATTCTTATGGTGTTGACCTTCTGAAAGTGGCGTTCCGTAGCGAGCGGTATTACAAAGGCATCCAGGAGGACTCACAGTTGCATGTCAAACTAAGTGGGAACTGGGAAACTCTCGTCGGTGATCAAGAGACCTTCCTCCATATCCTTGAATACGAGAATTATGCTGGCTATGATAAGACGGTGCAACTTGTCAAATCTTCGGAGGTATGTTCGAGTTTGTTTCGACCTGGCGCTGTGATTGCTCATAATGGAAACTACCTTGTAGCATTATGAGAACTACAAGGCCATGTTGCCGTTCCTGACCTCACGGACAACCCAACTCAATCAGGAGTTTGCAATCCTACCCACTGCTCCACCCCATGCTGAGGGAGGGATATTTGAACTAAGGACTTACCAACTCAAGCCAGGGACTCTCCTTGAGTGGGAAAATACATGGTAACGCGCTCACCGCATCTTCCCGTGTTCTGATCCTGACCTGTTCCTAACTCTCTAGGAGAAGAGGCATTGAAGCACGTCGCAAATCCGTCGCCCCCGTGGGTGCATGGTTCTCTCAAGTTGGACGACTTCATGAGGTTCACCATATGTGGCAATATCCGTTAGTCCGGCCCGATTCATCTTGTCGGTGGTACTCTGGCTGAGATGTAACATTTAGGAACCTCCAAACGCGGAAAGAAATCCGAGAAAAGGCGTGGCAAATCGATGGATGGGCGGAAACAGTTTCGAAGGTGAGTGCATGCCTCAGTTCTCAGGCAATGACATGCTGAGGATATTTTCTAGACGGCGCAACTTGCGAAAACAATGGATGCACATATTCTCTCCCCACTATCATTCAGTCCTCTCAAATAAGGTGTCCTATGTATCTATCATCCCCAATTAGCAGGACTATATCATTGCATCCCTAGCCTTCTTATGACACAGATTAAGACAGTGAGAGCCGCAAATCCAGATTGAACCTGATGCAGTCCCATGACTTTTAATGTGCTGAGGATCGGCGAGTCGAGAGATAACGCTGATATGTTGCGAACAAGGTTATTACGACACCTGTGTCTCACACTGTGCCTTCGACGTTCCCTGTTGGATTTGACGCTCCCAGGAAAAATGGCGAAGGTTGAGTAATCGGCACGGTGGAGCGCGAAGAGAGTGGGTTTACCGGAGTCATCAAGCTCGGGACGTGGGCGGAAGAGAGCCTCGGAAAAGAGGTCTGGGAGGATGTGGTAGCGCGAGGCTGACATTTTGTGGTTACAAATAGGACCTTCTGACCACGGAGATGAAGTAAGTACAAGCTAGTAGGAATGTCGTCAGTCCATCAGTGTGTGAAAACTTGATTGCCGGCGGTTCGAGGAACGGCGGCCTACCGCGCTCACTGATCGAGCGTTCCTCACGTGCGCGTCTCGCGTCTCAGAACTCTCCACTTCTGACTCCAGCCCTCAGCGCTTTTTCTCTCTTCTTAACTATCACCACCGCTACGCATCATGGAGTCCTGGCACGACACTGACCCCTCCGAAGACGATGGGCATCACAATGAGGATCCCCAGGCTTCCTCTCGGAAGCGGAGCAGTCGCGGTCCGTGGTGTATTGCTGAAAGCTACGCTCCTCACTTTCTGACATTCCATTCCAGCTTGTGATCAATGCCGGAAAACAAAAAGCAAATGCGAGAGGGCTAGACCCGACTCGAAAGTATGCAAGAGTTGTGCATTGACGGGCACAGGTGAATAATTTTCGGCGCCATTGATTGTGTATGTCTTAATCATCGCTATCCTTAGAGTGCACATTTTTGGGTATGTGATATCTACCTTAGCCTGTCTATCGTTGCTGAATACAACTTTTGTCATCACTTAGGCCCTAGCTACAAGCGTGGTCCTCCGAAAGGCTACATTCACGCCATAGAGCAACGATGGCATCAAGTCGAGGCGCTATTGGGAGCTATTCTCCAATGTCCCGATCCTCGAGTCCAGAGTGTGGTTGCTGAAATGCGGCAAGACGACCTTGCTAGGGAGATTTTAGGCCGCGTTGATTCTGGACCATATGTATGTCCCATTATCTCGAACGTAATATTTCGCTGCTTAATCGTTACAGGGTCCATCGGGGCGGAAAGCACAGCCTGCGGACGCTACAAAGGAGGACTTCTTCGCCTCCATCCTCAGAAGCAATAATGAGGCCGCTCATGTTGATTCTTCAAGAGCCCGCAGGCAGTCAGAGTATCCAGGGAAATAGTATCTTCTAATCAAGGTAAGTCGTTTTGTATAGCCTTATCTGCATTTGCTAACATCTATCAAGACCATGGTCTTTCTGTCGTCCCTACTAAGGAATGGCAAGATAATTTGTCAAAACGACTCGCATTCGGGCCTAGTCCGGGCACGAGTACTCATTTACCTGATGATCAGGGTCTTCCTGCATCACGGAGAAGAAGACTTAATACCAATAATAATCAGCTGCCGACAAATTGGAACAGCCTCTATACTATTGATCCAACACCTGGTATGCACCTCACATCGATTATTAATACGCGATTAACGATGTTCCAGAAAATGACGATTTTAAAAGTGCCTCTGAAGGGATGGGACAGTTATCCCTTGATGAAAATCAGGAGGTAATTGACACTTCAATCGATGGACAATCACCCACATTGACATTTCCACGCAGGTGCGGTTCCACGGTCAAGCGAGTGGATTACATCTTCTTGGTCGGAACGAGCGCACGGATGATCGCATAGACGGGGGCATATGGTGGGTTTGTTAGGGTATCCTGGCAGTTATAATTTCTCACTTCCGCGGTCTCCAGGCGTTTGCCAATGGCCAGAGTTTGGCCTGCCTCCAAATTTGGAATCCAAACCTATCCCTCCGCTTCGGGACAAATTAATATTGAACTGCCGCCGCAACATCTACAAGATCGCCTTATTGAACTTTATTTTAACAATATACATCCAGTGTTCCCTGTAATACATAAGACACGCTTCTTAACGGAGTATCGCCACAGGTGAGTTTTTTTACCTCCCTTCACAGTGCTTCTTGTGCTGACTATTGGTGTTCTAGAATAAGGTCAGTTAGATGTGATACATGTCGTGCAAGTTCTGATTAAGTATCACAGTGATGGCGTCGACTTCAGAGACTCTCCGAGTTCGCATTCGGCCTCATCATATTCCTCGCCTAGACCAGAGCCGACGCAAGAAGTGACTCGGTTATTATTATTCTCTATATTCGCTGTTGCTGCTCGGTTCATCGAGGAGGACGATCTTCCCCAAGACAACAGGATGTGGGACGCGGGATGCAACTATCTGGATAGTGCGCGCAGTGTCCTCAGTTCGTCATATCTACTTTGCGTCACATTCCTTGCGACTGATTATTCGATAGTGAAAGTTTTCCACATCGCTCGACCATCAACAGTACAAGCGCTACTGCTTCTAGGCTACAGGGAGTTTGGGATAGGCTCTATGGAGCAAGGTTGGATATTCATCGGTATGCCTATATTTTCATTATCTTGGATGCATCGGCCAAATTGATGCCGCAAAATAGGGATGGGTATTCGAATGGTGGGCTACTTTCCCTCGAGGAGGTAAAGTTCTATGTGATCTGACTACCTCCCTCAATAGGCGTTCGATCTTGGATTAAACTGTGATTCCTCGAAATGGAAGATGCATGGGCACGACCTGTTTTCTAGCGATGAAACACAAACTCGGCGACAAATTTGGTGGGCCTGTGTTCTAACGGATAGATACGGGTCCGTATATATGGGTCTGTTGATTTTTTTGCCCAATGTCGGTGACTTTTCTGACCGCAATCTAGGCCGGCCAACGATGATCAAGGATGAAGATTTCGAGACAGCATTACCAAATGTTGATCCAGTGAGTCAAGTCCTCGATTGTGTGACCGAAGCCCACAATCTAAATCACCATATCAGGCTGAAGATCGACAACCGTGGCAACCTGGGTTGACGAAAGATAACATTCCTTACGGCCCCGTACCATGTCGAGTTATGAGCGCCTTCTGCGCCACATCCAGGCTAGGTAAGTGCATATTTGAAATAATCTTATTTGGAAGGTGCTGACTATGTCTCAGCCGTCATCCTGGGAGCAATAGTGACGCAAATCTATCCAGTGCGGTCAATAGGGAACAAGTCCAAGCAAGCTATGCTGGCTGATCTGGAGAGTCGATTAGATCAGTGGTATATTACCTTGCCGGATGAACTTCAGTACGACGGATCAAGCAAGAGATACACGCCACCGCCGCAGATTCTATTCTTGCATCTTCGATACTGGGGCGCAGTCTTGATACTTCATCGTGCTTTGTGAGTCTGTTCATCATTTTTTGACGGCGTTGATACTGACTGCCTGAAGTATACCCAACTGGAAGGGGTAAGCTACTCACAGGCTAATGTTTCATGAAGGAGTTGTGGCTGATCGTCCGATTAGATACTCTGAAGTGGCACACAGATCAACTATCGGAACACGAGCGCTTGATCTCTCTCACGCAGCCGCATGCCATGTTGCGTCAATAGGTAATACATTCGTGTGCTAATCAATGTGTAGGAGCTCAATGTTGGGTTTGTAGTGACAGCCTACCGTGAAACATTTACAATGAAGAGGTCCTCACCGTTTTTGACATCGTATTTGTTTGGTGCAGGGTACGTTTTTCATCTCTTTCAAGGAGTCTTCTAGCATTTGACCTGAGGAATGATATAGAATTATGCATGTATTAACATGTGAGATTCATTATGGTTAAATGATTTTTTAGCTTCGAAACTGACTTTAATATAGTAACTATACGCCCAGACAACGTTGAAGCCAGCCATGCTCTCCAACAATGTATGGTTTCCCTAAAGGAGATGGCAGTGGGTATCAGCGGTTATGAAGCAATGTCCCCGATGATTAACGCTATTTGTAGATTGTTTGGCCTAGTGCCTCACGAGCATGGGAGCTACTTAATGGTGTGCAACTCCGGACCCACGCCCCCCCACCGGCAGAGTTTCAGCCGCACTATCAGAACATAGATCGAAACAAAAGAGGAGCCCAGGATGCGTTTGGGGAGGACAACCGTCCCGATTACCCAGCCCATGAGGTCTTTGCACCCGCAGGAGCGCCCGAGACTACAGGCGGCGGGAGCCTCCAGCACGAGACGGGCGTGCAGGACGTGAGCACTCGATTAATGGCCCATATGCTCGGTTTGGAAATTCCTGGCGTCGAGCCATCAACTTCTTATTTTCCCGGATATGAGTGGTGGCCCCGGATCCAAGGAAACGGTGCTTCGCAGCAGCAGCAACAGCAGCAGCAGGCGCCGTCTCAGACGGGCGCGTATCCGGGCGGGGCGGAATTCTCGGCGGCGGAAATGCAGAGGATGGAGCAGAGCCTGTCTGTGGGCGGGACGAACTGGGTGCCCACCGCGACGACTGATTACACCGCGGCGAATCTGAACTACACGTATGATTTCGGGCAGTATGGGGTGTGAAGAAAAGCTAATTTAGATATGATACTTGATTTATCTGTAGTTCTATGTAGTTGTTGTGTATTATGGTAACACGATAAGCATCTGATGGACTGGGCGATCAAACTAAATTGAACACAATGGGAAAGTGAATTACATAACGGCCTCACCTGAAGCGTATGTGATCGCAATCATCTTGGACCTTCGTGGACCCACGATTGACGATTTCCCACTTGTTTGGCCGACGTTGTCCTCAGCGCTAACCACCACCATGTCCCACCTCCACGAAATCCTCAACCACATCCCCAGCCGTCCCCAGTCCTCAAAGCATGTCCATCTTATTTTTTTCAGAGCGCCCACCTTTGCTAACTCCGTACATTCGCCAGATTACCCGACACGGCTCCTGTCGTGGACCAACTGGAGATTTCGTCGTCCGCTGAAGACGATATCTCGGGCTTCGAAGACGACGAAGTTGACGAGCTCGACGAGGAAAGCGAAGACGATCTCGACTTCTATGACGAGGAGCCATCGTCCGCGACGCCTCCTGCCAGTGCGGCAGCTACGGAGCAGCACAGCAGTGTTCCCCCACTTCATACCGTGGAAAACTTAAACGGGCCAAAATGGAACCTAAAACAGATACATTTCCAATGCGCCAGGATGAAAAGCGGGCAGAGCCAGCGCCGAGGCGAAAACATGAAAAACACGACCGGAAGATCGACCTAGGGCTCCACGATCACAAGGCACATGCTGACTGCCCTGACACCCTGGCCTGCCTCCCCGATACCCATGGCCGCCCGCAACACACGCTTCCCGTTATTCTGCGCTGTGCCATTCTTGGGAGTCCACGAAAGCGTCTGACTATTCGTGAAATATACGCCACTATGGAATCCAAATACCCATATTATAAAACGGCCGGCCAAACGTGGAAGGTATCTATTTTGCGTAGACCTCATATATTCAACACATGTGTTGATTATTGTTGCGTTTTTGTTTTGAATAGCAATCCGTTCGCCACCACCTTTCGTTGAATCGACTTTTTGAGAGGCAGCCTCGGCCTGTCACAGATCCCGGGTTTGGCTCATATTGGACTGTTAATTTAGCGGCTCCGCCAGGCACCAAGCGGCCGCGCAAAAGAGGAAGGCCCAACAAAGATGCTCTTGAAGGGACTGTTTCGAAGAAGTCGGGCAACCACAAAGCATATTCAGGATCCCAACCTCAGTTAGACTCCCAACCCGTAAAATTCCAATTCCAACCCCAATCACACCCACCACCACCACCTCCGCCTCTCCCTCAACCCCAGGTTAACACGCTAACTCCTCGCGCATCTGCTCCTCACCATCATCATGCTTTGCTACCGATGCCACCACGACGTTCATCACCTTTGCCTCAATATCGTTCACCGCCGCCATCGCATCCACCACAAATGCAGTCCACGCCAACAATCATATCGCTACAACCGCATCCGAGTCCACCGCCTCCCCAGTCTAAATCCCAGCATCATCAAAATCAATACCAACAGCATAATTATTCTCATCCCAACCAAAATCATCGTCAATCTATTACTTATCAATCACCAGCACATATTTCGCTACCACCTCCCGAGCAACCGCATTCGTCATCTTCATCACCGTTAGTACCACCGCCACCACCACCACCGCCTTCACATCACGCACATCTTCATTACCAACAATATCCACGACAAGATAGTTATCATCCGCATCAGCATCCAGACCAGCATCAGCATGCCCAGTATTCCACGTCTCAGCAGCCATCTCAGAATCCATCTGGATATTCCTCGTCACTTGGAGCTTCTCATAATCATTCACTACCGCCTCGACAACATGATCTTCATCGACAGTCATCAATAACCTATCCTCAACGGAAGGCTCCGACACATCTTCCTATCAGCTCAGCCCGAGAATCAGCATATCAGTTGTCTTCTGCCCGAGGCTCAGAAACAGAAGACAATGCAATGGAGATCGACTCTGGCATCCGAAACCGACCAACGGTATCAGATGAGGAAGAATATGAAAGCGAAGAAGACATGAACCATCGCTATCAGCGCCGCCCCGGAGGCAGCGCTGTCTTTATTCCCAGCAAACCGTCGCCCATCTTTGCCCTTCCGCCATTCTCAGTTCTGAGTCCGCCTCACCGCGACCGCGATGATCTTCTGGAGCAGATGCGCCAGGAGATTGCGATGCTCCGGCGCACGTCCGCTGAAGCAGTGTCTACGTCCATCAGGCTTTCCGAGCAGCTGGCGAATGCGAACCTGGAGGTGTCGCGCTCGCGAGAGGCCGTGAGAGACCTGGAGGACATGCTCCAGGATGAGGCATCGAAGCGCAAGGAAGCTGAGAAGCTGCGCGGCGTCGAGATGGAGCGTCGCCGGGCAGCGGAGGATGTGCTCAGCGGGACACTCCGGTCGCCGACGCGGGTACGGGCGGCGACGTGATACGTTCATTTCTGGGAAGGCTATCTATTTAATATTCCCCCACACCATTTTTCTCATGTCAAAGGAGTCAGGATTATCTTTTCTATTTTATTTGTTACGACATCTTCATGCCTCGCTCATATTTCTGTATCTTTCACAAGTCTGGCCCTCAGACTCTATCTATACTTCGGTTGGTCATTGGATATGATATGGACGATTTTGCTACGCCAGCCTCTTGATTATTTATATAGGTCCTATTTATTCGCGGCCTCTACAATTCTCTCTATTTTTATTCTTTTGTTCTTTGTTATCGGTTTTCCTGGGCCAGTGCTTATAGAAACCCTGCATGGACTCTGATTTCTATCTCATCAGAAGATAGCCTACATTTTTACATAGCCTCTCATAGCCTCCGGTTTTCTCTCTCCATTCTGAGAAGCCTTTGCGGTATCCCATCTGTCGTGGATTGGAGTCATAAATTGGACTATGTACTCTGGGCATCTATAATTATGGCCATTACGGCGTCATCGCGGTTATAGCGGCTCTTCGGGGGTGGGAAAAGTACCCGGTGATCTTAATTTAGCGACGGAGTGATGCGCAACAAGTACAAGCACAGCCAAACATACTTTTTCAAGTTTTGATCAGGCTGAGAGCTGAGCAGATCCACCGATTTCCATGGCCGTTCCCCAGCCAGTACGCCCAAAACTAAAGACTGCGTGCGCATATATCTGATTCATTGCGAAAATTGTTGTTGAAATCTCTGTTAGGTTCAAAAAAGCGCGCACAGTCGCGCCTCTTTACACGTCTGGTGCAGTAGCCGTGACCTCCGATGGAACCAGACTTGTCACTTGTGTCGCGGAGGATATCCTTCTGACGAATATCGAGAATGGACAGGAAATTTGTCGCTTCGTAGGGGTACGTCGTTCTCCTTATTTGTGTTATATTGCATCTAATGCGATCAATAAAATATTTGCAACGATTAGGATACTCAAGCTATCAACTCTCTCTGCATTACCCCATCTTCCTCTCATCTCCTCGTATTCACCGCCTCGCTCTCGCTGCGCGTGTATGAACTCCCCGACTCAAAAGAACCACTGAAGAAGCGCGTACCGCCCATCCGTGTCGTAGGACGCGCGCACGAGGCGCCCGTTCACGTTTGTATCGCCGATCCAACCTCTACATACCTCGCATCCGGCTCAGCCGACGGCGTCGTGAAAGTCTGGCACATCTTGCGTGGGTACACGACACATGTTTTCAAGGGCCACGGCGGCGTCGTCAGCGCGCTCGCATTCCACTATCCGTTCGACGCTTCTGTGGTGTCGGCCGCCAAGAGAGAAGACGATGCGGCTGATAACGGCCTCGGTGGACACGCGGATACGGGTGTTCAACCTCACGGAGGGGCGTCGACGTCGAGTGGAGGTGGGAAGGCGGAGGCGATTCTAGAAGGCCATGTTTCTGTACCGCGAGGTCTAGAGTGTCTGCCGATGGACGATGGCTGGTGAGCGGCGGTAGGGATTCCGTGGTGCTTATCTGGGATTTGCAATCCAAAACCTCGACGGCCGGATCGGCCAAGGTGAAGAAAGGCGCTAAGAAAACGACAGCGCTCACGCCGACGCTGGTGAAGACGGTGCCTGCCCTAGAACGGGTGGAGGCGGTCGGTATTCTGCGGTCGGACGACGACATGGTTGTGGAATCAAAACCGAATTGGCCCAGCTCAAGTTCTACACCGGAGGCGAAAAGGAGTTGTGAAAGTGTGGGATGGCAAGGGTGAGGTTCTGGAGAAATTTGGGCAGGAACACAACGTCGCGTCGGAGGAACTGGAGGAGCAGAGCAAATCGTGAACGTGCTGTGAGTTATATCTTTCTTTTTCTGACTTCGTGCCCTTGATTTTGACCTGAAATTTCTAGCTATGTACCATCTACATCGACAGCGATATCTGTACATGCAGATCAAAATATCATCTTCCATTCCTTGCGAGATGGAACACTCTCCCGCCAATTCGTCGGTTACAACGATGAAATCGTCGATGCAAGCTTCCTCAGTTACCCCACATCGACGACAGACGATACCCTCCAACGCGACTCTCATATTGCGCTTGCCACCAACTCCTCCCTCATTCGTGTCTATTCAACTAAAAACCTTGACGCCCGCCTTCTGGACGGCCATTCAGAAATCGTACTCGCCCTCGATCACTCGGCAGATGGGTCGCTATTAGCCAGCGGGAGCAAAGATAAGACTGCCAGGATCTGGGCACCCATAAGCGCAGAGACAGACGAGACGGGATCGGCATGGGGTTATGGGTGTGTGGGCATCTGCGAGGGTCATGCAGAGAGCGTCGGCGCCGTGGCTCTGGCGCGTGGAGCGACAAAGGCGGTAAATTCCTGTTCACGGGCAGTCAAGATCGCACCATCAAAATGTGGGACCTGTCGCAGCTCCCGAGCGCTTTACAACTGGCAGCGAAGGCGCGGCACGTTGCAAGAGTTTGACGACCACAAGGCGCACGAGAAGGACATCAACTCGCTCGACGTAGCGCCGAACGACCGCTTCCTCGTGTCGGGCTCGCAGGACCGGACGGCGAAGGTGTTTGAGATCGTGTACATTGTCGGCGCGGGTGGCGCGGTGCGCGGGGAGCTGAAGCTGATCGGGACGTGCAAGGGCCACAAGCGCGGGTGTGGACGGTGCGCTTCGGACGGGCGGAACGCGTGCTGGCGACGGGCAGTGGGGACAAGACGGTGAAGCTGTGGAGTCTCGACGACTACTCGTGTTTGCGGACATTCGAGGGCCACACGAACTCGGTGCTGCGCGTGGATTTCCTCAATGCTGGGCTGCAGCTTATCAGTACCGGCTCGGATGGCCTGGCGAAGTTGTGGAATGTCAGAGAGGAGGAATGTGTGGCGACATTGGATAATCACGAAGATAAGGTACGTAATATGGTCATTCGGCGCTTGACTTCTGTTGATTGATAATGGCGTAGGTCTGGGCATTGGCTGTCAGCGCGGATGAAAAACCATTGTCACCGGAGCTGCTGACTCCGTTGTCACTTTCTGGGAAGACTGCACAGAAGAGGATGAGGTGGTCAAAGAGACGAAACGGACTGAGATGGCACTCAAGTAAGTTTGTTCATTTTCTCTTGCGCTCTACTGAAATCGCTTCTAGGGACCAAGACTTCATGAACTACGTTGAATTGCGCGACTACAAAAGAGCTATTCAATTGGCGCTAGCGATGGCACAACCTGGACGTCTCTGTCTCTTTTCAAAGAGATTTCTTCGTCGAAGAGGAAGATGATTCGCCATCACTGACAGGAAACCCCTCGGTCGACGAGGTCATTCGAACACTTTCTGGTCCCGAACTAGCCAAACTCCTTCGTTTCGTACGAGATTGGAACACGAACGCGAAGACTTCTGCTGTCGCTCAGCGTATCCTGTTCGCCATTACGAAGCTGCGCACCGCCGATGACATCATCCAAGCGTTCGGCGAGGAGAACACGGAAAAATTGTTCGCTGATGGAGATGTGGAGGATCTGGCTTCACCCACTGGCCCTCCGACAGGGCGAACTGCCCTCAAGAGCTTGTGGATGCTCTGATCCCATATTCTGAGCGTCATCTGTCGCGTATGGATCGGCTTGTTCAGGAGAGTTACGTGGTGGATTATATCTTGGGAGAGATGGACGATGGCATGTTTGGCAATGATTTCATGGGAGATGATGATGATGCTGTTATGGATGTAGATCATTAGAAGCATGCATTCTCCTTTTCCTCTGCGTTCGTTGATTACAAGTAAATCTTGCCCAGTCGGCATCCTCGCACGCCGTTGAAAAGGAGCACCCACTCCCCAGCCTGGACTGTGTCCTTGGTGAGCGTACCCTCCGTGTCCTCGATTATACGTCCTTTCTCTAGCAGCCATCCACGCATCACGCCCGCCAGGCAGCCTGTGTTGAGGGACGGGGTTAACCATGCAGAAGAACGGTAGAATGCCACATTAAATATAGACGCTTCCATAACCTCTCCATCTTGGTTGTACAGTAATACGTCCCAGTCGGAAGATGATTCTTTCCCTTTTTGCTCATGGCGCTTTTTGGCTCGATCGTAAACATCTCGCAGCGTCGTTTTCGTCTGTGTGAATATCGATGGCTGGGTGGCCTCTCTATCCATGTAGACTTTGAGTGCAGAAAGAAGCTCGACATCGTTCGAAAGATTAGTTGGCGGTGGTTTGCAAAGGGACAGCTCTGTGGGATCAGAGCGGAATGATTCAGGTAGGGGCGCCGCGACGACCACGAGCTGTCCGTCTACGGAGAGCGTTATCTGCACCCTGAAGGCCACAGCCGTGCTGCCCTTGACGCGCTGATCTGCAATCGCATCGAGGCACTTGCCCTTGAGAAGGGCGTACTTGAGCGTGGACTTGGCGAACAGCCAGCTGTGCTTCTCCGCCGCGGCGAGGAGGCGCTCGAGGTGCAGTGGGAGGAGGAAGAACGGGGAGGGCCGTGTGGGTCGTTGTTCCAGGCGACCGACTGAAGATATGGGTCGTAGCGGGTGGTTGAACGCAGTTGGAATGGGCCGTCGATGCCATCCATGGTAAGTAGTGAAATTTGAGACCAGAGGTTATGGGATGTTGTGTGGGCCTGTGGAGAGCAATAGGACAGTGATGAGCGCGGATTGTCAAGGTGATCGGTGATCGGTGGTGCGACTTCTAAAGGAATTTATTGCTATAAATGGCCTTCAGACCACTCAATTTGATATCCAGTAATATCAGAGATTCAAAGTTCAATTTCTATATACTTAAACCGTTTGACTCTGAAATCTAAGTCAAATCTAAGTAAGTAGCAGATGTAGCAGAGCCAGTCTAAGTGATACCACCTCACATGTCACACGAGCGTCACATAGCAAGGTCTCGCGGCGCACAAAGGCTTGTATTGAAGTTCCCTTATGCCGCACGTCGGAAAACCAACAGCTCTCCACTGGGGACAGGTTATCCAAACGTAAATCCGCTGGATTTATTCTATCCTCCATATGCGATGCGAACAATCCTGAACACTGCGGCACTTGCCTGGCCGGCGCTTTGTACGAAATTACAGCGATGGCGGCAGCTGTATTCGAAAACCCTGGGGGCGCCAAGTCTACTGCCCAACAATCGCTGCAGGATCCCAAATTCTGGAACGGTATCCTTGCATTTCTCCTGCTAAAGCGCACGGACGAACACTAGATAGGCTGTTGACGCGTTTATCAGAATGCTCATGTCGAATGGAAGATGTGGCTATCGCAGCATATCACAGGAAGGGATCGTCACGGGCTGCGTTGTCGATGGCTAGGGCGCATATAGACGAAGGCGAATTAGGACCAGTAACCTCCGGTCGATGTTCGTTTATCATGGACATGTTCTGCGTTTTGTGTATTGTTCTCAAGTCCAGTGGGGTCACATCCGTCGCGAAAGGGAGATCACAATCTTGGCCACTCCATCTAACAGATCTCACCCCTATGGCGCAGACAGCTTCGTCCAAAGCATGCTCCAGTGGTATCGCTTCGTACCCGAGACCGCAATCATTCATTACACAGGACTAGTCTTGCGCATCTGCGGAACTGCGGTCATCCCAAGCCTCGTAAAATACCGATTCTCGCATGCCGTCATCGAGTCTTGCCGACAGCTCGTCGACCTGACTTTGGCTGATCTTACCCAGGATCTGGATGAACGAGGTCGCATCCGCCTTGCCCAGAGGTTCAGGAACCGTGTATTAGACTATGTTGGGTATTTCCGAGCTATCGAAAATTTGATCACAACAAAATCCGACTGCTTCGCAGAGCTCATGCGTGGATGCGAAACGAAAGCCATGCAGTTTTGCTCGATACTCCTCTATTTATCTTCTGATCCGAAGATGCCATCCCATGATATTTCAGACTATATGTTCGGGTTTGCGTGGTATGGGCAGGAACTTTTCCGATTCTTCCATATGCATCTATATCCTCGACCCGATATGCCTGTGCATCCAATGATAGAACAGATAGATTCCAAGATATTCCCTTTTCCTGCCGCTCTTCAGGAACCCGCGTATTTGGCACTGGGCTGTATTCTAGCGTTTCGCGTAGACCGCCATTGTTCAGCCTACAAATGTCCGAACACCTTCCAGACTGTGGGCAAAGACTTCCAGCGCTGTTCACGCTGCAAGGTTGTTTCTTACTGCGGGCGCGACTGTCAGGCCAATGCATGGAAGGATCAAAGTTTTCCTCACAAGCGAACATGTTCCGTCATGCGCAACCTGATAAATCGTGGAGGCGGGGCAGAACTCGTTTTCAAGAAAAAAGGAGCATTATTCTGTGCGACGACGCACCCTACGATCTTTGAAAATTGGAACAAGGCAGGCATTTGTGAAGATGATTTCTCACTCCTCGATAATTGGTACAAGGCAGTCTATGGGAAACGTGGATATCCTATGCCTGACGGGACTGAATGGACGCCTGGATATGATGATTATAATGATATAATCGCAAAGCTTACCGAGAAGGGTCGCGGACCAGAAGGTATCTACCATTGATCTACCAGTTTCTATCATGGTACTTGATTACGTTTGGCTGACTTGTGGGCTGCTTCACTTTGCAGCTAAATTTCTCAATCGTCTGGCGCGATGGCCTTGTGAGATAGCTAAAGAGGAACAGCTCTTGAAAGCTCAACCATTCTGGGGAGAAGATATCATTTGATTATCAACTGTAATTTTCCTTTGGTATGCACTCTATAAGTATCTTGTTTGTTATGTAAATGTAGTTTTCCCAGATGCTCTGGCTCATACTCACATTTCTCACAGTGTATTTAGGCTGCGGTATCATCTCACCATATTTGCCAGCAAGTAGTGGGATTAACGCTTGAATTATTACAAACATCAGGTTTCGAACAAGTTTCGAAGCCACTATGCTACTTAATTGTACAAAATTATGTAAAGGAGCTGAAATGTCTCCTTCATCTACTCGTTAAGGGTGCAGAATCGGGTAACCATGTTGATAACCATTGAGACCTGGCTGTAATGAGGTTCTGTAGCAAATTGTAGTGCCCATTAATTCCTGTCAGTAATAAAACACGGGAAATCGGCAATCAGTGATGTGCAACTTCTAAAGGCACTTATTACTATAAACGGCCAGCCAATATTTTGATACTCAGTTGCATGTATAAAAATAGAGATTAATACGATCCATGTCCACTCTTTCGACATGGATCTGCTATGTAAGGGCTTTGGACTATGTTGGGGTAAGCCTGAGTAATGCTCGGTCCAGGCGTCACGCGAGCGTCACATAGCTCTCTGCGGCGCGCGCGCGCACTAAATTTTCCCTTAAAGTTATGCCACCACGTCGAAAAATTGGCGACACCTCCCCAGCGGATGCCTCCTCCGCATCCGCTGTTCTCATCCTATCCTCCATACGCAATCCGAACAATCCTGAACACTGCGGCACATGCCTGTCTGGCGCTTTCATGGAATTTACAGAGTTCGAGAAAACTGTATACTCTGGGCGTCATATCAAGCAATCTGCGCGAGATACCAAATTCTGGGACGGTATCCTTGCATTCCTGCTGCTGAAACGCACGGACGAGCAACTGGATAGGCTTTTGATGCGTTTATCGGAATGCTCCTGTCGAAAATACGATGCGAATATCAGAAGATTTCATAAAACGGGATTGGAATGGGAGGAGGTAACAATGTCTAGGATGCACATTGAACAAGGCGAATCAGGACCAGTTACCTCTGGTAGATGTTCGTTTATCATCAACATTTTCTGTGCCTTGTCTACTATCCTCCGTACGAGTGGGCTCACGTCCGTCGCAAAAGGAACAATGCAACACTGGCCACTCAATGCGACAGATCTCATCCCATATGGAGCAGACAATTTCGTAGAAAGCATGCTTCAGTGGCATCGCTTCGTACCCGACACCATGATCTTTCAATACACCGGACTAGCCTTGCACCTCTGCGTAGCTTCGCTCATCCCAAGCCTCGTGAAATACCGATTCTCGCATGTCGTTGTGGATTCCTGCCGACAGCTCGTTGACTTGACCATGGCTGATTTTACCAAAGATCTGAATGGGCAAGGTCGCAACCGCCTCTCCATGAGATTCAAGTTCCGCGTATTGGACTATTCTGTGTATTTCCGAACCATCCTACTGTTGAACTCAACAACACCACCCAATTGCTGCGCAGAGCTTATGCGTGGATGCGAAACGAAAGCCATGCAGCTCTGTTCTTTAATTCTCTATTTATCTTCAAATCCAAAAATGCCACCACATGAAAGTTCGGACGTCATGAACCAGTTTGTGTGGTTCGCGCAGCTACTTTTCCGATTCTTCCGCATGCACCTATATCCTCGTCCCAATATCCCTGTGCACCCCCTGGTGGAGAGTCTGGATTCTCAGGTATTCCTAACTCCCGCTGTTTGCGAAGACCCCAAGTATACGGCGCTGATGGCCATCCAAACGCTTCGCTCCGACCGCCATTGTTCAGCCTACAAATGTCCAAATTCCTTCCAGAGTGTAGGCAAGAATTTCCAACGCTGTTCACGGTGCCAGGTTGTGTCCTACTGCGGGCGCGAATGCCAAACCAATGCATGGAAGGATCAGAAATATCCTCACAAGCAAATATGCTCCGTCTTGCGCAGCCTGATGAGCCGCGGAGGTGGACCAGCGTTTTTTTTCGGCGATGGGCCAGAATTTTGGGAGATGACGCACCGTGTGGTTTATGAGAATTGGAAGAAAGCAGGCGTTCAGGAAGATGACCTTTCGCTCATCGGGGACTGGCACAAGGCGATTACTGGGAGCCGTGGATATCCTATACCTGATGGAACCGAATGGACGCCTGGATATGATGATTACAACGAAATAATTGCAAAGCTCAGCGAGAAGGGTCGCGGACCAAAAGGTATTTACCACTTTCCGTCGTTTGACTCTTGATTGTGTTTGGTGGACTAATGGATTGATTAAATGTGCAGCTAAATTTATAAATCGTCTCGCTCGATGGCCATCTGAGGTGGCTGCAGAAGAATGCCTTTTGAAAGCTCAACCATTCTGGGGAGAAGATATTACTTATTGATCAAGAATTTTTCAACATTCTCCGTGACCATCCTCTGAATTTTTTGTAATTGAGTAGTTTTGCTCCATGTATGTTATTTATGTTATATTAACAAGTATTATGCTATGGTATCTTTTTTTAAGTAAACTCTGTGCTGCAATAAATACAAAGTGACATATTGAATTGACATGATTATGGACTCTAGGATTCAAATTCAAAGCTGATCCACTACTTTACATGCGATGAGTACGACTGGAACAGAAAACCTATTTGAACAGAATCTAAGCAAGATTAGCCCAAGGCTAGGCCAGGTCTCGCTGAAAGTGCTGGAATGCCTCGTATATACGGCATGCAGGTCTTCAATTATGCAGAAATGGGTAATCCCTGAGAGTTGTTGGACCTAATTGCAGTGAGCAGATTCCAGCACCCTTTATATTTCTGCCAGAATCTCTTCGCGACCAGTATATTGGTGGGTTATGACTTCGGCTGAAAATTAGTCGATCCGTATGTCTGACTCGTCATAAACATTGTGGCTCATATTCTTTAATTCGATGCGAGAATTCAATGTGTCCAATAACGTCTATAAAATGTAAAAAAACCCGTGAGCGGAGGACGATGTGAAAGGTCAAAAGATCATTACGTTGGTGTAGATGCGGCCAAGCGGATATGCAAACATGGCATAGAGATTGGTGTTTCGATGGAACAGAAAGCTAAACAAATCTGCAAGGGCGAGTAGTGAAGCGAAAAGGCCAGTCTGGATGGTTCCACGAATAAGGCGATTTATGACGCTGTCTGTACTACGGAACCCTGTTCGCGAGCGTGCGAGGGAATAGGTTAGGACCACTGTGAATAGCGATAGCAATGCTTTTGAATAAACCCTGCAGATACAAATGAAGACTGGAGAAACAAACCTGTGATCATGAGGTCAGCAGCAGTTTGAAAGCCGAGCCAGCAAGCAACGAATGGGGTCATCGGTGTGAGATCGCTTACGCTGACACAGGATGAGCGTCAGAAGTCAACCACAAATATTCTACAGAGGAATGGATAAACTGACTGATTGATGATGGCAGATCGAATCCCAGCATAGGCGCCAAAGACAAATCCTAGACTACTCAATGCCGCAATCACTGATATAATTGGTATGCTTTTTGTTAGTTTGTATACACTGGAAAAGATCTTTAGATGCTCTATTCAAAAATATTCGATGGACAGTCGGCTTACCGATGGCCCAAGAAGAATTGAGTGAGAATTGCAGCTACGGAAGTTGCCACTGCCGTGAAAGGAATTGCCCAACCAATGCCTATGTTTGACGAGAAAGACCGTGTAAGCAGAAGACTGTCTGCGATCTAATGCATGGAACACACATACTTTCAAGGCTTGCCGGATTTCCGTAGTTCAGTACGCTATGCGATGCAGCAGTCAGGGATATCGCAACGAGGTCCAACGGAGAGTTGGCGATCAGAACGTTACCAACCACATATCCCAACCATTGTAGACACCTCTGCGGAAGGAAGGTCAATAAAATATGAAATGTGATCTGTTTTATGAACGGAATAGGAACTTAACATACACTACGCTGTGGACTGTGTCCACCACGAACAGCACCCCAACAATCGATCTATTCATCGTTTCTCTTAGCAATTAAGCTTGCTAAAGGTGGCAAATTAAACGGACTTTAACCATAAAGCATCGTTGAAGTCTAACAAAACGTGGACGTCAGAAAACGGTATTGGACGGAATGAAAATACGCTCACTGGTTATTCGATACAGCAAGAACTGATATGTCACAAGACCGTAGAGATACGTGTTCACTGCAAAGCAAGATACCCACGAGGATTGGTCAAAAGCTGTTGAAGTCGCCTGCTTTCGAGTGATATAAATGGCCTACCCAAGAGGCCAAGAAGAAGGACGCCTGTAGTGTCCCAAAAACATATGAGTAGTGCATCAAAGAGGCGACGGAAATTATCCTGCATACCAACGGTAAGGTCGAATTCGCGATCGACCATCCAGTCTCTTCAGAGAGGAAAGGGAAGAAAATGCACAGGCAACCACCAAGCGGACTCGAAGTGGGCTCGCTTTTTTCGCGGTTTGCTTCTTATATATCCATTTGATGGCATGTCAGTCTAGAAATTGACGTACATAATAGAAGATTACGGTAGGTACGTTCGTTTCATCAATGTCATGATCACCACGACCTTGGTCAGCCTTGGTCCTTGGAGAATTTCGGCATAACTGCACCCATTCAAAGGGTCGCCTTGGGGTTGCCACCCAAGTGACGCTGATCCTTCCTGTCCTTTTACAATCGAATTCCATCAGCCAAACTTTCGACTTTCGATGCACTTACTGACACCATCACCTTCCTTAGGTCGATAAGTAGAGAAATTGCTCACCGAAAGGAATTGGAAAGGAATGTAGCCTCGCTAAAGGCGAATTGTTTTTAACTTGTTTATAAATAGAATGACTCGTCACCGTGTTAGTGATCCATCAAACTTTGTATCAGTATGGAACTGTACATATGGGGGCGTAAATGCAATCTACTTGAAGACTTTCACCAATCGAAGATCAGCAATTTTGCCCATGATCATGGAGAAAGTTGATGGAAATACCGTCAACGGTCACTGTCACCCAAATACAAGTACCCGGTGCATATCAGGTTTCGTGCGGTGTCTCCGCTTCTATGAGTTGTTGCCCGGGAATCTGAAGTTACCAAGGGGCTTTTGATCCAGCGGTTAGAGTCTGGAGACTGGAATTGAAGATCTGCCATACATATATGTGCCAGCTTAGACTGGCCAATATCATTGATTAATCACCGGCGCTTCTTTGGTGGCACCCAGGTCCATGTCGGGCGTCTCTTTTTCAGTTTGGATCGCTATAAAAAATTTGCAGGATCAATCTTTGCAGGATCCCAAAAAGACGTCGACATGAAGTCACATGAAAATAAAGCGAATTTTAGAGAAAATGGTTGGTTGATGGTTGGCAGGATTTGTTTGGAATGAGGTATGCGCTGTGAAGGAGCAATAACTTCCGATGGCACTTCCAGTAAGAAAAGTTGATCATGATTGCACAATGGATGGACATGCCTGACAAAAACAGCAAAAATACAGCTGAATCCAGATCAACATCGGATACCTGTGTCCTCTGTTTGTAAGACTCGGTCAAAGCTCGGTCAAGGTGGGCAGTGTGCATATCTAGTTCCAAATATTGCGAATACACAGGAAGGCAATTCCTGGCAGTGCCCCACGGACCATGGGCCACAGTGGGGCTGGTATTGACGTGTAAGTATGGAGTAGAACAACGAGAGATTTCCAGTGCCACCACGGCCTTTGACTTGATCAGCAACATAGAGACATGGAAGTGAATACTGCGGCCGCGTAATACAAGTGGAAAGTTCGAGGGGTTGGTGGAATTGTTTGCTAAGCGCTTGCGCAAGCACAGGAAGACGGTGCTCGGAAGCGGGCGGCAATGTGACGGATGTGACGGGGATGACATATAAAGGGGGAGTCAATTGTGGCTGCGGTCTCCAGAGGCTCCCAAGCACCCCCCAACATCGTCTTTGGGTATCTCTCACCCACATCTACCGTTTCCATAAATGTTTACCATAAAGGTCACTTATCGTGGCCAGATTCGAAAGCATACGTTCACCGACACCGATACTTTCCCATCCTACGACCAAATCTGTACTCAAGTGAGTCTCATTCAGTGGTCTTGTGTCGCTAGCGACTCACCTGCCTTTCAGCTCTTCCGTGTATTTCCTATTGTCCACACCTTCTATTTATCTAAGCTCTTGTTCTCGCCGAATGCTGCCCATGCCTCTAACATCCTAATCGGCAAGGAAGTTCACAATTCTCTCGACTACAACAAGTGCATTCGTCCATACAAGGATCGCAGTTGGCCCCTTGGCTTGTTGAGATTCAATATCTGTGATTCCAGGGTCTCTCCTATGGACGTATCACGTATGTCAGTCTCTTATTTTATCGAAGACGATACTGACAAGTCACTAGCCAAACCTTCCGTAATCTCAATTGACCCCTTGCCTTCACGACCTACCAACCTTTCTCGCGAGAGCTCTCGTCTGAACCCATTTGGACTTTCGGTCTTCCCTCCGATTCCATCGTCTACATTTCCAGATGCAATGGACGTTGATCGCAGCAATATTCGCAGCAATATTCGCCACCGCCCGCAGTCTCGTCCTCTGCCTACGCCGCAGCACAGATCGTCTGCTCCTAATCTCGGTCCATGCTGCTCAGTCGCACAAGGGAGGGCTGACATCCAGGCCATGTTGACCAACTTTGAAGAGAATTTAAACCGTGTCTTGGCAACCAACCTTGGAACACCTATGTCTTCAGATGCCAGACGTATTTCTGGCGATGCTCGCGCCAGTACCTCGGGAAGGAGGTTCAACTCAGCACCTCCTGCATCACTCTGCTCTGTTTGCACGAAGAACGTCTCAGATTCTGAGCGAGGACCGGATAGTTGGTATTCTTGTACAAACTGCCATGTCATCGTCGTAAGTACCCATCGTCGGCTCTTTTCATATTTTCAAGATCCCATATTTATGTCTCATTTAGTGTGATTCCTGCCATCATGCAGAGCGCCCTGGTTTCTGCTTGAGCACCATGGGTCTGCATAACATGCAACAGGGTGCTGTATCGATTGGGGGTAATGCATACTTGCCTATCCCACATTTACCCGATCCTTGGACCTCTCGGGTATCTTCTACCAATTCTGCGTCTATTCCAGCTGCTCCACCTTCATCTACTCCCGCACAGCACGCGTCTGCGGATGGCACTTCCCCAGTTATACATACAGGCGTTGTATGCGACGTATGCGTTGCCACAATTGAAGGTGTTCGTCATAAATGCCTCGACTGTCCTGGTGAGTCTTAAAGCTTAAAGTTTGATACTTCCTTATTCATCTTGCTAAATTATATATCTGTAATAGACTATGATCTGTGCACATCATGCATTTCGACTGGAGCGGCCGAGGCCCATGATCCTTTCCACGAGTTCTTCGAGATAACAAAGCCAGGTCGAGTGATTGTTCACACAGTATTTAGCGGAGATGGCGAAATGGAGGCTGGAAGGCGTGCTACAAGGAATTCAGCGCATCGGTCCCCTGCAGCACCTGTGCCGCAGGAACCTGTCACACACCTTGCCACTTGCGACCTTTGTGATTCCAGAATCATTGGTGATCGATATGTATGTCGCCTTTTCAACACCATCTCTATCATCGTTTTGCACAAGCTAAAACCGAAACATTAGAAATGCTTGGGCTGTCCGGACTTTGACACTTGTAGCGTTTGTTTCAGGTAAATTTTGAGTCAATCACTTTCATTTTACCCTTTTTTGACAAATACCTCTAGTATTACGAAGGAACAGCATCCGGATCATCCCTTCGTACGAATCCAGAAACCTGAAGATTATATTGTATGTATCGTCGTGCTTATTTACTTCGCCGATCTCATCTTTGTACAGCGTCGCCGCAGTAAACCATATCAAACGCACTATGCCACCTGCGATGGTAGATAATCTTTTTTTTTTTTTTTTCCAATGCGTATAATTAATAAACCTATAATAATTTCCAGGTTGCGAAAACACAATCAAAGGAATCAGATACAAGGTAAGAGAAACTAACTACAATGCACTCAATGGCTCTAATCGTGAAATAGTGCATGCATCCCGAATGCCCCGACTACGATCTTTGTGAAAAATGTGAAGCGCTGCCGATTCCAGTGCATCCATCGATTCACCCCATGCTCAAAATGAAGACGCCTGATACCGTCGTCCCCACGGTGTATCGAGTTGGCCAAACAACGCTCATTGACCGACCTACATGGTCGACTATGCTGACGCCAAATACGTCTATGGCGCGGACTCTCGATGAGCGCCCCAAGTCTCCTGTAGCTGCTACCCCTATTGAGGAGGAGCGTATCAGAACTCCCAAGCCATGGGTGGCCACCCCGCCAACTGCCCGCGAGAGTCAAGAGCCCGTACGCGAAGCGTCGCCTGTGAAACCTCCAGTTCCTCCAAAACCGGAGATGATGTCCAATCCTTCATGGGCATCCATCCCGTCATTCTTTGGCTCCGCCAACTTTGACCCGATGTATAATGTGTCTGGAAATTTCTTGAACCCCTTCGCGGATATTCCGGCGCCTCCATCCCATGCGCCTCCGTCTATGCCATTTGGTTTCGCTCGGTCAGAATCCCAAGGCTTAGAGAAATCCACGGCTGATGTCAAGGAAGAGGAAAGGGATATTACCTTGCCTAGTGTCCCTAATGACATCCCGAATCCATGGCCCACCACCAACCCGGCAGAGCGACAGGAGCTTTTCCAGCTTATCGCTGACTTCGCAGGCCCTTCTACCAGCGCTAACATCATCAGCTCGCTTTCGAATGCGCCCCGTCGAGTCCCACGTAGGCCTAGGTCACCGGAAGAATCGCCTTCCAGTTACGAGGCTCCGATCCCGATTCCTGCTCCTGCGCACGGTTCGTCTTACCAGCCAGCTTACTTTGTGCCACCAACACCCAGAGAACCGACACCCGAAGAAGACCCCGAATCGTCCGCGACGAAGTCACTTCTGATTATGGACGCTTCTTCTGCGGGGTCGTCGATATATGCGCATACTCCGAAGGAGGAGGTACCACTGGCAGCCAAGGATTCTATGGAGGAATCGCAGGCTCCGGAGTACCTCCCAATTCACCCCACTACGTCTGAGTTCTTTAATTCGCTGTACCAGACCATCGAAGATACAGCAACCTCTGCCCGAGCCACTGAAGCGGAGTACAATACTCAGAAGCCAACACCCATTGCCTCACAAGAATCGACAACCCAAGTGGAATCGCAGGCCACCAAGCCTACCACCCCAGCGTTTGGCGAATTTTCCGATTTTTCCGTGACTATGTCGCATCTTCTGCGAGAACTTGAGAAATTCAGTCCCGTGCCCACCGCCCGCCCTGAATCCTCGGTGGTTAACACTGCTGCTGCTCCTGTTGCCGAGAAGGCAGAAAGTGTCGCGGAATCGTCTATCTCCCGTGAAGCTCTTCTCAACGCCCCTGAAGAAAAGCCTACGGACTCCAACCGCCGAGCTCCATTGTCGCTCTTTGACCTCATAGTTCCTCAATTCATCCCGAATGCGAACTCTAAATCGGCCACAGAGAGCACCACGGAGCCGAGCCGTATTCCGTTGAGCGCAGCTTTCGTCGAGGATGTCACGGTTCCTGACGGGCAAGTTTTCCCGCCTGGAGCTGAGTTTGTCAAGTGCTGGCGCCTCCTCAATGATAGTGGGCGCGATTGGCCTGAATCGACCGAGCTGGTCTTCGTTGCTGGTGAATCTTTGTCGGCGCAGTCCTCTGCTGCCATGTCTGTCGAGCTGGGCAGAGTCGCTGCTGGTTCTGAAATTGATGTTTGGACTGGAGAGTTGAAGGTGTGTATCTCATTTTCTTGTTAATATGCAATCCGAGGATTAATGTCGTTGACTTGTGCAGGCTCCGGAGGCACCTGGCCGTTATGTGGGTTACTGGAGGTTGAAAGCTGACAATGAGCTCTTCGGTAATAGCCTCTGGATAGAGTAAGTTGCAAACCACGACGGCTGTTCTTTGATAACATGATCTAATTGGCGCCTTTAGAATCAACGTGATGGAGGCAGATTTGCATCACTCCTCCGACGAATCTCTTGCAGCTTCGTCCATCATCATGCCCGGCGCCTCTTCCACGCAGCCGAGCGAGCACGTCCCGTCTGTCACAGCGCACACCGCATCGATCACCGTCTCCGGTGTGTCCACGGAGGACAACATCTCAGACGCCGGATCAGATATGTCCATGATCAGCATTCCGTCGTCGCCCTCTGACGACGAGGACGAGGAGCTCTGGCACGATAGCCGTTCGCAGACCACCGCCGAGCGCGCCGCGCTTGCTGCTGCTGCTGCCGCTACCGCTGCTGGCTCCCCTGGGGCCTCTGCGTCCGCAATGGACTATGTGTTGTTGTATGATGATAACTCTTCCTCGGAAGAGGAGAAGTGAGGAACGGTAGGTGGAAGGAAGGGTAAAGTGATCCAACTTGTATTTGTATGTTTGACTGATTGGGTAGGACCTATTGTATATTTTCGCTATTCTTGATGAATCACTTTGTTGGCCATATTGTACAGTATGTAAATATCTCTGGATTGCTGGGCCATTTCTTCTTCTTTTTTTTGTCATCTATTCGATCTGTTCGTCTTCCCCTCTCATTCACTGCCTTCATAACCATTAAACCACATATCACAATGTATGTTTTGTTGCATAGAGAATTAGTTCATCTTTTGTCATTGTTATATACACGTTCAGCAATACAATTATGGTCTTCTTCAGATGATTTTGCTCTTCAGTATTCGCAGTGGATGTCGACATCCGCGTCATGGGCCAGGAACCATTGCCACCACAGTATCCTTCCCGACAATTTCTGTATGCACTGCCTTGAACCTGGGCACAATCACACCATCGTCATCTACCATTGTGGGGTAATCGTACCCCACACCAGTGCTACCAACGAGCACAGGTGCCACCGTGATGAGCAGCACGTCCACAGCCCCAGGTTCGGCGAGGAAAGACGCGATGATCCGCGCCCCGCCCTCGACCATCAGCGACGTCACCCCCAGCGTGCGCAGCGTCTGCAGGACCGATGGCAGTGACAATGACGTATCGGTGTCGCTCGCCGGATGATTAGGCAGTACCTCGATAACCCGCGCCCCTGCCATCTCCAGCGCGTGCCTCCTCTCTAGGAAGGCGTTGTCCTGGCTCGGCGCGCAGAGCACCCAGGGGCGGCGCCCTGTGCCGGCCTGGAAGTTGCGCAGGAGCTTGCACGTTGGCGGGAGGCGGAGGCGCGTGTCGGCGATGACGGGGCGCGGGAGGGGGTGTGCGGGTGAGGAGGGCGCGGGGGGCGGGAGATGGCGCACTATGGTAACAAGCAGAAAGTGAGTGAGCGCGGGCGGATGAGGCTGGTAGCCCTAGGTCATGCGGAGGAGAGCGGAGGGGAGCGGCGGCGCACCGTTGAGCTGCGGGTCGTCGTTGATCGCGGTGCGCACGCCGACCAGAATCGCGTCGTGCATCGTGCGCATCCTGGTCGAGCAAGGTCAATATCCTTTATTTGTTCGTAGTGACAGTGCACCACGCACCAGTGGGTCATGCGCATGCTCTCTGCGCCGCTCAGGATGAGCTGACGCCCGCCCGCGCCTGCGATCTTCGCGTCCAGCGACTGCGCGAAGGTCAGCGTGACGTGCGGGCGTGGCTCTGGAGGCGGAGAGGCGCCGTGGGTGCAGTGCCGGAGGCTGGCAACGAGAAATGTAGGGGGCACTGGCTGCGATGATTCCGAGTCTGAGCTGGACATTGCGTTCTAACAGGTTCTAACGACTCAACTTGAAGAAGCTTGAATTGATATCGAAGTATTTGAAATTGATCGATTGATCATTTCGCACAGTGTCCCTATTTATGGCCCACGGTACACGCCTGCCTGGTAAATCGAACGCATTAACAAGGGGTACACCGCCAAATGGCAAACATGTGACTGATACCTGCATCGAATAGCCTTATTCAGAGGTTTTCCCAGCCATGCCAGATGCGATCACAACGTCGTCCCTATGTCTGAATCCGGCTAATAGCACCATGTCTCCAGGTCAACCTAGTGACGACATTTCCTGAAAGCTGTAGACAGCTGGTGGCCCAGCTTAGACATCCGGCATTTGCTCGCAGCTATTTGGCTCCCTTCTAGCCAATTTCTTTTACTCACTATCAATTCATTTTCGTAGCATAGCAAGATAGTTAGGCAAAGGGTAATATATTCATGGAAGTTGATAACAAGGTGCCTACAGTATATAACTATGCTCTACCATAAGGGGGACTCACCATACAGATAAACCACCTCCCAACACCATCTTGTCCAATACCCAACTCACCACCTACCTCCCATCTGCCCTTCAGGATCTTCTAGTTTGTATCAGATAGCCTGCTTGTTATTTCTGTAGGGGTTGTCAGCGAATTATTCAATCAGAACCGGTTATGTTAACTCGCCTCGGCCATGCTGTTCCACAAGTGTTGGGTAGTCGAGTATGCGCTGGCATTGTCCGCCATCCGGGTTTCTGGCAGTGAAGGGAACCTATAATCAGAAAAGAAGTGTCAGTAAAGCAGCAAACGACAGAGAGCTAGCAGCCAGAGAGCATGAGAGGTAGATGGGTTCAAGGAACCAAAGACGGATCATGGACGCCAGTGGCACAGCAAAAGAGCAACGAGTGCGACGTAGCACGTCAAGCCCCAAGGATCAAGATATCAGGGCAATGTTTAGAATGTTGACAGAGATAGGCATGCAGAATTAGGCGGCGAGAGTGGGCTGGCAGGGCAGAGTATCAACTTCAAGCACAGGCAACGACCAAGCGACGACGGTGGAAGTAAGAGGGGTGACTGTATTTGGTCATGGTTGACAATGCAAACAAACATGTTGAATCGGAGTTTAAACGACTTGACAGATTTCGAACGTGCAATGATGCCGCACGGGCCTTGCTGTGTTGAGCTCGTATTAATCTCGGCTGTTTCCCCAAGTTGAACACTTCAGAATGACATTTGCCTATATGTCTATTATCTAATTATTATGTGGCTTAGATAGCGAGTATTTATTGTTTTTCATGAGTTTTAGGAAATATGCCCTCAGGGGATGTGGAGCTGAAGCCAAAACCTGTGGGCCAGCTGCTTGAACCGCTGAAGCCGCCCTGTAGCGGCACCAGCTAAAATAAAGCTGCCATTAGTGCCGGAGACACATTGATCACAAAGCTGTCAAGCGGAGTTTAACGCTAGATGCCATCAACCTTTCATCCATTTGGCGGTGTACGCGCAAAAAAAATCAGATATATCACGTTGATTTTTTTGGTTAAGGCAAAATTGGACCACCCCCTCCCCCCCTACGTGATATGCCGGAATTTGCCGGTGCGTACCCCTTGCGCATTAACCCAGTACACAGCCGGGTTATCCTATGGAACAAATCTCAATCGCGTGATCTATAAACTGTACGCAAATATACTTAAATCCGCATGGGAACCGAGCGGTCTGCGTTTGTTTCAAACGAGGTAGCATTGGAACTCAATGCAATTGCATTTGCACTCAGTGCAAACAAGTGATAGGCGATGAATTCCTTATCTGGTCAGCGGTGGACAATGCCGTCTGGGGTCCTCACTGTCAGATTTTACTGGCTCTCAGAAATTGGGATCTTGGGCGAAGAGTGAGAAAGCATGATATTATAGAGTACATAGGACACAGCATATAATCTATGGCACACTATGATACTGACCACAAGAAATCCCACCACATACCAGCAAAACCCTCACCCGAAGCTCCCCAAGAAGTCATTGACAGCCCTGCAGAAAATCTATAAGCAACAGACGAGCAAGTCAGTGATGGTTGATAGAGAGACAAGTAGCCTACTTACTTGAAATTTGAACGAGTTTTCGAGGCTCCTGCTAATTGAGTGAAGACATCAGAAGTTCCAACACAATGGTGACAATCAAGCGAGACTCTGTGCCATTCAACATGGTCCCCACAGAACGGGGTATTGATCAGACAACCACAGAGCTCTTTCATGGACAATCCCATGCCACAACAGATGTGGATTCTACATAAGATGGGAAATGGTGAATGTCGAAGTGAGTGAAGAGGTGGTAGGACAGCAAAGCAAAAAAAATCGGCGCATCACCGAGTGTAAAGCTTTTGGCAAATAACACCAAACACCAAGTGCGACTGCAATCCCAAGAAAATTACTCCTTCATGAGCAGCCAGAAAGACAGATGCACAATAGATTGGGCATATAAACATTAGAAATGATGATAAGAGTTAACATTCACGAACTACATCCAATATTCTGTAGAAAATTATTTACTAAAGATGAAGATGATGGCATAGCACGGTCATGAAGTGTTTGTCCAATATGCCCTGACGGTGGTCCTAACCAAGCTGGAGTGGAAGGGACAAATCCATCAGTTGAATCAGAGTGTGATGTTGCTGAGTTGGAAAGAGAGTGAGACGAAAGAGAAGGAGATGGGCTCGTAAACTCATCAGATTGTATTTGCTGCCTGGGAGTGAATCTGATGTTGTCAAGTTCAATTGATTCATCGACATAGCTGACATCCAAAGAAACGTCAAGAAATGCGGAATTAGAAGATACAACGACTTACATTTTCCAATCAGGCCCAGTAAAATCACTCCCCCACAGTGCAATCTTTTCTTTGAACCAGGCATCGACCTTCGACCAAAAATCCTCACCATGGGCAATGCGACCTCTCTTGCGCTTCTTCGAAGCCTCGCTTGACAGATCACTTGAGCTTGCTTCGTTTTCCGAATCTTCTTCGTTTCCAAGAGATAACCTATTTTCCCAAGCAAAACGACGCTGGCAATAGCATTGAAATTTGGCACCGAATAATCAATAGAGCTTACATACCAAAATCACATTTCGGATTAGATGTCCTTGCTCAGTGTTGCTTGAGCCACCCAGTCGATACCGCACCAAACGATCCGAAGTGAATTCTTGAAGCGAGCATTTTCGCTTGCCAATAATGCTGTCATGTATCTGCATCACGGCTTTCAGAAAAAACAAAGTTTAAATTGAGGTGAGAACTTACTTCCTGTCGAAAGACGTTTCGTATATTTGATGCGATTCTTCGTGCTTCTGAAGCCCATTTCTGCTCCCGGGTTATCTGGCCAAATATGTTAGACATCTTGTATGCGTCAGGCTTTGACCGCATTTTTTTCTAGGAATAAATATTCAAGTTAAAGATAGAATATAGAACAGGATACAAACATTTACCTCGACATCCAGATGAAGGTTTTTATACGATGTCCTCGAGGGCTTTGAGATAAGTTCTTGACATAATAGTCGAATATGAGTCTACAAAAACATCAGGCATCAGCTGGATACAATAATGAACAAGAAGGGTGTACCCTCTGGTCTTTCGTGATCTGAAAGGTATCATCCAAGCGAACCTTTAGCTCCTTGATCAATCCTTTCAGCTCTCCGGGGCCAGTACCACCATTCGAAGACTCCGTTGACATTGGAGCTGAGACTTGAAGCTGGCGCTGTTCAATGCCATACTGACATGCAAGAAAATAGATTCGTGTCATGATGTCGGCACGTCCAAGAGGGTTATCAAGAGATATGCCAAGCTGATATGAGTGGTTAGAACTTGAAAACAACACAACAATATAATAACATACCTGATAAAGACCATAAAGGTCATCTCTCTGAGCAACGGATAAATGAAATCTTTCCATCAAGTTGTCGATGAACTGTGCGGTCTGAGCATGTAGTGTCGAGCTGTCAACAGGCATCGAAGCCGCTGCCGTAGGAGAGTTGTGAAGGCCGGAGGACGAGAGCTGAGATGCCTGGAGTATGGAGTCTGAAGCCGGCATAGACTGGGCTGGAGGAAAATTGAAAGCAGACATCACGGAGGGGGGCAATCAAGACGAACCTTGTGCATCTCTCTTTTTATAGTCCTCCCAAGATGCGGTGCCACATTTCTTTGTTGAATGCAATAAACAAACGCGTCGCGTCTGCAGTAAACAATCGAAAGGCGCGTTGAGGAGCGGAACAGAATTCGATGGAACACCGTGGAATGGAGTGCCAGAAATATAAGAGGGCGGGAGGGAGGAAAGACGATGAGCCTTGACAAAGCCCTAATCGACATTATGTCATCGGATTCGGAGTTTGAATCGACTCAGTCAACCATCGTTGCCCCACCAAGCTCAAAACGCCGCAAGTTTGACCTGCGTCCTCTGCCTTCTGATTCAAAAATTCCTGCGTAAGTCTACTTTGGATCTTATGATGTGTCTCATTTATATTTTATCTTGTAGTTTGTTTGCACCAGGCGGTAGCCTTGATTCACAAACCACAGACTCCCAATGGGCAGAAATCAATTTCGGCCCTGAGTCGCAGCCAATGGAGGCTCAGGAAATTGGAGATGGACCTGGAGGCCATTCTCAACCAGACGAGGGTATAGTAACAGCTTATGTCTTAAATTTTGCTTATCTGATTGGGTTTCCTTTGTTAGTTTTACCTGAAGGTGATTTAGAACATTCGACACGATGCAAGTCCGACAAATATTTGCTCAGCCAAGTCATTCGCATCATCGATCTCTGCACTGAAAATGCCATTCGAAATTTGAATACGATGAAGGACGACGAAATCAAGAGCTTGCAGGACCGTTGTACATTTCTGGAGGGTCAGCTAAGGTCGATTTCTGCTCGCAATAGTGCCATTTGTCAGGAAATCTCTCGTGAACGAGAGTGGATTCATTTGCTTCAGCAATCACTTCAAGATCATGGAATTCCATATCCTCCATATCCTGTATATAAGTAAATTTATTTTCCAATCCATATTTATTTCGCCAGTTCAGAATTTTACAATTGAGTATTGTCTAAATCTGATAGATGGAACGAAGATTCCCCTGGAATTATTGTCCCTCGTCCTCGTGGACGGCCTCTACCTCTACCTCTGGCTTGCCCTGTAACTTGCTCTGTTGACCCACGGACTTCAGCTATACCTTCAGCTATACCTTCGAGAGGGCCTGATCCCACCCGAAGGCCGGAACTACTAGGTGCAACACCTCTACCTCTGCCACGAACTGAACCTCCTCGCCCTCTGCCACGTGCTAAATTGGTACCACTCGCAGCTGCCTTTCGTTCATTGATTACACGAGTTACGCTCTTCAGGACTTCGGCTTCTTCATCAAGAGGCGTGGTGGGAATACGAAAATTCTGGAGGTTGATAGCGTCTCGCATTTGAGCCATATTGAGAAGCTGATCATTAGGATTATTGAGATGCTGAACGACTGATGCGGTGTGTGAGGTCTGAACCCGTTCTTGGCATATATAGCGTGTGCCACTTGTAGTGCATCCATTTCGTTCGCACTGGTGCTGGGTATTAACAGTGCACAAAACATCCTAGAAATTCTTTAGTTATAATTCAAAATTCAATCAGATCAAGCGCTCACCACTAAAGGAACAAGATTCCATTCATCCCGAAGAATCAGCTGCGGCATGGAGATTCGCGACATATTGTCAATGGCCGATTCATTGAATGGGGGGTGGTAACAATCAAGAACCTGGACCAAAAGCCCATCTGGCCATCCATTCTGGTGGTTGATGGAACCGAACTGTTGAATGATCTCTTGTACACGGCCAATGTAGCCTCGAAATTCCGAAGACGCAGGGTCGAGGGGGTGTTGTTGGACAATAACATGCTGGCCTAGAGTACATCGGTCACCGTTTAGCAGCACAACACTGACATTGGTGACATAGAGTGCTGATGGAGAGCCTGTATTGAGTGCCGTTGCGATCTTCTGACCGGTTAAGGTGTGTGTAAGTGGCTGAGGAGCGATTTTTTCGGGTTTGCACTGTCCTAAAATACCAAAATGATAAGAACGCACGCTCAAATAAAGCGATAATTATTCTTACCAGGCTGTATAACCTCTGGTGGGGCTATTCCAAGATAATGTGAGGGTGTAGGATCCAAAGCAAGACGCATAGGACCAGGGCCAGCAGTACACCAATCCGACTCTAGGCGACCATGAAGGTTGGGGTGTGAGCCTGTGCGAGTAGGTAGAAAGTAACCACCACTAAGGAGATGCCGGATACGGTTGCCTTGGGCAAATGCAAGCGCGATATCCCGCGAAGGCGCCTGTCGGTTACTGTGGACGCTTTTCGAACGTATGACTGCGTTAAACGATTCAAAAGCTTCCGTTGCAAAAAGGATGGCAGGTCCAAAGCGGCGGATATGTTCGGGCAGATGTGTAATAATATGGAACTTGGACTTATTAAACCACGCACAGTTCCACCGTGCTGTTTTGAGCAAAAAGTTCTTGATCTCCTTCGTCAATGTTTCCTGTAAGCAACCAGCAACATCAGCATCAAGAAATAAGTTTATCAGGCTTAAACTTACCAGATATCGGCTGATATCCTTGATCAATGGCTGCCAGATAAGAGGAATAAGGGTAGACAGCGATACCCATGCATCATAGACATCAGAGGGCACCATGTCATAAATAACGAAGGGAGCAACCTGCGCTATTGCACGAAAGTCGCGACCAGTCAATGAATTGGCATATCGCACCAATGTATTACCACCCAGCTTTGAGATTCCGAGGCCATCAACATTCAGGCTATCGAGACGAACAACGAGCACTCTTTTCTGGTCATCGTTAATCTGATTTGCAATAAGGTCTCGCCAGAAATACTTGACAAAGCCTAGAAGTACTACGTGGAGAATTTCGACCGGCGTATCGACATGAGGATCTAACCCTGTTAAATTGTATTAGAACCTGTCAAATAATTTTAAACATACTCGAACCTTGAAGTCGCCATACCGGACTTGTTATATCATCAGGTAGCGCATTCACAGCAGCTGCTAGAGCATCTTCTTTGGCTTTTGCCCCGCGTTTGCTCTTGTAAGCCGAGAAGAGTTTCTCGAGGAAATGTTCCTGGACTGTGTCTTTGATTCCGGAGTCAGTTCGTAGCTGTTTGAGCATCGTTTTCGTTCCAACTGTTTTGGCATGTTCATAATATGTATTGAGTTGTCGCATAGTTTCTTTCTTGGACCGGAGTACACCAGGCTACAGAGTGAGGTATTTTAGTGCGCATATTCGCTAGCTTATGAAAGAAAGAAATACCTTGATAAATGCCGAAATACGGGTGATCATGGCGGCCATTGTCTCTTGAAATTTGCCCTTTTTGCGTGTTGTATTTCCACGGGGGCTGGCCAAGGCGGTTTGTTCGGAAATTTGTTCAGCTTCACTCTCAGCATCACTGACCATTGTGGAAGGGGTAGGGCTATTGCCCGGGGTTGCATCATCACCAATATTTGGCATATTCTGCCCGTCTTGCGTGTCGGTCCCTTTTACCCAACAAGCACGGCAAAAGTACTTTCCGCGAAGGCCGATATGACACGCAAATTCACTATGCATTGGGTTATCTCCTAACAAAGCAAGCGTAGTGGGAAAGATTAGTACAAGTTCCTTGTACACGCAGTCCCATGCCCAAATGCCATCCCTTTGTCCAAGCCTAAATGCAGGTTATAAGTTAAATGATGAAAATAAGATGAAAGAACAACCGTACTCAATCTGACTGACAACACCATCCATCATCTCTAATGGTGGGGCAAGGTTGGATGTACAGAGGAAATGAATATTGTACTCTTTGGCGACCTGTTCCCGTGGGAGACCAGCAAGAGTAAACAAAAAGCTGTTATGCTCGTTCCATTTCTTCGACGTGTTTCCCGAGGTATCATCACAATAGACCCACAGCGGCAACGAGAGGACACGGTGACCTTTTGCAAGCGAACGCCAGCGGTTACCGAGAATGGGGTTGGTGAGCGTCCAACGCTGAAGATCGATGTGGTGATTTGAACGAATTCCTAAGGTGTTGTTGAGCTTGAAGTCATGAAGAGAATAATTTGACAATGCTTACCATGGATTAACGACGGGTGCGGAATATGATACCGTTCGTGATCAGCAGCCAGCTGCGGCAGATTTTTGAACAGTTGGTGTTGGGCGATCTCGACCTCCTCGTCTTGATTTACGACCCATCCTATCTGTCCATCAACGATCGTTGACTCTAGCATCCATGCACGGGCATAGATGATCCCGCAGCGGTGGAACCAACGTATCGGAATGCACACTTTCATGTCGGTTGTCATTGTTGGTTCATAAATGAAATAATCATTCTTGTTGATTCGTACCATCGGGGTCGTTTCTTCGGGCGTAAGTTCATTGAGCCAGCGCGAAGCTTGATAAGCCTCGCTGAGGCTAGGACTTGTATCTTCGGGATAGAAATGTAGGTGAGGCCGGACCTTGGGATTAGACATTTCCTAGCGGTGTTTTAGTAAGTTACAAAAGTTCACTAGACGAGGTACAATTGGATACTCACCTGAGCTAAAATTTGGGCCAAGCTGTTGACGTGATACTTATGCCCAAGCTTGCCATCATATTCAATGGTATCGATACCACACATTTGTTGTAAGGTAGTATTGAGTCCCTTCATGGTTTTGCCCGTCGGTACGTCAGAAACTCGATTGACACGCAACAGCCAGAGGAAGAGGTCAAGTTGCTTGCGCGAAAAGACCGAGCGTGGTAAATGCATCAGTATATCTAATGTACAAGTCTACGATATGTCAGAAATGAATTCAGAAGAGCAATGAAACATAGGATACGAATACTTACGAGTCTGTCGTGCCATGGGTACCACTCTCTGGCGACAGCTGGATCAACTGTCCGTCCTCGTTTACGGGGTAAAGTGCCATTGAGATCGTCGAAGGTCACATCTGACTCGCTATCACCGTCACCTACCATGCAAGGACATATTTCAGTACTGAGGTCGGCAAAAAATTCGGGTAGAAAGACTCACCATTACTACTGGACTGCTCATCTTGTACGTTTTCACCATCAGAGTTGGAGTCGGAGTCTTGGTTCCAGATATCAAGTAATGTCTGACAGACATTGTTCCTCAGCTCTTCTTCTGGCGATATTTCAGCTTGGGTATCTTCAAAAGCTTCGAAAACACCCCAGTCGATGTTGGTAGCCTGGGATCTTGGAAAGTTTGGCTCACTGCCAGGCGGTAAAGCTGAATGGCCAGGCGGATAGAGTGGTTGCGTTGGTTGGCCAGAAGCAGAGGTGAGAAGAGCTCGTAACCATCATCAACGATGCGGCGGTTGATAGGAGTGTCGAATGAGTTTGGCTGGGTGGCAAGATTGGGTGAATTAGGAGGGGAAGAGTCATAAAGACTAAGCGCTGAGCGGTGTTTGTTGGTATCCTCATGAATCTTGCAGTTCCGAGGGTCTCGAGGTCGGCCGTCACCGCATACTTTGCAGACATAAAGAAATTTTCCGTGTTGTTCGACAAGATTGTAATCTGGAGAAGACGCAATGGCGAGCAGTGTTCTCAGTTCTGACAGGCGTGAGAGGGAGATATGATGATGTAATGGCTCACACTTTGGGTCCGGGTAAATGGCATCGTGTCGGCTTGATGGCCTAGGCGAGATGACTGGAATTTTATTGCGTTGAAGTTGAGTCAAAGAGGATGCAACAGTTCGAAGCAAGTTTTGTGCATAAGAGACAATTTTTGCGTTCAACTTAAGGTGCGGTTCAACCATAACGCATATACCGCGGATGCAAATTTATTTAGAAAATGCATAAACAAAACGCAGCGTCGGAAGTCAAATAAAACGCTGCATTCTCAGCTTAAACAAAACCCATCCGTAGGTCCGGCTGTGTATATGGTGGCAATCCACGTACTTACTAGTCCAGAACAACCGATAAATACACATCCATCCGCAATGCCAAGGGACTTGTTCCGACTTACTGGGTAAACCTGTTACTCTGCTTGGAATAGATGCTTCCCCCTCCAACTCTACTGGAGACATACGCTGAAGAAGATGTCGTACAAATCCTTTGAATGTGCGAATCGGAGGACGCATGGCTGTCGGCGAGTTTGGAAAAACGCTTGTGACGAACGATCCTTGGATTTGGTCCCCGCGACCTTCGATCCGTTGCAAGAGTTGAGGGATTTTGAAAAGGATATGGCCAAGTTGGCAAAGGACGATAGAGCTCACGTATTTGGTTGCGCTCTCAAATCTATAAAGGGCATGATTACCCAACTGGAGAGCAGTCTTGCTGACCACTTCTTTGGTCCCCGTTAATGTTCAATCCTCGTCCCTAGATAAACTTGATCACAGTTCCAGATATCGCTGTATATACTTAGTATTCATATGCATGACCGGATGGCAGAGTCATATTGGAGTCATATAATACATTGCGTATTTTCGTTTACAAATTACTGAGGCTGAAGCACTGGCACTGCTGAAGGACAACCTTGCCGACCGTTTTCTTGGTCCCGTCCGCGAGCCCAACACAATCCAGTCTCGAGATAGAGTGTAGTTAAATAAATTCATACTCCAGTGTCCGATAGGATCCGCACTCGAAGCTCAAGAACTAGACTATAAAGCGCTCCTAATCGGTATCCATTGTTTTTTATCAGCCTTTACAAGGACTTTGTGCTAAGCTCGGCAGAATATAACTGTTCTTTGTTTCCAAACTAGGACCTCCGAGACCAGTACTTAAGCTTAAGTTCGAAGCTTTTTGCATCTGCTCCTGACCCCATCTCAACAGTCTCTACTATTTAATCCACCACAAAGCTGCCATGGACGACAAGGAAGGCTTGCGCAAACGACAAAGAACAATGAGTCCAGACGAAGACGTGGATATCACCCATAGTCAAGTCGAATTGGACAAAGAGCCAATTGTCCGTGATGCGCTTTACTACCGCGAGGACGGGGACTGCGTTATTCTAGTAGGGAGAGTGCTGTTCAAGGTCCGTAAATTTTACTGCTCTTTCTATCATACAGGCGAGAGTAATGCCTTGAAAGATACATGCGTTTCTATTGAAGAGAGACTCCCCAACATTTTTGACTGCGTTGCAGATGAGCCAGAATATGACACTTGAATTTGAAGGCAATACAAACACAGGAAAAACAGACGAAGACCCTCTCATACTACCTGATGACGCCGATGATTTCAGAGCCCTTTGCTGGATCATGTACGCACGGTAAGTTTTTTTTTCCCCAGCTGTACCTCGTCGCTGATTTTTCCGTTGAAGGCCAACAGTTTATATGCAACGGGGCCACCTTACTGAAGACGACGAGCATAAGCTCGTTTCGTTATATCTCGTTGCAAACAGATATCTCTTTCTGGATCATGCAAACTTTGCTAAAGAACTGCTTGAGCAGCATTATGAGGAATCTGACGACGCGGGCTACTTTATGACGTGCGACATAGATCGCCTTCAATCCGCGATGCGAATTGCTGCCCGGGGAGAGGCTGGAGAGGAAGACTCGGAATTCTACCAACTTCTCATGAAAGCATGGCTGCATCGCATAGAAGGCGGAGGCGAACCCTCTTCGTGTGCTTTCGACTTCGCGGAGGCTCTGGGACTCCGGCGCTTTCTGGGCGAACTCTACTATCTCGAGCTCAAAAAGATCGAGCCGGAGCGCGTCGAAGGCTCGTCTGCATACGCTCATCCTGTCGTTAATCTGCCTCCACACCGGAAGCTCGCTTTGTACCAAGGCAGCTGGTCGCTTCGATACTACTGGGCAGAAGCGCGTCGCAAGGCCATGAACAAACGGTTCATTTGTGCGCACCGTGACCAACATGCCTGCCAGCGCGTTTGGAGTGAATGCTGGGCAACAGCGGACCTATCCATGTACGAAACACCAATACCGTCCTTCGATCCGCGGCGGGAGTTGATATGGGTCGCAAACAAACTTCCGTTATTAGTAAACAACAGAAAGGATTGTGCATCAGACACTATCGAAGATATGATAGACGAGCTGAAGGACAACCTTGCCGACCATTTCCTTCGTCCCGTCCGCGAGACCAACCCAATCCAGTTTCCAGTGTAGTCAATATCAAGTTAACATTATGTTTCGACACTTTGTCGCATATTATACCCCAACTGAAATTCCTATAAATACACATTCATCAGCGTCCATATCGCCGCGAGACCATAACTTGTAAACATAAGTTTCGAACATCCAAGCACGCAAATAGGTATAGAGTCGTCGCAAAGCGATAATTATGGAGGTGCCGCGTCCAAGAAAATGCAGAATAAGAAGTCGTGAATTATAATCCCTATATCCCAGAATTCAAACCCACAAAAAAACACCCTCATCATCCCTCGGAGAAACGAACAATTCACCCTACATCTCTCTGTGCACGCACGCACACCCTTCCTCCTGATTTGCGCGCATCGGCAGCGCGGTGCCGTGCCTAGATGCTGGTGTTTCTCCATAGGCCACTCGCGCACGAAAAGGACCCCGACCCGCAAGCCTGCCATCTCAAACACGGTGGGCAGCGCCGATACTTCACGCCAGAAACCGCCTGCCTGGGCCTACGAAGCAGCGGCAGGCGGGAGGCCGAGAAACGAGCGCACGCGCTGCGGGAGGGTGGGCTTCCAGCGCTCGCGCGCGCCGCCGGTGTGCCTGTGGGGCGGGAGGGTGGGGATGGTGAGCGGGACGTCGCGCAGCGCCCGCGCGGATTCGTCTGCACGCAGTGGGTCAGTCTCAGGATCGCAGAAAAAAATAATTATCAATACTGAAAGCACTCACAATATAATACCGGGCCCACGCCGTCGCCGTCCTTCGGGAAGAACACGCTCACCCCGGCGTCCCGCAGGAACTGCACGCCCAGCCGTCCAGCCTCGCCCGCGCGCGCGATGCGCGCCACTGTCTGCACGCCCTGCACCGTCACCGCCACCTCCACCACCTCGTCCTCCTCCTCCTCGTCGCGCTCGCCGCTGTCGTTGGCGTAGCCACCCGCGTACCCGAGGGCGCGCAGCGTGCCGCGCGCGATGATGGAGTGCGGCAGGCTCGTGTCGAGGATGAAGTTCGCGGCGACCGCGTCGCTGGGCGCCGGGTGCGCGAACAGCGTCATCACCGAGTGTGGTCGCGTGCCCGGAGAGTGGAGTCCGCCACGCCGCGCGGGCAGCGACGCCGTCGACCCATCGAGCTCCTTCAACGTCGGCGGCGGCAGCAGCGTCTGGTCGGAATACGAATACGCGTGCCCGCCCGGCGGCGGCGGCCTGCCCACCCCATTGACACTGCCCACGGTCTGCATTTCCCGCCGCGCGACCCACCACGAGGCGCGCCGCCGAGCGCGCAGCGGCGCGGGGCCGGGGCGCGGGTCGCGCACGATGAGGCGCCAGGCGAGGAGGCCGGTGAGGGGCCCGTGCGGGATGCGCACGCCCGCGCAGGGCACGGCGGCGATCTCCGTGGTGTGCGGGGCGTTGTCGGGGCCCAGGGCGGCGGCGAGCTGCGCGGTGGTGGCGAATGCGCGGATGGGTGCAGGGGCGCGGGTGGGGTGGATTTGGAGTGGTTCTATTTTCGACGGGCGTAAAACGGAGGCATGTCAGAATGATGGGATACAAGCTCTAGGTGGGGACGGGCGTACCATCATATTGCAGAGAGGAGTGCTTGTCGACGTAGTAGTCTCCTGAGTCCGAGCGCTGTGGCGGCATCAGCTTCTCGCTGTACGTCCCATTCCCGCCCCGTTTGGGTGATAGAGTATCGGAGTACCCCAGTGCCTTCGTCACCGTCGGGTGATCGGATACGGCGGTCGCCTCGGACGCGGAGACGAAGGAGCGCAGCGAGAGGCGGTCCGTGGTGTGCGTCGCCGTGGACGGTGTGGTGTGCGCTGGTGCGTGCACATGCGTGTCGGCGGAGGTGGAGGCGGCGGAGATGCAGGAGCTGGAGGAGCTGGAGCGGGACGGGGGTTCGAGGGGGGCGCGGCGGGGGCGGTCTGGGTTTGCGAGGGTGAGAGGCATGGATGGGGTGAGGTGGAAACGACGGGGAAGGAGCGCCCCTATATATGTAGTGTTGCCGTAGCGGCGGAGCTTTATATAGCACACCACTACGCAGCCACTACGTAGCTCAAACCCTGCTTCGCTGTCTGCCATCATACTTATCTTTGTTCTTGCTCGCTATCAACGGGCTCGTGTAGTCGGTCAACGATACCCGTCTCAACCCAGGACCAGCGGGGCTTTGCGCTGATACCGTGCGCTGTCATCTCAACATGATGGTGGGTCTGATTTGTAGACTCTTGTCACTGCGCTCGCGACTGCACTCACCATCTGCTGTCGCGACCCAGCATCATAAAATTGAATCTACACGTGTGAGGTCTGTGATTCAATCTTTTGGTCTGGACTGGGGACTATGGTGGGCTATGCGTCCCTAGCTATATCAGGCTCCAGCCAGGGCGAAAGCTGATGACATCATACGCCTTGGGGGCAATGACCATGGGCAATGGAGCAGTAGGCTGCGGTAGGCACACCAGTACATGGACTTTCCTGGTCGTTGAATGAAAGAACTCAATAACCGAAAGTACAGAAAAATCCACAGAGCCATTGTCAAGCTATAGGAAATTGCATTTGGATAACCATTGCACATACATCAGGTCTTATTTGGCCACCGTACGAGGCGAGATGAGGCAGGATGAGGCGTCGGTAAGAACGTCTGGGACTAAAAAACTCCGAGTTGGAGTCCTAGGACAATGAGCTGATCTCATAATTGTCGGAGTGGAACATATGTTTCCAGGGCGTAAAGCAAGCGCAAAGTTTTGTTGTCTCTCGTTGCACTAGCATCTCTAATCCAGGAGAAAATTGCAAGAAACTTGGTACACCTGGGCACTCAAGCCAGTTTTTGAAATGGAATACGTTGTCCTTGGTATATTTTTTGCAAATTATTCGAGAAAAAACGACAAAACGAAAAGGGTATGTATGGTCAAGATATTTTTAGAACCAAGCGCAATCGTGATGAAAAGTACGCGTGCGGTCACGCGTGACTAGCCGACGATTGTGCGCGATTGTGGGGAGTGCCACTGACCACCATCGCCCATCGCCCATTGTCTTCCGTTGTCGTCGTGGGCCCACTATAAAATGTTGTCCCTAGACTCCTGGCGCTACATTTTCCCCCACCTTTACCCCGAGGCTCCTCCCCGGCATCTGATTCCTCGCTCTCTTCCGGCACCCGATTCCCCATCGCCTCCTCACCACTCATCACCGCCTTTTTATCAGTCTCCTTTGACTATCATGCCATCTCCCCTGAATCTTGCTGCTGCCTCCCGCCCTGTAGCTGGCCTTCCACAATATACGGCATCCTCCCCACCACCATGCTATCCCTCCCCTAAATTCTCTGATCCACCATGTCCAGTCAAAAATTTGACCCCAAAACCGCCATCACGCCCGAAGCCGACTCGAAATATTGCTTCAGACCCCGTACATGACCTCTTCAGTCCTCGAACTTGGGCCAAGGATGGCTTCCAGCTCTACCCTGATGAGGTGGATGCTACCGTGGCCGAGTTTCGGAACTCAGTCGTCTGCAGCAAGACCTTTGAGGACCGCTTCACTGAGTCTGGCCCATCCCAAGCACGAATTGATAATTTCTTGAAGGAGACCGAACTCTACGATTGCGAAACAAAACGATGGCGAGATATACCCGAGGTCTGCACGAAAGTGGGCAAGCTTTTTCGCCCTATGCGCGTCTTAGTCGACGCGATCACGGAGCACTTTGGCTATGTTACCACCCGCCCCGTCGTGGACTCTTTCCGCATCCCTGAAAATCGTCTTGAATTCGACCAACCGCACCGAAAATCTAACTGCGTATATAGGCCAACACCGTTGAAGAAGCTACCACATATGATGGCGCTCGGGGTCTCAGGCTCAAATTTTGGCCCTCTTCCGTCGGTTTTTGAATCAGGCCCTTCGTACGCGGCGTGCGTCTCCCCGGTCGAGCTGCAATTAGAAGATCAACGCGACTCTACAAGCGACCTGATCCAATTGGCACTCTATGCTCGGTGCGCTTCCCCCAAACCCTGACTAATCTTAACCCCGCTGACATATTGCCCCAGCCAATGCTTCATGCGCCAGCACAACCGCCACTTCGTCTACGCGCTGCTGATCACCGAGCGCACCGCGACGCTCTACATGTTCGACCGCAGCGGCGTCTGCCACTCGCACCCCGTCGACATCCACGCGCGCGCCGCCGCCTTCGTGCGCCTGCTCCTCGGCGTGTGGGCGCCCGACGACGCCGCCGTCGGGTTCGACACGTCCATCGCCTGGGCGCAGGACGCGCGCGGCGGCGGCGGCGGTGCGTGGCGGCGGCACATCACCACCCGCGACGAGTTCGACCTCCCGCAGCGCTACCTGCTCAGGGCGCCGGTGACCCCGGTCCACACGCGCTGGTTCCTCGAGGGCCGCGGGACGGTGTGCTGGGCGGCGACGGACGCGGACGGGGAGCGCGTGCTGGTCAAGGACCTGTGGCGCGAGGCGGGCAGGACGCCGGAGCGCGAGTTCCTGAAGATGGCGCGCGAGATGCCCGGCGTCGGTCAGGGGGTCGGTGGGGAGGCGGGGGTGTGGGTCTCAAGACTGCGGGGGATGGCGCCGCGCCCGGGGTTTGTGGACCGCCAGTTCTCGCGGCTGGTGCTGAAGGATTATGGCGCGTGTCATATCGGCAGGTTCGTGGGCCATAGAGACCTTTTGTGTGGGTTCCGGGATGCTATTGCTGGTGGGCTGGTCTCTTTTTTTCTTTCTTGGTTTTTGGTTTCTGATGTTCTGTGAGCAGGTCATCAAAGGCTGTGGAATGCTGGTATCCTCCATGGCGATGTCAATATGGAGAATATCCTCTTGACATCGCAGCACGCTCCTGCTGAATGGCGGAGCGTCCTCATCGATCTCGACTTGGCGATGTGGGTCAAGAGCCGCCCCGACCATCCCGCCCCGCAGTTCCACAACCAGGTGCGTACCCCGCTTCCTTCTGCCCTATCCCTCCATCGCTCACATTGCATCTTACAGGGCACGCGCGCGTACATGTCGCTGAACGTCCTCGAGTCGCACCACACCCCCCACGCGGCTGGCTTCGCGCGCGACTATCTGGACGACCTCGAGTCGTTCTACTACCTCCTCCGCCACATCTGCGCCTCCTTCACCGGGCCCGGCGCGGGCCAGCGCCTCCCGGAGAAGCCGGAGTTCGTCGCGGCGTGGGAGCAGCCCGACGCCGGCGCGGCCGCGCTCGCGAAGATGGGCTCGCTGCTGTGCGCGGACGCGGACTCGGAGCCGACGGCGTACTTCGGCGGCCCCGACGGCATATTCGGGGACCTGCTGGAGAAGCTGCGCGCGTTCGTGGCGCGCGCGGCGGGGCGCAAGCGGACGCGGGCGCGGGCGCCGGGGTGGGGCGCGCTGCGGGGGGCGGCGGAGTGGGATTATGGGGTGGTGTTGAGGCTCGTGGACGATGCGCTGTGTGAGCTAAGGATGGGAAGGTGGATGGTGGTGGAGGATACGGAGGTGGAGGAGGCGTGGAGGAAGCGGGTAAGGGAGGTGGCAGAGGGGCTGCCGCTGCCGGCGGGGGTGGTGGGTGCGGGTGCTGCGTGGAGTTTGGGTGGTCTGGCTGCTGGGGGTGGTCCGGATGCTGGGGGCGGTCCACCGGGGGAGGCGTCTGGGTGTAGGTGTGGGAGGAAGAGGAGGAGAGAGGAGGAGGGTGGGAAGGAGGAGAGTGCGCCTCAGCCTAAAAGGCTGAAGGTATATCCTCCGGTGGCACTGGGGATGTTGTTTTAGATTTCTTTGTACTCTTTCTGTGATCTGTTTTTCCTTTGGTTCATTTGTTGTATATTATTGTAGGACTTAGTTGTATAGTAGCCTGTAGACAGAAAGAGTGTTAGATGTCGCCGCTCTGGAAATTGTACTCAATCAAGTGTAGTTGCGGCCTTTCATGATCCAGGAATTTGCAAACTTGGTGTTCTGTTCTGAAGTGAGCATGCTTATTTCTTGAACTGGCTTATTGCTCTGTATGTTGCTTTGTTATTTGCTCTCCGAGACCTACATGGAAGATGTCTTCTACTATGGGGAAAAACGCGAACATTTCAGCCATATACAAAATAAGCGCCCATTGCCTTCCACTGTCGTCCGACGCCCCTAACATCTGCTGAGTCCCACAGCCATTATCCCTGCAAGACTCTTTCGAATAGATCCAGGCGTAGTGATTTCTATCCAGCGAGTATTGAGGGCAGAGCTAGGAAGAGTGAACGAATGAAAATATATCACCCGGAATCGGTGTCCTGTCGGAGTCTGGACCGTGCCAAGCCCTACAGTGCCAGGAGTATCCGAGTCCCGCGGTTGCCTCCAGTGACTCCAGTGACTCCCGTGCTCCAGCGGGCTACAGAGGGCTACATAGCGCTAGCCGTGCTATGGGAGGCTCTGGGAGGAACCTCTCTCCACAGTCCCCTAGAGCGATGCCGCCCTATATAACCCGCGTTGATTTTTGCTCTGCCGATCGCTCCGCTTTTTACTTCCACCTTGCAGCTTGCAAGTGAACACTGCGCAGCGCTCCTTTCGAATTACAGTACTACGCAGCTCAGCTCTTGGTCTTTGACGAGAAATGCCGGCTCTCCGTAGACTTGGATCCATCCGCCAGATCGTTCCGTTCGATCCCTTGGAAGACGAAAGAGGCAGATCGGTGCGTTTCTGACCTTTTTCCTGCTGCCCCCTTTTGCCAATCTCTATTCAAACATCATTGGTAGATCTCTGCGCTCGTTGGCGCGGCCGATGCTGAACGGCCAGGACTGCGGCGCGCTCTATTCCCGCATGAAAACCAAAGGCTCGTCAACGTCGCTTGTGAGCTGCTTCGGGAGCGTCTCACAAAGGTATGCCAGTTGTTCTTTCGCGTGAAGTGTCGTGCTGATGTTGTGTTTCGTGGAGGTTGATCCATGGCTAGACACTACGAGGCGCCAACCGGCAGCGGGCAACGACGAATACGCCGGTCTCGCGATGCAGTTGTGGTACAATGCTTGCGAGAGACTTGGTGTCGAGAAGCGTGATCCCGGAGATGAGGACATAGAACAGGTGAGTACTCATATGTATGCTACTGTTCTATGTGTGGTCTTCGTACTGATATTATTTGCCACCAAGATCTTGGATCGCACTCCTCGTCGTTTCCGTGACCAAGTTTGCGAACGGGCTAACACTCTTGTGTTATATTCCTTCGACTTCGTGGACACTTATACGCTTGGAAAAACGCGTTCGAGTGCAGATATGGCGAAAATACTGGTTGAAAACCGTGCAAAATATGCTGTGCTGAAGGATAAATTTCACTACCAGGTACGATTCCAAGCACTGTTGCCAATATTTGGCTACTTGCGTTTTGAGCTGACTCATAATGTGCTTTGGCTTTCTAGGATCCGAATAATACAGCTATCCCCAATACCATGTACCAACATCAGATAATTCAAGATATCCTCATCGATATGTGGTTTGGCGAAGGGGCGTACGTGCGAAGCCAATACTTTGCAGATGTCGCTGAGCTTCCGTTAGTCACTATGACGTTCATCCTAACCGCGGTAAGTGCACTAATCTTTTGACTGGCTATCGTTTCTTTAATACTCATACTTATGTGGTGTGACTAGATTGAGAATGGGATTGACGCATGGAGCTCAGGTCGTTTTAAACGGGTCGCATTCTCACATAGGAAGTATCAACGCCGGTACCAAAAGCACCTTGATAACCTGAAAAGGTGGAAAGATTCCTACGCGAAGGAGCCGTATGATCTTGCTACACAAGTGCTGTGTTCTCTGCTCGAAAACGCCCGGTACGTTTTATTACTTGTTGTGGCTGCTATTTAAACCATTACTCAATGTTACTGTAACTCCAGGTTCTCCATGCCGGAGGAGTTGTCAATGGAGGAGCGTGACGAGGCTTGTGACGAGGCGGAAGACTCGGAAAGTGAGAGTGAAGAAGCAATGTTGGCGATGTTTGCTATAAACCAAGGTCGTAATGCGTAGGATTACATTCTTTGTTAGTGGATGCCAGCTTATGAGGCAACAAAAATTGAACTATTCCACAAACCCATTTTTCGAATAAGGGCGACGCCTCGCGTCGCGTCGTTCTGAATTCAACGCGAAACGTCACGTGTCACGTGCGTCACGGCTTCCCATGCAGCAAGCCGAGATTGAGCCGGCGACATCATTGCATCGGAGCGCCGCTAGCCTAGCACCTTCAAGCTCAACCACTTTCATCTCCAAGTTCATACTCGTTCAGCTCCAATATACGATCCCCTGGAATGCCTCCTAGTTAGTAAGAAGTTTTCACAAAGGACGTTCGCCCTTCCGAAATGGCAATACCCTGTACCTTGTTCTCAAAGTACAAGGGCTCTCGGGTAAGTAGGCAGCTCAAAAAGTAAAAGAAATACGCTTGCTTACTTGCCTCCGCCCAAAGATCATCTCGGTTGCTGTGTGCAATTAACATCTTGATGCTTCCCCAAGGCTTCCTTTCCCGACACAAAGACAAGGCCCGAAGCGTCTAGATGCGCGTTTTAAATACGAGTTGTAATGAGGGTGGGATTGGTTAACGTTGCTGCTCTCCTCCCCCTCCTTCTGCGCCATCGAGACTCTCAGTGCAGGCCACTGCTGCCTTTCCTTCCTTTACTTTTGCGACCTTCTGTCATTTTCGTATTCACGACTCAACGATGAGGTGGGCCCAAGAAGCTGCCGGTGTTATCTTTACGACCTTCCGCTTGCTATTCGACCGCGAAGACACATGCTATCTATCCCGCCTCCCTGCCGACGTGCTCATTGACAACATCTTTCCCCTCCTGCTCGTCGAAGACATCATTCGTCTACGCCAGGTACACACCTACCCTTTCCTACCTGGCACCCTTTACTAACAAATACGCCCATTCCACAGACGAACAAAGCGTTCTACCTGCTCACACACGAGGCTGCGATCTGGCGGCGCTTCCTGCGGCGCATGCACGGCATCCCGCTCGCGCAGATGCGCCCGACCTTCGACGTCACCGCGCCCACCGCCGACCACGAGATCGAGCCGCTCGTCACCGGCGCGTGCGCCATGGAGCGCGCCTGGCGCCTGGGCTTCCCCCACATCCGCTCCCAGCGCATCCTCACCGGGCAGCGGCTGAAGGTCGTCGATCTGAAGATGGTGCCCGGCGGCAAGTTTCTGGTGGCGTCGGTGCGGGACCGGGTGCACGCGCGCTTCTTCATTGAGGTGTATGCGCTGGATGTGATGCATGGGTGCCGGCTGCTGGCGCGCCTGCCGACGTTTTATAAGGTGTATGATTTGCAGGCCAAGTATATGGCACACAAGGGTCGAGCGGGCATCATGATCTCGTATACACGGCGACGGTTCAAGAACGGAGCGATGCCTGAGTGAGTCCAAGGCTTGTGACGTCTTCATTCGTTCTGATGTTGACTCTTTTCCGTTTTTCAAGTTCAAAAGTGAACCTCGCGGAGCTCAGCCATAAACACCCGGTAGACACCGTGTTTCCGCTGGAATACGACGCGTGCGTCGTGCACATGCAACTGGATGCCGTCGAGCGCCTCATCAAGCCCACCATACAACCGCTCAGCACATTAGAGTACACCGAGGCTGTGCGCCAGGGGGTGGCGCCCTTCCGCGACGTCCTGCGTGTCAAAACAGACCGGGAAGTGCACGCGCCGGCGCTGTTTGAAACGACGACCGGCCATGCGTGCTTGGGCTTCATTGAGGACCCGGGAAGGATCCGCCTCGTAATGTTGGCCAATGGCTTCGAGGCGACGCTCGAGTTCACGGACTACCCCGGACATGACCTGTGTGTAAGTGTTTTCTTCATTTTGTACCAATAATACGTAGCTCATCGATGTTTCCAGCCCCACAAGGTGCGCGCGTTTAGATACCTACCCTGCCAGAACGGGCTCCTCGTCGTCCGCACCGTTGCCGAGGCGCCAGGCCCTGATGCACCGACCTACATCGCGTTTGAGTTCTATGACTTCCCCGAGCAGACAGGCGCGCACATCCTCACCGCGGTCAGCGGGTGGAAGTGCGCCGACGTCTGGCATCTCGACGGCGAGTTCACGATCAGCGACCCCGAGATGCCCGGCAAGAAAACGCGCGCGGACCACCCCGACCTGCTCCCCAAAGAGATCTGCCCGCCGACGCTGTGGGTCTTCGCGCCGTCCTCGGCGCCCAAGGGCCTCGCGTACTGGTGGTTCCGGCCGGAGCCGCGGCCCAAGGCGCGCGACTCGGACGCGACGGAGTACCACTACACGGAGGTGCACGACAGCGCGCACTTCCACCGCAACCGCAACTTCCACGAGCGCGCGCTGCCCGGCGCGGAGCGCACGCTGCTCGTCGAGCTCGACGCGGCGGGGCGCACGGAGGCGCTGCCGCTGAACCGCCTGCGGCGCTTCCACTGGCCCGCGGAGCGCTTCGGGACGCGCTACCCGCACCCGCTGCTCGGCGTGTGCGCGCCGGTGACCGCGCCGGTGGAGGAGGACTGCGTGCTCGCGTTCACGAATATCGGGGCGTCGGAGAACCTCGGGCAGGAGGTGAGCGCGGCGGGCGGGCTGACGGCGCTCGCGTGGGACGAGGGCAGCGGGCGGATATGCCTCGCGGCGGACGGGGCGGACCATATTCGCGTGTGCGATTTGGCGCCGGTGGTGGAGCCCCATATGCGGCTGGCGTTCAAGTGGCGAGAGAACCTGCTGGTTCCGCCGACTGACGTGTTTGAGTTTGATGCTCCTCATTACTATTACTAACGATTTGAACCCTTGCTTTGAAGTTGCTTTGACTTTGCTTTGATTTTGATTTTGCTTTGGACTTTTCCTTTTATACAATATGTATCCATAATCTGTAGCCTAGTTGTAGCACCTATTCATTCCTTTTTCGTTCGCTGTTGAATAACATAGGGTGAAAAACGAGGGACTTGCTTTCATGCATGTGGAGGTATGTGAGTAGTGGGTATGTGGGGGTATGGATGGCAGACTAGCAAATAAAAATCAACAACGCTCCGTAGAAGAGATAAGACAACATAATTATGTCCCCGTTTCGTCGTGGAGACGAGGACGCGTGGATTCAAAGTACAACAGAAGTTCCGATATACAAGGCGTGGTCTATCCTCTGAAAATAACGATAGTAGTTAGGCGCTGAGGGGTGGCTGGGTGGGCACGATATATCTGCTGGCGCCACGCAGTCTGCAGTCCGTCCTTCTCCCTCTCCTCTTCTTTCTCTCTCCTTCTCTCTCGAGCTGATACTCAAGAGTCGCATAATAAATCAGCCTTGCCGCGCCACTTTCTCCCGCTTCTTCTCCTTCTCCCGCCGCCCAAAGCCCAGCCCTAGCATCGGCGCCGTGATGCTCAGCTTTCGCGTCGCACGTTTAAGATTTGAGCTCGCCGAACTTCCCGTGCTCGTATTCGCACCCACAGACGTCGCCAGCGAAGCAGGCTGCGGGCTCCGCACGGAGGCCGAGGTATAGGAAGATGGCGGTGACCCGTACGGCGGCAACGCAGGCACACTCGACGACAACGCGCCACCATCAGCGTCGGAAGATGACGACCTCATAGGCAGCTCCGGATCGCTGAACACGCCCCCGCTGCTGATATTCACCCTGTGCGCAGTGTGCGGGCGCGCAGGCGACTTCGGCGGCCGCAAAGGAGAGAGCGGCGGGCTCGACGCCGACGACAGCGCGTGCAGATCCAGGCTGCGCTTCCGGTCGACCGACGTGCGCGCGCCGCGCGCCGCCGGCGGTGGGAACGCAGACGACTTGCGCGGTGGGGGGTGCGCCACGGGCGGGGTTGTGCTCGTCGATGCCGTGGACGCGCCCAGCATCGACGTCCGCCGGCCGGATTCGCCGGTCGCCGGGCGACTCGAGGAGGTGGTCTGCAGCAGGGACGCTGATCCAGGCGACGACGACGTCGACCCTATCGAGAAGGCGTCCTCGTGGCCGTTCAGCCGTGGGTCCTGGCCCGCCTTCCCTGCTGATGATTTGTGCTTCGACGCGTCTGGGTAGAGTGCGAAGATATCCGCGGTCGCGGAGGCGGAGCCGTTCACTGACGGCCGTCGTACCGGGCGCAGGGGCGCTTGCACGCTGCTTTGCGACGGTTTGAACCAGCCTGACGACGGTGTTCCCTCCGCTCGTAGCGGGGACGCGGGTATGTCCCTCGTTGGCGACACGTCCGTCCTCGACTTCTCGGTCAACCGTATGCTCTTGCGCTTCCCAAACCAGCCGCCTAGCGATTTTGACTTGACCTCCTTCTCTTCCTTCTCCTTCCCTTTTTCCTCCTTCTCCAGTTCGGGTGCATGAGCAATCGCTATTTGAGGCGCCACTGCGGGTGACTGGATGCTTGGGGGTAGAGGTGGCATCGGAGGGGGATCTTCTTTGGCTGTTGCGTCCATAGCGCTTACGAATGAGGGTACTGATGCGGATGTCCGGGGCGATTTATCCACCTGTTTGCGCGTGTCAGTCCCATTCATAGCCGGACTTTTGGGAATCGGGATAGCACCCCGCACAATGGACGTTGATGGCTGTCGGCGGAGGGTATTGAGCATTTTGGTGCCAAAGCCCGCTGTCGGTGTGGTTCCCGCTGAGATAGTGTCGAGCTGGGCATACTGTGTGGATGGTATTATTACAGGGGGTAGTGCTGGTTTATCTGGCTGCCCTGGTGAAGAGGGCGTCATGGGTGTTGGGGATGCAGGAGGGGGTAGATGATTATTCTCCAAATCCGCATCAGAGACGGTGGCCGCATGGAGACCAGGAGGTAAGATAGGTGTTTGATGGTTTTGACCAGCAGAGGATGTATGGGATGATGGTGTAGGATTGGTGGTTCCATCCAAAGGTAGTTGAGGTTCTGGGGTTCGAAGGCCGAGCGCAGCAGGGTCGATGTCCACAGCTTGATAGTACAATACATAAGCACAACCAGAATTAGAGTCACCAAAATATTTGGGTATGTCGCTTTCTTGTATCGGATATACGTTGTCGTCATCGAAAACAAGCCATGTTCCGACAGTTTTGATTATAGAGATATAATGACCATGATGAGGACCGCTATCAAAGGTCAAAATTAGCCAGAGGCAATAAGATAAAGATAAGGGGCCGACGAACTTTCCAATATGGACTACAATGGCAAACAAATTATACAGACGATCCACATCGTCCATTTCGTCTACAGTATTAAATAGTCGAAGGTCGAAAGGGAAAGCCACGCGATACGTGAGTTTGATATATTTTTCTAAATCTTCCTGTAATTTGAAACGCTTCAGATGCAGCGCCAGAACATTAGGCAGTTTCTTGATTTTCATCCTATATATAAAACTCGCGTTGATAATGCGGTTACAACAGATTTCGGGCTGTAGGGACGCACCGTTTCTCCGCCTCCTGCAAGTCACAACATGAATCGCAAAAGAATTTATTCCTTTGACAAAGCATCTCGCTTGCGCTAAATTGTCGGAGGCATGCTGTAACGCTGGAGTTTTGTTCAATATCAATAGAGAGGTCCAAGAAGGATTCATCTCGTGAGGAAACCTATGAAACCATGAGATTGTGGCTGGCGCCTAGAACGCAAGTAACGTACAGTTTCGCACGTCAGACAGCGCGTTTCGCTTGTCAATACACCCTCGAAAAGTTTGTGGACAAGGGTCGCATCTTGCGGGTGAGTTCCGGAATTCGAGCTGTTGGCTGTGATCACCGTTGGCGGTGCCGAGCCCAAGGTAGCGACAGAATTCGACACTAGACGAATGTGAAGGGAGAACATAATATGTAACGAAGGGTACTCACAGTCATCTCCGTTAATACCGTTCTGAGCTTGTTTCCTCTCCTCTTGTATTTCCTCCACAATCTGGTTTAACAAGTAGTTCAGAAATTCGTGAGCATCCTGATGCATGGTTGAGCGGAAGATATCATTGAGTTCCTTCAGTTTATCTATAAATGCACGAGGCGCTACGGTTCCTTTATCACCCGGGTTGGTCGAGATGTTGAGAAATAAAGATTGCAAGGCGGAATATAGTGTCGGCGGTGATGAAGGAATGGGATGGGGAGCAACCAAGGTATTCGAGCTGGAGGATTCAGCGGGATTTCCAAATGTTGAGGGCCGTCGTTCTGCTTTTCGCCTAACCGGTACGATCGGTATTGGAGGCTTATTGAGCGCTGAAGAAGGTAACGGAGAGCCGGTTGGCGGAGATAGCGAGTCCAAGGCGTCTTGTAGGATAAGATCTCTGAACGGAGTGCAAAAATACAGAGCCTGGAGAACTGAGTTGGCATAACTAATACAAGCACCTCAACTGTTAGAAATGTTATAGCTCGCTGCTGCGCGGGGCTTACCAGGTGTTACCAAACTATTGACCGGAGGAAGCAGGTCATTAATCACACCTAGTATGACACAAGCCACGACGACGTACGTTCTCGAGCCCGAACTTCTTTGCATCCGCCGAGGATGGCAGGGGGATTACTGCCGTCTGGGCTGCAGCTGCCTTGGCCGCACGCATAAGTTGCTGCTGTGCGCCGAATGATATCCATTTTGACCTTGCCATTGGGGTCGGCGGAGGTGTGGCTGAGCGCCAGGACCTGATCCGGGGCAGGGGAGATGGAAAAGAAAGATATGAGGGGAGAGTATAGAGAATGGGATCAAGTTGGATGGATTCAATCAATTTCCAATTCCTCAACACAGTTATGCTGATAACACGTGACCCACATACGCTCCTTGCTCAACGCAGGCACCACCAACTCTCTTTGCCTCTTCATCCAATTTCAATCATTTCTACTTAAAACACTATCCCACTCAGCAGTAGATATAGTTTTCAGACATGGATCAGAGTCGCAGACTACGCAGCGACATATTTTCTCGTTCGCCCTGGGAACGTCCCAGGATCTGCCTAGATCCAATAGATCTTTCCTGGAGGAGATATAAGGGGCACGAGTGCCTGGCCATCTGCTCTTTCCCAAATCCAGAGTAGCTTTCAATCTCCTTTCTTGTCTGCTATCAATGACCGTGCGTCCCTTTCTATGTTCGGCCGGCCCGAACACCATCCGGTCATTGATGCCTTCCGATCACGCTCACCAAACGCTCACCGCCATTGAGATAATTAACACTTGAAACTCCTCACCTCCGAGCCCCATATTGATTTTCAGGCGCCATGCTTGACATTAATGGTCCATAATGCGCTGCTTCTCCAAAGATACCCAAATGTGCTTCCTCCATGGCAATCATCATAGTTACACCCTATGACGTCTACGCAGTGTTCCCAATCATCTTCTTGACATACACCCAGTCCCCAACATTCACACTGCCATTACCGCTGGGAACTCCGTTGCATCCAAGACAAGGTTTCATTTTCTCTGTGGGATCCAGGCCCGTCCTGAACTTCATCAGCACCTTATACGGCACGGCATTATCACGAATTCCCGTCTCAGGGCTAACGTTGGGGAGCTGGACAATAATAATTTTGTTAATTGACTATTTAACATCTTCGAGCCAAAAAGGACCCTACCAAGCATCTCGTACACTTGGACACGAGTGTTATTGAGGGTGATGATTCAGATCCGATTAATATTTCTTCCCAGTTGTCTTCTGCGAACGGACCTCCACCCCGGAAGACGATGTTAGGTCTGAACCTAGATCCATTAAAGGAAGAAGGTAATTAGTCGGCTTTTCTCTTTTAGACAATGAGATCATAAACGCAGCAAAAGAAGGTGTAAAAGCCAAAATAGGTTAAGTATAAGGAAATCGCGCACGCACCTTTCAATGGGCACGCTCTCCGTGCTCCATTTCGCGTCTATGCCTTGAGACCCAACATGTTTACGGAGGTGATTCTCTACCTCGACGATACTTTCCTCTGAAAGAACCAACATAGGATACATGTCCTGATATTTGGAAGTTGACTTCAGATCTGGAAAGCTGGTCGTCGGTTCAACTTGTCGGGGTTTAGGACCTTTGGTTACAAGATGAACTGGTTTCCCGAAATATTTGGATAGAATAGCTGATGCCGTCCCTTTAGGACCAGCGTTGGACTCGCAAATATAGCCATCCAAAGGAAGGAATCCAGCCCAGAGCTCGATCTCTGGTAGTCTATTAGTCCATGTCAGATGGGCACACGTGTATGGGGGATAGGCTTACGAGGTCCATGTCTTCAGAGTATCGCTGGTGGGACGCAGTGGAATGGAGAATGCCTCACATTCCGACTCCTCCGGGAAAGAGACCTTGAGAGTCCCGTCATTCTCGATTGAAGGAGTTATAAGGACCATCTAACATGGAGATAGCAACGTGCTCAGTTATAACGTTGGAGTTTGTAATATACATACCTTCGCCACTTCTCTCGCGGTAATGATCTTCATTTTTGTAGCATCGATGATGGACCAAATCCTGTCGTTCTTTCGCAGAAGCGAGTGCGATAAATATTAGCAGTCCATGAGCGAAATCATAGGGCCCTACCTCTAGTCCTTCATGTGTGTATCTTGCACTGGGAACGGAGATACCTCTGCAACTCTGCAAACATTCAAGAAATCGAATATCACAAGATATAGAGTACACACCTTGATTGGATGGATCAATATCTTGGATACACGCACTTGACCAGGCACAGGAGGTGTTGACATTATGCTATCGTTCTTATTCACCGGCGCTGTAATTTTGCCTGGAGCTGACCTCGGTTGGCGTATGCGCAAGCCCCAGACGATGATGGTCAAGGACAACAAGCCTGCGAGAGCTGCCCATCTATATTCTTCGGGAATATTATCGAGCGTATGGGAAAGGACACCAGGTGACATTAAATTGAATAGTTTTGGCACGAGAGCTGTCGATTCAAGATTGGGACGTCTCCAGATAGCTCCAGATCCGTGTGTTTAGCAGACTATAGATAGTCGATATCTATCAATGTCAGCCCTACGTGGAGCAATCAAATAGCTTCTATGCAAGAGCAGTGAATTGGGGAGAGCGAACGTGGCTTGCAAAATGGTGGTTGGAGGAAGAGAGCGAGCGGAAGTCAAATGCAAAATTGCTTTTCGTGACTCGCCTTGCATCACGTCAATTAGGCGCGTTCTTGCTCAGAAGAGATTAGCGCCATCATTTCTCGGGAACAGAGCGGTCTACATTTGCAAGGCTCAGGACGCAAAAGCGTTTTGAAAAGGCTTGAGCCTCTTCAGGCCTCAAGCTTCCGGATTGCCCAGCTTTACCCCGAGTGTCGCGTCGCGTTGACTGGGACGCGTCTGAATCGGGCACGGCCGGGTACCTTGCGGGTCCGAAAAATAACTAGAAATACATCTCCAAAAATTCCATCTGTGCAGCAGGTGATAGAATGAATACAAAACGAAAGAAGAATAATAAACTGGCTTTACCAAGAGTTGTTGAAAGTGGGAGAGCTGCAAAAAAGCTGATCATGAGGAAAGTTCAAAGAGCACCCGGAACCAGAAATTACTCGATATGGAAGCTGCCAAGCCAGCGTGATCTTTGACTACGACAAGCGTTCTTCTCAAATGTCGTCTCAGGTCCAGAATCTGAGCTTCAGGCGACCCACCAACGTTCCGGAGAAGCCCAAGCCACCTCCTGCAGCGAGGCATACGGGTATCTTGCAAGACCAGCTCCGAAGGTCAGCTTACTACTACTTCCGGGTCAAACGCGGTGTTGACCGCAATACAGAGCACAGCGTCGACCATGGGTGCCGTCGTTCTCGCTCGCTGTGCGTATCCTTTTGCTGATACGCGTGGCGGGCGCGATGTACTCGAATATCAGCGATTGCGATGAAGGTCAGGAGCAAGTTGTTGTGCCCAATTCCGCGCTGACCCGATAGCCAATAACTAGTGTATAACTTCTGGGAACCTCTGCATTTCCTCGACCAAGGTTATGGCTTCCAGACTTGGGAGCTGTCACCAAACTATGCGCTCCGCAGTTGGTCTTATATTCTCCTACACCTCCTCCCGCCGCAAGTTGGCAAGATCGTCCTCGCTGGTGACAAAGTGCGTCAGCAGTTCGATTTCACTGTCGGAATGCTGACTCTCCTTCCAGCGCGCAGCTTTCTTCGCCGTGCGCATCCTTTTGGCCATTATATCTACCCTTGCGGAGGCAAAGCTCTATCGGACTGTTGTTGAGAAGATCAATGAGCGGGTTGGACGTTATTATTTCTTTTTCATGGCCTTCAGCGCGGGCATGTGGAGTGCTTCTGCAGGTATGTCAACGAGTAATCTCCCAAGGCAATTTAACTTATGCGACTACAGCGTTCCTTCCGTCAACATTTACCATGTACACCACGTCACTGGCTCTATCCTACGCGTTCGTTCCGACAAGCTCTAAAGATGCCCACCGCACGCTCGCGGCCACACTACTCTTCGCCGTTGGTGGTATAGTGGGATGGCCATTTGCGCTGGCCCTAGCTATCCCCTTCATATTCGAAGAACTCTTCGTCTATGGTGCCGACATCGTTACACCCGAAGCGCGTGCCTCCTGGTTCACCAACCGCGTCACGCGTCTGATTGGTGCGGGCGTCGTGGCCTTACTCATCTTTATCCCCGTCATCGGCGTCGATAGTCTCGCGTATGGGAAACTCGCTGTCGTCCCATGGAATATTGTGCACTACAACATCTTCGGCGGAGCTGAGCGTGGACCAGAGCTCTATGGCACTGAACCTTGGGACTTTTACATTCGCAACCTTATCCTCAACTTCAATTGTATCCCGTTCCTCGCATTGCTGTCGCTCCCTGCGTTAGTGGTCTCGGTTTTCGTTGATCGCAAGCGCCTTGGATTGTACACACCCGGTCCTAATCAAAGCTCCCCGTTCACGATATTGGCATTGAGGCTAGCGCCATTATACCTTTGGCTTGGAATTCTGACACTGCAACCACATAAAGAGGAACGGTTCATGTTCCCTGCATATCCGCTACTGTGCTTCAATGCGGCCGTTTGTGTATATCTCGTTCGTGGATGGGTAGAAGTTGCTTATATCAAGTTCACTAAATCCCCATACCAAGTGAGTTTGCAAACGATGTTGTCGGTTCTTCTCCTTGAGGAACTAATGCTTATACAATTTCCAGGCTTCGCAATCCTCCGTTTTCAGTAACCTAACCTTCTCTCTTGTGGTGATGTCCTCAATCATCAGTATCTCGCGCATCGTGGCTCTCTACCAATATTACCATGCACCCCTCGGCATCGCATTCGAATTCCAAATTACCGAAATCCCCCGCCTGCTCAACGTCACGGGCCTACTTCCTGTCTACCCAGAGGGTACCTTGGAGGAGGATACTCCGCGCATCGATCTTACACCTATCAAAGAGCTGGAGCTGACCTTGTGCTTGGGCAAGGAATGGCACCGCTTCTCCGGGAGCTACCTTGTCCCTAATGGTATCAAGGTCGAGTTTATCAAGAGCGAGTTTGACGGGATGCTGCCGCGCCACTTTGAGGAAAGGCTGACCGCGGCCGATCAGGTCGCCGGAACGGGTAATACCCTGGTGCAGCTCTCCAAAAAATGGTGGATCAGGCCACAGACCACGTATATTCCCCAGGATCTTAACGACTTGAACAAAGAGGACCTTTCACATTATGTAAGTTTCCCTTATCACATACGAATAATAGTTTTCGTCGTTTCTCACCTCTCTTGCCTTTTATCTAGGTCCCGGTAGAGCAATGCGACTACCTCATCGACTTGGACTTCCCGCTCCATCCAAGCACCTCTGCTTTGGAGCCGCGCTACGCGGCCATGACCGACACATGGGAGCGCGTCGTCTGCAAGCCGTTCCTCGATGCGCGTCACTCGTTCCTGCTCACGCGCATGTTCTGGCTGCCAGGCCAGTTGTGGCAGGGCCGGAATGAATTTGGGGACTATTGTTTGTTGAGGAACAATGAGAGGGTGGATGAGAAGGCGAGGAATGCGGCGAGGAAGACGCGGTGGACATGAGTGGGAGGCAGCTCTGGGCCTTTCGATTCGGAAGAGTCGGGAGGCGAAGTGGTTGGATCCTGGAAGTAAAAGGCTGTCGCCAATGGCCAAAACTGTGGAAACTAATTGGATACAAGTGTTGTTTGTATTGCTGTAGAGTGACTGCCATAGAAAATTATAGATATTTAATTCAAACTACTTCAATCGCTTTTTCAGACGTCGTCACTAGTAAGTCACTGCCAGTAGCTTGTTCACTAGTAGCCTCTGCCACTTGCTAACATTCCCATAGCCAGCTGTAAATATTGTCCTTGAGATATACATCACAAACTCTGGTCCATATCTTGGGGATGTATTCTGATGGCCCCTTGATACTAGGTTTGCCGAGAAGCGCTGAAGAAGCGCCTCTATAGATAGGAGTTTGAATTTGCAGTCACCGCCTTCATCTTCGCACAATCTTCGCATCTGCAATGATGTACCTCTCTACAACTTCTCTCTGATCATCATGATGAGAAGCGCTCGACTCTCCGCGGATTGTGCTGTTGAATGCATTAGCCCACACGACGTGTTCTCAGGAGAGGCATTCAGTGTTATAATGTGTCTGTGTTGCTCACTATTTGCAGCGGCCGCTGTCAACCCCCTCATCTTGTGCACGTCAAGTTGCACTCGTCTTAGTCTCGCTTTAGATCCCAAGATTGCGTTGCAATGGAAACGAGCATTCAAAGTATGGTACAGGTGCAGGCTTGCAGCTTATCGCCTACAGGCAATTGGGTGCACCAAAAAAGCGTACGAGCAACGACAACCTTGCCATGATTTATATTGGGCTTTATCTGGATGTTATGGGCCATCATGAAATCAGCGATCTCTAAATGACAACTCTTTTGTTTTCGGCGTCTTTTCTCCACGGCAATATGCGCTCCTGAACTGTCAATGTCAAGCATAACGTACATACATGGTCTTCGCTTAATAGACTTTCCGTTGCGTTGTGGATATAAGGCCGGACTTGCGTCACGTCAACTGGTCTTGAATCTCCTCTCATTCTATCACTTGAACGAACGTACTGTTCTGGAGTCTAGTTGTCGACGCCCAAGATTTATGGCCTGGAGCTTAATCTCGCCTCGACCACATCATTCCTTCTAGACAGACATCCCCACTATCAAAATACTCCAAATGGGTTCTACACCTTACTGGGGACCTGACGAATCGGCCTATGACATCTTTCTCGAGCGGACGTTCCTGGCTGGAGATTTTCTATCGGGAATGGGATACGGTGAGTCTTGATCTTGGTTCAGCATCCAATCCACAATCATCTCAATGACATCTCCGGAACCAAACGCAGGCATGCAATTGATACTCTACATATCCTGCGCTTTATTTCTATGGAATACACGGGAATCGCGCGGAAAGCAATCCATCTATCTCCTCGTTTATATCACGATTTTGCTCAGCGTCGAAACGATGTTTGCGGCCGTCCAAGCGCGCACGGTGCAAGTGATGTACATCGACAATCGAAATTATCCTGGGGGCCCATGGCAATATTTCTTGGCCACCCAGTATCTCGTCATCAACGTTATGTTCTACGCCACGCTTTTTATTCTGACGTTTCTATCTGATCTACTTGTGGTAAGTTTGCTCTCGTGGCATATACGCGTCCTTGGCATAGGTTCATCATTTTTTAGTTATGGAGGTGCTGGATTATATGGGGTGGTTCTGGAACGACTGTTTCTTACGCAGTGGTAGCCCTGCCTTTCCTCATGGTGCTCGCATCATTTGGTGAGTATTGTGGCTATAACAGCTTGCATTTTGAAATCGTTCTTTCACTTATCTTTCACAATTTTTTCTTTCTTTAGGCATGGGAACTCTTTGGACCCTGCAATCTAGCCAGCCCGGGCTATCGCTGTACAGCGCCCTGCCCATGGCATACGGCACCTCATATTATGCAATTTCTCTCAGCGTCAACATCCTCTTGACAATCCTCATCGCGGCCCGACTGCTCATGTATCGCCGAAGGGCGATGTTGGCGGCCCTTCCCCACGGACATGCGACCCACTATGTCTCACTGGCGGCGATATTCGTCGAATCAGCCGCCCTATACTCCATCGTCGCCCTCACTTTCATCATTTCCTACGCGCTGAACAACCCTATCAATCAAATCTTTCTATGTATGGCCTCGTCTGCCCAGGTATGTTTCCAGCCCAGGATTTCAAATCCTTGTTTACGCACACGACTGACACTGACATGGGTATGCAATGATGATAGCAAATTGCAGGCTATCTAATTATATACCGCTTGGCTGAGGGGCGGGCGTGGAATCAAGAAACATCCGCCAGGAAGCCAACGACCTTGCGCTTCCACCAATCCACGTCTAGAGGAACAGCGGCTACAATGTCTACTAACCTCGAGACGCCAATCGACGGGGTACCATTTGGATTGCCGTACTCACAGCAAGTGACTCACAGCGCTTCACAAGAAAAGAAAGATGAGGAAAAGGTGTCTGTATATAATATTGCCTAAATAAACATAATGGCAATTACAAGTTATTAAAACTGATTAACAGAGAAATGAAATTTCGAGAATGTGGCGATTACTATCTGCAATTGCTGAACGAGAGTATAGGATGTTCCAGATCCGGGGTATGTACATGTAACATGTAGCATCAGCGATGCTTGAGTAAATATCGAGACGGCCCTCATAATCATTGAAGTAGATCAACATTTGCGTCTGGAATAATTGTAGATCCATTTTGAGGGGGCAGTTTTACCGTCTCGCTGACCGTAATAGAGCGCTTGGGTGCGGGTCTTATACCGTGGACGGCCTTGGCATCGGGCCCAAAATAAACATTGAGGCAAGGAGACGCCTTCAGCTGTTTAATATCGGCATGAATAATATCATGGCAGAACAAGTCCAGATCCAGATCATCCTGACAGACAGCAACGGTAAATCAAGGGTGGGCAATAATTGAAAGGAGAAACGTACGGCGTCGTAGCCTTTGGATTGGGGCAAATGTAAACGATCAAAAATCCATAAGCAAAAAGAACGAAAGGAAGAAAAGCTTACCAAACGGCTGCTCGATTTCTTCGCCTGCAGCAATGAAGCCAAGATAAATAAACGCTGCAAGGGCAACACCGGGGATCGTGTGGTATCCGAATTGGCCGACAAGCTGGAATGGGAGGAAGAACAGATAGATCCAGACAGTACTAGCTAATCTTTAGTTGAAAGCACTTGGCTTGGATTTATGAAGACTTACTGTCTAGAAGTCGAAGAAAGGGCCAAAATGTATGAGATGTCTGGTCCACCGGAACAGAGAGTAAATTACCTTATGTGTACAGAATAAATGCTGTAAGCCGAGTCAGCTAACCTGAAATAAGTCGGAATCAAGACGATAAGACGTACAACGGCAATGGCGTAGTAAGAATACGCTCGAGGGCTAGGCACATCGCTTAGTATCAGAAATTGGACCTAAGGGACAAACACACTTACAAGACAAAGAGTCTTCAAAAGCAGCTATAGTTCCCATCATCGGACCCATACTCGAACCTAGACACAAAAATCAGTGTCCATTCCTATCTGTGGTACACCTATATAATCTCTAATTACTCACCAGGAACGGTACCGCGATCCTCCAACGTGCTACACCATTCGCTTAGACACCTTAGAATTTCAAGAGGAAGATTTTCGCCGCCTCCGGCAACCATGGGGCGATGTTTTACATGCAAGCCAGAATGCAAAGGACCTGCCCACTGCCTATCGCTCGGACTAGTACCATCCCCTTGCTCCGTTTCGTGCTGCAAGTCAAACGCAATAGATTTATACCCACTTAATGCGAATAGTTATGAGAGAGCCTTACCACTTCGCCCGGTGGTGGTGAAGCCTGTTGGGCCGTAGATCCCCGGCCAAATCGACGTCGAATAGCGGATATTGCACCACCGAAGGGGATCAGGTCTCCGGCGACATTGTCCATTACATTGTCCTGAGGGGGCTGTGCGGAAGGCAGCAGAGGCTGGTGCTGGCTCTGCCCCGAGACGCTTGACAAATCCGAGGAGTTGGATCCTTTCCGAAGCAACGGACGCAGTGCGGAGGATGACGATGCACGAGAGGTGGAAGCTAGGCGCGATGGGTCAAACGTGCCATAGGCGTTAATGGGCGGGATGATGGGATTCATATCAACGAAGATGTGCGACGATGGACCCTCGAGGGTAGGTATTTCTGGAGGAGCCGGAGAGAGTGTAGTTTCTTTTGTGATCATTTGCGCACGTCGCGGTGATGGCAATGAGGATGCAATAATTTCTTGAGCGTGCTTGTTCTCGTTGATGGTGTGATCATGCTATTATTTTCATTTTTAGCCAAAGGAGATTGCTGGATATTTAATGGAATTTACTCACATCATGCAGAGGGCGAATGCGATGGTACAGATCTTCGTAGTAGATACCTAATTCTCCTTTTGTGCACGGTCAATAAAGGCCAGCGGCATATAAATATTATATTGCTTACCTCGAACATGATGCTTGAGAGCGACACAGAACCTAGGTTGATCATTCAATACGATATAGTGAACAATTATAAGTAGGGCTTACCCTTCAACTAGATCCAAAGCCATCAACTTCTCAGCCATAACTTTGTTCAGCTCTTCCGTAGATCGTTGCAGCTGGCCGCTCTGGGTCTCTTCCGGTCTCTTCGGAGTCAAACAAGGAGGTACATGAAACCAAATGAGTCGACTAAGGGTGCGCGAATTCCGGATGACGTCCGACCAACAAGTTCTCCCCATCCAATATCTGTCGTATCTGCAAGACAAGAACATCAATAAAGAACGATTCACACCCCAAGAAGAGAGCTGCTCTCACCCACTGATAGCACGATATGAAATCACAAAGCCAATGACAACCCCTATTCAAAGTGAGCAGTAATTAGATTATTAACGGATGGCTGCAGACTCACCAAGAACAGTCAACATAACACCAGGGATCTCAAGGTTGACTATTCCTCGCATAGACAGGGTGACAACAACTACGAATATGTCAGCACAAGGCTTTAAAGAAGACTACCAAATAGCAAACCCTTTACCTGCAGCAAAAGTCGTATGGAGCAGAACAGCAGGCCATATTCTCCAGATCTACACGCACACCTTGATCTTAGTACATGGCCTGTTGATTGAAGGACTGCAAATAATTACTCACGACAGAGCCGCGTCCCAAGGTCCGAGCAAAAAACGAATACGTCGGTATACCGGGCACAAAATGCTGGCCTGGCGTTGGACGCGACGCTGGTAGAAGTGGACGATTTCCCGTCATAGTTCGTTTACTGACCATCTTTCAAGTTGGCGGAAACGAGCGGCCGCCAAAATGTCGCAGACACAGCTCTGAGGACTGGGAGATGGTAAAGGTCGATGGAAGAAAACGATGGGCGCGCGGCGCGCGCTGGCAACAAACGACGCTCCGCATTTCTGCTTAGGACCCTGTACATAAACACGATTCTCTGATCAGTGATTCCCGAGCGCAATGAGATCAGAGTTACTATCACGTGACCGTATATTTTTGGAGATTGAACGGATGAGAGTTTTCGGTTGAGCGCAGTGCTGACCAGGACAGGACAAGGCTCGAGCGCTCCGAGAATCTTGGACGCCCGTGGGTGCCAACATTCAACAGGCATCATTCCAACCAGTCGCATCCCCTGGATACCCCAGCTCCTCTTGTCTGTATCTGCCATCACCCATAAAGCAACGCGCGCATAGATATCTTTCTAGACTTGCGCTGTAATTTCTCCTTGCGCGCATATCCTACTGCGGACAGAGCACTTGCGACGTAGCAACCAGTCTTGAGCTCGAACCACGTCAAGCTATCAATTCAAAATTTCAACCATGTCTGCGGAAGCTACAGTCACCAAACCAGGACACCCCGAAGACGCCCCCGAAGTTGTGAACGGCCAGAATGAAGAGGCAACCATTGTAGACAGCCTCGGCGACGAAGAAGATGACAGCGACGACTACGGCGAGGATGAAGAAGCCGATTACGAGGTGCGTTATTGTTCTCGCCCTCGTTTGATCCCGCGACCCACCTTTGGTTCCGCTTAGGAGGATAGGCAAATTGTCGGAGACGAAGATGATGACGAAGAAGAAGAGGAGGAGGAGGAGGAGGAGGAAGGCGAGGGCGCAGAGGCCAACGGGGTATGTCCACGTACTTCTCACTTGTCGCTCAAATATTTACATTAATAATAATTCTCGGTAGGGAAAGGCAACATTGACGCATCTCCTTCTCGGAAATGTGCGTAGTCTCGATGCTCGAATTAGAAACAAGAATCTGACCGCTCAAATATCGGACTTATAGCCTAACGCACCTGTCGAAGGTGACGACTTCGAGGACGAAGAGGAAGAGGAGGAAGAGGACGACGAGTACGTCTTCGAGCCAGAACCGGCTCCCACCGCCACCAAGAAACGCTCCCGCGAGGAAATCGCTGATGACGACGACTCGCAAGGTGGCAAAAAAATCAAAGCCTAGATGGGAGCCTTGTCTCTCAAAGCACACAAGCGAGCTTTCCTGCTGCTCGAAACTAAAATGAATCAACCTAATAAAATCTCGAAGAAAATATGTTGTGTAAAGTGTACATCCTTTTTTTGTTATTCTTTTTTATACCTCAGCGGTTGCTCCATATTTATACATGTGTATGTACCCTATAACGCTCTTAGATTGGACGTAGCTTTCGCTGAGTAGGTAAACTTGTTGTACATAACCATCTATAACGGACTACGATGTTGTGTTTTATCGTATTATATCGTTGAATACATGGGAACACCTGAACACCCAATGAAGAGATGTAGATTTGGAACACTAGGCAGTTGACATTTGGAAGCCAAACTATTATTACAAACACATACAAGAATATTGTAGTATACAGAAAGAAGTTTAGAGTCATGAAGTCGTATATACAAACCTAACGGAAGCCCAACAGGTCAGCAGCATGGACTTTAGGGAACCAGCTCCAGCTCCTCCCAAACGCCGGGAGCGCCTTCTTTTTTCTTGAAGAGCGTTCGCCTATTCGGAACAACGCCCAACTCAACCATATCAACTTCCAATGGATCGATAACAACAAGCGTAAAATGGGATAGAGCGGTGTCCCACAGCCGCTTCGCCTCCTCGTACCCCTCCTTGGCGGGATCAGGCTCGTCGAGGCTTTTATGCCAGGACTCCGCCTCCTTCTGCCCGCCTTCCAAAACGGACCCAGGCGCCGGCCGCAGCCACGTCGCGCGCATACCCGGGCTCATCGCCGTGAACATCCCGCGCCGCGTCTCCTCCCAGTCGTGGCCTCTGAACCCATACATCGCGCTCTCCGGCGCGGCGTCCGCGAAGGCCGCTGCGCACTGCGCGTAGAGCGGGGTGCTCGGGGCGGGGATAAGGTATATGGAGGACGCGAGGCGGTATTGCTCGCGCGTGCCGTCCATCCACCACACCACCTCCGCGCGCGGGTCCGCGAGGAGCTGGCTGACCTTGGGCGAGCGGACGTCGGTCGAGCTCAGGAGGAGCGGGAGGCCGGGGTTGGCCTTGTTCTCGAGGAAGGAGCGGAAGATTTGCGAGCGGACGCGGGGGACGACTTGGTTGAATATGTTGAGGGTCTCGAGCGTCGCGATTTGGATGACTGGAGCAGGCGAGAGAATTCAGTTTAGTTAGATGCTGCGGTTTCTGGTTAGTCTGATGTAGGGGCGAATTATGCACCTGTCTGATCTTTGTATTTGCTGAGGCCTTGTTCAACGGCGGCTTTCCAGCGAGGTATTTTCAAGGACATCGTCGGCGTTGAGATGAGGAGTGGTGATTTAGGGGGGTGAGATCATATAGACACCTAATCTTATCTATCCCCTTATAGGTCACATTAATTACATGGTAGACACGCCTCCGATATACCCTCTTGTGGTATCCCAGTCAACAGCCAGAAATATCAGAAATGCCAGACGATCTCCCAAGGATATTAGAAACTACAGACCTACCGATATCTGAAGCCAAGTAAGCATCAGTCGTCCTAGGTAGCCTGTCGACTCCAGCATCAACGATATTCACATCAATCCTACATAGATGGATTACTTTGAAAAAGGCGACCTATCTAGATCAAGATGGGAAACAGGTTCATCGAAATATTTATTGATTGTTCATCCTGTCTAATAATCTTTCTCGAAGAGAGTATGGGAATACGCAGAAAGGAAGACGCGGGCTAAAGCATCTGGAGTCGATGGTGAGCAACCCTACATGTTCGTCGTGCCGTCGCTGAGCGCTGATCGCTGTTGTTCTGCAGGCGTTGCTGTACTCGCAGTTATACGCTCGAAGACCAATGCTTTCCCCGTGTCAACAATTCTTATTGAGCAATACAGGCCTCCCATTGGGAAATTCCTCATTGGTACAGTTGACGTCTTCTTACGAGCATTTGAAACACTCTTACACGATATGATCCCCCAAATGACAGAACTGCCAGCAGGTAGGCTTAACAGCAGTTCCCATAGAATAATCGACATTTTCTAAGTCTCAACTCTAGGGCTGGTCGATGAGGGCGAAACAGTAGAAGCGGCTGCAATCCGCGAACTTCGTGAAGAAACAGGATACATCGCCGACGAAGTCCTGCAAATGTCTCCCGTCATTGTCGCCGACCCAGGTACGTTCCAAAAAAATCATATAAATATTTCTGACTGTCCTCACCCTGCCATACTACAACACAGGAATGACCAATGCCAATATGCAACTCGCTGTTATCAGCGTCACAATGGAGGACAAGCTGGAGACGCCCGTACCCCAACTTGACGCCGGCGAACACATCGTTACGCGGGTCGTGGAACTCGCACACTTGCAAGATGCGTTAAATGGTAAGCAATGTTCTCAGAGACTAAAAAGCCTTCCCTCTGAGATCGTATTGTTCCCCAATAGAGTATGACAAGCAGGTTCGATTATCGACTCTTATTACACGATTAAAGGCTTATTTTTTGTCATTAGGGATTTGTAGTCAATGCGCTCGTGACGCACTTTGCATTCGGATATACAGTTGCTCAGCAGTTCAAATAGCACTTTGGGTTTTCGATAGTGTGACTAACCCAACAGGAAAATAGCCTCTGAGGGTCAAATTCCATTCAGTTCGGATCAGAATTTACTAAATGAGGGTAAAACTTATGAGAGGGAGTCAGTATGCTCAGTGGATCCGAAGCGCAGAGTGGCATGTATTTCGCAAGCATTGCCTATGGGCGCATTATCAAAAGACCGAGGGCTTTTTGGTGCACTAAGCCAGTGATAATAGGGATGAATATCTCTCGTTATTTTCTCTACAGAAGCTTTCAAAGATAAGAATCTGCAGCTTTGAGTGAGTCTGAACAATCTCCGGAAGCCGACTTGAAACTTGAAAGGAGGTGGCCTTCCTGCCCAAATTAGTACCGGCCAGTGCTTTAACTGTGGCACGCATTTCCTCAAATAAGATAAAACGAGCTCAAATTCCCTCTAACTTTATATAACATCTAATCCAAAAAAAAGTTATCATATCAACCATGCGCGCCATCGCTCGACACAATCATCATATATCTCAATATAAACCCCAACATATATCTAGATTCTCAGTACAGCCTCCCAGAAGCTTGCATCAATTCAAGCATCCTCAAGAGGTCCTACGCGCCGTCCGCGACGCGATTTCTGGTAATGCCACAATTTAACACGGTCTTATCTATTCATCTGACAGCGTCGCGCTTTCACAGCCCACGGACACCATTATATGTCCACTGGCGCAACACACGGTGGCATAAACGTCGATACCATCTGCATTGGAGCCCCTCCTTCCGCACCTCACGTCCACGGATTCCTAATTGAGCCCTCCGCACGCACCCACGATCCCACTTTCAAATCCTTTCAGTCCCTCTCAGGAATCATATCTCGGAAGCAAAATTTTCCAATTGACTACCTCGACGAGCTAGAGTCATTCTACTACGTCCTCGCCTGGATGTGCTACGCTTACGACGGCGGCGTCGATGGCAAGCCCTATTTTACGCCCGCGTACCGGCGTTCTTCTCCCCTCACACCCTGGGCGGCCAATCCAACCTCGCGCGAAGCGATACTGGAGAAAGAAGCGATGCTTTTTGAAACCGGGATTCGTTATAGCCATGCTCCGGTGTCCGATTTCTGGGGTGGAGAGGCGTTCCAGGAGCTCTTGGACAACCTGCACTATGTGATACGGTCGCGGTATATAGCAAAGACAGAACTTGGCCGACCGCGCACTATGGAAGAGCTGCGGTTAGATGCGGGGAGGACTACGAAGCATGCTTGGGCTTAATCAATACGACGCTGTTCAAACTTGAACGGCGGGTTAGGAGTTAGCCAAATCCTGTCCCTCGTTATGTGATCATATAGCATTGAACATGTACTACTGACTTTCGATCATAGTCATGAAAGAAATTTTTATCAATTTAAGATAGGATGCAAAGAAAGTAAAAGCAATGAGTGGCATCAATTGACCACTGAATATGTACAGGCGCTAATTTCCTATTTAGGCGCCCAATTCCATGTGATACCAACGTCGGGCCACTGAACAATCAATCGCAAGCGTTGAATAGTGTGGCTTAGCGTATCCCATTAGGCTCAGCGGCGCCTGTGTGCCGATAGGTATATAAGAAGTTTTGTTAGAACATGCATCAATTGATCACAAGCGCCAATTGCCTGTTTAGGCGCCCACAATGTGCCACTAAGCAACCAGCCACAAGCGTCTTAAAAGAAAGGAAAACTTATGCAACGCTAACTTTAGTGGCGCAAGCATGTCGAAAAGTATATAGCGGGATGCCAGCGTGGACTCTGGAGACTGGAGGGCTCAATCCGAATGAGTCATTAATCACTTGATGAGCGTGATACGCGCTTATGATATCTCTTCAGATATGAAAGGATTAAATCTGCTAGCAGCTCGACGGTCGTCAAAACAGCCGGAGTAGGTCTTATGTTCATGATCCGTTGAATCTTGATACATAGATAAATTGTAACAAGATATCTTGTGTTTAAGTAGCCTGAGATTTACTCGTACTAGGCTCGAGCTCGCAGAAACAACAATTCAACCCAGATTCAACCACATATGTACTGCAACTATTTCGAACGAACGTTTTTTGACTTAGGCTGAGGTGAAGATAGAAAAATATGAATGATATCGAAAAATCTGCGAAAGCGTTGGAGCATTAACAAATGGGCAGTATGTCTGGGTAAATAAAAATGTGCAACAGGATAAATAACTCGATAAAGAATCATGTAATCAGTCCGCCCAAGCATGAATAAGAAATGAAATCAGAGCATAGCTAGGCAAATAACAGAAAGCTGCATATACCCTTTCAATTAGTAAAAAAAAATCAAATCCGTAAAAAACTTTGATGTCGAAGATTTCGTTTCGTATCAGTGTTCAACCCAAACAGTCTAAGCACCATCTAGCTCTGGCAAATGCACCGCACCGAGCCAGGCCAATATAACTTCCACTCTAGGGCCATGCAAAGGGATATTGATCGTCATAGGTTTCTTCTTGCTGCCAGCCCCAGCCTTGTCCGCGGCCGCCTTTTCTGCCCGTTCCCGTTGGCGCTTAGCGACAGGTGCCAACAAGATTCGCGCAAAATCTAACGCCTCGGCCGCATCAGCGCGGACGTGGATATGTTCTTCGGCGTTTCTCCCCGTAGCATGTTGAGAAGTATTGCCATTAGAGGTAGCAGGCTGAGGGGAAAGATCGTCCACATATGAGGCACTGGACAGGACATTCTGGCGCGTCGAAGAAGAGGAAGACCCAACATGGTGATCGTCCATAAATCGTGATATGAGTTAGATTTCTCCATGATCGGAGATACTGGAAGTGCTATGTGATGACCTTCAATAGCAAGTCTGCATTTTCCTCGTTGAGCAGATAACGAGTGAGGTTGAGTGCCATTCCTCCAACCGCCGGCCAGACGCTCCAGAACCTCGATAAATTCGGCCTGCGCCATAGATCTGGGTGGTAGGAAGATTGGATAACCTTCCAAGCCGTCTACGACGGATGCAGTGCGAATGAAGGCGGGAACAAGAGCCGAAAATTCTGCGAGCATCAGTTGACATATAAGGACGCTGAAATAGGACTCGACAAGAAGTGGATGGTAGGTGGTGAACATGGAAGGAGCATCCTGAATTGGCGGGGGCATATTCGCATGAGTCCCCGGGCGCATAGATTCAGAGAGTAAAAAAGCATAGTCGGCCTGAAAGGCAAGGTCGCCATCCGGTATAGCATTGGATGATTCCAAGGAGTCGAAATGCGCCAGGAATTTTTCGTGATCCCGAAGACCTTTCTTCAAGAGCTGTGTGACGTAATCCCTGAACGCTTTCTCTCCGAGAGCACTGGAATAGGCGAGAAGTTTTTCACCATCGGAGCGTCCTAAGGGTCCCTCGGGATTGCCAATCTCAACCCCGCCATATTTGCCGTTTACGATATAACACAATCGCAATTCAGCACCATCGACGGAAGGTGTCTTATGAACACCCTCTAATTTGAGCACAGCGGCTTCTATCATATGCATCGCTTGTTGAAGATAAGCAGCCCCACGCAGGAACAAAAGTTGAGGTTCGATGGGGTCCGGGGCATCTTCTAATATAGATGCATGTTTTAGAAGCGGTTCCCCGTCCGACCCATCGGCCCCATTTTCCATCGCGCTGGTACCATCAGGTGGGGCTTGTCCATTGGTGTGATTAGATGTACCACCCTTGCGTCGTTTTCCTTGCTTGTTCGTCCGCGAATCGCTCTGAGAGCTGTTGTTACGGTGAACCGTCTTCGCCTTTCGAATAGCTCTTGCTTCTTTCAGAGCATAGGTGAAGTCTTTTGTAGCCTGTGAAAATTCGTCTCGGAAGCAGTGCACGATCCCGCGTGTTCTATAATATTCAAGGTGCTGGGGATATGCCAATATCAATTCGTCCAAAACATTTGTGGTGGTCGACTCGGCTAGTTGCCTACGATATGTGTTAGTACACGAAGGCAAGATAAAAAAACGACAATCACCGAGAGGGTATTTTCTCATGGAAAAAGTGAACGTATTTCGCGTCAGCGTCGTTCGGGTCTGGATAAGACGCATAAAAAATATGACAAGCCAAACAAGAAATGGGTGCTCACCGACTTTGAGAACTCGTTCAGCCACGTCGTCAAACACGCTCCCTCCTTGCATGACCATCACACTGGACGCTATTTCGTCAGTTCTATATGCTTGTGCCAACTTTTGTACAGCAAGCGCTCTTAATCGATGAATACGTATAGGAGACATGGCTACGTTCCTTCCCCCTCCGTTGTTACCTCCGAGAGGGTTGAGTCCAAGTGATTGAGCAGCAGCCCATGGACTATTATTGAGTGAAGACCCAGATCTCATAGAGCCTAATTCTGCGGCAGAGAGGCCAGAAGAAGCACGGACAGATAATTCAGCAGCTTCATCGATGAGTCGGCGAATATTCCTGACAGAACGAAAGACACCAGGATCGATTGGAGGAGGCGTAGCTTTACCCGGCTTGGGAGAGGGAAACGTAGGTGGAGGTGGTAATGGCGCGAATGTATTGTGTGGCGAATCTGGAGGAGTGAAATTTCCAAACTGATGGAAACGGTCGCGTTGTCTTCCAAAGGGAACGTTGGGAGAAGGTGGCATAAGGGAAGGTATGCGTGTCTCAGAGCCCGACAATGTTCCAGGATCGAGATTGAGGTTCAAGAGAGAATCCAGGAGCTCGAGAGGGAGTTGGAGCCAAGGTCCCTAAGGAAGGGTTGAGTTTGATCATGGAAAACATGGACTGGCGACTGCACACCTACGTGATATGAGCTTATATAGCGCCAGTGTTTATTTCTGCTGATACAGAGCACAGGGGTCGGCCTTCAGCATCTCCGTCGTCTTTGGACGCCGTTCTCTGCGTCGAGTCTTTAGATTTAGCGGATTTCTTGGACTTCTTTTTCTTCTTCTTCTTCTGAGTGACGGTAGGAGATTCATCCGGAACTTCAACATCGATGGAAGTCGGAGACGTGCGCCCAGACTGTGTAAGAGGTGTCGATAATTCCGAGACCGGGGGCGTGTCTGGCGGTGAGCTCAAAGAAGTGACCATGATATTATGATGGCTGTAGCGGAGCACGAGTGAGATATAGCAGTAGAAGGTGTACGGGTCAGCGTATTCGCTGTTTGGGACAGCGTTAAATTGGACAGTCGCGACCCTCAGAAACGAAATTTGTGCCAAGTAGATTCAAATTTCCCACGATCTCGGTATACACACACTTTCAACCGACGCAGACTCCAGAGAATCAACTGAATATGCCATAAAGATCATTGAAGGCATGTGGATAAGTCAAACGATAAGGCACGGAGAATATATACATACATATGTACATGATGAAGGACCTAGGAGGAGCTGCTACAATGTTTGATAGAATCAAAGCAGAAAAGACCGAAACGCAGAAACGGAATTTGAACGGAATATTGGTATCCAAAGATTACGAAGATGATCCTAGATTCCAGAGGCCGTAGAGATACAAAAGAAAGATTCATATCCAAGAAAGGGAGGGAGGAACACTATTTCTAATTGAAAAAAGAAGGCATTAACTTTGAATTCGAGATGCTAGACTGGCTGATAATCAGATTCATCTCTGCGAATAAGATATATTTTAGTGAAAATTTCAACTTCAAAGACATAAATAACGCACTGGAGGAGAATATAGTACATAAAGCGTCAAGGTACAGCTGCTTAAGCCCGAAATTCATCTTCACAGCGGTTGAGAGCACGCAAGAATGATGTGGAAAAGGTTTTGGCCTCATCGAATATGCGCAAATTCGGTGCATGTCCATTCGGAGAATTGCTGGCTTTGATGGAGCAGAGCTCCTGGAACGCCACAGAGAAGCCAAAGCTGGAACTCAGCTTATATGCATATGATGCCTTCACTTGGTTCAGATTTGGGGTAAGGTAGATGTCTTCAAGAGGCTGGACATAGGCGCGACTGGAGGGCAGCATTAGATCGTCCTGATCAGCCTTCCTTTTCACCTTTTTCTTAGATTTGGTAGGCGAACTTTGTGCACTGTTCTTCGCGCGTGATTTCGCACAAGCATCCAACCACATTTTGTGGGCGGCATCCACGAGGGTGCGAATTCTTTGAACTTCTTCGTAAAATTCTTTTATGCCTCGTTTGTCCGTTGCTGCAAGGGCATAGTCCATGGCAACCTCGTAAGGACGCAAAAGTTCAGCATCATTTACCTCTGTTGATTCAATGGTCTCGTATCGCTTGAGGAGATCGTTGCCCTTCCTCTGACCTGCCAGTTGCAAGGAGCCAGAATATCCTCGAGGCAACAGAGGAATTTGGATTGAGGAACTTGGATTTGTACCCAAACTTCTGGCTATCGGCTTGCAGCAGACCAGGCTTTAGTCTCCATCCACTCTTGTTTGAATCTAAGAGCGTCGCAAAGCTAGTCAAATCAAACTCAGTGAAATGTTCAAATTCCAATGCAAAAATCATGCTTACATATACGCGAGACGAATGGAATGTCATGTCCATAGCCATATTTGATAACAGCATTTCGTGCATTGATGAGTATAATCCTACGCTATCTCCACTCAGATTTGCGATGAGGACTCTTGGAAAGCTTCGTTGGCTTCTCGTTCCGACAAAAGTCCAGCACGTTGACAAAGGCTTCCACACTTTCGATATCACGAATAAAGTTGTCTTCTAGGAGCTTTTCTGGCGGTTCGTGAATGGCTTATTTTGGAAAGCCTGTACGATTTTTGGATCACTGACGGCAATGAGCTCGTCTTAGGAAATGGTCAGATACAGATAAACAGGTATCAAAAGCGCAGAAACACGCATACCTCCATCCATGTCTTACAATAAATTCCATGTCAAGATAATCAAAAATCCAAATTAATGAATAACACACCTCCGTCTGCGAGAATACTAGCGAGACTCCTTTTTCCTTTCGTTGAAACGATAATCACGTCGGGCCATTTATCTAGCTCTCGCCTATCGACCGCGGTAACCTAATCATCATATTAGCTTATTATTATTCGGACACACGGATATGAACCTTTTGCATATCCGAAGGAAGGCGAATCGGATACCGTCCGACCTGGAAGTGGTTTCGATGAAATCCAGCAACTTAAAGCCAAAATAAAGACGTACAAGAACCTCTCCTTCGAGAACGTGAACAAGCATTGACGTTCGAGGTCTTTGCGAGGTCTGGAGAATCTATAGTAGATCTCTCCTTCTTCAAGGACACCAAGGGGATCTGGTATGCCAATTTACATGAGAATCTTCAACTCTCAAAGATGGTATGTGAAATGAAGTGTACCTGGTACAATAAATGCTCCCAGTGATTCCTCAATGGGTATGCGATACTTGCTGACTGAAGATTCGATAGCCTGTTTAATTATGTGTCTCATTTTGTCGTGCAGTTGCTTATTCTTTGCAGGATGGAATCCGGCTTGAATAAGTTCCACCGTAGATTCATACAAAGTATGAGGTGCTGAAACGAAATGCTTAGAATGAGCATTTATTGAGCAATGGTCGAAGATGAATCTTACCACCACTATATGAGTTTCCGCCGGTATACGTCGCAGCCTGCACGTCCTCAAATGGAGCAACAATGTCATTGATGTCCCCAGAAACTTCCGCGCGCCCCCAATCACGGCCTTCAAACCCAAGAGCACGACTAAGAGACGCAGACAGTCTTTGAGTTCTGGAGCCCGAGATGTTGCCCATTTTATTGACGGCATCCCAAAGGAAAAGCATTGCATGTGGTTTATCCCACTCTAGCAACGGGGCGATCTCGCGCTCAAGACCTTCCTCCATCATGTGCACCAGAGTCTCTTCAGAGATGCCATTTGAAAAAAGATTGACGATACTCTGTGCTGTAAGCGCAATGGACGCTGAAGGTCGGGAAGGACCGACGAGATCGAAAATCCTATGCGCACGATCGAAAGAGCGATTCTTGATCTTGTTTTGCGAGGTGCGAATCCATATCTTCGGTTCTGCTGACCGATCCGTGGGATGGAGAATCCATAGGCCTTTGCTGCCATCGATGCGACCTTGGACTGCAGCGGGAATGCTCTCATAAGCAAGGTGTTTAACGATGTCGTGAAATGCAGCATGGTTCATGAAACCGCAGCCATCGGTCATGAGCATGTTAGCAGGCGGATTCTTCTTTCCAACCGGCCATTCGGAAGACGCTGGGTTTTTGTTCAAGGTTAATCACCCACAAAAAAGAGTCTTTAGACTTACTGAGATCATCGATAAAATGAATATTCTCTTCTTGAAATTCCAACACAGGGACTGAGTTCGACAGCCCCAAAGCAAATCGAGTCACGTATTTGCTAATGACCTTCGAGTGAAGAAAGTTAGAAATTTAAGTTGAAATATGTATGAAAAGCCCCGCTATACCTGGCCATAATTTTTCGCTTGGTCGAGAGGATTGTGCCAGTTTATGAAATCTCGGAACGGCATTCGGAATTGGTCACCACACCATTCCTGAGAGGTTCGGTCGAAATCTTCGTTTGTCTCGACCATGTAAAGGTGGCTATCCTTGGCATGGAAAGGAAGAAAAACTCGCCCACAAAGGATAAACTTCTTCGTCAGGAAAGCCTTCACTTTTTCGTTCTCGTTCTTCAAAATGTCGTCAGGTATTCGGAGTTGGAGGAATCTTCGTGACCCATAAAACCTTGCAAAGCGATAGGAACGCATCTTCTCCAAAGGCTCTAAAACGATCTTGTATGAATCGCCATCTTTGAAGACCCGCCCAATCTGTTGGATCTGACCGCCATACCAATCAGCGACTCCTTCCCATTCTCCCATAAGTCCCAGGCCTCGGCCTTTGTTTTCCTTGAGTGCAGCTTGTTCTCGATCGAGTTCCTTCCTAAAAAAAATTGATTAGACATGAATCTGATTCTTAGATGGATAGTATATACCAGATATTGAGATCTGAAAGTGATGGATAGCTACGTCCGGACATGAGGCTTGGAACCTTATAGGCGGAATCCGCATTACTTCCGGTCAAGTCCGAAATATGACGTCGCACATCTTCCCAAGTCCAAGCGCCAAAGGAAACACCTCGAGCAAGTTCGAACTGTGTGCCCCATTCGACCTTTTTGTCGTCGAGCATCTTCTGGTCGTAGCGCAATGGGCAATGACCACGGCATCGAGATCTGTACCAAATAGGCTTTTGGCAAAGGCTTGTACTGCTCTCGGGATTGGTGTATCGACCACTTGAGAAGACTGAGAAGCTGTCATTTGAGGTTGATGCTCAGTTTTCTGTGTTTTGCGCTGCGTGACGTTTGGAGATGATCTGACGTGGAAAATGTCATCAACAACGGCGGGAGACGGAGTCTTTGCCTTGTGAGAAGGCGAATCACGATGGATGGGGTGACGATCCATATGTCGAGAAGCTTTCACGGGCGCTGAAATAGAAATAGATTCCACAGATGATTGGCTACTAGAGAGATTCAAGTTGGAAAAGATGGAGTCCATGGATGATTGGGAGGAATCCGTGCTGAGAGGGGCTGGTCTGTGAGGTGACGCCGAAAGATTGTTACTAGGCCTCGGGACTGTTCATTTACGATGATGAGTACTGTCTCCCTTTAGGAAGCGCACGATGGAATTACTTACCTTCCTCTTCCTCGTCCGTGTCATCGATGACAATTACCTGACGCGGACTAAAGTCTGATGTCTATGTTAATAGCGAATATACGTCCAAGAGCGAAACATACTTGAGGCTCACGCTCACGCTCGCGGTGGTGCGGGCGGCCTCGACTAGGCGATGCTATACAAATGTTCAGAAAATAGAAACAAGGAAGATCTAGATAGACAGAAGTCCGTACCATTAATTGTCTTGAACGCGTTGGCTATAGCGTATGGCGGCTACTAGGCGTCCCCGTAGGGATAGCCGAAGACTTTGACGGCGTTTTCAAACTGGTATTTGGACTAGGTTTCGCAGCTTGTAATTTTAAATTTCAGCGAGTTTTTAGGATGTTGAAATGAACACGTCTACCGTTTGTCAAGGAAATTTCGTTTGTTGCTCCATCACGTACTCGACTACACGAAGCATTTGCTTTTGCAAACGCATGCGAAACATCGTTTTTTCGAGGTGTGGGAGTGCTGATGCTGGCAGTCTGAGCCTGTCTTTGACGCTTCAGTGGCGATATAGGCCTATATTCGTCTAGGCGAGGTTCAGCACAAATCGGAGAGAATGGATGGATACCACAGACCACTAGATTCAGCATCAGAAGAGCTCAAGTCTGCCGCAGTCGCAAAATCGGAATTCTCGTTCTGCACCCGATATGTTACGTGAGTTGAATTTCTTTTCCTTTCATTCAATGATAATGCGAACCATTTTTCCTTGGCTGGGTGTAGAGTTGGGTATCATCGCGGGCTTGAATTTGGGCATGGTAAAGGAACGAAACCAAGAAAGGTGGGTATCCAAGAATCAGATTATCCGCTGTTACATCAAGGCGCTTTCAGATTGAGTTATGATAACGAGGTCGTGGCATCCTGCCGTTTGACGTCGACTTCAGAACGCAGTCACAGTAGAACCAAAGTAGAACTTGATTGACGGCCATTGACAGGAATAGACTTGGTGACGTTGATATCCGTGACTACATCACGTGCTACCGCGATAGCTGTGATGTTGTTACACGAATCGTCTTCCTGCACGATACCAACAACGACCAGCATGTATACTTCCTCAGCAGCACAAAAAGCCAAGAGGCGCACCCATTCACGTCCAGAACTTACCGACGAACAAAAGCAAGAGATTAAAGAAGCTTTTGAACTCTTCGACACGGATAAAGACGGATGTGTTGATTACCACGAACTCAAAGTGGCAATGCGGGCTCTAGGATTCGACCTAAAGAAGGCTGAGGTGTTAAAGCTGTTGCGCGACCATGACAAAGACAACCTGGGATTAATGGACTTCCAAGATTTCGCGAAAATTAGTGAGTTGACGCGCTATTTCGCGTACTACTTTGTCAGACTTTCCGCAAAACAACGTTATACTTCTCTTCCTCCTATGCAAGATTCCTACCTTTTGCCACTCGTTTCTCATCCCTTTAGGTCTTTGGCTGACGCATCTCCCTCTCAGTGAGCGAGCGAATACTGGAACGCGATCCTATGGAAGAAATTAGACGCGCTTTCAAACTATTTGACGACGACGGGACAGGCAAGATCAGTTTACGAAACCTAAGACGCGTCGCAAAAGAGATTGGAGACCGGCTGGAAGATGATGAACTGTGCGTTTATTGCTCTCGTCATTTGGCGTCTCGCTAATTTTTGACAACAGTAAAGCTATGATTGATGAATTCGACCTGGATCAAGATGGCGAAATTAGCGAGCAGGAATTCTTCGCAATCATGACTGACGATGCATAGTCTGTCCTCCCACCTTATGATAACCCCTGGATCCACGTCGTCTTGCTTCCCATGCTTTCGTTTATTTATCTGCATAACATCTCGACCTCACTTCTGTATTTATGTTCTCTCTCATCACATATCCAAAGTGTGACTACAATTAATGCATGTGAGCACCCAGACTTCGTTTCTTCCGACGTCACCTTGAAAGACCCACTGCTTTCAGACTTTCAGATTTTACCACCGATGTAATAACCATGACTTCGGCGTCAATACATTGGCAAGCCTATATTTGTAGAACGGAAGTGGAGTGTTTGCTTGTCATCTTACCGGGGCGCGCGGTGAGGCGTTCCATACTTAACCGATGCGTTCACCTGGTCATTGGCAGCCTCGCTCGGGTCGATTTGTGTGAACCAAAGGCCTAATTCTGGATGCTCACTACAGCGTGATCAACCATCCTCCTTGAATAGCTTATCATGTCCCAGAAGAGACATCGATGTTCAATGCTTGACCGCAGCTTGATGGTGACCCCACAAAGCGGACAACCGTCGCGCTTCTTTTAGCCAAAAGACCGCCCTTGCGAAAGGGTTTATCTTCGTCGAGTTGTCACTTGGTTAGTGCTTCATAATGCCACCGTCCTAATTTCCGTCTTAATACCTGATGGTTAGCGTCAACGATAAGTGCTGCGGCCCATGACCACTCTGAACCATAATGAGGCTAACTAAGCCCTCGTTATGTTCATCATACTCTCGCGGTTCTGACTTGGCTCTCGCGATGGTCTTTGCATCCCTTCGAGAAGTTGCCTTTCAGAGTGACGGCGAAACTATCCTCTGAATTATATCGGACTAATGACCATACATGAGAAATGATAGCGAAAGATTCTCAAACTCGTACGACGATGGTGAGAGCGCAAAACATCGCCGTCTGCTTATGCCTTTGACGACGGAAATGGGGTAACACCCATGAATACAGATTCCACTCGAATCGCAGTAGAAAGACTGATGATCGCGAGTATAATGGAAGCGAATAGGTATGCTGTGCAGGTCGACCGACGGAGGCGCAAGGGTGCCTCTGTCCTTCAGTTTCTAGGTACTAGCTGCACTGGATGCCACCGGTACCGCATGGTAAGTATAGGCATGTTCTTGACCCCACATATTGATCTCTAGGGATGTAACGCATATTTCGAGCCGTCTGGCCACACGCTCCGGACTAGAGGTGGTTCCGGCCTTCGGATCTTTATCTCCAGTGTTCATCTTCCCGTCCAAACATATAACTTCTCCGAGTTGACTATCTTCTTTCCTTCGAATCCTTTGATGGTCACTCCAAACCATCGGTGGATCGAACTGTAGTTTTCTCATCGCTCGTTGATCGACAAGTGAAATTTTCTTGAAAACCAAAATCTTGTGACTGTTCTCATTTGTCTTTGTTGATCATGGCTGTCAATATTGCCTTTCAGCCTTCAGGACATGTGCCGGAGCATGACCCAATGAGAAGATAACCAGCACTTTATTTTAGATCTTACAGTAAGAGATATATTCTGAAATGCAAGAGTGTCAGAGGGAGAGTACCAAAGAACCACAGGACGAGGGAAACGGCTGCATACGGAGCTAAGGAAAACATGGTAGTGTATCTCAGGAACTGATATAGTTGACATTGCCTGACTTGGGACAGTCTCCGATACTTATATCGATACCAATTGAATTACGGTAAGCTACGGTATTCATAAAGAAATCCGCCTGGGAACTAATTATTGCAATCATTTACCTTCAACGATCTTTACTTTTGCAACATATGAAAACGCCTACTACTACCAGAAATATTGAAGCTGGTTTTTTATTATTCGGAGGTAGTAAAACAAGTTGGCAGGCGACGATTGTTAATTTGACGGTGGGGAACATGAGAACACCAGATCCAATAACATTTCAGGTTATCTCTCAATCTAGACATCTAGAATAGGCACAGCTGGTGTCGACGCACCTCAGCTGCCTTCAAACGATCCAAATGTATCATGCCAAGCCCGCTCAAACAACATTGACTTCCATCCAGCTTCCATCTTTCTACATCTGTTTCGACACAGTAAACATCCAGTAAAGAATCAATATTTATGTACCGTTAAAACAGGCGAGGAAGCCCAGGTGAGCATCTCATATGATGCATGCCGGAATTGCATAGAAATGGAGGTGGGCAATGCCCGTTTGAGGCCAGAAAAAATGTGGCTGTGTTTCCGGTTTTCCCATCTGCTAACTTGGATTGTAGAGTGTCCGCTGCTTTTCAGGACCGCAGATCCCGAGTTCGGCCTTACTTTTATAGAAACAATGTGTTCCTTTTCAAAAAACAAACATTTCTGTCAAAGGAATAATCAATAGAATGTCTCTAAGTGTGAAAAGTGCATCATATCTCATCATACCCTATGGCCTGTTACTATTCCTTTGACAGAAATGCTTAATTTTGCAAAAGAAACAAATTGTCTCAACAACAGAAATAGCGAAATCGAGTTTTGCGAACGTGAAAAGGATCGCGTTCTGTCAGTAATTGGGCACGCGAGCCGCACGCGATGTGTGACATGCCGTGACATTTCGTGTTTCTCCTGCAACCGAGCGCGACATGCGCGACAACTCGGTGAACTGAGTGCGCAGGAGCCTCGCAGTGTTATGAGAGGAGGTACTATCAGCAAGGAGCTATATAATATAAGAATTAGACCTGGTTACAATTGCACAGACGACATGCAGCAAGCAGAAACCTCAAAGTATGTCAAGGATTGAGAGTATTTGATTTTAAATTTGCCTATGTTTCTACAGTGTGCGGAGAGACATCCAGGTAATTACAATACTTTCCCCTATAAAAATAGAATAGATTAGAGATGCTAGTGCCCATAGACGCACATACGTGCAACCTCTGTGCAGTCCTGCCACCTCGTGCGTCACGCTGTAGCAAATTTCAACATTTCTATGTCGAAACTTCTAAAGTAAAAAAATATTCTTTCATTCTTGATATAAAACAGTTATATTGACATTTTCACTCGATGTCAAGGGCACCATAGTACCAGAAATGTTTGACTAGAAGAGAGAGTCAAGTGCGGACACTTTTTACAGGCAAGCTGCTGACTAAGCAGCACGCGAACGCATTAGGAATTGCCCACCTCCAATAGAAACCAAATAGAAACGCATGCAGGGTCCGTGTATGTAAGAGTCGCCACTAAATCTTTTAAGTTACCCCGTTTGTTCTGACCACCAGGGCAAAGGCTCAAAATAGAAAAAAGCGCCACACTCTGCATTCCAAATTGGTCAAGAAAACTTGTTTACGGCTCGAAATTCATGCAACATAATATTTGGAATCAAGTCCGGGACCAACGATAAACAGCTCTTTCATACGAGTTCAAGGACCTTTTAACTCCGACAATTAGCCATTTTTTGGTGGTGGTAAGTAAGAATGAGGGCCTCGGCCCTCAACTCAGGAACGACCAAGTAAGAACGACCAAGTAAGAAGTTTTGTAAGAAGTTTTGTGACATTTTTTCTCCCGTTGAAATCGAGCCGCCACGGAATGGGGATCGATGTACATCGCTAACAATTTTATACTATCTGAAGACTGGCAGGCTGTGGCTCTGGCCCATGAACTAATTATAACTCCAGACCTAGAGCTTTTTTTAAAAGTCTACTAGGATCGACTGCTCGAAGCTTACGACAGCGTGGCATAGAAGTGAGTTCATTAATTTTTGATCAGGCCGAAGTGCAAGGTATGGCGCGTAAGCTGTACTGGAAGAACATGCTCCAAAGCTCCACAAAATTGCGGATCGTCAACTACTGGGCCTGACGAACTGCTAGCTGTGCTCTTCCCAGATTCTCGGTTCCCCAAAATTGCGAAGTATTAGTACAAGCGTCCGAACACTTCAAGTTTCGGACACCGCGGTTTCATCCATGTCACCATGCATATCTTGCGAAAACGATGAAATCGTATGGTCATGAGAACTGTAAAGCGATTGACATAGTCTGCAGAATAAGGCCACACAAGATAAGTATAAAGAATGAAGGAGTGCATAATATTCGCATTAGATTATTTGAGGTACTTATTCGGGTCGAAAACTTGAAGGGAGGTAATGGGGTCGGCGCGGAGCGAGGAGATAATTGACTCGGAATACAATGAAGAAGTTATCGAAGAAGGATCACTGAATACAGTAGCAACGCAGATATAGACGTCTATCACCAACAATTAGCGCTCCGAAATCCGAATCCTTCACTAAGGCTGACATGCACTGCTTCCCGTTCCATCTTGCTTGCGTACATCAAATTCTTCATGATTAAGATGTCTTGTGGGTGGCGTTTCGGCGTTGTTGCGGCCTGGGATGCTGCGAATAGGCCAGACAAAAATTTAAATTGTATGCACTGTACAGAGCGTATTGATAGACGCAGCGCTATAAGCAAAAAGAAAACAAAGCTCTAGAGGCATCAATTCGTTCTGATTAAACGATACCCCAGACAGTCGGCAGCTTTTTACGGGGGCGTATATAATTACACCCCAAATAGGTTCCGAAATTGCTGGGAAGGATCCGTTGAGTCTTGACCCCAACTTGACCCCACTCCAAATTCAAATTCTTCTATAAGACATCTTCAAAACGCTATCTGTACTGTTGTTACTTGTATGAGTATCAGGTTTGCGTGGGTATACCGATGGATTTCTTCGTGTGGTTTGGAGAACAAGAAAACTGTAATGAGGATTTCCAATCCTGTGGACCTTGCGAAATTAACAATAGATTTAAGTCGAAGAGCCGCATTCAAGAAACCAGCTGAGAACGAGAGGCGGAGGCAGATGGTAAGTTTGCAAAACCATAGCCCTGATCGAGATTAGAAGCTTTCTGGAAGCCTTGGAATTTGGAAGGAGATAAGTCTGGATAGATGCGAAAAATTAAACTTGGCTGCATTTGCAATACGTTCTCCATTGGCCAAGTTCCAATAATCGGCCATGGGGAGCTCCTTATGACTGCGTCGTTCAAATGCTAGCATTTAACACAAGCATAAGCATATACTAATCCTTCTTGGTGTGGTAGTGAAAGGTTTTTGGCCTGTGGATCTAGACAATTTGGCTAGAACTAGCTGAACACAAGTGTTGCACATTGGCCAAGATTAGATAAGAGGGCGGTCCGCCTACTGTATTCTCCGTTAACTCCGAGCGGTCCGCCATTTCCGTTAGTTCTCAACGAACAATGATCGCAAGACCAATTCGGGGTCCTACACACATATGGAATTGCAACCGCTCCCGCGTATTCAAGGGCCTTCGAGTTGGCAGTTGGAAAGTGCTCATGAGCTGTTTATTCATTGGTGAGTGTATTCAAGGCTTGAACTTCAAGGACAATAGACCATTCCTCTTTGAGAAAACAACGATGGCGCATGACAACAATTCCTATATAAAAGACCCGCGTTTTGAAGCTGCAAGCATCGACTATACGATTTCAGTACTATACCTATACCCGGAATTCCGCACGGATTGCGAATATGTGCCAAAACCGTTGTCTGGGCCCATTGGCTTAATTTCAATGGACTAGCGACATACCCTTGGGGTTCCACCAGGTCTTTTTCAGATATGTAACCTGAGGCCGGAAAATTAAAGTATTTGGTACAATAAATATATATGTCTGACAGAAACGAAGCATCGGCATTTGATTCCAAACTCGACATCACTCTTCACTCGAGAAGAGCGACTCCACGACTACAAATGCAGCAATGAAACATTTCAAATTCTCAGTTTCCGGTAAGATTCTGGAACCAGTGACACTATGTACTTACATAGACATGGGAGAAAGAATGAAAGCCAGAGACGAACCTACCTTGGGCGGCCCGAAGGAAACGATATGGCATCCGCCGCTAGTGCACAGGTGCACGAGCGTGCGTGTGGTATAGTTGTGCGTGTCTTGTTTCTGATCTCGCACGCTGCGTGCGTCAAGCGTGCGTCTTGCAACAGCGTAGCATATGTCAGTACTGCCTATAATTACTACTATTAGCCTTTGCCGGGCCCGAACCCACACCACAGAGATGTAAACAGCGGTGGCTCTTCGAAGTTCCATTGCAGTTCTGTCAGCGAACCACATTTACTGTGAACATATGAAGCTGCCCCGCGTAAGTGATACGACACAAATAACAGCTAAGAGAATTGAAAATGTGGGGATGGGGTCCATCAGTGGTTCCGTTCGCCCGAATACCCATCCAAAGCATTCCAAAGCACGTACAGCCTTACAGGTATACAATTATTCGAACTCTGGCCCATCGAAGAACCGGCACTCAAATTATCATTTACAACACTTACTCTATGTATTTAAAGACCTTCTCTTACCCACGCATTTGATATAGCATGCGCGCGGCGCTACTTAGTATGGACGACTTGGAAACCCAATGACACCCACTATCAAATGATTATACAAAAAATGAGCTATATTGTCACGCTCCCTACTAGGGCGCAAAAGCGAGGAATATAAATTTGAGCGCGCCGTTCTCCTCGAGTGATATCTGCTGAAAGTATAGCATTAGCGTTCAGTGCGCAGTGCAGTTACGTACATGCATACGGCCACGGCCACGGCCTGCATCGCATCATCCAAGGAACATCCAAGTTCAGAGGAGTTGGGTATGAAAGACATCAATGCGGCGATGTGTAATGTCGCTGTCAATGCCCGACGGCTGGAAACAGTTGGAATTTCCATAACACACAAACACAAACGACAAGATTCTTCAATTATGACGTGCATCTGCCCAACATCTATGCTCCGGCATTGTGGTTGGCAGCTGCGCAGAGGGGGACTCGAGGAACCCTGTGTATGATTTATTTAAATAATGAAAAATGGGCAGTTACAGTAACGCCGAGGACGGGCGGGCGACGGATGTCTCTGCAGGAATTATACATACATACGCTGCAGCAGGCCAGAAGCCTAGTTACTTGAGTGAATGATGGATCACAAGTACGCGCTCCTGTAGAACGTTCCTGACGGCGCTCGCGGTACTGCCTGTTGCGTGCCATAACGTAGTAACTACCGAACTTTGTTGGAGTTCAATCTCACAATGTCTGTCAGACATACTCCACACGACGGGAATGTTCGCATAGGACGGGCAGACAATTAAATCAAATAAACAGTAGTTCCCGCGCGTCTGCATGAGCATACATACCGTCAGCAGTCGTGCGTTGCTACAGATTATGATCAAGAACGTTGAATGGGCGTATTTGTTAATTTCACTTGGAAAGCCCGCGGAGCATTGGAACTTGAAAGGCGAATTTCCGTTGACAGTGCCAATGCATTTTCTGTAGAATGCGTTGAGAATGAGTACATAAGTCACAGCGAATGATAGTCAGATAGATCTAAGGCACTCTGTAACTAGGTTCAGTGCAAAGTTGTGCCACAGCCAGAGCCATGCAGTTCTATTGCACACGGCCACTTACTGAATTTGTCCTAGCATCGAAGTTTTTTTAAATCGCGCTATCTATGTAGTATCCTATCGGGTCCTATCTAATACTAGCTATGATCTGCGAGTGCACAGATAGGTACCCGGTCGGTATCTGCACCCCCACGAGAACCACGCGTCGCTCTTTGAGGCTCAGATAAGATGAACGTCGAACCCCAACTTCGATACATGATGTGGCATGACAGCGCGATAGCCAGCCAAATCCACGGACTCGGAGGTACTCGGACAAGTGCGCGTGCGTAGTACGCATCAAATATACATATGTCAAGTCAATGTCGCGTCGCGCGTTTACTTGCGCTTGTGTTGCACTGTTCGCGCGCGATCCTATAGACAGTTCATGGAAAAGAGGGCCGTAACGACGTTGTCGACCCGCATCAAAAGAGTCAACCTAAAGCCAACGCCTTACTCGAAGTTCGTGCATATTTTCACAATTTAATTCGCAATAGGCTCTCAAAGACTTGGATGACACGCTCTGGATCAAATGAGACCGTCGAGAAGACGTTGGCCAGATGAGTGCGCGAAGGACGTGGATATACACGATCTCAGGCTCCAGCCTCAGGGCTTCCCGCGAAGCAACCGCGAAGCCCAGACGCGATCCCAGGAGGAATGATAATGAGCCAGATGCGTCCGACCCGGTCGATGCCCATCGCAGGCTCGGAAGCACGTCCCGATGATGGCCAGACCATCGACGATCGACGTTCCCAGCTGGTTGTGCCCACTCCAAGGTCCTTAACGCAGAACGGAGCACCGTACCCGATGAAACATACATAACTTAGTACTTACCTATAATTACCCATATCTGAGCCAGCGTACGGACCTTGTAGATTGCTATTTAAACAAACTCTGCATCCACTCAACACTTGCATAGTTAAAATCCAACCAATCAAAAATGCAATCCACTAATAAATTCGATTTTTTGGCCGTAGCATCGGTACTAAACACTAACGTATGGTAAATAGAATAAGAGGAATAGCGTAGTGAATAATAAGTGGATAGATAAGTAGGTGTAGGGCAGACGCTAGTGTAGGCATGATAATAATTGTTGTGTGCGTGGATGGGTGATCTGATGTGGATGTAGATGCGTGCGCGTGATGTTGTCAACAGCGTCCCTCGTCCGTGGGGCGAGTCCTGGTGATGAAGTGGAATGACAGAAAAGGAAAGGCAAAGGCAAAATAAGAGTGTGGAATAAGAAATGCATTGATTGAAATTGACCGGCGACCGGCGACATTGGGCGCAGCGCGGCGCTATTACCGAGGTATGCTGAACGAGCGACAGCGTAAGATACTTGTTATGGTCGATAGAGGTAGCAGTGACACTGGGAAGGGTATGCGGAGGTAGGTATACAGGCGTGCCTCATTCGCCACCTCGTTGGGTATGGGTCTCTCTGCTTCCTGATCTTCGCGCGTGGTTCGACGTCGGACCAATGGGGAAAAGCCCAGGGAGATTGGATGCTACATATTAGCAGCGCCCGAAGGAGAAGGAGAAGAGCAGGAAGGGCGAAAGGATGAAAACGGAGCACGGACGAGGAAGGCCAACAAGGCGCGGAGAACGAGCGCCCCCGAGCAAATGAAGGATAAGGGATCGGACGGCGTCATAAAGCATGATTGAAGGCATGGAAGAAAACGGAAGGAGTAATGAGTTGAAGTCAATTGGTGAATAGACAAATGAATGAACGGATGAGTCGATGAACAGATAAGCGGACGGGGGTCGTTGATGATACGATGCGATGCGATGCAGGCGTTGATTGTGAGGGGTATTGGATGGGTGAGAGGATGATGATTGGGACAATGTATGTGTAATGTCAATATAACAATGAGGATATATACGTGCAGACAAAAAAGCCCAAAAAGCACTGCAGAAACCCAGAAAGCAAACTAGAAAGGAAATGCCAATGCACAGCAGATAGATCGAAGATATAGAAGTGGAATTTGCGTCAGAACCAAAAGGAAAAAGAGACAGAGAAGAGACGCACAAGAAAGGGAATAACCACACTAAACCAAAAGATGGAATACAAGATTTTTATGATAACGTTATCAACAGACAAAAAAATATATGACAGGAGATAATAAAAAGAAGAAAAGAACGGAAAAGAACACCAGAGCCCGTTGAATTAGCTCATGTCTTACGCCTACCGCCAGCGCCGCCATTGCTCGTAGAAGCAGTCGCAGTTGGCGACGCAGAGGAAGGACTGGACTCGGGCGGTACGAAGTTTTTGTGAACGCGCATATGCTGCCCGAGGTTGTCATGCCGCGAGAAATCCTTGCCACACCCGGGGAACATGCATTTGTGTGCTGTAGAAACAAGACGTAGTTAGTATACCACGGTAGATGAAAAAGTCCGCCGGGGAAAAACCACGTACGCTTCTCATACGTATGTATACTCCTCACATGCCTCTTCAAGTGCTCTCCCCGCGCAAAACACTTCCCGCACCCCTCCACCTCGCACAGATACATCCTCGCGCCTTTACCTCCGGGCCCCGCGCGCTTGCGCCCCGCACCGCTCGCCGCGCTGCGCAGGTCCTCGAGCGACTCCATCGTCGGCACGCGCCGCCCGCGCGACTTCTTCGTCAGATTCGGCACAGGCACGGGGATGGGCAGCGACGACGGCGCGCGTGAGAGCGCGGTGGCGCCCCCAGATGAAGACCCTGAGCCGCGCGTGCGCGTGGACGCGGAGGAATGCGACGACGCCGCACGCCCATGCGGCGTCCGCGCGCCCGCGTCCTCGCCGCCGTCGAGCGACGACGCGGAGCGCGAGCCGGTGGACTCCGCCACGCTCCCGTACCGCCCCCTCCCGTAACCATTCTCCGCCGTGTAATTGCCCTGCGCGTCGAAGAACGGCTCGCCAGCGGAGGCGGGGTAGGGCGTGTACCGCACGCGCGCGCTCGAGGCGCGCGGGCGCAGCGTGCGGGGCGCGCCGTGCGCGTTGGGGTACGACGCGGGCCCGGCGGCGTACGCGGCGTCGGCGCTGCTGCCGGCGGGCACGGCGAGGCCGTTGGACGCGGGCGTCGCGCTCGTCCCGCGGCGGCTGCGCGTGCGGCTGGAGGCGGCGCGCACGGTGCGCGCCGCGCGTGTGTTGAGCACGAACTCGGGTCGTTGTCGTCGTCGTAGTCGGAATCGGACGACGGCGACTCGTCGGGGTCCTCTGCGTCCTCGTCATCCTCGTCGTCATCCTCGCCATCTTCTTCATCCTCCGCCACCTCCTCGATATCCTCCTCTTCGTGCTGCGCACCGCGCTCCGAGCCCGATCCGGAGACGGATCCGGATACGGACGACGCGGATAAGGACGCGGACGACGCAGCGGGGGAGGACGGGCGCTTTGCGTGGGATGGGCGCCCGGGGCACGGGGCATGCCGTGGCTGGCACCCCCCGGAGCGCCCACGCGGCGTGGGCGTGGGCGTGGGCGCTCTGCTGTCGCCTCTTGCCCTTCCTCCATGTCCATGTCCATGTCCAGCCCCATGTCCATCTCCGCCTCGCTCTCGCCCTCCGCGCCCTGCCGCCCTTCGCGCGCGCTCTCGGGGCAGCGGCGCCCGCGCGCGATCGCAGTGGCGGGCCGCTTGCGCGGCGAATCCTCCTCGCCCTCGCTCGCACCGGGCACGAGCTGCATCTCGCCCCCCATGTCCTGGGTCATCTCCGGGCCCTCCTCGGCGTGGCGCGCGACGAATTTGCCGATGTATTCCGGAGAATCGAGAACCACCTGCTGCTGGTGATAGTGCCCGTGCTGCTGCTGGTGGCTAATCTGTGTGTGCTGTGGCTGGTCATGTGTGTGGTGTGCGTGCGCGTGTATTTGTTGGCTGTGGTGGTGGTGATAAGCTTCTGTCTCCCAGCAATCCTCCTCTCCGTCCGCATCCTCTTCTCCCACCCCGTCCTCTGCGCCATGTCCATGTCCGTGGCTCATCCCGTCCATCGAGCCGTGTACATCGAGTCCAACTCCCAGGCTGCCGTCAACGAGAGGGAGCCCGCCGACCACGACCATACCGTCCATATCCATCATATCTCCCACAACCATTCCGTCCAGTCCGTCCATATCCCCTACCATCCCGCCCATCTCGCCCATCCCTGTAAGGTCGCCCACGGAGGCGTTCATCTCGACGAGCGTGGCGAGGTGCTGCTGCTGGGCCCAGTGCGCCGCTTGCGCGTGGTGATGGTAAGCGAGCGATGCGCCGGGGGCGTCCGGCGCGAGCTCGTCAGGGTGGATGGTGCCCCCAGTTGGCCCTTGTGCCAGCGTATAGCCCTGGAATGAAGGGCGACGCATCTCATGTTGTTGTTGCCGTTGCTGCTGCTGCTGGAGCTGCTGCTGGAGATGATGCTGCTGCTGCTGCTGTTGCTGCTGACGTTGCTGAATATGTTGCTGGTGCAGCTGCTCGTGCTGGAACGGGGGCGAATAGAAGGAGGTAGGTGGGGCTGACGAGGGCCCGGAAATGGAGGAGCGCGCTGGCGAGAGTGGCGTGTTCAGCGTGAAGGAGCTGCCGCCGCTGGAAGACGCGGTCGCGGGGCTAGGCTCGTGCGCGTGCCCCGTGTGAGTCTGCAGCATGTGCAGGTCCAGCGCGTCGTATGCGATGCCGGCGCGCTGGTGCTGGTGCTGGTGGTGATGCTGCTGCTGCTGCTGCTCCTGGTGCTGGTGGTGCATTTGCTGCTGGTGGAGCTGTTGCTGTTGTTGGAGCAAGGCGTCCGGATATGCCGCGCCGGTGGTGGCCACCGCAGAATAGCCCTCCTCCTGCTTGATCCTCGGAGCGCCGCTGGCCGCGCTGCCCGCACCTGCGCCTCCCGTGGGTGCGGCGACAGCCGCGGACGAGGGCTCGGAGGTGCTCGAGTACGACGAGTAGCTCCTGCGGTGGTGCTCATCGGCCCAAGCGGCGTCGATGTCGTCGTAGTGAGAGGTGGCGGTGGCGGCTACGGCCGGGGTGTGCAGCGGGTAGGCGAGCTGCTGCGCGTAGACGGTGCGGGGGACATGGTAGGTGCGCGCGGGGACGGTGTAGGGCTGCTTCTTGGGGTCTGGTGCCCAGGGGAGGTAGGCTGCGTAGAGGTCGTCGTAGGCGTCGTCGAGCGGGGGTGGGGGGTTGTCGCTGTGGAAGGGGGCGTCGTGCATGGGGGCGGGGGGCGGAGGAGCAGCAGCTGCTCGCGGGGGAGGTGCATTTGTAGCGATAATCTTGCCAGGTTAATATTTGCACCCACTTGGCGTGATCGGCGCGCTTATGTACCCCCCACGCCGATCCCATCTCAGATCCACCCCTCCCTGGGTCCCCGCCCGCTTTGGGCTGCGCTGTCACGCCTCGGCCACCACCTCCGGCCATTCTTTTCAAGCCCCGCCCGCCGCCTCTTCCATCTCCCGCCGTCACGCGACGCCGGCTCCGGGTCCTGCCATACCCCACCGCCAGTCCATTCCAGCCCTGGCCCTGGCGGATGCAAGCGTCTCCACACTGTGCGTTCCATCTCCCTGCGCTGCGCCCGCGCTGACTCGACGATAGACGCGCGTTGCGGACGGCTCTTGCTCAGCTGGCCACTGCATAATCCACGTATCGAATCCACGCCATTCGAACTTTCTCGAAACAGCCCAATACATTGGAAGCGCTCTGCGCAGATCTGGGGTGGGTGGATGTGCCCTTATGTACATATTGCGATTGGATGAATCCATTTAAGCGCCAGCATACCGCGAACGTTTGACTGATGGGCAAGGTGGACTCTTCTGATAATTGCAAATTTACGCATCACGCCCTGGGCGGATAGCGACTAGATACGCTCGCTAAAATAGACACCGCAGGGATCGTCCAAAGTTTTGTTTTGGCAGCGATATACCATATGTAGATATGATAGGATGATGGTGATTGTGGAGCGGCGGCTGCCCCAAATTTGTTCGTCGTCCATACCATCGTCCGAAATACACATGCCCGACAATAATGCTGCGGGGCTCGACCTATCACCAGAGATCACCAGCCACCAATTATTGGGGTGTTTCTACTGGAGACCAGCGCTAAGCGTTCTTTTACCTTTGTACACATCAGACTAACCCATATTGTCCATGGGTCGTCTGAATATTTATCCCAATATTGATGTGGTATCAATGTAACTGACGTGCATATACAGGTGCCTGCGCTTGGAACCTCTATTGAATGTGTATATGTACCCACAGAACCTGCAAACGCTTCCTTCATCTTGAGAAAAAAAATCGTGTGTATGTACGCACGGTCAAGCGCGCTTGGGCGCTCGCCGTGCGAGTCGTGCGCTTAGTAGCTCTATATTCGGGAGTCCACAAAACACGTCAATACCAAGATAAGCACGCACATTCCCTGGATTTCACCGAGTACACAGCGTCACACTTTTATTCTGTATCTCTCCCGACAGCCGATAAACAGGCTCGACAAACCACCGTAGTCGATTCGTAATTCGCCGGGGCATTCTGGGGGCCTGCCTGGAGCTACTGCCACATCATAACCGTAATAAGTACTACTGCCCACCGCCTCGCGACTGATTATGTCCAGTCGTTCACTCGGTCCTTGTCTTCCTAGCGGCCACTGTTGTTCCAGGGCTTCATAAAGGTAAAGGGCTGCTGATCCAATCGATCGAAAGTGAAGAGCAACACACACAAAGCGTTGTATTCGCCACAGCATTGCACGACAATGGGTGTAAGTACCTATTGTCTAAATCACCCAGATATCCTCAAGGCCTGCGTTGGATTTTCAAAGGTCGCTATGATCGCGATCTAAATGTCTTGTAAGTAAGTATAGTTCGGACGCATTTAGTGGCGCTGCAACCTGTTTGATTTTCGTCACTACTGCACTCGGATATTTCATACATGTCAGTTTTTTTTCCCATTTCATTTCTTCTCGAGGGTGGGTTTCCTGATAGCGTACGTCAACCAACAGGTTTAGTCTCGCTCTCATTGCATTCCTAGTAGGTAAAACCTCAGGTTATTTCATGAAAGATGCCAACATCAAACGCATTTCGCTCGCGGTCGCCTATGCCCTGTACTCACCGCCTCACCAGAGTCCAGACCATCTTTTCCCTTGTGTCTATCCTGGTCTTTGTACTTGCTGCTGCGCTGGTCCCGCTACGCCTTTACTTGCGCTTACTGATCCTGACTGATCAACTACCCCAGCGCCCAAGGCATGTCTTAGCCGCCCCCAAATTGGGATTATTGTCATTTTGGACGCCATGGATATGATCAAGCCAATTGTACTAGTAGCGCTCGAAGATCTACTGCACCACTGCCTCCGGGTATGCTGCCATACTGAACGGACCAGATTATTGTTCTGCCAAACCACAGCTGCGTGTGCGGAACATCGCGATCTTGCCCATTGGTAGTATACCTCGAGGCTGAAAGGGTTTCTGATTTCTCGAGCGCTCACATTCACTGATGATTAAAAAAACGTGCAGATTATCCATTTTAATTTGCATGCCCCATTTTAGCAAGAGGTACATATTGGGAGGGTACGCATTTCGCTTTATTTCTGCGACTGCTGCGGTTGAAAGACTCTGATTGAGATCCAGTAGTGGTGTGCACTACTGGCGCGCATATCTGATAACAATAAGCGTCGAACCTGGTTCCAGTCATCTAGTATACGTCTTCAAAGCGCCTTGCATTGCGTGTGTCGATAGATGATCATGAGAGTCATCGTGTGTGCCGCTGGAACCGTGCATGGCCGCATCACTGATTAATCGCGTTGTACTCGCATCAGCCTTGGACCAAGAAGCGCGCAAAAGGGTAGCTTGAGAAAGAAGGCGACAATCGTCGAGGGGATACAGTGGCCACCTAATCTGATAAGCCGCCCTGTCGTGATTATTTCATAACTGGACCTGCTTCGTCCTCGAGGCTTTGGTGTTTCGTTGAAATTAACGTAACGCAGTTAAAGTTTTAAACATAGCATCCATCCTAGAAAGGGAATTATCGAGCGCCCGTAGATATAATGCAGAGCCAATCGGGGTTAGACTAAGTTAATACCATGTTTTCGAAGTGCAGCAGCAGCATTGCTACCAGCCACAGCACGCTGCAAATGTCAAGTCAAGAATATAGTCACCGGTGAACAAACCAACAGAATGGGCAATAGACATGTGGTGAATGCACTGCAACGTTCAAGGAATTCAAATAATTCAAGTCCGATGATCCATCGATTCGATAATTGCATACGAGCTGCACTGATTGTGCTACGGAAACTTGACGGAAAGTTGAAACACGAAAAACATGACATGGCCGTTTATAGAATCGTGAATGACTTGGAGGATACTCGCCATGTCTTCCTTTCTCTTGATATGTCTTCGATTGATTTCCAACGAATCGATGGCTCAATTATCGATTAATGTGTGAAGGAATATTCGAACTCAACAGATCATTACCATTGTATTTGTCTTTTGGAAAAACAAACACCTTCTTTCGTTTGTCAACCTTCCGAACTTTTCTTAAATCCTCGGCCCATCCCCACAGGGCCACAGACTCAGCGCTCAGCGCTCAGCCACCTGTAATTACTCTCCTTCGTCATATGACCCGGCACATTCCACCTTGGACCTACACATCCTGCCCCCAACGTAATCCATCAGACTGCCTTTTAAGCTTTCTAGCTTTCGTGCCTTATTTCTTTCCTAGTCAGCTGGACACATGCGCCGTTACCGGGCACTAGCAATCACCAGGTTCCTTATCGGCCATCACCATCTCGTCAATTGAATTGAATCTACTTATTGTCCGCTGCCTACATACAACCTGGCCGCAAGAATGCGGCCTACACCTATGTACTCGCACATCGTACATATTGTGCAGCCTTGCTTTGATCGTATTCAGTGACTGGTTTCAATGTTACATTACTGTATATTGAAATCCTACGAAATCGAAACCTATTGAAAGCTCGATCAAAGTTACATTTATGGCGAATAATTAATCTTAAGGCCGCACCCACAAAATCATTATCTGGGTGAAGCGGCCTTGCATGTTCGTGCTTATCGGCGACCAAGAACTGGCCACAAGGCAGCCATGCAAGAATTTCAAACGCGCGCAATGTTTGCAGCTAAAGTACTGCTCCGATTTCGAGGCCGAAATCCGGATGATGCAGCCATACTCCGGCCAGAATCTTCCCCAGCCACTGTAACCAATCAATCAATGTGCTTTTTCCGTCGATGCATAGTACATACCCTAAGAGAGTCTGCTCATTTTATGTGTAATGGCAAACAGATTATTTTGCTGTTATCACTGTGTGCACTCAAGTCACGGTAGTGGCACATTCGAAATGCTTCAAGCGCACAGCCACCGGTTGACCGGTTTGACCCCCCGACTTGCGGCGTTTATTCTGGAATCTGCGCGAATAACCAATTGTAAAAATCATTTCATGTGTGTCTGTTGGTCACAAAAACGGTTAATTAAATTCCTCAATCCACACTTGCGCACTGGCAATGGGACCCCAACATTCGCGTTTCGGTTTCAATGGAGACAGATGGAAATTTGCAAGAGAGAGAATGAAATTTCGAACGCAACACTGCACGCTCATGGCCGCTGAAGTTTGGCGCTAGCACTCCGACTACAGCGGCACTGCGTTTCTGCCTCAGATGTCAAGCACGCATGCGACTGCGATGTAAACGCACGCAAGCGCGGCGCGCGCACGCGTGTTACATGCCGGCGGTAATACGTTGTACACAACATGTATTGTATTAAGTATAAATATATTTATGAATTACTTATGGTGCCCGAGTCGACACGTCGGTGCGTAGCGCAGCCACCGGACTGCACTGTATACGCAGGGTGCGATACGCTAAATTTGTACGTCTGCCGCGATGGCGGTGCAACGGCGATCAGCAAAATATTCACTTTTGGTTGATGCCGATTGACGGCAATCAAATGTCCATGATCTACTCACCAAATTTGGAGCAACTTAAGAAGACTCAAGTCGTGAACCTTCTCGTAACAGTCTGGTCTTGACTCGACGCTGCTCGAAAATTTAACGGAGATTGCGCGGGAGTACACTTCGGGCTTTCTCGGGCTTTTCTGTTGGAGTGACATCGGAAGGTGTTGTACCCGTCGAACCGTCTGCAGGCGGCCTTTGCGCCTGGGCGTCCATTTTGCCAGTGCAACTCGTCATTTCGCTTTGGTGATCCTAAGCTTTGTGAGACTCAAACTTGCCCGGAATATTACTTACAAATGTAGATTGTCTGCTCACTGTTGCTTAGATGTGCAGTATTGTACTACATTTGAATGGAATTAGTAATTTACATCTCAGATTAAGCTCTCTCTCTCAAATCGACGTCTGTTTGGAGGAATGCAGAACATTCCTCCTGGCTATCAAAGGTCCGAGCGCTGCGCATAGCTGTGTGTGTGCGATCTCGCGGGAAAAGCTTTCCAATTCCAAGGAAAACTTTCGTCAAACCATGTGTTTGAAATTTTCTACATAAGAGGCGCCACTGGCGTTGAAAAAATAAAACAAGTTCTTCTGCCGAGATTATGTCTTAATATGGATCGTAATATATAAGCTGCTTCCATTATGAATACCTACGCATAGTTATAAATGCACTGAAATTTGTATCCTCTTGTCTGAACTCACCCGTCAGATGAGCTCTAAGTGGCCATTTCCGCAGTTTGTTGGCAGTTCGGTAGTATACTTATGTTAACATGTTGCTGCAATGTGATAATAACTTCATTCTTAGGTAGACATTGCCCAGTGCACTTACCCATTAAGACGAATACACTTAATTTACGCCCTAGCCGGCTATCGTGAGGTCTATGTTTTCAATTTGCGCAAGGCATCGTTAAACATGGTAACATTGCAGCCCCATCCTCCGCTGTCAAAAATCAAAGCACCCATCGAGATGTGAGCAGGGCCTACATTTTCTGGCCTTGCATTTCAGCACACCGGCCAAATAAATTTGTTGACATCGGATACATGTGGCCGTCATGGTATTTCCATGCCACATCCAGGTATCAAAAACTTTACTTGACCGCAGAGAATTTTTCACTCGTCGTATTCTATGATGTCCAAAGTGAGTTCAAAGACCCCAGCAATGAGTACTTTCCCCTACAAGCAACTATGCGGTGACATTTTTATGTAACTGATACTCCATGGCGCCAGGTCTAGATGGGATTCAGCTGCAGAGAGCAGCTGACATCCACAACAAAATAACCATGCCTTAAAGGACTTTCAACGGCGACGTGTCGTTTGAGCCTGAAGTCCAGTTCATTTCCCGTAATTGCGAGTGCAATGACCCAGTTTACTCATTGATGCTTTATCTTCCGAGTCCTGATTCAGCAATCGATGATCGCTGTCCAAAAACTCATATGTATTACAGTGAATGGGTCAAAACCCAAGGCTTCCGCAGGGCTTGTATATGATTAACTACTAGGTAGTTTACTTACTTTTTTTATCAAGGATATAAATGGCTAATGACTCTCTGAATACGGCTCCGTAGATTCAGGTTTCGACGTCAACGGCGAGGTGCGGTCATTAAAAGGTTTGCATACCAATGTATCAAATCTTCATACTTAGCTGGCGTGTAACATCAAACGTTTACTAAGCTTCCTGCCAGCCCAGGCGTTTATAATATTGACCACTGGGTGATGGGTGCTCAACGGCATTTTGGAACAATTTCGAAGCTTCTTGATTGGCGCCGCCGACTTTAGTCGGAAGTGGAGTCTTCAGCTCATCATCACCTCGAGGCCGTCTGCATGCTCCATGTTGAGTCATAGTAGGAAGGAACAGATAGCTTCAATTTCTAAAACCACCTATACACATGATCAAAATGGTAATAGGATTCCATGTAGACCGACTCGGAATTTCTGGCCCACTTTATTGCAGGACCCAGGTGCAGCCCATTAAAATACGGATCTCGGAATTGTAGAATGATTCTTATATGCTTTTTATATACCCTTTACTTGCAACTTGCCTGAACTAACATACACCGACCTGCACGAAGCAATGAGGCGAATTTACGATCGCATTCAATAAACTTCAACATTTCATTGGTTGCCGACGACAAATACGCAATTTAAAACGTGGGCTTCACCAATTTCCCGGAGTCCTTTCTACTAGAAAGCGCTGAGTGCCTAGCTCTCATTACTCTATTTTTCTAAGACCAAACTAGATGTCTCCGTGATGTTGGAATATATTGACAATATCAATGACATTGAAGTTGATGGAAATCTTCTGCTAATATATTTAGGCGCCGAAAACATGCGTAAAATTTCCGAGTAGCATGCAGCTCTGCACACCAATTGGAGAATGTTTCCTCCACTTCTGCGCCCTGCAGTCGGAGATGAGGGAAAGCAAGAACTACTGTACTTCGAAGTTCAGCCTCTCTTCTATTGATCACCACTTTTTCCCACACTTTCCTGAACACTTATGGTATGCACTCGGAAAACGTCCGAACATATGTTCTGAACGTCCAATGGCGAAATGTAATCATGAATAATGATGGCTATGAACTATACATATATAAAATAGGAATATCTACTACAGATATGCTTTTGTAACTTCCGTACTCTACTTAGACTAAACATGGTGCAACGGAGCTTGGGCCCAAGTAGCTTTGCGATAAATGTAGCACGACCGTTTTCAGCTTGAGAGCGGCCGTAAAAATATGCTAAACAATATCATGTGAGCATCAAACTGACGGCTAGAGTTGCTGGAAACAAAAGCTACCAAGGCAGGAACCTTTTCGACCAAGACATTTGACTAGAACTGGGAAGAGGATAGTTCAGGATCGAATGAGATAGCCATGTGGAAAGAAGTGGGGTGAGATGCTGAGTAAATCGCTAAATCAAGGCCTTTCCAAAGCATTCGCAAGTCGGTTGGAACACGGGGATAGAGACTGCAAATTAACGTGAGTGCCTGCCGATAAAGTCAAGCAGAGGCGGCACAAGGGAGCGATGTCTGTCACAAGCCACCATAATGTCAACACGACCACAAAGAAAATCGAGATGCCGAATCACCAGGCCAAAGAGTGGAACCAAAGGTATGGTTACCATCTCTTACAGCCATGTCCAAAGAAAATGGACCAAAAGGAGTAGCAAGTATCTCAAGCTTGAAGGGACTCTCAGAAACGTTATCATGAGATGTTGACGCCCAGCGGCAGAAACGAGTCCAGTGACTATAGCCGGTCATATTTTAAGATGAAGAGGATGTTAAGAGGCAGAAAATAGGACCACAGACACCTTCAGATATTGGACGCCACGAGAAAAGCAGGAGAAAAGCGCCAGATGGTTGGGAGCGTCACTTCCAAATTCGTAGCATGAGCAATCAGAGAGAAAGTGCCTCTTTCTAGGCGAGGGAGAACGCAGAGGAACCTATATGAGTGCACTGCGGAACGACATAATCAGTTTGAGCAGGCAGATGGAATCTGTTCATCGGGGGCAGTAAGGTCCGGATGGCCATCGAGTGCTCTGTTGTATTTGCCTACTGACGATGAGAAAAAGTGAGTATGTATCGCAAACGTTGGGTATTTTTGCTTATCGCGTTAGGATTCTATCACGGCCGACGGGGATAGCATGTTCTCTCCCCGAATCAGAAAATCTACGAGAAAGTTATAAGTATCATTACAAACATCGTAGGTTACCTGATTGTCCCACTTACCTTGGACATTTTCGAGGACAGAGCTTGAACAACCATTCGGCATCATTTTGGAGAGGTTTTTCCGAGGTTTCCGACATCTATGCTCATCTATGTGAGTTCGGCGCGACTTGGGAGACAATGTAGCAAGTAAGTTCGGATAGAGAAACACAGCACTGAATGTATTTCCCAAGGGTATGTTGATGGAAGGAATTGTGAGTGGCATAATCGATCCCCATGAGGGTGTAGGCCTGCGTGAAAATGGGGTTCAATATATGATTTACTATTTGCGTCATCCTTTAATGAGAAGTAATAGAACGTACAAGAGACAGAGCGTGTCAAAAAACTCTGATTAGCCAGAAGCTAAAGGCTTGAAAGCCCCACAGAACGTCGAGGAACATACGAGCCTGTTGCTAAAGGGAGATCTTCGGAAGATCTTACGCGACCGTTCGCGAAAAGTACGATATCGATAGAGTATTCTGCCATAGACATCTTAATCGACACGCAGTCAGAAACAGAACATCTAGATAGGTGAGAAAATGAAGGAACTAGACGTATCTCCCTGATGGTTTCACGAAAACGTATATTTGTTCCGCGTATATTTATCTCGCCTGGACGCGTTCTTTGAAGGAATGGAATATGCTAGAAACCTTCTTTCACTTCCCTGAAAATATCGGAGTCAGGATAGGTATTCAAGAAGGGTGTTCAACGCTTCTGACACGTACTGGTACACACCTTCGACACGCAGCACCACATCGCGCCCAGATTACACCATATGAGGAAGCTCTGCCCTTCAACCTTCAGCAATCATTAGATTGCCAATCCATGACATCTACGACCTCCATCTTATCAAGAAAATTTTGCTCTAGCCTGGAATTCCAATGTAGTGTGCTTTGCACCAGCACTTGGACTACGGAAAGGGCGTGAATCCCAGAAAGCTTGAAAGGTCGGAGATTAGGCGCGCGTCCGGTTGATACGTCCGTGAATCCGATTGAAAGGTTAGTTGCGATTGTTATTGAACACTCAGGAAGCTTGAATACGACTGCCTATGAAGGACACCTCTAGCTCAATGGGAGAACGGCCGCAGAACGAATTACGGTGTCAATCTGGCTGCGATCAAACCGTGTAAGATGTTGTCACAGAGCGTTTTCTTGTTGTCAAAGTACTCACAAATCTTGTTAGAGAGATAGATGATTTGAATCTGTGCTCCGATGGAGGTGCTGCCAGTAGGACTGGGTTTGAACATGGTTCGAACGTTGTTTGAATGTTGCTCCGAGCGGTGCCTGAAGGCCACAGCGACATAAAATAAGCTTTCTCGGACCGGGCCACGTGGCAATAAGCACCAGCGAACTTGAACTTGAACTTGACTTGAACTTCGAGTCGACTTCGAGCGCCTTTCAATTGATCTGGAGAATTTCAAGGTCCAAGGCTCAGCAAGGTGTGAACAAAATCATGGTTTATCTTGTTATATTCAGGCTTATTCTTGTTCAAGGATCGCGATATGTTTTGCGTGCACACAGCAAAGTAATCTTGTACTGCGCCTGCGAAGAATAAGCTGGATACACCCAATCGATCCCATGAAAGGATCCTAGTGGCGCATATGGTTTTATGTGTTGAAAAAATGTCCTATTCTGACCGTGTCTTGAATACTAGCTATTTAGTGCAAAAACATGTGGGTGGAACAGTGTCTACTCATTGAATCTCCCGCTTGATCACGACCGTGTCCAGCAGTGTCCACTTCTGGAATATTCACGACCGAAGGTGTGCAGTGCAAATCGCAATATGTTGGCCATAATTAACAAAAAACATGTTATATAACTTTGGATGTGCCAGGCTGGAACTGAAAGCCTAATGCTGGTTCTTACCTTGTTCATCCCTTCAGAAACGACGTTGTGACGCTGTGAAATCCAGGACAGTTGTGTTATCCGGCGAGTATTTTGACAGTGGCGCGTGCCACAGTACCTGCTGACCAAACTTTACAAAACTGCAGGTACGTCGAGTCTTTGAGACCTTTATTTCTGGAGTTACTAAATCGCTAATTGTCAATCAGCGAGACCGTCTGTTTATAACAGCTGCCGGTTCCTGAAGGTATATTAGATATCTTTCTCCGTCCCACCTACATTCATGACAATGGATGGGCACACAATATTCCATCTTCCATACGAACTCCTGGCTCATATCTTCGATCAATCAGATGTTTCCAATGAAGCCCTCTTCAACCTTGCTCTAACATCGCGGAGACTTCACCTTTTTGCTCTCTCGGTCTTCTTTACCCGCTTTCAGATTTCCAACCCCACCGAGCACGCCGAAATCATCTTTCGAAACAATCCTCCATACACCCGCGATGCACTCGATGGTCTCAGGATCGCACTGTTCGTTCCCTCCATCAAACACCTCGTGTGCCGCTTCGAACTCGAACAAGACGCTGAAGATTATGAAGTTGTGATACGACACATGCGCCGGCTGCATGAGCTAGTGTCAGCCCTGAAAGCCGTGGAGGACGTCAAATTGGTGCTAGGGAACGAGCGCTGCGGGTGTTGCTCAGCGTTTGGCTCAGGCGACGTCTTAGACGATGCGCTGATGGAGTGGTCAGCGACGATAGGCAGGACATGGAGCAAGATCGTGGAAAAAGGATGCGTGTCGTTGTCCATCGTTGGCAGGCGATATATGGGGCACGCGTACTCTTTCAAGGCAGAGAGAGAGATTGGAAAAACCGACAAGGGACTGCTCGCGAACATAAAGAACTTGCTGATGAAGAGACGTTCCTATTCAACATTGGGTTCTGGGGAGGTTGTGATTGACATGATACAGGGAGCTGATTGGAGATATCCTCACGCCCCTCTCAGACGCCGCCAAAGAACACGCCGTCTTACGCTCGCTGATTATCAATTCCATGATCATGGTCGTGCCGCCTCTGCTCCATTGGACGATATCGGCCCTGCGCCTCCCCACAGTAGAGACCCTGCATATCATGAACATATCCGTTAATCGCAAATGCTGGCCAGCGGTATTCGCTATGATCTCAAATAACGCGCCGCACCTAACAGGTGTCCGGCTCTCGGGCGTCCCACAACTCGTTCCAGCAGATCTGCTACATTTTCTCGCAAGCCTACCAAAATTGAGAACGCTGCACTTAGGCCATAACATCGATTGCGTAGACACCTTTGATCTCGGGCCGTTTCCAGATTTTCCGTCTCTGTTTATGCTCCATGCTCCCGCAAGCTGGGTATTTAAATTGCTATCCTCTCAACGAAAAGGCCTGTCAAGTCTGTCGAAGCTTTCCATCGCATATAAAATGAGGAACGATGGACTCTCACATTGGGTACGACGCTCGACCACGTCATCTATTCCTATCTTGCTCAAAGAACAACGGCGTTCGCTTTCTATATCGCTGAGAATTTATCTCGGCGCCACCCCGGGCTGGCGGATGATGGAAGACGTGGAGAGGCAGCCAAGAGCGGATTTGAAGTGGAGTTGGACGAGATCACAAGCCTTACACTTGTATTTGACGAGCAGATCGACAGCGACGACATTCCGCTCTCCGTTGTCCTGCCCAAGTGGCTCTCTCTGTTCTTTGGCTTGAGGTATTTGGCGATGAAGACGCAGCCGTCGGTAAATGGCACCGGTACAACGGACGCGGCAGTGACGGCGCTAGTCGTCGGGATCCTCAAGGAGGGCGAGTTGGCTGAGATATCGAGCGTTGAGGTCAATGGCGTCGAGGTCAATTCGGATACGTGTAGAGAGCAACATGGTACGTTGGGCTAGGATGAGTGACTTGCATATTCATCGGCCGATAACTGTTGCTGCAATGATTTGAACTATCTTTCACATTTCTTTTCTAGATGTTTTACAATTCATACGTAGATCCCCCGTGTTATTTAGTCATATATACACATTGTAACATCATTATACCAGTTCCTTTTGGTCGAGTCCGAGTCGCGTCCGAGTGTACATAATATGCTAAGGGCCGGACGCACATGCTTCCAAGACTGCCAAAAATAGCGATTCCCAAAATAGATTCTGAGAAGGCGCGAACCGGAAGGAAAACAACACAAAAAAAGAGTGAAAGCTATTAGTGGAAGGATCTTTGAAGGTGGATAAAAAGGACGGGACTCATTTAGGGAACACTAATCAAGTAGGTTAGAAAACCATTTGTATTGATAAAACTACAGAGAGTAAAGAAACATAGAATCATTAGGGCTGACTAAGCGGCGCGGGAGAAGAGATATAGATGATGGCCATGGGATGGCTGACGATGGGCTGTCAGGGTTTCACTCTTACTACTACTTACTCGCTATACCCCATACCCCATCCCTCTCGCCACGTCCTCCCCGTCTCAAGTCGGCTGCTGAGTGCTCGTTCCAGAGGCATCTCCCAGTCTTTCGACGACATCGTTCGGTCATAGTCGTCTTACTTTCTTTCTCCCCGGCGACGACCAACACAAAAATCCGACATGAAGTTACCAACCATTTTCTTGTCTGCACTTCTACCTCTCCTCGCCCTTGCCCAGGACGGCAGCATAGACGGTCCAACGTCGAGTGCTCAAGCTGCCGGGTATTCATGTGATGCTTCGAAGTGCCAGTTGCCCAACTGCAACTGCGCGAGCACGAGCCCGCCAGGCGGGCTCCAGCCTGTAAGTTTTCGTGCATTCCCTTTAATCCACGGAGAGCCCAGACCCCACGGCTTTCAATAGCCTTGCGGCTCCATTTTTCTGAATACCGCATGTCGCATGACCACCGGGCTGACTTCTTGACCTCTTTTGTTCACCGACACAGTCGGAGGTTCCTCAGTTTATCGTCTTCACTGCCGATGATGCGGTTCAATCCTATACATTGGATGCAGTCAACCAGTTTCTCGCTCAGCGAAAGAACCCAAACGGATGCCCCATTAAGATGACGTACTTTACATCCCTCAACTACACCAATTATACTCTCGTGACCGGTAAGTCCATACTAAGCGTTTGTATTTATTAAGACGACTCGACATAACATTTCCTCCAATCTCTCTTTAGATTGGTACGTCGCAGGTAATGAAATTGCGGACCACACGTAAGTCTAGACCGAAATTACGACAACATTCACTCACCGTCATTTAGTATGACCCATGTCGGCACTCCTCCCGCGGACGAAATCAACGGAAACCTCATCGCGCTTAACGCCCTTGCAGGCATTCCTTTGTCCAGTATTACAGGTTTCCGCGCGCCATTCCTCAATTATTCTGTTGATACGTTGAAGCTTCTCGCCCAAGCGCAGTTTACGTACGAATCAAGCTCTGCTGCCTCAATACCCGTGACAGATCCTGGTACCGACGCGTACTGGCCATATACTTTGGATTATGGTATGGCGAATAACTGCCTCAGCGTTCCGGGGACGTGCCAGGGCGAGCCAAAATTGCCTGGATTCTGGGAAATTCCTATGTACGCATTCTTTGATGACCGCGGCGCAGCTGGCCCGCATTTGATGGACCCATGGCTGTGAGTTTCTCTGCTTAAAATACAGCGGAAATAATACTGAGCACATTATTTTTTCTCCAGCGATACGGCCAATGGAGCTTCGACTGTGAACGACACGGCGACATTGGTCTACATGCAAAATACATTCACCGATCATTACAACGGAAACCGTCAGCCAATTGGACTGTACACTCACCCTATCCATTTGTCGGTAAGTGTTCTGAATTATTTGGGAAAAGTGATTCCCTAAATACGCTTGAAGACGACATACCCCGGAGTCAACCCGCCCAACAGCACAATCAAAATGATTAACGCGTTTTTGGACTGGGCGCAAGAGCAGCAAAATGGTGAGTTTTCATTTTTCGATTGATATCAGATCAGGACTCACTGTTAAAATTAGTCTGGATTGTGTCTAATGAACAACTCCTCGACTGGGTCCGACACCCTGTGCCGGTATCGCAATTGGACTCTGTGGCATCGCTCAAATGCACAACACCTGCAGTCGATGCTTCACAGAAGATCTGTAACGGTATTCCACAAAACGAGGCTGGATTACTGGCGCATTGTCCATTCTCGGACTTCCCATTCTATACTTGCGTGCGTAGATCCATTCTGTTTCTGGCAAATCGAGCAAGGCGTATTTACTCGATACGCATAGTATGGATGCCCTAATGTGCAGCCATCTCCCGGTAATCCTAACCCACCTCAGGATCCATCTACAGGCCCTGCGCGTCAACGACGTAAGCTATATATTCACTGCGTCGAATTGCTTGCAATGCTTACCACCAACCATGTAGTGCCCTCGAACTGTTCTACGCCCTTCTGGGATCCCATCGGTGGAAAGTGCTTGTGCAACGAAGGCTCGTGTGCATTCACAGATAACTCGAGGCCCATCGGAGTGCGCATACGTTTTTTTTCCTCGCTTTCATCCACCTGGACTAATTTGTATGCGTTTGATAGGCTAACGGCGCCAACTTGACGGGCGGTGGAACTGGATCTTCGTTCGCATCATCTACGCCTTCCGCATCGTACATTCCCTTCAACGCCGGTGCACCGCCGACCTTGCTGCCTGCAGGCGCCTGGTCTGCGATCCTCCTAGGCTGCGTCGGTGCGCTCTTGGGCAGCTTGGGTGTCTTTGCGCAGATGTAATGGACTGCCAGCGATCCGGGTGGTGGTGGTGGGGTAGCTGGGTTTCAAGTTCCTTCAATTATTTCTTGGCATGTACATTGGTGAGTGCAACTGCGGCTTGACAGTGTTGACTGCGGAAGATCTTGTCACGTGTGCTCGACGCGTCGCGTTGTGCACGGATAATACGCATTCTGAATCTTGACATTCTCTATTCATCGGATACTTCTTTTTCATACTTCACCCTCTTGGAACATTCATCAATTTTATTTCCGGGTTCGTGTTTTTATCTCTTGGACCACTTATTTTTGGACTTGGCCATGATTATTATGATATTGTACGACGCTACTTAGTTTACATGGCCCCACTGCCTGCTCGCGCCCACATTCGTTCTATCATAACCTATAATCTACATATCTATGCTCAGGTATTGCGGATAGGATATTTACGGGCTTCATTGTTTCCCCCCTCCATCCTCATCGTCCGTTGCATCACCATCACTACCCACAATGACAGTCATTGCCCTCATCATCTCACAAGAAGCCTGTCGTCCCATATCATTCGCATACTTGATACTTAGCATACATAATATCTTCATTTGGACTTTTGAAAAATAAAAATACATCCAGTTTTATATCATGATGTTGCAGAACAATGGGGGGGGCAATGCCTGTTTGAAGCCAGAAAAAATGTGGCTGTGTTTCTGGTTTTCCCATCTGCTAACTTGGATTGTAGAGTGTCCGCTGCTTTTCAGGACCGCAGATCTCGCGTTCGGCCTTACCTTCATAGAAACAATTTGTTCCTTTTCAAAAAGCAAACATTTCTGTCAAAGGAATAATCAATAGAATGTCTCTAAGTGTGAAAAGTGCATCATATCTCATCATACCCTATGGCCTGTTACTATTCCTTTGACAGAAATGCTTGATTTTGCAAAAGAAACAAATTGTCTCTACAACAGAAATAGCGAAACCGAGTTCTGCGAACGTGAAAAGGATCGCGTTCTGTCAGTAATTGGGCGCGCGAGGCGCACGCGATGTGTGACATGCCGTGACATTTCGTGTTTCTCCTGCAACGGGGCACGACATGCGCGACAACTCGGCGAACTGAGTGCGCAGGAACCTCGCAATGTTATGAGAGGAGATATTATCAACAAGGAGCTATATAATATAAGAATGAAACCTGGTTTCACATGAACAGATGACATGCAGCAAGCAGAAACCTCGAAGTAGGTCAAGGATTGGGGTTATTTGATTTAAAATTCGCCTATACTTCTACAGAGTGCGGAGAGACCTCCAGGTAAGCACAGAGCTTCTCCCTATAGAGATAAAATAAACCAGAGATGCTAGTGCCCATAGACGCACATACGCGCAACCTCTGTGCAGTCCTGCCGCCCCCTGCGTCACGCTGTAGCAAACAAGTAGCAAATTTCAACATTTCTATGTCGAAACTTCTAAAGTAAAGAAATATTCTTTCATTATTAATATAAGACAGTTATATTGACATTTTTACTCGATGTCAAGGGCACCATAGTACCAGAAATGTTTGACTAGAAGAGAGAGTCAAGTGCGGACACTTTTTACAGGCAAGCTGCTGACTAAGCAGCACGCGAACACATTAGGAAATGCCCACCCCCAAGAACAAGCTTGGAGGAAAGGTCACGACGTCTAATTCATAAAATACAATGCGTAGCAGCTGAACCAAAAATACAGTCTCAAACTCGAAGCAAACACTCAACAAACAAACGATTGTCCTTTCTCTATGGTAGAGTGTCATTTACGACCCATGTACTTACAAGAAAAATCCTGACATCCCGCCCTTCTCTTCGTCCTGGACAAGCGAGCTTGTTCTCTTTCGCGTTGCGAACATCTCTGCCTCTTCGGAATACACGGCTTTTGATGGCACGGAATGGATGGGAGACCATTCCAGGCTCGACTCTGCATTTGCGGTGATGTCTCGAAGGCTAAACATGATACGGTTCGTCGCGATGGAGGTGATGCTGAGAATGATTCTGTGTCAAGTATAAGGGAAGGATCAGATGAACAGTTTTCATACTTAGAGGAAAGCAAAAGTATTGCGCACGGAGAAAAAATGGCTGGGATGTTTATCTGACAGAGAGCAGATACGGTTAGCAGGGAGTCTATTTGACCACTTTACTCGAGATGATGAGACTGACTTGCGGGATTCGAGTAAAGAACGACCCAATGGAGCCGAACCCCACTGTGACTGGATGTATTGTCGTTAAGTTAATGGAACGAAGGTTGGACTGCAGACAGAGACTCGAGGACGTACAAAAAACGACCAGATAGAAAATTCCTCCACTGTCAATGTCGAAGGTTGAGGTTAAACGTATCGAAAGTGGCTAGGCTGGTAAACACGAACGTACTCTCTGAGCAGTCGCCTGCGGAGGTTCACTTGGTGCCAGTTGTCCCAGTTTGTGATGGCATGATACGCTGTCATAGCATAGAGACCGGTCTATGAATGAGCTTATGGATGAGCGGATTCTTAAAGTGAAGTCTCCACGACAGAGAAAAGTGAACTGGTGACTCACATGCAATATCAGAAATGGCAAATATACGCGCCAGAAAGCCGACGGGCGGGCGGCATGGCAGCCAACGATATTATACTTATTGGCAATCTGAACTGGGAAGTTGAAGGCCGATAATTCGTGCAAGGAAAGAGATAAAAACACGGCTGAAGCACTCAAAGATATCATGAAGAAGAAAATAAGGGCAAATTGGACAGGCTTTTCCCCTGGAAAGAGAAACCACACGCGAGTGATGAGGATGGCTATGCATTTTGGAAAATGGATACTGATGAGTAGGTTATACTTGCACAGAGTAGGAAAGGCTCGAAACGCACCTTGGATTACACCTATGGCCACCGAATTCAAAAACATTGATGTTCTGATAGAAGTAGTGCAGCTTCGGCGGTATTAGTTTAAAGTTTGAAGGAAAAAGTTCATAGATATTTACAACTGCAAATTTCAATGAGAATTAGGGTATCTGTTTCGGTGAGGAATGAACTTACTTCGATAGTACGTTGTTCGATAGAAAAATCTACCCAGATAGATCAACACAATGCACAGATCAGAGAGCGAAATGAAATGCGCACTGATGATAGCATGACTTGGGACAGGCTCTCAGTTAAGGATAATTCTTTCGAAGTTAATAAGACAGGACGTACACGATGATGCATACAGGAACGTAGCGATTCTGTTGATTGATCATAGAGTGGTAAGTGTCTATCTAGGAGCTTATTCAATAGGACACTTACGAAGAAAAAGAGCGCATGTGAAATGGAGAAAGACCTTTTCCAGAAGTACGTTACCTGAATGGCAGTAGATGAAGATGAGAAGACGAGGAAACCGCAGTCAGAATATCTTCACTTCTTTCTCCATGGTGAGTGCATAATCATAAACTAGATGGGTAAGGTAAATTTTGAGAAGCATGCTTGCACCTATATTCCAAGAATTGAACGTACCTGTCAGAGCAAACATCGAAATGGTCAACGTCCTAGCTATCTCCGCTCCAGAAAGAGATCCGACGATGGCCAAAATTTCTGTGCTGTTCGACATTCTTGATTCTGATTCCTGATTACTTCCTCCGTTAGAAAAGAAAAGAGCTGCGAGCTGCGCTGCAGCTCGAAAGAAGAACAGAAAACAAGGAAACAAGGATGGAAGGACCAGACTCTAGAATCATTGTTTCTTCAAGAGCTATATGTACCCATTACTCAGAAATATCGATGGCTCATCAACCTGGACCCCGGGCGATCACTGCGGAAGGTAGTAGATGTCCGAGGCTGTATGATGGAATTGCCAATGCATGACAACGATGGCCAGCAAAACATGAAGCGCATCGCATACGATCAGAATTTGCTTAGATTCGATCCCAAGGTCCAAGGCGATCCTTGTTTTGTGTTGTAAAAGTGTTGACTCCAAAAGCAGAGGCAGATATTTCAGAAGGGTGTCGAACAGATCTGGGAACCGAATGTTCTGGTGGTTAACAATCATTCCTATCTTCTGAGCTAAACAAAGATCAGTCCAACTTCGAAGACGTGTTGACATGATTCTCGTACTTTTCAGATGATGAGCGACCAACAGATTCCGATGGTACTTGAATCCCTTGTACTTGCTGGGCAACTAGCAACCAGTGCTAAGACACGTCTTGCGTGGTTAATGATGGTGTCATCGAGTAACCACTAATAACTGTAGAGCCCTGCGATCGAACATCTGAAAAGTCTGACGAGAATTGAGGGTTCGAAATGATGCTTTGATACAGAACGGTCATCACTGAGCAGTGAGCGATGTGTGTTTTTGAGCCTGGCAAGAGAAGTACTTGATGGAACAAGGACCACCGTTTGCAAAGGTAATTTGACTGAAGACTTCGCTAGGGATTATGGATTATGCACGCGATAATTGGAAGATAGAGTTGGATTGAATGTAAGTCGAAAATCGGAATCGCCGCTCGTTGGACGACGAGGTCAGGAGCGGTCACGTGACAGTCGCGCACGCGTCAGTTGTGACGCGTCACATCGTTTGGGCATTTCCCAGATTGTACGCTAGGAGTGCCGCAAAGCTAAGTTATTATGCCCCGCTCACGTATGTGCACATTCTTGTGCAGTAAGCGATACAACTCACATTTGAGAGAATAGCTTCAGCTTCTCCAGCCCGGAAACGACAACGATTATCATCACCGACATATGACGACCAAGTGGGGGAATTGACGCAGGAAGATCTTGCTGCATTCGATGCTATCAACGTACAGTTGTCTCAAGGTGCGCATACATTGTTTATACCCATTATTCTTGTTAATTATCTACCGAAAAAGCTTTGAACGCTGGAAAACCTCAAGAACTGGGGAGTTCACAACTGCATCAACCCTTTCCGTCTTTTGCAAGAGCATCCTTTGCGAAAGCATCAAGCCTACAGGATGACGCAGACAACCCATTTAACAATGAAGCTGGCTCGGCTCAAAGTCTATCCAAACTAACCATCCCACCGATTGCTTTCGCTTCCGCTTCAAGTCTCCTTGCACAAGATTATAGCCGCTCACCGTCTCCAGAAGAACCCCCAGAAGAGCCGAAGTTTGATGATTGGTTTAAGCCAGTATCTGAGGATGTTATGCCCATCTTTCAGGTTCCGAAAATCTCCACTGGATTGGCAGCGCCGGGATTCACAACGGCCTCTAAGAAAGCAATCATTATGCCATCGGAGGAGGCTCTCGCGAAAGCGAAAGCAAAACTGGATGCCTGGAACAAGGAAGAGGAGCAAAGGCTAAAGGAAACAGAACAAGAAAATATCTGCCCCCCTTCAGCTTCTTCTGCCACCGTCCAATCCAATATTGGATTCAAGCCCGCAATGAGCACTCCAATTCCCCAATCTCATGTGCGGCCAGCATTTCAACCGGTATCGAATGTCATTAATACACCCGGAACGCCATCTCCAGCTGGATTTTCAAGGCCCTCGGCAAACCGAATGCCCACAACAAATGCAACTCCGAATACATCATATCGACCTAAACAGTTCAAACCGCCCATGATAGTCAGACCACCGCAGACGCCCAGCTATGGCTCCAAAGTGGGATCGCCTTTGAATCCTCACCGCAACACGCCATCTGTTGGGTTTGCCTCAGCTGGCAGCCAATTTGTACATCCACTTGCCGCTGCTCCGATTGTCGCCCCTCAATTTTCCCCTGCACATCCTTCGTCGTCCTTCGTCACACCGCTACGGGCCAAGCCAAATGCCACTAGCAATAGAACTGCTCCTGCGCCGTTTAAAACTCCTTTTAAGTCAGGTATGCGACCTCCTCCGGTACCTTCGACACTTGGGAAGAAATCCCAACTCCCAGAGACTGCTGCGCCTGTCAAGGATCGGTCAACCCAGGAAAGGCCTGCTTTAAATCCTCCTCACAGAAAGTCCTTCTTTTCCACGAGTAAGCATTGATCTTGGATCTTGTGTTATTATTTAATGACGCATATATTTACTCAACAGCTTCTCCAGTCGAAAGGAAGACACTTGCATCATCTGGTTTACGACCCCAACAACATGAAGATTATGAACTGGAAGATATGGGGATGTAAGTGATTCCTGAAGTGTATCTGCTAAGCTCATAATTGACTGTGAACTCCAGCAATATCGCTATGCTCAATCAAATAACACCAGAAACCGCCTTGTATTATAATTTCCACACTACTGACTCATCGCCACCTCCGTCTACATTATCTGCACCCCAAACAGCGTTGGGTCCTGATGAAGCATTAAAGGAACTACTTCGGCGAGGATGTAGCCTCGCAACACAGGAGTGGGTGAATAATCACTGGTGTCTCATCCTCTGGAAACTCGCCGGCATGGTTGCCCTAGACCCAGAAAAAGAGGCAAACCCGGATGAAGCGCGTTGGTGCTGGTCAGAAGTAATCCGACAGCTCCTCTATCGGTAAGGACTTTGCTCTACACCCTAATCATCCCGCTTACGCTATTTTATTCATTGCTAGATATGAACGCGAGCTCAATGGAGGAAGTCGGCCCCCTCTTCGGAAGATCGTGAACCAGGATGCGCCCGCTGCGTTCCCTATGGTCCTCTGTGTGTCTAATATCCTCTGGCCGCCCCCAGATGACAATGAGGATGGGGTTCCGACTATTTCTCACCCGGAGCTGGAACTGACGGACGGGTGGTATCGCGTCCGTGCGCAGGTGGACTTGCCCATGGCGAGGGCCGTGAAGAGAGGAGTAATAAAGGTTGGGAGGAAAATTGGGATCGCTGGTGCTAGAGTGAGTCGTTCTCAATTTTTTGCGAAGAACAACTACACTAACCTTGATACAGCTCTCGACAGAGAAAAAGGAGGCCACCGAAATCCTGGAAGCCACTAATTCCACATTTTTAGTGCTATCAGGAAATTCATCGCATCTCATGCCCTGGCATGCGAAGCTAGGCTTTACCCATGGGCCGTGTATCTCTACGCTGCATAGTCTTACGGCCGACGGAGGGATTGTGGCAGCGCTTGACTTTGTTATTGTTAAGGTCCAGTCATATCTTCTATTGCTTGAATAGCTGTCTGATAGCTGCCTGTATCGGTAACAGGCGCACCCAATCGCATACCTGGAATTTATCGTGGACAAGGACGGGAAGAAAGGACGTATTGGGCCTAGAAACGAGGCTGAAGAGCTGCGGGTCAACGAGATCTGGAAGGTTTGTATTTTTCTTTCGGGGTCATTTTTAGCTGCTCTGCAGCTAACGCCATCCGCTGTAGAAACAACGTGATACGGAGGCGTCCAAGCTAAGGGAAGAGCAAGAGAAAAAGTTCGCTCGCTTTGAGGGTTATATTGACCGTTTGGAAAGGAAGGCTGGGGGCCAGTTGCAGAACATCAGAGGAAGCGATAGTGCGTTTCACTGAAGATCACTCTATATTTCTGATCGCACTGACGAAGAATATGCTATAGGTTATCCTCCAGACCACATTGACTCATTATACGACGAGCTCGAATATCCTGAGACAGCTGTGGATCTGCTGGCTGGTATCAGCCCTACCAATGCTGCGTGGCTATCACTCCACGTCCGACGGCAAAATGAGAAAGAACGTGAATTGTTTGGTGAAGAGATTGAAAAAGAGCTCCAGGTTTGTCGTGCTCTCATCATCAAGCCTGTTATTCTGCTGTTAAACTGACTATACCCTCCAGACAATATGTCCTCCACGCGAGGTTCGCTCGTTCCGCGTTCTCATTGTGCAAGACACGCGAACGCATCGTAAATCAGCGAATCGGCATGCACAACTGACAATTTGGGACGTGACTAACCTTAGTCTCGACGAGGAGGGCAGTCCCGGTGCGTTTGAGCCTGGACAACGCTTCATGGTGCGTTTCTCGAGTGACAGGGAGGCATATATGTGATGCTGATCGAAAAATGACGTGCATGGGTGGTGGGTGTGCGTTGTATGTTAGGCTACGAACTTGATGCCGCAGCAGCCAAATGCATGGATGGGCCGTGCCCCGGGATCGGAAGTGTTTCTGAGTACGAGACGCGATACGAGGTGGACGAAGATAAAAAAGACACTGCTGCCTGCCTGAGTGCATATGACACCCTTTTCTCATCTTAGTCCACTAATGTGTATGTATACAACCCTGCGGTCATGAATTCTTAACATCACTCTGGGCGTACGAGGCCATTTCACTCCTGCGCGATCATTCACCAGTCTGAGAGGCGTCGAATTTGCTATTCACTAATTATGGTGGTACATCGACGTATATAAAGCGTCTATTCTGGTTCGTTATTCTGGCTGCATGATTGTTGTCAAATGACCATCTTTTTGACGCTGCTATTTCAGGTTGTTATGACGAATAGCAGAGTGGCCCAGTTGTGCCAATTCTGTCTGTACAAGGACCGGCGAGAACATCTTGCTTTGCTGGCGTTGACCAAGACTATCACGAGCACCGGTACTGTAGCCCATTCCAATACCCTAGGGCTTGCGTTGTTCGGTAATATCTTTCTTTCGCACAAGCCTGAGATCACCTTGAAGGTTTCAAGATAATTTACGAAAGTCCGGTGCAGCCTTTAGCTTTAATGCCCAAGTTAGACTATTAGTGTAGTGTAGTTTGAGCGTAATAAACTATCTGGAAGGCACCGAGGCAGCAGGAAGGTTTGTTGTGGTAAACAAAATGATAAATTGGATCTGCCGTGTGGCCTTCCGCTTTCAGACAAGCAAAGACGCCGCCAGCTGCAGACGACTGCTGCCACACCCCGCCTTTTTCGATACCCGCACCTCTGCTCCGGAACAGCGCACACCGTTCCTCATGGACGTCTCGGACGCGACCACCCAGCAGAGCGCGCCTCCACCCCGACAAGCCAAACCACCGCCCGCCGGACCAGCGCCGCCGGCACCTGTCACCGCCCCTCCAGCACCCCCAACGCATGCCAACAGTACGCCAATAGATAACGCTTTCTCTGATTATGCGTTCTAATAACGTCCATCGTCCCACCTACTAGATGTGAATGGGCACCACGCCCCGTCGAATGCAAAGGGGAAGAAGCGGAATGACGTTCCCATAGACCCTGCGACGATGTACGAGTCCCTCAAAAATCGAATAGCCGCTCTGGAGGAGGAAGAGGTACTTGAGGAAGAAGAAGAGAGACGTTACGGTGCGTACAGACTCCCATGCCGCTGTGGTTCACCATATTCACAAAATTTCTGCCTTTGTTCCAGCTGAGGAGGCCCAGAAATCAGTCAAAGGTCTCGAAGAGAATGCGATCCACAACAAATACATCGAGCTGGTAATATCATGGACCATATCACTTACAATGAGCTGCTAAGATTGGCCCACTCACTCTAGTTCGCTGAACTGAAACGAATGGAACGAGATCATGCGAAGGAGAAGCAGAAGTTAGTCAAGGACAAGGATGCAGGTACGTTCTCTGCACGATTTATATTGAGGGTATATTAACAGAATACCATGGCGATTAGCGAAAGGCCAATTGACCAAGGCAAATCAGACGAAGACCAAAATGGAGAACCTCGCCCGTGAGCTCCAGAAAGTGCGAAAATCACATCTTCTAAATTTTGAATCCATGCCGTTTCTCATCTCCTGATCCATATGACCTCTAGGATAACAAACGTCTGCGAGTATGGATCCATCTCCTCTTTCCTTACGGTTCTACATTAATTGGGATATACAGGAGGATGGGAAACGCCTAGCACAAAGCGTAGAAGAGGCCCAGGAAGAGGCAAGGCATTCCCCGCATCTCCCTTCCGCCAGCCAATCGCTGACCCCCGCACCCGTCTCTCTAGCTGATCCGCATGAAGAACGACTTCGCGAAACGCGCCGACAAGGCGAAGCAGCAGGACGTCAAATACCGAGAAATGCCCGACATCGTGGTGAAGGTCATCTGCCGCTACCGCGCGGAGCTGTTCTTCAAGATCTCGCGCAAGACGAAGCTGTCGCGCCTGATCAACTCGTGGACGGAGCGCATGGAGCGCACGGGCGGGAAGCCGGGCGACGGGAAGGAGGGGAGCATGAACGGCGCGGCGAAGACGGACGCGGCGAGCACGCATTACTCCGGGACGTCGGGCGCGAGCTCGGGGATGCAGTTTATCTTCACGTTCAATGGCCGGATGCTGGAGGCGGATCAGACGCCAGAGGAGATTGGGATTGACGAGGGGGATGAGATTGTCGCTGTCGAGTTGATGGATTTGACCGAGGGCGGCGGTGGTTCGGAGGAATGGGTGAGCCGGGGTTTTCTTTCTCTGAATGCCTTGAGTATTGAATTTTGATGTGGCACAGGAGGAGCATGTGGAGCCTCATTGCGAGACGTTGAAAAAGAATTGGACGGACGACCCACAGGAGTACGCATGTTACCCTCAAATTCGAACTATTTTGGCTCATCATCGTTGTTGCAGGGCAAGGCGTACAATCGAAGAAATATTCGACGGCGTGTAAGTCTGAATTCCGCCAAAAGAACACAGGCATGTTAATCACTCATTATTCCCCAGCATCCGAGAACGATTGAAGGAGGTCCTCCGCCAATACGAGCTCCGCGAGCGGCATTTCGAGTGCGTCATCCGCTCGAAAGAGCTCGAGGTCCTGCTATCACGCGCCCGTGCGGCCGAGCAGAAACAACTTGCAGAAGGCGAGAAAAGCAGGTCAAGTAAACAGGAGGAAGAGGTAGGCATCACTCCGTATAGGCTCTCACCTTGAACACGCTCTTTTCTTTCTTACTTTTCCGACGGGAATTTTGAGCTCCTTTGTGAAGAAAAGAAACCTGAACCTCTCTGACTCGACCCCTTTGCATGTTGTTTAGAATCGACAGTTGAGGAAGGAGCTGGAGGAGGCGCAGAATGGGCAGACGATGCTCATTGACAAGCTGATCACTTGCTGTAAAGAGGTCGGTATCGGTTCTCTGTTGGGCATGGACTGCTCTAATCTGTTTATCTACTTTTTTCTTCTTTTTTATTCCATCTCGAAATATAGATCATTCAGAAACCCAATGCGGAGCGGACGCAGCGCTTATTTGCATCTCTTCGAGAAGAACTGGAAAGGAAAGGGCCGCGGTCTGTGAAGAAGCCCACTGATGGACCTGTCGGTGGATGAAAGTAGCCTTGCCCCCTCTTAAAGTCCTCACCATCCCTATCGAGAGGATGCTGCAATAAAATACTATCCTACATCCCAAATGCATGAGATATTGAGTGCTCGGTGCCAGCAGAGGCAGAGCAAGATTCTTCGAGTTTCAGCACCAATGAATGAACATTATGCGATCCAAAGCGTCCATGAATTATATCTTCCGAGGTATATCTAAGTTACTTAAGGGAAGTGGAAAGTATCCGATCCAAGAAATTATAAAGCTAGTCTGCGTGTCCATGTCCGAAAATGCGATGCCTACAAGTCCCATGACAATTCTCTTCAAATTTCACCTTTCTCCATTTTATGCCAACGCATCAAGCTCCTCGACCTCTCCGACCGAACCTGACTTGGTGAAGACCTTGCCTTTTACACCCTCCAAGCCCTCGCCTGCATAGCTCACAAGGGGCGAGATCTCAATCTCGACGCCGTCTTTGACCTGCGCCCCGGCATGCTCCAAGAACCGCTTGTGCTGCGCAAGCAGATCACGGCGGCTCGTCTCGGGGTCATCGCTGCCTGTGCCCGGCGCGTTCTTCAGGGGGCTGAACTCCTCGTTTCTCTCGACCTCCAGGACAGCGAAGCGCTCGGTGTAGGGAAAGACGTCGAAGACGAACATCTCGAGCTTCATGCCGTTGGGCTTACTCGGCTTGACGCCGGCGCCGGTCTCGAGGTCGACGTGGGGGATCTTCTTGCGCGCGATGTGGAAGGCGAGCTCCTCCTCGAAGGCCTCGACCTGGTTCAGGTAGGCGGTGGTGTAGAAGTGGTTCACGATGTTGCCGGCGCGGAACTTGAGCTCGTGGGTCTCTGCGTCCCGGGCCTCGGCCTGCTCCTTCGAGATCTCGGAGTACTCGACCACGCTGTATTTGTGGCCGCGAAGGGCGACGACGCCGACGGATTCGGCGGCGTGCGCTTTGGGCACGACTTTGGTAGCGCAGTCGGCCTGCTTTTGGATGCTGTATCCGAGGAAGACGGGGTCTGCAACGCGGACGAGGCAGTTGTCGACGCAGTATGCGTGGACGTAGAGGATGCCGCGCTTAGCGAGATCGGAGAGGACGGTGTCGGGCTTGCCTGGATATAGCGGTGAACGAGTGGCAGCGTAGAGCCCGCCGTTGCCATCAGGCGCGACAGCGACGCGCGAACGTGTCTCGAGCAAAACCTTGCCTTCCATCGTGAGGCAAGGCAACGTCCCTATAATAACCTCGGTTAAGCTATTCCTTTTCAATGACGTATAAATAAGTGCATACCTTGTTCAAAGAATATCACATTTTTGGGGTCCAAACCAAAGAAGGCATTGTGCTTGAAGAAATCCTCTGTCTCGCGTCGCGTTGGGCCGCTCGTCATCACATACCAGGGGATCACGACAGATCCGGCGGGTTTCGAGTTTTCGGTCTCGGCCACCGTCTGCAAACGTGCGATGCGCTCGGCCTGGTACTGGAACAGCGATTTGTGCGACGGCAACCCGATGTCGTAGCAACCCTTCGGCGCGCTGCTGCCCAGCCGTGTGCCCTGCCCGCCGGCCATGAGCAGCACGCCGACCTCCCCGCGGGCGATGGCCTGCAGGCCGGTGTGGCGCCAGGACGCGGTTTTGGCGGCGTCGGCGAGGGACTCGGACGCGCCTTTTGGGAGCGGTTCGATGGTCTCTGTGTGTGCATTCGGAGTGTGAGCCTCCGCCTCCGAACCGACCGCTTTGGCGTAGATGCGGTTAACGCGCTCGATGTTGAGCGCCTCGAGCTGGGTCTTGAGCTCCTCCTGCTCAGCGGGGGAGAGTTTCTGCCAGAACTTGAAAAGATGGCCTTGGCCGGCGGCCTCGTAGCGTTTCTGGAGGGTATCGATGGACATGGTGGTTGGAAGAACGTGCTAGAGGGCCGTCTGCAGCAGGGTCTTTAGGGTTCGGCGGTTGCCGCGGCTGTGCACCACTCCACCTCGACTGGTCGCCGCGCTCTTGCACCGCATCTGCCACCATCCTGCCTTGCTGCGTCGTCGTATGCGACAGCGCCCGTCGGCGTACATATTCAGCGCGAGTGGATACGAGAGAGAGTAGCATACCCGTCTTCCTTACAGACTGCTCTGTATCCCCTTCCTCCGACGTTTCAGCGCTGCCCCTTGCTCCCATGCGGTTCCGAACTCTTGATGACCGCCACGGAACTCAGCATGTCTTTTTCTTTCCTTGGCTGCTAACAATTCATATGACACTACACACTGCATCAGACTCAAATCAGACTGCATCACTTGCTCTATCCTCAGCAGATCACGCGCAAAGAGGCTGGTGCCATTGTGCCAAGAATGCTCTCAGTTATTTCTAGCAGATCCATAAAAATACCTTCGCAATGCATTCATGTAACAGCAGCCCCTCTTTGTTGTCTGAATTTCGCTCCCTCACAACAACAGGCCGCCTTTTGAACAATTTATGCACATGTCAAACAAATCTGAGGATTCAGGATATGGACGCTGCAGCCCCTGTAGGCCACTCTCCACAGAATACTCTGTTGTTCTATCTTGAGCTTGCAACTCTTCGGCAGGATGACAATTTGCGTATCCTATGTTCTCGGAGCGAACACAACGGACTTACCGGGGTGTCTCGAACCGCTTTCCTCACCGTCGCCCTCCGTTGGTCTGTAACTTCAGCCAAACGCTGCTCACATGAGTAGCTAGCCTCGTGCTACACCCCCTCAACTTCAGTAACTGAAGCTTCTTCTCTTCTTGACACGTACCGAATCTCTTGTTTCTCTTGAAGAGTTACGAAAACGCCCTAGGTCGGGTCTTGAATACGCCTTGTCTGCATTACTGGCTAATTCGGCAAAGGCACGCGACCCCACGGGACTCCAAGTCTATTTTTGGACCATGACCTGGTCACTAGCTTCCCGCTAGAAGGCGATCGATCGAATAAGGTTGTAAATTGGCCTTGGAGTATAAAATATCTGGGGGATCCTCACCAGCGTCACTCCTCCTCCTTTCCCTTCCAATGGGCGTCGTTCGCCATACTCTCCTGGTCTTGGTCGCCAACCTTGCTCTGCTACCTACCATCCTCGCTCTGTCGTATGGCTTCCCCTACGGATCCGAGAAAGTTCGCGGCGTCAACCTAGGCGGTTGGCTCGTACTCGAGGTGAGCTATAACGCGACGTCGAACGGTGTTTCAATTCTCCTTACGACGCGTCTTTTCAGCCGTGGATCACGCCCTCGATATTCGACAACACAGGGGACTCGCGCATCGTCGACGAGTACACCTTTGGGCAGTACCAGAGCCACTCCACCGCACTAGCCACACTGCAGAACCACTGGGACACGTGGATCACCGAGTCCGACTTTGCGGCCATCGCTGCTGCTGGGTGCGTTGTACTTCCATCTTCATCTCGGGCGACGGGCGATATGGAAGGAATGATGTGCTAAATTTGTATGCATGTTTTTATAGGCTTAACCACGTACGACTGCCTATTGGGTACTGGGCATTTGACGTATCGGCCGGAGAACCTTACATCCAAGGGCAGCTTCCTTACCTCACGAAAGCAGTTACTTGGGCAGGGAACCATGGCCTGAAGCTAATTGTTGATCTACACGGTAAGAAGGGCTTGATACCCACCGACAATGATACTGATATTACCTTCCATTCGCGTTTCATAGGAGCTCCTGGAAGTCAAAATGGGTCAGTCAAACGTGTTAAGAAGAATGTGGACCCTTCGAATACTAAAATCGCTATAGATATGACAATTCAGGTCAAAGAATGAGTTCTCCGTACGTCTAATGCGCCTTTATATTTGGTCTGTAACTAATTTCTGGTCATTGAAAGGACATGGCAAACCCAACAAAGCAACATCGACCGCACGAAAGCAATTATAACAAAGCTTGGTTCGATGTTCGCAAACAATGTTAACGTTGTACCTATTATTGCGCCGTTGAATGAGTATGTATTCGTTTGAGCCTTTTATTATCTAACGCTAATTAATTCTCCTACAGACCTGCTGGTTATTTCAGCAGCCAGATGCTTTCTGTGATCAAACAGGTTAGATATATGCGCGTTATCGATATAAGAGTTCATTATTGAGACTTACAATTAATACAGTACTGGTATGACAGTTATGGAACCATTCGGTGATTTGATCTGTGGCCATCCTTTGTTCTAGAATTGCTCATCATATTTTTGAAACAGATACCCCTTCGGAACCTCCCAACAAAGTAACCTCGCTGTTATGATTCACGATGCTTTCCAACCTCTCAGCTACTGGAACAACTTCATGCCTTCCCCAAACTGGCAGGGCGTTCTCATTGATACCCACATATACCAGATGTTCTCCGTCGCTGTAAGTCGCTTCTTGATCACCACCGACGGCAGTCGCTCAAATAGTGTTTACACCTTTAGGATAACCAAAAGACCAATGCTCAGCACATCTCAGCCGCATGCGCGCAGGCGAGCTCGCTGACCGCCTCTCCCCTCTGGCTCGTGGTGGGAGAGTGGACCCCCGCAGCGACCGACTGCGCGAAGTACCTGAACGGCCGCGGCGTGGGCGCGCGCTACGACGGCTCCTACCCCGGCTCCACGCGCGTCGGCAGCTGCACGGGCCTCACCGGCAGCGCGTCGTCGTTCAGCGCGAGCTACAAGACGTTCCTGCGGCAGTACTGGGAGGCGCAGGTGATGTCGTACGAGAAGGGCGGGCAGGGGTGGATCCAGTGGACGTGGAAGGCGGAGAACGCGGATGAGTGGACGTACCAGGCTGGTCTGGCGAATGGGTGGATTCCGCAGAACCCGACCAGTTTCCAATACCCCAATATTTGTGGTTAATGTTTTTTCGTCGAGGTTATACGTTATACCCTGTACGTTCAATATGTTTTTATACACGAAGGTCCTGTTTAGTTACTTGTTTTACACTACGTCCTGGTTAAATAATCTACTCCCGTTAAATCATCGGTCCTAGAGTCGTAGGTGGTCGTAAGAATACTCATGGTAGTGTCGTGGCACAAGATGAAAGTAAGCGCCCAGCGAGCTCATTTCCTAATACGGACAAAAGATGTTGCGCCCAGAATAGTCCTCTCATTGAGCCCTGCTGGTAAGACTCAGTTTGTTGAACTGCCCTACTTCAACGGGCGCTTATTAATTGTTTGTCGAGCTTTCAACTACCTGGAACTTGACGAGAACGCCGACGAATGGTCTTATCAGGCTGGTCTGGCAAATGGTTGAATCCCACAGAATCCTGCGCAGAAGAGGGACGCGTCTGGATATATCTGCAGACATTTTTACGACTGATAGTTGGAGGTTGATCAAGGTACGTATGCGGTGTTGGAGAGTCAAAGATAGGCCATATAAAGCGCCCGAAGGACATTGCACTCTAGTGGATCGTCGGCAATGGATTGACTAGACAATACTTTGTTACTTTACTTTGTGATACGTCGTGAGACTTGTGGGCGAGTGCCAAGCGACGCTCAGTCAGCAGCTCGATGCTCAATCAAATGCTGGTAAAAGTAAGTATTAGTCGGTCTAGAATTCTACGTAGCATTAATGGGGTAGTGGTAACCTGGGTCGTTGCCATATCATCTTTATGTAGGGGATATAAGTTACAGCTCGACCCGCCGGGAGTTCGATTCTCTCTTAATGCATGCGAAGCTGTTCCATTGGAACAAATTTTTTTTGAATATAACTTTACTTACACGTGTTTTGTGGCATTGCTGGATTATCATTGCTCAAACTTCAAATCCGTATTGAAAATTTGAATACTTGACGTGAAGAAACACAGCGAACTAAAATACCGACTATTAATATCTATCCATGTACAGATTAGGGACTTATTACCATTTCAAGAAGTCCTACTAGCCGAGGTATGTATGACAAACATCGAGGTCACAATTGGGACGCTACCACATTCGTTCCTGTCTAGACAACTTTATCCCCCGAAGGCCCAAAACTGCATTCCTATTCAGATTATACATAAAAATATCATACTTCTAGATTTTTCTAGGAAGGTGGGTATTAGAGCTCAGGCGCCCAGCGTTCCACCTAGATTCCTGAACTCGACGGTTAAAGCCTATAGGCCGTCAAGGCCGTCAAGGTCGTCTACGAGGTCCCGATCCCGGGTTGCCTTGTATAGGTTCACGATGATGTCGTTCGCGGTGAGGGTGATAATCCTACATGCGGCGTTGGCATTATTAGAAAAAAGGATACTACAAGTTTGAGTTTACGGAAACTCACGTGTGGGGTGCGATACGCATGAAATGAGCCGTTGAGCCTGGACGTTCGCAGCGGATTAGATATGTATTCGGGATTTGGGTTTGAAGAGAAGGGCGTGGACAAACCTTTGTACCACCCGCGGACACCCTCTATCTTGAAAGTCTTCCACAGGCAATCTATGGGGTTTTTATATAGAGCCCCTCTCAGTTTTCCATCCGGCCCAACGATGGTGGGTTGGTTATACATCCGCGTCAGAGCCTGGTAGGAGAAAGCAGTGAGATACGGATTTCTGGGAATAATATAGGAATGGGCTGACGGTATCGGCAGGTTGCATTGCGAGACACTATGCATTTGGTGTTTCAATATTAGGGGTGAACGGTGAGAATGCTGGCGACGTACTACGCATGCTCCTGACACGGTACTGCTGACAAGGAAGGTCCATGTGCTGTTTGCGGGGAGGATGTCGTGCTTGACTAATTGACCTTTAGTAAAGTTATAACTGGGTAGTTGTACCTAATAATAAATGTGTTTAGTTAGCCACTATATTGTGACGAGCTAGGCCACTTACAGAAGAACCCATCGAAGTTCTTAGGATGGCGGCATCGATTCCGCGAACCAGACCTCTTGCACCCTCTGCGCGGAAGATCGTGGCAAAGGCATCGACTGCGCTCTTATAGTTGTGCTGAGCACCGACTGGTAGGGCTGGTGAATATGCCTAGCAATTTGGGCTTAGAAAGAATGCTATTGTTAAACACATCTTTCTGACCTGCATCCGAGCCTTAATTAGGAACAGAGGGTTTCCGAGAGAAGCTGCGTGGTATGGTTAACCCAAAAATTTGTACGTTAATTGGGGTTGACATACCTCCAACAGCTCCGCTGGTAGCTCCCGCGAATACGGAAGTATATGTGATCTGCTCATCGGCCGAACGTCCAATAAATTTGTTGATACTTCTCCGAAAGGGTTCGTAGAATCCTGCGGTGGGGGTTCATGCAAAGATAACCTAGAGAGACACGAAAATACTTACCTAGCCTCGAACCATTTAGCAGGATCTGAGAAGGGTGTTAGGACATGCGGACGGTGTCCCAGGACGAGAATAACATGGTTCTTACTTGATACGCGTACTGTTGATATGATAAGTACAGCGCATACGGAGGAAGGAAATCCACTCACAGCAGGTGGCAATCCCCTCTGAATTCCCCGCAAACCCTCGTGCTTCCATGTTTTGGCAAGGACATCAATAGCGTTGTTGTACACCTTCTTCCCACCCCCCTTGGTTAGCTCACCCTGGAGCTGCAGCCGTGTCTTTGCGACCTCAGCCGGGTTCGATACGGTGACCTAGACATATGTCGAGAAGCGTACTGCGTCAGTGACGGCGGCATATTTTTGGACGTGGGGTGGACGCACCGCGATACAAGCTGCAATACCGCCGCAGATGAAGCCTTCTAGAGTCGACACGGGACGGCCCTTTTTTAGTGGAGGGGCTGTAGACATTGAGTGCCCCGGTGGCCTGCTCCTGGCGCTGCTGAAAATGAAACGGAAAAAGAAAGAGTCAGGGGAGCTTGAGCTTGCGGCAGTCCGATCAGAGGTCGCGTGATGGGTGGGGAATGGAATGTGAGATGGCGCGACGGTCACCGGACGCGACTGTGCTCTCCTCGTCAGCCAACATGATCTAACAATGCCCAGCCCCTCCAACACCCAGGTCGTCGTCCTCGTCGCCGTCCTCGCCGTCGTCCTCCCCATCATCTCACGCGCCATATCGTCCCCAATTACCCTCCTGCTGATATCTCCTCTTGTTCTTGTTTTCCTTGCTTTTGTTTATCTATTGCTTTCTATCTATCTAGGATGGTATCTCGATGTCCATAGGACACACCCACACCCAAATTATCTCCAGCATGCCGCGCGACCTTTTGCCTTCTCTACACCAGCAGCTTGGCAGGCTGTGCTCACCCGTTCGCAATGGTCGCAGAACACGCCAAAGGCCCTACCACCACTCTATCCGGAATCCCTTGAGGTGTCTGATGCACTGAATGAGATTATCACGATGGCCATCAGGGACTTTGTGTCTAGCTGGTATACCAGCATCTCGAGCTCGCCCTCCTTCCCTATTGCCGTCTCATCCGTTGTCCATGCCTCCCTGCAACAGCTCAACCAACGAGCCTCGGCAATCGACCTTTCCTCCCTCATCGTCAAACGAATACTGCCCAAAGTTACCGCACACATCGACCAGTTCCGCGAGTCCGAAGTCGCTCTCCGCGGCGCAGGTCTCGAGCGACGGCTGACGCAATCCGAGGAGCTGGACCTTCTTCTCGCGAGCAGATACGCTACCAAAGGCGTCAAAATCCACCCTGCGGTCGAGAACCTTTCCACCACATTTACGCGACAGACAGAAGAGATGCATCTCAGGCACTTGGTCGATAGGGCCTTGCCGTATATTCTACCGCCCAAGGAACGAAATAGCAAGGCCTTGAAGATTGTCGTTAGGGAAATTGTGACCTGCTCAGTGCTGTTTCCTCTAGTGGAAATGGTGGCTGACCCCGATTTCTGGAACAGGACGATTGACCAAGTGGTAAGCATGTTTGTTAGACATTGCTTTGGATCCACTGACAGGTGTGACATTCAGGCAGGAGCTGCTATTCACCAACAGTAAGAAGCATCTTCCGCCTTATTGTTTGCGGTTAGCTCATGCCAAAATTCTAGGCAACTGATCTCCAAAGTCCGGAATGTGCTAGACGCTCAATCACCGCGGCATAAAAATCGAGTTGCTTCTTCGAGCTCGGTCGCTGCAAGCCCCACAGAGAAAATCACGATTCGTACCAACGCGCGTCAATTTGAGTCATTCCTACGCAGTCTCACTACCACATCTTCTCTGCTGGACGCACGTCGATTGAAAAATGACATTGTTGGGGAGATAAGACGGACTCGGTTGCTCTTAGGTTCGTGGATTTACGCTCAGGTGATTGAATATTAACCTTATAGATGTACAGCAAATCATGAAAAGGAAGATTGGATTGACGGCGAAAAGACAGAGGACGTGGTGGCTTTCCTTGATAGATTATACACAGCAAAGCGGAAAGTTGAAGATCGTATCGTGGTTCTCGGCGGTGAAGACAGTTCAGTGAGTATGATTTTGTACCATGACCAACCTGACACTTACTGATAGTCGAAATAGAGACAGACCACTATCCAAGAAGACGGTCCGAAATCCGTCTCTTTAAGAGACATTCTCAGGAATCCCAACTCGCTATCATATTTCATGGAATTTATGGATCGGCGACATCGTTCACTGCCTGTACAGTTCTGGCTCACAGTTGAAAGTTTCAAAAATCCCTTGGAAAGCGTCGACTCTGACAGCTCAGGCGACGAAGAAGAAATCATCCAAGATCCCTCGACCTCCGTCACAGTCAAAGAAGACATATCCATGATCAACGACCTCTATTTCCTGGACGGAAAGACGCAGGTATCCCTAGCTGCGATATCGAAGAAACACGTCGACGCGGTTCGAGAGTTTGCATACGACGCGAGCCCCTCCATCGAGGCACAGAGGAAAGTCCGGCGCAGCGTGCTCCGCGCACAGAAGCAGGTCGAGCGCGACATGGAGCAGGACTTTGAGGAGTTCGAGCGCTCGGAGCTGTGGTTCCGCGCCATCGGCGACGCGGGCTTCACGGCGAGCAAGGCGCCGGCGGACCCGTTCGAGCGGCAGCTGCGCGAGGGCGTGGGGTTGCCCCCGCGCACGCTGGAGCGCACGCCCCTGTCGCCGTCCGTGCAGTCGAAGCACAATATCGCGCCTGCACGCTACGACCAGAGCGCGATCTTCGGCATGCAGCGCACGGTCAGCGCGAACTCGGGGCGGTCGCAGCACTCCAAAATGTCGAACACGAGCGCGGGTGCGGTGAATGTGCCGTATACACCCTCGAATATCGAGGTCCTGATGTCGCCCATATCGGAGGGGCCCTCCTCGGAGCCTGCGCGTGCACCGTTGTTTGACGACCCGGAGGACGAGATGCAGCGCGCGGAGGAGAAGCGGATGGAGGCGATCCACGCTGCGCTGACGGATATCATGGCGCTCGAGCAGGAGCGCTCCGCCGCGCGGCCGACGTTGGGTGAGCGGAACGCGGAGCCGCTGTTCAAGTCCATCCGCCTCTCCGAGCGCCCGAAGCGGCAGGCCGCCCAAAGTGCCATGTTCGAGGACGGCGCTGGCGACGCGGACCTGGACGACGCGGACCAGGAAGGCACCGCCGACGAGCCCGGGTCCTTCCAGCTCGCCGCGCCCGGCGACCTGCAGCTCTCGCACGAGATCGCGCGGCTCGGGGAGAACATCGCGCATCTCGAGGCGCAGGACGCGATGCTCGACACGCTGATCAAGAAGGCGGAGCTGACGGGGGACACGCAGGAGCTGCGGCTGCTGACGCGCTCGAAAAGCGCGATGGCGCGCGAGCGAAGGGAGCTGCAGTTCCAGAAGCAGCAGTACGAGCAGCAGGAGAGCGCGAACCGGCTCGTGTCGGACCGCACGCGCGTGAGCATCGTCAGCTCCGCGGTCGCGGAGGAGGGCGGGCGGTCCGTCGTGCGGTATCTGGTGGAGGTGCAGCAGCTCGGCCCGGATGGGAGCTTTGCGAGCGGCTGGGTGATTGCGCGGCGGTATAATGAGTTTCTGAATATGCATAATAAGCTGAAGGAGCGGTATGTGCTGGTGAAGAACTTGGACTTTCCTGGGAAGAGGCTGGTCGCGGCGCTCTCGGGGAGCTTTTTGGATACGAGGAGGGTTTCGCTGGAGAAATATCTTCAGGTGAGGTCTTTCTTTTTTCGTTTTGTGAGTCTTGTACTAAAGGGAAATTTGGCAGAGCGTCATCGCGATTCCCATCGTGTGTGAGAGCGAAGAACTGCGCACCTTCCTCTCTCGCGACTCGCCCTTCATGGCTGCCGCGCACAGTCACGAAAACGCGGCCTCCAAAGCGTCGACGCCCTTCTCCGGCACCAACCTCGTGCGGAACGTGTACCGCTCCGTCGCGGAGAGCATCGACGACATGTTCTTCGGGCCGTCGATGCTCGACGTCATGATCCAGCGGCTGACGCGGCAGGCGGCCGAGTTCACGGGCATCGTCGGCTCGGGCATCAACGACGAGGACCTCGTCGCGCAGGCGCTCGGCGCGTCGGGCAAGGCCGCCGGCGAGGCGACGCTGATGAAGCTCTCGGGCGACCTCAAGCCGCTCGAGGGCGAGACGTCGACGTCGACGTTCTCGGCGCCGATATGCGACCTCATCCTCGCGGTGTTCGAGCTGAACAAGAAGAATAATTGGCTAAGGCGGCAGGCGATTGTGATTATTCTGCAGCAGGTGCTTGGGGGCACGATTGAGCGGAAGATCCGGGAGAATGTGAGGGGCTTGCTGAGTGAGCACCGCTTGCTGTCGTATATTGGCTTGCTCCGCGATAATCTGTGGCCTGGTGGGAAACTTAAGCCACCAGGCCCACCGCGGAGCACGGAGGAGAAGATTCGGACGCGCGACGAAGCTAATAGAAAGCTGTCCTCTCTCGTTCCTGGTACGTCGTGCACAACCATCTATCCATCGTCCTTCTCTTTTGTTAAGTTTTATTCTTACAAGATCTCGCCGCAAATATGATTGGGCGATCTAATGCCCGACGCGGTGCTCGCAGGATATTCGCCGTCCTGCAAAACCGGCGGCTCAACCAACATATCGCATATACTATCATTGATGAGGTGAGTTTCTGTTATGCCAAAGTGAAGATATACAAGACTGATGAATAATGGTTTGCGGGTAGCTTTTCGTTGCGCTATTCCCAGAAGCCGCGAACGATCCCAATCCATAAATATTATTTCTGCATAACACACATCACTACCGAGCCATCTTCAAAAACCAATCATGGCTACCTTACGACTCATATACGCCACTTCATGACCCCGGACAATGTACCTCTGTATTTGACAAATGTATAGTAAATGCTTCATTAATTTTAGCCTGCGATCAATTCGAATATATAGGCACAACAGCCACATCCACGGCCGTTTTGCTATGGCGATGTTGACCTGCTCATTCCTCTGTACATGTTTGATCCAATGGTACATGTTCTACAAATACATAGAGAGCACCTGCATTCCGTGGCTTCCCAGTACATCGGTGTGTATTCGATAATATTCATCGGACCTAGAGCGTAAGCCGCCGCTGAGTCTTTCGAGCTTGAATACAACAGGAGATATTGTATGTATTTTGGTCACTTTCCCAAATCTAGTCACTTGCTTCATGCTCTCTTCACAAAACAGACACACCGCAAGGCAGGTTTTGGGAACGTGAACAAAACCGGTCGCATCGCCTCCAAAATTTAATATCGCGATCATCATCTGGAACCTGCCCTCGGCAGTCCAACCACTAGGCCCGCGAATCCTCCCGTCAAGTAAATCGTAGCGATGAGGTATTCGTTCGATGGCTTCATAGTAGCCAGTGGGCGCTATATCGACAGTAGCATAGAAATCTGTTAAAATGTACGAAGCAGCAACATCTGTTGATATAGCGGGCATTAGGAGGAGTGGTATTTGTAGTCCCAGGTGTGTAAGGGTTAAAGGCTCCATGGGCCGCTTGAAACTAAGTTGCTTGTTGGACGATTGTAGGTAATACGACGGGCTGAGCGGGAGAAGGGAAGTGATGCGAGTCCTGGTGTCAGGGAGATTCCCTGCCCAATTGAAGATGTCTAAAACTCCAGTTTTCGAAGCGCTGAGTATCTTTTTCAAAAGACGGAAGAACGCCCGCTCAGAGCCTTCGCCATATGCAATCGAGATGCTGACTTCGAATATCCCATTAACGAATACGCAACGTCTTCTTCGCGAGTTACTTCACGGCGCGCGGCCAACTGCATTCTCCGCGAGATGGACGCGCCGTGGATATAATGTAGTTCGTTTATTGTAAGCGTTGTTGCCTTATCAATGCTCTCTAAAATGTTGGGTCCCATTTATCATTATCGGATGTGCTGATGAGTTTTATCCAATCCATGTCGTAAAATTTAATGCAACCAGGCGCGAGCAGTTCCTGTAGCGTCCATCCGCGAGTGAACCAAGGATCCTTGTGCACATCCGAAAGCGTCGCAGTCTCCGCGAGATAGGTGATGCAGAGGTCAGAGTCCCGATACCAGTTATACATCGAACGAATGGATTCGTCGAGCTCGGTGCTGCTTTCTTTGTTTATGCAGATTGTGTCCATCCAGCCAAGGGTAAGACCATGGTCTCGAGAGGCGATCTTGCAGAAGTTGACGAGCTTTTGATATCCTGCGTGCTCCATATCGAACATGCCCTTGTTCCAGTCGCTATAAGTTACTTCGCCCGGCGCAGTACGAAGCCATGTATGGGACAAAATGGCATATCGTGCATGTTTTGCCACCCATTCCTGGATGAATTCCCGTTCGGCACTTGTCTTGTTGGTGTGATAGATGGAGTATGGCTTCATCTCTAATAGAAATTGTTCTTCGTCAAAGTTGGATTGGATCTCGGAAGCAAGATGCGCATAGATGCCGCTCCTGTCGAGGAGAGAGACAAGGAGCTTGGTGCCGTTGATATCTGGTGTGAAGCATAGCAGTCTGATGGGCATCTTGTTGGAGACATGTTCTCTCAGTGCCGCCAGTAGCGTTTGAAGCGTTGTCGGCTCGGAAGGTTCATGATGATGATTATCTACGCTCAGGTCTCAGTAGTAAGTTATTGGGCACTGTAAAAATTATTTACCTTCCGTGAATGAATGTCCAGGGATGATGACCGTTCTTTCTGGAGAAATTGTGGGTGGTTCGGATACGTCATCGGGCTCTATATAGCACTATGTTGAACAGACCTGGTTTAATTCTCCAAATTTATGTTAATGAATACCTTCCTTGACCTCGTTTAGTTCGGGAGAAGCTCTGATCCTATCTTTTACGATTGTCAGAAAGAATGAACATCTCTGGGACATTGTTATTTGATGAGACATACCGGCGTCTGTCAAATCGACCTCGACCTGACCCATGGATGGAGAACGAATGATGCACAATATAAATTCCTGGAGACTAGCGAGTAATTGATCTGCTTCAGGTCCTATCCCAGTTTCGTGTCGACCTTTATGAGTGATCATGTTAGACAACTAGAGCGAGGTGCAAGAGCTGTGCTCACTATTTCTATTTAACTGCCCATCATTGACACTTTGTACAAGAGGAATGACAAAACTTTGCAAGGCTTTGAGTAAAATTTGAGCTTGGGCATGTAGAGAATCTGAACTATTATGACCTACTCCAGTAATGCATGTAAGCAAGTAAATTTTATGATATTCAAACGAAAGACTCACCCCGTTCAGGTTGTGCCGCAGAATGGCTGGCGACATCATCATGATCGGTCGTATCTTCGGATGTCGATAACATCCTTTGATCGTAGAGTCGTTCGATTTGCCTTGAAGAAAAGCAGATACTACTTGTAGAGATGAAGATTGCATATTTCAATCCTAAGGCTTTAGTAGGCGTTATCACCGTGATTGGGAATAGAGGGTGGGTTGGGATGCTGGAGACGGCCCGAGGTCGGAGTGTGTCGGACCACGGGCTCACTGTCTATGGCGTTCTGGGAACCAACTTTGATCATCAACCACTATCAACCACCGCTATCATGACGCATTCAAAATTCAAACATACGATCTCTATGTAGCCCTTCTATAATGAAGGCCCTACCCCATGACTATTTCGCTTCCTTGCCCCCTCTTTCAGTGGCACAGACCTTTTCTTATCCTGATGACAGAAGCACATATGCAGGTCCACTCTGGCAGCCCCGGTCCTGTTCCTTCTTGATTCCTTCCTGCTCATGGTTCGACTAGGTATCGCTGGCAGCTTGCCAGCAACTACTAGCCCCCATTGTCGGCCTTCTCGTGACAACAAGGCTACGAGGATAGCCTACACATATAGTTGCGCACTGGACAGGAACAAATTTGCGGGCGTCAAATATGCAGAACCCGTCACGAGGGACCTTCAACAGAATTCGCAAGTTTTAAGCGCTTAAATAGTCTCGCCGGAACCATGATTTACTCTCACCAGCTCCTACCAGCTCCCACCTCTGGAAGTTCTAAAATTAACGAGCAGTTTAGACGCATCTTCTCAACTAACAATGTAGTAACAACCGTGCAATAAACCAAAATGAAACCTCCACAACTTCAGGGCTCCCGGCTACCCTTTCCTTCTTTCTCACTTTATTTGCTTCCTGACCTGATCAGATGACTACAGATGACTACGCCTTCTGAGTCGAAAGGGGGTTTTAAATTCATACGCTAGACTATGCTGCATATCGCTGGCATTTCTTCTTTCCCGATGATACACCGAAGAAATTACTCTCGCAGGCTTCAACCCCAATATTTGCACATATAAAGTACGATGACGGCAGGGGCCAATTCGTTCAAGACACCATGCGGTCTATGCTTGCTGTGTTGCTCTGTGCACTGCTCGCCCTCACGGGGGCGTCCTCTTCAAAGCCCTCGGCCCGAAAGGATTCGTAACTCAGGCAAATGGCGAATTCCACCTTGATGGCAAACCATTTGTGAGTGCTTTCGCCGTACAAGTTGTTACTAGTATTTTCTAATCAAAATTTGCACAAGAATTTCGTTGGCGCCAACTCGTATGTGAGTAAATTTTGACCAAATTTTAGCAACCGTTTGCTCAAATGATGGCGTCGTTGCGTCATTCTTTTTCTCATTCAGTGGTTGGGATTGTTGACGAGCACTGCGGACGTTGATGCCACGTTCAAAGAAATGCAGGGCGCTGGTGTAAAGGTTCTTCGCACATGGGTAATATTCATTCTCTCTGCATAGCATCCTTTCGTGGTCTCAACCTCCGACTATTTAGGGATTTAATGCCATCAACGGATCCGAAGTCGCAGGAGCTCTTCAATCTGGATTAACATATTATCAAGTATTATTATTCTTCTTCGTCTCTTCTTCTCAACTACAATACAATAGCTTTCTCTTAGGTTGGAACTCAAGCGAGTGGGTTCTTAAGATGGCCCGCAAGGCCTCCAGAGACTCGACTACGTCGTCAACACGGCAGGAAAATATGGCATCAAACTCATTCTTGCCTTCACCAACAATTGGTAACGTTTCTCCGAGCGGATACAGTAAACGTCTGTTCTTACTTGTATTTATTTCAGGGTGGGTTATGGGGTAGTTCTATATTCCAGATTTAGAATTATGCATCGGCTCATAGAATTGAAGGGCATGGAACTTTACATTAATTGGATTGCTGGTGCTGGCAACACGCATGATGTTTTCTACACCAACCCAAGATCATTGCATCTTATCGTTAGTCTTCTATTCCTACACCTCGTCCACGCTGAATTTTCTAATTGGTCATTACAGAACGTTACGTGACGCCATTGTCAACCGATACAAAGACTCTCCCAACGTTTTTGCTTGGGAAATGATGAATGAAGCGAGATGTTTGGGAGACCTTCCTTCGGGCCCAGCTTGTGTTCCTGGCACTGAGCTTCTCACTAAGTGGTACAAGCAACAATCTGATTTCATCCGCTCGCTGTATGTATTTCTTCCTGGTCAACGGACTCGAAATGCAACCAAGTACTCACGAGAATCACTTACAAGTGACCCCTTCCACTTGATCACCACTGGAGGCGAAGGCCACTTCTACTGGAAAAACAAAAACGTTGGATACTGGTCTGATGGCGTATTCACTTCAGATTATAATTTCAACGGGCAAGGTCTGTAGAAATAACAGTCTTATTGTTTTAACAGTTGCTCATATATATAACGTCTTATAGCTGGTGAAGACTTCGACACAGAATTGACCCTGCCCAATGTAGACTTCGGCGCATATGTAAGTTTCGCCAATTAGGTCCATTCATAAGCTTACTATGAAATCTATCTCCACATCAGCATTTATATCCTCAAACCTGGTGAGTCGCTGTCTGATTTGGTCCAACGTGAAAGGTATAATATGGCGACTGCTCAGGTATCCCCAACTTGTGAGTAGCCATGAGAAATATGGATAACTACTGAAATATTTGAGCAGGACTTCCCGGGATCCAACTGGACCGCAAAAGATTGGGGCCTTTTCTGGATTAAAGCACATGCTGATTGTAAGAATAATATGACTGCTGCTCTTTATTATTCAATGTTGACGAGATGCGATACGATAGCTGCCAAGAAGGCCAATAAGCCCGTTATTCTGGAAGAATTTGGAGTTACTGGAATAAGTATGCTATTCTGGCAAATTCTGTCGTTTGGTCTCATCGATTTTCTCCAGAAAATAAGACCGAGGTATATACTGCATGGGTGAATCTGGCACTTGAAACTAAGCATGCGTAAGACTGCCCAAATTCTTTATTTCGAAGGCTTGCGTTAATTACCTTTTATCTTTTAGTGGGTGAGTTTTCACCTAAAGTCTTAAAAGTTCCAGAAACTCAGACGCTTAATGGTGTCGAAGAATTTTCCCTGGCAATTTGGAATGTTGGGTCTGAAAGAAGACGGAGGAAACCGCGTGATCAAATACGCTGATGCTCTCATTAACGGGGTAGATATATTCTTGTTTTCATTTACAGCTATCGCTAATCATTCCCATCGTAGGCATCCCCCAACGATGGTAAACCCCATTTCTGCTGGTGATGTTTTATGGGCACAGACAAAAATTAATGCGCTTTCTAGGTTTGCTATCTACAAAATCAATCTCCGTGTGGGATATCTTCACGTAGGTTTAATCAGCTATTGCATACGCTAACTAACGAGGGCCATACTAGAAACACTGCAAAGATTCAAGCCAGTCGATCAGGATGAACGAATGGTTTCAGTGAGGGATGATAACAGATGAAAAGACTACTTCCTTTTGTTCTTTGAATGTTATGGGATGAAAAGGGTGTGTTTACGCCTGCGACATATTTAAAGATTGCACCATATACACTTATCTTCCGAAATATATTTCAACTTGTCAACATATATAACCAGACCGAGGGAAACGCTCTGCGCGCTTGAATTTTATCGTTGCATCGTGAACACCGGAATAACAATCCGGAAGGATTGGGAGTTGATAAGTATAACCGTGTAATCCTAAATACCCAACCTTACAATATACTACCGGTATAAATTGACGCTAATCATCCACCAATTTTAGCTTGCACTTGGACTCAAGCTAGTCATGATCACATCATCGTCAGCGGATGCATCGTTCAATGCGGATTCGTCGATGACGATGGATGCTTCGGGCGTGTTGGCGGCCGTATCTTTGGAGTTTCCATAGGGGAAGCGGAATCGACTTCTGTATCGAGTCTCGGTTTTTTTTTGTGGCGCTGCGGTCTCGGAGCGCCTCGAGCATTTGGGTCGTCGTAGCTGGAACGAGGAATCAATATCTAATAGCTTGGAGGATTTTCGAAAGACAAACATTTTGGTTGCGTGACATAGGAAGCCTCCGGAGCCTGACATGGCCATCATTGGATGAGTACGGCCTGGTAGCACCTAGCACAAATAAGTTAGCAAAAAGAAGAGCAAGAAACTGCCTTCAGCATACTTGATAGCGTCGTAGCCATGTTTCTGAGACTGTGGGGCATAGGTATTGAGGCACGTTGCGAAGTTTTGCTTGCAGTTCAACAATTATCTGAGAGGACGTGTAAGTGGTATCAACGTTGAGAGAATTTGAAAATCCATACTTGATTGAATGGACTGTGTACCACGATCGACGCCGACCTCCGAGATATGGTGATAATTTTTCGATGATAGAATATGGATCGTATTCGCTTGCAATGATAAGTCTGTATTATTACTGCGGATGAGATAGGGGAAAAATCAATGAAGTTAAAGGTCCTTACCCGTCAAACTCTCCAGAAAATAGCTCCTCCCGTGTGTTATTCAAAAGATCCGAATAGCTTTTCTTTTACTTAAACGATGTTTCTGACGATCGGATCTAACTTGTTCGCTAGGGATGTCACTTGGAGGAAGTACTGGAAAGAGACATCAGCAAGGTAAAATCTATGATTGGGTTTAAACGCGGCTCTACGCACTAGGGGTGTAGTCTTCCTCCGCTGTCGCCCAATTTAGACTTATAAGGACGTCTGTGACAGATGGAGGGAAGTTCATTTGTGTTAGGCAAGGGTAAGCAGGGGGCGAGTCGGTGTGGCAGATGGTAAGTAGTCTTCCTGAACCTATTTGACAGTTAGGTGCAGCTGCATTGTAAGCGTGCGTCACTAACCTCCCATCCGTTCGAGAATTCCAGCTACAAGTATGCCCGAGGCGTCATCGACTGCGAGATATCGGCCGCCTGGTCGGATATTTGCCAAATTCAACATCTGGGCTAGCGAGTCTATCCGTAGATCGCGAAGACGAAGTTGGTCCTTCGCAAACCAATATTCACAGACATTGTATAGGGTAGGTTCGATAGTGGTGAACGTTTTTGAATATCTGTAAATATGAGAAATGGTTAAGCACAGAGCTGTTATGTACTTACTTCGCTTCTTTGCGTTTTTTGTATTTATCCTTGCTATATTCTGTTTTCAGTGAGTAGTTGGCATGTTGCTCGATTTGCATTTTAATGATGTCCTGGGGATGAATCAATAAAGGGTTACTACAAGCACTGGAGTGAAAAGACTGAGGAAATAGTAAAAATAACACAACATACGGTTGCATGAACCCCCGACCGCTTCAGTGCTTGTATCTCATCCACCGTCAAAGGTTGCACAAATTCTCCATCGTTTATCAGCTCGTTAGTGGCGTCGGTATCCTCTGAAAGAATGGTGAGAAGGAGAACGGAGTAAACGACCAAAGTTTCGCACCGATTTCTTCCAAGGTTCGAGGGGGGACATATGTGAGTTTTTTGTCTTGAATTTCGTATGTTAGGCCATATGGATGGCCAACTAGTTCATTGGCAAAGAAAGAGCCAAATTTTGGGATAACCACCGTGCTAAGATTGGATTCAGAACAGCGATTTACGGTTATGGTAGAAGCTGTGACGCACGTATTTTTCTCCACCTTGACGCTCTTGATGTCGCCTTTTGGCAGCCGCACTAGGACTAGATCCCCGGACTGTATCCCAGGATCTCTGGATTTTTGTTCGGTTTTCGACACTTTGAAGGTACTCATGGCGACGATGAGTGGCCGAGAGAGTAGATGAAGTTGGAGGGTGAAAATATTCGGAATCACTGTTGGGTCTTGCGATCACTTTCTATTTACGTTCCTTTCCATCAACATGCACTCACCCATACGCTCCTCACCGCTACCACTTCATCTTGTCTTCCAGTATGGCAGCAAACGATATCGATGATCAATTGAATCAGATTCTGCAAAAGACACAGTCGCCGTCCGACTACAAGCTGCTCCCAGATGAAATCACTTGCTTGACCTCCGTATTCCTGACAAAATCGGACGCAAGTAGACATCGATCCAAGGCCTATGTCGTCCTCTCTGCTCTATGTCAAGGCGTAAGAGATGTCAAAGGGAAAGGGAAGGCACCAGATGACGCCACAAAACTCATCGTGAATATGTTCGGGCCAACCGTCTTGCAGAAACTAGGCGAAACTGAAGAGACGCCGCTCCTCCAAGGAATCACTTTCCTGACGGCTCTCTTTCAAGTCGATGCTCAAGCTGCTTCTACCATATTCTCGGACGAGGGTTTACTCGAAAATCTGGCGGACACTGTGGATATCTCGCCTTCAGCACTCTTAAGCCAGGAAGTCGCCCATCTGTTAGGCCAGGCATGCGGCCACAAAAATTGCAGGGGGATTATCACTCCACAAATCGTGCGCTGGTTAGAATTCAAGTCACGACAATCCGATGATATCGTCCTACAAAGTGCCGCTTCTGTTGCACTCATCAAGCTTTCGAAAGGCGCCGCCACGGATGCCCCAGAAAATGCCACACCGGAAGTTCGAAGTGGACAGGCAGACGAGTTGGCGGAAAGGATGGCTGCCATCATTACTTCAGGACAAACTGCCTCTGCTGTGGATACCATCGAAGGATTGGCCTATCTTAGTACGGAACCGACCGTGAAGGAAACCCTTGCCAAAAATCCGACCTTCCTCAAACATCTTTTCGCGCTGGTTCCTACGCATAAAACAGGAAAATCGACAGATCCTGCTGATATGAATCCTGCGTTGGTGTACGGCATCGTCCTCATAATATGCAATTTGACCAATTTCCGTCCCCGCCTTACGGAGGAACAGAGGCAGATGGAGAAACTAAAACGGATGGCTAAAGCTGGTAAAGGATTGGAGGACGACTCAAACGCAAATTCTTCACTCGACGACGACGACCATGTCAAATCTCGCATTCGTTTGCTCATCACAGCTGGCGTTGTTTCCCTCTTTCCAGCTGCTATCGCCGCATCAGATTCACCTGGCATCCGAAATAACGTCGGAAAGTCAATATTGAACATCGTCGAGGAGAAGGAAAATAGAGGGAAGGTTCTTCAAGCAGGAGGTGCCAAAGTGCTGCAGAACATCATCAAACAAGCACTGTCGACGCAGCCCGCCGGTACTAAAAGCAAGGACGCAAATGTCAGCACAGCCGACCTTGACACCATCCAAGCTTTGGCGAAGCTCGCTATTACCGCAGCACCTGTACAAGTATTTGGCCCTAACGTCGGAATGATGTACGACACGATTCGACCCTTTTCGATATTACTCCAACATCCGTCATCCAACCTTCTGCAACGTTTTGAGGCTATTATGGCCTTGACTAACCTGGCTTCTCATAGTGCAGACATGGCTTCACGAATTGCCAAATCTGATGGCCTTATGGACAAGGTCGAACTGCTACTATTGGAAGAGCATGTGCTTGTTCGTAGAGCGTCAATCGAGCTCATATGCAACCTCATCGCTGGATCAGACGACATCTTCGAACGATATTCTGGCGACACACCCAGCTCTGCCTCCAAAATCCATGTTTTGCTGGCGTTATCCGATGTAGATGATTTACCGACGCGACTAGCGTCCTCTGGCGCCCTAGCCACGGTCACTGCGGCGCCGTCGGCCTGCAAGGCTTTGATAGCACTGCAGTTCGAGAAACACCGCTTTTTAGAGCTGATGACGCAACTCATCGACCCTTCATGTCTTCCCAAACGAGACACGACGGAAGACGGGGAACAGCCGCTGGAAACGGATGCAGGCCTCGTACATCGCGGGGTTGTCTGTGTCGCTAATGTATTCCAGAGCATAACTGAGGCGGAGACTCGCGAAAAGGTTTTCAAGCAGGCGACGGATGCGGGTCTGCTGCGAGCTCTTGTTCAATTGGCCAAAGGAGATGGCGCTGTCAAAAGCCAAGCTATTGCTCAGCCAGCTGCGCATGCATTAAAAGCCATAATGAGTAAATAGCATATGTACATATGTATGATTGTAGAGTTAAACTGCAAGAGATGGGCTTCGCAGGCATTTCTGAGTAAAGTATTTGGGACAGGATCATGCTTGAAGCAGACTGAGTGGCACGCGCAGCCGTGACTCGCCTGTGCCTCACGGAAGAAGCCGATCCGCTTGCTGATCTTAATAGCACCCTAACATCAGCCTTCTTGGAATTACATTTCTTTTGGTTTTCTAATCTCTGCCTTATATCTCCCATTCCCGCTGGACTTGTGAATACCTCTATACCCGTATCGATAATCGGTCAAGGCTTGTTGGGAAATGGTATGTGGCGCCCCTATACCCACCCCATGCAGATATTCAACCACAGGACCTGTAGGCTATCTCCAAGAAGGCAGGGAAGAAGGTGGCACCTGCCGCCAAGAAATCTGGCGGGCAGGCGAAGGTGGCGAAGGTGCGTAGATATGGCTATTGGCAATAGGAGCTCAGATCTGACCTAGGGTGCAGGCTGATTGGAAGGAGGGCTTCAAGAAGAAGCAGGTTGGAGTGTCTGATATGACCCTCTTGAGTACAATCAGCAACGAGAGTATCAACGATAATCTTCAAGTGCGATGGAAGAACGGAGAAATCTACACATATATTGGTGCGGTGTTGATATCGGTCAACCCTTTCAAAGGTATGGTGGCATCCCATGCTTCCGCAGCGGCGCCCTTACCCTGGGTATCCACCCCGCAGATCTTGGAATATACACGGATGAAATCTTAAAGAGATACCAAGGAAAGAACAGACTAGAAGTTCCTCCACATGTCTTCGGTATCGCGGAAAGTGCATATTACAATATGAACGCCTATCATGAAAACCAGTGCGTCATCATCTCTGGCGAATCAGGAGCGGGGAAAACGGAGGCTGCAAAGAGGATCATGCAGTATATCGCAGCCGTTTCGGGTGGACAAGATAGCAGCATCCAGGAAATCAAGGACATGGTGCTGGCGACCAATCCTTTGTTGGAAAGTTTCGGATGTGCGAAGACGCTGCGGAACAATAACTCTAGTCGACATGTGAGTGGAGTTAGAATTTATCAATCATGATTTCAGTAATCCGAACTCGCGGCAGGGAAAATACCTAGAAATCATGTTTAACGACAGAGGGGAACCCGTTGGCGCACAGATTACGAACTATCTTTTGGAAAAAGGCCGAGTTGTCGGACAAGTTGAAAACGAGCGCAACTTTCACATCTTCTATCAATTCACCAAGGCCGCTTCAGATGAGCAACGAGGTACGTTCGCTGCTTTTCTTTGCCTGAAGAGATCCTAATGAAATGTATAGAGGCATTTGGATTACAAGGCCCCGAAGCATACGCTTATACGAGTATGAGCAACTGTCTTTCAGTTTCTGATATCGATGATACCAAGGACTTCCATGATACAATTGTAAGTCTCAATATCCATATACAGGGAGAACTCTCTCTCAAATGGATCGGCCTGCAGAATGCGATGGAAGTCATTGGTCTCACTGCTGAAGAGCAACACGAGATCTTCAAGATGTTGGCTATCGTCCTGTGGCTCGGAAATGTTCAATTCGAAGAGCAGGACGACGGGAATTCCTCAATAGCAGACACCGGAGTTACCGATTTTGTTGCCTACCTCATGGATGTCGACGGCGGCCAGGTTCAGAAGGTCCTTACACAGAGAGTCATGGAAACTACAAGAGGAGGCAGAAGAGGATCCATCTACGATGTGCCTCTAAATCCAGCTCAGGCGACATCGGGTCGTGATGCCCTTGCCAAAGCTGTCTACAACAATCTATTCGAATGGATCGTGTCCAGAGTCAACGTTTCCATGAAGACGCGATCAGCTCATTCTCAGATCATCGGTATCCTTGTAAGTCATGATTCAGATGACCAAATTACGTTACTCATCGTATCATAGGATATCTTCGGTTTCGAAATTTTTGAGGTTGGTTTGATATCTTCACTATTTTCAGCCAAATTTCTAGACATATTTCTAGGACAACTCTTTCGAACAATTGTGCATCAACTACGTCAACGAAAAACTCCAACAAATCTTCATCGAGCTCACGTTAAAGACAGAACAAGAGGAATACGAGCGAGAACAAATCAAATGGACGCCCATCAAGTACTTTGACAACAAAATTGTGTGCGATCTTATCGAAGAGCGCCGACCTCCCGGAATCTTCGCCGCATTGAATGACGCCTGTGCAACAGCACATGCAGACCCAACAGCCGCAGACAACAGTTTCATGCAAAGAGCTTCGGGTCTTGCCTCGAATCCTCATTTCGAACCTCGTGGCTCTCAATTCCTCGTCCGCCATTATGCTGGAGATGTCATGTACAACGTTGCCGGTATGACAGACAAGAACAAAGATTCCTTGATCAAGGATCTGCTCGATCTTGTCGCGAGTAGTACAAACCCTTTCCTGCAGACCCTGTTCCCAGATCGAGTCGACCCCAACAGCAAGAAGAGGCCACCGACGGCTGGCGATAGGATTAAAGTATGTTGTTCGTCACTCGAGTTCGCTGCCCAAACTAAACAATCATCATATCCTAGCAATCTGCCGGCGCGTTAGTTGACAATCTAATGAAAGCCCAGCCCTCTTACATTCGAACTATCAAGCCCAATCAAAACCGAAGTTCCTCAGAATACGACACGAAAGCTATCCTGCATCAAATTAAATACCTTGGTTTGCAGGAGAACATTCGTGTCCGTCGTGCTGGTTTCGCGTATAGAAATACATTCGAAAAGATGGTGGAGCGGTTCTATCTACTATCTCCAAACACCTCCTACGCAGGAGAGTACACTTGGAATGGAGATCCGAAATCAGGTTGTCAGCAAATTCTGAAGGACACCGGTATTGCGAAGGAAGAATGGCAGATGGGCGTTACGAAAGCATTCATCAAGAATCCCGAGACGGTATGTCCTTTTATATGGTTATCTGGTAGTTTGGGGCCCTGATGGCGTGATAGTTGTTTGCTCTCGAAACGATGCGAGATCGATACTGGCATAACATGGCGGCACGGATTCAACGAGCCTTCAGGAACTATTTGCGCTATAAGCATGAATGCGCCCGCCGTATACAACGATTCTGGAAGAACAACAAGGAAGGAATTGTGTATTCCCAAATTCGTGACTATGGACATCAACTACTGGCAGGACGCAAGGAGCGAAGACGATTTAGTCTGCTCAGCTATCGAAGATTTATGGGCGACTATCTTGATATCAACGGCAAGAGTGCCCTCGGAGAAGAGTTGGCTGAGGCTGCTGGAATTGGGGGTGAGTTTCTTTCAATCGGTACATAAATCTGAAATTTAGAACAAAAATTTCAGGGGAAAATGTCATTTTCAGTTCTCGTATACAAATGCTTGTGTCAAAATTTGGTCGCTCTAGCAAACCTAGTCCACGCTTCCTCATCCTCGTGAGTGATGCGGTATTTTCATTGTCGACATAATTCTAACTGTATTTTAGACTGCCAAGGCATTGTATATACTTGTCCTCACCGACAAGAATGGCGCAACGCAATATGCAATGGACAGAAAAATTGCTCTGGTCACTATCAAGAGCATAGGCATGTCAACTCTGCGTGACGATTGGCTGGTACGGTTGGGTTATCAAACTTCGTGTAATACAAACTGATGAGTTAAGTAGGTTATCAATGGGAGTGCTTCCGAAGAAGGAGATCCTATCATTAGCTGCATTTTCAAGACAGAGTTCGTCACGCATCTCGTCAAAGCTACCAATTCCAATGTGAACATTTTGATTACGCCTGTGTAAGCTGCCAGCGTCTGTTAATTCGCTGTAGCAATTCTAATGTCTCTTCTCTATAGCGTCGATTACAGCAAGAAGAAGGATAAACGGGCCCAAATCAAGTTTATCAAAGACGAAACCGTCCCTCGTAACGACCTATACAAGAGTCATACTGTCCATGTCCCGTCAGGAGAGCCACCAGACAGTCTTTCTAGACCACCAGCGAAGAGGAAGCCAGGTGTTGTTCGACCTATCACCTCCGGCAAGCTATTAAAAGCAGGTGGCCCAAGTGTAAGTCACTGACTCTTCGAAACATGGTCGGAATTTGATTGTTATATCCCTCGCAGAAAACACCCACCAAACCAAAGCCGAAGCCTGCCGCACAACCTCTTCCTGGTCGTACATCAACAACTGCATCTAAACCTGCTGCAGCGTCATACACACCCGCTGCGTCAACACCAGCCACGGCTTCAACCATTAAGGCGAAAACGCCTCCGGCTCCTCCGCGCCAGAACGCCCCTCCTCCTCCTCCACCGCCTCCGCCTCGTGCACCTGAAGTACCACTTTACCGTGCCAAGTTCGCATTTGATGGCCAGGAAGGAGAAATGTCGCTGAAGAAGGACGACATCGTCGAGCTCGTAGAGAAGGACAACAACGGATGGTGGCTTGTGAAGAAGGACGGAGAGGAAGGCTGGGCCCCGAACAACTATCTCGAGCTCGCCCCGCCACAACACGAACCTGCCGCCCCACCACCGCCTCCGCGAAAGCCGCCGCCTCCGAAGGCCGCCCCCATCCAATCTGCCTCGGTTGCTGATGTCCATGCCAAACCCGTATCTGTCTTCCCAGGTATGGCGGCTGGGAACGGGACGGCGGCGCCTTGGAAGAAGACCGCTTCGGCAACCACGGCCAACAGCACGCCTGCTAGCTCGCGGCCGTCGAGTTCTTTGGCGGGTAAGCCACCGCCGCCTGTAGCTAATAAACCGAAGCCGCCGATCGTGGGTGCTAAGCCTGCTGTGGCGCCGAAGGTAGGTGGCGCGAAGCCTGCGATTCCGTCTGCCCCTCGGCCGACACCCGCTGCCTCGGCGCCTGGGCGGGCGGCGAAACCTGCGACGCCTGCTGGTCAGGTGGATCTTGCTGCTGCTGTGAGCATATATTTGAATTTCATAATGTTGTATATTTGTTGACTGGTATTCTTTATAGCTTGCGAAACGCGCCCAGATGATGGGAGGGCAGTGAGTTAGGGAATGCGCTACGAACATTGGACTTTACACAGTACTTGAATATTGAATCTCCATATCTATGTTTCTCTGTTATACTTTGTGGAATTAAGACTGGATAATATTATATAGACACAGTTTGTCTGCTCAAATTATTCTGTAGGATGTGCAGTAAATAATATTGACTGACTTCTGGATTGTGCCAAGAGAGCATGAATGATATGCAGCAGACAGTATTACACGGCAACATCCGCTATGTACATTTCCATCTTATCGCGTTTGTTTCCCAACCACTACTTGCCGCCTGTCCAGGCCCATGGATTCGGCTGCATCGCTCAAGCCCAAGGTGGGTGCCTACATATGCTCTGCAAGCTGAGATTAATGTCAATGACTGTTCACTTGCATAGGTCACTGTAAAATTGAACCACGACAAGCCTAACGGTACGACTCCCCTACGAGCTTATGGCATCGCCGTCCATTCGCGACCACCGTCGCCTGTCAAGTCCTACGTCTCGAGCAGCCCACAGATTCTCAAGAATATAGAACATGGTATTCAGGCAAATGACGGGGGAGCAGCTGTGTTTAGGCCCAAAGCGAAGGTGAATAGTAGCGCCACCGCACGCAGGCCTGGTACTGCCGGGAGCAATGTCGGTCAGTCAGCTTGTTTACTGTCTGCTCGTCACGTCCAACACATATTCATTGGTCATCTTGACCTTTCTTCCTGAATATGACAGGTAGTATTCGCCCCAGCTCGCCCACCAAACTTCCCGCGCCTCGCCTTCGCGCCACCATCTCCTCTTCCAACGCACCCACTAGCATCTCTTCTTCCAGACCTGCTTCCAGTGTTACTGTCTCTGGTACTCGCACTCCCCGCGCTCCTCCAACAAGTTCTGCCCCTGTCACCCCTCAAGTCCGTACGCGTGGGCTGCAGGTGCCAAGCAGTAATGACGATTCATCCCCTACACGTCCGAACCCACCAGCGGGGCTGCACCATGCCACATCCATGTTGTCTTTCTCAACTGTGCGTGCGGGGTCTGTCGTTGGTGATTCATCGACCGTAAGCTCCAGCCCCGCGCCCCACAGACTCCTCGGATCGCGGTCTGTAGCAGGCCTTACAGAACGCGAGCGCACCCTCACGAGCTCACCGACGCTTAAGATTCGTTCGAAGGTGACAGCTATGTCTAAGGCGAATACAGAGCCTGGTAATGCTACAGCAGGATCTAGTTCTAGTCCAACTTCTCCGGTGCATGCGTCTGTAAGGAGCAGTACGCCCAATCCAACCGTAAATCCCCGAGCAAGAGCGCCGTCAACCGTGTCATTAAACCCAAGGAGCCCACCACCTCATGCCACATCCACTGCTTCTGCCGAATCAACATCAATACCGAACGCGATTCTTCGTGCAAGGGCCCCCTCGACCGTTTCCTCGGCCCCAACGAGTCCACCGCCCCAGTTCTACCCAATCACTACGGCTGTATCCGCCGCAAATCCACACCGCTTTGCCTCGGCGCGTCCTCCAGCAGCCAGCCCGCCTCACTCGCCCCCTGCAGCGTCCAATGCGACGACGGCATCCCGTGCGAGCCCTACTCTCGGTGTGCAGCCGACATACCAGTCGTTCAGCAGTATGCCATCAACGCGTGCAGTTAATACCAATCGTACAGCAAATCTGAAGAATTTGGCGGCCAGAGTCGACCCAGCGACGATTCCTCTTCCCCCGCATTCGCCGCCTGCATCGAGCGTGTCTTTCTCATCACGATCCAGTATGTCGCATCTCGAACCCCCATCTAGAGGTGGGCACTCGCGAACGGGTTCAGCATCGACAAGTGGTGGTAGCCGGAATAGTCAGGGGCCTAATATTGGGGGAGATGAGCTCAGAGAAACGCTGGATAATCTCATGATGTATACTTCTGAGACGACGTCAGAAGATGAAGGAAGCGGGCCCGAAGAAGGACGAGGTGCAGAAGTGGGCGAGGAGTACAAGGTGAAGGCTGCTGCCAAATCAGATCGTAAGGTGCGTACGCCCGCGCATACGTTAAAGTTATGCTAATGCAGAAAGTCTATTCTATTTAATCCAGATGGCCGATCTAGAAATTACGAATCGCTCTCTCCTCGCAATCAATGCCTCGCTTGAAGCCACTAAGCACCGACAGGCAAAAGAGATCCACGAACTCCGCCGCCGGCTGCGCGAGGCGCGCCTAATACTCCCTCCGCGCGCTTTTCGCGCATCCAAGGACTCCACACTTTCCACGTACACTGACGCTGACCTCGGGCTTGACGCCGCTTCTTCATCCTCTGACGACGAAGAACACGAAGATAAAAACGAAAATGACGAGAGCAAGGAGAAATCTGAAGGCGACGCAGCATATCGCCGTGTTAAGCTGCTGTTGGACGCGCTGCTGAAGCAGGGTACGGCTGCGCTCGAACACGACAAGGACGCTGTTGGCACCCGCGGGGGCGTCGCGAAGGTTCTCTCGCCAGAAGAGGTGCGGGATTACCACGCAGGCGGAGAGGAGGAGGACGGAGAAGGAGACCACGAGGACGGAACGCCTGAAGATGGAAGTGTGGACGCCAGCAACGACTATGACCATGAATTTGACGAGGACGCAGGAGACGACACAAGAGAGGATGTAAGTGAGGAATATATACCCCTGGATGGGGAAACGTCGTTTGATTCGATCGACAGCTCAGATGCTGGAAATACGACGCTGACGTCGGAGGATGAGGTGGAGGCGATGACGATAATTGGCTCGCCTCCAATACTCATCACCAAGCCTAGCTAGCAGCCACTGCTAGAGTGATGCGGAGATGCAGCGTTCGTCATGCCATGCATGCTAGCCATCCAGAGTTTTTTCTGCCGCTATCTCTGGAAAAGCTAGTCTCTTTTCTGACGATGCAGACGAAAGGTTGGATGATCACCTTCAAACGTACGCAGAGAGATGCTACGTTCTGTTGTCCGTCGACTATAGTCGATATCATTTTTTCTTTCTTTCCTTATTCAACCATACTATTCAATTCGTTTTTAGATACCTCATGTATGATTTTCATGGATACGGATTACTATTTTTCATTTTCATTTGTTCCCTCGCATTTCTAGCTTTTAGTAATTAATTTTGCTTTTTATCTCTTTCCTCGCTCGCACATTGCCCATACTCCTGCATCTCTTCACAAATCCTTTCGCTTCGATTCTGAAGGCCAACATCCATGACTTAAACATGCATACATACAATGTTACATACATTATTCTATACGTAGTACATCATGCCTTCTTGGCTAACACATCTTCCACCACCTTCGTAATCAAACCTCTCAAACCCTGTGGGTCCTCGCCCGCACCCTCGCCACCGCCCAGCGCAGCCACGACGCTTTTCAGCACGTACTTACCTACCATATCCACTTCCACATTCACCTTCGCGCCCACCTCCTTGCGTGCTAAGGTAATCTTCTCCTGTGTGTGTCGAATGAGCATGACGCTGAACGTTCCTGCCTTGTCGTCCACGCCCGTCAGCGTGAGCGATGCGCCGTCGAGCGTCACGTAGCCCTTTGGGATGAGATAAGGGAGTAGTGAAGGCCGCGCGGGTGTTGGCGGTGGGACGCGGAATGTCAGCCGTAGGGAGTCGCCGTCGGGTATGCGGGTGATGAGTGTTACTGTGTCGTCGACGTGCGCCTGGATGGGTGTAGTGGCAGATAAGAAAATGAACCAGTTCCAAGTCGTTCTGTGCATGGAGTTCAGGTCATGCCGCTACGCACCTGCACGAAATGCCCTCCGAATCTTACATGCGCGCCCATGGCGCGCTCCAAGTTCAGCTGGTCGCCGACCTTCCTCTCGCCTATACGTATCTCGCATCAGTACCTCGAACGCGTAATTCGACCACTCAACACCCAAACGTCCCCAGAACAAGAGACTCACCGAGATCCGTCCTGTCCAGAGTCTCATTCGCCAGCCACACCTCAAACCAGCCCCCCTTCTGCGCAGCGTCGGCGTCGAAGGCGGTCACCGTCAGGCATGCGCCATTCACCGCAATGGAGTCGCCGATGTGGCAGTCCCCGAGAATCGGCGCGGCGTCTGCGATTGTGAGCGTGCACCCTCCAGCGTCGTGCACGATGGCAGAGACTGTGCCGAGGTGTTCGATCTATGAAGTATTGGCATTCGCATTCGCATTCCAGATATCATTTCGGGATGAAGGGTGATGAAGAAGAGTTGTGTAAGTGAGAGTAAGAGAAGGAGAGAGATCGAAGGGAGACCCACCAGACCAGTAAACATGGTACTAAGATGCGAAAGGTATGCGATGGAGATTGAGAGAGTTGGTGTGCGACTCAATATCCCGGAGACGGGTGCCGGCACGTGTTATATTAATAGCCGGTCTCTTGATTTGACTTTCATCTCAAATTTTTGCTCAAACTCACATCCATCTTGCTCAAAAATTGAATACTTTAGTGGGAAATGATAGTAAGCGAACAGGAGAGCGCAAAGGCAGGTTGAAGGAGGAAAACACGGGACAAAACAGCATGAAAACGCTAAGCGCCCGAAAACTCTAGGTAAGGTCATGTTAATCTACCACTTTCCCTCACAAATATCAGGCCACTTCCCCTTCGTCGGGTCCTTGGGAATCCATCCATGTTCCAATCCCTTCTTGTAACTCCATTCATCCACATCCTCCATCTTCCAGTTCCACATGATCCATCCCAACCCACCGCGCTCGTACGCCTGCACCTGCGCCTCCCAGTACTGTCCCAAGAACGTCTTATATTCCTCGCTGAAGGTGCTCGCGTTGCCTGTAAGGCCGACGCAGGACCCAACACGCACGGAGCCGGGGTAGGTGCCGTCGTACATCGCGCCCGTGTAGCGCCCATTGAGCCCTTTCCCGCAGTCCGTTGCGGTGGCGGTCCATTCGCCGATGATCGTCCATAGCGGGGAGGTTGCCAGGATGGAGGCGTTTTGGCAGGCGATAGTGATGTGTTGGTCGAAGGTCTGTGTCAATTCCTGCTCATAGTTCATATATTTTAGCGTTCCGTATGCCACGGGAATAGAGGCATGAAGGGCGCCGGGCACGTACGTCGTGGGTAAACATCCGGTATATGTGCGAGTCAAGGATGACGCCCTGGTACTCGGGTGGTTGCAGGAATCCGTCCCAGTAGTGTATACCCTTGAACGCGTCGTGCGTCATAATAATCAGGTCAGTCTCGCTCGCGTTCTGACCATGCGGGTATCTGTAATCGATGCGTCCCATTAAATTAGCGCGCAAGAGCGATGGCCTGGATAATTACCGAACGTTGGAATAACTATCTATGTAGAACTTGAGTAACCCAGAATCAGCGAGGAGCGAAGAGCTAAACAAACATAAAGGCAAGCTTACCTGTCTCGCACTCGGGAGCGTACTATCCCCAGGAGCTCCATGCGGCCTTAGCTTCAATCAGTTTCGAGTATTCCTGAAAGCCAAAATGCAGCGGGGGTGCTCGCAAATGTTATTTACTCACTCGTTCAAAACGCCAATAATCGGAACAACGTCTACTTTGTCCTTGAACATCGCGACAAGGCGTTGGACAAGCGCCGTCGTACGATCGATGTTTGTTTGATTCCCTTGCCAGTGTCCGACTCTATGCGCATCAAATAATTTATCAGCGTCAAATTTATGTATCGAGAGCTAGAAGCTGATGGATAGAGTACGATGCAAGGTAATTAGGAGAACTCACGTTGGTATGAGGTTATGTCCAGAGTTGATAAAGCTATGGCCGATTCAGATGTTCAAATCGCTAGCTCGGTCAGAATTCAGCACTGCAAGTGCAAGGGGGCGCACCCATTTTGACTACCAGGAGCGCCTATCGGCCGGATGCACACATCAGCGCGTATTTGAAACATCACGAAATATGCTCACCATATAGAACAAGCATGATTTTCAAACAGTACTCCTCCGCCCATTCTACTGCCTTGAGCAGGTATGGCAATTGGCCCTGGACAAACTCATCCCCTGGATAGAGATCGAAAGCCCAATATCCGATTGGTATACGAACATGATTGAGTCTATTCCACAGAAACCATAGGTCAGATAAAAATGGAAACGGTGCGCCAGATTAGGATTTGAAAAAAGTAACACATACCCAGCCTCCTGGATTCGCCTGAAGTCGTCCTTGGTAATAAAGGTACTCCAATGCTTTTCAAGGGCGGCGCGAGCAACTTTTTTGTCTTGATACTGTCCAAAAGTCCACTCATCGACGATGCGTGTGTCCTTGGTATTGTCAAACACGGAGTGCGAGGTGAAGTCCTATCGCGCCAGCTTTATTTATCCTGTGCACTCTAGCAAGCATCCGACAACCTACCTCAATAATTAGCCATCCCCCAAGGCTCACTCCTCGAACTTTCTCTTTCCCGTACGGAAAGCCATACTGTAGCTTCGAGACGATCAGCGGGAAAAGTGAAACGGTTCCAAAAAGAGCCGCGAGCATAGGAACGAAGCGTCCCATCCTAAGAAGAAACGAGGGGTAGCTTCTAAAAGCTGGAAGTAAGATCCAGCTTTTATACTACTTCGTACCCGCCTAGTTAAAAATAGACGAGTGCAAGAACCCACCCAAAAAAGGAAATAAATATGCTCACCAAGGTTCTGTGCGTGAGGCGATGGCCCGAATTAGCACGCTAGGTACATCCGCCGACGACGCGCTCTTCATATGAGAACAACGGAGCTTTCTTTTATGCGACCAGTGGCCAGTATGCATCGTTTGAGCTGTGACGTTTAGTCCTTACTTCACGGGCTACTTGGGAACTTAATTCATAGTTGTCAGTTGGTTATCAGTCACCAGTGATGCTAGTGATTGGTAGACCATTCTCATCGGAAGGGCAATGGGGCCAGGTGTCACCTCAGGAGGCGCATACTAATGAATAAACTACTATCGTGCAGCCAGAGGTGTCATTCGAGACAGAACCGCATAATATAGACGAATGGGAGAAAGCATGCGTGCATATGGAAGCAGAGAAACTGTAGAAGAATGAATAAACGGATCGCATTCGTTGGATGGACTGGACCAGACCAGAGTAAATAAATAACAGAGACACTGATTAATTTGAACCATTCATGTAGACGCAATTCCAGTGATGAAATTATACCACCGTCCAATACTCTTCGCCGCCGCACTTTAGGACACTAGTTGCCCATACCTCCTCTGCCTTGATTATCCTGACTTCCACCGCTCTTCTCCTTTTTGTAGTCCTTGTATAAGGTCTTTGCCGTGTTGACGAATCCTCCCTTTCCCTGTTGCTGGGGTTGGTTTCCGCCATAAGCTTGACCGGCACCACTTGGCGGTCCGTCTAAACGCAAGCGTCAGCCTCAGCGCTTTTCAAGAGAGGAAAAAAGACTCACATGGGCTTTGCATTGGTGCAGCACCACCGTCTGAATCCAAATTTTAGAAAAAAATTCGAGGCTAAAGTAATTATCTGATACTCACATCCCTGATTATAATCAGTGTACCCTGGTGCATAGCCCGGACCTCTCTGATTCATACCGCCTGGACTAAATAGTTAGAAATACTCAAAGTGAGGGGACATAACGCTTACGTCCGCCGGCCTGATCATACCCAGAGGTGCATCCTTGGCCTCCAAAGCTGCACTGACTATCGTCTCCGTAAACGCCTTGAAATCCACCACGGCGCCCGCCTTGATTACCTGCACCCTGATTGCCACTCCCCATCCCCATCCCCATCCCACTATCATATCCTGCTCCTCCACTCCCCCTCATCATGTTTCCCTGGTTACCTCCTGTGAAGCTGCCCTGAGAGGGATTGCTGTAGGTGTTATCCTCCTGGATGACCCCGGATGTATCATATTGAGCTATAGAAGACAAGTAAGAGAGGGATCAGCGCAGTGTTATAAAAATGATAGAGCCCTGCGCACATTGATCCATCTCATCTCCTTGCATAGGCGAGGTTCCAAAGCTTCCGGAAGGGTTCATGTTCATAGTGTGATAAGGATGAATTTGGTGGTGATTGATTTGACGATGATAATGTGGGTGTAGAACGAGAATTCAAGTTCGACAAAAGTCTGGAACCCTTTATATAGCTCCACAAAGCCCAGGAGGCTGCATTCTCTTGAGAGTCAAATGTTTAAGATGCAGTGTTGAGACTTGAGTCCCGGTGTTTGGGTGAGTTGAAGGTGTAAGACACCTTGAAGACACCGATGATTCCGCTCTCGTCTTGCGCCTTTGTAATCCTCGTAGCGATCGATCTCCATTGACAGGCCAATGGTGATTTGAACGTTAGTGTTATGGATAGGTTCAAGATATTACCGACGAGCCTCATTCCATGTACTCGACAATACAAAAAATTTCCAAAGATATACACTCTACAAAGCTAGCCTGTATTCTACTGCCGTTAATTCACTTCAAGCGAATCATCTAACCCTACGTACTGATATTCACATATCAAAAGCTCCTATAATTTAGGACACTCATAATATCCCGCCATACGCCATCTCTGGTGATTTAACACTCTGAGAGTCGCCTCTAATCCAGGCTGCTTTCACCCTCTCCTTCTCCCTGACCATCGATTCCAACGAGTCTGTCGTTGGGTATCTGTTCCCATCTTCATTATCCAGTCGAAACTCCCAGCTTCTCTTCTCCCAATCTGGGATCAAGGTCTCCCCGCCTATCCTTTCTCCTGCCTTCCGACGTTTTCCACACACAGAATCGCGCACAAAGCCCCACCACGAGTCAAAGAATGCCACGGCCAACCCCACAGTTGCGATAAAGGTGATTGTAATTACGGCGATTCCGATGATCTTCCATTCTGTCAACTCGCCCGGCGGTGTGGTTGACGGCTCGGAGACATAACCAATGTTGTACGGATCACTTGAAAAAGTCGCTGTTGAAGAGGGACTGAGACCCGTCATGCTCGCCGTTATTGATGTAAGGGTATTCCTTGCGGTTGTCCTAGTTCCAGTGGTGGCCCCATTTGATGTGCTGGATCCCGCCAGCCTTGTGTTCGTTGGTGATGCACGGGAAACACTGCTGCTCGCCGTCGTGGATTCGGCCAGCAAGCTGGTAGTTACCAAAGGTTCCTGCACTTCCGGAGATGGTGAATCTGAATCAGCTCCTCCAAGTAATCCCAGTAAATCTCTGCCGAAGAGTGAAGCTGTCGTAATGTGATAGTCTACCGGGAGACCAAGGGCGAGATTCAATAAACCAGCGGCACAGCACGCCAGAAGTACACGAAAGCGCATGAAAAGTTGAGGGGTTAAATTGCTTGAGGCGGGTATCTTGATTGTGCTTGCAGACGAGTTGTAGTGGCGGGGAAGATACAAATTTGCGGGTAAGATAGCTTTGATCGGCTTGTGCTATTTATAGTCCGCCGACGCGTCGACGAACCATTGAGCGCTTAACTGGGCGCTTGGAAGCTCCTAAGTATCAGAGCATGATTACCTTAATTTCTGCGCTTCCCAAAAAAGATAATTAGAGCGCATAAAGCAACCCAAATTCCCATTCATAATATAAGTAGTCTAAGCCCTTACTAAAATTAATGATGTTTATACCAAAGAAAACGTAGAATACCAAAGAAAACCATCGAAAAAGAAGACCCCCGAAAAAAAAAAATTGATCTAATATCGACACCTACTTAGCCCTGACTGGACCTCTGACTCCGTGAGTTGATCATCTTCGCAAAGACTGGCCAATCAGCGCTCTTTCTGCACATTTCCCGGAAGAAACCATTCCGCATCGCGAGCAGGACCTCGGGCTTATCGAACTCCACAACCTTGCCTTGATCGAGCACCAATATTCTGTCATAATCCATTACGGTTTTCAGTCGATGTGCGATAGTGATGACAATTGCGCCAGAAAGTTCCTCGCGAATCGTTTGCTGAATCTAGATAGAGTCAAGGATTGAACACAAGTTTATAAAGGCTAATTCTTGGCGCGGAACATGGTCGTACCTGATCATCTAGGTTCGAATCAATTTGAGAAGTCGCTTCATCCATAATAATGATGGAAGTTCGCCGTAATGTCGCCCTTGCCAATGCGAGAAGCTGTTTCTCTCCGGCACTCATTGAGCTTGCATTGATTTTCATGTCCAGCAATGTTGGTTCATCCTCTGTGGGTTTGTGATTGAGAAGAGGCGTTAGATGACACCTATCCATGACTTGGAGGCATTCTTCTGCTGTACATTGTCCGAGCGGGTCAAGGTTGCTTTGGATAGTACCCGAAAATAGAGAGACGTCTTGGCTGACGATGGTCTGTAGTTTTTCTTTAGTAATGTATAGTGTGATACGTGACGAGAAACATACGACGCGAGTCCGGAGATCCACCAGCCCAAGAGTCGAGATATCGATGCCATCAATGCTGTCATTTAAATTAGTCACTGCATATAGACCAGCGGCTGCCACCTACAGAATCCGTCCTTCTGCGGGTTCTATCATACGCAACAGAGACATAGCCAACGTCGATTTACCTTGAATGAATATGTTTAGGACATGATAGACGCTCTAGATGCGAGGAACGTACCTGAGCCTGTTCGACCCACCTAAGGATAGGAATTATAAAAAGAATCTAGTCAAGTCATATATCAGAAAAATAGAATAGTGCGACTAACCACGCCGATTTTCTCCGAAGGCTTCACTGTGAAGGAGATATTGTGGAGGACCGCTGGCAACTTGGGGGCATATTGAACTGCCAAGTCTTCCACCACCAACTCCCCTGAGCTGGATGGCCAATACGCAGGGGGCCTATTCTTCTCGATTATTGCGGCCGCCTCTTGCGGTACGTCGAGATATTCCACGACACGCTCAACGCTGTTAAAGTCCAACTCCAACTGCGCTGCCACTTTGACCAACTGGCGACTTGCGTCTGCGAAGATCCCTGCTTGGACGATAACGATGGCTGCTGAACCATCTGTAACTCCTTGCCACAATGCGAACATTGTAGCGGCAAACACTACAAGGGATCCTAGGCCTAGACATCCGTGAGCTTAAAATAACAGCAGAAAGAGTGCGATCATTTGAATACTCACAATCATATCTCCACCTTAACCAACCATTTACCAGCCACTAAAAACAAATGATGAACATCCACCGCATTGTTTGAGATAAAAAAAATCCTTACGTAGGCGTGGTCGAAAGACTGGAATTTATCGACCTGGCGCAGCGTCAGTATCGGTCGGTCTACATAAAAAATGGCGGTACTCGTACCCTGTCATAGAATGTATTTTGGTACCGGTCTTCCATACCAAATGCTCGGATGTGGATGATGCCTCGCAGGAGCTCATCATACCCCGCAAACGCCGGCGACAAAGACACCGATTCCAATCGGCGCAGATCCCTAGAAGCCTGGATATATGATGGCGCCAGCCGGATATACAGCCACGCAATGAAGAGCGCAAAAGGCGCAAATGTCGGCACAAGGAAGAGCATGACGCCGAATGACGCCAGAAAGTTGAGCATCCCAGTCAGGCAGTTTCTCGCCGAGCCCTGGAGCGCGTTGTCGATGGTGTTCATGTCAGTCGTAAAACGGTTCAGGATTCGGCCGATGGGGGTAACGTCGAAAAATCGAGCGGGAGCTCTCGTGAGACGCTTCAGGAGAGCGACGAATAAAGTGCGTGATGCCTGCAGACTGGTATAGTATCCGAGGATGATATAGAAAAGGGTCGTAAAGGCGCCAACGACGGAAATATAGAGGTAGATCATTAGCCATGGTTTCACGTCCACATTCGGCGAGGGTAAATTGTCCCAAGGGAACTGTACGCCCTTAACCAAGAGGCCAAGAGCAGGGTAGTCTTTCTGATATGCTTCACCCCATTTGGCGAGAAACACCTGAGTGAAGAGGCAAGTAATTTCAGCTAGGAAGATAGCATATATAATTTTAAAAAGATGAACTTACCTGATTGCCGATATTAATACCTCGAATGAAGATGAGAATGGCAATGGTCAAACACCATGGGAATATGCCCGACGCTCTGATGTAAGTAACATAGCTGCGGAGAGAGACGCGGCCCTCAGCACGAGCTTCTGCATCAATGAGTTTCCCATCGGAGGTCGATTCGCGGCGTGGGCGGGGCGCTGAGCCATTACCTCCGTGAAGCGGCCTCTGCCTTTGCACGGGAGATTCAGGTGCGGGGAAAGGCTCTTCCTCCGTGGTGATGACTTTCGAGAGGTGTCCCTGCTCCTCCAGCTCTGGTATCGTCCCTTGATACAAAACATTCCCCTTCTCGAGCTCGACCAGATAGGACGCAATCGGGAGGCAGAGCGTGATGTGATGCGTCACCAGGATGATTGTGCGCCCAAGCGCGAGGTCACCAGACAGGCAGTTGCTGACCAGGTGCTGGGCGGTGTGCATGTCGACGGCAGCCAGACTGATGTATCAAATTAGAAAATATGTCGGACGAATTTAGCGTAACCACATACGGGTCATCGAGCAGGATGCATTTGGCCTGCGAGTACATAGCGCGCGCGAGGGCAATTCGGGCGCGCTGACCACCGGATAAGGTAATGCCCTTCTCTCCAATTTCTTCGGCGGTAAAATTTAATAAAGACCACAAAAGAGAACACCAAAATGTCGTACCTGTCATATCCTTGGCGTCAAAGATTTCCAGGTCTTGTCTCAACGCACATGCGTCCAAGACTGACTGATAACGAGCGTCATTGAATGGGAAAGGCGAGCCGAAAATGATATTATCGCGAATGGTGGCGTGTTCAAGCCCTGAGGATCATGCTGGTTAGAATTAATATTTGATGGGGTTATCTCAGACTTGCATGGATTCTGCGCGCAATACGCGACCTGATGACCGTTTTTATCAATCAAGACTCTGCCTGATGCGCAATGCATTTCTGGCGTAATGAAAGAAACGATTAGCCCACTTCTTTTGAAAAAGAGATTATGCACTGACCTCCGAGGAGAGCAACCAGCAGCGCGCTTTTTCCTGAACCGGTGGCACCACTTACGATAGTCAATTTGCCAGCTGGGAAGACAATATCCAGTGGGCCGAGGTGAAGCGGGCTGGGACAGCATCGGTGCTCGAGGCTTCCTTCCATTCGAACGAAGCCTCAGCGAACCCAATCTCCACTTCCTCAGCGTCCCGTTTGATAACAGGGTCGCAGAGGTCCCAGATAGCGTGGACGCCCACCCGGGCACCTCATCCTCCTTGAGAAAGTGCTCGATGCGTTGCATGGAGACGTAAGCTAGCGGAGTATGTGTCAGATTAGGGTTCCCACCGCGCCGGAGAAGGAAAGCTAATATCCGTACCGTGGAGCATGGCGAACACCTGCCCAGGAAGGGCCACCATCGGTGTTTGTAGCTGTGAGAAAAGCGCAATCGATGTGAACGCCTTGGACACTGTGAGCGCTCCCCTGCGACAAGGGTGTAGAACATGAACGAGGTCAAGGCGTTGCCGAAGGCATCCACACCCTATTATTATTTATGAAGAAGCATGGTTAGAATGGGGTACTCCATACGAAGAGTGAGATTTACCAGATGAATGAGATTACGCTGTCAACGATATTTCCTCTTACGCGCCATCCCAGCTCAGTTTCTCGCGCGTCCTGCGCCTTCTGGGACCATTTATATTCCCAGCCATAGAACTTCAGGAATCGGATGTTTTGAAGGAGCTCGTTAACCACGCCCATCCTGTCATCTTTCGCTTTCCAAGACGACCTTGTGATCTAAGAGGACGTTGGGATAAGTTGACAATCAGACACCGGGTTGACAAAAAATGATACTCACAGAAATGTCGTATTGCGCGAGAGGATAGTTGAGAATAAAAGCTACGAGGACAACAACGACTCCTGATAGAGCACTCCATCCGAGGATTCTGGTGTTACAGTTGGTTAGTTAATTCATTTCCTTTGAATCCATAGACCATCAGCACTTACTGATACAGGAAAGTAAGGGCGATAACAATGCGAACGGGCGAAGTAAAAATACCCGAGAATTCCCAGAACCGTTGCGCGACAGAATAGGTGTCGCCTCTAAATGCTAAATTAGGACGCCTCCGATGAAATAGGGACCGGATGGAAAAAATTTACTGCATCAAGTTGATAATCTTGCCCAAATCCGCGTTCTTCTCCTCGCCCTCCTTCTGGACGCGGCCGCTGACCTCCTGCCGCTTCAGCGACTTGTAATGCAGCGCGCAGAAGAGCTGCCCGCGCGTGCGCTCGTAGCACCGCCGCGTGTGCCAGCTCTGGAACAGTCGACCTGCGCGAAGGACAGGTGCGCGACGAAGGTGACGAGCGTCCATAGGTAGGCGCGGTTCAGCGACTGGGCGTCGTCCGTGTCGAGCGCAGCTAGGATCTGCTGGAGGGCAAAAGGCGGAACGAAGCCTGGAGCGGAGGATCAGAGGATGGGTCGCGTAAATATAGCGAGGACACGGGTGGGGCTTACCTACGAAAGCACTCCACATCTCCAAGGCCACATCTAGAATGAGGTCGAGAGAATTCGACATTATCAGAAATCTTATAAGCGAGTGTGTTGGGTACCTTCAACCGTAGCGAAGTGATTAGAAAATAATGGCTTGGACATGGAATCACTCACGAAGTACGATAATCGAGATACTTGTAAAACAGATTCTTGTGGCGGAAGAATGGAGAAAGGGCCCAGACGTCGTTGTCATTTAGGGTCCTCTTCAGCGCGAGATCAAGTATTGGCTGGACGAAAGTAAAACTGCACCACGCCCATAGACTGACATTATCTTCTGGACTTGACAATTTGACGGAAGGTATCTTTAGATATGGCGTAAAATCACATGAATAAACTTCGAGCAGATGAAGAACGAGATGTGACACCTACGTCGTGTTGTCCTGCAACATTGAGGGAAGGCCTATACGTGGCCAGAGGCAAGGAACCCGCAGTCCAGGCGAAATGAACCGGAATGACCATGGCAATGACGTCGAGCGCGGCTGCACGTTCACCCTCTTCTTGAAAAATATCATTTCCGAATGCCACGAGCGACAGGAGCGCGGACGCCACTGAGAACGTGATGAAGAGGTACGGAGGCGTCGCCGGTGGCCTGAGGGACACCGTCAGCGCTATGTAGCACTGTACATCCCGCCCGCTGGAGTTAGAGCGGAGAACATGGATGTATATTGATAGTTGCGTACCCAAGAAACCGAATAAACCAGGGATTTGACGAGGCTTTCACCATCCCCATGTAGGCGCTGTACATGAGGCAGGCGGCCCATCCCACGAACGCGAGGCCGACAGTCGAACGAGAACGCGAGCTTTGCCATCGGTATTCTCTGGGGTTCGGTCCACGGGTTCCAAGAGGAGGTCGTCGAGCGTCAGAAAGTTGCGAAAGGGGAAGAAATCCAGCGCCATAGGCTGCGCAGGGGTCGGGGGTAAGGAACGGCCGACACCAGGTCAAGGAGGAGGCGGTGATGATGATGATTGCTGGCAACACACTGTCAAGCCATTTCGGTGGGGTAAAGGATCCGTATCTGATTGAAAACCCGACTTTGAGGTTGGAAGTTAGCATGGCGGACATGTAGGATTGAAAAATGGGGCGACGCACCGAGAACCACATCGACGAAGACAAGGACTAGTGAAAGTCGCTGTGAGAGTGTCCTGTGTCGCTCAAAAATTTACTAGGTCCGCAACTTCCGCTTCGCGTCGCCATTAATGTAGCGCAATTCTTCTCAGGTTTATCATGATGGGATATATTACAGTCAGCACACACATGGCGAACACTCACGATGCGCGACACTGCATTCACAATAATACCGGTCATAATCAACCAATTGGATTGGCGGTTTACACATGAATTTGCAGTAATAAGATCACATTTTAATTGTCACGATGCAAGATATACAACGGAGGTGGGAGACTGCTGCGCCGAGCATAAAATGTGCTGCCATCGATCGACAGAGGCAGAGTCTAAACAGGCAGCCTCGGCGGACATGGACGTGGGCTGTGTGGGGGCTCCCACATCCATGATGATCCGGGGCTACTACGGCGCTCTAGCCTCTAGCAGCAATTCATATTTGGAATATGGGCGCACGTAACGGCGCATATGGGTCGATTTCATGGTGCATTAGTACAAGTTTTGCACCGGGGTCGATGAAATGAGCTGAAACAGAACGTAATTAGCACGATGATAGGGGAAATTTCAAGGGTGCCGGCCTCGGTGAGGCAGCTGCAAGTCAGGGAAACCCGGTATACGATCTCATAGCATGAAAGCATGCAATCGATTAATAGGGAACCTTGGATCATCTTCGGAGGGAGAATGGGACGCAGCTCACCGTGTTGTGGGGACATTGGGAGGGGAACGTTGAAGAAACGCGATCGATGGGAATCGAACGTGGTGGAAATGCGTGACGTCACGCGTGTGTTACTGGAGGCCGATTGCCGGAAAGGGACAGGGAGTGCAATAGTGGCACAGCTCGCTGCTCCGAGTCAACCTTGTCCTGTAACATCCACCATGTCCTCCAGGGAGCCTCTTTGGTTCTGCCACGAGGTCCGTCGTCGCTCCGCTCTCTCAGCCCTGCACCTCGCTCCAACTGATCTTTACATCTTAGTGTCACGCAGAAATGAGACCACTCATGGTGCGCCCGACCCCCGTCTTTCATCCAATTAACCTTTCTGACCCTCGTATTCAGGTCCCAGACCCCGTATGCGCATCATGTCGTTCAAGCTTCGTCGAGAAGGTCAGCCTCCCGCCCTCCGAATGGTAATGTCGTCATACTCCGACGGAAGTTAACCAATCGCTTGATTAGATGGAAAATACTGCAGATGATCCTCGACAATTCGCTGCCGGGGGTGACGATCTTGCTGATGGCGCCCCTCCAGGGGTAGACGCTCTTCTCTGTACGTCACTTTCTCGGAGAGCGGCCCAATGCTCCTGACCACGTCCTGACTGTAATCTAGTTACCCTGCAATCTTTGATGGATCGAGGCATGGGGCAACAAAATACTCCCCTTCAAAGACCAACTACCGGTCCTTCAGTATGTCGTCGTTAATTTTACCGTCAATATACTCTAAGCATTTGATTCTAGGTAACTTTCGAGCTTAGAAGTCCCACAGGTTCGCGCACTGTACGTTTCGGTGGAGCGAATACGTTAGGTGGAAGAAACCAAGATGGATCACGGCCTGCTTCAGAAGATGGTATCCCCAACATGTCTTCGTAAGTCTTTTTTTATTATTTTCGATGTGACTGCCCACAATAACGACATTAGATTCGTACGTCCACCGCCCCCTTTGACTCCTTTCGGCATCCCGTTAGGTGGTAATCCTGGCGGCGGTGGAGATCATCAAAACATCAGCGGCGCTCTTATGGCGCAATATCTCATGGCACTGCTTGGGTACCACGATCCAGCAATGTTGGGAATGCCAGAGAGTGGACGAATGGGCGACTACGTATTCAACCAAGAAGGTTTGTTGCGTCAATCTCAATCAATCGTTATCTTCACACCGACGATGTTTCTGTTATCAAGCGCTTGATCAAATAATTTCTCAAATCATGGAAAACTCGAATGCACACCGCCCAGTGCCTGCGCCCGAAGAAGTCATCGCAAAATTACCTAGAGAGGTTTTAGTGGAAGGGTGTAAGCTCTTTCATCATTACTCATACACATGTATGAGAGACTGACGAATATCCTACAGCACCGAGGCTAGAACAAGATTGCGCAATTTGCAAAGACCAATTCAAACTCAACACAGAGGATCCAGACGAACAAGTCGTGGTGACACTACCATGTAAACACCCATTCCATCAACCTTGTATATTACCATGGCTCGCCTCAAGTGGGACATGCCCCGTATGCCGGTATGCACCAAATCCATGATACCTATTGACCATACCAATTACTGAATTCTCACTCTTTCCCTCACGTAACTATAGCTTCCAGCTTGTACCCCAACCAGAACCGCACCCACCGCCACCCGGTAGACCCGAGGCCGAGGGGGCCCGCAGCAGGTCCCCACCCCCGTCTGGGCCCCCGCGTGCGGACACAGGCAGCCCGGGACCCTCGCAGCGCCCACGCACCCCACCGCCCCAGTCCGCTGGCGCGGGCACCGGGGGCAACGGCAACGGCACCTCAGGCACCCCCGCGAGCCGCGGATCCGAGTCCGGTGGGGGCCTCTTCCACACCATATTCAGCGGGATCTCGCCCTTCGCGCGTCCCCACCAGAACAGGGACGGGAATACCACGAACGCGAACGCGAATAATGCGCATGCGAATACGCCACCAGCCCCACCGGCGCTGCCAGTAGCAGTAGTAGCGACGCCCCGACGAACCACCGGCCGTGGTCGCCGTCGTGGGGCGGCACGAGCACGATGCGGCCGCGCTCGCCCCGGCCGCGGTCGCCGCCGCCCGCGTCGCACCAGCGCTCGCCGCCGCACCGGCGCTCGAGCTCGGACGCCGCGTCGCCGCACTTCCTTCCGTTCCCGTCATCATACCCCCACAGACGACCGACTGGGCCCAACGCGAACGCCAGTTCCCCTAATAACAATAATAACAACAATAATAGTCCGAATCCGAATCCGAATCCGAATGCAAACGGCAACCAGCCGCCTGGGGGCTGGGAGGACGAGCTGGATTAGACTCGGCGTGTGGGGGTTGGTTGGTATGGGCGTGATTTTCATGTGCTGGGCCAGCGCGGTGGACGATATGACGGAACGCCGGGTGCGGTGCTGCTGGGTGGCGGCTGCTGTTGCGCTGCTGCGCATTTCCTAAGTACGTGGTGCTGCGATGCAATGGCATGGGGGGACCAAGACGGTGTCGTGGTGGCTCAGATCTATTTAGTTTTGGTTTGCATCCGGTTTTCCACTCCATCGCTCACACAGACTTTTCTTTCATTGCACGCGTATATCGTGATGGGTAGATGCAGGCAGCGAGCGTGAAATTATATTTCCATGTCGCTGCTCGAGATCTATCTGTCTGTCTTTCCTGTCATGGCTTTCGTTTTTGGCCTGGTATATCGAAAAATGTTCACGTAGTCATTGCGTAGTCACCTTTTTAATAATTCTGTCCAGATGTAGCATGTATCATATGTAGATACTATACGCAAATGTTGTAAACTATTACTTTTCTTTGCCTATATGATTAAGAAGGATATGAAGATCCCTTCCGTTAAAGATTTCTAACAGGTTGCTATGTCTGTTCTTGTTATCTTTTCCTATTATTGTTATCACGTCCAAGTAAGTACTGTAAGGCAATGTAAGTATGTCTTGTCCATCCTTGGCCTTCACTTGAACCAATAACGACCATCTTTCTGAATCATAGAAAGAAGAACACCATCACAGAGCATTTAGACTGCTGGCAATTCCTCGATCATGGCACAATCCTCTCAGGATCGAAGAACCTCGAGACGGCATCTGGTAGCTTCCCTTCCCTTCCCAGCCGCTGCGGTGCGTATCCAAGTCTTCGGAAGCGAGACTCACACTCCCATCCTATACATACCCAGGAGGGATAAATCTCGGACTCGGAAAAACGGACAGATCATGAGGGCAAATAATAATTGTATTTGTGGTTGGTTGATGCAGATTCAATATGGGGTATTCCGGTCCAATGCAAATCCAGGGGGTGGGGGGGTAAATATGGTACATATCGTTCCTCTTCTTCCTCCGGCACACACATCCCTCCGAGTCGCTTCCGCCTCTGAGCGCGGCACAGCTCAGTTGGTGGTGGCGTCGGTGAAGGGGGTGGTGGCGAAGCCGACCTGCTTGTTGGCGGTGTCGAAGACGGAGTAGAAGCGCTCGAGGAAGGTGTAGCCGTTGATGAAGTCGAGGCCCTGGCCCGAGTTCGAGCCGAGGTCGTTGACGATGAGGTAGATGGAGCTGGCGGTGCCGCCGATGTCCGTGTTCAGCGAGCGGGGGAAGAGCTGTGCGTTGGCGGTCAACTCGAAAGTGGCCTGTACAGCAGAAAAGGAGAGATAATGAGAATCCTTTGCATATCATCAAAAGAAAGAAGGGAATGGAACGCACTCCTCCAGCAATGAAGAACAGACTTTGCAGGTTCGAGAATTGGGTGGAAGTGATTTTGAGCAGGCCAGTGTTGTTGTCAAGGACACCTCCGGTGGCGGTCTTGTACTTGGTGAAGGCGTTGGTGGCAATGAGGACGAGGGTTGTTCCTGAGAGAAAATTATTTCCAGTCCAGATCTCGAGAATGCTTTTCCAGCGTACCAGTGTCAACGATACCGGCGGTGGTGGCCAGGATGGTGGTGGAAGCACCGTAACGAATGGATTGGTTGATACCCCAGAACTCGCTGGCGGGCGAGGTGGTGGTGATAGGACTGTAAGAACGTAGTTTAGATTTCGCGTTTGATGAAATATCAAGAATGCCAATACATACATGAACGTGATCGATCCAGTGAACTTGGAGCTGTCAGTTCCACCTAGATTGCACAATCAGATAAAATGAGCCGTCCCTGAGCCGCGGTATGAAGACTTACCCCAGGTGATCTCTCCGTTGACGGTCTCATCGACGGTGGTGGGCTCGAAAGAGATACCGATAGAGTGGGCGGTGATGGCACCTGCGGAGAAGAGGTTGTCGGTGACGGTGGGGATGGTGGTGGTGGTGGCGGGGGAGAGGGTGCCTTGGGTCAGGTCGAGTGGGCCAATACTGTCCATAAGCTGTCAGTTACATATCAATCGATGATTTTCAGTGCATACCCAAGGATACCATCAACACCGCTGAAGCCAGATGATGTCGAGGCGACACCGATGGACTGCTTAGTGATGACGAGTCCAGATGCAATGGTGACGGTATCAGTGAACTCAGTTCCTACATGATTCTGTAAAAATCCGACATGGCCTTTCTAGGTTGGAAAGTCTTACCAGAGAAGGAGCCGGATCCGTAGGTCACAGACTAATAACAAGGAACGTTCGTCAGGATACAATTAAATCGTGCATCAAAATGACTTTTGTTAACTTACCACCTTGTTAGAAGTTTGAACGCTGGTGCTGGTCTTCACGTAGCTGGTGCCGGCTCCAACCCAAGTGTTCGAGCTGTATGCCGCGAAGAATTTAGAACATATAGGAGGCAGCGTTAATTCTAAACCTCATACCTTCCGGTATCAATGAGGAGCGAGTCTATATTTAGGGATCGTCAATTCAGGAGCTATTTCTCAAAACCAGACGGCCACTTACAGGTGGTAGCTGGGCTACCGACACCGATAGAAGCAACGTAGGTGACGGCCTGGTTGTCGACTGGCTCATTGATGACTGCACGGTTATCGAGACCACTGGACCTGGCAGAGCCCTTGATTTTGAGAGCCTTGGCCCTGGCCTGATCGTGGCGAACAAGGTTGTGGACGCTGGTAAGATTGAGGCGTCGGGAGATGGGGAGGGTCACGGGCGACCTGTCCACCAGCACTGGGTTAGCAGCGACGGAGAGCGCAAGGAGGAGAGTGGTCAAGAGAGTAGTGGGGAACATTGTGACGGAAAGTGAAAGTGCTCGAGATGCAAATGATCCGATGGAGCCATAGAAAACATAGCAGCTCCCTTTATAAGATCTTGCGTCCTAGCGAACCATGTGGATTTTCCGCGCCAGAAGCTCCTATATTGCGTGTGGATTGGATTCATGGCTTTTCCATGATCACAACGCGACACGGTTTCTCTCCTGGAGCGATGATAGATCTGAATGAGATGAGACCTATAATTGGACGGACTATTCAAGCATGGTCATTGATTTGCCATAAGGTCAATCGAGATGATTGTGCATATGCATGAATTCCTTACCTAGGTTTTTACAAGAAAAGAGAAGGTGATCACGGACCACATACGGCCATGGGTCATAGACTGTCATAGACTCAACAAACAGCACTCTCACGAGAGGGCGAGATAACAAAAATAGAGAAGCAACACCATTATTGTATGCTCGGGCTGAATAGTTGGATGTGTGAATGGATGAACTGTATGAAAGAGACTTCGTTGCCATCCTTCGCATCTCTTGAAGCTGACCGAAGAAGAAATAGACTGAATACCGGAAGTCAGTCGTGGCTTCCCTGCAGGCATTGGAGGAGTAAGCCTAAGATGAGTGGATCCACTGAACGAAGACACTCGGAACGGGTAGACGACTGACGCCGATAGCCGTCTCGATGGGCCAATAATTGACTCGCCTCCTCCGTTATTCGCTATATGTTAAGTTGCTTCCATCAGCTGCGCTTGTAGTCAAAGTCAACTGGGATGCAGCTCGTGCAAACGTTGCTCAGAATTGTTGGGAATTTTGTTCTGTAGCTGTAGAAGGTAGTAGAAGATCATGTCTTTGCAATGAAGCGACAGCTAAGGTCCAAATTTGCACGGAATGTGCAGAATTCGTTGCAGTGTTTACCAAGTGTTGACCGGGACCGTTGATACAGATTTGAGGCTGAGATTAAATTTAGACTGACTGCCGAATAAGGACAAAATAACCGTCGCGTCATTTGCACACGTTCAGGTGCTGCTGCGCTTCTCCCTCTCATGCTCTTTCTTTACTGCCTTGAAACACCACTTCTGCTTCGTGTTTCTGCGAGCTTGAACCGTCATATTGACACCTGGATACAACTCTGAGAATGCGCTACTATCTATGGACTCGTAATAGCTTTGCATTCACACATGTATTGACCTCTGCTATTCCTTCGTTATTCTGGCGTCATCTGGTGCAGTCCGTGAAGCTCGTGATAGGACAACTCAATCTTGGATTCGCCATTTACCATGCTCTTCACCCAAACATAATCCACGATAGCTCGCTGTTACCATCTTTTCAGAACGTTCATTGTCAACAAAACATCGCGTCTACACCAGTATCCAGAGATTCAACAGCGCCTTCCACATGCCTGCCAGAGGAACAGTTTCATATTTAGCCCCGGCTAGTCCAAAAATATTATACTCCTCGCTGTTCTTAGTACGGGCATTCACATACGTCCGCTTCTTCGTGATATCGTCATGCGTTCTGAATCCTAAAGCTGTGCTTGTGACTGTTCGGCTTTCTCTCGTCTCCGTTCTTGTACAGTCGCTGATCGACAGGAATGAAAGAACTGTACATATGTAACTGATAAGATGCGCAACACAGGTTGAAATATGTTAATTCCGCCGTGAAAGAAGTAGATAGAGGTATGTGCGCTGAGTTTGAAAGCCCACTGGTGAAAGACCCTCGAAGCTTGGGCGCTAGACCTCAAATCAGCTTTTAATTTGCAAGCAACCTACTGAGAAGAGTTGTATCAAAACGAAGTTTACCGCCCGCGAAATGGGAGAGGTTGGACGACCCTGCCAATGCGTTCCACGCGCCTGCGCATGTATTGGTGGCATCGAGCACGCTGCATGCGTGTTCCAGGGCGCAATCTGGCACCATCTTCTGAACATGGGTTTACCGTCTGATCTTTCTACAGTTCCTACAACACCGCCCAGTGTCCTATCTATCATCAAAGTCGCCATTTGTCCTCATCTTGACATTCGCGATTCTATGAGAATGTAACGCCCTAATCTCGCCATTCGAAGACTCGTTGTAGTAGTCGATTCTTTACTCGCGCAGAAATTTGGAAGAAATCGAACTAGAAAATACAATGATGTAAAGGCGGTTGCACAAGGTCGCTCGTTTGAAATTTCGTTGCTTGTGACCTTCCAGATAAAATGGAATACCTATGTTGCTGTAATAAGAAGCACAAACGCGAGGAGCTTATGCATTTCTGCAGATTTCTGTCCTCCATATACTACCTTCCTCTTGTCGCCACTTTGTTCCTCATGCTCAACCCATTTTTCATGTAAGATAAGACAGTACCCAAGCGGCAACCGTCATCTCATCATTCTGGAATGCTATCTCACCGCCTCAAGTCTGTTGTAACTTGGTTGTAACTTGTCAGCTAACATCTTGATGCTCGAAGTTCTTTCCTCCCCATATTTTCTATATAAAGCTGTAGACAGTGTCAATGGAACTGCGAAGATGGCCGGGACATTACCCCTCCCTCATTGGCGCGGCCATACCCTATCAAATACCAGATATTCCTGTCTCTCAAACTGGCGTTGATGTATCACGAGCGAAGTACGAAATCACACAGCATCACACGAGGACTCGCCAAGACTCGCCACACAATCCATCTCCAGAGACGCTCATGTGGCCCCAGATTTGCCGGCGCTCTCCGCGAGGTTCAGATATTTATGGAGTAAGTAGATCATCTATTCGTGTTCATGTTGCAGCGCATGGAAGGTTGAATACGTCGAATATCAATGCTTATCTTGAAGGTTAATGACCGCACACCGATCCCCGGCGGTAAAGCATGAGGAAATACAACGATATATTTGGCGTGTTGGAAGCAACAACACCTTGCTACATAGAAGAACTCTATTATACATACAAGTCGAGGATATAAAAAATGGGCGAATGATTCTACAAGTTGGCCCGAAATACAGGATAAGGCATGGTGCAGGTGGATAATGAAGGTGTGTATGATTCTAGGCAAAGCGCACTTTTTCTCCCGGCCTGCCTTCGGAATGGAGTACAACGGCCTGACAGAGCATTAGCATGGAGACCGCAAACCAGGACATCTGAGTACTCACATATTTCCCGCTGATTTTCCAGCCAGGCTCGGTCTTGTCGAGCCTTTCGGCGATCTCATCACCATCGGGGCCAAGGCCCACGACGACGTCGCTCTTTATGGTTCTCAAGCTGGCAATGACAGGGGCGCCAGCCGCGCTACCCATAGGTCCAATAGCAACATCGAACGGAGTGCTTGCGGGGGCGGCGCAATCATAAGTCAATTTGCGGTGGTTAAGATCTCCCTTGAAGATGACCAGATCCGAACGTGAAAGGTGGAGGAACAAATCGGGGGCTTCAGAATGCAGATCCCAGTAGGTGTATCCAGTGCACCAGAAAGGGTGCTGTTCATACGTCCATTTGCCTTTCTTTTCGTATTGCTGTTGATGATATAAATCAGAAGTGTTACTATAATGATAAGTGAATCGGGCTTACCTTCCATCGAAGCCCAAGCCTCTTCAACGACTCTAGTTCTGCGTCGCTGGCTTTCGGGAAGAGTTGTCCATATACCATAGTATTCAAGAGCCACTGCCAGTCTTTCTTGGTTACATCAGAGACGAACCATGGGTATCTCTTGCCATGGAAGCGAATCTGCGTCGCAAGGCCGCTTTGTAAGAGGAAATCGGCTGTAAAGCAATACGTAAGCAACCATAGATATTTGCGAGAGATTTTACGGTACCGTAGACGCAATCACAGTAGAGTTCAAATCCGGCGTTATCGAGAACGAAGTCAATCCTGCCGCCGGTTCTCTCTCGAAGGGTCTTCACATGCTCCCAAAGGGCACCGAGGTCATTGCCAAGGATGTTCTTTTCGGTGGCTGCGAGGTGATCGCCACCCGTGGACTGGAGAGATTTAATTTGGGCTTCCGTCATGTTGATTAAAAGAGAGAGGTCTGTGGAATTTCCCCAGAGGCAGACTAAAACGTATCGCGGTGAGATAAGATCGTCCTGGAAATAGAAAAAAGCATCCGTACCTTGGGTCAACTCGAGGAACATCAACCGCTCTGCCTCGAGCTTCTCTTCTGGAGACAGATGACTGGGAAGCTTAAACGTTTCCGCGAAACGGAGCGATAGCTCGAAGACCGCATCACTAGAACGCGAGAAAGTGTCGCACTGGCGCGAATATAAGAAAAGGCTCTACACGACGTAAGGAACAAAGGGACGCTCACTTTTTGGCGATAAAAGACATCGTAGTCACGGAAGAATTTGCTGACGCTGAAGCATTCGTGGAGCCTGCGGTACTTATAGGCTTCTGCAAAGAGCCAAGGCGCGTTCATGAAATCTTTGCCTGTAGCGAATCGCGATCAATTGACGTCATTGACCGCTTCGGGGTTGTAAGCACACAAGTCCTAGTACGTACCTTGGAAGAATTTGGCGATTTCCTTATTCCACAGCGCGACGTCAGCTTCGTCGTCGTCGACGATGGGCCGCAGCTTTGCATTGCCACTGAGGTCAGTCATGAGGTCGCCCATACGTTCGATGCATTGAGCTAAGTCAGCGACACGCTCTTCTTTATATTCACTGTTCAAAGTGCGGGTGGCGTCTTCGATTGCCTTTCCGAGGATAGTCGGCAACCTTGATTGCATAGTAGCATGGGCGAAGGAATATTCATGATAACCACGGTATGCCGGCCAAGGTGGGTTGTTAGGATCAACCTGGAACGAGAACAGAACGTAAGAATGTTTGGGACGAACAATACTAGGCGTATGTGCACTGACCCTTGTAGGCGTCCTGGGCCAAGGCGCTTTGATATCTTTCTTGCTCGGAAGATGTCCGAGGTGTAGAGTAACCCTGGAGGGAGCTCCAGACGGCTTGGGGTGTTCGCTTTCTCCGTTCGCTCCGTTTGTGGTAGGCATTGGTAATAATGGTTCTGATAGATAGAGGGAAAATCAGCCAGGAAAACGATGCAAACAGGATAGAGACTTGCCTAGAGGTGATGATGATGGTAGAAGGAAGAGTGATGACCGAATCTCAGAGGAGTGGGGTCGTAAAAATGTCTCAGTTGAAACCGCGGAATCAAGCGGCAATTGCAGAAGAGGCGGGTGGTTGGTTTGATAGCACTTTTCGGGGCCCAGCTTTATAGGAAACCCCGCTCATAATCGCGAACACCGATATTCACCTGTTTAGTAAAAACAGCGGAAGGGCAGTGGTCCGTGGAGCGCGAAGATCCCGCCTTGTCGGTTTTGCCTACCTCAAACAGCAAACCCTAGCCAAAAATCAGGAAGAAAAGTCATTCTAGGAGAATTAGGCCTCTGACGTCAGTAATCATGATAACAAACCGCTTTTTATATCGTTTGTATGTACGTACTTGGTGTAAGTGCCCAGAAGCAAAAGATCGACTTGAAATCCTCTCAATATCAAGCGATCGACGTCCGCTACACAGGTGCTTAGAAAAGAGAAGATGCTAGTTATAAAAATTATGAGATCAGTGTTGTTTTTCAATCGAAAAGTAGGAATTGAGAGGCAATACCACCTGAGTATAGCCATCAATCATATTTTGCCGCTGGGAAAGGATCTGTGGGGCCCCGATTAGCAAATGATCGAGTGGGGCGGCGAGTGTGACAACACCTACATAGCGACACAGAGCGGCACATTCTTGAGAGCGCATTAAACCATTTGCGAAGGCCTGAAATCACAGGAAGCGCTTAGAACGGAGTACATAGCGAACGTGCATTGCGCGTCTTTAGGCGCAAAGAATTCTATGCAATGTACTACGCTAGTCAATGACATCACTTTCGAAACTGAACAAAAGCTAGAAAACAGAGTACTGTGGTGTGTCCTCATTGGCACTTCTTGGGATTTCTGATCCACGAAGTGAATGAATTGGAGTAAAGAGGGCTACAACATACCGGAGGGTTCTCAGCCTATGACAGCAGAGATTGCTTTATTTATTTTGGGGTGAACAGTCCTCAATTTTTGGGGTCAGAAGCCGTTTGAAAGGAAAGCACAAAGAAGAACGAAAAGTTTATGTACATGTTTATCCATGACATTGAGAAATGAACGAGAGAATCCGTGAAGATCGAAGAAAGCGGCGTTGACGTTTGCGTTGATCTCGCAAACTGGAAAAGCGATATGTCATCGATGTTACATAGTCACAACGGTCACACGACGCGTCTAAATTTAACGACATCAAGCGCGATCACATGATACTGATGAACGCGTTTGTTTGGTCATAATCACGTGTCCTTCGCTAAAGCACAGCTCTGTTCGACTGTTGTTCGGGTGTTCGACATAAACCCTGAAATTCTGTCGCCGATTCTCCTTTAAATTCGACGACTTTGCGTCCACGGTAGCTATGTCTACCTGGAACTTAGGCATTGATGATGTCTCTGAAGAAACTCGAGCATTCAAGGATAAATTGGCCAGTAAAGGTGAGCACCAAACGCTTACTTGAGGTGCGAACCGCACAGTGGCTTACCAGGCTATAGATAGCCAAATCGCGGCACAGCAAGATAAAATTGCGAAACAAGCTGCAGACTACGAAGAACTGAAGGAAAGACTTAATGAAGCTTTGCATAAAGTATGTGTTCCCTGATATAAAGAGTCGTCGATATTTTAATAATCGCATACCTTAGTTGACGACCGAATCTCAACGAGCAATTCAACTGGAGGCAAATCTCCAAGAACGTACAGAGGACCTACGAAATGAAAGGATAACTTCTGACAATGCAAAGTCGGCTCTCAGTGCTGCCCTCGAGAAGAACAAGTCGAGCAGCTTGGAGTTGCTACAGATGGAAATGACTCTCGAGAGGATATCCAATTCTTCTGATGAACACAATGCACGGGGTCAGAAACTAGAACGCGACAAGGCTACTCTAGAGGCGCGCGTCAGAGAGCTCGAATCGGCCCTCAGGCAAGTCGCACCACCGACTTTAACAACGGCCACTCCTGGACGACGAGCGATGTCACGACCACGGTCATCCTCCCTCTCGAACTTTAGAATCACGACCTTGGAGCAAGATCTTACCGATGCTCGAGCCTTGGTAGCCACAAAGGCAGTGGAACTAGAAGCTGTCACCCAGAAACTATCCCAGATGCAGGCCGGCCTTCTGAAAGACGACAACGACCGTATGGCTGCAGAGAGGAAATGGGCCCATCAAATCAAGGAACTGCAGACATTATTGGAGGAGAAGGAGGAAGAGCTGGGATATTTACGGGAACAACAAGGCGATGGAGGTCGCGAACAGGAGTTACTACAAAGAATAGAAGAAGACGAGGCAAAGATCGCTGCCCTAGAGCTGATGCTGCGAGGAGCAGAGGATGTTCAGCCGCTAAAGGCAAAGATACGCCAGGTCGAAGGCCAATTGAAGGAGGAACAGGGTCGCTCTGCTGCAGCTGAAGTGCAACGCCAACAGCTCGTGAGGGAGAAGGAAGAAATCCTTGACGAGCTGGAAACTAGTCGGCGGGAACTTCATAAGCTGATGAAAGAACTCAGCGATAGGAAAATTCGTGACCATGCTTTCAGCCAAAAGTGGGTTTCATCTGCATTCTCTTATAACTCTTCGTATTAAACTCTGTACGACTAGGGCTGCCAAAACGCTGGAAACTTGCGAAGACCCTCTTATGAACGACGACTCGTGTCTCATTGACATGGACACGCTTGAACCCCAGGCAATTCCATTACCGGCAGTACCTATGCAACAGGAAGCGGATGCAGACACCATCAGCCATATTGAACGCCTCTTGCTCGCGATCGAGAGAATTCGCGGAGAAAGGGACAACCTCCGCCGAGATGTCCAATTCTTGGAGTCTGAATCACGATTCGCTATTGAAGCGTTAGAAGCGAAGCTATGTGCTTCGATGTCGACGGCGAGCAATAATGCGACTCTCGCTACTATCGACCAACTCAGGGCAGAGATGGACGAGATGCATGTCCAGATGCTGGCAGTGGGCGAGCAGTATCAAGCCAACACTGACACAAAGAATTCGGAGATCCATCGCCTCGGCGTACAAGTGCAAGGGCTCGCAATTGCACTGGGCCATATCGCGGGAAGCCAGACCATTGCTCACGGTTCGACCAACGACCTTTCTCAGGCGACATTAGAGGCGGTGATCAACGAGAGGGACGAGCTTTTCCGTGAGCTGCAAAACAAGGAAACACTTTGGGAGCAGCAAGTTGATGCGGCAAGAATAGGAGACTATGAAAATCGCGAGCGTTTGGATGAAGCTATGTGCGAGATTAACGACCTCAACGAACATCTTGAAGAATTGGAGTCTGAACGCGACTCCCTGGCTCTCCAAATCACCAATTTGATGACCGACCTTCAGATTGCCCAAGAGGAGCTCGGAAATGCCGAGACCCGCTACACGAACCTGCAATTCCACCAACTGAACACCATGAGTTCTAACGAAGCTACGCGGACATTGCGCGAACATATCGAGGAACTCGAGGGCCGCGTCATGAGGAGAACAGAGCAAATTGGAATCCACCAACATGATATCCGTCGATTGGAGACCAATCTTCGTCTGCAGGAAGAACGTCTCACGGAGATGACGAGCGAATTGGAGATGTTGGCTGCTCAGAAAGACGCGATGGTTGAAGACTGCGCCGACGCACGGGAAGCGAGAGACGAAGCTCTCGCGCGTGTTGAGTACCTAGAAGAGGAAATGGAGGCCGTCGAGAATCGCAACAACGAGAACAATGCTCTCGTCAACACCTTGATTGCCGTCATTGCTGATACCGTATCTCGGGCACGCCATGCTATTCATCTTGCCAGGTCCCAAGCTGGCAGTGTGCAGCAGAAACTTTCGGATGCACAAGGAGAACAGTCAGCTACTAGGCTAGAGCTGGATGAGAAGATCGCAAGTTTGACGACGCTGAGTCGCCAAACCGACGACCAACGGACAGAGCTCGAGAAAATTCAACTCGCTCTGGCTAAATATGAAGCTGAAGCTAAAGAATTCTCAACGCTTTCCCAGACACTGGAAAGTGAGAAGGCAGCCCTAGAAGCAGAACTTTCGTCTCTACGAAGCCAGAATTCCGAGCTCGGGGGAATCCAGGCCGAGAACAAAACCCTTCGAGATGCCCTCAACGAAAGCCGACAATCGAATGCGACAGCCGATAGCCCGGAATCTGCTATGGTACAGCTCAAACTTCAGCATGCAGAAGTACTGAGCAGTCTGCAAGCTCGCCTCGCTGATACCGAAAGTGCACTGAAAGATCTCCAGACTCGATATACCTCCTCTGAAGAGGATCATCGGCGGGTTACAGAGGACGCTAAATCGTCGATCGAAGAGCTTGAACAACGTCTCGCATCCACAGCAAAGACGTTATCGGAGCTTCAAGAACTACACGAACGAGTCACGGCCAGGGAGACAGAGCAAAGAGAGAAGATATCCGAGCTCGAGGAAATGCTGGCTTTGTCAGAGCAAGCGCATCAGGAAACCTTGCAATCGCGCGAGAGCCTTGAAGCCGAAACCCATCGCTTAACTGAGGAGCTTGAGCACCTTAAAGAGGATCAGGCCGCGTCACTAGCTAGCTCGCGCGATGAACATGAAACTACTAAACAAGATTTGGAAAGGAAGGTCCAATCGCTGCAAGGACGCTTCGAAGAGGAAACCCGTCTTCTTGATATCTCCAATGAAGAAATTGCTCGACTCACTGTGCGACTCGCCGAGGAGACAGGGGGGCGCATTGAGGATCAGAAGGCGCATACGCTCGCATTGGCTTCGGCCAACGAGCGTACTGTGGTGGCTGAGCAGACTATCTCACAACTGCGGAACGATTTGACCGATTTGGAAGGGAAGCTCAAGGACGTCCAGGGCCAGTTGACTGCCACTGAGGGAGAAAAAACACTCCTTCAACAAGAGATCACAGCGCACGGGGCAGAAGTTCAAAAGGCTCTATCTCTCAATCGTCATCTTGACACTCAAATCAAGGATAGGTAAGATTGTTATCCCGACTTTCTAACAGAACCCGCATTGACGCCTTATTTACCAGCGAAAATACCATAACGACCTTGAAAGGGGATATTGACCTGCTTCGTGCTAGTCTTGCTCGTTCGGAAAAGGCCTGCAAAGCCGCTGAAGTCAATCTTAGTCTGCAAAATGCCCAGCACAAGCGCGAAACAGCAGAATTCCAGCGCGAATTATCTGCGTTGCGGGTGCGGCCAAACCTTGAACAAGCCCTTGCCGACCTGGAGGAACGTAATAATGAGATGGAAGAATTGCTTCGGGCCAAATGCGCTGAAATCGAGGAGAACGATGACCGTGTCCTTGAGTGAGTTCTTTTTTCGCTTTTTTGTCGTTCATCGAAACTAACTGGTATTGCTAAGAATGTTGAAAGAAAAGAAGAAGCTTACGACCAAAGTCGAATCCCTGAACCGGAAAGTCCAGAATTTACAAGCAAAGCTTGCCGCAGCTAAGGCGTCGGCACCAGTACCAACCTCAATCACCAGTCCTTCAGCTCCGATTCCTGCGCCTGCGCCACCTATGCCCACCATGGTACCTCAACCTCCGAAAGCGACATCACCCTCATTGGTTTTGGCAGCCCAAACACCCCAGAACTCGAACGCTCCTTTAAATTTCTCACGTCCGAGATCCGCCACTGCATCCTCTGCACCTCAAGCAATAGCCTCTTCTTCTGTCACTCCTCCTTCTCTAAAGCGCAAAACATCCGAGCGAATGGTCTCGGGCCCTTCTTCCGTTCTTCGACCGAAAACACCAGAGCGAAATAGGACAATAACTCCTGTATTCAAGGCGCGGACACCTGAGCAACGACATGTGATGGAAGTGGACTCCATGGAATCAGCAGTTGTCATTGGAAAGAAGCGTTCGGCTCCCGATGACTTTGAAATCTGCGAGAATGTACCTGCTCAAGCCTTCACAGCTGACGGCGAGGATGTCGAGAATAAGACACCACGGGTTCGCCGAGTGCTGAACAGCTTGCAATCAGGATTTACCCCACTGCGAAACCAAAATGCCCGTCCGACCGCTCCAATGCCTTCTCCGAGACGTACGCTGCCTCCGCGCACGTCTCCTTTCATCTCCGACATGACCAACACTCCCAATGCTTTTCCTACAATGCCCACATCAACGACGAAGCAATCTAAACGAAGTTGGCTGGGAAAGATTAGGGGTTCATCACATTCAACTGAACGACCTTCCAATACGCGGGGACTGTTCGATAGAGGTGAATCTTCATGATGGTCTGCGAGCCTTGCTCCATAGCCGCTCGTTTTTTTCTCTCCGAATTATGCATCACGTTAGCCAATGTTTTAAACGTTCCTTTAATTTTCTCTCTCACTCCATCTATGACACTTAAACTATGTAGCACCTTCCACGTATTTTGCTTCGCATGGATGTATTTCTAGGCAGATCCTTATGCATCGACTATGACTATAGTAAATTTATGAGGATACGGCCCAGCGCCTAATTGGCGAAATATCGTGACGTTGTATATTGGCCGGCGCGATGCGTCCGCCGAGGTCGCGTTTTCCACTGTATTCCAGAACCGATCACATATGCTTGATTCCATCCACCATGTTCTCTAAGCAGACTCCTGACCTCGTCCTCGCAGATCTCTCCACCGATCTACAGGACGAACAGGATTGGAAAGTGGGAACCCTCAAAACTTTCGACTTCCCTCTAAATATCACCACAGCTGCCATTGAATCAATATCTCGGTTACTTGCCGTTGGTTTGTGGATATCGTGTTGGGGTCACTAGCTACCGCAACTCATCCTCCTCCAGGAACCTCGGACGGTATCATTCATGTATATGGCCGACCAGGGGTAGAGTGTAGGATAAAGTTGCCGCAACCACTGGAAGTGCGATTCCTACAATTCGCGATTTCAACATTCAACATCGTTTGTCTGGGTACGTCTGTCCATTGTACCACTCGTTCTTCAATTTCTGAGGTAGCGTAGATGGCGAAAATCAACTACATGTGTATAGCCTCTTGGAGCTTGGAAAACCAAGATACGTTACATCTGCAAGGTTTGACAATATCAAGTGCGTGTGGTCACCTCATCTCAGTGCGAAGTTAACGAACTCTCCCTTATCTCTTCAGTTCCATTACAAGTTCGCCTTCACATTCACATGTTTGTCGCTCTAATCAGAAACCCCTCTCAAAGTTGACGTCGTGTCGTTAGATTTTTCTCGCTACACGACATGGAGATGTGAAGACCTATGATTTAATGTGCCTACGAAAGTCGCCATATTCTATACCTAACCTATGGAAGCTTTACGAAGAAAGAATGATTTCCAATGGGGTGCCAATGTTAACGCCACCAGACTCGTAAGTGCTCTCAAGTTTGAATCGAGTTTCTCTGTTCAATCGTTGTCCATAGTTCAACCACCGAGGCTGTGGACGTTGTTGTGCATCCTAGGAACCTTGATCTCTTGTTCGTTGCATACGCAGGTTTGTCATTAGAATGAAATATCTTATATCAATCCTAATCTAGTCCATAGGTGGAATCATTTTGACCGACCTCGTGAGTGTTTAGAGCTCTCATAAGTTAGTTTTTCTTTCATTCAATCTTCTATACGATATTAGACAGAAAGAAGTACTATTCGTGCATATGAATTATTGTTGCAACCTGGAGCTCCCGGCGGAGCCGGATACGATGCTCCTGTTAGTACTTTACCCTCAATTCTCAATACCGTTTTTAACGTCAGGACAGGATATTCTTTCTCATCGAAGATCCATGGTCACAAGTGTAGCCATCCATCCCTCTGGGCACCTCTTTGCTGCTGGATATGCTGACGGTTCAATTGCTTTCTGGGCAGTTGATGATGATAACAAGCCCCTTCTCGTCCGAACTCTGGTTAACTTGGACGTCAACATCCCTGATCCGACTGAACTCGAATCGCTTCTTTCAACCAACCAAAAGGCTAAAGCTACTTCGTTGCCTTCCTCTCCTGAACCCATATTCAAGCTTTCTTGGAGCGGCTTTCCCAATTCAGATCCACGGAGTGGAGACACTACCTTGACTATCCTAGGAGGTCTGACCAGTGATAAACCTCCTGGACTAACAGTCTTTCTTTTTCCGCCATTTAACCCGCCGGAAGCACCCACAGACACACCTGTACCTACCTCATCCATTCATCCATTCTACCGAAAGGCTATGTGCCAATCTCTCATCACAAAAAAGACTTTTTTCTATGAAACTCGCGGCCTGGTTCAAGACTATTTGCTCTTACCACATACCACTCCACATTTCGCTGGAAATTTCGACCCTTATGCAATCCTGCTCATAACGGAGGTTGAAAATACCAAGACAATTGAGGCCTATCAATACCCGCCCCCAGGATTTATAGAGGTAGTTCTAGTACCTCCGACAGTCGAAAAATCAGATGAAGATGAAGTAGAAGATAAAAGCACTTCCGATGGGTTGTTGAGTCCTCCTCCCCCTCCTCCGTTACCAAAATCCCCCAGACACATGAACTATACACCCGCATCTCTCAGAACACCATTTCTTCTGCTTTGTGGTAACTCGGGCCTCAGAGGTGGCCGGCTTCTGAACGTGGATAAAGATGTCTATCAAGGATTCATCGACAACACACCCCCAGATCCAAGCCTAGACTTGAAAGGTGGACACGCATATGTTGAATCGACGAGCGAGATGAAACTGCTCAAATATCAACCTCATCGCATTTTTGTTACCTACAACCGAGACTTAAGCATTCGATTCTTCGACTTCAGTTCTCAGCTGCTGCTTCCTAATACCGCATCCAATTCATTGCTGGAGAACGACTGGCCCGAAGCGCTCCCGAAGTTAACCATCAAGCTTGATGATGTCTTCGATGATCCTCGAATTACCGACCTTTTAGTGACGCCAATCCAAAACATTTCAATACAATGTATCGAAGTGGCACCCGAAGCACTAGAGTGCGCTGTGATCTTACAATCAGGAGAAATCTTGGTATACCATCCAAGAGAGAGTCGACCCAAACCTTCTTCCCCTAATATCTCGGCGGATGCGCAAATCGTGTCACTGGACCACATCTACTCGCCACCAGGGACCAAGCTTGTTCCATTTTTCATGCTGACTGCTGAAAAGGGTCCAGTAGAGACATGCGCTTTGTCTGATGTTGGTGGGTGATGTAACATATATTATCCAATGACTGGTCTGATCGACTCTTATATTGCGACTAGGTTTCCTGGCTGTTTCGTATAAAAACGGGGCCCTTCTCGTCATCGACATGCGCGGACCTAGAATCATGTATGCAAGTGAGAAAGTCAAGAAAAACAGGCATTCCGTAATTAGTCGGCCACATATTCACCTGCCTGGAGGTGCTCCTGGAAACCTTGGTCATGATTCTGAAATCGACGTTATTAGATCTCTGACGTGGACGGTATGCTCTCTAGAAAAGGGTAAGCAGGTTACACTCTAGTCAGTTGGTATTTACTAATCCATTATACGGTTCTTAACTCTTAAGATCCGCGCCTGAGCGTACGACTCCTTGCCATCCACCAATCTGGCGATGCTGAGGCATATACGCTGCTCTACTCCGGCAATCCGAAGTCATGGAACATTGCAGACGAACCGGCCGCGATTAAAGCTATGGCAGACCCTATTCCCAACGGTACATTCGTGCTGGACAAAAAGACAGGTGCACCATGGAGGGCGGATCGAGGCAGATTCGCAGCCAGTTTCCAAAACATCGCGGCCACCGATCTTTCTGGTCGTAATATTCAACCGCAATGTATGCTGGTAACAGTTGGAGCTAAAGGGGCGCGGTCATCCCTCAATGTCAATGGTGAGAAAATTGGCAAAGTTGAATGGGGGAACAAGGCCGGGACTGTGCAGACTGCACAGATCGTAGAACATATGGGTAACTGAGCTTCATCGTTTGAATTGCAAATGGTGCTAACGAGGCTCACAGGCTCGCGGGCACTTGTTGTGCAGACAGACAAATGCGATGGGCTCATATACTCACTGCCTTATTTGGAGTATATCTGCACGATACAAATACCTGTGATAACTCCTCTGTGCGTTTTAGCTGCTGGACCATCTGGTGAACATTAACGTCTTTCTTGCAGTCCGCTGATAATCGATGACGTTGGGGACTTCATCGCCTTCGTCCCTGACGCGAAGTCCAAATCTAATGGGCCAATCCAATCGCTAGTATATGGAACACTGTTTATTGCAAGGCGGACATATATGCCACCGGATATCGATTTTGCCAGCACTCAGGCCACAGTCCCTCCCCAGCCACAGCCTGTATCTCTTGGACCTGCCTCGCTTCTGGGATCGTGGTTCTCGTACAAGCAGACCTTGTCTGGAAATCAAATTGATGAACTTTGTAATTCGTATTTTTATTTTGTTGCACCGTTTCTGAAGCTAAATATTCTTCTATCTCAGTGGGCGGTCCTGATAGACCAATACCTCAAAAGAGCACTTCGGAACGAGATGCCACCACAGGGCAAGAAAGCACGGCAGGAGGTGCCGCGGCTGGCTTCGCTGCCAGCGCTGCCGCTGTCCAGACGAACATTTACAACAGACTCACTTCCGCGATGAGCGAACGAGGGTAAGTCTGCCTTACAATCTTTCGATCTATAGTCGACTCACTGCCTAATATTCAAGGCAATTATTGGGCGACTTAGAAGAGCGTTTTAATTCACTAGAAGAAGGAAGTCGGAGCATGGTTGCACAGGTATGGATTCTATGAACAAATCGCAACCCCTAGCTCACAAAATCGTTCGACCTTCACACTCTTTAGGCCAAGAAATTGGCAGCACAGCAGACTGCCAAGTCATGGTTTGGGTTCTGAATCTATCTCCAGAGGACTGCAGCAAACTATGAAATATATCAAATTTCGAGGAATGTTCCGTTTTACTATACCGAAATTGGACTTGTATTACGACTTGATTTCGGGACACACATTTACACAAATGTCGTTGAATTGGCGACATCTCTCAATTCTTGCTTTGCTCTCCGCTCCCGACAAATACCTCAGTGAGTTTCGCGGTAAGCTTCTTGCGTTGCTCGTTGAGCGTACCGAAAATCCCGTCTTCGCTTGTCGTGGATTTTTTGTGGTCCATTCCTCAGTGTGGCTAGTGACCTTATTTTCATCATTGAGCTTGACTGTGAGCAACGAGTTCACGACTTTGGTCGGGGAAGTAGACTCGGCGTTGCGATAATATTCGACATCTTGGTCAATGAGGATTGTATTGGGTGGCAATTTGAAGGATTGCCGAGGATTCGAAACTTGGGAATATCAGCCCGAGGAAATATCTGATATATGCGCATATAAATGATTGCTATATGACGGGTTGAGATGCGACGTGCACCTTTGCAAGTGCGATAAACTGAGAACGAATTGAATCAACCCAGAAGCGATCCCACTGGATCATGAAAGACGGCATCTGGCGCATATATTTTGAACGTATCCTATTGGTAGCATCCAGAGGATAAATCAGCAAAGCACATAAACGCCATTGAGTCGGACGCACATCGCCGGGTTTGCAAGAGTACATCTAGTGGGCGTAAATCATAATGAGCGCATGTCGAGATAAGGGACCAATGGTCAAGCGCTGGAATATATGGCCACCTACTTCTTTGATGGCCGAAATTATAGGTTCTTCATGAGACTGAACTGGTCGTTCATCCAGTGCCTTGGATTCTTCTGGCTTGAGTCCTGCAGAGTTTAAGGAAGAGTCGACTTTGGAGACATTTGACGGCTGGGACTACAGGGCAGTTAAGATGAAACTGGAGTGATATTCGAGCGAAGGCGCAGGTGCGATAAAGAAGGGCATCATACGCTAGGATGTACCAAGTCATTAAATACGCGCACGGATTGGATTTTCCTTGTCGTCGTCATTTGCGTCATCGCGGACAAGGGCGACATTACGATCGATCCCCAACTTCAAATATCGAGATAATGAACAAGGAATAGAAACAGACCATGGGGAAAAGACAACCAAAACAAAACTCCCCAAAAATGTGCTGACATGGAATAAGATGTCAATAAAAGTCAAGTAAATAGACCCATCGAGCTTCAGTACTTTAGCCAGTGTACAGCAGCAATGGGGTCGCGTAAAAGTCGTTCCAGTATCGATACAAAAACATTGATTTGAGTTGCCGTGGATCTAATAAGATGTAAGTAATAGAGATATTCGACTCAGTCGCATTAACAGGAATGTAAAAACTACGAAAAATCAAAAGTCGCCAGAGTAACAAGGGTATAACGAGGGCCTCAATTAAATAATCCAGCCGCGTCCAATATGTTAGCCATTTATCTGCATCGTCTTGCGTCAGCGGGGGTAGAGTCGCGAAACCTTTGTTGATCGATTGCATCTTCTCCGTCGCGAAGTTCGCAAAACCATGCGCTTCGGAATTCGGTGGCAATTGATCAGATCACCCTTGGCAAGGTTTTCGAAGAAGTTGAGGAGTTTGATGGCGGCTATGAGCGTAAAACGTTTGAGTTTCAAAAAACGGAAAGTTTGAATGGTGAAACTCACGATATCGCCATGTCTTTCGCAGTTGCAGATGAGCTACGGCTTTCTAGCTTGGAGAACCATTCCCCGAAGGGTAGTAATTCAAGAGAAATACCGCGAATGCTCTTGACTGATGCTTGGATGTACTTGATCACAAGGTTCCATTCGATAACATTTGGGTGAACGATATTCAGAGCAGGTGGATATTGATATCGGAAGTCACGAGCGCCTCGATGCAATCCGTAACGGCGTCCATCGGAAGCCATGAAACCACCTTGCAATGATATTAAGAACAGACTCTCAACAATCAAGGACGATTTACTCACTCCGTTAGTAGTTGGTAGAGCTCCAAGCGCGATACTTGATTTCACAAAATTTGGAACCCAGTCCGTCGTGGCCCAAGCGCCGCTGGTGCGCGATCCAGTAATTTGGCCGATGCGGACCGACGTCACATTCAAACCACTGGTTGCAAGCATCTAATCGAGGAGATAATTAGCGCTTTCACAAGTGACAATACAAAAAGGATGAGCTTACCCTGTCGAGATATATTTGCCCTCTCCATAACCATTTCCGACTGCGTATTTGGCATCCAACAAATCTCCTCAGGATAAGTACCCAGAGAAAGATCCCACGACTGTGCAGTCCCAATCGACGAGGTGAATATGAATTTGACCTTGGATCCGTGCACACTGGAACGAGCGAGTGTTGCCAAATTGTGTGTGCCTCGGATATTGGACTCGAATGACGCAACGGAGAGATTGAAGTCGAGTCTCCAAGCGTTATGGATGATACAAGTAACTGATTTTTGCAACTAATTTCCATGAGATCAATGCGATAAAATTGACAGAAATTAGATCCTTACCTCAGTGTAGAGCGCATCCGGAAGTCCTAGATTCTCTTGGGAATAGTCTGACTCGATATATTTGAGCTTGGGAGATTGAGCAGCTCTTCGTCTAATCCTTTATCGTGGAAACGCTGCCAATGACGCTGCGAGATCGACTCTGCAGATGGTCGGTTCAAAGCATAAACCGTGGACACCCTAGGATTACGGAGCAAACGGACCAGCACTTCTGATCCCAAAAATCCAGTGGAACCAGTCAAGATGACTACCTCCGAGCCGTTCAACTTGCCAGCGAAGTCTGATGCAAGTGGAGTCTTGAAGCTGTATTTCTCGATCATTTCCTCGATAAGTTCGATGTGGCTCTGTGCAGTTGAGGTACTAGTAGCACTGGGATCCGAGTTGACAAGTTCAACAATGTGCGCCGAAAGAGATTCGACGGTCGGGTAGCTGTAGATCAAATTCTGGTGAATCGATTGTAAGGCTGCTTTTCCGGCATCGGATGATTGAATGGCGCCCGTAATACGGCGGCGGAGTATGGTGGCATTCAAGCTGACAGCGAATGTAAGCACTCAATACTTCGCCATGAGCGAACGCTACTTACCTGTCAAAGCCTTGCTCGAACAGATTCTTTGAAGTGTCAGCTGTTTTGCTGAGGCCTAAATCATGGGCTTGATCCAAGATCCACTGGGTCACGTATTGCTTAGTCCAAGCACTAGGAGGTGCAATGGACTCGGTAGCTTGAACAGATTCCACCGTGGAAAAGCTAACATCGACCGTTAGAAACGATGAAATAAACAGTCAATCAGAAATGTATGCGTACAGTTCCTCGATCTCCTCTGAATAGATCCTCAAAGCGTCCTTCCTCTGGACTGTTCCTTTAGCCGCACGAGGAAGAGGCTTCTTGTAGTCGGTGATCAAGATTAACTCCTTGAAGATCTTGCTGAACGCCGGCGCCACACTATTAGCTTCTTCGATGATTGGCCTGCAATGATACCAGTCAGAATGTGCCAAAAACAAAAGGAAGAAGTCACCATACCATATGAGGTTACGGAATTGTGCTACCTGTTCCATGGACGAAACGTCGATTTGGTGTTTCGGAGCAGGTTCTATGAGGACTCCTGGCTGGGTGTGCGCATGGCCAAACATCACAGCGCCTACGATACTTTGAAGAAAATGAAATGAGTATAGCGTAGATGTAAATACCATAAGAGCGACCTACTCAGGACTATTGAGCATTATAAATTCCATGGGGGGAGGAACCGTTTTCTCTCCCGAGGAATGTATAATGACATCATCAACACGACCAATGCTAAGCACCGTCGAGAGGGATGCAAAAAATTTTAGTGAGATGAGCTCGAATACACTTGAATATAAAGATACACATACAGTTTCCATAGACCTTTCTTCGTTGGGTGAGGCTTGAAGATATCTTTAGTCGCATAACCCTCGTCCTCAGGCAGGTTGATAACATCCAAATGAAGTCCATCGTTACACTAACATGCTTGATCAGTAGTGTGCTTTTATGACATGGAAGAAACAACTTACCAGAACTTGGCATTCAAATGTTTCATCGCCTTGTGGAACCCAGCGAATATTGTATTGCTGTGCAAATTCCATGTACTCCCAATCTTCTTCATCGCTGCTGTTCATGTTTGACATAGCGAGTGCTCCGACCTCGGTGGCGCCATAAGTGGTGCCTAGCTTTACCCCACTCGCTCTCAGAAGCTGGCCTACGCCTGGGCTAATTGCCCCACCGCTATAAGACTGAATAAACGATATTCATCAAGAACGATTCAACAATGATTGAGTGCAAGTGACGTACCACAAGGTCTAACTTGCGCAGGGTGTCGATGGCTTCCTTGTTGCTTGCCCATGTCTGCAGATAGGTTGGCAAAATTATCAACGAGGTCGCCTCTGTCTTTCGGATCTGATCTAGAATGATATCCGGCGTAGCCATTGGGGGAACGATATCTGCGCGCTTGACCACGGGAGGAAACAGTCCAATAACAGCACAAGTGTACAACGGCACAGTGACCTCAAGAATAAATCCCATAGCGTGGAACGGTGGCATATGCATCGTTGGTACCCGCGCCTGAGGTCCTGGCGAAAGTTGACGCATACAGCTGCGAGGCACCATCAGCACAAAAAGGTCCAGAAGCATATGAGTGCTGTTACGCACGCGCTGTGATATGTTCGACGAGGATTCTGTGGGATTTCGGAATCGGCTTCGGCAAGCCAGTACTTCCGGAGGAGTGCAAGTATACAGCGATATCAGTTGGCTTGATGACTGGCTGATAGCTGTCCCCGAGATCGTCAAAGTATCAAACCCATCGTTAATAGGTGTATCGGAGAACTGGGGGTAAAGCTGATAGAGACTTGGTATTTCCGTGATAGCGATCTCGTAGTTTGGGTCCGTATTCTTGAATTCAACTTCTACGCTTTCCATCAGGTCCTTGAGAGTCGTGCAAGTCGATACAATTGCATGGGAGGAAGTCTTCTTCATGAGATGCGCGATCGCGGCTGGGGTGTTGCGAGGAGAGATAGGAAATGGCTGCGTACATATGTAAATTATCTTGAACATAAGGTTTTGGAAAAGAAGAAAACACTCACCACAATGCCTGCAACTACCATACCAGTAACGACAGTTTGGTACACCAAGGTATCTACCAGCGCTATGATAGCGACAACTGGTCTGGAAGAAATATCAATTCGACGATCAAGAGCCCGGGGAACACGACGACAAGCTTGGGCGAAATCTTTGAAGGATAGTTCGGTTATGTCGTCGGCGCCATCTTCCTTCCAAACGTAGATTGGCAGATCAGCATTGTGCTGCTCGTGAAAGGCAAGGGTATCCGGTAAGAGTAGACTGCCGTCTATAGGTGGGAATATAGGGTGGCTCTGGTTAGGTGACATTCGGATGGGAATTGTAAACTGAGGAGGTAGCTGGAGGTAGATGTGGAGGAGCCCTTTTATATTTATCTGATATGTATCGGCTACTCTCCGCCGAACATATGGATAAACGGGTTGTAGTACAACGTATTGACATTATTTCTGGAATTGCATGCGCGAGATGACGCGTGGAGGACCGGACGATCTTTTCGGTCTTCTACCGATGCTTCTCTATCCTCAATCAGCGATGCTGTGTCGTCCTTTCCACAACGTCTAGTCTTTGACAAATGTTCATAGTTACTTGGTGAGGTTACACTCTTGCAGTTGGTTCATAATCGCCAATGAATGCAAGGATGATAGGTCTTCCTAAGTGGCAAAGCACCTGTTTTTCGGTCCTTATCAAGTCGTTATCAAAAGTCAGTCAGATCATGGTTACCGACTCACTAAGGGGAAATTTGTCATGGGCGATAGTTCGTTGCGCACTTGTGCGGTACCTTGCGGTACTCGCGGCTCCGTCGTGGAGAAGACTGATTTTCCGGCGTATATCGTTGGAGATCGTTGGTAGCCTTCCAGGAGCTGTATTCAGCCTCAAAGAACGTGGCTCATTCGTTCTTACTGAATAGAAGGTCAACAGACTAATCTTCCAGCGGTCAGCAAAACGAGCTCGGCTGCGTTCACCCAGAGACGGCAATTTTTGGGCTTCCGATGGAAAGAAAGCAGAATAAAATGGAAAGTGGAGGCATAAGCTGCATATAACGCACGACGTTGGCGGAAAAACATAGAGTAGCACCAATTGAGCACAACGCAACGCACGTTCAGGGCGGAACAAAACTACTGGTGGCGGTGCAATATCCGACTTCCGGTCTATAACATCCGAGTCCGGAGGGGCCGGCCGGCCGTACAACGGCATATGATCACATGATACTGAACGGGAACATAAGCGTCTGTAGTCAGCCAAAATTTATTTCATTTCATTTTATAAGCCTTGAGCGAGCGCACAGTGCGCACAGATTTTGAGCGTACGCACTATGAGGCGCTACAGGCTGAAAGTTCAATTTGAGCTTGTTGTTGTTGCACATAGTCCCTGAGGCGGTGCCACGGGAGAGTTAGAGATATACAGGAAGCGGCGGTAGTTGGGCGGTAGGCCACTAACTACAAACACTGATCATGATGCTCAAGGATCTTAGATGGCTTCCAATGGCGCGTATACTCATATTCAACTTATTATAAAACTGCCCTAGTACCAATGCATCAATAAAGCGGACATGTATAAGCAAACTGAGTGGCACAAGCATTGGACGAGAATCGAGCTAGTGAGAGTACATCTAAGTGAATGCCACTGTCGAAGAGGCGTTCGGCCCTCTAAGGGAATATTGGCTAGATATTATAAGCCTCAAGCGCTGGAATATATTGTCTTTCATGGCCGCGATTATAAGTAGGTTCTTCGTGAGACTGAACAGGCCATTCATCCAGAGCTTTGAATTTTTCGACTTGAGCCCCGCAGAGTTCAAGGAAGAGCTGACTTTGGGAAATATCTGAAGGCGGTGGATTACGCAGACAGTCAAGACAGAGCTTGAAGTGATGTTCTACTTGATGTGCGATAAAAAGGCGCTTTATACGTAGTTATTTGCAGAGGGCAGGTTTAAATACTGGGATGGAATTCGTTCAAAGCATTCCGAAGCTTCCAGGGAACAGTGGTAATATCGGGAGTTGTGGTGGAAGTCGCGTAGGAGTAAAAAAGCCTGGCTGGAAAGAGGACCTCAATCGAATAGCCCAGCCGCAGTCCAATATCGCATCTAATTATCTACATCATCTTGCGTCAGAGAGTAGAGTCCCGAAACGCTTGCTGATCGATTGCATTTTCTTCGTCGCGAAAATCGCTGTGCCAAGCGCTTCAGAATTCGGCGGTCAATCGTTCAGAGCACCCTTGGCAAGATTTTCGGAGAAGTCAAGGATTTTGATACCAGGCTATGAGCGTGATTTTTTGTGAGTAGTCTCAGTTGTGTTGATATTTCTGAATTTGCATGGCGTGAGGTGAATTGGGCGATCTTTTCGACCTTCCAACGAGGGGCTTCCCCTTCCAAAAGCACTGATGCGCTGAGTGTCGTCGCCTCCACGCTGTCAAGTCTGCAACGAACGTTCACGATTATCTGGGTGAGCGCGACAGCTCTACATTTGTTCTACATCTGCCAGTAAAAGCATGTTCCCTACATGTCGGACCGGATTTCTGTTTCCTAATCGTCCAGAGGTTAGTCATAAAATAGATCATGGTTGCCAACTCACTATGAGGGAATTTGTATGATTGGGGGATATTTCAGTAGGCACTTGTTGCGGTGCCACGGCTTCGTAGAGAAGGCTGATTTTCCGGTGGGTATCGTGGGTAGCCTTTCAAGAGCTATATCCAGTACCAAAGATTCGAGAACGTGAATGGGAGGTCAAGTTCGTGCATTCAGCTACACGACCCAAACACGACCTCCGTTGCGTTTAGCCAAAGACAAGTTGGCATATTGACGACTCGACGGAGAGAAAGCAAAATAAATGAAGAAATAGGAGCTATAAGCTGTATAGAGTGCATGATGTCAGGGAAAAACCGGTGGATAGCGCGCTCTGAACACCGCTGACAGCGCTGAGGACACCGTCAGTTAGAACATTGAAGTTAGAACGCAAAGTCTGACACTCCGATTGGTGGCGGTGCACCGGCACGTGGCACGCGCGTAGATTTTGACAAGCGAGCATAACGCGGCTCAAACTTCGACGTCAACCTTGTTTGTCGTATCTGTCGCAGTGGCATTCGTGTATCGACAGTGAGCCTACCCTACTCACCGCTGACATTGATCTTCATACTAATGATACTGCCGTTGCGACTTATATATAGGAAATAATCACGTTTCTGGACAGTAATCTCTTTCTAGAGTCTACACTGAGTCTACGTCGCAACCTTTTCACCTGTATAATTTGATTATGCTGAACCAGCCCCGTCATCTGGGAGGCGGATGCAGAACTAGTAATAAAACGCATGGAGTACATCAAAGCCATAGAGTTCGATGCTTCGGAAGACCTTCCTAACTTGACTGCGCGCAACTGTGTTCTCTACGCTCTTAACAATATTGATGTTCCTCCCAGGATGCGGACCCAAACTGCAGCTATTTCTCAGTACAAGGCCGGGTTTGACCAATACCTTCAGTCGCTCTTCACGTTTTGTATAATCCTGCAAACTCGAGCTTTATATTATGATGGTCTCGAAATCTTGTATGTTGATCAGGTGATGGTGCGCGTCGCGTCGCGTCTAATCTTGGGTCTTCTCGATGGCTGAACTTCTTGATCCTGTTGATGACCGTTAAGTCGGGCGAAGATTCAACTAATGACTCGATCTTGACTCCAACGATTCCTCGAGGCCCACTATTTTCTATCCGCCGTGCTACCATATCACAAATAAGCTCGTCTGACCACGTTGCGCCATTCTAGTTGGGGCGCGGACACCATGAGCCCTGTGCTGGGTGGCTACTGTGTTCCGCAAGAAGCTAGAATAATGCAGCGGAATGTTTTGGGTAGAGCGGAGTCGGGACGGCGTTGGTGCTTCTGGCCGAAAAAGGATGGGGAGTTGCTTCTTCCAGAGCTTAAGGAATGTCTGTTGTGACGTTACTGCTATCTCCCAGATCCCGTCTCCTCCCTTTTCCTTCCGCCGTTTGTCTCTCTTGTTTTCACACCCCCATCATCCCTTTCTCCTCCCTCCACCACCATCTCTCGCCGTCGTCGCTCATGTCGGACCAGGACTCCCAGACCGCGGAGCATTTCATCTATGTCACTCAAGTATACTTTTGTGGTACGTATCCTTGACCTCACCGCCAACGATTCCAAAGTCTCATCCGAGGATTTTACAGCCATGTGTACCTGCGCCAGCTTTTCTTCTCCGTTTTCCATCTTTCTGATGCTTGTCGTTTTGACATTGTAGACGCTGTGGTCATCTGGGACTGGATCATTAGTCTTCCCAGAGAATACCGCTTCGTACGTCGCACATGCTCTTTTCTGTCTTCGCGCATATACTGATCATTATTCGTCCTGTTGCGCAGGTCTGGAACACTCGTTGGACTCCAGTCAAGATGGCCTATCTCTTCTGCCGGTAAGTATATGCGGCGTTTTGATTGAACTTTACATAACTCAGAACGCCCCAGCTATTGGGTCATTATCGTTGTACCCTATTTGCTATATTGTTTCGTCGTGGACCATACGTTAGAAACATGTCAGCGGATATACAAAGTGCGTATTATACTGCTGTTCACTTAATTTCGCGCATATATTCACTTTTAAAATCATTTCAGATCCCTGTGGCCCTTGCGATGTGGAATCAAGTAGGCTCGGAATGTAGGTCGACTTACAAGGCTGCGCGTTCTGAACCACTCACCAATTCGATGTAGCCGTGCTGTTGATTCGTACATATGCATTCTTCAGCAGGAATGTATATGTCCTATTTTTCTTACTTTCAGCACTCTCCGGGGTTGTTGCCTACCAACTTTACGTTGACACTACGCAGATGTTGTGTAAGCAGTCATCTTAACACTTTTCTGGTCGTTGCTAACCCAAACTATTCGCTTAGTGCTCCCTTTCACCGAACCACCGTTTGTAAGTAAAGTTCCTTCTTTGCATGAAATATACTAATGGCCATCCCACAGGGCCCCTGTTTTCCTATGTCTAAACCGCATTCGGCCCATTTATTAGGTGAGGATTGTCTTTTGACTCCATCGCATATCAAAATTTGACTCTGTTCCCAATAAATAGGCTTCTTTGTAAGCATTCATATCTCACCGACCGCGAAGCCATAACCTAAGTGATATTCTTGATGTAGATCGCACCTCTCCTCTTTGATACAGTTGTCACGTCCATGACGGTTTGGAAAGCGTTCAACATCCGCAGACGCAATGGGGGACCGAATAGTCGCCTGATTCAGACTTTCCTTCGCGAGGGTTCGTGTTTATTCGATTCATCGAAACTTAGGCTCACTTACCACTACTTAGGTGTATTTTATTATATTCTGATTTCTATCGCGAATTTGGTGAATAAATATTAGCCTCCTATTTTTTGTTTCCTAACGCCTATTTTCTCGCAGATCAACGGCGTCTTCTATTTACAGTGCGTGCTGTGGTCCCTAAATTGTCAATTAATCTCTGACCTTATTCTTGGGGTCGTTATTTAGACCACGTCAAGTCATCTCGGCCATCAATATTCCTTTGAGCGTCATGCTTGGTCCTGTCTTTGCCTGTCGTCTGGTTAGTATAGCATATATTTGCATCTGCATGTCAATTTACGAGCTTTTTTATTTGACAGATTCTTGACCTTCGCGAACGCGGTTCCGAGACTGTCTCGCACTCTGAAGGCAGTGGGATTGCCGCTTTCACGACGAAATCAATGACCCAACAAGGATCTCCTTACACTCCACCTGGTCACCGCAGCAAAACTGGGAGCCGATACCGGAACCGTGGTGTGGTCAGCACCATTGGCTCCAATGTGGTGCTCACGACACTGGGAAGCATCCATCCAGATCATATGGACATCGACATCGAGCGTGACGTGGTTGAAATGGAAGAAATTCGCCTTGGATTGGGCATGGATCTCGGAAACCTGAGTACAGCAATCGGCGGCGATGACGGTGAACCTCTGCCAGAGGGAGAAGGCCATCGGGGTCGTCGGCGAGGAAGCCCTGCGCCCGCTTATTATTCTTTGGAGATGGGATTTCGATCAAACAGGGAGCGATCGCCTTCGCCTAGTGTTGCAGCGCAGTCCATCGCTCATTCGGTCGCTGAGGGCATCAGAATCGACGTCGAACAGGCAACAAGCTCTTAACTATGCTGGCTTAGTTCTGGCTCTAAGTTGGAACGGTGTACATTGACTTCAAGCCCTGGGACAAGATATTTCATCCCATCCTGTTCTGCAAGCACCAACAAGGATTCGACGCACAGTTTTGGTCAACATCGTTCTTCTCCGACGTACGCTTTTCGCCTCCATTCATTTCCCTTTTCTTGTGGGATGGCATGTCATTTTCTGGCTCCAAATTCATTACTATTCCTTCATCTTGTTTTTCTACACTTTTGCCGCATTCTTTTCGCTCTTTTGAGCTGTCATACCTGTTTTTCTGTACGCATATGTTCGACCTCTTCCCATTTTTTCATTGGTGTATTACTAGCTCGCATTCACATTCCCTTTTGTGTTCATTTCTAATTTGGTTTTCGTTTGGTTATTCCAGCTCATATTCTTATAGCACACAACTTTTTTGGAGGGGCGTTTCAACCCATGGCTGCTGGTACTACGTTGCATTTTCGTGTCAGGATGGTTCGGCCCTAATAGTGTTTCGCAATACTTCTCTTCTAGTATCTCGGCGTTTTATATTCTATCAATCCGCTCTTTTCCTTCCGATGGTGGTCGCATTTTGCGTTCTGTCTGCTCTTTCACTAGAAACCTTCAGCTTTTGTCGTGTTTCAGCATTCTTTATTTTCCATCAGTTCAAAGTTCAACCCAAAAGACTACGCATATCGTTACTTTTCCTAGAAGTTGTTCAAGTTCTACTCGCTATCATCGACTTACCTACATACATTGATACTATACGCGCATAAATGTCATAAAATTGTTTTGTACTTACGCCTTTTTCGGGCTTGTACGACAGATCATCTATGATTAGCGCTGCATTAGCGCACGAGCTCATCACAATCTATAAATAGATTTTCAATAATATACGACCGTTGTTTTTTCATCTCAGTGAGCAAAGTTTGGGAAGAAGATCGTTGATAAGTACGAGTTTCGGATAGTACATAGATATCCGATACATCATTGTTTCTCTACAACCACTTTGTGGTATAAGGTGCTTAAGAAGAATAAGCGGGTGGTATGGAAAACATGGCGTTGAAATGTGGCGCATCTCGCCTTAATTCTAGCAAAATCTTAGATACCTGCACGGAAGAAAAATTTGGTTAGAAAATCACAATGCGTATGTAGATATGAACCATCTCTACTTGCCTCGGCATGGGCTTCTGCGGCGTGCAAAACCCCCCCGGTAAGCTCATACGCTCTTTGTGCCTCAGCTTGTATCGGCCCTTGAATACAGGGACCTCTTCGGTGGAAGAGAGCTTGAACATGGGTGGCGGAACCGGTGCGGGGAAGTACTGCTTGATCGGTGCCACGGATAGGTCGATGAGGGGCTCGTCGCTGAAGTACAGGCGTTTCAGTTGGGGTGGCGGCGTCGCGTCTGCCCGGACGTGAAAAATCGGGCTCGGAGATCGCGGGGCGGGCGCTGGCGCCGCCGCACGTCTGCGGGACTCCAAAATGGGGGTGGGGGTGGGGGGAGAGTCAGGCACGCGTGCGAGAAGGGGTGTGCCGGAGGAGAGTGTGGGGAAGGTGATGCTCGTGCGGATGTCCTCCTGCGTCCCTGCGTCGCCGTCCTCGGGCGGGATGAGGCGGAGTGTCGGGGTGGAGAGCGACGCTTTTCTGTAGTACGGCTTCTGCTTCCGGACCGGGGTCGAGGAGCTTGAGGGCGGCTCGGTCATGAACCCCTCATGCTTGGGGTGGGGACGCAGGAGATGGGCCCAGCGCGACTTGGACGGCGTGAAGTAGGAGGGCATCAAAGCGGCTGGGGCTTCTGCAACCAAGACTCGCGGATAATATAAAGCTGCAGGGGGGGTTCAGATCTCCCACCGATGGGTGTATTGCGAATCGGACGAGGCTAGAGTGTGGGGTGTGTTTCGGACCTCCATATCTTGGCTGAGGAGAATATGCGTGGTCAAGCCATTTGGCATTTAAGAATGTTAGCAGACTTGATGGATGCTACAGGAAAAAAGAGAGACGATGACAGCTGGATGGCTATGGCAAATTGAGTAGTTCGGTCAACTACGATGCTTTCAAGAGAAAACATGACTAAAAATAAAAGTACCCAGATTTTTTGCATGTCAGTTTGAAGATATCGTCCCCTGGGTGTACCGCTAGGTAATGGACACCAGGAGGAGTGCAGAATGGCCACCTTTTGGTCGACTACCTGATTGTGGCACAAAATGGTGGGTTAAAGTTTGTCGGTGCTTGTTCAACGTCAAAGTTGTAACCGAGGCTGGGAAAAACTTCAAAAAGGTTTTTCGTTGACTTGACAGTCACGGTCATCTGTCCGCCACCATGCAAAAGCCAACTACCAACCAACCACTTCATAAACACTCAAAGCCAGTGAACAACTGCTTCGAATCCACATCTTACGGTGACTCGAATGGATGCTATCCCTATCAGTCTGGATGAAGAAGATCTCTCTCAGTTTTTGATATCGCCAACGGGGTCTGTGTTCGATGCGTTGTGTACACTCAATCCACCCTCGCCGATCCTGACACCCTCTCAACTCACTTTTGCATGGTCTTCGGGTGATATTCCTGTGCTCCTATATGATGACAGCTACGTCGACCCGCTCTCAGAGCTCTCAGACTCGTCGACTTCACAGGGCTCTCCTCGCACTCGTAATAGACGGGATAGTTCATCAACACTGCGGTCCCAAAAATTTATTGCTGCCACTGCTGCTACTGTTGTCATGGATCATAATCGGGAATCTTCGAGATCTTCGATATTTACTTTTTCTCAGACTGATTCTGCTTATGGGACCTCGCGAAGCTCTGAAAGTTCGACTTCTGTGGACTCTATGGGCACTTTTGGGCCTCGAAGTCGACGACGGAAAACCAGATCTAGTCAGGTATCACAAAACTTGGTTGATTCTGAATCCGTCAAAGCTCTTGGATATTCAAGTCTCAACTCCCAAAACACTGCTACTCTCGAGTTTGATGACCTATCAGGGGTACACAACGAAGACTTTCCTCGTACGAACAAACAATCTCGCCATGCGCTATCTGGGGCATTCTACCACCCAGTCGTCTTCGTGGACGTGAAGACGTCCCGGAAACACTCGGATCTGGAGCTGGGTACGACATTCTCAGATTTAGCGGACGAGTCTTCCTCGCATGGACCTTTCTCTGAGCAGATAGCCTTTGAAAAACAATCTCCAGAGAATTATGATGAGGATAAGGGTGACATGACTATGACCCCTACGAATGCAGGTCTGAAGACATTGTCGTGGATCTCTTCCCAGAGCTGGGACTACGGCGAATACAAAAACTTTATCACCAACAAAAACCTCGCGCGATGTCCACACCCAACGCAAATCGTAGAATTTGATGATGTAGAATGTAATGCGCTTCCTCATGTCTCCCCTCCTAGGCGGAAGCCGCTTGAGCGTCATGGCCACGTTCGGAAGTTGGACAATTCCAGTCCTTCTCGGGTGTCTCAACAAACTCAAGTCGGACAACATCACCGCAGGGAGCATTCAGTCAAAGTGGCCAACCAAGCTCATCCAGAACGTCCAATCGTACCGAGTCTGGATCACGACTGGCTGCAAGACATCTACGTGCAGTTCCTCGTCGACCAAGAAGGTTTTCGTGACGCCAATATTTTCTTCAGTTTCACCGGAATCGTGCACCTTCGCCCAGCGCAAAATCTGCGGACTCCAGGTGGTGTGATGGCACAGTTCAAGCCCATCACTAGGCAGGCCTTCCATTTCCATGACGCACCCTTTGAGACGCCTCCGATTCTCAGACGCATCACTGTCAACGGCGACGATACCCATGACTATGCTTCTAAGCAGGCTCTGCTCACTTTGAAGACAAACGGTGTATACGTTCTGCACGGACATGAGATCTCCGTCGCCAACAACCACAATAATCATGATTCCGAACCGCTAAAGCTGCACTGGCAGTTTGAGTACCTGGTGGACGACCGAATCGCCGATAAATCTGGCCGAGTCATGGAAGGCGAAAAGATCTTGACGCCCCTCACATTTTCCTGCGCGCCAGGGCTCTTGCTGCCGCAGCAAGCGCGGAAGAACAATATCATGCATGTTATCAAGAAAGGCGTTGCGCCCAAGCTTGTAGCGGAAAAGCTCCAGCCTCCCGGGGTATCGAGCCCGACTAACAAAGGATTTAGCCTTGACCCCCTGTCGTCTCCCCCTGCGTCCCAGACCGAAGCGCATACACACGGTTTCTTTTCGTCGAAATCGCATGGCTGGGGTCTACATCGACGTGGTCAGTCTCATGGTATGCGCCAAGCAGAGCACCCAAAAGGATCTCCAAATTGCATCCTTTCTACAGAATATAACATCACACTTAATCAAGATAAATCAGTCCTGGACATCAAAGCCCGAGGCTTAGATTCGGCCTCTACCGTACATCGTCGTCGAAACTCCTCAGCAGAACACAATGACTCCCCTATGCGGCTTCACTTCAATACAATGAAGAATTCTAACGTCAAGCATCGCAGGTTTACCCAGACGCAGAAACCCACTTCCCCTGCTCGACATATTATTTCCCCGGCCGAATTGACCAAGCTACTTGATACTACTGTGAAAGAGAACTTGGCCATGGCTGCACCTCAATTTGCCGTCCCCGTCGTTGCTGATCGCAACAGCAACAATTTTAGTCCCCTCGCTCCTCGTCCTCGTCATGCAAATGTGAAGTCTCGCGATCTAGCACGGGTGTAAATGGCCGCAAAGTACGGATTCCTAAAGTGTACAGGTATCTCGGGCTCTCTTGTTCTTAGTGACTTTCGACACATCAGTATCAAAAGAAAGATAGATAAAGGTTACGATATAGCGAAAAAGATAAGTTTTACATTCATTTACATACATCCTATATTCCATCCACGTATTTGACGGTCGTCTTAATGGCAAGAAGCACAATTTTGTTCGCTGTTACTGTTATTGCTGAAGGCGCTGACACTGAGAGGGTCTTTGCTTCCAGGAACATCCATGCTTGGATTCGCCTTGAAGAACGAGTTGGGCTTGAACGTCACACTGAGGTGCTCGACTGGCATCCTATAGAATAGCAGACACATTAGCGAGAGAGGTTGGCAAAAAAATGTGCGATACATACACAGGCCAATCTTCAGGACGAGGGATATGCGTTGTTCCAACGGTCACATAGAGCAGGATATCCTGGTTCTCAACAGGCAACTCGCCCTTGACCCAAGAGCTGATGGAATCCTCCGGGTCGTCCTGCGTCTGAGGGACGTACTTTCCAGCAGGCCACACGCGCACCGACCCGTTCTCGCCGTCCTCGACATCCCGGCAGACCCAGACCGTGTTCCTCAGGAACCCAGCGCGCTTCGCAGCCCACCCGTCCAGCTTGGCCATCATCGGCGTCGCGCCGCCCTTGACGCCGACGGAGTACCCGACGTCCTTGCCCGAGGCATAATGCTGCCGCGCGGGGTTGACGATGCGCCACCTGCGCTCCTTCGCGAAGTCGTACGGGCGGCCGGCCTCGTTCTTGATGACGGTGTCCTTGGAGTAGAACGCGTTGCCGGCGAAGTTGTCTTTGGAGCCCGTGGCGGCGTCGACGGGGAAGATGTCCGACTCGACGAGGCTGTTGTTCACGCCGTCGATCATGGGGTCGACGCGGATGCTGAACATGTGCTGATGGTACTGGGCGTTGATGTTGGGGGCTACAGTGGTACCGAAGGGATTGGGCTCGTTATCCCTTGCGAGATAAACGGAGAGGATCCCAGTCAGGCGGATCTCGAATTCGATGCTTCCATCCTGATAGAAGTGGTAATTCCAGACGTATTCTGGGTTATATGTTTAGGCTCAGGGTCAATGTTGAACGAAGAAGGGCGCTCACCATAGTTTGCAAGAGTGCAAACCATGCTAATAACGAGTCTCCTTCTCCTGACGGTTTGGCTCCTGCCATTGGGCCTGTAGTCGGTGTGTTTCCAGAGAACACCAGCGTCCTCTTCGTGGATGCAAATGACGTTCTTGATGACGAAGGCACTTCCATCGTTGGTGATAAACGCGCCGGGCTGTCCCGCAAACCAAATCAGTCCCCGGTCACAAAGACTGGCCAAACTATTTAACGCACCATATAATGAATCTGTCCAAGGCAATCACATCCGAGGGAGAGCTCGTTCGCCATCGTGCCCATACCGTATTCGCCCCTAACCCGAAGTTTAATTACGCGATGATGTCATGAGCAGCATTCGACTTACGAATCAAAAGCGAATTTCCTGGGATGAGGGGACTCGGGAGCACCATAAGGAACGACCATCTCCGCTAACGAGAGGCGATAAAAGATAGGCCTGACCTCACCATTGTCGTTGTAGGTGACCGTGGAAAGCGCGATACCCTCCCGATGGGTGAAAGCTTTGAAAGTGCAGAGTAAATATTCAGTCATCCACCAACGACAGCCGAGAAACTCACCAATATGCATTTTCCAGTTCTGCCACTCCAGGACATGGCCGTCGATCTTGAAGCTGACGCCCTCGGGCTGCACGATATGGAGAGGCTTCAGGTCTGTCCTTGGGTGATATCCACCTTCTTGCGTCTTTTCCATCAAGTCGGGGAGGAAGTCCCAGGCCTTGCTAGGCGGGGGGACACGCTCGCGTCCGGAAGCGGCAAACGAGTCTGCTGCAAGCGGGGGTGGTGCAGTGCTGTAAGAGCTGAGCTTAGCGGAGCCGTCCTCGGCGCGATTGTAGTGCGCAGGGAAATCTTGGACAGTGTTAATATTGGACAGGGGTACATGAAGGAAAAGTAATGAAGCTTACCGACATGGAGGAGTTCCTTGGTGTTGACATCGATTATGGGGATAAAGTCCTATGAAGCAGGTAATGAGCAGCTATTGAAAATAATTATCAGGCTATAAGCATACCATTGGGTGGGCGTAGAGATTGTCATGGGGTGAGAAACGTGCATATACAAGACCTTGTTGCACGCGGCGCTTCTGAGGGAACCTGTCGTCGTATCCTATTGACCATCCATCGCAGAAGATCTGTTCGGGCTCGATACCTGACAAGGGAGGGGTTCAATATTGTATGAGATGAGATACATACTGGTGGTGCTCACCGACGTCCTTCGCCAACTTCTGTACCACCGGGTTGTTTTTCACGACATCTTCACACGCAATAAGCTCTTCCGGCGAAATTTGGGGGTGGTATTCTTCGGGAAGAATAGTCAAAGTATCCATTTCCCACTCTCCGTTGGGATTCAGAATAAGGGTCGCATTGTATCCCCGGCTAAAGGATATGGTCAGCATTAATTTAGAATAAAATAAAAGTATCATGTATTTGCTCACCCATTCACAAGATCCAAGAACTACGTTCTACCATGTCAGTCGCTCTATAACGCTATGAAGGGACAAACAACTTACATCACTCTCAGCTTTCCTGATGATAGGTACAGGCTGCTCCGGCTTCGCTCCTGGGCTCAGAGGAATTCCAAGATATGCAAGAACGGCCTTCTTGGTGGGGGGAAGAAGACAGCAAGTGATGAACTTGATCGCTTTAACTTCGGTCTTCGCCGCGAGATGGCGCCTGATTGTCAGGGCCACCGCAGTGATCTGCACAGTGATGTCATTCAATTATGTGTCCCCCTGAGCGACATTTCTGAACGTACCTCGTCGGGAGTCAAGGGGTCTAACGGGTGCTTAAATGCTGTCGGCGCTCCTTTGGAATCAGAAGGAGGCTTGATGCCAGTCACGGTGCTGGGCACAGCGGTGGTGCTCGGTCCTGTTCCATCTGGGCTCATTGCGAATTCTGATGTATGTCAATAGGCTATTGAACAAGTGGGAGCGATATTAGCTATAGGTGCCGCACGAAATAAGCTTAGTATATATACCTCAGGTTGTGCTAATCTTGATTCTTGATGTCTTTATCGAGTCCTGATGGACCTCTGTAAAACAGACGTTGGATGGGAACGACTTCGACGGAAGGGGGTGTGTCCTGAGAAATGGAAGGCAGGTAATTTCATGCAGCCTTTCACTGACTTATAAACGCTCCCAAGGCAATGTGGATCACCTGATTTGACGACAAAGCAAGATACTTAGATAGCAGCTGATAGCAGCCGTACATCTTATCTCACGGGGCCAGCATGAAACGAGGAAGACTACATAGATAGGAACCTCGGAATGTCAGAAAATTTGAAAATCCATGCCAGACGCGATCTCTCTCTGGGACGAATGAATGCAAAATGCGTAGATAAACATACCACCCGGTAGTGTTGGTAGTTCTGGAATATCGCCATTGCAAAACTTCATGAAATGTCAGAGAATCCGGGGTCATCGGAGCTTTATCATCGTGGTGGGAGCGCTTCAAAGCTTTTGAGTATGCTTTTTGACTCTGTGATCTTGCTGTGATCATCGTCATGCTTGGAGTCCTATTATTAGACGCCCAATTAATGGCCATGATGATCATAAGATGATCTTTGCGAAGCGTTGAGTCAACCTCGAGCTCCATCTACTACTCGAAAACATTCTGGTTCGATCTGGAGTCTTCTGGAATTGGCGAAAGCATCTGCAGTGAAATTTCATAGATAATTAGAATTAGGAATAGCTTACACTCTGACAAGAAATCTCTTTCCTTTAAGTACTACATTTCGACCTCTTCGACAAATTCAAGATACTAGACTCAGATAGGCGCAATCAGATAGGTGATTTGAAACGCATCTTCCGAATTTCGGACTGCTATGATCGTGAGTGTGTGGGACCGAATTTCTCTTTCATAAAGTCCTGAATTTGTTTTTTGTCGAGAAGATGATGAAAGTTGAGAAGAGTGTGATCTGATCTACTCTGATGGGAGAACAGAAGTTCGACTAGGACTGAGCTTCAAGAGTAGTCCCAAAGGAGTGAAGTTATTTAACGTTATCTGTGCACGTAGTCCTTTTCTTCCTCACCCCCGGTACTCGATAAGGAGTCAGATATTAGGAAGCATTTTTGAAATGAAATTGATAAGATAAAAGATAAGATATATGGAATGATGCTACGTCAGTAGTTAAAATGATCCAAATGTCCCAATCACATAGGAGTTTATGATTGCATTACGGCGCTGCAATTCCTTCTAGTACGACTCCAATAATGTCCATGAAGTGTGAAGGAATTTTGTTGGAGGAGGGCGTGACATTTTATTTGGGTGACACACGTGATAACATTACGTGACCAGTCGCGTCCTCATGTGTTGGTTTATGAGATTCTGTATGTGCTGAGTGCTAAGTCAATTCTAATCTTCCACAATTCGCATCGTCCAGGGCTTTCCGCATGCCGCCTCGCCGCTCATCCCGCGCGCCTAGCGGCGCCGCCGAGCCTGCTCAAGCCGAATCGCTTCCTGCCAAACGCAAACGCGGTCAAGCCGCAGAACCTGCAGCCGAAGAGAAAGAAAACGTCGCGAAGCCGGCTTCGCGGACGCGTCGCAGCGTCTCTGCGAAGCCACCCAGTACCGGTGTTCCGAATTCAAGGAAGTCATCACGCTCTAAAGTCTCCTTGCCCGACGTGGTCGAGTCGGAAAATGAAGACCAATCAGACGCTCCGCCTCCCGTGAAGAAAGCGAGGCCATCAATCGAGAGCAGGGAGGAGGAAGATGCAAATGCGGAAGAGGGAGAGGAGGAAAGTGCTCCTGTGAAGCCAAGAAGGGGGAGGAGGGCAGCTAGTGTGAACAAAGCCGCTCCTGCTGAAATGGATGTCGATGCCGACGTCCCTTCCAAGCCAGCAAGTCGTCGCACGTCCACTCGTACTGCTACCGCATCTACTGGCAGTCGCACCAGCGTCGGATCAGCGAAGTCCGGGGGAGCATCTGGATCAGCCCGCCTGAAGGAGGTTGAAGAGGACGAGGACGAGGAGGAAGAGGATGTTCAACCTGTCAAAGGGCGTCGCGCAGCTGCTAAACCAGGCAAACGTGCTACTGCTAAAGTCGTCCAATCGGACGATGATGAAGTAGAAGCATCCGCTGCATCGGAGTACGATGAAGAGGAGGTCAAACCAACTCGCAGAGGACGCATAGCGAAGGCCCCCGTTAATCGCAAAGGCAAAGCACCTGCGAAGAAAGTTCCAAAAGCCGTCAAAATAGAGGATTCGGACAGCGATACATCTGCGCCGCCCTCAGCCCAACCTCGAGCTGCAATGAAGAAGGCTGTCGAAAAAGCACCCACTCCCGAAGCAGAGCCAGAGGAAGAGGAAGAAGAACAGTCCCTTTTCGAACCAGCTCCTCCTCCTTCTATCCCTGTCCCTTCAACCTTGCCCCAGATTCCAGAAGAGCCAGCTGGTCCCAAATCGCGCTTGGTAATCCACAAGATGGCACTCGTTAACTTCAAGAGTTATGCCGGCCGACAGGAAATTGGGCCTTTCCATAAAGTAAGCACTATTGTAATTTCTAATTCAATAAGCGTTGATCCTCTCATAGTCTTTCTCTTCAATTGTGGGACCCAATGGATCTGGAAAATCAAACACTATCGATGCGTTGCTATTTGTTTTTGGTTATCGCGCCTCAAAAATGCGACAAGGCAAGATTTCGGAGTTGATTCATAATTCTGCCAATTATCCGGACCTCGACGAGTGCAGTGTCGAAGTTCATTTCCGCGACATTATTGACCTCGTGAGTATTGCCCGTGTTGATAATTTTGATATTGAGCTTATATTTTTCGCAGCCGGGTCCTGACGCCTTCAAGCTTGTTCCTGGTTCGCAATTAGTTGTCGCCCGTACTGCTTACAAGAATAACGCTAGCAAGTATACCATAAATGGGCGCATGAGTAGTTACTCTGAGGTCCAAACCTTGCTGAAAGGACGTGGAATTGATCTTGATCATAATCGATTCCTCATTCTTCAAGTACGTCCAACTATTTCTCGTCTTACAGGGTCCTCAAAATTTAATTGTTATAAAGGGAGAGGTAGAATCGATTGCCCAGATGAAACCCAAAGCGCCCACGGAGCACGAGGATGGCCTCCTGGAATACCTCGAGGACATTATCGGCACATCGAGATTCAAGCAACCAATCGACGAAGCTTTTGTCGAAATGGAGCGGCTGTCAGAGGATCGTCAAATGAAGCTGAACCGACTTCGACACGTCGAGAAGGAGAAACTTGCCTTGGAAGCCAAGAAGAAAGAGGCCGAGGATTATCTTCGCTTGAAGAATGATCTTGTTCGCGCGCTGTCACGACAATACCAGTGGTATCTATGGAGGAGCTTTGTCGCAGAGGAGAAGTTGAACGAGAAAGCAGTAAGTATTTTTTACCCCAACTCTTCTCTACGTAGCTGATCCTCTGCCATCTCGTTCTTTAGGAGGATATCAGGGGTTCATTGAATAAGGAAACAGAACAGCATCAGGGCGACATCGAGCATTTGGCATCGCTAAGGCAGTACTACGAAGAAAAGGAGAAAACCTATGCGGTACTTTTATATTCTCCTTCACTTGTCCACTCAAAGTTAACAATTCTTGCAGGATGTTCAAACGATAGCTAAAAAAGCCGTCAAGGAACTTGCTGAGCATGAGAAACGCGAGATTGGTCTTCAAGAACGCCGAAAGCATGCTTCTACTAAGGCCAAGAAGCTCAAAAAATCTGTTCAGGAGGTGCGACCTGCCGTTTTTCTAAAATATCGTTCCGCACTAACTCTCAAGCCAGGACACGGCTGCAAGAAAAACGGCGCTCCATACAATCGAGGACAGCACTTCAAAGATGAAGAAAGAGAAGAGCAAATTGGAGGAATACGAACTGTCTCTTGAGGAGGAAGAAAAGATCTTAGAAGGCATTCGCGATAGTTTGAAAGGTATAGATCGAGTGTTATCTTCCACATTTTGTCGACTAACTTTCTTATAGACAAAACCCAGGTTTTCCACGACAAGATCCAAATCAAGCAGAAGGAGTTACAGCCATGGACTGCTAAGATCAATGCTAAGCAGGCTGAGATCGATGTCGCTATCAGTGAACGCGATGCTCTCGCGAAGAAAGCGGAGGCCTTGAAATCTCAATGCAAGGAAGCTGACGAGACTTACGAAGCACTTAAAGAAGATTACAAGATTAAGGTAAACTCAATTTTCATGCAACGAAAGACAGTACACTAATTTTTCATAGTCGGCCCGCTACAATGAGCTGAAGAGCGAGAGAAGCCAGCTTCAACAACAAATCCAGAGTGCTGAAAGGAAGCAAAAGGTTTGTGAAGTCCAGTTATTCGAGAACCGTGCTAATTCTACCTATCAGGATGCTCAAGATCGCGTGACAGAATGGCGAGGAAAAGCTAGTGCCACTCGGAATAAGGTTGAGGAAGCCAGGGCCAATCAGTCAGAGAACAGATCTCAGAACAATGTGCTGGACTCCCTGACTAGAATGAAGGATGCCGGAAGGATCGAGGGTTTCCATGTAAGTCTGATTCATGGGATGAATTGGCCTCTCAAATTGACCAATCTGATTTTCCTTGCTTCCAGGGACGACTGGGAAACCTTGGAGCTATTCCAGACAAGTACGATGTCGCCATTTCCACAGCCTGTGGATCTAACTTGAATTTCATGGTTGTCGACCGAGTTACCGAAGCGCAAGCGTGCATCGAGTACTTGCGAAAGAACAACGTTGGCCGTGCATCTTTCATGGTTCTAGAGAAGCTTGGAACAGGCCCAGTAGAACGAATCAACGCCCCTGAAGGTGTCCCGCGGCTCTACGACCTCGTCACCCCCAGAGATCCAAAGTACGCGCCCGCTTTCTTCAAGGCCATGGGCAATACACTAGTCGCCAACGATATGGATCAGGCAAACCGCATCGCGTTCTCCGGGACCAAGCGGTGGCGAGTGGTCACTCTCGATGGTGCATTGATTGAATCATCAGGAGCTATGTCGGGTGGTGGTAACTCAGTCTCTCGCGGGGCGATGAGCTCCAAACAGGCTGCTGCGACGGTGTCACCGGCAACCGTGAAGGGTTACGAACGTGATAATGAGCAGGCGAATCAAGAGCTCCAGAAGGCGTCGGCAGAACTCCGAGATGCTGAGGCTGAACTGGAACGTCTACGAACCAGGGGCCCCGCCATTGATCTCGAATACCAGAAGATTGGTATGGATATCGAGAATGTGAAGATGCGAATTACACAGGCTGAGAAGCGGGTCAGGGAGTTAAGGTATGTGTTTCTTTTTCATTCGGCGAGATGGAATGGCTAAAACGAGGCGTATTAGTTCTCACAACAAGCCAAATACTGGAGATCTCGCTCGCATATCAAAACTCGAGAAGGAGATCGCGGAATCTCAGGCTGGTCTTGATGAACTTCAAGAAAGGACGGCTCAGATCGAGCAAGATATCAAGGATCTAGAAAAGAGGATTCTAGAGATCGGTGGCTCCAAATTGCTCACTCAGAAATCCAAAGTCGAAGGGATACGACTGCACATCACTCTGGCCAATGACGAAATCACCAAAGCTGAAATGGCCAAAGGCAAGGCGGAGAAAGATGCAGTCAAGCTGGAGAGCAACCTCGTTACCAACCAGGAAGCTTTGGAAGCTGTAGAGGCTGAGCTTTTGGACCTAGTAAAGAACATCGATGAGCTGGAGGTATATGTGAACTCCCTGAAGGAAGAAGTTGAGAATGCTCAGACTGCAGCGGAAAGCTCTAAAGAGGAGTTGGACAAGCTGAAGAAAGACTTGGACGAGCAAGAGGAGCACATTGCTGAATTTAGGAAACGAGAGGTATTTCGACTTTATTTTCATATTATATCATCCTTTAACAATGATTTTCCAGGCGAAACTCAAACACGACTTGGCAGAAACAGAGAAAGAGTTGGCAAATAACTCTCGTATGATCGATGATCTCAATGACAAGCACGACGCACTTGCACTGGAGGATGTCGAGTGAGTTTTCTTGTTCAACATTGTGTTCGATAGGATATTCAACCAAAGTATTATAGCGAGGACGACGAAGACGAGGAGGCCAATGGAGAACAAGAACAAGAGAACACTCCTGAGGCCGCTGCTGATGACCAACCCATGGAAGAGAATGAGGATGAGGAAGCGCCTGTTAAGACTGAAGATGGCGTTAAACCAGAACCCAAGGGCAAGTCGGCTGCTCGCAAAGCGAAGGCACAGACCACGCCGTCGGGTGAACTCCACGTATATTCCACTGACGAGTTGAAGAAATATAAGAAGGAGGAGATTTTGGCCGACGTTGCATATCTTGATGGTAAGTGTTGCATGTTCATTTGATTTGCTTCTTCTCATTTTTTCCTCTCTGAAATAGAGAGAATCAAAAAGGCTAGGCCAGACCTTACCGTTTTGAAGGAATACAAGCAAAGAGAACAAGAGTTCTTCAATCGTGCAAAGGATTTGGATCAGATAACACACGAGAGGGATACCCAGAAGGCCCATTACGACGGTTTGAGGAAGCAGCGCCTCGATGAATTCATGGCAGGATTCAATCTAATCTCGTTGAAGCTCAAGGAGATGTATCAAGTACGTTTTCGTATACTTAATTGTTCTGGTTCGTTATCTGATGTTGTACATCTCAGATGATCACCCTGGGCGGTAATGCTGAACTTGAGCTCGTCGATAGCTTGGATCCATTCTCCGAAGGAATTATCTTCAGTGTCATGCCGCCGAAGAAGAGTTGGAAGAACATTTCGAATTTATCTGGTGGCGAAAAGGTATGTTTCTTATTGTTTTCTCTAACCGATCGATAATAAATATCTTTTCTGCAGACACTGAGTTCTCTGGCTTTGGTCTTCGCTCTTCACGTATTTAAGGTGGGAAATTCAAGTTGCAATAATTTCAATTCTCTCTAACTGTTTGATCAATTCCTAGCCAACCCCATTATATTTCATGGATGAGATCGATGCCGCCCTCGATTTCCGAAATGTTTCCATCGTTGCGAACTACATCAAAGATAGAACCAAGAATGCTCAGTTTATTATCATCTCTCTTCGGTACGTCTGCACATGTGCCTGCCTTTGGTTGCATCTAAATCCGCGATCAGAAACGACATGTTCGAGCTCAGTCACCGACTTATCGGAATTTATAAGACTTCAAATGCTACTCGAAGTATGAACATTCCCTCATGATAAAGAGAACTATTACTGACTTCACTTTGTAGGTATCTCGATCGACAATCACGCACTTCAGACGACCATTCCTAAACACCCACCAGCAAGCACTAAAGTTGTCGCTTAGAACTAACTTGCATATCTCTCTTGTCGTCTAATTTGGTCAATTACCTGTCGCCCCTGTAACATTTCCCTATTATGACTGTATATCTTAATGGCATCTTTCTTCCCTGTGTAAACCTTTGAGACAAGGGTTAGGAATTGTGGATGTGCTATTCGGTCAAAGCCATAGGCGCCCAGAATTAACATTCTTCTGGAATCTGGCTGACCGTGGCACCAGATATGAAATCAGTTGATCCTTAAAGTAACTATCGGTCGGGTGCAAATTTCAATTAGGAGGCTGGCCGCCCATCGACAATTTGACTCTGTTACCAGCAGTACTCTAGATATTTATCAGGTTTTGCGAAGCTATTTCCAAGGCGTTTTTGTCAGTTTTGACTTGAGGTACTTAGTACTTACAAGTACGGCACTGCGGCAAACTCTGCATTAGGTAATATTCCTGATGAATTTGGAACTCACTAGCTCCTGACAGGGATTAAGCACCACCCCGATGCCAGCGTCTTCGTTTCCGCCTCCAAAAGACATCTTCGACGACGATGACGATGGCTGGCAGGATATGCCTGTTATCAGAGAGGATACTTCCGCGAGTGGCCTGGATGAAGAAGACCAGAAGAAATACCATTACCAGTCCTCCGCGAAGGCAGCTTCGACGACCAATGCTACGGGCAATCTCATAGATGTTGATGATCTTGGAAATGAATGGCGATCTAAACTGGACCAGAATGAGAGCGAATATACACGGCTAAGAGTCAATGAAGAAGAAGAGGCGGACGAAGTGCATCTGCGCACTAAATACCTATTCGATGAAGACAAGGCTATGACTCCGCTCAGTCAGATGCAGCAGACAAAGAACCTACTCACGGAAGCGCAACGCATCGCATACGTTGGATTATGCTCGCTGACGAGTCGGGAGATGGTGCAGCAATTCAAGCTGGTCCAGAAGAAGGAATTCAAATCCTCAATCGCGAACATGGAACTCTGGGCTCTTAAGATTATGGGACGCTTGTACTATCATATGGAACTGGAAACTCAAGGTAAGCTTGAATATCTACCTCCTCAACAATAACTTGACCTTGATCTACAGAACAGAAGATGATTGAGAGTCTGGCAGAGCATGGAGTCATACCCGATGACCTTGTCCCTCCTCTGATGACCACCCATACTGTTGCGAATCCGGAATACGATCCTGAAGAGGCGCGGAGACAGAGAGAAGACTTGTCCAATCAATTGCAGGAAGAAGAGGGCTCCGATGAAGAATCAATATCCGACCAAACACTCGTGAACGAACCATCATCTTCGAGTCCGGCTCCAGAGGACGGAAATAAGACGCCCACCGCTACCACAAGCCCGCGAGAGACTTCTACATCGCAGGATGCGAGCCCTAAATCACCTGAAGAAGCCACGCCTCTTAAACAAGTACCGTTGACCAAGAAGGTTCTGAAAGAGAGCTCGACGGCCGCCATTCCTGGAGTGTCCACCTCGCTTTCATCCACAGATGAGAACGTCACTCTAGATATCCGTTGGACGGTGCTCTGCGACCTATTCCTTATTCTCATTGCCGATAGCGTTTATGACGCTCGATCGAGAGTCCTCCTGGAACAGGTTGCGCTCAAGCTAGGCCTTGGATGGTTGGACGTGGTAAAATTCGAAAGTCGAGTAACTCAGGCTCTGGAAATTCAGGAAGATATCGAAACACTGGAGCAAGCAGCTCTGGTCGAAGGCGTCCGGAAAGCAGGGAACAAGAGACGATATGTGATGTTGGGCTTGGCCACTCTTGGTACGCTTATTGTATCACTTTGTACCGCTTCTTCATATTTATCACATTACCGTAGGTGGTGGGCTTGTCATCGGCCTTTCAGCTGGCCTCCTTGCACCTGTTATTGGACTGGGTTTGGCGGGTGCTTTGTCGACAGTCGGAATTGGTGGAAGTGCGGCCTTTTGGGTGGCACAGCCGGCGCAGCAGTTATTACAACTGGCGGTGTTTTAACTGGCTCAGGAATTGCGGTTCGTGGTATGCTTCACCGAACACAGCAAGTTCGAACTTTCGACATATTACCTCTACACAACAATAAACGCGTGAATTGTATTCTCACTGTCCCTGGGTGAGATCAACTTGTCTATTTTTTTCCCTCCCTCACTAACTTTCTTTACAGATTTCTGAATGGAATGAACGATGATGTTCGACTACCGTTCAGCGTTTTGGATCCGATTGTAGGAGACGTGTTTAGTGTTCTCTGGGAGCCAGAAATGATCAGGGAAACGGGTAGCGCACTGGGAATTTTGACAGGGGAGGTCCTTTCGCAAATCGGAATGACAGTTCTTCAAGCCACAATCATGACAGGTCTTATGACTGCCTTACAATGGCCTATGAGTGCGTATACTGCGTTGTCCCTATTTTATCTTTCTAATTACACGTCGATAATACAGTCTTGACCAAACTTGGCTATCTTATCGATAATCCCTGGAGTAATGCTCTCGATCGTGCAAAGGCGGCAGGTCGAGTCCTCGCCGACGTACTCATACAACGCCATCTCGGCGTTCGACCCATCACCCTCATTGGTTTCTCCCTCGGTGCGCGTGTGATCTTCTATGCCCTCCTCGAGCTGGCAAAGCAGAAGCAATTCGGAATTGTGCAAGATGTGTTCCTTCTTGGCGCTACATTGACCGTTTCACAGAAGCAGTGGTGTGAAACGCGTTCTGTCGTCTCAGGGCGCTATGTCAATGCATATGCGAAGAACGATTGGGTGTTGAACTATTTGTTCAGGGCGTCGAGTGGTGCAGTAGGCACCGTCGCTGGGTTGCGGCCGATCGAAGGTGTACCGGGACTTGAGAACATCGATGTCACGGACAAGATTGCTGGGCATATGAGTTATCGTACCTTCATGCCTTTGATCCTTGATCAGCTCGGTTTCCCTGTCTTTTCTGATTACTTTGACGAACCAGAGGTAACGTTCTTCGATGGTGCTATTTTCTGCGTGAACTTATTATTGGCTATAATAGGAACCTGACTTTACGGAGGATAGGATCGTTGTAACGGAAGAGGATACAAAGAAAAAGTCCGGATGGTTTTCACGGAAGAAAACGAACACAACTCCCCAGAAGCCGGTCTCTCGACCACCATCAACTTCTACATTTGCCAGCACAAAGCTACCCGAATCTGGTCCCGCTGCAGGAAAATCTACAGCGGATGCTGAATCGGAGGATGAAGATCTTCCTCCCCGAATGGATCACTCATCCACTAATTCTAGTGCGACGATAGATGCAACGAGACTATCAGGCTCAGAGAACACACCAACACCTTCACGACCATCTACACCATCTAATGACCCCTCAGCGGCTTCGACATCGAAAATACCCCTTCATGCAGGCTTTGACCTGAATGCTATCAAGAACGTTCTGGAGGAGGTCAAACACGAATCCGAAAAATCTTCACAGACGCCGTCAAAAGCAGCGAAATCCATTGTTACCCACCTTGCTTCTCCTCCTAATGCATCACCCTTTGCTAGACCACAGTCCACGCCGCCCGTGCAGATACCAGAGACGAATGCCCACCCGCGAGCATCGTCTTTCGACGGCAAATCTCAATACCAGGAAAGGATAGCATCCACTCCCATGGATTCTCCCCAGGATGATCTGACTCCTTCATTTTCGCGCTCGTTTTCTGCAACATCACGACTTGGACAGAACGATGCATCTTCATCTTATTCTACTTCTACTTCGCTTTCTTTCAAATCAGTAGTACAGCCCTCATTCAACAATCCATTCGACGACTCGACCTACTCCCATTCGACACGATCCACGACACTCCCATCCATCCTGGCTGATGACGCCTGGGGTGCACCTTCATCTTCGGCGATTAACTCTTCATCAATATCCTCAACGAAAGCAGCATATTCCATTCCATCGCTGCCTTCCGTTACAAATCAATACACCACCAGCTTCGCAGACACAACGCCCACATTCTCATTTGGTGCAGTTGATGGCACGATTACTGGCTCATCAGGGACGCAGAATGATCCTTGGAGTATACCGCCACTGGGACTGCATAAGAAGAAATCAACGACGTTGGATGGTTACAATGCTAATCCATGGTCATGACCTCCATATTCGATTAGCCGACTCTTCTGTTATCTTTGTTTGGGTATCTCATGGACGGACTATAACACATACAGATCATACCAAGTTACCAACAATCTTTCCATTCTGTTTAGATAGATTTTCTCCCTCTTATCTCTCTTTTACTTGCTATGCCATCATCATCGCCCGTGCTTTTTACATTTCTCATCAATCTTCATTTGGTTCTGAAGCATTCATCTATTCATCCGCCATAGGGTAGGCACTATACTTGGAAAATCAATCATTAGTTTGCTATGATCTATCCATGCGACAAGTGGGAATGCAAAGTGCCATCTACTTGGGGTGGTGTTGGTACCGCCGTCTTGGTGTCACAATCATAGATATTAGGCGCACAAGCATGGATCAGACTATGAATTCGTATAGGTATTAGGATAGGAGCCTTTTAAAGCGCATACCGGTACTTGATACCCTACCACGAGTTCAGCAAAAAGCTTATAGACAATCGGAATAGCAACTCACTCATGCGCTAACATCAGCCTTCAGCTTCTTCCTCGCCTCTTCCCGTTCCCGAAACTTGGCTTGCGACTCCTCCTGCTTGATCAACGCCTTGACCTTCCTCTGGCGCTGGCGCCTGCCCTTCCCGCGCTTGTGACCGTCCAGCACGATAGGCTCGGTCATCCTCTTCTTGCGTTTCGCTGCCTGGTCTGCGCGGAGTTTCTCCCTCTTCTTGTCGCGTTTGCGCAGGCTCACCATCGATGCTTTGAGAAGCGCTCCGTAATGTGATTGGAACTTCAGGAGTTCATGAGATTCTACCTGAAAAGCAAGTCAGCTGGGCATCTACGGAAATGGCGGGGGTGCCATTACGCACCTTTGTTGAGAAGTTGGTCGTTTTGCCGTCGGTCACTCGCACGAGACATGGGTACTCTTGAGAATCGGATGGGGTTTCGTCTTTCATAATGGTGTCTCCTCCATCATAAGTCACTGTGTGCAATCCAGACAAACTGAGAGTTAGGACCCCGTCTGCGATACGATCTCGAACGCAGATTACGCACGTCGTTTATGGGTGAGCCAGATCGAGCCATGGTCCTTCGTTGACTCGAACAGAGCAGTCAAATTCTTGAGGAACTGTGATAGAAGACAAAGTATTCAGATCTAGTACCTGTGGATTGTGAGATTGAGCACTGACGGTATCGTGGTCGACGAGGGTCATTTGCAGATGGCCGGCGCCGGTAGAGCTGCGTTATATTAAAACGCACTGTCCAAGAAACCGCCGGCCCGTGCGCTCCTTGCCGAATTCTTCAACGCTTTCTTGAAACGCAACCACCATCTGCTCTCGAGTTACTCACCCTGGCGTGCCCACAACCTCAAGCTAGTTGGGGAACGCGGCCATATGGGCCCACTTGGACTGCTAGTCCTTCTTTGCTCCTTGACTTATGTCTTCGCCAATACTGAAATAGTAAACTTTGAGGCTCAAGAAAGCGCCTTTGTAGACCTTCAATTCACAGATTCATGGTGGGTTCATCACGATCTTGAGCTCTAAATACATCTCTGATAGTGGTCGGCATGTAGGCCTGTACTGAGCGAACAGTCTTCCACACTACAGTGGAACCTGACTGCAGCGAAATCTGGCTTTCTTTCTCAGGAGATATGTCCCAACCTCGAGAAATGGCGCCCTGATGCAGAGAGCTCGAAACTATGTCCACACGAACTTTGGGTAGTTCTCAATCTTGATGAAAGTCAATGGAAGAACTTTGACAAGTTCACTCTCAGATTATCTTGGCCTGCTTTTGTGAGTTGTACCCCTCGGCCTTGATTGCTTCAGATAGCTCATCTCATGTCGAGGATAGTTTCCAACGGACATATCAATGAAGATTTATGATCCTTCTTCGCTCAATTCGTCCTCGGAAATTCATCAACCTACATTATCGCATACTACGCGTCGGAAATACGCGCGAATTCGACTATCTTTCGCTGGCGTTCTTACTCCACCGGCCTCCTCTGTTGTCGACGATGTTCCCTTTATATTGGCTCTGGAGCCGTTATACTTTGGAGTCCTTCCCCAATCAGTGATTCCTACTATTTGCGCCATCTTCTCAGTCATTGTATTAGGCATCCCTGTTGCGATGAAATTCAACGCTATGTTGCAACCCACGGTTCAACTGGCGAAGCAAATCAAATCGGCATATAGAAAGATCGAATGACTTCACACAAAACCGACATCGACCCCTTGTTCGGAAGCTACTTGGGCTATCCTCGATTGATACAGTCCCGACCTCGGGCTTATCCACACACTTTTCAACTCAAAATGGGTGTATTTAATTCCAGAAGATTTACATTCGTTTTTCATTCTTAGGATTTACGATCCTCCAATATGCTCGCCGCCTAAATGAAAAGACCCATTAGCAACACGTCAGCTATGAAACTATCTGGAAAACGCACTGTTGATGTGGATAACCTGGCCTGTCATAATGTTCGAATCGCTAGACGCCAAGAACACATAAGATGGTCCGGCTTCAGCAGGCTGGCCAGCGCGGCCGTGGAGAGGCTCTCCAACGCCAAAGCCTTCCATGTTGTCGGCGGAGCGGGATCCGGCTTGGAGCGCAGTCACAATGGGTCCGGGGGCGACGGCGTTGACGCGAATACCTTTCGGTGCGAGCTGAACGGCAAGGCTGCGAGTGAAGGTCACAATTGCGCCTTTGGTAGAGCTGTAGTCGACTACAGATGCGACGGACTTGAGTTAGTCAAATATTTGCGCCAAGGCTAGCGGAAGTTCTTACCAAGACCGGCAGAGCCTCTGTAGGCGGTTACGGAGGTCGTATTGATAATACTGGACCCTCGTTTGAGATGCGGTAGAACGAATTTTGTGAGCGCAAACATCTGCAGAATGTTAGACCGGAATGTACTCTCAACATTCTGGAGATCAATGTCTTCGAACTTCTTGCATATGCTGGAAAATGATGTGAGGTTACAGCATCCACAGACCCTCCATATTTGAAATCACTTACAGCTGCTTCGAAGCATTGTTTACCAGAATATCCACTTTCCCAAATGACCTCAGATGATCGTCGACGAGTTTCTTGCACGCTGCTTGATCCATGAGGTCAGCAGCAACGGCGTTGCATTTAGCGCCTGAGTCTTCGATCATCTTTTTCGCGTCCTTGGCGTCTGTTTCTTCCTCTGGGAGGTAGGTGATGGTTATTCCTGAGGCGCCTTCACGGGCGAACATGATCGCGGCTGCACGCCCTATTCCACTATCACCCCCGGTAATAATGGCTGTTTTTGCTCTAAGCCTTTGTGGGCCTCTTTCAGTGATAATCCAAGACATCAGAGGAAAAAACCAACCCACTTTCCACTGCCTTGATATTCGACTAGGCTAGGTTTTCCGTCGTCATCCCAAAATTCAAGCTTGGTATACTCCAGATGGGGCTCCATCTCCTTGTCGAGGCCAGGCATGTCTTGAGACTGCTTTTGTGGCACGGCCACGGAGTACGCTGTTACGATATCTTGAGCGGACATTGTGTTGCGACGTTGAGCACGGTGTAGCAAAATGCGACTTGGGTGTTGGTAAAAGACTTGTCTAATGGGAAGTCTGATCCTGTTAAATAACGGAAACATGGAATCGATTGGAAACTCTATACTCATGAATGGCGTACTATTGGCGTATACTATTGAGTAGCTCGTTGGTCCCAATGATGTCATGGACGATCCTCCGCTGCTATGATGGCATCTCTGACTCTGTGTCATATTTTTGAGTTGGAAGCTGTGAGCACAGTGGTCTGGAATTAAACAGCTACTCAGCGTTCCAGCTTTTTTGGCAGTAGCAGATGGAGCCCGACGAATAAAGGTAGATAGTTACCATATCTGTACAGTTGATCATTCGCCTCGATCACTATAAATCAGTTTGGTAGACGTTGAAAGTGAATCCCAAGTGTTAAATTTTTCGGATAGATAATTGCCGCTAGTATCGTATTACGATACGTGATCGCAAGGTCTTTCGCCGGTCTTTGATTCAGTCAACAATGCTGAAGCGTTGGAAGGATGTTGCTCTGCAGGGCGTCGGTAGGCTGTGATTGGTATCTTATTATTTGCAAATGATCACCGTCCCATCTCAGTCCATCTCCTCCACCCACCCACCGCGTCTACATACTCACACTACTCGCTTAAATTTAAATAAGGCACAAGGCGAGCGCCCACACCTCTCTTTACCAGTCTCCACCCCACGGGCGATATGAATGGAAGATCAGAATAAAATCACGGCCGCGATATACCCCCGACGACTTCTCCGTCACCCTTTCCGCTGTGATACCAGGTGATACCGTGTTATCTTTTTTTTGGGCGGCAAGATGAATATTGATGTGAGTTTTGTGGATTATGTTCAGACAGTCAATAAGGATGAATATATTGCACCATGCCGCCCGTGCCATAGGTCTGCTGCTAAGTATATCATTATATACTCTTAGGCTGAAGAATCGCTGAAAACTCACCAATGAGTGTGATCATAATTTCCTGTAGGAATTGGCTTGGAATTGGCCTTCACGCCGCACGGAGACGGACACTACATAAGGACTTGATATGTATCTCTGTTGGGAGGTGACCGGTGACCATGTGGGCCTCTCGGTTGTTGTTCGTACAAGTCAATTGGAATTTGGCTTAGTACGGCGCCGGCGCTAGAGATTTGTAACAATTGGGAGGTGCGGCACCGTGGCAGAATGGAAAATACAGAGCCGCCTTGAAGTTACGTTCCAGTGGAGATTTAAATGATTTACATGCACAGAACATGCTCAAACCTAGGCATGTGGTCGATCATAGGTTCATGCAGGTTCATCCTCGGTTCATGCCCGTTGACGATTCAGAGGCAGCGTACTCGGAGTATATCCGAGTCACCCACCGCCTCTACAACCGAAGACCAATCTATCATTTGTCCATCAGCTCCGGATCCCGAAAGTATGTGTGTCCAACAACTTCTCCAGTATTTTTGGATGACACCGCAAGAGCAAGTGTAACTTGCGACTCTGACACAGATGGAATATGGGAAAATAAGGACGTTCTAAGCCATCAACGCCCATCCACAGATGAAAAAGAAGATCATGAAACGATATATCATTTCGAAGTTTGACTTGAAGCTTGAAGAAGAACCCACAGTTTAGTAAAATGAACGTGATGCCTCGTTCCAACAGAATCCATCTACAAAAACAAAAGAGTAAGTACAAGGCAACGTTTATAATTATCCGTCGAATATCAGTCTAGGGTCGATTTCCAACGCAAGTGCATAGCGATTTACGAATTCGCCGTTTTCGACAATCCGGAATGAACATTTGTCATAATTCGAACTAAATAGATCCAGGAGTCCGACTCGCAAGGCTGCAACAGCATGAAAAATCCTCCTGTAAGTTTCATAGGGGACTTCTCGCACTAAGCCCACGACTTTAGTTAGAACATGATTGCTCTTGTGGGACGCAGGTGTGCAGTGATCTTGACACACCATGACAAAAGTCAACCTATACTTAAAGTTATATGAAAATGATCAAGCTGGCCTTGCGTTGTTGGAATTTGATGGAATGAATTGGATAAGACGCAAATCTTGAGCAAACCAGCTTAGCAAATCATCCTGTGAATCCGCTGTGTACCGTACGAAAGACGATACAGTCCAAGATTCCGGATTGTAGTTTCTCTCAGGTTGATCTCCAACATGCTTGTCTATAGGCATTGAAAGAATGAGATATGTAGAACTGATAGTAAGGTTGATGGAGGATCGACAACAAGGGGAGGGGCAGTACCTTATTACATATATACATGAGGCGACACGAGGCTGTACTGAGCCAGTGCAGCCAGTTGACGGCAGCATTTGGGGCTGCGCTAACTCCCTATGGCAACCGCTGGTGATATATAAGAAACTGACCACACGAACGATTTCCCCCACCACTTGTAGTGTGTCACTCACGAACTTTAACGATGTATGTTCTCCACTTGTCCCCTTTCTGTATCGTATCATGGCGCTGACTAGTCTCTGTGGATTTCATCAGTTACCGACGTTGCCTTGCTGGTCAAGACACTGCTCGTTCCAACAATCAAAAACACAACAACCACTCTCTCAACCCCTCGTGCACTCTGAAATAATCAAACACACACCAAAGCTCATCTGTAATGCCCGCTCAAACACAGTCTATCCTTCGCAATGGAATCAACGCACGCTCTGCCATCACAAACCGATCGACGCGCGCCATCCTGAGGCGCCCAGAGCCCTTGGCGCTATCCCCAAGGTCGCCCGCTTTCACCCAGATTGCGAGCTTTTCCGTCCAGCTCTCGCCTTCCGCAGCGAAGGCACTGAAGTCCCCCCATGTGCACTTCCCACCCTCGCCTTCGCAGCTCATCGCGACGTTCGCGACCCACTCTGCAGGCTCCTATGATCGTGCCCCCATCTCCATCTCTCCCAACCCATTGGTGATGCCAGGATGGGGTGAACGTGTCTACTCACCTTCTGTGGACGGCTTCCGCCTCCAGCCTGCCCCCAAAGCGTTCCGCACCCTCGAGTATCAGCCATCGCCGGTCATCACGGAGTTCGCGGATCCGAGGTCACCCAAGCTGCAGCCTGCGGCTAAGGTCAATGAAACCAAGATTGCTACCAGCACTATTCGGTTCGCGGCGTTCCTCAGCACCCAGAAGGTTCCCGTCACTCGTCCAAGCAAGAGTCTCGATAAGGCGCTCGCGTCGTACCCGCGGTCGCCCTTCCCCTCTGCCCCTGTCTCCCCTGCTGAGGCGAGGGAGCTCGGGCCTAGCGGTGCATCGCTGGTGGACAATGAAATGGAGACAAGGGGAAGGCAATCATCGCGCGACAACGTGATTCCCAGCGGGTCCGCTCGCGCCCGTGCCCGCGCACAATCTCTGCACGAGCGCAGGCAGGCAAAGAAGAACCTGCCCAGGAAGGACCTCACCCTCGCCCCTCGGTTCACCGTCGGCGAGAGCTACGCGGCGGCGACCCCGTCGCCTCTCGGTCGCTCCATCTTCAGCCCTGCCGTCGCCACGCTGAATCGGCCGAACAAGCCTGCGCCGCTCCCCATGGATGCCCTTACCCAGGAGTTCTGGCAGGCGATCTCGCTCGAGCCTACCGCGAGCGAGGCCTCAGCCGACTTCGACCAACCTATGGTGACCGCTTTGGAGTACCCTGAATCCGCCGTCGAGTACGAAGAGAAGCTCGACATGACCCTGCGCTCCGCCAAGCAGCCGCCCCTGATGTACGCGGGCGCCGACGGCGCGCTCTGGTCCCCGGGCCTGCCCAATGCGGGCGCGGCCATCGGGAAGCTCCGCGAGTCGCTGATGAGCCCCGGCGTGGGCAAGTCGTTCGGGCGGATGTCCACCATCGTGCGCAAGGACTTCACGGCGCCCTCGCCGAACGACCCTTTCGCCGCGTTCCCCACGTTTGGCGCTGCGATGTCGGGCGCGGAGGGTTCGATCCAATACCCAGCGCGCGTGGTCCTCGAACGGTCGTAAAGGAGGCGGGTCGGAGTTCTCGTCGGGATGTGGGATGGGGCGGCGGGGATTAAACTAGAAGAAGGACTTGGGGCATGCCTTGACTTGATTGATTGTTAGGAGAACTGCATGTCCGTCGAGAAAGAAATTTTTGTTGTTGGAGTCGTTGGATTTACGCTTGCGGTGTCTTTCTCTTTACCTTTTCCACACTCTAGGCACACCGCTACTCGTTGAGCGTCGATTCTCAGGGAGCGCTTGACTATCGACGGGCGTCAGGCGCACAATATAATTTTTTTCACTGAACATTTCACTAGGGTTTTACGGTGTCGTCGTTGAGTCATTGTTTTCACATTCATAAAACGTAGCATAAACGTCAAAAATGCATATTCTCGCAGATATTTGTACCGCAGCCAGGGGGTATGCTGGGGTATGAGTGCGAACCTGTGCGACCGAAAATATGAGAAGGACAAGTTTATTTAGTGCTGTTCCCAGGCTCCTAAAACCAGCCTCTCGTGACGAGAATCCGTATCTAATCTAAAAACAAATAAGGAACAACAGTACTTGAGATGGGGATTCTCGTCAGAGAGGCTGGCAAAGTTTGGATTCGGTGATCGCGGGCATACCGAGTAACGCGTAACATAGGACGAACTTGGGACGAACTTCGAATAAACCAGCCTCATTATATTTTGGTTTGTCAGCGCATAAGTCACCATTCCGTCACAGAATTGACTGGGGCAACTGCCCTCGCACTTGCTTTATGCATGTAGTATTGTCCAGTTCTTTTAATTGTTGGGCAGATGTACCAATGAAGGCTAGGAAAATGAGAAAGATTAGAGATTTTCAGCCGAAAATGGTACAGCAGAGACTTTTTCAATGACAGCTCATTGTCACATGAGCCTGTCTCTGCCAGTGTGGCTGTTCTGCTCAAATTTTGTTTGCTTTATTCTTTCTAACTGACCATAGAATTTAATGCAAGCTGAATAGCAGTAAACATGAGTGAAAATAAGCCCAAAATGCAACCCAAATGAATTAACAGTTTAACAAGTTTGCAGAGAGCCTAAAATCACTGTTAGGGACATTAAAATGGAATAAATTCACTCCTTTGACTTGGCTTTAGTTTCAAATCCAAATTCTATTGCCAATTTCCAGGTATAGCACCTCAGAGCTGCCATAAACTGACCCAGAGGCTTGAAGATGAATTCAACACTGTGCTGACAAACCAAAATATAATGAGGCTGGTTTATTCGAAGTTCGTCCCAAGTTCGTCCTATGTTACGCGTTACTCGGTATGCCCGCGATCACCGAATCCAAACTTTGCCAGCCTCTCTGACGAGAATCCCCATCTCAAGTACTGTTGTTCCTTATTTGTTTTTAGATTAGATACGGATTTTCGTCACGAGAGGCTGGTTTTAGGAGCCTGTGCTGTTCCTTGATTCCTGGATGCTACAATGGCTGTTGATCATGATGAGGTTATGTCGGATTCTGATACATAGCTTGCGGTTGGCGATCAAGCGAAAAGTTGACATTTCTTCGATTATGATCTTTGTATCACCGATTAACACCTTGGAGCATAACAGGATTCAAGTAAGTAAACTTTTCCGTAAGATTAGGACCATCGCAAAGTTGATAATTTGATAAACCATCCTATAGAATGAGGATGCCCAGTCTCTGTTGAAATATACCTCTTCATTGTCGTTCAGATTTCAGATTTGATTGGCAAAACATACACAATTAAGCGCCCAAAGCTCGCAATTGCCTAAATTTGACTCTTTTAAAAATAAAAAAGAGCTGATTCTTACATTACATCAAAGCTTATCTATTCTCACCTGGGCAGTCTCCTTTACAGACTGGATCTTTAGTAATGAACAGTCCACTATGCCGTGTTTCTGGAATTTCGCGTTTGATATGTGATATGGCAAGGAGAGTTCCTAGTTGTGCCGCTGACATATCTAAGAGCATAGACTAATAACTGCACATTCGCTTCTCAGGCCTCCACTTCTGCAGTTTTATCCCGAAGTTGGACGAACATGAGCTTACTGAACATGCTGTGAACATGCCACCCTCCTGGCTAGTGCCGGCCCCGGTCAACACCGGTGGATCACTTGTCCGCTGCCCAGCCTCCGCATGAACTTCGTCTCAGCTCCCGTGTAAACCGTAACCGTGGTGTTTCGCATCGCCTTGCCTTCGCGTCTTATAAATCTTTATTTCCGGTCTCACCGTCGTTCTCATGCATGTCATCCAAGGTGCAGGCCTGCGCAAGTGGCCAAACATGTTTAGTCGCGAACAAAACCTTACCTTCTTAGTAAAAAAACTCACTCTGACATCATGGTCAGGTTATCAACTACAGCTACGTTTTCCAGTTATAGGCGGAGCGACGATCCTTCCTGTGAATCCTTTAGACTCGTTATGGGCACAGTGAAATAAAATCAACAGCCAAAATTCAATCGGTTATGGTATCGATCTATTGTGATTGGCCTACACAATCGCCGAACCCCACCGCCCCACTACTTACTCGTCATTGACGTTATACGTCGCCAGACAACGTCTAAGTATGGCACTTGCACTCTCAAGCTCAAGCACCGAACATCAACACTGCTTCAGACATGCAGACCGACCCTAAAAGGTCGAGAAACTAGCCGTTGTCGGCGTCGAGTCCTCGTGGCACGCCGCACTCGGGCCTCGTTGTAACTGCCCAATAACTGCCTGTCCTGCGCCTGCCCACTGTGCCAGCTAAATGTCCATATTCCAGACACAGGTTCCTCCAGCACGAGGAGTGATGCGACAAATTTTGAGCCCGAAAGGCATCCGACAGGTTTTAAACTTGCTTGTGTTGGGCAGGACTGCCGCACCCAAGTCTCGGAGGCAATGGCCCAATCCTTACTGTGTTGTTGATCCATGTTTTCCCCCTTGATCCTGATACTACGTGCTCTAAGCCTATAAAGGTTCTCTGGTTCTGGGTTGACAACCGAATCGCTGCGTCTTGTTATCTCTCCGTAGGCCCGCAGGCCGAGTCCTCTGGTGTTTTTGGCGCAGTATTTAGTCTTCCTGAGTCAAGCAACCATCGCATATATACCCTTCACCACCCACCAATTCCTACGTGATCATAGTATGTCACCTCGTCCCATCCTCAAGCACTTCCCTCCGCATGCTTTGTCTCTCGATCCTGACTCGAGCGAGGAATACACATCCTGTCCTGATCTCTTCACTCCTTATACAGGAGCTCTACCCTTCTCATCGTCTCGCCATATCCCGCCCCTAGACTCACCCCATGTCCACTTCCCGCCTACACCAATCTTGACGAAGATGGGCATGACCCATTCATCGTATTCATACGATCGCCACCCAATTGAAGTCCAGCCCAATTCTTTGGCGCTCCCGCAAAGGGGTGCACGCGAAGTCGATGAACCCGTGGACGGCTCTGAAATGCGGTCCCCGATGAGCTGTGACGATGGATATTTCCGGCCATCTGAACATCTGCATGCCATCCCGGACGTGGAATCGTTAGCGTCGAACAGCAAATCAATACCTTTCGAATCGGGGAATGGTGCTGCCAGTTCACACTCTGTGGAAACGATCCCTTTCGAGAATATCCAGAACCATTCGCGTAACTTCGGCGACGTTTATGGTCACAATACCCATCCCACCCTCGTTCGAGATCCGTCGACCGAATCCCTCGCGGAACAATACGGCTCCCAACCCACCAACGAACTATCTGCATCCATATCGATCTCCATTCATTTCTCCCGCCTGTCCGATTCGTCCCATTCATCTCCGTCGGAGTTGACACGGAAAAGAGACCCTGACGAGTGCCACTTCGAGCACAGAAAGAAACCCAGGACACGGAGAAAGCATTCTCCGACAAAGCCCAGGTTTTTGGATGAAGACACGATCACGGAACTCGACGAGCGCACGAGCTCACCGAGTACAATCCTCTCGAGTCCTGCTCGTAATGGGTATGATCTCGGCCTTGGACGTGTTTTGAATCGGACAAAACATAGTATGGATAGTATCATGAACGAGTCGAGCAGTAGTTCTGCATGTGGTACAAATTTTGCTGGTTTTTGCGATCCTGGGTTGGAAGGTTGTCTTGGTGGGTTTTAACTTTATTTAGAGGTACTGCTTCGTAGGTTTTGCGTGCAAGTACATCTCTTGTAATTATATGTGCTAAAAATAGAATGCTATGCATGATGTCAGGGCGAAATTGTGTATACTGAACGAAAGTACAGCACAAGACATCACCTTAGAGCACCCATTGGAACGCAGCTTCGCGACGAAAATCCACGTGGGGTTTTACCAGCTCGAAGAAGCAAGGAGATTGGTCAATATCATATGTTAATGACGCACTTAGTGCGTACTACCTCACTTCCTGCTGGTCGACTTGAGGCATTTCCGGAATTTTATACAATAAATTGTCACAGTCAGGCTATCTAAATTCTGTAATTCTAACGTAGAAACGTCACCTAGTCCATTTTCTTTTTGAGATATTCTTCTTCGTCTCTTTGTATTTCGGCATCTATCTTGGCTCCTCGCGATGGCTCGTTTCCGTGTGCACGGGCTGGTGCGGTAGGGTTCGACACACCACTGTTATTCGAATCCTCCTCGTTACTATGCTTCTCTGCCGCTGCTAATTTGTTCGCCAGGGTACGGTCGCCTCTAATGAAATCTATGAGCGTTGGATTAGCTGCGAATGCGAAAAGATACGACGAGGGTCCTACTTTGAGTCAATATCAAGATGAGCATGAGCTGGAGCGGCCTCGAATCGAGAGGGTGACTGGTTTCCCCTTTTCTCGACGCCTGGAAACCTTTCAAAGCTGTCCAAATTTTTGAGTTGTTGAGAAATCTTTGATATAGAGGAATTAATGGACAGGGCTAACTTTTCTGACATGGTTGCTACTGGGTGGACGTTTGTTTTGTTTGTGTTGTTGGAAAGAAAAGTGGTAGTGGTCGTGGTTGTGAAAACGTATAAAGTCAGAATCTGGTTGAAAATCGCACCAGTGAAGACCTTTATAAGCGCGGAGGCACCTACATGACGTCAAATTCTAATATAGGAGTTTTGCGTCAGTCGGTGATTTAGACTTGGCATTCCAATACAATACTCTGCTGCCAAATACAATACTCTGTGGCAGCTTAGTTGGATATATGAAAGATGTTTCAAGCTAAGCCATGAATGGCACAAAATATGTGTAAAGGATATATACACGAGAGGTATAGATCAATAGATTAGATGGTATCATGAAGCGAAACGAGTTTAAAGAGTGTACACTATGCATTGACAGTGATATATAAAGGATCGGAAGGGACCGCGATCCCACAAAAGCGACCGTGGAGAAGAACACATACATATTATCCCGAAAACGAGCGGCGAATTGACAGACAAAGAGTGTGACTATCTGATTGTACCCGGTAGTCCCTTGCAGCCTGCGCAAGGACTAGATCGTAAAACATTTCGAACTTATCGAGCGTTAGTGATATGAAGTTGGGACAGAAAAGCTGAGTAGGATGAGGGAGAATCCAGGCGTTTACTGGACTCTAATGTCCTTTTTCTTTTGCATATAGTGCCAGAACTTCTTGAGATCGCCAATGAGTGCGATAGGTATGACGAGGACCATGATGGGGAGAGCAAGCTCCCAGAAGCTGAAAAATGATGGGGTGGGTCAGTGGTATTGGCGAAGAGACGATAATGTTTACGAACAAGAGGTCGGAGCGGCGTAGGGACCACATGGAGTCGAAGTTCATACCCTGTGAAGAGATAAAAAATTAGTTGCTATAAATTAACTCTTCGTGCAACTTACGAAATATCCAGTAAGGACAGTCAGAGGGAGGAATACGATTGTCGCAATCGTCAGTCGCCGCCTGAACATCAATGGTTAATCTACTAGGGCGATGTATAATATGGAATAGTGGCTCACATAACCTCGTTCATCTCGTAAGATGCAATCTAAAAAATCAAGAGAGTTGGTTAGGAACAGTTGAAAAGACTATGAAGGGAACTGACATTGAAACTGTAGTTGATCAAGTTATCTGCGATACCAGCGAACATATCCAAGCTTGTTAGAATATATTCCATATGGTCGAAGACATCCGCCTGTAACAGCGATCAGACATTGTCAGAATTGTGGTCCTTGTAAAACACACCAGATAGATCTTGGCTTTGTGGCTCATAAATCCAACAATCCTGACGTCCTTGTTTGCAGGGTCGGAGGTGTCGATGAGAGCGGCACATCGATCCACATCATATCGTCGTAAAGCGAAGACCATGGTCTTGATAGGGTCAAGAGTACGCTTATGCAAAATGAGGTCTCCAGAAAGAATATGTACTGACGGAACATCAAGCTAATTTAGAAAAAAAGAGCAAATACAGAAGATGGAAGATTAACTCACATTCTCTCACAGTTCGCATGTTAGGCCGAAGGAGAATCTGAAGCTCGTATTTGTGGATTTTGGAATGATATCTGTCAATAACCTGAATGGCGTTATCAACGACTTCAAAATAGATATATCAGTCTGTGTCTTTCGTAGCGGTAGAAGGGGCGTACTGAGATCAAGGAGAGCATGAATGAGGAGTGATGGATCAGCCGATTTCCTCAGCACGGTGTCTCTACTTTTCAGACGATAAGAAATAGGGAGGGTGAAGTTCAGATTTGGCATTGAACGGATAGAAATGACAGTCCCTAGATAGAAGGTCACAATTAGAAGGCAGGTATGGCAACGAGGAAACGAAACCTGCCATCTCGGAACAAGAAGAAAAACATGGGTGATACAGCGACATTAACTCTGGAGCCCTATATAACATATGTGATTAGCACTGTATCTTCAAAATATCAAGGTATTTCTGAGTAAAACCTTTTTCAAGGTCTCGACGGCGGCTTCGTCCTCCTTGCGTTCTACACTTTGCGCCTGCAACTAACAATAATTGATCCATTAGATGATGTCGAGGAGAAGAAAGGGCGAAAAATTGTACTCACAGCAGCCTCCTTTGCCGCCATGATCGTGAATTCTTTGGGAGGTGGGCCCCTGTTATATACGGGGTTTCCATCGTTACGAGTAGTAGGCAGAATGGGCGACCGCTTTGACACTGGACGTTTTGAAATTGACGAGAAGGAAGTAGAAACGCCTCCGTTCTCCGTTAATTCGCCAGAATCAGCAAGAGTCACTCCTTTTTCAGGACTGGAGTAGGATATGGCCTCAGGAGATGATGTACGAGGGCCATCGGTAACTGCTCCTGTTCCAACGAAAGGAACTTGGTCATCCTCGACAAGTTCATGAGCGAGAACGCGCAGGAAAAGGTGCTTGGTGTAATAGTCTGCCTTGGAACGATTCCCAGACTGTCCGTGGAATACATCTTCCAATGCCAAGGGATGGAGATCTAAATATCATTGATCGAATGGATAAATCGAGAACAACAAGGAAAAGACGAACGATATTTGATTGCAAGGGCCTTAATCACATCCCAGCTCACCCCTCCAATATTAATCCACCTCACTTTCACCCATGGCTCCCTTGGAGGAGGGTCTGAAGATCCCATATTCATGAACTGCACAAACTCATTGTTATTCATCTTGCGAGACGTGCTCCTGACGGCGGAATAGTCCATGATTTCGATTTCGCACTCCTGATGGATGTGTCTGTATGCAGCATCGACAGCTGGCCGACTTGGATCGACTCCTGGCTCTGCTCCGACCTTTCCGGCGCCCAGCATAGTTGTCGTGCCACGGTGCAGCGCCAGCACTTTGCGGGCCGCCGCGCGGAACCTCTCCTTCGGGGCAAGCTTGGGCCGTCCTGGGGATATCATTGGAATAGCATTGGCCGAAGGATGGGCCATAGAAAACCTGGAGTGTAGGGACCTCTTAGACTGTGCAGATTTGACTCGAGCAAGATCCAGAGGCTGAGGGACATCTTTCGCTTCGGGGAAGGAGGAGTAGATAGGGGAGCCAGCGGCGGCGACCACACCTTCCTCCTCCTCGCCGATGTCTGGTGTCAGCGACCTAGTATCCGACTCGTCCAAGCTGTTCTCGCGCGGCATTTTCGCCTCTGATTATCACTTGTAGAATATGGTTGAGAGGAAGGAATGGCTTGTCGTAAAATTGACCCATAAAACATTTCCCACAACTGGTTCTGCCTCGTTTGATGATATTGCCTCGTTTGATGAAACCGTTGCCCACTTACAGCATTACACCGTCACGGTGTGGCTATACATTCCGTGTTGAGCTTAGCTAGGGCCGACAGAATCTTCGTTGAAACCAAAAGGCGTTCGCGCGCAAAGGCAATATTTAACTTCTTCAATTTTGTTCAAGTGAGTGTAGACGTAGACGATATAAAACCCGTACATGCAAAAATATTCCAACTAATGAAGAGACTGGTAATAATTAAAAGAGAGGAGAGCGTTCTAGGTCGGCCGTCATAGCAATGATGCAAAGGTAAGAGATCATACGAGGAAAGATTTTTCGTTCATCCTTCCTCGGATTGCCTAACGATGATAAGCAGCCAAACAATAATAATAAAGGGAAAAATTCAGCGACATAGAGAGTGTGAAAGCCATTACAACTAGGTGGCAATATGATAAAGCGACGATAACGGATGAAGATATTGAAACTGAAAATGCATAGAAAGGATTGTTGTTTGAGTTCGACAAGTTGGTTGCATGCTTTAGATTTGACAATAAGTAAGAGAGACGGGCGAAAGCGATATTTGATTTGGACGTATTCGAATCATGTTGATTGCTGGCGAGGAGATGAAAATAAAGAGAACACTTTCTCCGCGTTGTTCTTGTACTTTCGCAGCTTCTTCGTCTTGTATTTTACTTCTGCGCCGTTCGATTGCGGCGAGCCTTTCATGGATTCGGGAGCTTCCACAAGAACCGCAGATTGCCCATTTCCTGATTGATCAGAAGACTGGCTCAAAGCACCCATAGACAGAGCAGACTCTTTTGACTTCAACGAATGAGAAATGCCAAATGTGCTTCCACCAGAAACTGAGGGGGTGAGCAAACCGCCAGCAGAAGAGACTGACGCCGCAGAGAGTGTATTCGACGCCGAAGCTGACGCCGATTGCGAAACCGACCTGGCGGATTTCGAGGTGAAGGATGAAGGGGGCGGCGACTTTGGCCGCAAGAACTGCCGCGTTTGTTTCCTGAAAGGGAGCCCCGCAGTCCTGCCGCGCCGCTGTGACGGCGAGGGCGAACCCGCTTCCGACGTCGCCGACAATTCCGATATCCCTGATGCTGACCGCTGTCCCGCACGAGCTCTAGCAGCGTTGGGCGTCGAGGCCTTCCGGAAGACAGCCAGGCGGTAGCGGTCCACAACGCCACGCGCGAAGAGACTCGTGCCCTTGGCGCCGTTTCTGTCCTCGCCATCAGCGGCTTCGATGAAGTCCCAGTCTTCGTCTTCCTCGCGCTCGGCCTCCGTCGCTTCGGTGTCTTCGTCCACAGCGTCTGACAGATACCGGTCGAGCGCAGGTACACCTGATTTTTCGCGGCGACCGCGGGCGGACCGGTTGACGACTGCTGGCCGGGGCAGTGAAGCCTTGGGAGGGGGTGGTGGTGTAGCTGTGATAGCTTTGTCACTCGCATCAGCCTTGGCGGGCGAGGTAAGGTCAATGGGCGCTGATGGTTTGATATGTTCCTCGTCTTTGGATTCTTCTGCCCGCAGCGATTCCGTGATTCCAACACCTTGTGTTGGTGCAGGTGCACGAGGCACAGCCTCTGGAATAGCGGGCAGGGCGGATGTTGACCCACTAATGGATGGAAGGGCGGCCGGGCGAGCTTCAGGCGTCTTAGGCTCGGGACCTTCATCTTGTAAGGTATCTTCCGCACGCAAAGTACCCTCAAGCTGCGCCGCATGGTCCTCCAATCCTTGAATAATAGAAAGCGCCTCGTCATCATCGTTGGCGCCCTCGTCCGAGCCTTCTTCCGAGCCAGAAGCATCTTCTTCCTCATCGTCGTCATCGATGAGAACAGAGTGGCGGCCTTTGAACGAATAACCGTCGAACACATCTACGTCATCATCCTCTGGAAGAGTCTGCCGGGCTATTGGCCGAACTGACGAACTGCGAGACTGCGATGGCGTCGTGCTTGTTTCCTCGCCGTCTGTGCGGTCCACATCTGTCTGCGGTTCCTGATCGGTATCAGTGGCGTCGTTTTCGTTGAACTCGTCTAGAACGGGTTCCATGTCCAAGAAAGTTTCGTCGAAGTTCTGGGTATCACTCGCGTTCGACGGATCAATAGGTGGGATATAGGGGGCTGTAAAGGATATTAGCAAGTTGTCCAAAATACACGAAGATTTCCATGCACTCACGTATGTAGCGTTTATAATATACATGAGTCCAGTCACTAGTAGTTGTAGCATTACATCAGTTCGAGTATAGACCCTGGTAGGAAGGACGTACATCATGGAGAAATAAGGGTGCTTTTTTATTCTAGGTTCGCAAATTCGGAGCGACGGTACCCGTTGAAGGAGCTACATGAAGAAACAACTGTTAATATACGCCAAAATCCTTGGAAGATAGACCACTCACACCGCGAATCAAGCTCTTTGTGTCTTGATCAATAGCCCTATCATCTGGGAATTGCAGCTCATCCTGCAATACGCGGACGTACATGTCCGAGTGATTATTGGCCCAGAACGGCGTCTACCCGCAAAAGAAGAAAAAATTGTCAATGACCACTCTCGTTCCTTTCGTAACACGCAAAACCAGAGAACAAAAAGACTCACAATCCCAGTCAGCATTTCATACAACATCGTCCCAAAGCTCCACCAATCGACCTCATAGCTATACGGCAGTCCCTGAATCACCTCCGGCGCAAGATACTCCGCAGTCCCACAAAACGTCGTCGTCGAGTCCGTATGCCCAATCGGCTGCCCCGGCCAGCCAAATGCAAGCTCCCCATTCCGGTCCGCCTTCATCCACGGCGGCGTCGCCGGCTGGGGCGTGCCGGGCACCGAGGAGTAGAACTCGTTCCCGCGCGCCGACACGACGGCGTTGTGCCGCCGGGGGAACTCCTTGGAGAGACCAAAGTCGGTGAGCACGATGTGCCCGTCCGCGCCGATGAGGATGTTCTCGGGCTTGAGGTCGCGGTAGATGACGCCCGCGGCGTGCAGCCCTTCGACGCCCTCGACGATCTCGGCGGCGTAGAACCGTGCACGATCCCGGCCGAGGCGGCCCCATCGCGCGAGTTGAGTCGCAAGATCACCGCCGGGATGGAAGTCCTGTGCGCGCATCACATATCGTCAATGACTCTCCAAGATAGATGAGAAACAGAAATTGCGCACCATAACCAAAAACAAGTTTTCCTTATCATGGAAACTCCACCACAGCTTGACCACAAACGGATCGCGACTCTCCGCCGCCATCCGCTTTAGCACCGCCTGTTCCGTGAGTGTATGTTGCAGCTCCTGGTGCGCCAATACGTGTCGTTTCGTGATTGCCTTCAGCGCGAACAGATCCTGCGTCACCTTATGCCGGACCAGCAGAACCTTGCCCGCGCATCCCTTGCCCAGCACGCGCATCATCTCAAAGTCGTCGATGACGACCTTGCGCTGCGACTTCCTGGGCTCTCTGTCCTTGGGCGTGCCCCTGCCGGACGAAGTGCGCTTTTTGCGACGCCGCTTGGCGCCTCCATCGAGGGCGGCAGAGGAGGACGATTCGTCCCCTGTCTGCGACTCGGCGCCGCTTTGACTCGGCACGGAGGTGGTATACGCGCGCGAAAGACGGTGCGATTTGTCGGGATCGAGCGACTGGGATCTATGAACGCGGTTGTTGGCCATGGGCACGTCAGGGGCTTGGGGTGCCGTTTCGCCTGCGGCTCTTAGCTCCGCCTCGTTTTCTTCCCCGGTGGGAGCAGGCTCGACCTCATCCCCGTCCGCAGCTGGAGCAACCGTGGCAGTTGCGTCGTTCGGGTCTTCCCCTGCGATCTTCGCCTTCTCCGATGGATCGCCCTCGCCGGCCTCCTCTTCCTCGCCGTGCACTTCCTGATGGCTCGCCAGCTGCGTATAATCGTGATCCTGATCATACTCCTCCTTCTCATATATGCTCCCGGCCTCACTCGGCGCGGCACTGCTCGCGGCGCTCATCACGTTCTCCTTCTCCTTCGCCGCCGGGATGCCCCCCACATGCGCCGCCAGGTCCGACCGCACGCGCTTGATCGCGCGCTCCACGCGCACGCTCTCGAGGTCGTCGGTGCGCACGCGCACGAAGCGCTTCCAGAGCCGGTCCATCCGCAGCGCGGGCGTGTTGGACAGCGTCGTGAGGTACGCCGCGATCGCCGCGGAGGAGGACGACGCGTTCGCGTTGGTGACGCTGCTCGCGAGGTTCGATTTGCTCGCGGCGCCATCGGTCGGCGAAGCATCCGCGCTGGACGAGAACGAGGTAAAGGGATCGGCGATCTCTTGGCTCGGGCTGGTGAGGGGGGTAGGGTGGCCAGAAGAGGGCTGCCGCTTCGTGCCGCTCGCTTGGCGGTGCGCTTTGGAGGACGTGGGCGAGGCGAGGCGCGAGAGCGTGGTGAGGAAGGTCGATTTGCGCTTGGGCGGGGCGGGGAGGGCGTCCGCGTTCAGCGGCAGCGTCGGGACCTTGACGTTGGGGTGGCAGTGGCGGAGCTTGACATCGAGCTCGACCAGCTCCATGGCGGTACGAGTGAGGGTGAGGTTGTGGGTGGGGGCTGTTACGGAGTCGATTAGCATCACATATCAACGTTCGAGGATCGCAAGGGATAGGGCATGGCATTTTAGATTTAGATTACGATGGTGATGATTCATGAAGAGTAATGTGTAAACAGCGGCGTTCGAATGATGATGGTGTGTATGGAACGTTGGAGCAAGAAGAAGGGAAGGTCCGAACGAGCAGGTGACCGCTGCGCCCAATAGAAATAGAAAAAATAACAAGACAGAATGCAGAAACTCACTCTTGATGTAAAGGCAGTAAGAATGGGAATCATACGGCGATTCGGCGACGCTGACGCTCCATGGACCATCCTGGGTATCCATGCGGACTGGTCCTCGTCTAGAGGATGCAGGAAGATTGGTATCAAGGGCCTTCATCCTGTTCTGCTATTAATGAAAGACAGTTGTTTGCGTCGTGGTTGTGGGAGTAACGGAGTGGTTGGTATAGAGCGAGTCGGTTTGGATACGATGGGAATGCGGACGGAGACTGGACTTTGGCTGAGCGATCGTCTGCGGTGAATCTGGACCCTGTGGTAACTCCTTCCCTGATGATCTACCAAGTGATGGATCGAGAAAATAGAGTGGCACGTATAAAGGCTGGCAAGTGTAGCGGACTGATCGATTTGAGGTGGAGTGGGGTCGAATGTGGGATAGGATAGGGATAATGAATGGAAGACAAAACCCAATGCAGATGGCCGAAATTCGAACGTGTGTTGCGAATTGTATGTGCTCAGCAATATTGAATTTACTGGGACGATGCTGTTCGGCGGGCTGAACGGTTCTAGGTGGGGAGTTGAGCCAGATTCGCGGGGTTTCCTATGGGGTATTTACCTCGCTTGACTGTGCTTTAGCGCGCTTCTTCTGTCGTAACAATCTCAAAAGCCAACTTGAAGCCGGAAAGAAAGCTGCGGAAGGTCTCTTTTGTTGATCGTCAAGAGCAGTTGAGCGTGCTGGAGATAGTAAATCCAATGACAATCTAAGAAACAGCGGCTATTCTGAGCTTTGACGGGCGCTGTGTGCGATTTCCGAGCAGCTACGGTTGGATGGCGACGGAGAGAGGGTGAGGCTTGGGTGTCGAAAAAAAAAGGGACGATATGGGGCGTGCTGGTGGCCACGAGTCGTGGTTGTTGTTGCCTCGAGGCCGGAGAGACTGGCCAATCGGTGCAGCTGCCTCGTGGTGGGGAATATAAACTTAAGGAATGTAGTAGATGTTGAATGGCGAGCAATGGACAGAACGATGGAGATGGAAGATGAAATGAAGGCTGTGTTGTCCCTTTTCAACTCTCCTTTCCACCGTCACGGCTGCGATCAACAACGGCCTCAAGCGTCTTTTTTTCTTTTGTTTTGGCCCACATTTCTTATCCACATCTTGCACCTTGAACCACAACCGCGACCGTATCATGCATAAATGTATCCCAACTATCTTCCCGAACAAGACACAACAGCAGCATGACTCACGTACTATTTATGCTACCAGCGCTGAGCGCTCTACACCCAAAAGGCTGTCTGGCACGTCGCTTAGCCTACCTCCAACCAAGCCCTCCAGAAGAGGCCATCTACGCAGCACGCCCCCCATGTTTCCACTGTTCTCCGAGATAATCGATAACCTCCGGGACGGCCAGGCACTGCCCTTGCCTCTGACGCCATCACTTATCTCCCCTCCATCATCAGCACTTGGAAGGCCACAGAAGAAACTTCAAACTTCATATGCCCAAATCACGGAGATTTCCTTATCCTTCTGTGGCATCGATAGGACGCATCGTGATACGGGAATATCCTTGCTATCTTATTCATCTGGGTGGTGCCTCTGGTATTCGGCGCGCAGCTACTCGAATTGGAAACTTGGGGTGGTCTGGCTCATTCACAATGGATCGGTGCATGGTATCACTGGTGCCGACCTTCGCAGCCCTTGTTCACGGTCGAGCAGCGTTTTCCTCCAAGTTACGAACTGCGTACGGCAACAAACAAAACAAAAAAGGTGTGCATTAAAAAAGGTGACAAAAGGACGACAAAAATACCGTACTCACCTTGGTCCAGAAGCGTCCACTCCTTCCGATGATCAAATTCCTTGCTCTTTGTCTAGACATACCATACCCCTCCTTTCGACAGTAAGCAATGCCACAATCCGGATATCCACTATACACTGCCTAAATGATTCCAGAATACAACGGACAATTGGGTGAAAGGCGCCTGGTTCTTCTCCCCTGAGCAGCCACGGTCTGCACGGTCCCATCTCCACCTCTGTCCATCTTCCGGAAATGACACCCCCGCCGGATTATACTCTCGACGAACAACGCCGCCACGAACATGGAACTCAAATTGGGTTTTTGCATCCGACTGACCAAGCTGAATTCACTGAATCGATGGAATGATTCGATTCATTCCTTTCGCTCCCATGCTTGCTCTTCTCCTCTTCTTTCCTTCTCTGAAGCCGCGGTCTACCTTTCGCATCGCTCGATGCCCGACGCCCACCCCATGTTCCCGAATGGCTGCTGGAACCCCAAACCTTCTGGCTCAGGTGCCTCTTGACTTGCGTTCTTCTGCAGCGATGGAGTAGTTGCATGTCCGGATCTAGCGTTTTGTGCACCATTTTGTCACTTGTGTCCTGTTATATTCTGTGCATCTTAGACTGCAGTGAGCTCCGGGCCTTGCATATTTTGGACGACACATTCAGTGCCCGGATCTCGACCATTCTGCGGCCCGTGTGTAATGAAGGTGTTTCTGTCACCTGGAGTCATAACTCGTCGCTCGTACCCTCATGGTTCTCGTTTTACCTTCGTTCGGTTTTAGAGTACGAGTTTCTGGCTTGGTTAGGAACTCTCGCGGCCTTTTCGAGCGTGTGTACGCGCTTTACTCTAACTGACCAAGACTTGACCATACATACAGCGTATCGCTGGGCGGTCATCCTCGGCGTCCGAGGTTTCCACCACGCAAGTATTCTAGTGGGAAGAGTTGGAGGTATAGTTTCTACTACTTTTCGTTAGTTGCAAACTTAGGAACGGCGGATACTGCCCAATATGCTTCCGCGACCTCAAAATAGCAGCTTTCTGCCCTGGGCGAGCAGCAGCCTGGAGTCCCTGGACTAAAAGTTCTCGCCTCATCATCAACCCATCGAAGTTTGCCTACGGAGGCCTACGGGAGACTAAAAGTCCATCATGCCCGGCATGCCGTGATTACGCAGCCGACAGTAATTACCATTAGAACGCTCTGTTGCCACGTACATTAATTACTTATGCTCTGCTGTCATACATGATGGGTAATTCCAGAATCAAGTTGAATCAAGTTGAATAATTAAACTTTCTGGGGACAGTTTTCCTACATAGAAAGCTGCGTCTTCGCTGCGATATGTTTTTTTAATGCGACCTAGGGAGCAGCCAGGGGCCAGGGCTCACGGAATCAAACTCAGGAGCCGCATTGGAGCGAGCGCTTGATAGAATAAATAGATACACACGGAACCAAATAACGTATTTGAAATAGGGCAGGATTCAATTGAGATAATCGCGGGACGTGGAGCGCCCGCGTCGCAACTTAGGAGGCTGGGCGCTTGTTGAGTCTGAGCGCGCTCCCTCCACCTGCGGCGAGCGCGCCACCGCGAAAAACGCGTCTATTTGCACCCAGCCATGCGTGGTTCCCCTGACAGTTTCCAGAAAAAACGAAATGAAAGGGGCAAGCGTGTGATCGCCAAAACGCGAGAGCACGTGATGTTCAACGCGTTGATATCAGCAGGATAAATTTCGTTTAGGTTGGGATTTATTTCATCAACCTAAACGTCCACCATAAATACCCCCCACGTCGTCCCCCGCAACGACGCCCTCGCTGCTCCCGACCACCACCACCCCGCGCCCACCATGCACCACGTCCCCGCCGCCCTCGCCCCGCCCGCGCCCCTGTCCCGCACCTCGTCATGCGCGAGCGTGTCATCCGAGGAGGACGCGTCCATGAGCTCCACCACCGTCACCGTCATCGGCAGCACGCGCCGCACGCGCAAGCGCTTCACCAACGTCCAGCTCACCATGCTCGAGAACCTCTTCCACCAAAACTCGCACCCGTCACGCGAGGACCGCGAGGCCGTCGCCAGGACCGGCGGAATGTGAGTCTTTCCCGCGCCCTGCCCCCGCCGCCCTACCCGATCTGACGCGTGTGCCGGCGTGCAGGGAGATCAAGTCCGTCACCATCTGGTTCCAGAACAAGCGGCAGACGGAGCGCAAGACCGCGCAGGCGGGCAACCCGGACGCGAACGCGCCGAGCCCGAACGTCGTCCCGAACATCACCAGCACGCTGCACACCTTCAGCCTGCACAACAGCGCGCACCACACCGTCTCGCGCACGTCCACGTCGAGCCCGCCCTTCAGCGTCAGCAGCCGCGGCACCGCGCGCCCCACGCTCGACCGCGTCGCCTCGCGCTCCGAGCTCCGCGCCGCCGCCCCGCGCACGCCGTCGCGCAGACAGGACAATCCGGGCGCCATCTGGGACAACATGCCCTCCTCCCCGCTCGCGCCCCCGATCAGCCCCCCCGCGCGCGAGTTCATCGACTTTGGGAAGAACGCCAAGACGCGGCGCACCCTCGAGTGGGCGTGCGCCGCCGCGCGGCTCGCGGACAAGGATAGCTACGCGAGTGGGATGAGCACAGGCTATGCGGCGTCCTCGCAAAGCGGCCCCAGCACGTCAGGGAGAAGCCTGGCGCGCAGCAGCAGCAAGGGCCGCACGGTGCACAAGCAGCGGAGCCGCTCGCACGTCGCGCGGCCGCCGCGGAGAGAGGGCAGCAGCGGGAGCGTGATGGACGTGGACCTGACGGACGAGGACGACGACCACGAGGCGATCACGCCCCCGAGCACCTGGGGCAAGGATGACCACCGCTGGCAGCGGACCGGCGGCGACAGCGCCCCCAGTCTGATGGCGATGACCGCGGCGACGGTGACGGGCGTGCTGCCGAAAGGCGTCGACGACGACGATATGTTCAAGGCTGCCCTGGCGCTATGTGGGCTGGGCCGTCGGACACAATAAAAAAGTATTTGCCGTGAAGACATGTAATTGGGGGCTGCGGTCTGTTTTTTTCTCTCTTTTTCTCGGAAGGACAGTTTGGTTTTGGATGGGACATTTGAGCGGGGGATAACGGACGTCGGGTGTCATCAGCTTCACCGTTGCATGCCATCTCAGTCCCTTTTCTCACCTCTTCATCTCGCTATTACGAATACTTTAACGACCCCAGCACACACTAGACCTACTTTGAATATCCCGCACGACACACCGACGACGATGGACCATCCGAACCTCTGCGATGCCGCCGCATTCGAAATACCCTGGACTCTAAAACTCTACTGTTCTTCTCTACTTGTATTTTCAGAGCTTTATATATAACCCCTACCTCTGCGTTGTAGTATACATTATATCCTCGGGCTGAAATTAGCAGTGCGCGCATTCAAACGTTGAAGACCTCAAGTCGCAGCAAATTCCGAATTCACTGTCTCAAGGTCTGCGCCGTCCGCCACCCGCGCCATGCGAGACGCGCCGCTCTTTTCGTCACTATTTATCGCGGGCATCTTGATTATCATCGATAAAATATGCTGCACATATGGAGTACAGAGGAGCGCCATCGGATTTAGCGAATTTTTTAAACACACCCCGGATCAACCTTCAGACTCAGGGTCAGCAGCTCATTCTCCGGTATAAAATACACATGCCCTCTAACCTCTAGTAACAAGCTCTAACAAACCATCGCAGGCATCCAACCCCTCCATCCGGCGCGACTACGACTACGCAGCGCGATCCACGAACTTCTTCAAAAACGCCCGCAGCTCCTGCTTCCCGACCCCGCCCTCCTCCCACGTCTGCAATATCGCCTCCCTCACGCGCCCCGCATTCCGCCCCATCTCCGCCCCCCGCGCGCCCCGCACCTCGTCGATCACCGCCCGGATCTCGCGCGCCACCGCTTCCCGCGTGCCGGCGGGCGCACGGCCGCCGAGCCTGTGGATGGGCCGGAGCCCGAGCGCGCCGGTGCGCACCTCGACGAGCTCGACGGCGACGCCCTTCTGCTCCGCGAGCTGCGCGAAGCCGATGGGCTGGTCGGCCATGAACGGCCAGCCGATTCTGCAGGACGCGTAAGGAGTAAGGGATGTGGATTGGAGGGTTTGCTTTGGAGATGAGGGGAGGGGGGCTTACAGAGGGATGCCGTTTGCGAGCGCTTCTGTGGTGCCGCCGTGACCGCCGTGGGTTAGGAACCAGCCGATGGACTTTTGAACGCGCGGTAAGGATTCGACAATGTATTAGGTCATATGCAGTGCTCTCCATACCTTATGAGTCAAAATATACTGCTGAGGCGCCCATTTCGTTAGCAAGCCCAAGCCCGACGCCTCGACTTTCTTATGGAGTTCATCGGATACGTTCGCAAAGACTGATGCCAGACAAAAGACCTGATACCCTCAATGAGAAAAGAAAAAAAGAGGCAGATGTAGCCCAGGAAAACTCACGAAAGGCATTTCCTTCTCAATCAACGCGTTGATAAGTTCCTCAACATACTCTGGCTTGGTCGGCCAGAACAGCGTTCCGAGGGATATCTCAACGGAGGAAGGTAAGGACAAGTATTAAATATATAAAAAAGATGAAAGATGACTTACGAATAAAACAGATTTTTCCCCGTGTTTTTGGAGGGACTTCTCCAAGAATACTTCGACGGCGGTGTCACCCCTGCTGCTAACGGAGGTGCTGCCGTATCCGATAGGCAGCAAAGGGCCCACAGCATATGCGGGTTTGCCCCAACCAGCGAACCAAGACCGGAAGGCCTCCACTGATTCTGCATGTTCGTACGTTTCGGACGTGGCGATTATCACGCCGTCGCTTTGTTTGAAAAATCTGAAGAAAATTGAGAGGAAAGTAAGAAACGAAAGTGTGAGCACTCACACATGCGCAGCTCGTGCTAAGGGCGACAACGGAACTTTGTAAGGAAGCTAGGTGCTTCAGCGTCAATATTATTCAGACAACATTTCAATCATTCTTGCTTACAATCTGCGGGAAGAATTCGTAATCGTACATTGGGGGAATACCAGCTATATTGATGAGTTTCCCCTGAGCCGCATGATAAATCTTGCGAGTAGGGCGTTACTAATGCCCACATTTGAAACGTAGTCATTGAGGATGGAGCGTACCTTCTCGCCAACTTCATCATCAGGTTCGCCTGTCCTTTCAACTTCGGCTTGAATTTGCGCATCTAAATCCCCAAGGCCGCCGATCTCTTGTGGGCCACAAAGGCGGATGGTCGAGGCGGCAGTAGACGACAAAAAGGCCACGATAGGTATGGTATTTCCAGAAACCTCTCGCGTGGCGAGCAAAAGCCCTAAGGCAAAGAACTAGGAGAAACAGGGAACTTACATATTAAATACATTTCAATGTAGAGCTAGAACTTACATCCATAATAATTGCGGTGGGCGCTGGGGCCGGGTCAAATGTTGTTCCTGTCTTCGCGCAGGTAATTGGCTTTTCCTGAAGGAGAGTCTGATATGCAGTGGGGTACGTGGCAATGAACCCTCCCAAGACCTTGAACATATCAGGATCCTCGCTATCGAAAGTCGCGACAACCCTGTTAGAAGATAAAAACCAACGTCAACAATCGACTTCAGTCACAGCTTCAGCAGGAATAATCACCTAATGCGTTCACGAAGATGTGCTCGCGACGCGTCTTGGAAATGTGTGGCTACATCCGAAAGCGCTTTATCGATCATAGTAGGGGGAAGGAGGACTGTCAAAACGATATCATCGCGTTCAAGCACCAGTCTCGTAGCCAGGACTAGCAAAGGTCTGATATGGCCTATGGTTCAGAAAGAAGATGATAATCCATTAGAGTGTTACTGCATAAAATCTGGGGACCAGAAATCTTACCCCACGCTGGGATCGCTGCAAGGATTAAATGGGTTGTTTTGGTGTAAAGCGGCGCTTTACGGGTAGTTCTTAAGCTGTACAAACTAAGCCAGAACCAATATAATTGGTAGACTACGTGGTACAAGCAAAAGATCTACTGTCTGATTACAAATGCAAGTACTTAAATAGTGGCATCACCGAGGGTGATGCCAAACAAGATATAATATGATGCGTCACGGGGCACGCCCGTGACATACCCCCCCTTGAGATCGCTGCGCGATCTCTAACAAAATTTAACAAGAATATGGCAAGTCCATATGATGATGATTGGTTGCAGGAGGACTGTTAGTCCTCCATGTGTGGTTGTGATGGTGGAGGTGGGTCGTCGTGGTCGTTCGCGTGGTTTTCGCCCCCATCGTCCGTGTTCTCCATGACGGCGTCCTGCGTGCCATCGAGCGTTGTATCATTCGTGTTAACGAGTGAAGATGTAGTGCTAGCAACCGCGTTAGCGGTTGCATCGTCACTGCTGCTCGTGGGCAACGCGGCAGGAGGTGGGGGCGGAGGCGGCGGTGCGATTGCGGTGTTGGTGGTAATGGCTGTTGCAGCCAGCAATCTCGCACGTAACTCCGCGACACCCGCGTCGGCGTCGTTGCGCGAGCGCCCGGATAGGTAGCGGCGATATGGTGTATCGCCTGTCAGCAGCCATCCTCGCGCGTTGAGACTAAACACCCCTCGTTGTTCCTCGGTGTCGAGGATTATATGCATACGGAGGATCTCGTCCTCCGTTGGGTGCCTCCAGCCATCCCATGCGGGTATCGCAGGCGGGGCGCCATATTGGTCAAGTCGGTGCAGGCGCTCATTGTCCTGCTCATCCAGTAGTGCCCTATCGAGGGCCGATCCATGGTAGTGCTGGTCCAAGAATTGCAGCCCGTACAGATATGCGTGATCGACCCAATCGGTTGGGATGCAGTTATGAATGAGGACTTGGATGATGTCCTCAATCGTCATATTCGACGCATGGCGGTCGTCGATGACTAGGCGCTGGAACACGAACTGCGGGCCAGCTTGGGGGTGCATTGGTGCGCCTGGATTGTTGACGTTGTGCGCGGCAACAGCATCCGTGTAACGGAAAGGCATTGCAGTCAGTGCGGCGTACAGCCGCATGAAGACTGATCGCGCGTGGGAGTTGGCGGGGGCCAGCATCCTTCCGAGGCCATAACCGAACAGGGAGCGACGATGGATGCGGTAGGAGTGGTCCATGACCACCCCCAGGAATGGGTTGGATGAACCTGGCCGTCCATGTAGCATGATGTATTGACCCATGACGTCCTGGTTTAACGATTCACGGGGATCAGGTGTGGGCATGCCCGCACCTCGTGTGCTGTTGGATGGGTTGCTCACTATTGCTCGAGAGAAGTCGCGTGCTATGGGTGCAGGTCCCATAAAGTGTGGCCCCACATCTGGTTGGTAGCTCTGGTTGAATCCAGAATCCATGAACGCGGCCATGGTGCGATCCCATAACGCTGGGTGTATGCGCCCGATGACGGTGTGGAACTCGGTTAGGAGGCAGTAGGCCTCCATACGCACCGTGTCATCCAGACGAGCGTTGGTGGCAATCGTCATGAGACGATCGAGCTCCTCTGGATTGCGTGGGACGCCCCTTGGAACACGCGAGTAGAGGGGGTGCCCATGAACAGGGCGGTACCCTGATTGATTCTGCATCTCGAATTGAGACGCCACAGCCGCACTCTGGCCAACATACACGATGTTGGTGCGGGCCGAGTAGTAGATCCTCTGTCTCGGCCACATCCCGAGCATGGCGTTGTTACGCTCAATTGAGTTTGAGGGTGGTATCCTTACCACCCCAAGTCCGTCTGGAACACGTCCAGACATTTGTCGTTCGACTCGTCGTCTCTTCTCGGCGAGGGCTTTAGCCCTCAACTCCTTCTCTTCCTTCACGTCGCGATTGTGCTTTCGGCGATTCCTGAGGTCCGCCTCTGATGGCCAGTCACCGCCCTGCGCGCGAGCAATGCTTTGTGGGTCTTCGTCCCACAACTCAACAGACTCATCGCTCGAGCTTTCGTCGGAGTCGCGAGGGGGCGATGCCCGCTCGATTGTTGGGTCGTTCTCGACGGCAGGCGGGGCGGGGTAGCTGGGTGGCATCGTGACGAGTGTCACTGGTCCGAATCCCCTTGGTACGAACGGGATGTACGCATCCGTGTCCATCTTGATGTCCTCTTCGTACGCTGAGGGTGGGTCCCTCGTTTCGTATCGCGGCTGGCGCGACGACGACGCGCGCATGTTTCGTCGCGGTTGTGAGGGTCCGGCCCTCTCTACGCGCTCGTCGTGTGGTGCTGGTGGTAGGGCATGCCCTACAGGTGGGTTGGGTGTATGGGTGTACGAGGACCCTCCGTCCTCGCTGGCTTGGAAGTCACGCCGTTTTGGGGGGCGTTGTTCTTCATCGCGGTCCTCTTCGGATGGCGCTTCTCGTTTGCGGCCCTTCCTGAGAGTCGCATTCGCTGTGCGGAGGTGGTCCACCTCCGCTCGGGCTGCTTCCAGGCGTAGGAGGATCTCGTTGATGAGGATGGCCGTCTCATCATCGGGCTCGTCTCCTTCTAGGGACATCGAGATCCCTGCTCTGAGTAGCCGCTCATTGAGGCGCTTGGTTGCCTCGTCCTCGTCATCCTGTGGCGCTGAGTCCACACTCCGTGCTCTCTGTTTCCCCTTGTTCTTCCTAGGGGGCGTTCTGTTGCCATTGTCCCTAGGGTGAGGGGGTTGGTCTGATTGCGTGCGCGTCAGGCTCGGGCCGGGTGCGTTTCTCGTGGGTGGGGGATGGTATCCTCCATGGTTTGGTGGTGGGGGTGGTAGGATCCACCTGGTTGATTGTATGAGGGATGGGGTTGCCCCATCGTTGGTGGTGGTGGATGGGATTGTCCCATCATCGGTGGTCCAGGAGGGTAGTACCCTCCAAATGGATTTTGGTATGTGGGGGCCGTTTGCTGGAAGGGGTCGGAAAAGTGGCGCTGAGCGCCCCCGTTCCCCCCCCTACCAGATCCAGCCCCGCCTCGGATCTGCTGTCCGCGGCTCCGGCCGCGTCCGCCTCGCTGTCCACGCCCTTGCTGCCAGTCGCCGCGCTGTGCCATAGTTGGAATGAGTGGGTAGGCGATGGGGTGTGGTGGGTGGGTTGTATAAGGAGGGATGCAGGGCCTTGTCGATTTCGACGCGATTAAATTTTTGGAACTCCGTCCAAATCGTTCTCACGATTGCGGTCTCGTGATCGCGTGTCGGGCCGGCTCATGTCCGCTTAGATAGCTGCGAGGGCCGTCTAGCGCCCTGCATTTCGAGGTATCGGTCCAAGGCCTCTAGGTCCTTGCATTCGGCATGGGGTTCCCATGTAGTGTCGCCGGCACTCCATCGAATCTCATATTCGATGTGGCCATCAGTTGTCCACCGATGGCCCAGTATATCGTCTACGAACCATTCCTGATCGTCGGCGGCGCCGAAGTCATAGGGCTCTGGCTGAGCCCTGTTAGGGAATAGCGCGTCATCGGATGGGTGGTAGGGCCTCAGTAGCGAGGCATGGAATGTAGGATTAATCCTGCGTGTTTGCAGAGCTGTAGGCAATTGCAAAGTGTATGTCGATGTCTTGGGGTATGCCATCAATACACGATATGGTCCAATGTATTTCGGGCAGAGCTTCCGCGCTCTGCTCTTTGCTATTTTCAAATTCTTGGTCGATAAATATACCAAGTCTCCTGTTGCGAGGGCAAGTTCCTCGCCACGACGTTTATTTGAGTGATGTGTTTGTAGCGCGCGCGCTTCAATAATCGCGTCATGCGCCTCGGCTAGGTGCTCGAGGGCAGCCTCTGCGAAGGACCTAATACCCTTCGCGACGCCCTCGTTACTTCGAATTTCGCGGATCATGGAGGGCATGTATCCTCCATTCAGTTCGAACGGTGCATATTTCGTGGTTTCCGATATGCTCGCGTTTATCGCGAATTCGGTCATTGCCACTTTATCAACCCAGTTTTTCTGGTTTGCATGGACCAGAGTACGAAAAATTTGTCCAACGTTCTTATTGGCACGCTCAGTCTGTCCATCAGTCTGCGGATGGAATGATGTCGACATTAATAGGCGCGTGCCTAATATCTTATGGAGCTCACGCCACCATCGCGAAGTGAACTTCGAGTCTCGATCGCTGACGATCGTGCTTGGTAGGCCGTGTAGCCTCACGATTTCTCGTAGGTATATCCATGAAAGTTCTGATGCCGTTGTGGTTGTGTTCACTGGTATTAAGTGAACCATACTTGTCATTCGGCATATAATTACCCAAAGGTAGTTAAATCCTTTGGATTCAGGGAATGGACCAATGAAGTCCATTCCTATCGAGTCCCAAGGTTTAGTTGGTACGGGCAGTGTGTGGAGCTTTCCAGCGGGTGGTCGTGTTGAGGTCTTCGACCTCTGACATGACTCGCACGTTCGACAGAACTCGCGCACGTCCTTGGCGATCTGTGGCCACCAATACCATCTCCGTATGTATTCGGATGTGCGTTGTTCACCGAAATGACCGACAACTTCGTGGGCCTGAGTGAGAACCTTGGTTATGAGTTCGCGCTCGCGTGGTACGCACGTTACGCGGTTTTCGTTATGGTTCGTGAACCATATTATCCCATCCTTTATTTCAAAGGCGGGATGTTCTGATGGCTGGTCCATGACCAGCGAGAACAGTTTGTCGTTGGCATATGCTGCTTTTATTTTTGTGATGAACTCGTCATCATTTGGCAGCTTTGGCGCGGGCACATTATTCCTGTTGAATAGTGCCTCTCCGAGGCTCATGTCCTCGTGGTTCGCTCCGGCAGAACTCGCGCGGGTCGCCATATCACTATCGTGATCCAAGTCATTGAGGCCCTCGGCCTCTTTCATCTCTTGCGCTTCGTGTTCGCGCTCTTCGCGCTTGTCACAGGTACCTACATGCCACGGTATCGTGTAACACATCACATTGGCTAACTACATTGTATCATTCGTCACGGTTCCACTGGTCAACACTGGCCAGTCCTGCATTGTACCATGTAACACGGCACACTGTCCAGGGACATTGTACCGTTGGGAACAGTTCTACAGTATACTGTACACATGTTAATACCATGCGGCATCATATTTTCCGATGCAGTGGCATCCCTCTTTCGAGGTGCGGCGTCATCCAGATGTGAAAGCGGTGTCATATATATGCCTTTTAAAAATATACATCAGGCGGAAATGCTAAAAAAACTTCGGCATCATGTGAATACTATTGATATAGGATTGCAATAGGATGCCGATTTTTTTTCGGCATCCAATATCCATATAATGTCTGGTGAGCATAGGATGCCACAAAAATGTGGCGTCATGTACTGATATTGGATGTAGGATGCCGCATTTTTTCGGCGTCATGCAAATGTAAATTTGATAGGATGCCACATTTTTTCGGCATCATGCAAATATAAATTTGATAGGATGCCGCATTTTTTCGGCATCATGCAAATGTAAATTTGATAGGATGCCGCATTTTTTCGGCATCATGCAAATGTAAATTTGATAGTATGCCGCATTTTTTCAGTGTCATGCAAATATAAATTTGATAGGATGCCACATTTTTTTGGCATCATGCAAATATAAATTTGAAAGGATGCCGCATTTTTTCGGCGTCATGCAAATGTAAATTTGATAGTATGCCGCATTTTTTCAGCGTCATGCAAATATAAATTTGATAGGATGCCACATTTTCCCAGCATCATGCAAATATAAATTTGATAGGATGCCGCTTTTTTTTCGGTGTCATGCAAATGTAAATTTGATAGGATGCCGCATTTTTTCGGCGTCATGCAAATGTAAATTTGATAGGATGCCGCATTTTTTTGGCGTCATGCAAATGTAAATTTGATAGGATGCCACATTCTTTCGGCATCATGCAAATATGAATTTGATAGGATGCCGCATTTTTTCAGCATCATGCTATTGTTGTTAGACAGGCATAGGATGCCACATTTTCCATGGTATGGGCTATGTAGAAAAGATATTGTTGCATATTTCTGTGGCATGGTGTATATATTGGTGTAGGATGCCGCATTTTTCACATGCACGGTGGATAGCGCTCATTTAGATGAAGTGCTCGTAATAATATTGTGTGGCTGTGAGCCATGTGACGAGAAAATACCATATATGGGCATGGAATGGTGGCACCTTCCTCCTCCCCCACAACATCAAAATCAATTTCCTCCGTCATTTCCCCATAAAATCTTTCAATTCTTTTTCCATAATTTTACGTTAGTGTACTACTACATATTCTGAGCTTGGTACATTTTCAAACATTATGTAGCAATTACTACAGGACTATCTTTGCATTTGAAACTATAAATAATAGGTTATTGAAACCTTTGAGGATGTTATTTGAGAATCTGCATCGGTGAAAGAGTAGATATATGTTTAAAGTGTATATTTCAAAGGTTGGTGGAAGATCTGCTGATGTATACACACCTAAGGAAATAGAAAAGCCATATTGAATTTATTATTGATTGTTGGGCTCATATCATAGCCAATACATGTGGTAGTATCAATATAAAAGCAGACATCGAATGGTGAGTACATCCTGTATATATCCCTCAGCCATTAGAAGTGCATCCGCTCAAATATTGAGGTGTAAGAAGATGAAACATGTCAGACAAGCATAAAATGTGTATTTGTGCCACAGATGTACGAATAAGCACCCAGAAATTCGATGCATCTGAGGTTAGAAGGTGCTGCCAAATACCTACAGAATGAGATAGGCCGGAAGAAAATCGAGCCAGTGGTTGGAAAGACAGATTGAAAATACTATCTTGGACATCATTTTTGACATGATTACAATTGTAATACTGTTCTGGTTCATGCAATCCGATGTTTTAGGTACCATTTCAAACCTATCTTTCCAACCACTGGCTCGATTTTTTTCCGGCTATCTCATTCTGTAGGTATTTGGCAGCACCTTCTAACCTCAGATGCATCGAATTTCTGGGTGCTTATTCGTACATCTGTGGCACAAATACACATTTTATGCTTGTCTGACATGTTTCATCTTCTTACACCTCAATATTTGAGCGGATGCACTTCTAATGGCTGAGGGATATATACAGGATGTACTCAGCATTCGATATCTGCTTTTATATTGATACTACCACATGTATTGGCTATGATATGAGCCCAACAATCAATAATAAATTCAATATGGCTTTTCTATTTCCTTAGGTGTGTATACATCAGCAGATCTTCCACCAACCTTTGAAATATACACTTTAAACATATATCTACTCTTTCACCGATGCAGATTCTCAAATAACATCCTCAAAGGTTTCAATAACCTATTATTTATAGTTTCAAATGCAAAGATAGTCCTGTAGTAATTGCTACATAATGTTTGAAAATGTACCAAGCTCAGAATATGTAGTAGTACACTAACGTAAAATTATGGAAAAAGAATTGAAAGATTTATGGGGAAATGACGGAGGAAATTGATTTTGATGTTGTGGGGGAGGAGGAAGGTGCCACCATTCCATGCCCATATATGGTATTTTCTCGTCACATGGCTCACAGCCACACAATATTATTACGAGCACTTCATCTAAATGAGCGCTATCCACCGTGCATGTGAAAAATGCGGCATCCTACACCAATATATGCACCATGCCACAGAAATATGCAACAATATCTTTTCTACATAGCCCATACCATCAAAAATGCGGCATCCTATGCCTCTCTAACAACAATTGCATGATGCCGCAAAAATGCGGCATCCTACCCCCATCCAATTTGCATGATGCCGAGAAAATGTGGCATCCTACCCACATTCAATGTCAATTTTATATTTGCATGATGCCAAAAAAATGTGGCATCCTACCCCCATCCAATTTGCATAATGCCGCAAAAATGCAGCATCCTACCCCATCAAATATCAAATCTATATGTGCACGACGCCGCAAAAATGCGGCATCCTACTCTATCCAATGTCAATTTTATATTTGCATGATGACGAAAAAATGCGGCATCCTACCCCATCAAATATCAAATTTATATTGGCATGACGCCGCAAAAATGCGGCATCCTACCCCTATCCAATGTCAATTTTATATTTGCATGACGCCGCAAAAATGCGGCATCCTCCATCCAATGACGCCGCATTTTTGCGGCATTTTATGCTCACCATACATTATATTTATATTGGATGCCGATTTTTCGGCATCCTATTCCAATCCTATATCATATATTATACAAACAATGCCGAAAAAAATTTGGTATCGCCAGAACAGTGTATATATTTAAAATGCATATATATGACGCCGCTTTCCCAACTGGATGATGCCGCACCTGAAAAGAGTGATGCCGCTGCATTGAAAAATATGATGCCGGATAATACTCAATTACTCACAGTATACTGTAGAGCCGTTCGCAACGGTACAATGTCCCCTAGACAGTGTGCCGTTTTATACGGTACATTGTACACTGACCATTGTTGACCAGTGGAACCGTGACCAACGGTACAAAGTACTTAGCCAATCAGACGTGTCACACGGTACCATGCCGCAGCGCTATGTGCTTGTCATTCAGGCGCCTACTGCGTCGCAGTTCCCTAGCTTGCATCGCCCTCAGCTCGACTACGCGCTCCTTAATCTCTCGAGTCCGTTCAACCGGGAGATCTTCTCCTTCCGGATCAATTCTTGCGTCTGCGCGAACGTATTCATGGGGCTCGTAGACGTCGGCGCTAGTATCGTTCTCGTAGTATCGAGATAAGCAGTCCGCCGCCTTGTTATATTCCCCTTTGATGTATGTGATGTCAAAGTCGAATCGCGACATGTAATCCGTCCATCGGCGTTGCCGATGGGATAAGTTCACCTGTGTCTTGAAGAATTCAAGAGCTTTATGGTCTGTGATGACATGTAGGCGGTGTCCTACTAGCTTGTCCTCCCACTTTATTAGGGATTCTAGTATGGCCAGTGTCTCGAGCTCATGTACAGCATAGTTTTGCTGGGCGCTAGTGAACTTTTTGGACATGAATCCGGCGGGTCTGCATTGTTGCCAGGATGGACCTTGTCCATACATTGCTCCAACGCCCGTTTTCGACGCATCGCATATGAGCCATATAGGCTCACCGGATTTCGGGTCGATGGGTCGTATGATCGGCGTCTTGCAGCATATTCGTTTGATCATGTCAAAACATCGCTGATGTAGTGGTCTCCAGTGGAATGGCGCGCCATTCATTGTCATCGCGAGGAGAGGCCCGGTATAGGCAGATATATTGGGTAGGAAATTTCCTACATAGTTGACTAGCCCAACGAATCGTTGGATGTCGTTGTAATTCCGCGGTACTCGCCATTCGCGTATGCGTGATAACTTGTCCGCGTCAGGGTGTATTCCTTGGTCGTCGATGATATGACCAAGGCAATCGATTCTTTCGGCGTATAATTCGCACTTTTTCCATTTCAAAAACAGCTGACTAGCGCGTAAGCGCTCGAATACATATTTGAGGTGTCTTTCATGTTCCTCGACACTATCTGAGAAGATGAATATGTCATCCAGATATACGTGCATGAAGCGGCCGATGGCGTCCCTGAATATGGACGTCATTAGGCGCTGGAATGTGGCAGGGGCATTGCAGTCGCCCTGCTGTATAACGTTGCTAACGTATGTCCCAGCAATTGTTGCAAATGCCGTTTTATGTACATCTTCAGGGCGTACCCTGACTTGTTCATATGCATCGGCCAGATCGATTTTCGATCTGATCTTTCCTCGCGCGACGTCCTCACGTATGACGTCTTGGTCGGGTAGAGGCGTAACATCCTTTACTGTGTTGTCGTTTCGTAGTCGTGCATCGACTACTGTACGAAGGCGTCCATCCTTCTTGGGGATGCACATAATCGGTGCGGCCTGTGCGCACGATTTGGCTTCCCACCATCCTGCGTTCACGTATCGGTTGAGTTTTTCGTAGAACTCGTCTCGTAGTGATAGTGGGCATCGAGGCATGTGGTACGCGTACCGCTTGTTTTCCTCAATTAGATGAATTTCATGGTTTACTTCTCTGAAGGGGGTAGAACCTCCTTGACGCCTTGTACCATATCATGAAACTCGTCATGCCATTGTTGGCGTAATCGAGGATAGTCTTCCTCGGAAAGGCCTGTCGCTTTTCCTTTTCCTTTTCTGTCCGGCTTCTTGTCCGGAGGCTGTTTCCGTTTGGGTTCATCGAATCTTGCACGCAATTTTTGAATGGATGTGCTCCATTCGTCTACTGGTGTCTCCAGTCTGACTACTGATTGTGCATGCAGTCGTTCGCGTTCCGTGTTATCAGGGTACCAAGTCCCTGTGAATTCTTGAGTTGAGGATATTTCGTCGTCCTCTGGTGTTCGATAACACTCTCCGCGAGGTCTGAACCTCGCCCAATCATTTGTTCTCATATCTGATACCATGGCGTTCCATTCTGTCGGCATTCGTGGATCGGGCATCCACTCGAATTGTGGTGGTGGTGTCGGTCTATCCCAGAACGACTGTCGTTCTTTCGGAACTTGGTCTTCCTGGATTTCTTTGGCCAGGTTGTCCATGCGTCTTTGGTCCTCCTCATCTGTTACAAGGTCTTCGACCTTGACTCGTGATGACGTAGGTTGGCAGTATGGTATTTCCATACTTTTTGGGACAGGTTTTGCATGTTTCTTGTGTGTTTTGTTGTGGGTTTTCTTACCCATATCGTTTTTTCTGTCCTTATCCCCCCCTTGGGAAGAGATAAGAACTCTTCCTCACTCAGCAACATGTTTGGGTGGTCGACAGCGAGAGATGGCATTTTAAGTCCATCTCCGGCGTCCGCGATATCCTCCACAGTCGCTTTCGGGGTAGGCAGTCACTCCTTAACTTTCTCGGAGGCTCTGTACCTCCTCAAACGACCATCTGTGTCCTTTAATTGGACGCGCGTCGCTGCCAGTGCTTTACCGTCGATAATAACTTCGTTTGTAACGAAGTTAAGGATGACCTTATGCTGTCGCATAAAAGGAGTGCCTACGATCATGTCGTAGCGATCAAAGTTAGCGATGTCGACATATATCGTCGACATTTTCCCGAAGATGTCGATGAGGACATCCGCTCCGTATTTAATCATTGATCGACTCCCGACTGTGCCTAATTGGAGGATGTGTGGGTCTAATAGGGTGTCCACCACGATGTCTGCGACATGCGCAAACGTTGGTGTGATACCAGTTGTGGTGCTTCCTGAGTCCCAGAGGACCCATGCATCCATGCCACCGACCTTCAAGTATGTCGCGAGACATTCTTTGTCCTCGTTGCGTACAACAGGTCGGACACGGCTATTGTTCGAGGTACGCACGCGTACCCTCCGCATAAGGATTTCCTCCTTAGTGGCGCTTGCGTTAACCGCAGATAAGCGATCGCGGGTTGCGGGGACTGGGTCCTCATTTCTGTCGGCAGGGGATACAGTCATCGCCCGCATGAAATCTGAGGAACCCTCAGATTGGTAACCCTCGACCTCGATGTCGGTGAAGGTCTGGCCTTCATCGTGGTCTTCCGCACATGCTTCGCAGTCACTCGCGCAGCTGTCTGCGTCGTCGCCATCGTTCGCTGTCGCGTCTCCATTATCCGAGGGCGTGTCCTCGGAATGGGCTGCCCGTACATGGACCCTCTTGTTCTTTGGGGGTTGTGGGCAGTCTTTGGAGAAGTGTCCTTCACCTCCGCAGTTGAAGCATGTCAGGGTATTGCCACTGCCAGAGGCTCTGTTCCACGTTTTGTTACGTGGAGCCTCCTGGCTTGGGTTATCTTTCAGCGGCGTTTTCGTCGCGGTTGGTTGAGAGGGTCGATCCTCCCTTGGCGATGTATGATTTGCGCGTCGATGTGTTTTCTGCGAGCCCGGGCGACGGCGATCGGTCGTCGCCTCATTGGGCTTTGCGGTCGACGGCGCGGTGTGTATTCTCGCTCGGCGATTGTAATAATCATCTGTCTTGACTCGTGATTCATGTGCTATAGCGAAGGCAATGAAGTCCTCCATAGTGTGAGCTTCAGGTGATAATCCTCGCTCGCGGAGGAGCTCAGTTCGCATGTCCTTAGGTATTCCTTCAAGGAATACTTCGATGAATGAGAAATCATCGGGGTAGGCAGCCATGTTTGTGGCGAACCCAATGAGTTCGTCATAGTATGCTTGTACTCCGCGAGATGCGGAGTACTTGGCTTTCCTGAAGCCCTCGCGTGCATCCTGCATTGTCGTAGCATGGATAAATCGGTTGTATAAAGCTATTATTACAGCTTCGAACGTCCAACCGAGTTTGGTACGACTAACACTGAGTACATGACGAATATACCACTCGTGGGCTTCCCCACCTAGGTGTTCACCGAGTATTATTACTCGCATGCGGTCTAATTCTTTTCCTCCTAGCTGGCGCACCGCCATCTTGTAGGCTAAATCTGATAGCCAGTTTTCCAAGTCAGCGAACTTGGATGAACCGGTGTATTTTTCACCGGTGTCGAGTTTCTGATTAAATTTGACACCATCAGGATAAGATATCCTGACGCTAAGAGCTTCATGAATCAGTGTAGTGAGCCGTTGCTCCATGATGGATCGGTGACGATCCGAAGCTTCAACTACGCCAGGGGCGTCGTGGCGAGGTCCGAGCGACCTCGGTGTTGAGTATCCTCGACTAAAATGTCGATTGGTTGCGGGAGCGGTGCCGAGGTCCAAGACCTCGCTGTCTCTTGGCTCAAAGCTGAACCGTACTGCTGACTTTGGGGTATGGTCCCGTGGGCCATACTTCCGTCGTTCCTCACGATATTCGTCGCGTCGTTCTTCGCGGTAGTTATCACGTCGTTCTTCGCGATAATCGTCGCGTCGTTCTTCACGGTAGTTATCACGTCGTTCTTCGCGATAGTCGTCGCGTCGGTCAGGACTGATTATCCTTTCCGGGAGGTCGTTGACCTCCTCGAATTTAACCTGTGTCGGTGCATCATTTCCTAATGATTCTCCTGGATAATCCAGGTCGTATGCGTTTGGTCCTCGTAACTCGACGCCCTGGTCATCGATTAACGATTCACCAGTTCTATTAATGTCGTCTCGCCTGAGGCGTTGGTAGGCGACTCTGTCCTTCCAATTCATAGCCCTCGGCGTTCTTACGGTAACGTTTGGGTACGTTACCCGATTATCCGTGTTGGGGGCTTCGCCCACATTGTTGGTTGCGGTATATAATGGTACCGCGCTCGTCTCGCGAGCTTGTAGGCGGTTAGACGCAGCGCGTCGTCTCTGGTACTGTTCGTTCGTTTCGTCCCATCGTCGTGGTTCGTCGAGACCCGCCCTTGCCATTTCCAACGTGGGGGATGAGTGCGTAAATGGTTCTCCGACCATTTGTGATGCCGTGGGAGGGGACGTGGTCGTTGACCCTCCTCGATGTGTCAGTGTTGGTACCACTGATGCACATAGCGCTGCGGCATGGTACCGTGTGACACGTCTGATTGGCTAAGTACTTTGTACCGTTGGTCACGGTTCCACTGGTCAACAATGGTCAGTGTACAATGTACCGTATAAAACGGCACACTGTCTAGGGGACATTGTACCGTTGCGAACGGCTCTACAGTATACTGTGAGTAATTGAGTATTATCCGGCATCATATTTTTCAATGCAGCGGCATCACTCTTTTCAGGTGCGGCATCATCCAGTTGGGAAAGCGGCGTCATATATATGCATTTTAAATATATACACTGTTCTGGCGATACCAAATTTTTTTCGGCATTGTTTGTATAATATATGATATAGGATTGGAATAGGATGCCGAAAAATCGGCATCCAATATAAATATAATGTATGGTGAGCATAAAATGCCGCAAAAATGCGGCGTCATTGGATGGAGGATGCCGCATTTTTGCGGCGTCATGCAAATATAAAATTGACATTGGATAGGGGTAGGATGCCGCATTTTTGCGGCGTCATGCCAATATAAATTTGATATTTGATGGGGTAGGATGCCGCATTTTTTCGTCATCATGCAAATATAAAATTGACATTGGATAGAGTAGGATGCCGCATTTTTGCGGCGTCGTGCACATATAGATTTGATATTTGATGGGGTAGGATGCTGCATTTTTGCGGCATTATGCAAATTGGATGGGGGTAGGATGCCACATTTTTTTGGCATCATGCAAATATAAAATTGACATTGAATGTGGGTAGGATGCCACATTTTCTCGGCATCATGCAAATTGGATGGGGGTAGGATGCCGCATTTTTGCGGCATCATGCAATTGTTGTTAGAGAGGCATAGGATGCCGCATTTTTGATGGTATGGGCTATGTAGAAAAGATATTGTTGCATATTTCTGTGGCATGGTGCATATATTGGTGTAGGATGCCGCATTTTTCACATGCACGGTGGATAGCGCTCATTTAGATGAAGTGCTCGTAATAATATTGTGTGGCTGTGAGCCATGTGACGAGAAAATACCATATATGGGCATGGAATGGTGGCACCTTCCTCCTCCCCCACAACATCAAAATCAATTTCCTCCGTCATTTCCCCATAAAATCTTTCAATTCTTTTTCCATAATTTTACGTTAGTGTACTACTACATATTCTGAGCTTGGTACATTTTCAAACATTATGTAGCAATTACTACAGGACTATCTTTGCATTTGAAACTATAAATAATAGGTTATTGAAACCTTTGAGGATGTTATTTGAGAATCTGCATCGGTGAAAGAGTAGATATATGTTTAAAGTGTATATTTCAAAGGTTGGTGGAAGATCTGCTGATGTATACACACCTAAGGAAATAGAAAAGCCATATTGAATTTATTATTGATTGTTGGGCTCATATCATAGCCAATACATGTGGTAGTATCAATATAAAAGCAGATATCGAATGCTGAGTACATCCTGTATATATCCCTCAGCCATTAGAAGTGCATCCGCTCAAATATTGAGGTGTAAGAAGATGAAACATGTCAGACAAGCATAAAATGTGTATTTGTGCCACAGATGTACGAATAAGCACCCAGAAATTCGATGCATCTGAGGTTAGAAGGTGCTGCCAAATACCTACAGAATGAGATATGCCGGAAAAAAATCGAGCCAGTGGTTGGAAAGATAGGTTTGAAATGGTACCTAAAACATCGGATTGCATGAACCAGAACAGTATTACAATTGTAATCATGTCAAAAATGATGTCCAAGATAGTATTTTCAATCTGTCTTTCCAACCACTGGCTCGATTTTCTTCCGGCCTATCTCATTCTGTAGGTATTTGGCAGCACCTTCTAACCTCAGATGCATCGAATTTCTGGGTGCTTATTCGTACATCTGTGGCACAAATACACATTTTATGCTTGTCTGACATGTTTCATCTTCTTACACCTCAATATTTGAGCGGATGCACTTCTAATGGCTGAGGGATATATACAGGATGTACTCACCATTCGATGTCTGCTTTTATATTGATACTACCACATGTATTGGCTATGATATGAGCCCAACAATCAATAATAAATTCAATATGGCTTTTCTATTTCCTTAGGTGTGTATACATCAGCAGATCTTCCACCAACCTTTGAAATATACACTTTAAACATATATCTACTCTTTCACCGATGCAGATTCTCAAATAACATCCTCAAAGGTTTCAATAACCTATTATTTATAGTTTCAAATGCAAAGATAGTCCTGTAGTAATTGCTACATAATGTTTGAAAATGTACCAAGCTCAGAATATGTAGTAGTACACTAACGTAAAATTATGGAAAAAGAATTGAAAGATTTTATGGGGAAATGACGGAGGAAATTGATTTTGATGTTGTGGGGGAGGAGGAAGGTGCCACCATTCCATGCCCATATATGGTATTTTCTCGTCACATGGCTCACAGCCACACAATATTATTACGAGCACTTCATCTAAATGAGCGCTATCCACCGTGCATGTGAAAAATGCGGCATCCTACACCAATATATACACCATGCCACAGAAATATGCAACAATATCTTTTCTACATAGCCCATACCATGGAAAATGTGGCATCCTATGCCTGTCTAACAACAATAGCATGATGCTGAAAAAATGCGGCATCCTATCAAATTCATATTTGCATGATGCCGAAAGAATGTGGCATCCTATCAAATTTACATTTGCATGACGCCAAAAAAATGCGGCATCCTATCAAATTTACATTTGCATGACGCCGAAAAAATGCGGCATCCTATCAAATTTACATTTGCATGACACCGAAAAAAAAGCGGCATCCTATCAAATTTATATTTGCATGATGCTGGGAAAATGTGGCATCCTATCAAATTTATATTTGCATGACGCTGAAAAAATGCGGCATACTATCAAATTTACATTTGCATGACGCCGAAAAAATGCGGCATCCTTTCAAATTTATATTTGCATGATGCCAAAAAAATGTGGCATCCTATCAAATTTATATTTGCATGACACTGAAAAAATGCGGCATACTATCAAATTTACATTTGCATGATGCCGAAAAAATGCGGCATCCTATCAAATTTACATTTGCATGATGCCGAAAAAATGCGGCATCCTATCAAATTTATATTTGCATGATGCCGAAAAAATGTGGCATCCTATCAAATTTACATTTGCATGACGCCGAAAAAATGCGGCATCCTACATCCAATATCAGTACATGACGCCACATTTTTGTGGCATCCTATGCTCACCAGACATTATATGGATATTGGATGCCGAAAAAAAATCGGCATCCTATTGCAATCCTATATCAATAGTATTCACATGATGCCGAAGTTTTTTTAGCATTTCCGCCTGATGTATATTTTTAAAAGGCATATATATGACACCGCTTTCACATCTGGATGACGCCGCACCTCGAAAGAGGGATGCCACTGCATCGGAAAATATGATGCCGCATGGTATTAACATGTGTACAGTATACTGTAGAACTGTTCCCAACGGTACAATGTCCCCTGGACAGTGTGCCGTGTTACATGGTACAATGCAGGACTGGCCAGTGTTGACCAGTGGAACCGTGACGAATGATACAATGTAGTTAGCCAATGTGATGTGTTACACGATACCGTGGCATGTAGGTACCTGACTGATGGTGTTTGGATCAAGACGGGGGACATTGGTGTGGATGCCCTTGAACTCCTCTTGTCGTTTCGAATCAATTCGTATCGCTTCGCGATACGTGTCAAGGTCACGATGATTAGAGATATCCATCTCTCTGATCCCTCAGGTATATGTTGACCTGAGTGGTGTATAGCTTGTATGACGTACTGCGTCGCCATTGCTCGCAGTACTTGTCGTCGATCATCTCGATCGACGTTGTGTATATTCCATACAAGCTCGATCTGGTCTTCGAGACCATTCGTTAGTCTGGCGAGATCGACGCCATCGTCGATATCGTGCGATCGTTGACCGATCGCCTCAGATCCCTCGGTTGATGTCCGAGGTTGTGGCTGCCTGATATCTCTCATCAGGAAAGAGCCACGATCGCTCTCTGCGCCCACAGCTGAGAGCTGCGATGCGGTGCCTGCAGGACGAGTCCTGCTGGGCGACGTTGTGGTAGTACCCACGTACTCCGGTGTTGCTGGCACTGGAGTGCGTGGGTCCTCGGAGTTCCCACCTGTTGACAGGTGGTCACCTTCTGCCATTCTGTTACGTGAAATTTTCACGGGGTGTGTTCAAGAATAGATCTTGATTTTCCTTCGGTAAGGAAGGGTCTTTCCAAGTTATTTGGAAGGCTTAAAAAAGTGTAAAGCGGCGCTTTACGGGTAGTTCTTAAGCTGTACAAACTAAGCCAGAACCAATATAATTGGTAGACTACGTGGTACAAGCAAAAGATCTACTGTCTGATTACAAATGCAAGTACTTAAATAGTGGCATCACCGAGGGTGATGCCAAACAAGATATAATATGATGCGTCACGGGGCACGCCCGTGACATTTGGTGTGCGCCGACATGATCAGACGTCAAAGTGCTTCGGTGGCCAACCTAGTTGGAAGTTGCGAAGGAACACATCTATTATTTTATATTCGTTTATATATCATTTTGTCGGAATGTATCGCCTGCAGCACCTAGAGTAGCTAGCATCTGCTAGCAAATTCGTCGAGATATTGATTGAAGTAGTGAGATATGAAATTTTGAAACGTCATATGTACTCCACCGGCAATTTTACTCGGATGATTCGTACCGCAGATGAACCAAAATTCTGCACAATACTTCCTATTACTGCAACCTTTCCAAAAATCAAAGCTGTGTTCTTGAGATTTGGACAAGATTTGGAAGCATAAATTTGCGCAAGGATAAGTACTTATCGATTGTACACCAGATGGGTCTTTTCTAATTTTAGATCGGCCGTCGTCGCGAGGCGGACGCGTACATATGCGCCCACGCGTCGCACGTTTGATTCCGCGATTCCATTGCGAGCTCAGCACAGGAGGTTGTACCAATGTACACTGTGCCAGCTCAACCAAATTCTATACACAGCAATGCCGCCAGGAAGGAACTTTGCTTTCAAGAATTCAGGCCTAAACCACACCGCACAGAGTTAGAAGTAAACTATAAATTCATTGAGGCTATAGCGGGAACAGTAAGTAGCTGGGATAAGTACTACACGATATTTCATTCCAAGGTGCGTCTAAGCAGCGCGATCCACGAACTTCGCCAAAAACGCACGCAGCTCTCTCTTCCCAACACCGCCTTCCTCCCAGGCTTCTGCGATCTCCTTCTTAAAACGCGCGGCATTCAGTGCCAGCTCCTTTCCCATCGGTCCCCGGACAAGGTCGATCATCTCTCTGATCTCGCGCCCGACAGCTTCACGCGTACCAATGGGTGCACGGTCACCGAGTCTGCGGATAGGCTTCAAGCCGTGCTCGCCGGTGCGTACCTCGAAGAGCTCGATGGCCACTTTCTGCTCCCCGAGCTGGGCGATGCCGAGAGGCTGGTCAGCCGAAAATGGCCACCCGATTCTGCGCAATGCCCCTGAATGTGAGTAGTGGAATCAGTTGGCGCGATGGGAGGACTTACAAAGGAATGCCACTTGCAAGCGCTTCTGTGCCCTCCGTGACCGCCATGGGTCATGAACCAGCCGACAGACTGCCAGCACATAATTACTTAGCATGCAGCATATTTAAAAAATATGTAGAATTTCCCTTACTTTATGGGTCAAAACATACTGCTGAGGGGCCCATTTGGTTAGTAGGCCCAAGCCTGAAGATTCGACCCTCTTCTGTAGCTCATCAGGTATGTTTGCCCAAGGCGACGCATAGCAGAAGATCTGATAATCTTCTGTTGAGAATAAAACAAGATAGATGTAGCATAAGACTCACGAAAGGCAATTCTTTCTCGATCAGCGCCTCTATAAGTTCCTCGATATAGCCTGGCTTTGTCGGCCAGAAAATTGTCCCAAAGGATATCTATTTCCATAAGTGGTAAGTAGAAGCAAGGTGTCAGAGGCAAAAGCTTGCTCATGCACAAATAGAACGGATTTTTCTCCGTATTTCTGGAGTGACTTCTCCAAGAACACTTCAACAGCAGTGTCGCCTCTGTTGCTGAGAGTGCTGTTACTATATCCAAAAGGCAACAAAGGACCAACGGCATATGTAAACTTTCCCCAGCCTGCGAGCCAAGACCGTAAAGATTTTACTGATTCTACGTTCTCGTATTTCTCGGAGGTGGTGATAATTAATCCATCGCTTTCTTTTAAGAGTCTGCGGAAGTGTTCGAGCGATACAGACATTATTGAACTTGTTAATAATTATTGCAAGAAAATCTGAAGCACTCACAGATGCGCAGTTCTTGATATGTCTGCCATTGGAGCTTGGAGATGAAGCTGGAAGCCGCTGTATCAATACATGAATAGGGCTGCTGCCTTACATGTCTACTCACATCTTGTGGAAAAAATTCATGATCATACATCGGGGGAATACCAGCTACACTGATAATGCTTCCATCCGTCGTTCGCAAAATCTTGTAGTCAACGCGTTAATAAATTTTGCCTCTGATGAAGCAAGGACTCGTGTACCTTTTCGCCGATTTCTTCAGCAGATTTGCCTGTCCTTTGGACCTCGGCTCTGATTCGGGCGTCTAAATCGCCCAGGCCGCCAATCTCTGGCGGACCACAGAGGCGGATAGTAGATGCTGCAGTCGAAGAGATCCAAGCTACAACTGGTATAGAGCTACCAGTAATCTCGCGCGTGGCGCGCAGCTGGCCCAAGCCCATGAACTAGAGGAAGTTAATGTTTCATAATAAATCTCAATTGGACCTTAAAGAGCGTACATCCATAATTATAGCAGTGGGTGCTGGGACTGCGGCATGAATTCTTCCCGTCTTGGCGCAAGTAAATGGCTTTTCCTCAAGGAGAGTCTTATATGCGGTTGGGTATGCGGCGACAAACTCCCTCATAACCTTAAACATATCAAGTTCTTGCGTATCAAATGCCGCCATGACCCTATAGGAAGATAGAAACTGGCATTAATAATCGTCTTTTATTATTACTTCTTCAACGAGCTGGTCACCTAATGTGGTCGCGAAGATGCACTAGAGATGCGTCCTCGAAGTGGGTTGTTACATCCGAAAGCGCTTTGTCTATCATGGTGGGGGAAACTAGGACAGTCAAGACGAGATCGTTACGCTCGAGTATGAGCTTTGCGGCTAGCACTAGCAAAGGTCGGACATGACCTAGAGGTTCAGAAGGAAGTATTATAAGTATGTTATTATATTAAATTTGGAACCGAATTTCTTACCCCAGGCTGGCATTGCCAGAAGAATCAAGTGAGTGGCGTTGGAGGGCGACATGCTTATGGTTATTTGATGCAGAGCTTGTTTTGAATTTTTGAAAGAGAACACCCATTGTTTTATACTCAAGCCTGCTAAATTTATTTATATAATCTCGTCCTATACTTACATAAGCAACCGTGATAGCATAACGCGTTTTACCCAATCCACCTCGAAAATCTTCGAGGTTGTACTAGTAATACGGCGTTAACGCAAGAGCCCACAGGCAATTTTAGTCATCGTTTGTCAGATTCGTGAGATTTTCAAGGAGTTTGCGCGAGAGCTAAACGCTATTTCCTAAGCCTTTTACGTGGGAGAGAGAACTTCTATTTCACATTGTTGTCAATATATGAGCTATGCGAAATCAGCTTATTGAGCCTAGAAATTGCTATCATCTCACTTTAGCTATGTCGAAGCACGGTTTTCGATTTTGGCTTTAGACGGGGCTGCCTATTTTTAAATGCCAGGATGGGCGCTAGGCTCATGCCTAAATTTAGCTATAGTTATTATTTATAAGTGCATGCAAATCATAGAGGGAAATTTCTTGGGCAGCAAATATTGAGCCGCCACGGCGGCATTCACCTACCAGCATGTTACGCCTACATCCATTGAAAACCGACTAAATTACTTCGAAGTGCTACACGAAAATTCATCGAAATCTGACCTCTGACTCAAATGTCAAGACTTTTCTGTTTTTAGCTTTCACCGTCGCCTATTTGAGCAACAGTAACGAACGCCTAATGCAGCGTCCGTCGCTAATTTTGAACACGCATAACGTATGCAAGGCTCCTTGCCAACATACAGTCCAGCTCGAGACAAGCTTCATATTGAAGTGAAGTAAATAACTTGTTGGGACAAGTCAACGTCATAAAAATTGTATTTGTTGTATTTCAGCCTAGATAACACCGCGCTTGATTCACGTTGCACCGTTCTCGTGCAATCTTTACCGTCAGTAGCTGCTTCAAGAAAGCACAAGTGTGTAGCTTGAGAGGGAGTAGATCAGCAACGTTAACAATAGCAGTGAGATTCTCGTATGACGCACTTCGTAGGAACTGAGGATTGTTTTAACCCATCGAGGGGAATGGGGATTCCGAGGGCACCATCAATGGTCAATGCACTGGTTTCCGTTATCAGCTAACAGTAGACCAAACATATGCATAACCAGAACACCCTACTCACCGAACTTGCGCATTATTTTCTAGATCGAGAACACCAAGGGGGATAATCCCCAAGGACGCAATCGCACCTTGAGTGAGATTAACATTGTCGATTGTCCCAGAGTTCCGTGTTGCGAAAGGAGGAACAACAAGGCCGGGTTTGGCGAATGTGTGTGTGAAGGTGGCGTATACGGTACCATTGAGGCCAGCTTGGGAGGTGACGCTGTCAAGAGTAAGCTCAATTGGCAGTGGGTTCTTTACTGGGAATAACATCGAATAATGAGAATTTATGGAGTCGACGTCTATAAAACAAGCTCACCGTCGAAGTCAATGCTAGAAATTGGTAATGATACAAATGAACTTCATGGAAATATGTGGAACAAATTCGAACTAACGAAATCAGGTTTGTCTCAAGTGATGCGAGCTAAAGAACTTTGAGAGAGTGAAGCAAATCAGAGAAACAAGTCGGACTGACCGTGATGAATGCATCAATCTTCGTGACAAGACCAATTCCGAGAGCGTTGATGATGTCCGCAACGCCCAAAGCAGCAGCACGACTATCAACTTCGGCAGGAAGAGCCGTCACAGCAGCAAGCAAGCTAGTAGCAATCACGAAGAGAGCGGAAAGACGAGCCATTGTGTTCGAAAAGGCCTGGAAGTCAAGCTATGCAGATGTCGGAGTGAATGCGAATCTACAAAGATTCGGTATAGAAATCACTTGAAAGGTTCAGTACCTTTATACTGCGCCCCGCAGGTTAGGCACATATACTCGGTCTTGCTTCCAGTATAATAGAGCGTCCATATGGTTAACACTAAATATATCAGTCCTTCTTCGGTCAGTAGGTCTTTGACAGTGGGTAAAATTGTTCGACGATGTGGCATTTTGCGCCATCTTTTCAATGGATGGGGATGAAAGTTCCGTTGTTGGCAGTTGAAATGTGCGTCAAGTGATCACGGAGATGGGTAGTAACTTGAAAGTATCAGAGCTTTTTATGAGAAGTGCGAATACATCCTATACGATAGCTCCCGTGCGAAGTCTGAGCACAAAGCAAGATAGAATGTATAGAGCAGGAAACCATGTGAAATGCAGAGCTAGAGGACCCATGACGCACCGTAGACAACCATGACCATGATGGTGAGAAGGGAAGTTTTCGAAGTTCGAGTCAGTTAATCATCACGCAACAGGGCTTACATACTTTACCCATAGAAAAACTTGCTCAATTGTTCCCAGCCAATCAAGAGCCAAATACGAACGCTCAACGAACTCTAAGTTACGAACCCGCTGCGCTCTGGAACACTGAATATACAAACGTTTTGCGACGAAAATGCTCTCCACCATGCCCAAGCATTTGCACCCGTTGAGAATTCGATACAAGTACTTAGTCGAAAAAATCCGTAACACCCTGCTGAACCACTAAACTTCAGCGAAGTGGATCGCAAAATCGGAATCGCATCTGGTTCGCACCGGACAGAAATTTTACCAAATTTCGCTGACCATCATTTGAGCGGTTGTGAAATGGAATAACTGGTAGTGTCGTCAGATCACGTCTTCGATAGAAATCATGGAAATTTACTCACTTGGTGGGGACACTCGTGTCATTAAGTCCATTCAGAGCAATGGGGACAGCGCCCAGTCCAGTAATGGTAAGCAATCTACACATCGCGGATGAAATTGCATTAGCCTCCACTCTTGACATCGTTCGCTGGCCTAGATAGCACAGACAAAGAGGAATTTAAATCACTCACTGAACGCTAATGCTCGCATTCGTATTCGTAAGATCTAGGACCCCAAGATGACTAATTGCAAGCAAGGCCAGCGTACCCTGAGGCAGCAAAACATTGTCGATGGTGCCCGAGTTCGCAGTGCCCAGTGCTGGAACGGCAAGACCCGGAGAGGGGAATGATTGCGTGAAGGTGGCGAAGATTGTACCATTAAGCCCGGCGTCAACTGCTATTTCAGTGAGTGTAAATTCGATCGGGAGGGGATTCTGGACTATTAGAAGGACGTGACTGATTGCATCAGGAAAAGAAAAGGAGTACGCCTTACCATCGATGTTGACGCTTTGAAGAGTTGAGAGATAAGCAGAAGGTACAGCGAATAGATATACATAGAACTAACGAGATCGTGTTCGTCAAAACTGATTCGATCTGTGAGACGCTATAAGCTCAGGTAGCGATAATTGAAGCCAGAGTAAGGTACTAACCGTGATAAAAGCATTGATATCCTTGACAAGATCGGAGGTCTGAAACGTATTGACAATAGACGTGGGCGTCAGGGGCGGTAATGTAGCTTCAGAATCACGATATTCGACAATTGCAGCAGCAGACGACAGAATCAATCCAGTGGCGACAGCAAGGAGAACATAAAAACGGGCCATGGTACTTCTGATCGTTTTGCGATTGTGAATTTGATACCAGTAGTTAAAGCAGACACCTGTGACGCAAGCCCATTTATACACTGGCAGCAAATTGTTTTTGCTCGTCCCGGTTTTCTGAACAATCGGTCGAGGAGCTTGAGAAAAATTGGAGGTTGCGGAAAACAAAACGAGAGGACGTCAAGAGTTCGCAACTGTGCGTGGGTCAATTTCCAGGTGACATGAAGAGACGGAGAAGCTGTGAAATATTGGACTAGAATGATCAACGACCACAGTCTAGGCCATGGAAGTATAACAGCGAGCATGTTCCGGGTTGAAGGCTCGTTCACACACCCTCTTGTTCACGGGATTTCATCATGTCGGTTTGGACAGTCCTATTACGACCGCGATGACGCCAAGACAAGCACAAGAAGGGGCAATATTCCAGCCCTAAAATAATTGGAAGTTGTGATAAGCTTATTGTACAGGAGTTGAGACAGTATTATAACGAAGATGTAGAGAAAGGGCACTCAGGGTAAATAAGGGAGTTGATAGAGAATTCCAATATCGAGATTTGACTTATGGAACTGTGCACCAATGAGTAAAGGCCAATCAAGAGGGCGCACAAGACGCCAGAGAGTAGCTATTACTTGGGGTCAGATTATATCCATCGCAAAGTTTGAGGAAGATTGCTCACTTGGTAGGGACGCTCGTCTGCGAAAGGCCGCTAAGAGGGACTGGGATACCACCCACTCCATTAATGCTAAGTTGCCTACGTATTTCGGCAAAAAAAAGGCATCAACCCCCATCCATTGCTTTGAATTTGGTACTTGTCGCAGGACAAGCAGATAAACTGCGCTGACTCACCGAGTGGTCGCATTGACGTTGGAAAGATCAAGAATTCCAAAGGGAAGGATCGCAAGCAGGCCTATCGCGCCTTGGGGAAGCGCAACGTTGTCAATGGTGCCCGAGTTCGCGGTACCGAGCGCAGGCACGACAAGCCCCGGAGAAGGAAATGACTGCGTGAAGGTGGCGACAACAGTGCCATTGAGCCCGGCATCAACTGCTAAGCTATCGAGCGTGACCTCAAGTGGGAGGAGGTTCTGGACTATTAGATGTATGTGAGCAAGTCAAAAACAAGAAGGGAGCAGGCTCATACTGCTGATATTGAGACTTGAAGACGTAGAGTTAGCAGAATCTAGAAGACTTCATAACAGTAGAACTAACGAGATAGTATTGGTAACAAGTGTGTCGATCTAAAAACGTCGTAAGCAAAGGGAGAGACGAGGGTCGAGGTTTGGGGAAGACACAAACAGTGATAAATGCATCAATGCCTGTGAAGTTGATGACACTGAGGCTAGGGATGGGCAACAGCGATAACGTCTTAGCGCCAGTTTCACGAGACTCGACGACTTGACAACGAGCAAAGGACACAAAGACTGTAGTGGCGACAGCAAGAAGAGCATAGAAGTGGACCATCGTACTATCTTTAGAGGGCAGAGAAGAGCAAGATAAAGAAGACATCTGTGATTCAGAGGGAAGATAATTTATGTCATTTTCGGTCGTCTAAAACCTCTAAACAATCGAGGTATGTCATAATTGAAACGAATTGTCCGACCCCGGAGTATAGCGAGTTCAAGAAAGAAACCTTATGCAGACGCGGTCTAGGCACAAAGAGTAGCAGCGAGCATGTTCCAAGTTATGTCAAGGTGCGTTCACACATACTTTCATTCGCGGGATTTCATCATGTCAGTGCCGATGGTCCTATCATTATGACCGCGATGACGCCATGTCCAAGGGGAAAAAAGCTGAGAAATAGTTGAGATAAGCTCGGGAATTGGTCGATCCTTGGGGTTTTCACATTACCTGTTTATCCAGCTCTGTAGTACCCCAGCAAACGATACTGAGCTTTCGAAAAGGCAGAAGCTAGAGGTTCCATAGTACGCAGGCGACGGCAAAGAGGTTGAAACGAGAGTTGAACGTTGAACCAAAGAACGTTGAACCAAAGTTGAACGCAATCAGGTCACCGCGTCAAACGTTGAGCACGCGTGGCTTATGTAATCTACTGGAATCGTTCAATAAATTGAGGATCGTCAAGGATCGTTTCTTGCCACGATGTTTTCTCGACGAATCGTCCGTTGGATAAATATGTCCATCAATCCACCATATAAAGATATATGTATGGTAAAAAGAGCCCATGAAAAAATACCGAAGTTCATGTAACAATTTAAATCCCCCTTTAGTTGACGTTGGGAAGTAAGTAATAATTTTCCCTACCAGCGGTCAAGGAGGCGAGCAAGATGAGATAGCATACCTAATAATGTGGGTCAGATCATGGCCTATCATTGGTTCAGAGATAATTACTCACTCAGTGGTGACGCTCTGCGTAAGGCCGTCAAGAGGGACTGCAATACCGCCCGTCCCGGAACTGGTGAGTACCCTACATATCCCAATACAAAAGAACATCAGCCACCACTCATTGAATGGGCCACCCACCTTGACACTCTGACGAGGAGTAAAATGGGCAGGCGAATGGAGCCCACTCACCGAGAGCTCGCATCGATACTAGAAAGGTCAAGGACCCCATATGGAATGATTGCAAGCAAGCCCACCGCGCCCTGGGGAAGCACAACGTCGTTGAAAGTGCCCGATGCAGTACCCAGCGCAGGCACCACGAAGCCAGGAGGAGAGAACGACTGCGTAAAGGTGGCTAGAACGGTACCATTGAGCCCGGCATTAGCTGCTATGTTGTCGAGCGTGAGTTCAACTGGGAGAGGATTCTGGACTATCAGAGCGTATGAGTAAATCGGAAGGTGAGAAGTTGTAGTGATCTTACTGTCGAAGATGATGCTTTGGAGGTGCCGGAGAATTAATGCAAGAAAAAAGATTCAATAAACATAGAACTGACGAGACCGTATTCGTCGTAAGTGATTGGATCTAAAAGACACAGTAAGCTGAGATAGCGATGCTTCAAGCCAGAATCATGTACTAACCGTGATAGGTACGGTCATGTCTTTGAAAAGACCAACGGCTTCAATGGCATCGATGATAGAGGTGGGCGTCAGCGGAAAAGTAGCACAAGTATCCCGAGATTCTACAACTGGATTGCCGGTGGCACTGGCAGCAGAGGCTACAAGGAAACCAGTGACGGCAGCAAGGAGAGTGGAAATGCGGACCATTTGTTCAAATATACGGGCCGGCAGTGGCAAGACAAAAAAGACATTTGTGAACACAGGCAATTTATATAGGAAGTCATCTCGGATCGTCCTTAATTTTTGGACAAATGACAAAGCAGCTTGAGAAAAGTTGAGCGTACGAGAAAATGATCAGAAATGTCGGAAGATTGACAATGCCATTCAGATGTCAACCTCCGAGTCAGAGTTCGTTTGACATCTTGTGCACCTTCCAGCCATTTCATGTTATTTTCCGAGGTTAACTTCGGGAATCGAGTGTGGGTTTGATAGGATGTGCGATAAGACGGTAAGGTAAAGTCACAATGATCAGCGTTAAATGATACACTCATCAAATCAAACGCTCTTCGGCATGTCATAAACAACTAGGATCGTGCAATCCAGGGCATCGATAGACCAGTGGATAACAATAGGCAGACACAATCTAGACTTGAAGAGCAGCAGCAAGTATGTTCCGGGTCAAAGGTGCGTTCACACACGCTTCCATTTGCGGGATATCATCATGTCGGAATGGACAATCGCATTATGGACAAGTAATGGAAGGGAGTGAAAGGGTACAATGTGACCAAGTTTTTTCGCCATTGCATTGGTGAGTCATGACGTCGCGACGGTTGTTGACAGTCGGGATATTACGAGCCCGAGACGCAGTGTGCTTGCAAAGGGGTCGAGACTTCGAAAACAGAATGTTCAAGATAACGAACACCTTTTGAAGTTTCAGTTGCCAGAGAACGAGGGTAAAGATGCACAGATGATGGCAAGAATGAAGCAAAGTTTGCTGATCACCATCGTAGACTCCCAGCTTATATAATCCAAAATTCGAGGCGTTTCTCTTGCGTTTCTCTTCTGTTTCTTGCTAAGTTTCTAGACAACTGGATGCAATATATCTAGGACCAATTTCTCGCAACAATTGGCCAAAGACTGAGATTATCTTATAGAATTTTTCTAATCATGGGATCATCGGAACCCTACAAATTCAGTCTAATTGCGTGGTGATGAATTCGCGGACGGTCATTGGACGGTCAATCAAGAAGGTACGCACGATGCGAGGGCATAGCTGGTACTTTGCGTCAGACGCCGATCCGAGCTTCAAATTGCTGGGATATCACTGACCTGGTGGGGACATTCGTTTGCGTGAGGCCTGCAAGAGGGACAGCAAGACCACCCGATCCAGCACTGGTAATTGCCCTACATACCCCGACAAAAAATTGCATCAGCTTCCATCCTCCTCATTGGGCGGGGGTTTGGGACTGAGGGTACTCACCGAAGGCTTGAGGTGAGATTAGTAAGATCCAGGATCCCAAATGGGACTTTCGAAAGCAAGCCCACCGCGCCCTGGGGAAGCGCGACGTTGTCGATGGTGCCCGAGTTTGCGCTGCTGAGCGCGGGCACAACGAAGCCCGGAGAGGGGAACGAGTGCGTGAAGGTAGCGACAACGGTGCCGTTGAGCCCTGCGCTGGCCGCTAAGCTATCGAGCGTGAGTTCTACTGGGAGGGGATTTATGACTATTTGAAGCATGCGAGTAAGTGAGACGGAAGGTAAAGAGAACAGGCTTACTATTGATTTCGATGCTTTGCGGATATTAGCGTTTAGAGCGTCAGCGAAAGCGAGCAAGTTTAATAATCATGGAACTGACTCGAGAGTATTCGTCACAAGTGTTTCAACCTGCAGATGCTATGTATGAGCTGAGGTTGGGATGATTGATGTCAGTGCGATACTAACCGTGATGAAGGCGGTGATATTCTCGATAAAACCAATAGATTCAAGAGCATTGATAATACCGGCGGGTGTCAGTGGCGGCAAAGTATCACGGGCTTCGAACACTGCACTGCCAGAGGAGGAGGAAATAAATGCAGTGGCGACGGCAAGGAGAGCATAAAAGCGGGCCATTGTACTTCTGTTCGTTTCGAGAGAATCCGAGGGTGGTAGCAAGAAAAAGAAGGAGGCAAGGCAATTTATGTAATTTTCGATCTTCCTTGAGTTCTGAAATCAAGTATCTTGAGAAAGAGTGACGGTACATATGGGAATTGGATTAGATATGGCGGGAGTTCGCAACCGCGTGTGGGTCGATCTTCCGATTCGCGTGACGTCGTCCATGTTCCTGTATGTTCTCCAGATCACTTCGCGTTATGTTCCGGGTTTAACTTCCAGAGTAAAGCATGTGTACAGACAAATGACGCAAAGAGACGGAAAAGTCGCAATGAAGAGGGCAAAGTTATCAACGGAAATGTGGACAGCATTCCTCGGCATGTCATAATTCAGGCGGATCGTCTGACCCAGAACATCGCGAGTCCAACGAATTAGAACAATCAGACACGGTCCAGGCGCTGAGAATAGCATCGAGCATGTTCCAAGTCAAAGATGCGTTCACACAGAGTTTTGTTCCGGGATTCCAGCAAGTCGACGTGGACAGCCTATCATGATCGCGATGACGCCACGGTCAAACCAAAGAAGAGAATTGCGATATAAAAGGGTTAACTGGAGCAAAAATAGCGGGACACCATGCGGGAATTGCACGACATTTGAGGGTTTTCACGTCGCACTCGTTGTCGCAGACAGTCCAAAAAGAAGCGAGTCACAGGCCCGAGTGCAGAGCTATAATAACACGATGCGCTGGCAGAGGTATTTTGGGAGCTTCATCTTGACGAGGACATAATCGAAGCAAGAAAGGCAAAATCCAAGGATAAGGGGTTGATGCAGAAGTCAAAGCTTTCATCGGATGATGGAGGACGAGTTCAAGAGACGAGACTGCGGCGGTGGCCATTGCTGCCGAGAGCGGATCAGAAGGGATCCAGACCAGCGTCGGCTAACTCCCGCAGTACTGAGTTAATGGAGACAGTATCTCCACCGCCTCCACCCTTCCCACCACCACCTCTTTCTTTTCTTTTCTCTCATCCTTCGGTTTCGTTCTCTGAGAAGAGAACTTTTGGCTCAAAACCTCCCGCAAATCGTTTTAAATTAGAGGCGAAGAAGTACAATGGGTCGCTGGACGCAATATGACGAGGTTCGTGCTACCACTTGCGCATTTCTCCTGTATGCTGTCGCTTTGGAGCATTCTGCATGCTTTATCCTCAACTTTTCATGTTGCATACACTATTGAACGTTGAACGTTGAAGCTTGATCCTTTCTTTCTCAACAGGATGACTACCGTTTGCCAGAGGGCATGAAACGCATAGGCTACGACTCCGAGTCCGGCAGGTACTACTTCCGCGACACTGACGGTTCTGTGTGGGTGGGTCCTCAAGGCGCAGAGTTCGGCCAGATGACGAGAGGTAAGTCAACTCCTACAGGTCTCGCCTCATGGACGATGAAGCAGAGCTATATTATCTTATCATTCTCGATGCTAACACCTTTTTCATTTCCTCCTATAGTAAATGCCTTGCCACCAACAATAGAGGCAGAAGCTGAACGTTCCGAACGTCGTGGTAGTCGTAATGACGACTTGGAAGCCTCGCCTCGTGCGTCCAGGAATGGAGGATACGAGGAGTTATCGGAGAGCGACTCAGACGAACATGTAAGCGTTCTTGCTTTCCAATTTCGCTTACTCTCCAACCCTGCACCTATTGTGTCTCCCTTTACATATCTTTGTCATTGAATTATTAACCAATCCACCACCTCGCAGACCCGTCCTATGGCCCATCAAACACCAAACGGCCCCTCTCCGTACCGCTCGCTCTTCCCATTTTTCCTAATAATCGCCGTTCTCCTGCTCCTGGTCTGGCGCCTCCTCATTCAGCCGTCCCTCTCCTCCCCAGCGATAACCCCCAAGCGCTGCCCGGAAGGCACCGCCTCACACTGGATCCAACCCGGCCAGAGCTGCTGGGAACTTTCCCGCGAGCGCGGGTGGACATTGGCCGACTTCCGCGAGGCGAACCCGAAGGTGAACTGCGAGCCACTGCTCCCTGGGACGTCAGTGTGCCTGCCGCCGCCTGCGGGTGCGGGCGCGAGCGCGCTGAAGAACCGGAAACGGACTGTAAAGCGCCGGCTATGATGCGCCCGATACGCGAAGCAGCGCTGAGAGGCGTGTGCCGGCGCTCGCTGCTTGCTGATCTCCTGCGTTCGATTTCTTTGCCTGGACACCGACCCTCTACCGCCCTCTCCTATCTCCGTGCTACCCACGCAACCCCAACTATTGCCATCATAACGCTGACGACTGTGCCACGTATCCCTGTGCCACGTATCCTCCAAAATTGACGGGGCTTCTCCCGAGCCATTCCTTTCCCGAAGATTCTGAGACCGACATTCTCAGAGAGACTCCATGCCTTTCTATGTTCTTCCACTTCCACCATCAGACCCGGATCGGACGTACTTGTGACGAGCCGCTAAAACCTCGGCTGCTCTTCAGATATAACGCGTATTTCCAGGCTCTTTATTTTTCGGTGTTTTCGGAATCAGTCGTAACATCTGTCCTTGCTCTCTTCCGTCTATCTATCCTTGCTTTGGCTGTTTATTGGCTACAAGTTTTCTCCGGATCTTTCCTCCACTTTCTGTTCTGTTTACAGTTTTCATTTGATTCCCCTCGGTACTATACCACCCCACATTACTATCAAAACGGATCTCTATCTCCCTCATCACGCCATCCATTTTGTACTATAGCCACGATTAATGACTTCACGAACAATCTATCTTTTCTCTCTCACTTTCCGCTGCCATTTTCGTGAGATCTCCGGGCTTGACCTCGATGAGTCCGTGCAATCCTCGATATCGACAGCAAAATGCAGGTGCGTGTATCCCTCCATCGAAGTCTAGTTAACATTTCCTTGTTCCTAGGATATCGGGCATCATTAGGTATATCATAAATAACAGAATCTGCTTCGTTCTTATTCCCAAACCCTCCGCCTAGGTGCTGCTAATGCTTCTCCTCCTCTTCCTCCTCGCTGCCTGAAAAGTCATCGTCTTCCCCGCCTTCTTCATCTGGTAAATGTGGTATGAGAAAGAGAAGTGGGCAGGTATGCAAGTGTCATAAACAAGACAAGAACGTACCACTGGCAATATCATCTCTTGAGACGCTCGCCTGGGCTTGATATTTGCGCAGGATGGGCTGTAGGATCCCGTCGTCCGGGAGAAGATCAATCGCTGTATTCCCATTCTTATTGCGTATCCTGTATAAGAAGATCAGAATCAGAATCAGTCGTAGAGCTCAGCGGCGGTTGAAGGACAAAGACAACACGAAACAAGAACAAAACAAAAAAAGAAAGAAAGAAAGAACGGAACAAGGGAAAGGGAAAGGAAGAGCAGGCGGTGGTACTAACGTATAATCCGCACCGGCGTCTAGCAGGCTCTCGAAGATGTGCGCACGGAGATCGGCGTCCTCGATCTGGTTGACGTAGTGGAGCGGCGTCGCCTTTTCCATGCGGTTAATGGGATCGACATCGCATTCCTCGTGTGCGAGGATGTGCTCGATGGAGTCGAAGGCGGCGTAGATCACGCTGGCGTCCGCAAACGCAGGTCCAGGTAGGATATGCAAGGGAGATCAACAGCGTTCCATCAAAGCATTAACCGCAGAGGGGTGGATACAAGTAGATGGGATGTGAGCGCCAGCTACATGTGCGGAGAGGCTCAAAGAGCAGGGACGTACGCGATGTGCAGGGCTAGTCCACGGGGGAGAGAGCAAGGGCTGGGTTAGTTAGGATAGACACGGACACACATCCAAGGGGCGCAAAATAAACACACGCGTGTTCCCCACTCTGCGACGGCGCAACAGAATAAAAACTCAGTCTCCGAGCCCCTGGCAGCAGACGAACAACCGCGAGACTCACCCGTCTGTGCAGTTGATATCCAGGGTCTTGTCTTCCACTAGTTCACGGACCATGTTTTCGTTGTCGGCGCGTACGGCAGCAAGGAAGCGCTCGTCTGTACAGCAAAGTCATAGTGAAGGGTCGGGTGGCACAGATTAGACGAAGGTCGTTTATCAGTAGATGATCCATCTCAATCTGCGCGGTGGAACGTACTGATCGAAGCACCGCTAGATTCTTCTTCTACGACGGCCATGGTAGTATAGGTGAGAGATGAAAAAGAGCAGACAAGTAGCTTATATAGGGAGGGGTATAGGTAGATGATAATGGCGAATAAAGGAGGCGGTGCATTGTTCAGCGTTGCTACTCCGAACGCTGTTTGTTATCTAATCTAATCTACAGAAGCAAGCTGCAAGAAATCAAAGTCAACAATCCAACTTTAATCTAAACCGTAAAATCAAAAACGACATTGAGGTACCATAAGTTGAACTTCAATCGAAAGCCTCGATTACTGCAACTAGAAGAACCCAACTCAAAAGCGCAAATGTCGACATATTTAAGGTTTCTCTTCTCGTTGATCCCCAACCACATCCTCCAACAGGTCCGCAAGCGTCCACCCACACCACACATGCGACGAAATTTTCTTCAGATCAGGCCTGCCTCTCTGCAACGCATAGCCCGGCGGAAGGAGAAGAAGCGGCGCCGCTGGATCCTCGTCCGTTTGCTCAGCTGTCGATGAGCAGGCCTTCAGCGCAGGCAGCTCATCGCGCGCATTCAGGTTCCGATTGTCGTTCTGTACACAAGTACCATCGCCGACGATTTGCTCTCCCAAAGATAAACCAGACAGAAGGCTCTCACTCGACTTCGCCGAGAGGTCCTTTCCATCCAGGCGCTCGACGAACCAGGGATGCCGCAACGCATCCTCTGCCCACAGCCGCGACGCGGGCGGATACACGAGAAAGCGGCGGATGAGGTCGAGCACAGACGGGATCTCCTTCCCGCCTTCACTTTCCGCGATGCTGCCTGAGCTCAATGCAACTTCATTCGGAGTCTTTGATGGTTTTACAGGGAAATGCGTTAGATCTAACACGGAAGGCTCGACGGTTGCAGATGGTGGGAGGTTGGCGAGGAGCGGACGGAGAGGGACCCCTTCGACGACCTTGAAAGCGACGGAAGATGCACCTGGAAGGGATTTGAATTCCTAAAGCAATTGGGAGTTTTCGATGAATGGAGATCGGTAGGTATAGCTGGAAAAGAAACTACTCACTGGCCAATTCCGTTCAGTCGGTGTTCCTAGTATCTTGAAAATACTCCATGCGAGGCCAATTTCTCCGCGATCTCCGTTGAAAAGTGTATCGCGTTTCCATTGGGCACCAGGATACCCTATTCTCAAATAACTACAGGACGCATAAAGCCGTCAGTTAACACTGTTAGTGACTTTTGATGAAATTCAGAGACATACCGAGGGATTATGAAGGGAAGTACCATGGTCTCGTCCTCCTCTGGAACAGTGTCATCATCATCGTCTCCATCATCCCCTTCACTGCTTTCAAGCCGCAAAGGCGTGAAAAATTCGGTGAAAGTTACACCTATTGACCAGAGGTCTAGTGCTATATGTTCATAATTCCGCGTCCCAAAAAGAAGTTCCGGGGCACGATATGCGCTATAATTCCAAAACAAATCCGATTAGGACGGAAATACAGTTGAAGCGTGGGGTGTTGCAAATTACCGCGTTGACACCTCGAAATATAAATTTCCTTTGTGTTCTGGCCATATATCTTGGCTTTTTTCAACGTCCTTCTCGTTTTCCTTCCACGCTATACCAAAGTCGATGAGCTTCACGCAGCCGTCCTTGGTTAGCATGATGTTCTCCGGTTTTATGTCTCGGTGCGCGATACTGCGCAGGGGGTCATGCAGGTATGCCAGCGCTTCGAGCGTCTGAGCGAGAATGCTGCGGGCAAGCAGTACGAACTTCACTGTTTGCAGCTCGGGGTATATTTTCCGAGACCTCGAATTCTCTGGAGATGGATGGTGTCGAGATATAGGCGATGATGCAGGATGCACAGGAGGAAATGGATGCGGAGAGAAATACGGCGAGGCGAGGAGGGACGCTAGGGACATGGGGAGATACGGCATGTATAAGGAGAGCACCGACTCGTCGTCATCGCGGAACGACCCCAGCAGATACACAATCTGCGTAATGTCTATAAGTCAAACGCCAGAAAAGCGAGTGCGGACCCACATTCGGATGGATCATGCTCGACAAGAGCCTGCATTCTTTCACGATATCGTGCGGCTCGCGAGAGAACTTGCGCGATGTCGAGGAGGATTTGACGACGATCCATTCCGGAACGCCGTCCTCGATTGTCGTCCACGTCCGCCCGACTGTCGCGAACGGGCCCTCTCGGATAATGTCATAGTGCGATATAGGCTAGATGTTCAAAGCGGTTTGCGTCAGGCATGAGAGCATCGTATGACGCGGATGGACTGGGCTCACAGTTCCTAGAATGCGTTTCACGTCCAGCTTAGCTTGGGTGCTTGGGCGTACGTGCATGCTGATGGAAGATGGCAGTGGTAGTGGTAGGCCGATAAAGGGATAGCATGTTAGTTGATCGAGCTAGTACAAGGAAGCCTTGATCGACATCCGCAGGGACTGCCACTATGTCATACCCCACGGCATCACGAGACACTAAAAACAGGCGTTCAGGCAAGTCATTGGTCAATTTGGGTATTCCATTGAGAAAGATAAGTTATAAAGAATGCGTGCTACATGTAATTGTCGTAGTAAGTTATAATATACATCACATCAAAAATAGTAAAGGTCCAAAGAAAAATGACATTCTGGCATCATGCATCGCGCTGTCAGAATACACCAAAAAATCGTTTCTTTCGGGTTGGTGCGAGCTCGTCACCCAGATGTAGTTGTTCATGATCACTAGCCATATCGTCGTTGATAATCTTGATGAACGCCGTCTCCAACGTCGACTTTCCGACCGTGAAATCGGGGAAGTCTTTCTCCTGCGACAGGACCTCGAAGATGCTCGCAATCGACATGAGTCCGACAACGCCATTTGATCCACTGGCTTGCTGTCCGATAGGGACCTCAAATCGCGTGGCGACATCGTCCACCATACGTGCTCCAGGCATGCGCGCCATGACCGCTTGGACTTTGACCAGGTCTTCTCGGGAATGACATGAGAAATGGACTTCATAGCTGGCATTACGAGATTCGAGTTCTTCAGGAGTACCGACGGCTACAACAATAGAGTTAGCAATGAAGTTAAGAAGACGACAAAAGAAACAACGTACCAAGCATGCGCTTGGACATGATTCCAACTTTAGTAGCCAGATATGAAGCTTCTTCCATGGAGTCTAATCGAAGCAAAGAACTATTTAAAAATAAGATAGTTGAATGTCAGAAATTCACTTACGAGTCGTAAGGAAAACAGCCTTGTCGTTGGTGACCTGTTTGAGCACCGCCCAAAGTTCGCGCTTCATTCTCGCATCGATACCTGTCGAATATTCATCTACCAACACGACAGGGGGATTGCCTAGAAAGCATGTTCAATTGGAGGAATCAGAAAGATGAGCCATGAACCTACCTATGAGAGCAATTGTAAGCGCCAATTTCCTCTGATTTCCGCCCGACAACTTCGTGGCCAGTCGATTGGCGTATGAATCCAGCCCTGTGGCAGCCAACAACGAGTCGATGTTATTTTGCAGCTCCTCTCCAGCGAGGCCCCTGAAGCGACCGTAGATGTAGAGGTGTTCGCGAACGGTGAGATGTGCATCAACAGCCGTGAATTGAGGACAAACGCCGAATGATACACGAGCTTTGGTTAGATCTTGGTAAACGGATGTTTCGTTGATTTTAACATCTCCTGACTCTGGCTTGATATGTCCACCTAAGTAAATGGAAGTGGTTAAATTCATAATGAAATTGGCAATACAAGGACGTACGGATCATGTCAAAAGTGGTAGTTTTCCCAGCACCATTGGGTCCCAACAGGACGAAAAGAGAGTGATGAGGTATAGTGAAGCTAACCCTGTCAACGACTCTGGCGCCGTCATAAGACTTTGACACATTTAATATTCGTAGCGGGTCAGTGGTCGAAGGTGATATCGCATGCTGCGCCTCTGCGAGAACATCTGCGTTGAATGCTTTTCCATCCGACCCCTTCTCGTCAAGAGATAAGGTTGCTCTTTGTGCTTTCTTTGTCCGAGGGAGGCGAATAAATCGAGAATCAATCTGGGCGAGGACGAGAAGGAGGAAAATAATCCATCCAATAAGGTATACGATTGGGGCGCCAAACCGAGTCATCGAAACCATTGCGGCACCCGAGGCTAAATTTTCGCCATCACAGAGGATGGAAAACTGATTGACCGAGGTGAGCCCCGCTCGGATCTGAGAAAGAACCGAAGTAAATATTGTGTTCGCTGTAGTGAAAATAGTCTCATACCAAACTGTTGATTGGAGCTACAAGAGCAAGGGTAAAATGTATTGTGTTCATCACTTTTGGTATATTTGCAGGAGTCGTCTGAAAGAGTGTTACGATATAGCCCGTGAGATAGAGCTAGAATATCAGGACGTTAGTCTAATTTTATCATCCTGTAAACCAAATTGACTGACCAAGTAGATAACGAATTGACTGATCACGGCGACCGCAAAGGCTCCGAGAGGTGAAGTGACGAAAGTGACAATGATGTAAGAGAGTAAAATGCCTGCCCAACCATATAGACAGATAATTAACCACTAGATCGCGCAGAATGTTAGCGAATTGATATAGTTAAAAAGAAAAGAGGTGGTAAAATACCAATAATCCTATTCCTTGGAATTTTTCTTTGACAGTTGCATAAACGATTACAATGACCGTAGCAACAATGACCGAGAACATCGAGTCGAACATCAAATGCCCCAACCACATTCCCAAAGGATTCGAGAGTCCATTTGACAACTGCATTGCCTGAACAGAAGTCTGACGTTCTTTGGCAATATAAATGGCGAAAAATGCGGGGAATACCGACTGTGTAACATGGATGATCAGCGAGTGGAACGTACACAGAAGAAAATGACTGACCATGGCGGCACCAAAGATGCTCAACCATTCCAAAGTCTCTAAACTCTCCGACTTCATTGTCGGCAACATGGAATAGGACTGTTTTATGCGTCTTGCAGCTGGCACGCTGGTAGTGCCCGTCGTGTTAACTGCATGTTTCCAAAGGAGATTAGTTGCAATACTGAAAAGGCCTAGACTTTCCAATGTCACTTCATAGGCAATGAGATATTGTTCGTTGTCAAAATCAATGGATAGGCCACCCGAAGTGTTGAAAAAGGAGAAAGTCCGGGAAATATCCTCGACTAAGGTTGGCTGATCTGCGACGGAGATGAACGGATTGTACGTGAAGTTGCCTGGATTCAGGCTTGGATCAGGCTGCACACTGTAACTTGGGGTATGGATTTCAGGTAGAGAAGCATTGATCGTTGCATCCAGACTGAGCGGAGATGCAAAGAGTGTAGCCTGCGATAAGAATGGTGGATATATAGGGAATGCGAAGTCCGATTCAAGCGACAGCACATGCGCGCAGGACGTGGTTCCTCCATGTATGAAGCGTATAGGCCACCAGGCACCTGAGATTCCGACAAATAGGGCGACCAAGGGCGCGAACCAACTACGGCGCAGGATGAGAGCACGTTTGTGGAAGATAGTCGATGCTTGTGCCCAGGGACTGCGAGGACGACTCGATGACAGCTTGAGATCTGATAGTTGAGGTCGAACAACCTTTCCATTGGCTTCGTCTATCGGATGATCACTTTCTTCCTGTGCAAGGAGATCCAGGAAAATATCTTCGATTGTGGTCCCAACGACATCGTAAGATATAATATCAAATTGCGCCTTCGAGTTCTCGGTAATGCCAACGGCCTTTGTGATGAGGGCCAAGTCCTGGGTCTTCAATTCGTAGAGGAAACTGCCGTCGTCGTTTTCTGATACAGCCACATCTGGAGCAACAGTTTGTACGGATTTTAGGAGGTCCATAGAGTTTTGAATAGAGCGGAATTTGACTGAAATGGCATATCCATCGCCCATTGTTGACTTGAGCGTAACTGGGGTGTCACAAGCGACAAGCTTCCCTGGTGCAGCAAGAACCGCGATGCGATCGGCCAGGAAATCCGCTTCGTCCAAAAACTACAAAGTTGTCAATCATTGTACATAGATCGATGAAAGATCGTGTAACACGTACGTGAGTAGTCAAAATGATTGTTCGTTCGTTCCTGTAAGTAGTCAGGGTTTTCCATAGAGCTCGCCGGCTCAGAGGGTCGACACCCGACGTACATTCATCGACAAGGATAACTAAAGACTGATGAGCGCCATGACGAATGATATTGTAGAAATATCTTACTTTTTGAACCGCCTACAAGTCCAATAGCGAGTTGTAGCTTCCGCTTTTGGCCACCAGACAGTGTCCCTGCTGCAGCATGGATCTTGGACTGCAAGTCACAGTCTCGGATCAGCTGCTCCAGAGCCATTTCAGAGGAGCTGCCGTCAGCGGCCTTGATTTCGTTCCACAGGCGCAACGTTTGAAGACAGGTGAGTTCGGGGAAAAGAACGTTCTTTTGTGGGACTAAGCCCAGTGTACCGCGGGCAGGACGTTCTGTGTTGCCTTCGAAAGCGATCGTACCACTAGTAGGGCCAAGGAGACCACCAATAATCGACATTATAGTAGACTTTCCAGCGCTAAACAAAGATAAAACTGTCAGATGAATGATTCCATATTCCTCGGCAGAAACGTACCCATTTGGTCCTAAGAGAGCGAAAATACCATAGGTCGGGACATTGAAGGACAGGTCTGCGATAGCAACGATGTCCCTTGATTTTCTACGGAAAAATGAGCTATTGAAGGTCTTCTGAACGTTGTGAATGCTGAGCGCAAGGGTGGAATCGATAGTCGAGGGTATAGCTTGAGCGCTTTTCCGTCTGAAGCCCGTATTTGATGGGTTTGCGATTTTGTATAATAGACGTTCCCAAATGACGGCGAGCAACGGCCAAAGTAAGATTGAAAACTAGAACGGTTGTGAGAGACTGCATTCATCAGGTAAAGGTCAGAAACGTACCACTGCTGCAATGATCATGGGTTGAAGAGTCAATTCATAGGCAGGATCTGGCACCGCTATTGCGAACGGAACGCCATAGGTCTCGAACCCAGAAAGAACCTTTAATGCAAAAATATAGAACATCGGAGGAAAGAAGAAAGATAGGATGGCTGGCGTGGTGGTTCCAAGTCCTGCCAAGTTCATAGGCACGACTCCAAGGACAAGCGTCAACACAGTTGTCACGACTGCTGCCAGTTGGGGGTTCTTGCTGAAAGGGACGGCCACGAAAAATGTCCAACTTGCTAACGCGAGGCCGGTGAGAAGGTGGACGCCGACTATAATGCCAAGAGGCGTGTTGATAAATAGACGCGCATGCCATATCACTGCGAGAAGGACCCAAGCAGGGAGATAAATCAGAGAGACAGAGAAGTGCCAAGATCTGGAGAGATGCGGTCAGCCTCAGATGTAGCTCAAAAGTGGCAGTGGTACATGAACTTACAATATCCTGGCAGAATCAAGGGCTCCCATCGCTTGTAGATGGGATGTCAGGAGAGCAGCGCGCTCCATGGCCACTCCACCGGCCAACTAAAGGTAAATCATGAGAAACCAGCGCGTTCATGTATGATGTATTCGCATATACCTGATACGTTACCCCCGTGAACGCGAGGAGACTAGGAAAAGTACAATTAGGACACATGTTGAAAACGGGATTGTAATCATGAAAACAAGTAACTCACAAAGCAATACCGCAAAAGCTGCCAATTAACCCCAAAAGCACTGTTTGTTCATTTATAAGTCATAGCAAAGTCAGAATGAATGCGCCTTATCTCACTTAATCTATTGGTATTCAATATGTCGATACCATTGGTGTCATGTGTATATGGTAAATGCATAGGTTGCGAAATTTGTTGGCCAGTGGAGAGTTCGATAATCGCCTGAGTTCATGTTTTAGATACGTGACAGGTATGTATTAGAAGAGAAACACTTACCTGATCAAGAGCCCATTGCACCGCAAGCAATTTGATTTCAAAGTCATTGTTATGGGTTTTGACATCGATATTTTGAGCGCCGTTGTCGAATCGGATGGTATATGCCACGGGTCGAGAATCGTTGACAGACGCTGAAGGAATAGTCTCGAATGTGATGGTGGAAAAGCAATCCGAGGCTCCACTAAAGTTCAAGATGCATGCATTCCTTACTTGATCGGTGGTTTCTACTTTCTTGAGGGCATTACGCTGCTTCGAAGTAAAATTCTTGCTGAGTTGATTCATGATATCCGTGGCCGTAACGAATCCGGTACCATCGGTGTTGTCGGCCCATACGATGGGTTGTGCGCCACTAAAAGCATCTTGAATCCGAAGGACAGGACTCACAGTCCCCAATCCAAGCTAGGAAAACGAATAAGTAAATCGAAAACGACCTTGATAAACAAAACAACACGCTCACATTTGGCGCCTTTCCGAAGAATCGCGGGCTGTATGCAAGAAACACACCATACGCGAGAGGAAATATCAAACAGCGTAAGATATTGGCCTTGTCGGATAGAAAGATGTCAGATAAATCCATTACTTTTCGGCCTCGCGAGCACGCACCAGCCAATGAGCCCGAAACACAAGAAAGTTCTTGACGAACAGAGCCGTAAATTGCCTCCAAAACAGGCTCTTCGTGGTGAACATGAGAGCGTGGGGGCACCTTAACGTGTTTCGATAAGATCCACAACAACAGTGAGTCCTTTTAAACAGAAATAGGCGTGCTTCTTGGCATGCCATTCAATTTCGCATCTAAAATAGCTGCGGAAAATGTCCAGGAATGATGTACCCTGCAGAGAAGTTACGCGGGCCAAATACGCCGCTCCTCTAGTTCAAACGTCGTCGCTATGTATGTTCATCGCCCAGGTCTGCGCGGCCAAGACGCATACGACTTGCTTTTTCTTGCATCGAGTTGGGAAAACAAAGCTATGATGAATCAACTCTTCCAGTGGCATTCTGATTATCGGCAGCATGCTGTCAGAAGCAGTACGCCGGTACGACCGCATGCATTCGAGCCTCAGAGTGCTTGCTGCGGAGGGTGAGATGCCAATGCATACACAATGAGCGCTGGTTTGTATATACGGAGGTGATAGACCGCACCTGGGCTAACTTCTTCAAGCCTCAATGCTTGCTTCCCGCTTTGATTTTTCTCCAATTACAACGCAAATGAAATAGGAAACCACGTTGAATGATGTGGAGCGACGTTTCATCGCATGCGAGAGTCGTGTAAGGTCGAATTTTCATTGCCATACGTTTGTTTCGCAGGCTGCTGCACCAGTGTACGTGGAGGTAAAGCTTCAAGAGACTCGGTACACGCGATCACTATCGATCACTAGCCACGACGCGTCTGCGGCGTTGTCCCGCCTTTTGCCATCAGTAACAGGCCGACATACAAGACGCATAAGTAGTCTGCATTGACAGTCTGCCATAGTCGTCTGCAATAGTCGTCTGCAATAGTCGTCTGCAATAGTCTGCGATAGTCGGGTTCCGACTATCGACTTTAGTCGCCAACAGCCGAGATTGTGCCAAGACAAGACTGTTGATGCGTGTTTCCTCGCTGCTGACCTTGAACGTGAACAGCCATCATCCAACGCGAACATGATAATTTTCGCCACAATTCGCTCTCGCTGTATCTCGGAATCCTAAGCGACGTTCGGGCGCATGTACAGAGTCTTCCTAGGGGCGCCATCGAAGGGCGCCATCGCCGCTGACCCAAAATCATACTCATGGCGAACCACATCGTCGAAGGCGCTCTCCGCCAAATCCACCCGCGCGCACGTCCTGCAGCCCACGCAGTCTGTGGTGCTTCCTGCGGCCACCTTGGAAGCCGCTAGTCGTCGGATATCTTTGATCTACAAGGATATGGTGTTTGATGACGGTCCTGATGAAGAGAGTTTCTCATCGTTGCACGATACAAGTGAGGATGAGGTCGAGGTTTCTGTGTTTCGTGGCGTAGGTGCGTATTGCCTTTTCACTATAAGGATTTATCTTCTCACTGTCCGCTTATAGAACAGACGACGATGATATCCTGGCCTGCTACAGAGGACAAAAGCACCTCAGAGCGAACGCACTCGCGCGACAGTTTTGCAGCGCCCTCCTTCCTCCTCGACGCGTCATCCAACGCCGCATCCGCTATGCACGCCAAAAGCATCGCCCGGACCGACTCCCTGTTCGTCGAGACCCAGGCGTTCGAATCGCAGTCCTTCGGGGACCACTCCGACGCGTCCTCCATCGCGCGCTTCCCGTCCTTCCACTTCAACATGCACACCCTGACCTCGCTCTCCCAGCTCGCGCGCCGCAGGTTCAAAGGCTCAACGAAGGTCAATGTGGTTCTCGCTGTGCTTGAGGTGGAAGCCCCGACACAATACGTATCAAGAAAGGCGCCGATGCTGAGGTGTCGATCCTCAAGATGATCCTGGGCGACGAGGACGGCACAGTGGTTAAGCTTACCGCGTGGCGCGAGATAGCGGATGAATGGGTGGCTCTGGAAAGGCGGTTGCGACGAAGCGCGGTGACATTGTGCACATCGAAAGTCAGTCATTCGTTCTTATGGTGATGAACACTGGCGCTCAACGCAATCATTGTAGATGTCAATGCAACAATTGATCCTGCTACATCCACGATACTGACAGCCTCGCCGTATCTCAAATCGCAGCTTGTTATATGTTATCGCACGATGCCTTACACCCACGAAGACGGGCGGCTGCGCCCAGATTTGCGCCTGGGGATTAGCGATCCCAGCGTGCGCAAAGTTGCGACCATCGTTGCTTGGTTCGAAGGAATGGCCGGGCTTGCTCTCTAATATCCGCACACCCCGATTTTCTCCTTCGTCATCATGTTGCACTTGCAAATGATTAAGGGAATTCGAATATTGAATGGAAAAGCCCTCAATTATTTTTGATATCATGCGGCTGCTCAGTATCATCTGCCATATCGAAGCTACTCCTTCAGCTGCCTACGTTGGAGCTAGTCTCGGAGTCGGACCAAACTCTCTTAAACGTCGGCGCGACCAATTAGGACAGAAAAGAGAGCTTTCCGAGACTACGTTGGAGCCTTGTATGATTGAGACTGTTTTGTCTCTTTCACGAAACGCAACATGGTGCGCGGTTAGTTTCAAACATTTGTCATGCCGCTCATTTCTACAAAGCAGGTACAATTACAATCTATAGTCCATACTGTACAAATATTACTCAGGCCAAAGCCGCTCCCTGTTTTACCAAGTTCTAGAGAAACACCATTTAGATGCCGGATATCCAACTTGAAGACATCAAACAACTCACCTGCACCGCTGGCGGGTTTGCTCCAACAACGGAATCGACTTTGTTGCTATCCTTGAACAGCATGAAAGTGGGCATCTAGTTGAATGGATGATTAAATTTGGATCTGCGTAGGTGAAGATCCAAGACATACTGCTTTGACGCCCGCAACCTGCGCAATAGAATCATGCTCGTCGACGTCGACCTTGTAGTAATCGACGCCCTCGATTTGCTCGGAGAGTTTCTCGAAGACGGGGAGATGATCCTGCATGGTCCGCACCAGGTTGCCCAGAAGTCAATGACGACGGGCCTGCCACTGGCGATCTGCATTGCGGAACGCGAGAATGCAACGTATAAGTCTCGGCCGAGCTCAAACAAACAGTGTGCAGGGACGTACGATGGACTTGTACTGGTCGAAGGATTCGATAGCTTTGACGACCATGTCGGATAGGATTAATATGCGGTTTGTATGGAGGGCTCGGTGTGAGGGAGGATTGTATTGTGTCTGGGACAGCTGCCATCTGGGTCCGCGCTTTTATCTAATCCAGGAGCGCTGCTTGGTGAGCGCTCCCGTGACATGATCTCATAAGTAATCCCCGATTCGTCATGTGCGTGACGCCCTCCGACGTCCTTCCTGCCCGAAGGTCGAGCCCACTGTCAGCCCACTGCGGGCATGGCCAACTTACCAATCATGGAAAGGGACACCGTCCGTACGTTCTTGACAGGGAGCACGCCTTTGCTTAGTATGTAGAGCTTAGGAAGGTCCAGAACACCCCGAGGCCTCGAACTGGGGAGACACCCAACATTAATGTTATTTGACACGTTTCTTGGATCTTCTGACTATCTGGTAGGATATAGCAGCTTATAATTAGTTGACTATTCAGCGCAGTGTCTTGTCTGGTGTAGGTAACATATCACCATCTGACGCGATTCCAATCATTTTCATGCAATTCGTTCTCATTCTGGAGTATTTAATCCAATAGAAGCGACTAACGAGCCTACTGACTGTCATAATGGCTTTTTCACTTCGCACGTGAATGCGCGAACATCTTATGTATGGCCGGTGTGTCCTAAAGTTCATTTAGCTGATCAAGCCCGGGCGCCAAGTAGCCTATATCGGCGTATCTACTGTAATCTCTACGAATATATGCTCGACTTGGTAAGAATTTGTAAAAGTAAAACATTTTAAACACTTTGAACACTTGATGTTCTCAAAATTTCTATAGATAAGCAGATACATACGAGAAGAGGTGAAAGGCTGAAGAGGCTTAACGCGACTTTAATGCAAATCATAACAGCAACGCGGCGATCTAAAAATAGTGTGATTCCGAGGCGACGATAATAGCATCTTCCGTACATACTTACCTCGACCTATTCCGGCGTCGGCGACAACTCAAACAACCCCATCGGTCAACGTCAGAAAGATGAGTAGCGGTCGTGCCACTGTATCAGTAATTACCGAGGCAAAGGACATCCTTGAACATTGAAGTGATTGGTTTATATAACACATTGACATTAAATGCAGTTCATTGCAACGAATATGTACTATGAGTAACGAAAAGAGATATAGTACGTGGGAGATGCAATAATTATCTCCAGTGCTTGAGTGTACCAAAGGGATATGGGGTCGCGGAATTATTCATGGATTATGGAAGTTGGAAGTATTGGTGAAGGGAGACGGAGGTTTACGACGATCTAAGATATATAATACAATGGGAATCAATCAGACGATTTGTCGACGAGGTATCGTCGAGAAAGGCAACGACAGTGTTCTTGACTTCTGAAAATAGAAGGATCGCGTAAATAACACGAAGAGCGGACAGATCCACAAAACTGCCGAAGTTGCGCGCACATACCAAAGATTACATGGTCATTGCCAGGTCAACCTGCCCACCTGTCCGAGCACACTATCCATAGCATTCTGGACGGCCCTGAATCTGGAGACGCCGCATTTCTCGCTCTCGATGTGCTGCACGAGCGCACTGAGCACACTGAATCTCTGTCCACAGCTGGGCCCACGGCAAAGGTAGATCTGATCCTGATGCCTTGGGCTCGCGAGGTGCTGGTTCAGCGCGTTCAGGCTGCGGTAGGTGTTGTGGCAAAGATAGCACTCAAATCCATTCCCGTTCCATGAGGCGGAGGTGGCGATGTATTGGACGGTTTGGTTGGACGACCCGGAGCCGCTGGTGAGGAGGCGGGCGGGGTCTGTGATGACGTTGTTCGTGTCGTATTGCCTGACGTAGCGGTTGACCGCATTGCGATCGATGCCTGAGGTGCAGGAGCCGCTTTCGAGGTGGAGAACGAGCGCGGCGCGCGAAACGAACTTCCCGCCGCATCCGAAAGGACAGGTTACGTCCTTGGGACGGTGGACGGAAGAGTTAAGGTGCTAATACTTCTCAGTCTTTTTGTTGAAAGTCGAGTTGAAGGAAGACATACCGCACGTAAATTGTTTTCCGAATTAAACAATCTATCGCACGGCGCGCAATAATGGTGCCTCTGAGATTGGCGATAATGTTCTTTGAGGCCCACGTCGTTCTTGAAGACAATTCGGCAGCTTTGGCAGAAGTCATGGGCATTGGTGTAATGGTCATCTAAATCATCATCATAATCGAAATGGGTGCCGCAGTATTGACAGTATGAGTGGTGGGGGCTCTGGACCCAGTGCTCTTTGAGCCCGTTCCACGTCGTGAAGTCGAGGTTGCAGTCGATGCATTCATTATGCCGTGCAGAGTTGGCCAGGTGCTGGTCGTATGCGTTCCAGCTGTTGAAGTATCGGTCGCAACGGTCGCAGTATTCAGCCATGGAGTCTGGGGTGCGTGTGGGGTTCAAGTGAAGAGGGAGAGTACTAGTAGTATGTAAGTATGCTTGGTGTGCTTTTGTAATTAAGGACGCGCCTCACGTGAAGATGCATCCTAAGCCTTTTGTGACTCGTAATTTCCTTTAAAAGAACCAAGACGAATAAAGGCGCTTTGGGGCACATCTTTTCGCCATAAGTAGTAGAGAGCGCTTTGTTTCTGTAGCAACAAGTGGTTACGACTTCTATGACCCGGTCTACTAGGCGAGAAGACCGGGGAACTTCCAGAGTCAAAAGCGCGCGTCTATTTAACGCGCGTGCGCGGCAAGATCCGGAAATATTCAGCTCCGATTCAACTGCTCGGATCTTTGCGGTTGTGTCCTCAGTTGGTCCTCAGCCTACGCCCGCCAGACGCCCGTCCCAACTCTTCATCTTGGCAATGCATGCAACTCACACTGAAGGCACTGAATCTGAAGCCTACAACTCCGATTAAATAAGTTATTCATCTCAGAATCGTGAAAGCAACAATCTTATTTTTTTCCATCGCTTCTGCTTATTTGTTGCTTATTTGCCGGAGGAACCAGTTGGGAACCAGAATTTTCAGCTCCGACCTAATTGCGTTCGGACATTCGCGGACGGGGTGCGTCAGCGCTTCAGACCTGTCTGTTGAATGTTCGTCTGCCATTCGTTCTGCTGTTCACGCTAAAAATGTCTCTGCTACTCACACCGAAGCCGTCTAACCCAAATATTACAATCTCTGCACCTAAGAGTCACGAAAATCCTTGTTGATCTGGCGAGTTTGGCGAGCCAACGCTGTAAAGCTTTGGACCCCAGGTATTATGTGGTCCATGTTAGATAAACTGATACATAATGGCGTTATACTACCACGATTTGCAATGGTTTCACTTTTCGCCGAGAAAATGGTAGCGCTTGCGTTGGCAAGCATTCTCCTATTCACTGAGACATCGGTCTCGTCTCTGCGACTCCCAGAGGTCTATAATATTTGAAGACGCGAAAGTTGGACGTACCCATCGTTGCTAACCCGTTTGCGAGATCGCTATGGCCAATCTGTTTTGGATCCAATTCTCTGCGCTTCTAAGGAAGAATTGGATTATTTTACTAAGGCACCCAATTGTGAGTCGTAGTCTTTTTTTTTTTTGGAAGAATTTAATCTCATTTCGATTCAGATATCGATAATACGCTGCATGGTCCTACCTGTGGCTTATGGCGTTTTTTTGGCATATGCAAAGGTCTTGTTGCATAGGCTGAATGACGTGCGTCGTGCTTTAATTCAGTCAATATATGCTAACATCTGGATTAGTATGGCTTTGGAGAACCAGCGTCCATATTATCCCTGAAAAACCAGTTTGATGGTCGTACGAGCCTTTTCTGGGTAGACTCTACGAATGGGACGAGCGACCCTTCGCCTGCGGATATCATTTCCCGCATCACGACAAACTTCACAACAGCTCAACGTTCCGCAGTCAAACAGCTCGATAATGCGTCAGCCATATCGGTGGAATGTCCTTTGAACTTCAATGGGTTTTCACAATGTTTTGCAGGCCTGTCGTTCACCGAAATTCCGCGAAGCGGTGCGAATGGTCCAGTGAATTACACCATCTTCGCTGACGCTGGCCTTACTTTCATTGACGTGAATAATCACACAAGTGACTTCGAAGAGCGCATTTTTCCGCTCCAGTGGTCTATAGACCAGGTACGCGCTTATATGTCTTTCGCCTTGCTACAATCCAAGCTAATTCAATAACCTATTTCCTAGGCTATAATTGAGCTTCAAACGGGAATCCCTCAACTAACGCCGTTGGAATGGCCATTTACGAACATCACAAATGCAGAGCAATGGACGAATAACCGCCTCAGTCTGTATTTTTATATATTAATAAATACCTTTTCAAAATCTAAATGTTTGTGTGCAGGTTATGTGAGGGGCATTCGCAATATTATTGCATTGGCTTTGTGAGTAACTTCCGCGTATGATCTTAACAACTGCTTAACATGTGTCCGATGGATGGTGCTCGTAAATCAGGATAATCAATTTCGTTGGAGTGGCCTACCAAATCCCTGGAGCTGTTGCAAGTGATCGCGCTATGTTAATTACAGCCCATATGAAAGCGATGGGACTTCTTGATTCTGCCCGGATATTGTGATTTAAATTTCATTTTCCTCCCAATGCCTCTGCTGAACTTCGTTCTTTATCAGGTCCACCCATATAGCTATATCTGCAACCTACATTCCCGCTTGGATTGCTATCAGTTTTGTCTGGAAATACCTCATTTTCGTGGAAACGAACGCGGGTTTGATAGTCGCCCTCCATCTGCTGCTTGGACTAGTCCTTGCGAGCTGGTCTTTCGCGGTCGCAGTTCCTTTCAACACCAGTCCACAATTGGCTGCTATAATTTCGACGTTTCTGGTCATTATCTTTGCCATCTTCGGTCTCATTCTCAAGACATCCGAAACCGGACCATTGTTTATTTTCTCGCTCGTTTTCCCCCCTTCTTTTTACATCTTTGCTTTGAAAGCAATCTGTGGATATGAAAATCACCAACGCGCAACGAATATCCTGGATGGTGATCCGGATCGGGGTATCTTGGTTCTTCCCTTGCTCATCGCTGCTATTGTACGCCAATTTCTCCGTCACTGTTAGTTCTGTTCCTTGATCATGACGCAATCTATAGGTGGATATCCTGTTATGGCCTGTTATCGCTGTCATGCTCGAGAGGTGTATATACCACACTGCTGGTCCTACATCTGCACGTCCATCATCGAAAACATGCTGCCTTAACAAGACTTTCAACAAGTTGGATGGTTACTCTCCTCCAAAGAACGTTGCAATATCGATACGAAATCTTACGAAAGTATATCGAGGATCCACGTTCTGGTCACGAAAGAAGGTTACGGCCGTTCGAGATTTCAGTCTCGACATTCCCAAGGCTGGAATCTTCGTCATGTTGGGATCGAACGGGTACGGAAAATCCTTTGAATTTGTACGGCCGGAACTGAACATCTCTTATACAGCGCTGGGAAATCAACCGTGATATCTATCGTCGGCGGTCTGTCAAAGCTTACCAGCGGAGCAGTCATCTTCGAAGGCGGTTATAGCAGGCCACCTCGGGGTACATTGGGCATCGTTCCTCAGAAGAACGTCCTTTTCCCTGAGTTAACGTGTCTGCAGACATTACATGTCTGGAGGGCGGTCAAATGGTCATCAAATACGCCGCGCGAAGAAGATCTAGAGCAACTTTTGAAGGATTGCGACTTGGGACAAAAGATTCATGCAAACGCGGCGACGCTCTCTGGTGGTCAAAAGCGAAAGTTACAATTAGCCATCGGACTTCTAGGAGGATCTAAGGGTGAGGGTATTTTGCTTCGTTTCATTTTGGAAACTAATTTTTGGCGGGCACAAAAGTCATTCTCGTAGACGAATGCACATCAGGCGTTGATCCTCTCAGTAGAAGGGCTCTTTGGAAAATACTCCTGAATTTCCACCACGACCGATCTATTGTTTTCACTACTCATGTATGCTCCTCCTTTCGCCGTCTTTCGATATAAGCTAATATTGCTTAGTTCCTCGACGAAGCAGATCTTCTCGGAGATCAGATAGTCATTTTGGCCCCTCCAGGAAGGGTCATTGCATCTGGCTCTCCTGTGACCTTGAAACGCGATCTGGGCGAAGGATACTCGGTACAAGTTTACTTCAGTGCCATTGCAGACCACGAAAAAATGGATCCGCATCTGCCACAAAAAATTCTCGAATCCCTCCGGGAAATCGCACCATTGGCACATACGTCAATCCCTTCTCCTTCGTTCATGTGCTACCACTTGAAGACTAGGGAAAATACAACCGTTATCAAGGCTCTCAACTTCCTAGATGAGGAAATGCGCAAAGGGACGATTACAGCGTACGAAATTCTAGGAACTACGTTAGAAGAGATCTTTTTGGAACTCATGACCGAAAGTGACACTGGAGAGAAGGCATCCATCTCCACGATTGCTCCACTACTTGATAGCGCCGCAATGAACCTGCCTCCTGGACGCTCTATATCTCCTTTCCAACAAGCCTTCACGATATTTCGGAAGCGTCTTTTGATCGCCAAGCGAAGTTGGCTGAGCCCAGTTCTTACAGTCGCTGTTGCTGTTTCTGGATCATGTATACCCTTAATCTTTATTCTTGGGAAACATCAGCAATGTGTTCAGCCCGTTCATTATCTGCCGACAACTTCTCTCTATCTTCCTACTTCTGATATAGTGAACTTATCCAGTCCCTCGTCTCGTATCTTCGCATCGCCCCCTGGTATCATTTCGACGCTGGGAGGCGATTTCAACTCATTACAAGTTGAATATCTTCCCAACAACGCCTCTTTCGTCAACGCTATCTCTACAAGTTATCACGACCTCTCTTTGGGCGGTGTCTCACTAGATCAAAACAACGGCTCATCTCTAATAGCTTGGGATGCCATAACTCCTGGAATTCGCGGATCTGTGATGTTGAATCTCGCAACAAATCTTCTTTACAATCGCGCTCTCGACTCATCGGGGAATACACCGCAATTCCCAGCCAGCATACAGCCATCGTTTACAAACTTCCCGAGAGTAGCTGCCGCGACGCTCGAGTATTTGCGGTGGATGTTCTTTTTTGGAACTGTCATGGTGCGTCTCATTCAGTTTCACTTTGATATTGTTCAACAACTCATTGTGAATCGTAGGCTATTTATCCTGCATTTTATGCTCTGTATACGTCAAAGGAACGTACCTCTTCAGTGCAAACTATGCAGTTTTCCAACGGATTGTCAAATCCCCTTGGTTTATGGTTGGGACATCTCATGTTCGACTCTATATCTGCGATCATTCTTTCTACCATTATCGTCATTGTCTTCGCGACGGTCACAGACCAATTCTATGGCTTGGGATTTTTGGTAGGTAATCGTCGTTTGATGAAACACCTCGATCTGACTGTGATTCAGTGGGTTGTCCTCATCCTTTATGGATTTGCCGGCACGCTCTTCGCATATTGTCTTTCCTTGATGGTGTCGTCTCCGTTGGCGGCTTTTGCATTGGTGGCCGGGTATCAATTCATCATGTTCGTTGTAAGTATGTGGATGTGATGAGTATTTGGCCTTTCATTGATTCTGTTTCCAGTTGTACCTGTCTTCATACTTGTTCATCTTGACTTTGGAACAGTCAGCGATTCATCTCGTCTGATAACAATCGCTCACTTCTCAATATCGGTCGTGGCACCAGTGGCAAGCATTGTAAGCAAATTCTCTAAACAATGCCCGATTCTTGGTTCTTATAGATCAATCTAGACGCGTGCCGCTCTTGTTGCGGCGAACCTTTTTGCTTTAGCATGCGATGGGCGCAGTATTGCCGGCACATCTGGCCTTGGATCAATAATGCGTTATGGAGGGCCTATCCTTTATCTCATCGTCTACGCGTTTGTCCTCCTTGGTATCCTTCTCTGGGTCGATTCGGGTTCTCGCAAGTTCAGATTATCAAAGAAGGGCGATCCTTCGACCGATCTCTTGAAAAGTGGTTTGGGAAGCGAATTCGACGCAGATTTCATTTCAAACTTGGATGCTCCTCTCCGTGTCCTCGACGTATCCAAATCATTCAACAGAAAACAAGTTGTCGATCATGTAAACCTAAATATTCCTAAGGACACTATATTTGCTCTTCTGGGCCCCAATGGTGCCGGGAAAACGACGATCTTCAATATCATTCGTGGGTTATATCCTGCTATAATTCCTCTACGTGTCTAATTCTGCTTCAGGAGGAGATATCATACCTGACACTGGCGATGTTTTTATCAATTCCGCCTCTATCGTTCGGCACCCCCGCATTGCTCGCTCTGCACTCGGCGTCTGCCCACAGTTCACTGCGATTGATGCTCAACTAACCGTACGGGACCACTTGATATTGTACGGTCGCCTCAAGGGGCTGAGAAGAGGTTCAGAGCTACAAAGTAGTGTTGAAGCTATCGCAGAGGTGACCTCTTTGACACCATACCTTGATCGATTGGCCACCAAGTTATCCGGTGGAAACCAGAGGAAGTTGTCTCTTGCCATTTCTCTTCTCGGAAACCCACCAGTCATCTTGATCGACGAGTTTTCGACCGGCGTGGATCCAAGAATGAAGCGAGATATGTGGGAAATGTTGAGAAGGACGGCGGCTGGAAAGTCCATTGTCATTACCACCCGTGAGTCCAAATGTCATACGCGTATTTCTCTCGTTCAATTGCAACGCATATGTTAGATTCTATGGAAGAAGCATCTGCCATAGCGAACAATGTTGGTATCCTAGCGAAACGTATGCTTGGTACGTTCATTCTTCTCGAGCCTTCTATCTTCCCCTCACAATTTCGCTATCGATCAGCGACTGGAACTCCCGAATCACTGGCCGCGAAATATGCATCATATGAAGTTCATTTCGCCTGTCGCACCAGAGAGGACGTCGTCAAGGCGCGCGCACTCATGGCACTGATCCCAGGCTCGAGGATGCTCGACGATGTAGCGACACGATTCGAGGTACCTGTGCGGAAGACCGAAAAATTCTCGCTGGCAAAGCTCTTCGCTGTACTGTCTAGTCATGGCGACTTCATGGAGTATACAGTGGAGAGGCCTTCGCTGGAGAGCGTGTTCATGAAGGTTATCAGGGAGAATAATGTGAAAGAGGAAGATCATGCCCACAATGCGAAAGGATGGCGTGGGTGCTGGTTATGCTGAGATGTTGCTGGAGTTTTTTTGTTTTTGTTTTCTTACAGCTGGAAACACTTTTCTTATCGTATTTACGGACTTCGGATCGATGATAAAATACTTCAGTTGCGAGTTGGTAGACCGAGCCTTGAGGCATGTCAAGCAACCGAAAAATGGAAGGAGACCTTGGTGGCTATCAACCTAACCTGAAATCGCTTGCAGAGATCAAAACCGTGGGGCAGCGATTTTTCCTGCTTGAATGGCTACGGTGGTGGCAAACTATTGACGCGTTCAACTCTATCTTCAAGAGCTTGTATATTTGGTAGCGTGATCCGATGGATTCGCAATTAAGTTCATCGGCAGCGACCAATGTTCCCTTCGACGTTCTGCAGGAGATATTCTTCCACTGCCTTCCTGACTCTCCTCTCGATGAAGCTCAGCCAAACACCAGAATCGCGCCAATGTTGCTATGCCAGGTATGTTCCTTCTGGCGAACAACCGCTCTTACAAGCCCACGACTTTGGAGGTACCTCTACTACCGACTACCTCTTCGGTGGGACACTGCCATGTTTGGGACACCGCCCATCGCTTGGGACTCGGAAATCTTCCTGAGCGCTATGGAATGCTTGAAATGGTGGAGACAAAATCAGGGCTCGAAGGCGCCCTTCATACGCCTCGAATGCTACCAGCCGAAAAATTCAACCTATCCCCAGTCCCAGGAGCTCTATTTGACGCACGAGGACATGATCCAGCTCTTTGTCGAACACCTGTCCTCAGCACAATATCTCGACGTCGCTGAATTCGCCTTGTACATGCCCAAAGATGAACCCATCGACTCCAGTAGCTCTCGAGTTCCATATTCCGACCTCCAGTCCCTAGCAACAAGTTTAAGTTACCCAAAAATGAACCAAAGCATCAATTCACCTTTCACGGCATACAATTTTCATTTGGAACCTATGTCTTCATTCTATATTGGCCCAAACCTACGGCGTCTGCGCCTACATCATGTCGAACTAGTACCAGACCTCAGGCAAGCTTTCACTCACTGGTCTCTGTTCAGGTTGACCCATATCTCACTACAATTGATGTACATGGCTCCTGACGTCTGGTATTCCTTTATACGTGGAGTGCCAAATCTACAATGGGGCTACTTCGAGATTTTCCTGCATCGGCCGAGCAATAAATATCCACCCCCGTTCACCCTTCCATATCTTGACACCCTTTCTGTAACGCTCGATAACTCCGACAACAACGTCGAGGGCGAGCCGTTCAGCCAACTGCTCACAAATCTACATCTCCCTGCCCTGCGTGATCTATCCGTCTACATCGACGCAGACCCATGGAGCTTTCCCCTCGTCGCCATGAAGGTCAACGACGGGCTAAAATCTGCACCAGCCGTCAGCAAACTCACAATCGCATTTCAGTTCTTTGGGTTCACGGAATTCACGGATCCCCACATAGGCTGGGACGAGGTAGACAAGCTCCCGATGCTCATGCCTGATCTGACGCATCTGGTGCTCGACACATGCTACATGCGTGGGGGCTTCGAGTATGAGGCTACGCTGTCGCGCAGGGTGGCATATTGGACGCAGTTCTTGAGTCCGACGCGCTGGTTGGATCTGGACAGCCCCGCAAGCACCCTTCGCAAGATATCGGTTGTAGTAAAAGATCCTTCTAGGGAGGGCCCCGTGGTCGAGGGTGCTTTCCGAAGAGCATTGGAGCTGGAGGAAGCGGGGCATGACAAGGAAAGGAAAGTCGTGTTGGAGATCATCCAGAAGATAAACGGGGCTTGCACCGTACGCCGACGGCTATAAGACATGGGGTTGTTCGCTCTAATGTGCTCTATTCTGAGAACTTAGGATTTGAAGGTGGATTAGAATGTATGATGGGTTGTCATTTCCTGTTCAGGGCGAAAGCTGGTATTTGTATGCTAGAGGCAAGTCGAATACGTGCAAGATAATCGTTGACTGTCAAAAGAAGAAAGGATCATAGCGATGTCTCGAGGATATCTAGAGATTAAAGATAGAAAGCTATAATTACAACAAATTGCTTGCAGTCACTCCCTCGACCTCTCCTATATCGCCTCTCCAAGAAACTGAGCACCTATAACGCACGCCCCTTGGTATTATCTTGCTTCAGAGTCCTACGGCGAGAGTTTTATGTCACAATGCCACCTGACGACGACCTCTGGGTAATAGTGTCCGGTTTTTCGATTTTACATGGGCTTGGCGGGTAACTGGGTCAACAGCACGTTGTAGCGTTTCTTTATGGTCACGCGATGACGAGAGAATTTGTCGTCGGGAGAGAAACGCGCTGGTAGTTGACCAAATGTGAGTACGAGCTAGTGCACCTGGAGCTTGACCACGCACCAGGGTGAGCAGATTTGGTCACTCTGCCAGCATCTGTCGTTTTCTGGGTCGAGAATGAGCTACGGTCTGGATATGGGAATACTAGGGACTTACTTTCAGAGTGTAGACCCTGTTTCCAGCCTCGTCGAGGGTATACATCAATGCATGTTAGATAACGGTCGTGAACGTTCGTGGAGGACTTGTACAAAATTGAAAATTCTCGAATCAATAGACCGTGGGTAAACTTTCACACCCGGCCCGTTGTTTAGCCGCCTCTCCTGTTCCGCGACTCACACTTCTCTCACTCCTCCACTTCAAGCTCAAGCTTCAGACTCTTGCCCTCTGGATTCCAATGTGGCTTTTTTCGCTGCAGAAAATCTCTACTATATCAGCCGGTGGCTCGAAAGGGTACGTCCTGACACCTGACCCACGTTCAACTTGAAGCTCAAGCTTCAATCGCAGTCAAATCGCATTTCTGCCTGATTCGATTCTATCCCAGTGCTTCAATACGATCTTAGGAGACAGAAGAACATGAACGCACATGGAAAACAGACAAAGTTAATAAAAAGAAACAGGTATAGTTCTCCTGAAACATCGTTTGAATCAGCATATTTCCAACCATTGCCAGTACAATTGGGATGCCCCATTGCTCAGTCCCGAACGAAATCTTGATCCGATTTTTTTAGAGCGAATTCTGAACCGCTATCAATTTCGATAGGCTCTCGAGATGCATGGGGAAATAGCCGTCTCCCAGAAACGAAGGGATACTGCAACATGGCGGTCGTCATCTCACACGTCTGCCGGCAATGGCGTACTTCAGTCTAGGCATGCCTGATTATGGACCACAATCTACTACGTTGAGTATCTCTCGGACACTCGCAACATCCTTCAACGACTGGACGCCTACTCGAGAGATCCGGTGCTCTATTACTTGATATTGGATTGATCTCAGAGGGAGCCACATAATCTGTTCGATAGGACCAATCGCTGATGAGCAATATTGTTCCCCACCTAAGCCGATGGCGCAGCTTTGCCTTCTTCCCCGATAAGCGTTTCCTGTTGAAGTTGTTCATCCAACTCGAACATCTAGCTGCTCCGAATCTCGAAACTTTCTATACCCCTGCTGTAATCACAAACGCGTTGGCACTCAGGCTTTCTAACGCAAGCGGATCAGCTGATACATCTGAATCAAGCTTACCGCTGATATTCAAGAAAGGTGCCCCCAAACTCTCCGTTGTGCGCATGGATAGATCTGGGATGTTTTTCAACTTATTATCATCATCCAATATCAGCATACTCTATGTACATAACGAGGATTTACGGTGGTCCGGATCAACATGTGCTTGCCTTCCATCAAGTCATTGGCGAATTTGACACACCTCACTTTGGATAGAATATCCATCGGCCATTATCATTCTCCTTGCAATGGGGTTGCCGATTCCTGTCATCATTCCTAATCTGATACACTTTCGACTTTGTAACGTATCCATACACCGGACGGAATTCTCTCGTTTCCAATTACCACGTCTTGAAACACTTACCTTCTACAAGGTCGAATACGAAGGTGATGGGACGAATCATCCAGTCGATATTCCCAATCTTCACAGCTTGTTTCTAGTGGATTCCAACATTTCCGGTAGTGGCATTTCTCTCACCCAATTGACGAGCACTATCACAACCATTGTCCTATCGGATAGTCGAACGCGCTCTTCTGGAATCCGGCCCCTGCAGCTTCTCAATTATCATGACACCCAACAAGGCTGGCCGATGCTCCAGGATATCACGGTCAACCTTCGAAACCCAGGAAAATTCGGACTCGAATTCTACCTGCAATGCCTCCAGACGAGGCCCAAAGACCCTCCTATCACCCTTAGAATCAATTCCAGTCTTCTTGCGGATTGGCGGACACGGTTCGCCGCTCGTCTGGCTTTGTTGGAGGATTTGTGCAGAATAGAGCACTCGACGCCTCAAATCCCTATATTCCCAGTCCCTGGCCTGTTGATACACACAATGGGCGTTTAGGAGCTTATATGAAAAATTGGACCCACCTTACATCAAAACATACCCAACATACTACTCCGATGTTTGACGGATTGAATTTTGTGCCTTTGTAACTACAGAACAAAAAATCTCGCCTCATGTACAATGTCAACTCCCCGATTTCCGAGGGTGTGGCATCGACTGCGCAAACAAAGTAAGCTTGAAAGTTGCTTAGAAGAGTCAATATCCTCTGATGTTTTCGTACTTCTTATATGAATTAAATGAGCTATTATTTTCTGGACCCAGAATGATAAGATCGGCAAACGAGGAAACTAAGAACTTATGTAGAGTATGGAAACGTTTCCGGCTTCATTGACGGTGTACATCAAAGTCGTGAACGTCAAGTAAAGGTCGTCGAAGAAAGGGAAATGCACAAAATCTCGAAGCGGTCACTGAATTTGACCGGCCCGGTGAACTGCAAGCCGCTCTTGGGCTCAAAATCTCCTTCGCCACGTGCACCTTCCTCTTGCAACCAACTTGCAACGTACATTTATCTTACCCACTTCAGATTTGGCTTTCCGCATCCTGACTGCGACCCGAACTTTTCTTCCGTGCATTCTATATCACTGTGTCACTATCTGATCATTCGAGAAGGGTATGTGCTAATACATGTTCAAGCTTCAATAGCAGGCTTAAATGAAGGATTTAAGTGCTACAGCTTTAGTATCGCTCTGGAGAGATAGAACATGGACGTACAGGGAACGCAGGAGTTGACAGAGACCAACGGAAGGAAACAGGTATAGCCCTCTTGGAACCCTTATAAGATAAGAGTAATTCTCAACCCACTCTCAGGACGCCCCATTTGCTCAGCTCCCAAATGAGCTTTTGATTCCAATTTTTATAGAAGCAAGCTTTGAACCATCGCTGGTGTGGAGAATCATAAGAACACCTGGCAAACGCCCTCGGGAAGAAGGAGCATGGAGATATTGCAACATGGAGGTCGTCATCTCACACGTCTGCCAGCAATGGCGTTACGTCAGTCTAGGCGTACCTGCTCTATGGACCACATTCTATTACATTGATGACTGTCGGTCAAATCCTCGCGAAATCCTCCAACGACTCGACGCCTACCTTGAGAGATCTGGCACTCAATTGCTTGATATTTGGATTGATCTCAGAGCGGGTCGACGTAATCTGGTCGACAGGAACCAATCGCTGATAACCAAAACTATTGTCCACATCAACCGATGGCGCAGCTTTCACTTCTTCCCCCATTACGTACCTGCTCTGTTACTAACTTTCCTCACGCAACTCAAAGATCTAGCTGCTCCAAATCTCGAAACTTTCTGCACCTCTGCTAATTACAGGAGAGTTGAATTCGCACTCGGTCTTCCTATGACAGGCGGATCAGCTAATACTCCAAGCTCGTCTACAATATTCAAGAAGGGTGCTCCCAAGCTATCAGTTTTGAGTATGGACAATTCTGGATTCTTTGTCAACCTCCTACCCTTATTAACGCCAGCATATTATATATATTTCACGAGAATCCTCCAATGGGGGTGGTGCCAGCCCTCTCGTGGTTGCGTTCCATGGATTCACTGGCCAACTTGACACACCTCACCTTGGACAGAGTATTTATTGCGGCTCATCCTTCCAGTTCTTTATTGGCCCCTTATGTTGTCTTCCCTAATCTGATGCACTTTCGACTTTGTAACCAAATCATACGCCGGAGCGAGTTCGGCCGTTTTCATTTCCCATGCCTCGAAACACTTACCTTCTACAAGGTCACTATCGAGGTGGTGAAGGGTGTATCGACCTGTCGACATCCCCAATCTTCATAGCTTGTTTCTAGTGGACTCCAAAATGACGACAATGGCATTTCCCTCACCCGATTGACAAGCACTATCACAACATTGTCCTATCGGATAGTCGAATGCCCTCTGCTGTAATCCAACCTATGGACCTCCTCGACTACGACCATACGAAAAAAGGCTGGCCTATGCTCCAGGATATCACGGTCAACCTTCGAAACCTAGAAAAATATGGACTCGAATTCTACCTGCGATGCTTGCAGACAAGACCCAAAGTCCCTCCTATCAGCCTTCGAATCGATTCAGTCTTCTTGCAGATTGGCAAACGCGGTTCACCGATCGTCTGGCTTTGTTGGAAGATCTGTGCACAATAGAGACTCTTGACGCCTCGAATCCCTATATCCCCAGTCCCTGGCCTATTGATACATTTGATGGACCATTTAGGAATTTATATAAAAAATCGGACCCACCTCTTATTAGAAGATATTCCACGCACTACTCCAATATTTGATGCATTGAGATTTGTAGCCTTAGGCATCAACCCCAAACCATCCTTTCATCTCAGGCAATGTTTGTAGGCAGGTCCTAAACTAGGGATTTTTTGGAATACTCAATTTCTCGTTCGGACAGTTTGACGTTGCTTGCTGAACAAACTGAGGTTGGGGTATTCAAACAATAATTTCCATTACCAGCAAAATCTACAGGGATATCCACAGAAAGTAAAACCCAAGAGTTGATATCCTACACAGATAGAGGTTTGCTATCTTTTTGTGCTAGATGAATCGAACGTAGCCACATGGTCAATTTTCACAATAACCGCAATATCAGACAAAGTAAGCGTACCCATCGTAATTCGGTCGCCCAGCGAAAGAGCGATGCCCTGGGTTTTGCTACGGATGCGGACATGGCCGGTGATGGTACCCGCCTCTGTCCTCTCGATGCTCAGATTTGCAAGGGCATCTTCGCCTGAAAAATGAAGTCCATCAGATATTGCACGTCCGGATCAACCTAGGATATGGAAAACTTACCAAACAGACTTCGCGCATACATGTTCGCCGAAAGGAAGTCGCACTCGCCAGATAAAGCACCATCTGGCGTCAGACAGGACATGTTGGTCGCTTTCATGACGTGTTTCAGGTATTCGCGAGGATCACTAGCGGAGTACATCAGCAAGAGAGAGAGAAAAAACAGTAGCAGCGGAGAACAGCGGGTACTAACGACATGGGGTTGTTCACATTCACGCGGTTCTCCCATTCGAACTCCGTCCACATGCTTCGGAACTGCAAGCAAAGAACAGGATCAATGCATGGCCCTCCAAAAAACCCATACAGACATACCTGAGCTTCATTGCAATAGGCAGGCTTGATGTAATCCATAATATCAATATGAATATCATTCAAGATGACACACGCCTCCGACATATTTGGGCCCTCCCAAAGAATGCTGCCGAAGATAACGCCGGTTTCGGTCGAGGAGACCTTGATGGTCGCCTTGATGCTCTGGAATCCGTGGGGTGCGATGGTATACACCGCGGGGCGCTCGACGATCTTCAGGTCGCCCAGCGTCGCGAAGTCCAGGCACAGGTTCTGCAGGGTGTTGGCGGTTTGGTTAACCAGCAGGACGTCGAGCAGGATGTCGAATCCGTTCATCTTGACGTATGCCTCTGCGTATATGGGATCCGAGAAGCCTACAGATACGTTCGCATTGAGCTTTCATATTACACCAGAAATAAGAAAACGAACCAGTCAATTGCGAGATGCGGCTAAGGTTGGACATGAAGTCTTCCTGGACCTCGCCTGATCCAGTAGCGCGACCAACATCTTCGTCATACTAAAATAACAGTTAAATATGATAATCAGAAATTTTCAGCATTACTTACATCGATGGCCTCATCCGCGGTCTTCTTCGAGAACTGGCGGAACGAGAGCAGGTCGTCTACCTGGATAGCGACAGCCTTCGTCGTCTCGGCCTCTTTCTTCTCAGCTGCACGTTTCTATAAAGGATCAAAAATTAGAATCACACAATTATGGAATGCTATGATGAGCACATACCTCCTGCGCACCAAGCATCTTCGTGAACGCAGTCTTGGTATCCTCAAGGAAGATATCATGAACCGCAGACTCTGTCTCCAGTCCGCTCAGCGTCTGGATGCAGTTCATAATGCGCTCGTTCGAGTCTTCGTCGATTTGGACAGACACGAACTTGGATTGGCCGACACGGATGATGGAGGTCATTATGAGCATTGACTAAAGTAAATCATGTGTCAGCACTATAAGCAAGATTGAAAAAGAATAGCGCGAGCCACATACCTCTGCGCGAAGCGTGTTCGACGTAATGGTATCCTTCGACGCTTCCGCGAAGCGGAGAACCAACTTGGTCAAGGCAGCAGCAAGTACTGCACCCGTGAAGAAATCTCCTCCAAGGATCAGAGCTATAAAAACAAAGCGATAATTAACCACCGAACAAATCCAGAATGAGCCCAAACACAAACTTCGCAAAGGAGGCTTAGCAGCCGTCTTCACCGCCTCCAGCCTCGCCGCACCCGCACTCGTATACGCCGTCTCCGTCGCATACGTCCCGTCCGCCAGGACCTTCGGGCGCCCGCCGCCGCTCTCCTTCTGCACCGCCTCCTTCTCCTTCTCCTCGTCTCGTCCCGCCGCCTCGTCCAGGAGGCGCTGCTCCGACGCGAGGATCGGGATCTCGCCGAGCACCTTGCGGATCTCGCGCATCGCCGCGGGATGTCCGCGACGGCCTCGACGTACTCGCCGAGGATCCAGAGCACGCCGCGGAAGACCTTGCCCGACTTGATCTCGGGGAGCGTGGAGATCAGCTTCTCGCAGATAGTCGCGCGCAGGTGCGGGAATTTCTCGACGACCTCGCTATATGCGCGCGGAAATTGAGTTAGACAAGGGATGATCAGGAAAGAAAATACGCACCGCACGAAAGCGACGACGTCGAGCGCGGAGGGGTTGTTGGAGTCGCCGAGGAATTCCATCAGCGCGTGGACGACCTGGCAGCGACCTCTGAGAATTTGATGGCCGTAATGTGGATGGATTGAATGAGGAGCTGTCGGTATTCAGGCGCCTGACACCGTATCAGTTCTACATTCCTAACAATCTCAAAATATCGAACATACCTTTTCAAAGTCTGCTTCCTGCGTTTTCTGGAGCTGCTTCTTCAAGAAAGAACGACGTCCTCGACATTTCTGCTCGATGTCATGCTGAGGACGATGCCAATGGCCTTGCGGCGCACTTCCATATCAGCACTTGATGATGGTGGTATTAGGTTATGCATAGTGGGTGGAACTTCAAGAAAGCGCACCTTGACAGAACTTGGAGTACATCCATGATCAATCCATCAAGGACATGACCATGTTTGCTGCGGAGGTTGTCCAGGCGGTCTAACACAATGAGCTTCACATTGTTATCGGACTCCTTGATGACAAGGGTGATGAAGCACGAAGCAGCAGCTAATCAGGACGGTCAGTGAATGCTTTCAGCTGGAGAATATATGAAATCACCTTTCACAGCTGCTGGGTTTTGGGTGAGAGTGGTAAGAGTGGTGGCAGCTTCATATTTGACAGCATGGGATGAAGCATTCAAGAGTTCAAAGATACAACGAATGTATCTTGACTTCAGGAAGTGAACCAGCATCAGCGTAAAGAAAGAAACCGAAAAAAAGACCAGGCGTACTCGGTTGCCAGAGTCCGTTTTACAATCCAACCTAATGACCTCAATGATGCTCATTTGCAAGGCCTCATCCAGAGTTCCGATCGAGTCGTATATGCTCAAGATATACTCCACAGCCTTGGCATCGAGCATGGCGAGGAAAACGAAGGCGTTGCGCTTGCACGACGAGTCGCTTTCTGCGGCGAGGAAGGTGGACATGAGTTCAGCGGCATCGGGGATGAGGTTCTCGAATTCGCGGTAGATGGAATAGAGGGCAAAGACAGCGTTTTTGCGAACATATGAATGTCGGTGCTCGAGACAAGCGCGGCAGGTGGGTATCAGAGGTTCCAGGAGCTCTTGGTCTTTAGCGATCTTCTGCAGGAAGCGGAGGCTTGCACCACGGATATATTCGTTGGGATGTTGCTAGATGATATAAGTCAGTATGCGGGCCCCTTGGGAATATCTTGAGAGCATACAAGGTCATTCGGATCGCGTTTCTGCATTCAAAAGTTAGATTAGCAATATAATATTTCCTTTGCACTCACACAACAAGAATCATCTCCTGCTTCAGCTTTCCATTCTCGTCGTACTTTGGGCAAACCTCCCAATAAAAATGTAGCAGTTTCTTGAGTTGCTTGTTCCGTGAGGGCATAACGAATTGGATTATCGGCATCATTAAGGTTGGCTAACAATTTATTAAGCGTATGAATCTCAAAGAAATGTGGTAAAGCGCTCACTTGAGGATTGCCATTGATAGTCGAGACTATGATCTTTCGCAACGTGTCGATTTTGACCTCGTCAGAGCCCTTCTCGAGACCTGAGCGGAGCTCAGAAGCAGAAGGGTACTCTGCACTGGACTCGAATACAACGGTGTAACATGAGGAGTCGGAGGACGATGCAGCCATGGTGGGTGGAGTCTACCGACGGCCAGCGATGGTGGTGGATGCGTTTCCAGTATAAGTATACGCGTGGGAACTTTCGCCGACGCGACGTGTCCAAGGCCACGGCCATCGCTTCCGTCTTTAGACCACCACCACTGAATCATGGAATCCACATTCTGCTCATCATATTCACGCCTCATCATGACGATTCAGTACTGCAAACGATGGCGATGACATGGTTGACCGTCGCGCACTCTCTAAAATGTTGCACAAGGTGCGTATCACCCCCAAATCACTGCCAAGGGTTGATCTTCTTGAATTGACCAGAATTCAGATCGGAAATTTCGGCGAAAACAGTCTAAGAGATGCGGAAGACTCGCAATACTATGATCGCTTGACACAGTGAATAGAATTCGAGCTCCTGTGGCCTCCTATAGCTGATTCAATTTAATACCACACGGAAATCAGTTGAAATTCGTACCCATTAGCCTGCCAAGGCCTTCTTGAATCTCCACATCGCTTCGCCTACAATTTCATGGAATTCGATTCTCGGAGCGAAACTAGGATAACTGTCCCCGATATGAGCTTTCCTATCACGGTATGGGGTTCTTATGCCTCGTCCTTGGTTTTCAGCCATGGACATGGCAGTAATCCACGCACTGGTATCTTCAATGCTCCTAACACTCATCAAGCGCGCTGCTCTGATTCCCTCCAAAATTCTAAGCGCCTGAGGACAGAGTACAGGGGGATGAACCGATGAACCCTCTTTGGCTGGTTGACCATCTGCCCCATTAATGAATGTTCGGGTATCTAAAATATATTGCAACGACGCCACCGCTACATTACATTCCTCGTAAGCGACAAGTCCACACTGCTTATTTGCCTAAAAATAAGTTCTACATATTCAAATCATCGAGGGACCTATAGTCCTATACCCAAACTCCTATATAAGATAAACCAAGAACAAATTTCTACGCGAAGCAGTCCAACTCTGTTCCCCCTTAACCATGTCTGCCTACTCACAGACCTACGGTGCTCTCCTGCTGGGCTCCTTATGCGCGTCTGGGTAAGTCGTGTTTTGCACTCAATCTCATTTCAGATGTATCTCACACCACGATTTCCCCTGACCCCCTCAGATTCTCTGGAATCGCTGCTATACAGGCGCTTTTGTATTTCAAGCTCTTCCCAAAGGACAGAAAGGCTCTTCGGGAATTGGTGAGACTCTATGCCCTTTCCACCTAGCCGTTGGATTTATCCCGCAATCTGATAGGTTGTAGTCGTTTGGTACTCATCCGCTTATTCGCGTTCATGATCTGGGTCGCTAAGCTTCGAATTGCGTCTTTTCTTCCAATAGGTTGCTCGATGTTGTACATACGGCCTTGGTATGGGCTGCAATGTGGGAGTACATGGTCACCAATGCCGTGAATCAACACCTATATCAGGACTATATTCCTGGGTATGTGTCTTTTCTTTCCATTCCGATAGCAATGAAGACTGACAGAGTCGTGAAACAAGAACTATTGCAGTACGCCTCAATCGTCCCATCCAATTTGACATTGACTTCTAACACTGGTTCATTCCTCATCTAGTTCAGCGTCGTCCTTACCGTGAGTGTTACCTTCTACCCAGCTCCATTATCAGAATATTTATTCAAAATTTCAAGGCCGTTCTAACATTCCTGACACATTGGTACGTCTGATTACTTGTTCTTTGATGGTACGGCCGGCTCAAAACGAAAACCCACAAATGATCTTCTAGCTTTTTTGCGCATCGAATCTATCACCGTACGTATGAGGCGGTGCCCCACAACATCCGAAGCTTATTTCTCCGCTGCTTTTAGTTAGCCGCGGAAATTGGTGGTTGACGGTCCCAGTAGTAAGTCTTTCCTCGGTTTCTATTCAATTTGAATTTCAGTTGTGCGCCATGCTCACGCGATTTGTGTCTGTTTCTTTTAAAAGCTTATCCTGGCCATCGGAAGACTTGGTACGTCTACAAAAATATGCCCGTCGCAACGACATATCAATAGTGTACTCACTCCGCGTCCAACGCAGCCTGCGCTTCTGGTATGTTTTCCACATGATGATATTCATCGACACTTCCTCCTGACGATGATTCATCTTCCAGTATCTGGTGGAGAGATGTAAGTCGTTGTCAACCTAAATATTCATAGTCGCTGTCCTGACCATATGCTCTAGGATCAAATTGAAAAGCTACCACCTGTTCAGGGAGCAATTCCGCGTACGTACCTGATATCTTTAACTCTATTATCTTGGCGCTTGTTACTTATGGATCGCTCTCAGTGGCTGTTCTCAATGGGCCTTGCACTGTCGTCTGCTTCAGATATCTTAATCACGATCCTTCTTTTCTATCTCCTAAGCAAACCAAAGCCGAATCATTAACGTATGTGTACTGTTTCCTCGCGCTGGAAACCATGCTGAAGCCTTGTCCGGGGACAGTCTTGGCCATATAATCGACGCATGCATTCTGTATACCTTCGAGACCGGCTCGCTAACAACGTGAGCGCTTATAATAAGTGTGCCTTAATTAATCCACGCTGATTTCCGCACGGAAAAATAGTGTGGCGACTGTGGTCTCCATGATTTGTGTTCGTATTTCATCGAATTTTACCTTCTTTTCTTCTGTACTTAATGGATGTGTTGTCTAGTGGATCGTCCTTGACGATAGTCTCGTATTCCTCGGCCTTCACTTCGTCATCGGAAAGCGTGAGTGCATTTCGTTTTTTTGCAGCAAATACTCAAAGCTTGATATGCTGATTCTCCATCTTTGATCAGTATACGCAAATTCATTGTTGGCAACGTAAGCACCTTTTTCTTGATAGTTATCTGATCAAAAAACTGATATCTTTACCACCCGTGACTAGCCTTAATACCCGTCAACAGCTCCGGAGATCCCGGGCTACTGTAACCGCCGTGGATTTAATGCACACGCCCCATTTATCTTCCTTACCCATGGAATTCCAGGTGCGTTGTTTCGCATCCCAGTGGCTGAAGGCAATCGATTGACTGTTTTTGGGGCGTCGGATAGTCTTCCAGGCAGTCAAAGGAGAGAAATGACATCGCGGGGGTGCAAGTAGACGTCGTCAAAAGTGTACAGTATGATATCGAAATGAGCAATTAACAACTAATGTACTTACTGTCGACAATATGTATGTATGGTGATTCCGGCGATTCTTTACAAATGCGAATGTCTTGGCGGCCTATGTCGTGCAGGTGAACTTAATGTTGTGTTTTCTTGCTTCGTTTCTTCTCTGTCCTGAAAGGTTACCGGTTATCAATGAACAGATTGAGATCTAATACATCTTCCTTTTTCTTGCCCAAAGCTTGCAAGCGTGTACTATGAACGTCAGATAGATCTATCAACCACCGCAGCACTTATTTCTTCGGCATGCGCCGGGCTACTTTTGCTACAGAGTCTGTATAAGTACTTATGCATATGTCGCGACTGCCATCCCCCGGTATTCACCTGCGCTTGGCCCAGGCCAGGCTGCGCCACTGAGTAACCCGGTCAACAACACACTCGTTCTTATTATCTTCCACATGCTATCAGCGCACACGGCCACTAACCCTACCATCTTTTTCTAGTTCTGTCTTTCCTTTTCTCTATGGAAGGACCTTTCAGGGTATGCCGGAGTTATGTGTTCTAATTTAGCGTAAACCCGAGTCCTCTCATGCGCACGTCAACGCGTCTGTCTGGGCGCACCGTATTGATCGATTTTTATCTTCATCAGCCATCCTGGACAGCGTTGACAGTCTGCTATGGAGCTGCTGCTGATTCGCCTGATCACTACTCAGTGGTAGGCTATGCTGCATGTTTCGGATATGGCATCATTTCTTTCACCTTCGTTCTCCTTCTGCAATAAAGTGCACTCTGTTTTGTGGAGGTGCTCATTGTCTGCCTGCACGCCACGACCCCTATGATTTTCAAGTAGTTTGATTCACTAGATAGCCCGTGATTAATTAATTGACATACCTCCGAATGAACGTCCTTTTGGGACTAGCTTATGCTCCCATGAAGGAGCGACGGTCGTACTTCAAGATCTGGGAGAATGTCAAACGGGTAAGCAACCTTGATCTGATTGATGATGTAGCCGGACCATATAAACCGAGTGGAGGTGGGTCAGTTATATATACCGATCTATCTGCCATTGTGTGGGAGCCGCGCCCTGCTTGGATTCTCTCCGTCTTGAAGACACCACCACCCAGCCGTCCGAAGGCCCTTTGTCGAAGCAGACCTTCATGTGGGTCGATGCCGGGACATATGGCGCGCTTCTGCTAGGTGCGCTGTTTGCGTCTGCGTGCGTCGTTCATTGTCTTTGTTCCGCTCGCGGTGCCACTGATAGATATGGTTCGGTTTAGACTCTCAGGTGTTTTTGGCGTGCAGTGCCTTTTGTACTTCAAATGCTACCCGTCGGACGGGAAACCTTTAAAGGCACTGGTGCGCCCACTCTCCTTCAATTTCGTTTCAGCATTGGAAATCTGATGCCTGGGGACGATATAATAGGTGGTATTTGCATGGTGAAGATGATTCTTTATTGTGTACCCATAGGTCGCTGATAATCTGTTCTTGCTTAGGACACTTGAGGCCATTCATTCCGCGCTTGTATGGTCAGCGGTTTGGAGTTATTTTATTCGACATTTTGGGGAGCTGGAGTACATCGATCATATCCCTTCGTATGTTTTCACTCTTTCTTAACTACTCCCGTGCTAATCAGTCTTCAGGAGCGTAGCTGTGAGTCACTGTCTATACCCGAAGGTGCTAGGAGCTTATGTGGTGCATGGATTTAGCTGAGCGTCATATTGACTGTGAGTAGCAGTCTCGAATTCTTGTTTGTTAAGTCCTGAGGCCTACCACTTACCTTGCTTTCTAGGCGACTCTCACGTTCCTTACGCATTGGTGCGCTTCGTTTCAAATCTGATACCGGATGCATGATGATTAAACAACGACGTTTATCAGTCTATTTGCTCAACGGATATACCATGTGAGTGAAGCTCGCCAGTGCCGACTGCATAGACGATTAACGATGGGGAACGTATGGCAGTGAGCGAAAAGAACTTATGGCTCACACTCCCAATAGTAAGTCGAGTCACCTAGTATCTGGGTCATTGCATGGCGTCTAATAATTAATGAATTGCAGATTACTCTCGCCTTTTGTCGCCTAGGTGAGATTGGCACAGTTTCCCTCGCAGTGAACTTTGGGATTGACGTTTGTCATAAATGATAATAACGTCTTAGCTGCAGCAACTGGTACGTCTGCTCTACAACCAACGATCCATGATGTCAATTTGACGCCGAACTGTTATAAATAGTTTCGGGAGCAGAGATGTGAGTCTAATGCACATTAGCATGGCTTCTTTCTAAATCTGGCTTTAGGATCCACCTTCAAAGCTTTGCTCGCTTTAGGAAGCACTTCCTGGTAAGCTTGATCAATAAAATGGGCTTTATAACGGGTGCTTGACGGTCTAATTTACAGTGGTTATTTTCACTGGGATTGTCGCTGTCATCTGCCGTAGATATTTTGATCACGCTATCGCTATTTTTCCTGCTCAGAAGGCGTAAAAAAACTAGCATAAAGTAGGTCACCACTTCGTCAAGCAGATTGAGGAAATTAGACTGACCTCTGAACCACTAGGCTAAGTCCTCTGATTGATGCCCTACTTTTGTACACATTCGAAATCGGTTCTCTAACAAGGTATATTGCCGTTATTATCAAAATTCTGGGAATGATTTTAATATTGCCTTTTCAGCGCAGCGACCGTCATTTCTATGCTATGTGTATGTTGCCTTATCCAACACTCAACTTGATGTGCCATTAACCGTCATTTATTTGGTAGTGGTCTATAATCGATAACAGCCTAGTTTTCCTCGGTCTCCATTTTGTCATCGGAAAACGTGAGTGCCTTCCAGTCTTTTTGTGACGCATTCTATCTGACCTGGTTTAGTATATGTAAACTCACTACTAGCAACGTGAGATAGAGTCCTACTTGCTTTTCCGCCAATTAGCTGAAGTTTTTTAGGCTTAATTCACGCCAAAGGCTACGGAAAGCGCAACAACGGTCAACAGCCTATGACTTCGTAAATCTCAACATCAACCAAACAGTCAGCGCCATCCAATTCCGAGTAAGACGTTCTCCTGCGTCATCGATTTCTCCTTCCAACTAACCTTGTATCCTCGATAGAATTCTGAGTACCCTGCGGACAGCGAAACGCAGCTGGCTGGCGAAACGCCGGATCCAGAAGCGCTGAATAAGGAGGCCGACACTGAAGAAACGGTTGAATGATGGCGACCTTTCAAAGATGGGTTGAACAATTAAGTAGTACACATTTATTTCATTTATATCCAGCATTACATATGTAGTTTTATTCGTCGTCGTAATCAACAGCAGCAGAAGCAATTATTTCAAAATTAATAGATATATGGGAGGGGGAGCGAGCGATGCATTGTTGCAATATACGAGTAATTGGTCAGCTTGAGAAACGGCGACCAAACGGCGACTAGGCATCAAGACATGTCTTGCAACATACGATTTGATCAATCTCCTGCAAACAGTTCGTATAGAATGCCACAAATCCTGACTTCCCGGCGCTGATCGGGATTACCGCCACGATATCGTCCAATGGCAGGCAAATAAAAGCCTCGTGAAGGGTTGCGACTCTCGATCTGTATTGGCCCTTCCGCCTATGGTGTATTTGCAAACTGGTACCAAGTCCTGTGGTATCTCGGCGTTTATAGATATCCAAATCGAGACAGTCATTGAGAAGTAGATGTTACAAAGTCGTGAATTAAAATGGTACATCATAGAAATCCAAAAATATCGAGGGATTGAATAGCATTAGTCTCTTCTTTTTGAGACGGTTCCATCGATTAAGTAGAGGTCGCCATTGAGAGCCTTGATAAAATCATTAAAGACGATTGTTGTTTACAACGGCGGATACACACCTCCTTCTTTCCAATGATCCTGACACCATTCTCAAAGGTAACACGACTCCACTCGGGGCCTTGGCCATTATTCTTAGTTATTGGGGTGAATGATACCGATTTGCCTTCCAGAAGAGTATTATGGCGATTGGAGTCTAGAGATAAGGGATATTCCTAAATTGTGGATTAAGTACTCTGTGTTTGGAAGAAGAATCAAGGAGTCAAAATTTAAAGACATACCGGAACGATGTGGGCTGAAACCCAATCTTGAACATTTTTCTTCGATATTTTATCGAATTGCTCTTCCGTGAGCACAATTTCGGTACTAGTATCAGGTCCTTGATGTCTAGAAAGGACGCAAGACTAAGTATTGTTCTTCGTATAAGCACAGACATGCTGATGCTCACGGCTTCCTTGATAAAGCCATGACAGCCTTATTGGTTGGGACAAACACAGTTGCCTTCACATTCTCGTCGGATAGAAGTGAGCTCAGTTCGAGTTCGCGAGCATATGAGTAAAAGATAGAGGCCGAAGGTTCGATTGTGAGTAGGTCTGCGAGTGTAGGCTTCGAGGTGGTCTGTGGGACGTATTCCGGTGCGTCTGGTGCAGGGTTCATGACGATTTGTTCTTCTGTCGACGCCACAGCAGAAGACATAGTAAGAAAAGAAGGGTAACAGTAGAGAAGAATACAGTTGGGAGCCTCATGTTGCTTATGAGCTTGGCTAGGGTACCAGGCTTGTAGTTGGTGTAATTGAATGACCCCCAAATGACCGCAAGGCTTCCTGAATGGCTCGTTACGTAATATTACATCACGGTCATGCGACTTGTCTCTCCAAAGTTTCTTTCAAGTTTCTTTCCAAGTTTCCTGACCTCCTACCACATCGTAACCACGAGCAGCCCTTCAAACTGACTGCTATGCTTTCTTAGATATAATCTTCTGACTTGATCCTCTAATCAAAATTTCGAACATCACCTATGGCAATTCTCCTTCAACTCGTGCTTCTACGGACGTTGAATCAGGGACGACGAGTCAACATCTTGAATCTCTTGAATGCCTAAAGCCTTGAACGTTAACTCGCACTCCGATGCCCAGTGAATCAGGCAACGTACACGCCGCATTATTCTTCAAGCGCCCATACCGTGCTTTCTACTGGTTGTAGAGTCTTGACCTCGATGTCGACGAAAATCCAGGACCCTCATACTTGGGTACTCATGCCTAGTCAAGTAGCATATCGGGGCAACAAGTTGCTCTTGGTTACCTTCTCATTTTCTATCTCTTCACCAATGGGGCTTCCAAGCTACATGGCCTGAGCTTCGGGGCTACACTCAAGAGCTTGCCATGATCCCGAGCTCTTTTTGCCCTGCTTTGGAGGTTACAGTGAAGTGAAGGTTATGCGCCAACACTGCCCGTTCTAAAGATAAGTGAGTTTTGCGCATCATAACTTACTACAGTAATAATTCTGATTCGCCTTTATAGTAGATCATCTGTGTATCAATGAGAATGTATTCAATCGTTACTTAGTCAAGAAATACATATGGTCATTAACCTTCTCCAGATCCCTTCACCTTCACCTTGCATGAAGTCACTATCCGCGAAAAGCATTCTTCCAAGCAGCAGATATGCGCAGCTGACTTCGCCCGAAGTTTGCCCGCAATTGATCCCGCACCCTTCCCATTAAATTCTGCTAATTATACCCGCCGGCTCCCATGAGCCCCCGCTCTGCGCTGCACATATGGACTCATACGGACCGTCTCATGGGAAGATTGCGCTGAACGACCTTAAAAGTTGCACTGGCTGACTTTAGCCCTTTGATTGTGCTTTTTACCTTCCCGCACTTTTTCATCATGACGACACCCCTCCAAAACTGGCCTATACAACGCGAGTACGATCCCAAGGGAATGCCCTTCCGCCGCTTGGGACCGAGTGGATTGCGCGTTCCTGTCTTTTCTTTGGGAGGATGTAGGTGACGCAGGATCAGTGTCAAGATTAGATGTACTCAAGGGTCGTTTTCAAGGGTTGACGCTTGGTGGACTCTCAAGGGAGATTCAGTCAAGGTACACATCGGAAGTTTGCCAAAATGATCGTGCTGCTGATCTCTGTTTACGTTGAACAGGACATCGTCAAAACTGCCTTCGAAGCTGGAATCAACATGTTTGACACTGCGGAGGAGTATTCTGGAGGAAAGTCTGAAGAAGAACTGTAAGACTACCTATTCGCCCCCCTGTGACTTCGTATAGTAGTGCTAATACACATGTTCTTACTAGGGGTCGCGCGATCAGAGAGCTGGGTTTGCGTCGCAGCGACCTCATTCTGACGACGAAGATCTTCTGGGGTATCGGCAGAAAGGGACCGAACGACGGCGGCCTGTCTCGCAAACAGTACGCACCTGGCTCTGCATTTCATTGATGTCGAAAATGTTCTGAGATAAGGCGTCACCCCACCATAGCATTATCGAAGGGACGCGGGAGTCTCTCGCCCGACTTGGGGTGGACTACGTTGATGTTATTTTCGCGCATAGGCACGATCACAATGGTATGTCATTTGGGCGCTGGGACTTTGAAGCCCGGAACGGAAATAACGAAATGGCAAATATAGTGCCCATGGAAGAAATAGTCCGTGCTTTCAACTATGTTATCGAGAAAGGATGGGTAAGCCTTCCTTCACACCTAGGGATTGAGCTTCTTTCGTCTGATAATTTCTGTTCTAGGCCACTTATTGGGGAACTTCTGAATGGACCGCGCACGAAATTGAGGAAGCTTATCGTATGTGTTATCCTGTTCCCTTATTAAGGCTTGGGAATGGCTCACAACTCCCACAGATGTAGCGACCAAACTCAATCTCATTGCCCCTATCGCTGAGCAATGCCAGCATAAGTGATTTGGGACAATGCTCCTCCGATGACAAAGGACTGATTTTCTTTCAGCATGTTCCATCGTAATCCTGAGAAAGAATACAGGTGAGCGGTCACTTTCTATAAATGCTCTGCCTTGTTACTAAATAGATTCTAGGCATCTTTACAAGAAGTATGGCTTGAGCACTACGACATATTCTTCACTTCTAGCCGGATTCTTGACTGGAAAGGTGCGACTATACATCTAACACACAGGAGACCTACACTGATAATTTACGTATGTGTTTAGTATAACGAGGGCATTCCAGAAAACACCCGTTTCCAGACGCATTCGGAAGAGTTCAATGGGTTTATCAAGACGCTGGACACACCTGAAGGCAAAGAAATGATTCTCAAAGTAAAGGAACTGACCAAGATAGCTCAAGAGGGTATATCTCTTCCCCTGTCATATGCCCATTTCCGATTTTTCACCCGAATTTCATGTTTCTCTAAGATCTGCAAACAACCATGACGGCGCTGGCTCTCGCCTGGGTAGCGAAGAATCCTAATACGGCCACAGTGATCCTCGGCGCGTCAAAACCGGAGCAAATTACACAGAATCTCAAGGCGCTCGAAGTGATCCCAAAGTTGACGCCTGAAATCCTGCACAAGATTGATCAAATTCTGAGCAATACACCTGCTGCACTTGTATGTATCTTGTCCGTTGATGATGGTATACTGACTGATACTCCTTTAGCCGTCCCATGGTCGCCCTATGCTCGATCGCTACGGACGTATTTAAACATCAAAGCGCATTTCGGAATTGAGGAGAATGAGCAAAAGACCAACTTGAATATAACCAATGAACCCAAGATCGTGCGGGAAAGTCAAGCGATCCTGTGTACAACATGCATTATTCATGCCGAAGTTATTATCATATATTTACATCTGTGAAAGTCCTCGTTTATAATTTGGCAAATTTATCCAACCTTTGCCTTCCTTCGGGATGCTAGACAAACAGGGTCAAGATCAAGGACTTCGATTAGGTTTATACTCAGGACGCTTACCACTGGTTTTGGCTTATTACCCAGAATATGATCGATCTTGGCTAGGATTTCTGGCGTAAGCTTTGGAATAACCTCGAGCGCTTTCAGGTTATCCAGAATCTGTTGTGGGCTTGTAGCGCCGAGAATAACGGTCGAGGTGTTCGGATTCCTTGCAATCCACGCGAGCGCCAGAGCGGCTGGTGTCGTATTCAATTCTAGTTGACAATAAGCATCACTTTTGGTATGAAGATAAATCATGACTGTGAATTACCCTCTTTTGCCAACTTCGTGAGCGCGCGGACTTTGTTGATCTTGTCCAGACCTTCTGGTGTCTCGTGCAGACTTTTTGCTCTATTCTTCAGGAAGTTATGGGTTGCATAACGGGACCCCTCTGGAATTCCGTCGTTGTACTATGGTCGACCTGCGGTTAATTTATGATACATATACTGAGAGAGCTTCGAAATACCTTTCCAGTGAGCAGGCCTCCTGCGAGTGCTGACCAGACAGTTGTTCCTAGGCCGTACTTTTGGTACAGCGGGCTATACCAGTTATTGTTGTAGATTAACGCGATGAATAATTTTAGACGTACTCGTATTCCTTCTCCGGACGTTCGCGATGGAACATGCTATATCGTTTTCAGCATCAAGTATTGGCTTGATGACAGCTATACAAAGTGTATACACTCACTTGTGCTCGCATTGTTCTGCGATAGGCCCAATGAGACCAAACCTTGCAGCGACGTCTACAATGCTTAGCCTATGGTTACAGAATGAAGATATGAGTCGGGCTTACGGTGCGCCTCTTCGATCTCTCTGGCGCTCCATTCAGAGGTAGCCCAGTAGTATGCCTGCAGGTATCAGATCATTTCCGAAAGACAGCGAGTATACAGAGGTATACACATGTACTTACCCAGCCTTTTCAATGACATGATTAAAGGCGCGCACAATTTCTTCCATGGGACTAAAAACAAGATTGGCTTCATTCAATCTGGAAAGATATAAGCACCTTACCAGTATTATCGGGACGATGCGCAAAAATAACATCAACGTAATCCATTTGAAGACGCTCTAAACAAGCTTTCGTTCCTTCGATGATACTTTACACACAGAAATTGAGCTCCCTGAAGTAGGACGAAGGAAAAAAAACAGTACGCACTGTTTTCGGCTCAAGCCCTGGTCATTGGGGCTTCCTCCGTGTTTATATCCGTAGAATACTTTCGTCGTAATGATTAAGTCGCTTCGTTCTATGTTTAATTCCTTGATGACGCGACCTCTGTCAAACAAGTCGAGCTGAGAAGCCGAAGCATCTGGAATATTGTTAAACGCACATCTCTTCCTCTGATTTCCCGTTGGCATAGATTTCCGCAGTATCTATCATGTTGATGCCATTGTCAAAAGCAGTTTTGATGATTTCCTGCATCAAGTTAGTTCGGCTCTAGCGATCATATATCATGATAATGCATACCTTCACGGGATCGCCGACAACGGTGCTTCCAAAGGTCAACCCTGTCCACGACGTTTCAGACAGCCAGTTTTGACAGAACCAATCGCACCTACATCCTCCAAGTGAAAACAATGGCACTCTGAGTCCACTCGGACCCAGACGACGAAACGGCATCCCTTTTGTCTTGTAAACCCTCTTGGGTTGCGCGGAGGAGGTCATTTCCGCAAGAGTTTCTGGGTGACGGAGGGGAAATAGGCAAAAAGCTCAGGAGGAGAGAAACGAAGGAGAAGATACGAGTAACATGAATCTTAGCTACATGTTTGCGAATAGTCCTTACGCGCCGCGGATCAGAGTACGGTGGAAACATACACGTATATCGGTTATTCAGGGACCCGAGCCGGTGGCCTCAAGATGGCTGGTATTCCCAGTTGATCTTCATTCACTTATCTATTATCTGGCTGCAAGTGAATATCTTTTAACAATAAATATCGACTACTCACACTATATTATACAACTTCTTTACCGTCGCTCTTATAGATCTTACCCCCTTTCATAACAAATGCCACACCTGTCGTCAACGCCTCTCCGAATTCCTTTGCCGATCCATCCAACGAGCCTACCACACCCACCAAATCCGCCGCCCACCCTGCGCGAATAGCACCAAATGGTACCCCTCTTTCCAGCTCATCCTTAAGTCCCGCCCGTTCGTGCCATGCTCCAAGAAACCAGATAATCCTCCCTCCTCCAACGCCTCCACACGGCGCTCGCCTCTGGCGCCATCCCATTCCATACCGCGGACACACTTCCACCCACCATACGTCGCCCAGCTGAGCACCTTCGCCCAATCTGCGCCGAGCGTACGCATGATGAAGAGTTCCAGAGCGTTCAAGCCGTGGGCGAACACGCCTGTATCGCCCCCGCACGCGATGTTCTCCATACCCACGCGGAGCGCCGCCTTAAACGTCGCCTGGCCCGCCTCCCAGCGCCGCCGCGCGAATTCAGAGCCCCTGCTGTTAGCGTACAGCGTGTACAGAGCGCCGAGTGTCGGCACCCACGTTGTGGCCCCATGGTCCTTGTGAAATTTGCGCAGGAGGGTGCTGTCTCCAGTTGGTTGGTCATACAGCTCGACGCCATGTTCGATGCTGTCGACGCCCAAGTCGAGGAGGGTGTTGATGGCGCCGGCGGTGTTTGCATGCGCGCAGACTTTGACGCCGCGCGCGTGTGCGGTGTCGATCATGGCTTTGAGCTCATCTTTGTTGAATGTGGCGATCGATTCTGTCGCGATGGAAGGGGAAACGTCTGACATGCGGGCACGGCAGGAATAATCTGCACCCGCAAAGCCCCATCAAACATTGGGCGTTATGAACGCTGTCAGTCTACGTACCTGCATAAATCTGAGGGATATATTCAGTATTCTTCTTGATGTGTATGAAAATCGGACTCACTTTGATCCAATCAGCACCAGCGCCTATTTGCTTTCGCACTTCTTTGACACAGTTATCGACTCCATCTACGGGCTCAGCACCATTTACGCCATCAACACCCTGCTGGGATGGATAGAGTGAACTTCTTGGGCCTTATAATGAAAGAGCGTGATATTATGTCCGCAAGTAACTTCTGGAAGGCCTGCAGATACGTACCATAAGATCCCGTGGAGATGATAGCTCTTGTAACACAATAATATCGTGGTCCTGGAATGATAGCGTTTTTGCCAGAGAGACATTTTCTTAGACCAATATCGGCATCAAAGGCGCCTTCTGTGCCTAAATCTCTGCGAAAATTAGTGTTTTGTTCGTAGATTATTTTCGACCCAACTGCGCAGTGAACACACCTCACCGTTGTAAAACCCGCAAGAAGCGTCTTCCGCGCGTGCACCGTCGCGCGCACAGTGCGCTCTGCGAGACTTTCCTTGTTGACTTGGTCCTCCCAAGGCGTTTCAGAGTAGGGATGAAGAAATACTTGCCAAACAGTGTCAGCGTGAAGAGGTCTACCCGAATGTTGCGTCCGACACTGATTGGCCACTCACAATGTACATGCACGTCGACGAGCCCAGGCAAGATAGTCATGCCCCCCATATCGAGCGTGGTCACTTCCAGCTCCACCCTAGCAGGTTCTCCCTCGCCACCAAATCTCTCTTCGACACTCCTCCGCGCCCCTAACGCGATTTTGCGCATGTCTGCAACCACGGTCGCTGCCAAGTGTCGTGGCGATACGTCAAGTACGATGCCTGCTTCGCGATCGATCGTGATCACCTGGTTCGGGACGAGAACGCGCTCAACTGGGTCGAAGAGTTGTCCTACGAGGACCTGGTAGATCTGGCGCCGCCGGATGGACGGTCGGGTGCTTGTGGTAGATACACTAGGTGTCATTTGGGGCGTGTTCCGGGTCTGATTCAGAGCATTGCGTGGTATGGACTGCGGAATTGTCGGTGTCGGTGTGGTTGTGCTGGATGTCATCCGTGGCAACTAGGGTGAGGCCCCGTAGCGATATTAATGCACGCAAAAAAGTATCAAGTATGCGTAGTATGTGGTAGACGTCACGGTCGTGTTGGTCCTGCGGCAGGCCGAATGGGAATCAGTGTAAGCCAATTGGCGGCCGCTTAACGTTCGGAAGCGCCCGCCCGCGTGGGACCCTCATGTACAACGTTATAAATAACTTCACCAAAACTTCTATGTTCTTCAGCCAATGTTTTGATATCAGATACAGCCAGAAAAAGGCCGAAAGTAAAACGGAAGGCTCATAGCCTGACTCGGAGTCATGAAATTTTGATCAAGCAAAATTTACCATACATGAGTATCTAAAAGCCCCGCGCCATTCGACGGCAACACAAAGCATGAAAATTGCAGTCCTTGCCTAACTGCGCCTATGTATTTATTCTGATATGGAAGCAGGTTTTATCCGCAACAAAACGAAGTAGAAATATGAGTGCAGATCATATGGGTGTGTGAAGCAGGAGCAGGCTGACCCGGCGGGCAACAAGAAGCCATCACATATAACAACAATCAACGTTCAACTTCAATAAATACAAGTGCTTCGGCTCTATAAGTTTCGATAAAGGCATAGCGAGGGGTGGAAAGATGTGCGTTTGGATGGAGGAGCTCGTACAGTTATTGGCTGGGATCGGCCAAAGACCGGCGCCTAAATTGGAATACGACGTATGGTCAGCTATGTCGGCTATATGGACTGAATTAGAGTCCATAAATGCTTATATAGGTTAGCACGTAGTCTATCATTGGAAAAGCGGTAGACCCACATGAAGACATTCCAAGTGATGCTAGCCAGATTAGAAGCAATCTCGGAGCAGGGCATGCATTGGTTATTACTATTAAATGCAAGTCGGAGGGCCACAATGTGGGTGACCCCAGCGTAGAGCCCGCCGCTGTTTGGATTCTTCTGCTCCGAGCGTAGCGGGGTGATATCAAGATGTATGTACGAGTATGGAATGAAATTCACAGTGATATTTTCATTACCGTCTGGTTTGAATGTACAGAAACCGTAACCTTAAATACTACAATGGAGTGAGTAGATACATCTCGCCTCTAGGATACTCAGGTTCAATGGCATTAAATCAACCCAAGTAAATCCCGGATCCCATCTTTTGCGATGTATGTGCTTAAGCAATTTCGCCGGCGTTGGGGGTGTATTTTACGTCTCTGGTGCTTGCAACAGCATATCTCCAACGGTAGCAACGTTTGTCTCTTTTAAATTTAGTCTGTGGGCGCGGTGTGATACATGCTTTCATGCCACTTGCCAATGGAGCAGGCACAGTCCTCGCTACCTACATGCTATCTACGCCTAGATGTTTATTGTCTTTCAGAAGCCCCGGTGATGTCCAACTTAGATACCCCCTGCTTGCCAAAGGAATGGTCTTTCTCAATGTAGATGCCTGTCTAGATCATTGCTCGATTACCGTATATCCTGACATGCACCAATGAAAACCACGCTGTGTATTCGTCTCAGATAGCAAATTTGAAATAGAAAGTTGATAAGCTACTGCGGCGGAATGGATCTTGAATAATTCTCCTGTTAAATAGGACGCTGTTATACCGCTAAATGAGCGACCTTGAGGGACTCAATAAATTTTCTGATGCTGGGTGCTAGAATCAGCAACATTTTCATTATAATTACACTCATAATTAGAATCCTGCGCCTTCTAAAAACCCTTCGATAGATACAAATTCTGTAGGACTCTCCGAATGTAGGTCGCTAAGTCCCCATCTGTGAACTGAAACCCTGCAAAAATTCCAGAGATATGTGGACCTAAAAACACGAATTTCAACGACCAAAGAAGTAAGCTGTATAGCCGGGCCAAAGATTAATGGCAGCTAGTCTCTATTTTTGGTGTATTTGATCACTTTAATTGTTAGCATTGGTTTATGCACACCTTACTTCCTATTGATTCGAAAATAGCTCCATGATTGTTCTATGGTAATAGACCTCATTGTTTACTGCCGTTCGCTTCTCCGTCGAAATTCGAACATGCGGTAACACTTACGATACTTTGACCGTGTGCCAGTCCTACAGCACCCGCGAGTCTATAAGCTGCTGACATCGAGTTCAACATAAGCAGCTAAGATCATGCGGCATGCGCTCGATAAGTATTAGAGCGCCCGCCGCCCGCAAGTTCATTTCGTTTTTCGGATTGACACTCAAAGCATTCTCAATGGCCAGCGACAGACCCGAAAATCGATCTATGTCATTAATACTTACGAAGTTTCATGTTCACTTAGTAAACTGGCTTCTAGGACCGAGGAACTACTATTTGACCTACCTGAATTCTAATGGTATGGGCCTACGTGGGTCTACGCTCAAAAAAATGGACTATCCTGCCAGTGGTACTCAGTACTCTTATCTCCCTTCAGACAAGATCATTTCTGTTTATTTTTGTGGCGCGCGTGAATCCCGCCTGTATTGATATCATAGCTATATCCACCAGCTCACTAAGCGTGTCTGTAGTCCTCTGGTTGTTCTTCTACCGTACTTTATTCATAGTCAGCGACACCATACTGACCTCGTCTCGTTCTCTCAATCCCTCGCCGTCTTTGCACTGTCTGACACATCTAGGCTAAGTAATTGATCTCCGTTGTCTATATTTCCGACTTTGTTAAGTATGTTCTATTGATGAGCGCGTCTCCACTTTTTCCCTATACTGATAGATAAGCCCTTCAGTTAAACTCAATGTTAACCCACGCCATCTTCGTAAATGCCGTCTTCATACTCTGCTTGCCATCTTCATCTCCGTCCTGTCCTATCTCGGCAATTTCGACCCGACATCCTCACCCCAATAGTATCAATGCATCACAGGCGCTTACACCCTTCGAACCCTATTGGAATGGATGGAAAGTCAAGTTAATACCGCCCTGGCTTGATCCCCGTCACTGTGTGTTTAGATCTCGGCGAGTGGCATCCTGCATGCTCTAGAGTCTAGACCTCAGGCGCGCAGGCGCGCCGGTGGAATTGCGCTGCGAAGTCACAATTCCGCGAACGTTTACACGCCACCGTCCACGTCGTCTATATCTGTATCCCCTTGGTGGGCAGGCCCATGCGAGGGGCGCCAGAGCCTAGATCATTGCTCATTCAGCATGGAAGGGTCCTGAAGCTGCGAAAGTCTACACGCGCGGGAACATAGCACGCATCTGCGCTCATGTATGTAAGTAGTGGTATTCAAATCGATAGCACATGGGAAACTTCCGACGATGCATGGAGAAGCCGTTCTGCACTGTGGCAGTACGGTCGAACCTCTCATACCCTTCGGTGGACGGTCTGCCCTATGGGTTATGGGAGGTTATGGGTTTGAGAGCCATTTTGGTCTTGACACTGGTGGATCCAGAAAGCTACCGGTTATGGGCAATATGGCTACAGAGTATGGGTTAGAGCAGAACGTTCGACCGCATGCGAATTATGGTGTCAAAGACGTACGTATTTTGTCGTTTGTCGCGCTCGGTGTTGCGCGCACGGAGATCGCCTCTGACAGTGATTGAAAAAGAAAAAAATGTAGATTCCATGTCGTTATCATTTAGTCACTGTGGTGTGTTAGAACTGATCAAGCAGGCTGGAAGGGGGGATATATATTTAAATGACAATCATTCAAGATTCAAGAAGCAGCTTACCAGAAAGTGGAAGACGGGGAACTCGCATGGATCCCACGCTCCAATTTCAGCCCATCTTCACTCCTTCGGTGGCCTCGGTATAATGGAGTACCGGTATCAAATTAATACTGACTGCAGGCTAGCTGCGGCGGCAAAGAGCATGGGGCAGAAACATTATCTTGAAATTGTCGTGCGAATAAAATGTAATGTTGCAAAACAAAATGTGAATGGGAGACGGGGATGACTATGCTTTTTAGTGGCCTAGATTCGGATCTGGAACTCGCGCAAGTAGCAAGCCCTTTGTCAAAGCCAATCATTTCCAAGACAAAAAGTCTCTTCCACGCTCTGTGACGTCGTTCCACCTGAGTCCTGGGAATGACGGCGATCAATGTACAATACATGATCCTGAGCAGAAATAATACTATTCCTGTAAATTGGTCGGGCTGTGCTATCTGATAATCAGAAACTCTCGTAAAATTTGTGGTAGGATTGACATGGAGTCTTTGAAAATAGCACTATTACTTATGGGCCATGGCAAAGGAGATAAAAAATGTGTTATACGTGCGGCGGAATTTACTTATCTTGAATCTTAAGAGATTCGACATCAAAAACATCGAGATCCTAGTTATTACCATACTAAATTTCTCATCCAACGGTATGTTATCCGCAACGCACTGCGCTTCTGATGTGCTCGAGACATCGTTGTGGCACACTTAATTACGCTTCATTACGGCGTCCTCGAACTAAAATAGGAACTCAACTGAATCCTGAATCAAAGGATCCCAAAACCCTGACCACCCATTATCCTGGGATTGCGGTGCAGAGATGCGCGAGGGGGGCGTGCGCTCGCGGCGGCCTGACGATACATAGCGCGAGTCAGACGGTATGTAGGCGCGCCCGCAATGCGTCGGCGTCACCGCGTCCGCGCGCGACTCGACGCCGCGCTCTCATAATAAGTACATAGTGAAGAGGGAGGCCAACAAGGGTTTTGCCTGTACCGGTTAGGGCTTATCCTGGGATTGCGGTGCAGAGACGACGGGGGCGTGCGCTCGCGGCGGCCTTATGCGGCGAGTCAGACGGTATGTACATGTAGGCGCGCCGCAACGCGTGCGGCGTCACCGCGTCGGCGCGCACTCGACGGCGCGCTCTCATACATACAAGTACATAGTGAAGAGGAGATCAACAAGGTTTTGCCTGTACCGCTCAGGGCTCGGCGTCGCCCTGCCAAAGACAAAGACGCAGCGCACGTTCGAGGGTGGCAAGTACCACTCCAGTCGGTCTCGACCCGGGCCTCCCTCTGCAAAGACCATTCCTCGACTCAACCAACGCTTCTTGTTCCATTCAAAACTATGACGGTATTTTTCATCAACAAATCGAGCATTCTATATTCAGGTTCCGGATACCTAGACTTGACCAAACACGTGGTCCTGATGCGAGGAACTGCACAATATTTTACTCCCAGCTCTGAAAGTGATAATTTCAATAGGTTACTTTTGCCGCCTTGGTTATATGAACCTTTGTTGCGATTTAATTTACGTTGTATCTGGCTATTTATGACCACGGCGTGGTTTTTCTGGCGAGCATACTGGTTTTGACTGGTTGATTGTTGGTTTGGCTCGATTTGATTGGTTGGTTTTCCAAACGTTGTTCTGCATTTTGTGGGGGAATGTCACTTGTCACATATATGGGATCCTAATTCTTGGTACTTAGCTCAGCGTACTGGTAACCGAAGCGTGGTCTCAGTGACAGTCTGTCCTTTACATAACCATCTCAATCCAAATTCGAACGGTTAAGAGTGATTGGCACTTGGTTGGCACCGAGATTAGGAGACTAAGCAAAGCTCCTAGTAGTCCTGTAGTCTTCCACCAGTTCCTCCAAAGTTCCTCGGTAGGGTTCTGTGTAAAAGTCGACCGCTGACATGTAAGTAAGTAATTTACCAATTGGGCCGGTAGGCTATGTAAAAAAGGTAATTTACGGTGTAATTTACAAAATTTTCCCCGAACATGTGACATGTTCGGCGATACACGTGACAGAATTTCTAGCCACAAACCGAAGGCTCCGCCTATACCCATTCACAGAGAGTAAAATCTCCTCCTTCCTCTTCCTCAGCGTCCGGAATATCAAGCATCGCAGATACCGATGACACCGTTGTGTTCGACTTCGAGGGTTTGACGGGTGCATCGGCGAGCAGCTCCTCCAGCGCAGACGATGTCTTGAGGTTGTATTCGTCGTCTTCATCATCACGGGGCAACATCTTGCTGGTAGGAATTTCTGGCTCCTCTGCTTCATTATGATGATGAGCTGACTTCTTGCTAGAACCCGCTTCCGAATCCAACTCATCATCATCGTCCGAGTCATCGTCGTTGGCTGTGTCTCGTGTTTCGTCGTCGATTGTGACGAATAGCGCTCAAGTTCATAGAACTTGAGGACTGGGTGTGGTCTAGAATTTTTGCGCGCCTGGAAGATAAAACGAGGTGAGAAGTTAGAAATACGTCTGAAGGAGTAGTAACACTGAATGTACCTTGGCTTCTTGTTTGTAGAATGCTCTGATTTGCATCATCGAGATCAAGGTCTCGACCTTCTGTCGGTTTCGTTGCGCGGAGTTGAGCATGGTGACGACAGACGTGGTTTGTTTTTCAGCCATAGAATGAGGAACCGCCGAGTAAAGCTTGATTGCAATTGCCTAACATTGCATTGCCAAATCGTAAGTATCAAGCTTTTGAATTGAACAAACATTACTCACCGCAAGGATACCACCATTAGCTGTACCCTCAAATGCTTTCCACCAGTCTAGAGGGTCTTGGTCTTGTTCTAAAGGCGTCGTAAATTGGTATGCCTTTTTGTGAATATGCTGTGAACTGTGCTTAAAATGCTTTCATATATGCTTTAGCGCGGCCCTTCCATGGAGTGAGGAATGGGTTGAATACGTGATTAACCTCAGCAGCAAGCATCGTCAGCAGGTCCTTCCCAACGCGCTCGAAGGTCTTCGAGCATCGAGTGCCTGGTGGAACGCGATGCGGTACCTTTGCAGGAAGGGTAATATTGAACGAACGAGGGTTCGGGTTTGTAAAGATATCGCTTTGAACGTAGTCTTAAAAGAGAGTAATAATAGGGGTAGAGATGGCCATTCCCTCGCCAAATTAATAGCTCGGTGTCGTCATTTTTGGAAAGCAGGGAAGTCATTTGGTGGATTTAGAGCGTAGAATCAAAATTTTGCCCAAGCCCATCCCTCTGCAAAAGTTGCCAACCCCCGGCACTTTTTTACATTTTATACATCGTGATTTTCTTGCCCGGTATAAAATGTGTAATTTACTGTAACTTACTTATGTAATTTACACTTGGTAAGTTACCACCCACTTTTACACAGAACCCTATTCCTCGGGCCCGTGAATTCAAACTCCGACCGTAGTGAACCGTGAATCACGCGGCAACCGCCATAAAGTCGTGTTTCCACGCCTAAGCACGCCACCCTCCACAAGTTGTTGGCGGATGAGAATGACAACTTTTGACCCTCAATGATGTGAGGGCTCGCTATCGGTGGTTTTGGGGGATACCTACACTGAAAAATTATTTTTCTAGAGTTAGACAGGTGTAAATAAAGAGCCTAACATGTAGGTAGCTTTAACCCCAATTTAATGAAAGCTACAGGGGTGGCAGAATTTTGAATAAGTAATATGCAAAAAAAAATTGAAAACAGGCGCCCTAATGAATCTCTCATGACCAGCGTCTCGGGCCGCGAGAAAAAAATCACTCGATGCATGCTACAATTTTTGCTCATTTGGTGTAAATGACTGGATGGATTCACTTCACAGAGATAATTGACTCACAATATGAGGCCAAGAGAAAGGGCATTGTGGCACAAGTTAGGAATTGGAGAGCCATGAAAAGTGCTCTGGCAACATTATCCATTGTCTCTGACGAGGATAGTCATATAGTTCTAGAGAATTTTGGATGGAGGGTTACAACGTTCAAACATAAGTCCTTATGGTATGAATGGGGTTTTGAAGCAGCAAGAAAGACATGGAGAAGAGGCAGTAAGTTCTTTTTTGTTCCATTTTAACTTGTCAGTGCTTAGCCTAAATCTAGCATATACACCAGTCAACCAAGATGAATATAGACAATGGCGCGGGATCGTCTACCTCTTCAAGCCCAATGGTGCCATTGACAGAAATTATATTCCAAAAGGAACTTCTGTGGACCTTGATGAAAGGTGGGCTGCAGGAGTAACACAAGCGAAAATGGACTCGATGCGCACTACAATTTCTGCTCATTTGGTGTAATTGGCTGCATAGCAACTGCATAGATTCATTTCTTATTCAAACTAATGTGTATCATTGTTCCTTTTGCACATTAAGTGATCCAAAAGTGATTCCACTTCGCATCTAAATACTTCATATTTTTTTATCTTGCGCTGCTGAGGCTTGATTCACAACTCTTGGCGGATTTTGGTGGGCAATGGCGAAACTTCGACATTTACACTGCACAGCCATCTCCGCTGCACGCGTGATTCATTCATTGTTCGCTTATCTCTGTCCTGATTCATCACGTGTCACCTCCCATGCCCATGTTGGCGCGCACCCTCCTGGAACGGCAACTGGTCTCAAGCGCGCGTCTGTGCTGCTTTGTGCTTTCAAGTGAGAGGCACAGCTGTCGCCGGGGGGAAGGGCGATGACAGATAGGCTCGATAGGCTTGATATCGCCGCCGACGGATGGGCTCCATAAGCCCGCCTTTCCGCTTGCTAGCCATCTCCATCTGTTCCACACCATCTACCTCCACTGCCAGCTGTGTCTGATGTGCAATCACCCCTCTCTACTTGCCTTTGCTCGCTCTCCCCCACCTTACAGCAATTACCTCCCATTCCTGCCCGGTGGACGACGTGGGCTCTGGTATTAATTGCGACACCGATGCCTGCAGCCGCATCCTCCGCGTCCACATAAGAGTGGATGATTTTATTTTGGGTGTGGCGCTCGACGCCCTCTTCCGCCGCAGCATCCTCTGCGGCCACCCTGCTTTATAATGTTGGATGGGCGCAGATCGGCAGGACAGCCTCGCAATGCCGACTCGGACGATGCCACGACGCCTTGGCAAACGACACCTACCGCCTTCTCTCTGACTTCCCCTCTCTTTGCCTGCCATTTGCCATGCCGCCCCATGTGCAGCATCAGTGCCGACGAGAATGATAGCAAGCAAAGTACCGGTGGCACTATCTCTGCATTCGCCTCTGCCCAGCTATCCCAATCTCACCTAGCCATCCCACTACAAGGATTGCAGTCCCTCCCCTCCAAATGCCGCTGATCTGATACTTTCCTCCACGGGAATCTCAGTAGAAGTGGAAGCTCGCTTCGTGCTGAACACTCATGGCTATGCGATGATGCGGCATCGTGCACGCCCACGAGAGATGGGTAGTACATGGCTGTGCCCTTGCAGCTGCACCGAGGGACAGAACACGACGACAACAAGTCAGCGTGGATGGGAGTGAGGTAGATGGTTGGATTCCCAGCAGCATAGGTACGCATCCCCGACACTTCATTGTCATAAAAACGGCCAAAATTTCCACTCCAGCTTTTAAGGCTTAGAGAAAAATTGTCTCGACCCGTCAGTAATCACCACCACCGACATTTGACCGACATCCTTGGGAAGCTGTCGGAGGTGAACCTAGTGATGATCGCGAGCGCTGCAGTACTGGTGTGCATCAGACGCCTAACCACAATTTACCGCTAATTCAGGCCGCTAGGATTATCCAACCGTCTGCACGCATAGAAACTGGTGCAGTATTTCAGCCCTTGAGTGGTTTGAATCCAGGCGTTAGGGACGTAGCAAACCAGCCGATGAACGGATGGAATGCACAACGTGGGACATAGAAGGCGAACGAAACGGGCTCGACACAAGGCGAGGCCGTATACGGTACGTTGGTGTTCTTTGCGACGGTGCGCAGGCAAGCTGATGACGTGATGGCACGGCAGGGTATGAACTCGACGCTTATCACCCATTTCCACTCTTATCGACCGTCGACGAGCAGTCGTTCTCTCTCCAGCACCTTTCACTTGCGTTGTTTGCTTTGGATGGCGGCATTGTCTGCGGGAAGGCGACTAGAGATTTCGTCAGTGGCCGCGGCGGCACTGGCAGCTTCGGACGTACCGGACACAGTCGCGCACACCATGGCACTGAAACGATGGCCTATCTAATCGCTACTTAACACTCTCATGGTGGAGATGCGTCTATAAGTATAAGGCTCTTTTGAGATAAGTCTCCCGACTCGCGCATGCCCCAGTACATAGCTTAATGAACAAATTCAAGCATTTATGACGGACTTCGGCATGAATTTTTCATGTGTGTTAGATGTTTTGATCTCATATAAGAGTGAGTTCGTTAGGATTGAATTTTTCGAATTGGAGCATAGCTCAATTTTTTCCCCAAGCCCCATAAAAACGGCCAAAATTTCCACTCCAGCAAGGCTTAAAGAAAAATTGTCTCGACCCATCAGTATCACCACCACCGACATCCTTGGGAAGCTGCCGGAGGTGAACCAAGTGATGATCGCGAGCGCTGCAGGCTGCGGGGTAGGCTTTGAGCTCGGCTCGAGCCCGAGCCGCAGGCCTAAGCCCGTGCTTTTGAGTATTAACCTCTGCCTTGAAACTGTTTAGTTCTTTTCTTCTTTTTGTCTGATGTAGCAACAAACACGGGAAGACGCACAGAATATGCGCACGGCGACTCGCGAACCAACGTCCAGCAAGCGCACGATCAAAGCGTCATCGAGGCTTGTCAGTGCCGACAACGCCGGTGAGATGTTGCTAACATCTCACCAGGCTGCCCATGACCGCGCGGCTGCCACTATCACCGCGGACGCAGGGTCCGCGAAGACTTCTCAGGCTGTCACTGCGGCGTCAAAGCGCGCAAGTGCCACAACAAACCCTTCACAGAATGCTACTTCCACCCCACCCCCATCTGCTCCCACCAATGACGCGTCACTTTCCGCACCATCCACCAGAGCAATAGTCCCTCCTGCCGATGAAGCGCCAGAACTGGACGACGATGACGACGAAGACGACGAAGCAGCGCCAATCACGAAGAATCTGAAACGTAGGGCGCCAATTGTTATTGCGTCCGAAGATGACGAGGACGGTAATCACACACACACGGTGAGTTGGATTTATTCTCATTCTAATAATTGAACTAACATTCTACTTGTGCCAGCTACTTCTTCAAAGCTACCCGTCCCACTGTGACTATAGAGGTCGAAAGCGAAGGCGAAGAAATACCAGCGGCATGAGTTAAGAAAACTGCCGATATCGATGTGTTTTTCGATGCGCCTACGACGGTTCAGGGATATTCAACGCCAATGCGCTCATGCCGTTTGTGCTGGTAAGTTTCTCATTGATATTTGATAGATATCTCACTAATCCTACCCAATGCACCAGAAAAAAAGGGCCGCTAAAGTTAATTGTACCCGACGTTACAACTTGCCGCCCTCATATCGAATCCCAACATGAGGTAAGTCTTTTTTCCTTCTTTCCGAATTCCTACCAATTCATATCAATTCACACAGGCAAGATACACACGATGGTGCGATAAAAACAAATTTGAGTCGAAGCTTTCGAAGGTCGTCAAAGAACGCGCGTCGAAACTTGAAAGCCAAGGAAGCTGAGGCCCTGAAGCAGGCGCGGCTCGACCCCCACCTCCAGGAACGTCTACCTGAGGTAAAGAAGGCTGTCTATTCGGATGCGCTGTTCCGCGACGCTGCAATTGAATGGCTTATAGCCACTGACCAGGTAAGATCTTGATTTACAACATTATTAATATTTTCTCACTTTAGTAAAATAGCCTATTGAAGCTGTCAACCATCCGAAATTCAAGGAAATGATCGATATTGCGGCTGCCGCGACAAAGGGCGTCAATATTCCCTCCGGGAAATTTGCGCGCAAGCATATTATTGAAACTTACCATACCCGTATGCGAGACCTTCGTGCATGGCTTGCGGTATGTGCTTTTCTTTTTCATTTGGCTTTTTATCTGATTTGTCGTATGATTAGAGTGACAAGACGGGCCTCATCAGCCTTACGACTGACGCATGGCAGGCCAGCAATGCTGGCGCTTGTCTGGCCGTTACGGGGCACTGGATTGAGCAAATGCCGAACGGCGAATGGGTCGAACAGAGTGCGCTGCTAGGTTTCACTCAAATGAATTCATCGCATGATGGAGTCCGTCTTGCGCGAGCACTTTACAAGATAATAAAGCGGCTAGATTTTGGCGCTAAGGTAAGCTGTTCAATATTTGTTCAATATTCTTTTATTCATCTGTGATCTCTATGATAGCTTGGTTGGATCACCTGCGACAACGCTGAGATGAAGTGGGATTGGTGCGAACAATAACAGTCAAGGTATGCCTTTTAATATATCTTTGTTGCGCTTGAAGCTAAATTATATTAGGCTCGCTCTTCGGCCAAACGTAAGGAAATTCTTGCGATGCCCCAACGACGTGTCGGCATTACGCAGGCATTGGTCCTTCTTTGGTCCTTCTCCTCGATATGAAATTTCGTTGGTCGTCGCCCCACGTAATGCTCAAGCGCGCTGTCAAATTAAAACAAGTATGTCTGATTTGTGATTATTCTTTCGCTTTCGCAAGAGAAGAGTCCGATGTACGAAAAAAGCGAAAGATCGATGCACTCGTTCTTGACGACGAGGAATGGGAGAGCGTTAACATGCTCATTAAACTGCTAGAGGTATGTTTCATTCTTATTTTGCGTTATATAATGTTTTAATCATTTGTAGGTTGCGGATAGTGCGCAGCAGGCGTTCTCATACGATAACACCCCAACCCTTCACGCCGCACTTCCGGCACTTGAAGCGCTACAAAGCATGGTCTCGCTATGCGGATAAGCCCGAATACGCGATGTTTGCTGACGGCGGCGGGAACGGCCAAAGTCAATACCTACTATGAGAAGACCGCCACATCCCATGCATATATCTTCGCAATGTGTATGTGTCTCTGCTTATATACTAATATAACTTATTGATATATTATTTCCAGTGCTCAATCCAAACAAGAAGATGGAGTACTTCGAGAAGCACTGGCCTTTGGAATTGCAGCATAAAGTTCTAGCGTCTGCCGAAGAGCTCGTACGTCTACAATTTATTGATATTCCATATAACATTACTAACTCTGGCCTCTGGTCTGGTTCAAGCAGCGACATATTGAGCTCTTTGGCAATGCTGTTCATCCGAAGAAAGCACAGAAGGGGAATTCGAAGCCCGCAAAGTTGATGGCCGATCTTTCAAGCGACGAAGAAGACGACACGGCCACACCCACACCTGCTGAGCTAAAACCTTGGCTCTCTGAATTTCGTCTATACCTTAACAGTGTAGATGAGTTATTGGGCACTACGACGCTGGTCCAGTGGTGGGGGGTACGTCATTTGTTTTCTTACACTTGTATAATCAAACCTGATATTGTCTCTAGATCGATGTTTCGCGTTTTCCTGCTTCATTAGCGCGTGATCACCTTGCTATTATGGCATCGTCCGTGTCTAGTGAACGCGCCTTTTCATCTGCGGGAATTACTATCTCAAAACGTAGGAATCGTCTCAAAGCTGACGCTGTTGAGGCTTTACAGTTTTTGAAGTGCCATATATGTAAAGACTTAGAGACTTAGTCTTTGCGCCATCAATACTAGAAGATGAATTAGAAGTTGTTGAGTCTAGAGGTGTTGAAAGTTGAACAGTGAACTCGAACTCAATTGTGTGCATCGTGGAAATAAAAAGCGACCGAAAAAGGGGAAAGTTCGCTCACTTTTGGAGCAGCGTGGAAAATGGCTGTTCATCTGCCCTCGTCGCCACCACGTCCTTCCTTCATCGATTCCAACGGCATTCATCTATCGTCGTCGGTCGCTCGTCGATCGCTGACCGCGGCTGTCGTCTGGGTGACTTTAGAGTGATACGTCACATTTACGAAATTGACCGTGACCCTGTGTTAACGTGCTGTCAACGTGCTGTCGTTCCACTTCATCGATCCTCGCCCATTACCGAGCTTCAACTTCATTATTTGGGGACCTGATACACAAATTATGGGTAAACGGAAAGGCAAAGTTGCTTCGTTACGAAAACAAAAGTGTATGTGCTCTTTCATGATTGAAATTCTGTCTATTAATATGCAATTCTAGGGGAGGAGTTCCTGTCATCGCCACAGACATTGGCAATACTTGCCTCTGTTACTGGTATAGGATTTGATACGCCAAGTCCATTGTTTACCCACCTACTGGAAGCAGCATCTACACTTCTTGTGAAAGAGTTAAGGACAGTAAGCTAGTCCATCTTTCGTTGCATTTTTGTGTTCATACTCTGATGTGTATGTGTATCAAATAGCCCGCAGATTTACTCAATGAGATTCGTACATCAAGTGCATACTGCATGCAAGCCCCTGGATTATCGAGCGCTACTTTTGTTGGCCTCCGTGCATTCGACAGCAGGTGGAAAGAGTATATTGGCTGTAGTCCTGCACACTGGCAGAAGCGCTGGCATGTCCGTCGTATTTCCGGTGTCATCCAGACGATAGCGAATTAATGTGTATCTGTACTGTAGGTCCATGAACTCGGCTTGGATTTACCACCTTACAGTGCTACTAGCATGATCAGCGGTGGAGTCAGCCGTAACGCACGCCCATTCCGTATGAAATTTGTCCAGCGTACACCTGACCATGGTGTATTCAAGCGCTACCACCATCTGTATGATGAGCATGCGTCTGCCGTCAAAAGCTATTCAGTCAGTTCCTCGACAGGCTTTTATGCTGTGCCAGCAGACGAGTCCGTATTATTTTATTCTTTTGATGACAAAAGTAATTATGCGATTTGCATCTCTCGTTCAGGTCTGTATTTATTCTCCACTTTACAGATGAAATCCGTATCGAGCTTGTCGTGATTCGGGATGTTGCCGCAGCATCGTCTCTTGGTGGCGGCCTTTATACATGGCTCACAGAGGTAGTGCATGAAGCATGCAGCGAGCGTAGGAATGTTAGAGTATGTATAGTTTATCCTTCGCTGTCTTCAGATACTTACCCGATTCTTACCAGCCTACACATCCTGGGCACATGGCTCAGGTTGGACTGAATACAGCTGCCCGCCATGTCTGTGTCCTAGGTCAGGCGAAATCGTATACCAAAGATCTCGACCAGGGTACACGTATTAACCACGATACAGACGTCATTGGTGCTGTTTCGATAACCTGGAGTCTCATACGTTCGGTTATGCCTGTCGAAGTACTCGGCGAAGTTGATCGCGCCCTTGAACGCGATGGTATGCCCCGTCTCGCTACCCGGGATGTATGTGAAAGTAAGCTTTACTATATCTTCTTATTAATTTTTGCTTTCCCTTATATAAAACTAACTATATCAATAGGCCATGGGTTCCACATAAAGTCGAATGGTACTGTCTATACCTTTCCTACAGCAGAGCGTGCACCACCAGAGGCATATTTAGCCGTGGGTTACCAGGCGTGAGTATACTGCCCCGATTTACTATCGTACAGAACTTATAATTAACCTGCACTTTTAGATGGACGCATACTGATCCTGCTTATTGTAGCTGGGCTTTTGCATCATGTGTTTCTCGTGTTTCCGCCCCCGGATCTGTTGAGGGTGGGGAGAATTTTGTAGATGCCTCCCTTCGTGTCGTCATCCACCATGATGCACGTACACTGCTCGCGTTTAGACCAGGCTATATGCATGGCACTACACGTACACTGGGTGCAACGAACACGATGATAAGTATTACTTTTTCTAAACGTGTATCTGAAGCGTGGGCTTCGGCAAGCGCTCTTGAAAAGGCACAGGTCATTGCCGGAGGCGGGCGGGGCCTGATGATGAGCATGCCAACAGAACTAAAAAGAAAAATGCTGTGCAGCGCACTAAATAAGTAGTAGCACAAGCCGGTTTGATCTCATTCTCCTGCGGTGTCTGCTGTATGTACATGTGATATTTGGAATAAAGTGGAAGTGCTGTTGCTGTTCGCTAGGAAACACAATTGTAGCCAAATTGTAGCATGTCCGAAAGCAAAGATACCGAACCAAAACTGTTGGCCTCGTTAAAATTTTACAATAATGGTAGAGGAAAATGGTATGCTCTTATGTACACTGTGGGGATAGATTCACCGTACAAGTGCCTACGGTTTCCGCGGGCGTGACATACAGACTGCTTAAATACTGCCATTACCAGGGATTGAACACAGCACCTAGACGACGGACCGACCCACCAGCGTTAATTCACAGCCTTTCGATCGTGACCACTATACTATAGCGCCCTTGTATAACTCTGAACTAACATTTCCCTATTCTGCCATTGCTGTGCTAGAAGGCATGCGTCATATATTGTGCATGTGAATGTTAGTCTCCGGTCGCTGCGGCCACCGTTGGCATCTTCCAGCTGAGTCTTTTACCCCCTGCCACTATCTGCTCTGCTTCTGCAATGGTAATACAGGCAGAAGACGGAGACAGTGGAGTGGATATCAGAGAATACGCGCACGCCGGTCCACGCTTGGGCCATGTAAAAAGCTGGCTGCCCCCAGCGACCGACCCAAGCTCACGCCTGGGCCTGTCGATTGTTGCCTTAGGTTTCTTCAATTCCCACTACGATTAGTAGTAGGGTTCCTATCTGCAAAAGTCTCGTGATCCTTGCAGTGTTCCACATGAAGTGGCGCTTTCGACATTCAGTTCAGCATCATCCCCACCGCTCTCCACATTCTGTGGGAGTCGACGCCGCTCACATTTACCACTTCTTTTCAACAGCATCCTCCTTTCATCATCAAACTACCACTACCTCTCTCGCGGCGATTGATTTGCGCCGGGCAGTCGGCGTTCCACCGTATTTTCGCTATCGCCGCAGACATGTGGCGGACGGAGGGCGTGAAGCCGTTTGTCGGACGCTCTGATGCAGTGTTGACCCTTACATACGGGACGCTGTATCTATTTCGAACGAATATACAGATTCTGTTGTAAGTATATGTATTTACAGAACCGATGTTCAGCTCTCAATGGTGGCGACGAATCCATAGTGCCTTGCAAAGTGATATGTGCGACGACGAAGTCACCGAGCTAGTACCGCGTTCGACGGCGCATGACCGCATCGAACCGCCAAACACCCACTCACCGTCTAAATGTACAATGTACTTGAATGAATGCTGCATATGAAATGCAACCCCTTATTAAATGCATAAGCACATACACTCTTCCATTGCCTATTTCTAAATAACAGAAATTTCTACGATTTCTTTAAATACGGTTCAAAGTCCTTGGGGTTATTGCTGCTGCACAAGTGATAAGCTCTCGATGGAGTAAGGACACCGATCGGAACCCCATTCTCTCTGCGAACACTGAATATATTTTGCACTTTGACCTTCCGTGCAAAACGCTTGACTTCCTCCTATTTAATCAATTATTACATGTACCATCTGCAATTTTAACTTATGCGACGTACGATGCTACTTGCTTGCAAGCGTTCTCGAAGTGTGAATTTCACCACTGGCTTGCTAATACTTGACATATTTGCATGAGTAGCCATAGACTTTGGCTGTCTGTTGATTTCATAAATTAGCACTCGTGTTCGATTCCATCTTGGCAGAAAAAAAATCACAACATACACAGCAGCAGAATTTTCCAAACAAAACTGTTGTTGCCCATACGGCACAGGGAACGGCACCATGCCGTCAAAGACATCTTCATTGTGCGCAGACGCATCTCCTTCTTCGTCGGCATCGCCACAATTATCTCCATCCGGATCAAAGCGATCGGAGATGATAGACATCGCATCGTCGAGCTCGGAATCAACAACCGGATCAGCATCACCACCCGTATCAACAGATACGATGTGATCGGGGGCAGTCGCCGCATCCGCATCCTCATCAGCCACAGACGGGACAGCGTCAAGAGCAGTACCCACTGACAAAGGCAGATGTTCATCATCCAAAACATTCTCTTCAATTTCTTCAACATCATTGACCGATTCAAGTGGAATTGCTGAACTCGATGGTCGGATGCCCCGTAATCGAGCTGCGTGCTTTTTAATAGCCTGATGTGTCGTCTTCCCCTTAGGTGGTCTTCCTCGACGTTTGGGAAAGTGATTCTATAATATTTAACAAAAAATTTCCCCTTGAAAAATTTAACAACCTACTGTCTTGGGTCGTCCCACCTTAGCAGGAGGTGGGTTTACAATGCGGTTCAGTATTTGCTCATGAAACTGTGCCGGTCCCACTGTAGTCCTGTATCCGAAACTCTTGACATCCTTCGTGACTTCAATCTACAAGCCACTTCAATTTTTCCCATTCACACGTTTAAAAACTTCAAGTTCAGCTTACCGATTCGGGCATTTGACCCCATTCTTCTGGGCATTGAGCACGAACAATACTGTATGCCTTCAATTTGTCTCCATAAAACAAGACCTTGACCTGTCTGTAGTTTTTTGCTTTTTTCTGAAATCGCGGCTTCTTGTATATATAATTTTCCCCTACAAGGTTTCAATCTTGGTCCCATACCATCAAAGAGAAGGAGAGAGACTCACCTATCACATGCTCTGGATCAAGCAACCCGCGTCTCGAATAGTCGTCGTATAGCTCGACAGGGACGTTGACCCAAGTCCGACGGAATACGTGCATCTCCGTTCGCATATATACATCATTCGACGTCTCATTAAATGCGAATGGATTATCTGTGTTTGTAGCCATCGATATCTTGCGAAGGAATTCATCGGTAGTGAAATGGGAAAGATACTCATATATACTATCTTCCAATCTCTGGAATTCCTTGTCATCTGAGCAGATCACATAAGATGGAGTCCCTGGAAAGAAACAATAAAGAAAGAGAAAGTCGTTTGCGAGGTGCCGACCAAATCCGCTGAAGGCACCAAGAGAATTTGTCGCGATTTCCTTTATAATTGGCCGTGCACGTGGGATAGGAATTGGCTGAAGCTCGACTTGTTTTTGTTCTCCAAAATTTACTGAAGCCCAACCGATTTTTCTGTAAAAGTAAAGCTTTAGTACAAACATAGCTGTAATGTACAAAAAATTTGAAGAATACCGAGCACTAAAATAGTCATCAATCGGACGGTCATATCTTTTTGACATGTTCTTTGCTGTAGGAGTTTCTTTATCATCGTTGTCCTGTTTGATTTTATCTCGTCTTTTCTCATATAGCCTATATTCTTGCAGAACAGCCGCTCGCCAGCTCCGCAAAGCGTTCTGTGCTAAGGAATGTTCCAAACACCAATCAGGACCTCCCTTGAAGGATTCGAACATGTAGAGCCATTCCTGAACAACAATTTCGATTAGCAACTTGCAGTGAAGAAAAAAATCAGGAAAAGGATTTGATACCGGTGACCCTACGGAGAAGTCCTCTGGGGCATATATGACATTGCAACTCTTCACATGCAGGCGGACTAAACCAGAGAAGTCGCTAATAACATGGACCCATTTCTCCGACACGAATGCACCGAATATTTTAATTGTTCTGGGCGTTCTGGGAGACGAATGTGGCACCGTATACCTATCAGGGATACGATAAGTACGAATGAGCTCCGATTTGTCTGGATCTTCGTTCGGGCCTGGAACATCATTCGAAATAATCTCCCAGAATAATTCGGGGGGCATCCCGAAAACATGGGCCTCTAGCCCAAGACTAATAACGACTGCATGCTAAACAAACATAGTAAATGATTTTTCAGCTACAGCAATACTATCTCAAATGTGAAATATAAAATTACCTTTCCAGCGGCTATAACAATTAGCTTTCCTCTCCTACAGCATATCAACTTTCCTAAAGACGTCTGGTTCAAAAGATACCGCCAAGGCTGATTGGTTCCACGATCGACCCAAGCAGGAGGAGGCCATAATGAAAAACGTGCCACCCTTTGCTTTTCTACCCAAGAAGGTAGCTCCAACCTAGCTTCCGAACCGGTACATGTGTTATTGACGGACACCGATTCGTAAACTCGATTTTCTGATCCGGTCGACAGAGCAAGCGGGCAGAACTGAAAGTAAACTAAAATACCAAGCAAAAATTCATATATCTGCTTTCTTAAAGACCAGTTGCTTACACTTCAGCTTCTCATATTCAGCTTGACTAAGCGTTGAACCTCTGCCTATAACAACAGATTGTTTGTTGTCCTCTGCTTCCGGCAATTCAGGCATCCTGAACGTCCTGCCTGTAATAATAATAATTAAAATTAACAATAAGATGGATAACACTATATTTTCCATACAGAATATGAACAGGAGAAAAACGGCAACAGAAAAACGAAGGGAGAGTGAAAGAAGATAGAAACTGTGCAACTACAGCACACCGTCCATGTCCGCATGGTAGCCACATGTATACAAGCATGTGGCTATGTAAAAATCACGTGGTCTACGGCATACTTCTCAGATTACAGTTTACCTTCTAGGCCCATAACTGAAGAAAAACAAAAGGAACTGCTTAGCGGACAATTTTGTCACATACATAGACCTCCTAACATAACATCTTCCAATTTTCAGAGCAAACAAGGGATGTCTTCCCTGTTTCTATATTCCTTCAAAGTGGCGTCTTTCACACTTACACGTCTTACATGTCACCTTCAATCGGAGATTCAAATGCGATCAAATGACATCTGACAAGTCTCGAACACTTGCCACCTGCGACGTCAACCTACGCCTGTGCTATGGGAGAACTGCACGGTGATACGGTCCGTTTTGGGCTGGGCATGTAATAGTGCCGAAAGTGTCATTTTACCTTTGAAACATGGAATCGAGAAGCGAGTAGACGTCTGAGAAGCCTGTCGGACGTACCTCGCGTACAAAGAGATCTCCTCCATACCAGATGGGCAACACGCACTATGACAATGGCAAATGAGTATCGCTCGGACCTAAAAGAGAATACTTATTAAACCGGGAGATAGCAAAAACGCGGAAACCATTGCCGACTCATATCATCTACAGGAGAGGAGGCTCTTTGGATAATTAAATTTCATTAAAAGGCGGTTCTCAGAACAGCTTCTCTTTGTGGGTCCGTACGGGCGCCTCACTGCCACGCGATACGCATCAGAAGGCGCTATAGCGGCGTGCGTATCACGTGTATTCCGGCATAACCCAAACAACCGAACCGGACCGGTCGACTTCGGCATTTCTGAAGGAGGAGACCGAAGGTTGGCGCTTAGTGTCGAAACAACACTATAAATAGGCGATGGTTGATGTACCGCGCCAATTCTAAAAACAGAACTGTCGCGTGAGCCTTCGTTGGCCAGTGATAGGACTCTAAACACAGGGGGCACTAAAGAGAAACCCAAAAGGAAATACCCTTGGACCATACCATGTGGGACTTGGGTCATCAGGTCAAAACCCTAGACCCAAGCTTCGCTTAGACTGTTTGTTCTTTCTTTGTTTCTATTTTATTTTCAGAGATATCGCATACAACCCATGTACTATAAATTAGCGTCGCTTTTACCTGTAATAACAAGCAATTGGTACCCATTAGATCACAAAGAGGCGTTGCGCCCTAGTTGAGATAATAGGATAAATATCGTTTGACTTCAGAGTTTGAAAGAGAATCCAAAGAGTTGCATCAGAGAGTTCAGAGAGTAAAAGAGAGATCAGATTTGGAAGTCATACGGACAGAGTGCCGTCGTAGTCATACAGCCAGTGTTGCTGTGGTAGTCATAGTGGTCAGAAACCCACTCGTAGCCATACAGTCGCAGTGACTGTGGAATAGTCGAAAAGTGAACGACGACGTCCATCTCTTTCTCTTGTTTGACTCTTAAACTCCGACGATTGTCCAGTCGCCATTCGCAGTTGGATCATCAGAAGAACCCTAAAACACTTATAAACCCATACACTTTACTTGTTCACCCAGTGATAAGTTCAAAGTTCAAAGTTCCAAAACTAAAAGCCTCTGAATATATCCCTAAACCCTATACAAACGAACTTGGGGCATTGATATCGTTCTGAGATAAGTCATTAAGACACCCCCACCTAGTACCCCACCCTAAAGAGAAGGTTTCTTTGTTTTGTTTGAGAGCGTCGCTCGATCTCAGAAGAGAGAAGGTTTCTTTGT